>OY804594.1:48010674-49331578 GCA_963680895.1 Fragum sueziense
GCACCTCTCCATAATGAGATCTATCCACCTGTAAAGTGTCATGATTCTACCTTACATACTTTTTGAGTTATGCTCCGGACAAGAATCAAGTTTGAAAATCAACAAAGGGCAATAACTCCAAAAATATGATCAGCAGAGTTACGGTTCTTGTGCACTGCACCTCTCCATAATGAGATCTATCCACCTGTAAAGTTTCATGATTCTACCTTACATATTTTTTGAGTTGTGCTCTGGACATGAATCAAGTTTGAAAATCAACAAAGGGCAATAACTCCAAAAATATGATCAGCAGAGTTATGGTTCTTGTCCACTGCACCTCTCCATAATGAGATATATCCACCTGTAAAGTTTCATGATTCTACCTTACATACTTTTTGAGTTATGCTCCGGACAAGAATCAAGTTTGAAAATCAACAAAGGGCAATAACTCAAAAATTGTGATCGGCAGAGTTATGGTTCTTGTGCACTGCACCTCTCCATAATGAGATCTATCCACCTGTAAAGTTTCATGATTCTACCTTACATACTTTTTGAGTTATGCTCCGGACAAGAATCAAGTTTGAAAATCAACAAAGGGCAATAACTCCAGTAAATTGATCGGCAGAGTTACGGTTCTTGTGCACTGCACCTCTCCATAATGAGATATATCCACCTGTGAAGTTTCATGATTCTACCTTTAATACTTTTCGAGTTATGCACCGGACAAGGTTTGGTCTACGGACAGACCGACCGACATACGGACCGACCGACCGACCGACACTTGCAAATCAATATACCCCCATTTTCTTCGAAAGGGGGCATAATAAATGTAATTCTTGATATTTGACCTTGTGTTCTAGTTTTTGACCTTGCATGACAAACTTTTTACATGACCTTTTTATCATCAAAAAAACATTCTTAGAAATTTTCATAATAATTTGGCCAAAAATGGGCACTTCTGAGCAAAAAGAAGGATTTTATCAAACAGACCTAGTGACCTCATTTTTGACCTCACATGACCCAATTTTTAGCAGAACCTAGATATCCATCAAATATACATTCTGAGCAATTTTCACAAGATTTGAGCCAAAGGTAGCACTTTTAGAGCAAAAAGAAGGATTTTAAATCATTTGACCTAGTGACCTACATTTTGACCTGGCATGACCTACTTTTTGATATGACCTAGACATCATCAAGACAAAGATTCTGGTCAATTTTCACAATGATTGAGCCAATACTGTGACTCCTAGAGCAAAAATAAGATTTGACCTAGTGACGTACTTTTTGAGCCCATTCTGACCCCGATCCCAATTCTTTGAAGTATTTTGAAAAAGGATGACCCAAGGATCATATCTGTAAAATTTCATCCAATTCTACCCAGCACTTTAGGAGGAGAAGATTTTTTTATGATTGTGTACAGACGGACGGACGGACGGACAGACAGACGCCGGACAACAGACCGATCACAATACCTCACCTTGAGCACTTCGTGCTCAGGTGAGCTAAAAAAACAACAACCAGGGTCCAACATTAACTTTTTTGGTTACCAGACAGTCGGGCTTGTTGCTGCCAGATGCTGCTAGCCCTGACCAAATATGCACTGGTCCTGACCAAATATTGGGATAATTGGGAAAAGGTATAAACCACAATAATCCTTTCATAAGTTAAAGGACAAGTTTTGAATCACAAATGAAAGAAAATTCGAAGGGTCCATGTTCTTGTTGTGTCACATATCTGGTGTTTTCATTATGGTAATAGTGACTGAGATTTAAAATGAGGCTGACCAGTCGGTCTTGCATCTTAGGGATCTAACTAGCCCTGACCAAGCACCAGGCAGTTAATGTCTGTTGGGCACAGGTTAATGTTGAACCCTGAACAACATAAAATTGACTTATTCAAAAAGAAATATACTTTGCATTGAATTATATTAATTAGGCCATCTTTCTCAAAATGTTGGACATATGCATAAAATAGCCCTAACCCTTTGCCAAACAGCAAATTCTAAGGGTGGTCAACTTCAAAAGCTGTTGCAGATGACAAAATAGAAGTTATTTCAAATGTTATTTATGCATAATATAGCCCAAAAGATATTGAGGCAAATTCAGGCAAAAGGAGAAACTGATGATTATCAGCATTTTCTTCTTTTGTCTAATTTTTTTCTGAGCATTTTCTATCAGGGATATCAAGACCAGGCCCCGGTTTCTCGAAAAAAACTTAAGTACATACTCATGAGAACATTCTCAACTTCAAACGAATACTCTCCAACGTTGAAGGGTATTTGATTGAAGTCCACATGGATTTCGTGCGATTTGAACACGGGGCTCAGATTTGAGTCTGAGATCGTACTTAAGTTTTTTTGAGTTACCGCGGCCTGGACTTGTTTGGGAAAGGGTTAACTTATGTACTATGAACATATCAGCAGTATGCCCACTGGGTTTTCATTTTGGGGGTACATGCACCCTCTAAGTTTAAATTTTGGGGTACAAAGAAAAATCTGGGTGTACAGTGAACCCTTTACTTTTAGAGTTAAGGATACACCATATTAATCTTAATGAATCTTAACTATAGCTAGTTAGTGCAAAAGTAATTCAACTGCCTAAGGATTTACAACTGTTTTGCTGTAAAAAGAATCTGAACTGGACTCAGTAATGGAATATTTATTATCCAGAGAGTACCGTAATCATGTAAATGCACCAGCTACATAACTTGCTAATTAAAGAGACATTTCAGAATTTTTTGTCATAAATTTTACTTTTATTTTTATCTTTTAAGAGCATATTTCCTTATGAAAATTCTGAAAATTTCAAGCCAAAATAGTGCGCCGTTTACGAGAAATTTATATTTTTGTATTAAAATTGAACAAATTGTTGTGGACAACAGTTCGGATTTATATGCAATTTATCGATTATGTCTCAACTTTAAATGCGTGTTTCTCGCTTATTGGCAACAACTTAAAAAAACAATTATTATTTATACTCATTAGAATAACCAATATTGGCATCAAGACATACTTTAAAAAATTGAAATTGGAATGAAATGTCCCTTTAAGAACTATTCTAGTCGCAATTGTTTGCCCCTCCAATTCTTGTAATTTATTATCAAATTGAAATTATAAGCTTCTTCAAATTCAAAATCAAGTAGTTTCTGTTCCTTCAAGAGCTGAAACCACTTAAAACATTAAATATCAGATAAATAACAGGAGCCAGTTGAAGAATCTTTTGAAATCACTTCAGATACACAGATATAATTAATTGGAGTTTCATGGCTGTCAATGTTTACGACCCAAGAATTACCAGTTGATTGATAATCCACACTGCTTCTTCAATGGATAAAGTAAATGACTGTGACCACTAAGTTATTGGATTTACTACAGATAGCCAGGCATGCAAACCAGATACTCTTTCATTCCAAACTTTTACGTAATGGTCATTCAGAGCTTCAGATTGATGGTGCGCCCGCGCCAATCCCGCATATTTTCAAAATATGACACATGAAATTATGTAGTGATGCACAAGCCGGGCGCACGAATTTCAGTGAAAGTATGATCATGAAAAAGTAGATTTCAAGCGACCTTCGCATAACGCACCGGTAATCTGCTATACATGTATATCAAGCTAATTGACCTGATAAACTTATTTTTAGATTATTATAATGACCTTACTTGATCAACCAATCATATCCCAAATTTCAAACAGTAAACAAGCAGTCGGCCAATCTCTAGCGATCTCCGTAACCTTTACCTTCAATTCGTTAACCTTCACCTTCGACTTGTTACTATTTTTAGTATCTGAATCCGTGACAGTACCCGGCTTTGTGTTTTAAATCGGTAACCAGACAACTCGAGTGAAAACTTCCGGCTGTTTCAACTATTGTTTCGAGATGAGGGTAAAATCACATATAAAGAACATACGGCTGCATTTTTAAATCGAGCGGATAATAAGTCAATAATTGTCGAATTTTCGGCAGAATGATTTAACCTTAAAAATTTTGCAAGCAGACGAAATCTGAATACATGACAAATCGTCAGGGCCTAGCTACTCGCTCTTTCGATACTATTTTTTGTAAAACCATTTCATCTCCCCATTCAATCAAACTGGAGTTAGGGGTTTTTGATTCCAGCAAATAGAATGACATTTATATCCAATTCATTTCAAATTGGACTAGATCTAGTACATGTATAAACAAGATGTGTTTGTGAAACACAAATGCCCCCGAAATGGCCATTTTTCTAAAATGTTAAGTTTTCGTGGAGTAAAGGGTTATTAAGGGTTAAGGGATGACCTTGAGGAAGGTCAAATTGCTCGGAACAGATAGATATCATTGAAAGGAAGTTGCATACCAAATTTGAGCTTTGTATGTCAAATACTTTTAGAGAAAAGGCAAAGGTTAAGTTTTCGGAGTAGAAGGTTAAGTTTTCGTAAATTAAAGGGTTGATAAGGGTTAACGGATGACCTTGAGGAACGTCAAATTGCATGGAACAGATAGATATTATTGAAAGGAAGTTGCATACCAAATTTGAGCTTTGTATGTCAAATACTTTCGGAGAAAAGGCAAAGGTTAAGTTTTCGGAGTAGAAGGTTAAGTTTTCGTAGAGTAAAGGGTTGATAAAGGTTAACGGATGACCTTGAGGAAGGTCAAATTGCATGGAACAGATAGATATCATTGAAAGGAAGTTGCATACCAAATTTGAGCTTTGTATGTCAAATACTTTTGGAGAAAATGCCAAGGTTAAGTTTTCGGACAGACGGACGGACGGACGGACAGACAGACGGACAGACAGACAGACGGACACGAGTAAAACAATATGCCCCCGATCTCTCGATACGGGGGCATAAAAATATTGTTAGGGAAAAGCTAATTCAAATCATTAACACACACAAAATTTATAACTATAGAAGTGAAATATTCTTAATTTTAACAAGTATCTGGTGTTGTATGCAACACATAAAGTCCCCTACCGGCTTCACATTGACTCAATATGGACATTGGTAATCAATGATAGATTAAGATGAACAAGTCATCAAAATAATTGTCAAACATATGAAATGTTATGCCCAACTGGAGGTGATTAATACTGCTGCATCACCACCCTGACTAACATGGCTTATAATTTTTTTTACATTTTTAAAACAGGTTTCATCAAGTTAGCTTGCTTAGTTATTAAGTTATTGCAGGATCCATTTTTTGCCATATTTTCACTATTTCCGTTACCATAGCAACCCCACTTTTCGTCAAAGAACAAAGATAAAATGATGTGCATAATCTACACATTGCCATCTAGTCATATACCAAGTCTCATCAAATTAGCTTGCTTACTTATTAACTTATCGCAGGATCCAATATTTTTTGCCATATTTTTATTATTTCTGTAACCATAGCAACCTCAATTTAAGTTGAAAAGCAAAAATAAAATGATGTGCATAATCTACACATTGCCATCTAGTCATATACCAACTTTCATCAAAAACGCTTGCTTAGTTATTAAGTTATCGCGGGATCCAGATTTGAGCGGACGGACGGACGGACAGACGGACGGACGGATGGACGGACGGACAGACGGAGGGCAAACCTATAGTCCCCTCCGGTGTGAACACCGGTAGGGGACTAATAATGTTTATATGCATCCACTCAAATAACAACAATACAGTGATGAATTCACAGCAAATATGTCATTTACTCCAATAGCAAGTTTGGATATGAATTACTCCAATAGCAAGGATATGAATGGGGGTTATGCTTAACTGTGGCCCATTGTTTTGGAAAATGACCCCTCAAAATCCTGCGTGGTGGGCCCTGTGGCCCACAGGTCTCTGAAACAATCTGAAGCTCTGGTCATTATCTTTTTACGCTCATCCATTATTTTATATGTGCTTGCACGTCTGGCCTATAAACCTGTACGTGAATTGATGTATTTCTACATGTACTGTAGTATGTGAATGGGCACCCTGATCAGATCAGCCCAATGATTATTCACATTCAAAAAGTTGTTTGGATATGATGCAACAACTTACCGCAATCTGTTCTGGGGTCCATGTGTCAAGATTTACGG
The DNA here is from genome assembly GCA_963680895.1 of Fragum sueziense. NCBI lineage: Eukaryota > Metazoa > Mollusca > Bivalvia > Cardiida > Cardiidae > Fragum > Fragum sueziense. The sequence continues at coordinate 48,016,703 of OY804594.1, forward strand.
ATTTCACTTTGGATATATGTACACCTAGGTTTCTGTGAATTCCAGCACATCGTATACACAGAAAGATACCTAGATTCCATGAGGCCCATCTTGGTCCTGGAAATAAGCATTAACCCATTACCAAACGGCAAAATTATGAGTTGGTCAAAATTCAAAGATATTGCAGATAACGGTTCAAAACGCATGAATTTTTTTTTACATTTTTTGGACATTTTGTGTAGAAAACAGTGTGGGAAATGAAGAAATTGCTTGTCACAAGCAATTTCTTCATTTTCCACAATGTTTTCTATAGTCCTCTTCTTTAGGGGAATGTTTTCTATAGTCCTCTTCTTCAGGGGAGTCAAAAAGAGTCAATTTGTGGGAATGGATTAAGCAGAGAGGATAATAAGAGCTACAAATAAGGGGGGATAATGGCTTTTCAGAATGTAAAATATCTTTTAATCTTTACCAAACTCTATTTTGTGGGTAATCAATGGAATCATCTCCATGAGACAATCTTGATAAGTTACAATTTGTAACATCTCAGTGGGGGATTCAGGGGATCAAAAGAACATGCTTTTGTAGACATTCAGCCAATATTGTGTAATACTAATAAACAAATGTCCCCCATATATACTTTCAAACCCCCTTCACAGAAATACAGGATCAACCGCATCTTTCGACAATTCTTCACCACGCTTCAGATGAGTACCCACAAGATAAGGTTTGGATTTGAAATAACAAATTCCTAATGCCTTTAAACTCTCTTATCTCAATAGCCATTATAGGTATTATCGTGTGCTAAAAATAGATTTTAACATCTCTTAGTATCTAAATATACTGCCAAAACTCCCCTTTCCAGCATAACATCTAGCTGTCACGGATTCAGAATTACTGTGAGGACTGAGGGGGTACCAATATACAAATGGGGGCTTCTTTTCCGTAGCATCACAAAATTTTGACTGAATTTCAACAAGAAAATGAAATACTCAGGCTGCAGGGGTGAGAGGTCGTTTGAACCGTTTGGGGGGAATTATTAAAAATTCGAATTATTTCATTTTCATGCAGAAATTTGGTCAAAATTGTATAATAATAGGAAAACGTAATATCCCCCTCATTGTAAATTCGAACCAGCCCTTTCATAAATCCTGGATCCGTCACAGGAACCCCCTACCCCTACCCCCAGACCCTGGATCCATCACTGTCTAGTAACTGCAGCTTAAATCAAGCTGTAGCTACAAGGTTTTCAAATTTCTTTGACAAAAACTATGGTCTGTCAGGGCTTTTCTTCCATAAATTGGGAAGGGGCCCTGGTCAGTCATTTTGGGAAATTTTAGCGCGATTTTGGTAAAAAAAAGAAAATACAAGAGAATAAATGTATAAATGAAAATAAATTTTCTTAACCCTTTTGCTGCCAAATATCCAATATTGGACTGTCCTCTCGATGCCAAATTAATTCGAAGAAATGTCCAAGAATTGTACCCTGTAGACAAAAACATGCATAACTTTTGACTCATTTGATACTTTTCTTTCAAATTTTCAGCACATACAGAGAGATAAGAAAAATATTATATTATAGAAATTTCAAAGTTATTTATGAAGTGGCAATATCTATTCATTTTGATTTTCTTAGCAAATTGTTGGAATCTCAGAACGACGGAAAAAAGTGGATGAACAAACCTCAACTAGATGTTTCCGTTGAAAGTATAATGTTTTGGGGACCCAATGTTTTGGTGGAACAAATTGTTGAAATTGTCAACTAAACATAATTTTGAACTATTCCGAAGCCTTTTCCAGCATTTTCGGTGTTATTCATGGTGATATTTACAGCTTCTAGGCATAAATAGTAAGTGCATGTTCTAATGGCAGCCATATGGTGTCACTCCTCAACGAAACGGGCCTATTAAATATATAGTAAAATGGGTCAATTCGGCGGCTTCCAGCTCCTCTCAGAAGTCTTTGTGGCACATTTTACTTAGTCTGCCTGACAGACCATTTCTTTGACTTTAATTTACTACCAAGAAAGTGGTATCAATAGCACCATCAGCTAAAATCACGCACCCGTGAAAACAGTCACCCTTGAAATTTGCCATCTATTTCGGGATCTGCATGTGACACACCCCCATGAAAGGTCACGACCGCGCAAGAAACTAGTTCCCAACAAATTCATTAAAACACATCCTAGCAGTACACTGATGGTCTGCCAGTATACAGAACCACATTTCATGCATCTGCCTATTCTATAGACACAGAATCAATGCAACAAAAGGAGCGAATCCATTTTTGACGGAACTATGTTTGTATACTACGACCCGGAAGCATTTCCCCTTGTGGAGTGTCTCCATATTGTTGTCTTTTCTTTTGAAAATTCCTCATAAAATCACTTATAGTTGACCGATTTTAACACAAATTTTATTGTTTTATCTGTCAAACGCAAGTACTTTTATTACTAAAACGGTGCTATAAGAAAAAGACTGTGTGAAAACCACTTAGCTGGAAAAAATATTCATATATTTCACCCCCCCCCCCCATAAATTTGTCAAGAAAAATCGCCTATGGCAGCGACCCCTAGAATCGAGTTAACTCGCCTATGGCAGCAAAAGGGTTAAACAACACTTAATAGCTAAAATAACTGAATTATAGCACACACACTGCTACTTTGTGACTAGAATTGCCAGTAGGTAATTGATCATTATTTATTTTCAAATATTGGGAATTTCAGTTTTGAAAATTGGGAAATTCTTACTTTGTTAAAGAAGGAAGAAAAGCCCTGTCTGTCCAAAATTATGTCATTGTTAAGTTTACTTGAAAAAGTTGTTCCCTCTTGGTATCCCCTTTTCTCCAGTTATCGAGGACATAAGGAGAATTGCATCTCGCGTTGTCAAGGGAATGGACCTTTTCATAATTCAAATTATTCAAACATAACAAGAGGACAAGGAGTACCTTCTGCGAATTTTTTGTCAAAATCGAGGAATTTTAAATGTCAAAATTCTTTCCCGGAAGTTGCTTGGTTGACCTACATTGAAATTCAGAAAACTTCCCAATTATCGAGGATTTGCATAATATGATGTCATATATGAGGATATGGACTGTAAATACTATTCAAAGTTGTTAAAGCTATTATAATTTTGCAGTTGACAAAGTACTGTTGTTGTTTTTTTTATGAAATCTTTGAAATATTGAATCAAATTTCATGTTTTCGATATGTAATTATTTTTCTTACTTTTGTGGCACAGCAAATATGAAAGTGGATAATTACTTGCTTTTGACGCATTTCATCGTTTTATTTGATGTGAATAAAGTTGCCGTATCTTCGAACGAATAATAGCTAGAATGTCAGCTCGCGCTGTGACGTTTAAATGTGGAAAAAGCGGCAAAACAAGTGAAATTCTCGATAATTGGGAAACCTCGATAATATGAGAAACAGGTATACATGAAATCTTTCATAAAGAAAATCTGTAAGTTGAAATTTCTTTTCAATCACATCGCATTTGTAATTTCTAACTGACCAGTGACCCTCCAAGTCTAACTTTTGTCGCAGGGCCGATTCCATTTCGTTACGTCCAGGATGCCTGGAAATCCTGTATTCTAGCCTTACTTCAGGGTTCAACACTAAGGCACGTCCAACAGACATTCACTGCCTGTTGCTTCGTCCGGGCTAGTAAGACCCGCAAGATGCTAGCCCGACTGGTCGTCCTTACTTCAAATCTAAAATTCACTTTCATCGTAATTGAAACGGAGGATACATTCATTTGAGATTTTTTAACTTGACTTTTTTTTTCGCTTATCTAGAGGTTTCCTTTCTAGTTTGTTTACTTTTTTCAATATTCGCTAACGATGTGCGCAAGGAAGAGATCATGAGAAATTTGCATAAATGGGCGGACCTTATTATCACCAGAGACATAGAATTTTTTTTTTTTGCCAACTTGGGGGTATATCTACTAGCCCCCCTTCTCCCTCTTAGCTCTCTCCGTTCCCATTTTCCTACGGGCCTGTAAGTGACATGCGATTTAGATCTAGCAGAAAAATAAAAAAAAAAAAAAAAAAAAAACGTGACCGAGACAGGAAACATAAAAGGCTGCATCGAGAATTTAAGATGCATAACGAAACGATTGTTAACAACCTCTAAATGTTGCAATTTATTTCAAATTTACTAGATCTAATAAAAGTCTCTATAAATAGATCTATGTGAAATTGTAGGACCGGTTCTTTTTTTACCACACATGCGATTATTTTCACCACACATGCAATTAAACCGGTCAATTAACAAGGCAAATTAAAATATCGATAATGAATAAACAATCCCCGACTCGGAGATCATTACCTAGCAACGTAACGCCGGGTAGATTGGTAACAGGTGCGAGATAAAATCTCGGCTCACGAGACTCCGCGTTATTTCACGAAGTTTCCAATCTCTGTTTATTTATGTCTCTGTTATCACCTGACGTCTTGAGTAGGTGATCGGGCATATTAATCAGAGAAGAAAATTCTGAAACTTACGATTGTGCTGAAAACGATCGAATATGCTTCAAATTCAGTTATTTTCTGAAAGTTAAACCAATTTCCTACAAAAACCGAATACGTTTTATATTTATTCCTGTGTGCAAAATGCCTTCATTGATCATTTTTCTAACCCGATTTGACTTGTTTCAAAATAGACTCTTCCCAGGCACCTGTCAGATTGGAAAATTACTGCCCAAGTAATTGATCAATTAACTTCATTTAGAGTATCCCTCTAGGGCAAATGTAATTTACTCATGATCTTTGAAACGCTTTTTAAAGTGCATGTTTACTGAGAATCAAGCGTTTACTGGACTGTATTGTTGTTGATTTTGGTTCTACTTTCGTTTTGAAAGAAACTTTCGTAAACAACCGATAGTCAAAAGAACTATGGTGATATTTACCGACTTATAAAAGTTCTGTCGACCTATTGCTATAGTAAGGTAAAATATCGCGATACAGCCATAAGTCGACATATCGTTTCACCACCAGTTCTCCTGAAATGGAAACTTTTGGTCAGGGCTAGTGCACATCTGGTCCGGGCTCATAGCATCTGGCAGCAGCAAGCCCGGCGGTCTTGTAGCCAAAAAAGTTAATGTTGAACCCTGACTTTGTCCTCATATCTAAAAAGCAGGGTTTGGGGGGAAAGGATTGATATCCAAATATAAGAATTGGTTCAGAAATGAAAGAATATGAATGTATAACTATATCAAAGATTGTGTTGGGCCAAAAATCAATTTTTGGTATCGATCATCTGATTTTATTTTCAGTTTGTCAACTTCAATACCTTTAGCGTCACAATCAACGCAATATTTATTGTCTTCGTCTTTTAGAAGATTAGATAGTATGGCCTGGAATTTCTCTTGTTGGGCCTTTTGTCTTTCTTTTTCGAGTCTTGTTGTCATTGTTGATTATTTTGAAAATCTGACAGGAGAAACTCCTCTTTCCGTCGATGACAGGAGACCGATTTACATGCAGGAAGTAGCAAATATCAATACGCCTAAAATATTTTTGTGTTTTTCATGTAATCTAAACCTTTTAAAAGACGTGATTTTATCTTGATGTTCATGAAAATAGAAAATGCATTCATCTAGGGATTTCAATGTAGAAATTTGAAAGATATTTTCATTTGGTAAAAATTGGATATTGGTGTAATTAGGTTTCCAAGGGAGACTACTCGCGAAGAAAGATCAAAGCACGCTCAGTACCAGACGTGGACTGCTTACCTAGTAACCATAATTGGAAAATGCTGCAGACGACAAAATTGACTCCAAAAAAGATGGAATTTGTATGCAATGTATATCAGTGGCGGATCCAGGGGGTTCGAACGAACCCTCATCTGTAGCCTGATTATTTCATTTTCATGCAGAATTTCAGTCAAAATTGTGCAACACTCGAAAAACGACCCCCCTATTTGCATATAATCCGAACCCCCCTTATAGAAATCCTGGATCCGCCACTGTATATGACACAGGAAATGTTTAGCATTTGAAAGCAGTCATTGGTCGGAAAATGTTTAGATTATCATCCTACAATAAGAATTAGATATAGATCTATATTGGGGAAAATATTGACTTCACATTTATGGAAAATAATTTAATCATATTTATATCTATATCACAGATATTCTATTGTGACTATTTCCCCACTAATCTCTACAAAAACCCCATACAGTGGTATGACATCGCTATCTAGGAAGCATTTTTAAAGTAGGCCTAGCCTCTATGTGTTGCCAAATAACATTTTCTTCTTTTTCAAAAAAAAAAAAAAAAAAAAAAAAAAAAAAAAAAAAAAAACGTTTCCCTGTTTTAAGATACAAGCAAATGCAATGTAGATCTACCCCAGATCACTGTTGCACATATTGGACACTTTCCAACACGACAAAAATGCGGACTCTTCCAATTTGAATGATGCATCTGACAGCAAATTCGTTGTTGATAAAGATATAGGCCTATAGATCTAACTTGTGTATTTCGTAAATCACATGAAATATTGAGACAATGGGTGATAATGTTGATCGTGAGCTTTTTCTTGGTTTACATATTGTTTTTAAGCTTTCACAAACACGTCAAAATAGAGTCTTTTCCAGTAAAAAGAAAATTTATAAGTAGTGAAGATGACAAATTCAAAAGCATGTATGTTAATGTATGTTATAGATTGAACACATTGAGAGTAATGAAAAAAATGCTCAACATCATCATTCAAATTTCTTATTTTCTCTTCTCACACCCACTTACTCTTTTTAGAAATATCGAAACAAGTGTTTGTTTTGGAAAGTGTCAACATATTCATTTCCAAATAATGTTCAGAGGCGGATCCAGGGAGTTCGGGGGTTCAAATTAACCCCGTCTACTGCCTGATTATGCCTATTTCATTTTCATGCAGAAATTCAGTAAAATTGTGGAAAAAAAACTAGGAAAACGAACCCCACAATTTGTATATTTGAACCCCCGACAAAAATCCTGGATCCGCGGCAGATATTTCAGCTGGTCCTATACATTGCTTATCAAAACTTGTATTGCAGCTATTCATTCATTTGGGTCTTCTGATCGAGACGATTCAAATGAGTACCCACCGCATATGGCTTGGATTTGAAATAACGAATTTAGATTGTCTCTTCCCCCCTCTTGTTTTGATGTTCTGCGATATAACTCCGATTGACTGCACCTTTGTTGTTGTTTTTGTTGTTATTGTTGTTTTTTAACAAAACAAAACAATAATAAATATTTGCATAGATTCCGGTTTCGCTATCACTCGATCCGGACATTTTATTTAAAAGTAAGTTCCTAGTATTTGCCCTATTTGACACATTCCCATAAAATGACGTCTTAAATTTTGACTCCCAACAAGATATTAAAGACTTTGGAAAACAGTGTGGAAAATCAAGAATGTGCGCATGAGAAGCAATTACTTCATTTCCTACGATGTTTTATACCCAGGATTACAAAAAGAGTGTAAAATTTCATTCAGTTCAAATTTTCATCAGCAACACCTTTGAACTTGGACAAAAAAATACGTCAATGGTAATGGGTTAATATTAGAAAATTTCATCAGACAGACTCCCACTCTGAAGCGACACACCATTTTCGTGTCGGATATAATCGGAGATGTACTGGTTATAATGTGACTGATAGGTATCGGTACTAATCATAGAACCTAGTAGGCCGATTAGAGAGACCCGTGTTCACTGGTGGTGAACTCGGCCAAAGCGTGGGACGTTTTTTCGCGATCATAGTATTCCGTCGGTTTTGTTATAAAATATCGTAACTACGGCTTCGATAAAGCCGTAGTTACGAGATTTAATAACAACACAGACGGTTTGTCAAAACATATCGATAAACCCGGTCTATTTCTAGAACAAATTCATTGTTATAATAAAAACTATCCAATCAGATCTTTTAACTCACATTTAAACGCAAAATATCTGTACCTTGTTGCAGCGAAAAACGTCCCTCGCTTTGGCCGAGTTCACCACCAGTGGTGTTTGACAAATGCAAACTTATCCAGAAATTGCTTTTATAGTAGCCTAAATGTAGTGACGGATCCAGAGGGGGTTCGATGGGTTCAAACGAACCCCCCCCCCTTTGTAGCCTTATAATTTCATTTTCATGCAGAAATTTAGCCTGACTTTTGGAAAAAAAAACTACAACTATTTGCATATTCGAACCCCTCTCAAAGAAATCCTGGATCCGCCACTGAAATGCATATTTCTATTTCTAATATCTGTAACGGAGCATGTGCATTGATATTATGTTACGATATTTCTCAAAGATGGCGTAAGTGGGTAGATCAAACTCTCATAATAGTAGGCTATCTACGATAAACAGAAAACAATATGCTGCAATACAATGCGCAACCGTTTGAAAGATTAGTAACAATTAAATTTTTATTCATTGTTTTTCGTAATTGTACCCATTTTCTGGGAATGACTGCTGTCAGACAGACTTTGCCGAGTACGTACGTAGACACGTTTCTATCTGTATGTTGGCCTGTGTTTGGTCATCATTCTGGCATACTTCTTTTTAATGTAAGCAAGATCTAAGATCTAGACTGTTGAGTTTGATCGATTAGTGCTGACATTTATTAAAAAAATTGACACAAAACAATGAACACATTTTTGTAGCATAACGTTTTGTGTTAGACATCTGAATCACACCGTTCATCCAGATACAAAATACACGGATTGGTCTTCCAAACGCGGATTTGAAAATCAACAGCGTGGGAATACACAAGGTAAGAAAACATCAACATATAGCCTTTTAATTGCCGCAATATAAAAAGTGTTTGTGCAGAGCTGATGCAAAATGGTTTATCTTGAGAGTGCTGCAGTTTCATAACAAAAGATTTGAGTAAACTATAGCTACAAGCGATTTTAAATCGTAAATCACTATTTTCTCGCCTACTTCCCGTTTTGTTTTATATTTGCAGAAATTATTTAACTGGTTTCGAGCAAATATCTCTACAAAATAAGTTTTCGACATCTATGGAACAAATCTATACCATTCATCAAACTGGAAAAATAATTTTGGGTGTCTAAAGACATGTTTAAAAATTAGCCTAGTTTGCTTCAAGGTACAACTTACCACGGATGCTGATGCCACACACCACGGATGATTCACATAATTTGGGTAAAACAAACTCGGATGCGAAAATCGGGTTTAATAGTGCAAAACACTTAAAATGACGTTTTCTAATTAAAATACAATGACAAATGCTTGATTTTTATAAAGTAAACGTGCTATAACCGCATCCCGTTGACTTTTATAGTCGGTTATTTACTTTGCATCACACGCTTAAGAATTTTATCTTATGTACCAAACTGTGTTTTGGAATGATCTTTGTTCTATTTATTCCAGATACAAAAGCCTTCCTAAAGAAGTAGTTCAGAGCGCTGATATTTCATTACCGCCCTCAATCACTTGATCATGTTACCGCTGTGTCTCGTGTATGTTTGAGACCTATACGAGGCACATATGAGAGAAGCCAAGTTCTGCTTGCGGGTGTACCAGGTGATTTTTCTTGGGGATCTCCTGCTTTCGCACCACCTACTGACTGTCCCGTCTCATTCGGGTTCAAATAATCTTAAAAGGGACGTAAAATTGAATAAAAAAGAAGAAGAAAGATCTACTTGATCAGAAACTTTAAATATGAAGTTTAACCTAAATGATCAGTCACCGTTCACGATTAATTAAATGCTTATCATAATTGTTTACGAAGCACTTTCGAATTAATGTTTTGGATTTAACGCTTGCTATATCAGTTGTTTTGAGGGAAATTTGCAGAAATTTTAGATTGACATGTTTAAACAGATACTATTTTGATTTATGCTTGTCATTGGTGAGCTTACAATCATATTTCCAAGGGCGAATTCGATCTTGTTTCTCAATTCCGCAGACTTGCCGGACAGCACTGTATTAGTTTTTGTTATTTTTGCGTGCAGGATCAACAGTCAATGTAAGTCCTTATTTTCACAACCAAAGTCTTCCAGAGGCATGGTAACTAGTTCTTGAATCTACGCAATTTATGTTCATTTCTATTCATAGTTCAGTGGCGTAGGAAGGTTTATAATATAGGGGGGGGGGGGGGGCAAACATTCATGTAAATGGAAATATGGGTGTATTATGGGGGCCATAGGGGGGGCAGACCCCTTTTCTAAATTATTAGGGGGGGCTGGCCCCCACCTGGCACCCCTCTTCCTACGCCTATGTAGTTTGTTTTACATGCTGTCGTAGAGGGCCTTTCATAAAGACTTTCACTTCAACCAACACTAAAGAGTAAGAGAGACAATCATGATAAATATTCTTGGCAATATCTTCATGAAAGAAATGCACCCATATACCGTGTGTTTACATGTAATAATTGACAGACATGCGTAATAGAGTTGGTGTTTGAATATTGAAGATGAAAACCTTTTGGAACCCACTATCAAACTGCAATGAAATAATGATAATGAGGGTTTTAATCCTAGAATTTAAAGATTGAAAACAAAGACACGGACAACTTATCTGTTAATATGCAGCTGATATTCTCCTTATAAAACATGTAAACATGGTTTACTAATGTCTTTACCGTCGAAAGTGCTCATCCACAAGCCTTTTGGTTTTAGTAAGCCAAAAAAAGCCATAATTGGTCTTAAACCAAACATCTATTGACTCTAAACGATATCAAATTGGTTTTAACAAGGATGCAGCCAATTTTCCTTAAAAAAAGACCGGAATTTGCTTTTTATTATCCGTGTCGGTTGTATCGATGGGTCCGAGTTTGTTTTACCTGCTGGAGAATTTGCACCGTGGTATGTTGCACCATAGCAACTGACAGTACCCAATTTCAAATAGTTCTTGTTCTTTTTCTGTACTTTTTTATGGGTTCTTGTAAAGAAAACACTTGAAGCGATCCCCGATCCTCCGTGAAATATCAATTTGACAATAATTATGTGCTTTAATAATGATTTACAGACATTCTTACCAAGATTTTTTCTCTTTTCGTGCATCAAAGTCAGATTCAGTAGCATATATTTCTCTTACTTACAGATTTTATGAGACAGGATTTTAGGTAAACATTGGCAAAGTTATGTACGTTTTCATCGTATGTAACACAAAAATCAACTCAGCCGTTATTCGTTGTGATTAACGATAATAAATACTCACTCTTTTTTCCCGCCGTTCAAAATAAAATTGTTTACATCCGCGTTTGGAAGACCAATCCGTGTATTTTGTATCTGGATGAACGGTGTGTGAATAGGAAATGTAGAAGTTACGCCTAGATTCAGATTAAGAATACCCAGTCACAAATCAAGTGTTCTTCTCAGCCCGAAATATGTAAATATGGCGTACCAAATGGGTCAAAAGTCTATTTAGAGCGTGCGCGCATAAAATATACGCGTGGACGCGTAAATTTTATACGTCGACGCATAAAATTTACGCGAGCAGTTGAAAATTTATGCCTCGACGCGTAAATTTTCAACTGCTCTCGTAAATATACGCGTCGACGCGTATTTTATCTATTAACCAATCAGATCCTTCGTTTCATCTATCAATTTTATGGTATAAAGGGAAATGTTTCTAACCGCCTCGGTTTCCCATTTTTTACTCCTGCTCGCGTAAAATTTACGCGTCGACGCATATTTTTTCAACTGCTCGCGTAAATTTAATGCGTCGACGCGTCGACGCATAAAATTTAGGCGAGCAGTTGAAAATATATGTGCGTCGACGCGTATATTTTATGCGTGCACGCTCTATGTAGACTTTTGACCCATTTAGTACGTCATAGTGAGCCCACTACGCCTTCACGTAAATCGACGCAATAACTTTTATTTCCACCTACAAAGTAAAAACTTGTTTTAGAAATGTCTTCAAATTTGTCACCGAATTGTGTGATTTTGCTGTACATGTATTTCAAATATAAAAACACGAAGAAAACATTTTGGGAAAAAACAGAAATTGCTCATTTTGGTTTCCCCATAATGATTTCATACAGCGTAATTATTAGCGTAAGCGCTACATTTGACGTTTGTGCATATTTTTAGCGTTTACAATGCTTGACCACTATAATAGGCTACAGCTTTACTCTGTGGGGAACGCTGCAGGAATAGACGGAATATCCCGAGACAGACTTTTGTAGCTCGTGTTTATTGGAATATCTGCAGATCGATTTGTAGGAAAGCTCCGCTGTAATCAAAGACGAAATCAAACATCATATTTGTTCTGAGTCATGAAATATTGTGCTGCACGATAATTGTAAGAAAGGCGCCATTTTCTTCTATTGCGTCTTTTTGATTGATGGATTCACCTAGTCCTGTCGGCAGTCATGCGAAAAATCCCGAAGATAAATTTTCAGAAACGGAATATTGTTGCGTGTTTATTGGAATATATAGTCGGTATTATTGCAAAACCTCGCAACTATAGCTTAAAGTGACATTTCACATTTATTTCATTTTTTAAAAGTATGTCTTGGTGCAAAGATTGTTCATTCTAATGCGTAGAAATGATATCAGGTTTTTGAAGTTGTTACTTATAAGCAAAAATGCGCCTTTAAAGTTGAGACAGAAATGACAAATTCTATATAAATCTGAACAGTTGTCCACAACAATTTGTCTAATTTTAGCACAAAAATTATATTTCTCGTAAACGGCTCAATATTTTGACTTGAAATTTTCAGAACTTCCATAAGAGAAGATGCTCTTTCTGATAGAATAAAAGTAAAATCTATGTAAAAATAATTGTGAAATGTCATTTTAAGTCAAGCTGTAGTTACGAAGTTGTGCACTAACATCGACGATATGCAGATCGATTAGTAGGAAAGTTTCACTGTAACCAAATACAAAATCAAACATATACATGTATACGGTTTAGGTTTGAAAAAACAAAAACATGAATCCCCATTTTAGACGAAACCATATTTTTCAACGCCGTGCGACCCTGCAGCCCTGTTTATTTTGCAATTACAATGTATAGTATAGTTGAAGATTTTTCATTTTTTGTGCAAATTCAATCTTCAAATAGGTGTCAAATTCATTTTTCTTTTTTTAAAAAAAGTGACAATATTTCGCATTTTCAGCAGGCTGTACTTTTCAGCGACTCGTCACAAATTTCGTATCGTAAAAGACAGGAAAAACTCTCGGATCGACTCCGTTTATGACATGATTAACTGGGACGACTGCCATGATCATGTTTATCTTCTAGTCACGTGGTCAGTTACTTCTTGTTTACCTCTCTTTTCTCATTTCTTTCTCTCTAGAATTTCGCTCGTGACCCTTTCCCAAACAGCCCATTTTAGACTGATTCATTTTAAAAGGAGTTGCAGATGGCAAATAGGCCTAATTGATGTCAAAGGTAGATATTTTGTAGCCCCTTCCTCCCGTCCTCCCGTTGTGTAAAAAGAAAAATATTGAGATAGAAAGAGAATTTCTCGACAATTAGCAATATCTTGTCATAGGCGGATCTAGAGGGGGTTGGGGGTCCGGACCCCGCCCCCTGTCATTGGCCGAAAATTAAATTTTGACTATATAATTCTAGTGTAACGTTGCATATTTATTACATTTTAAGCCATAATTTTAGCTTGGAACACCCCCCCCCCCCCCGGAAAAAATCTTGGGCTTGGACCCCCCCCCCCCCCTTGAAAAAAAATCCTGGATCCGTCCTTGCTTGTTTTGACCCAATGTTTTCTGACATGTTAACGTAAAATATATGTTGTTGGTTTTTTTTTACATTTTTTTTTTGTTTTCTGCTTTAGCGTTCAAATTGGAACAATTCAAATTGTTGCCGTTTGGGAAAGAGTTGATCATAATCATGAAAAAAAATATACCTGCATATCTGATATATGGGTAGTTCAATCAGGTTACTGTTGTTCTGTGAAGCAAATCTAAAATTGTTCAAAGTCCATATTCATGGTAAAGTGAGGCATAAACAATGAAAAATAACTACATAATGTTTAAAACCACCTTAACATTACTAAATTTTGATTTGACTATTAAAGTATGACCGTGAAACATATTTTATTCCAACAGGCAAGCCTGTCGGCCATCTTGCTTTTGTATAGGGTTGTTGGAAATTTGGTTGGATTTAAATAAAACAAGATAATTTTTTATTTCAAAATTATATTGAAGTGAAAAAAACATTTGATTTATCTTTCTATCCATATCATTTTTAGATCGAAATTTCGATTTTAGAGGTAGTAGATTGAGGGCTATATCCCTACAATTTCCTCCACAGAAAGTGCTATAGAAAAAATGGCGGATCTGATAAGACCTGACATTCATGACAAAGTTGAAAAAACATGTCAGGGCTTATAAATAGGACTAATATATGGGTACCTAAATTAAAAGCTATTTCGTAAAGCAACACTGCTTAGTCATTACAAATTGTTTTTGAGATTACAAAGAAGGCCCAATATAAAATAGATAGACATGCTTGTGATTCTCTTGTGATCTTTTCCCAAACAGCATGATTTAGAACTGTTTTTCGAAGTTTTATCTAATAGTGACTTTCAAACTCGGTATCTTTTGAGAGAGAGTTAAAACAAATCCAAGAGGCATTTTACAATTGAAATGGAATCCCTCCAAATTTGAATGATTTTTCCCCAGCGAGAATCCGCTAAACGTTTCCATATATAACCAATATTAGTCGAGAAGTTCCCATTGGAATTATAGCATCAGGGAATATATTTTTGTGGATTTATAACATTAGAGAATAATGATATTTGTGTTGTGGTTTTTACTTTGTATTCGACAATGTCTTGGTGAGTAATAACGAACATTTGTGACCCATCACGCTAGAAGGGACCTTATCGGATGTGTGAAAAACATCGACCCTAGTCAGTCTGCGCAGTCCGCGCAGCCAGACTAGGGCCGACACTTTTTTACTTGAATGTAATTTTCTAAATCTGGAATGTTTCCTCTAAAGTTAAAAACAAATCTAATAGGCATTTTACAATTGAAATGGTATCCATCCAAATTTGAATGATTTTCCCCAGCAAGAATCCGCTAAACGTTTCCATATATTACCAATATTAGTTGAGAAGTTCCCATTGGAATTATAGCACCAGGGAATATGTTTTTTGTGGATTTATAACATTAGAGAATAATGATATTTGTGTTCTGGTTTTTGCTTTGTATTCGGCAATGTCTTAGTGAGTAACAATGTGTATTTTTGTTGATTTAGACCTTTATCTTAATTTGCAGGAATTAAAAAGTATACTTCCCAAAATTGAGTTAAGGTAGTCCATCCTCATAAGGTTCACGCGATGTCGGATTTTTTCAGGCGACGTCGTTAAAGAGACATTGCATTCCTATTTCATTGGCTTGAAATTTTCAGAATTTTATTAGAAAATATGCTCTTTCAGATAAAGTGAATTTCATGAGAAAATATCTGTGAAATGTCTCTGATACATTCGCTACGTATCCGAATCTGTTCGTGTGACATCCACCGCCGAATATTTACGACGTCGCCCGAATAATTCCGAAGTCGCAAGAATTTATGATGCCTGATGATAGAGGCTCTTACACATTCAACAATTTTATTGTCCAGAAAGTTTTTCAATGAGAAATTTATTTTGACACGTGAAATGATTTTGTAGAAAAATAGGCATAATCAAATATTCGATAAAGAGATTTCATCCCTTTCCCAAACAGTAGGCTAAGTCCCACAAGATTTCCGTCGTCTACAACTTCTTCCAATTTGGAATAGCATAAAACAAGGGCGGACCCAAGATTTTTTTCCAGGGGGGGGGGGGGTCCAAGCCTAAAAAAATTCCAGGGGGGGGGGGTTCCAAGCCCAAATTATGGCTTAAAATGTAGTAAATTTGTAACATTGCACTAAAATTATATAGTCAAAATTCAATTTTCGGCCAATACCAGGGGGGTCCGGACCCCCCCCCCCCCCCCCCCCCCCCGATCCCCCTCTAGATCCGCCCATGTAAAACATGGTTGTATGAAAAAATATCAATGAGTGTAAATAGAACTGGAATTTGGTATAAAATAATACTGAACATACTGGCACGACAGGAGAAAATGCTGGTTATGAGCATTTTCATCTAGATCTATTGCTTAACCCATTACCAAACGACAAAATTTTGGGGTAGTCCAATTTGAAAGAAGTTGCAGACGACATTTCAATGTGAAGAAATGTCAAAACATTATAGCTTTTTGGGTAGAAAACATCGAGGGTAATGAAGAAATTGCTTGTCACAAGCAATTTCTTCATTTTCCGCAATGTTTTCCAAGGTGATTATCTTGCAGGGAGTCAAAAAGAGTCATTGTGTGGTAATGAGTTAAAGCTTTCCCACGCCCTTTCGTTTAGATACGCCAAAACCGATTCTTGTTTTGGGAAAGGGTTAAATTTGACCCCACCCCAGTGATCGGACGTTTCGGAAGTGGATCCTAGGCTTGACAACCTTCAAATAAAATGTAAAAAAACTTTGATGAAAAATAAGAATATTCTAAAAGCCGGTAATACTTTTTCTCTGGATGTTTTCTACCATATAAAATAAGAATTTTGAAAATACTTTTTAAGTACATGTACTTTATTTTGTCAAGCGCATGGTCTTTTCTTCTGTCAAAATGTCTTACCTGAAGCGAGGCGAGTTGGCATCAAATTTTGTGCAAAAAATAGACTGAGTTTACCGTTATGTTTTGATAAACCGTCGGTGTTGTTATAACATCTCGTAACTACGGTTTGATTCAAGCCGTACTTACGAGATTTTATAACAACACCAACGAAATACTTTTCATTTGTCCGAAATTACGTCACGGTTTACTTGATAAAATCGTTCCCTATTGTCGGTAGTCGTTATCCATCCCATCATGCACAATCCCCACCGTGACTATGCAAATCCAAACTGTCCCAATGTTTCTTCTGATCCCTGTAATGTCTAGAACATGGGTCCCTTAAACAAGTGCTTGGTTGTTTCAGCATTGTTCGGTACGCAGGGATGCACGGACGGTTTTACAAGAACCACTGTTGCGACTTTATTGTGAAAGAAAAAATAATTAAAACCCGTTACCAAACGTCAAAATTTTATTTTGGGATGAAGTTGTACGACTTTTGTGGTAGAAAACATTAGAGGAAATGAAGAAATTGTTTAACCCTTTCCCAAACAAGACCTTGTTTTGACGTCCCTAATAGAATAGGCTTGTGAAAACATTGAGGCAAAAGAAGAAACTGCTGATAACCAGCAGTTTCTCCTTTAGCCTCAATATTTTCTTTGCTATATCACCATCAATTCAAGTCTTTATTAACATCCATTTTGTCGTCTGCAGCAGCTTTCGAATTGGACCACCCTAAAATTTGTCGTCTGGTAATGGGTTAACGCAAGCAATGTCTTCATTTCCCTCCATGAGCGGTGAAATGCGTCAATGTGTGGAAATGAGTTAATCCTTTCCCAGGAGAAAATACGACGAGCAATTTTTTTCATTTCCACAATGTTTTCTATCCCAAAAGTCGTACAATTTCAAAACTTCACCACATAAAACTGTCGTCTGCAACTTCTTTTAATTTGGACAAGTCCAAAATTTTGACGTCTGGTAATGGATTTTAAACAAGTGTTTCGCTATTTTCAGCATTGTTCGGGACGGACGGATGTTCGGACGGCTGGTTGTTTTACAAGAACCATTGTTACGACTTTATTGTGAAAGAAGTACACTTCGACACAGCTAAGGGGGTCTGCATGACCAAGGGATCAACCCTAGCATCGGTGTGGAAACCCGACGAGTTTGACTTTGTTACTGACACTATGAAACAAGTATGTTTTTACATTTATCTTATAAGCCGAAATCTGTCATCTTCGCAAGCCGAGGTTGAACCAACCTACGTTTGAAATTGAGCCAGGATCTGGAAAAACGTCCTTTATGGCATTTGAGAACAACCTGGATCCAGACCAGCCTGTGCATACGCACAGTCTGATCAGGAACCTTGTTGTTCTCCAATAGCTTACTCATGGTCTGTAGCAACCATCTGAGAGTAACATGGATGCTGGCTAGACTGCATCTAGGCACAACCTGATATTGAAATCTGGCTGTCTCAAATGCTATAAGGGGCGTTTTTCCAGATCCTGGCTCAATTGTATTCACGTAATTCTTTACGTTACGTGGTGGATTTCACACGCGTAGAAGGAATCTAAATGAGTCAGGATCTGGAAAAACGTCCCTTATAGCATTTGATACAGCCATGTTTCTCGATAAGCCTGTCTCAAACTGCAGTTTGAACGGGGTCCATGCCGCTGTCTTAGGGTGATTACAGGTCACGAAGAAGCTATTGGAGACCAACATGGTTCATGATCAGACTGCATGTATACGCAGGCTGGTCTTGAACCATGTTGGGCTCAAAAGCCTTAAAGGACGTTTTTCCAGATCCTGGCTCAAATGAAATGTGGCATTTCAGACCAGCATGGATCTAAATCGGACTGCGAATACACGCAGTCTGATCAAGCTCCATGTTGTTCTCCATAAACCTCTCCGTTGCATGTAGATACCATAGGCGTAGGAAGAGGGGGCAGGGGGGCCTGGCCCCCAATAATTTAGAAAAGGAGCCTGACCCCCCTATGGCCCCCCATAAAACACCCATATTTCCATTTACTTGAACGTTTGCCCCCCCCCCCCCTATTATAAACCTTCCTACGCCACTGGATACTCATGTGTACCAGCATGGATTCTGATTTCTGAACTAAGGCATCGTTATGGAAACCCGGTGAATTTGAATTTTGTTACTGACACTTTGAAACATTTATGGTCACATTTATCATATGAGTTCGCAAGTTAATGTTTAACAAACCAACATACTATGCGCTCATTGTCGCGGATCCACAATTTCTGGGACGCGGGTTCGAACATACTGATAGGGGTGTTCGTTTTCTTACAAGTTCAACGATTAATTATGTCTGAATTTATAAATAACAATGAATCACGCTAATGACGTTACTCGGTGGATTTCATCCTTGGCTTGCGGAGATGAAAACTATCGGAAAACATGGCATTTGAGACCAAAATGGATCTAGATCAGTCTGCATATATATACACACACAGTCTGATCAAGATCCATGTTGATTTCTACTAACTTTCCCATTATTATTATGTAGCCACCCCTGCATAATTGCATAAACACGGTGGGTAATCCATGTGACTTTTTGAAAGCGTTAACACTGAAAAAATCATCCGCTTCAAGTTATGTTTTGTTTAATTTCTCAGCTTATACCCTATTGATTTTGATGAGATAAAGTGCACGGAACGCGCCTCTGAGAGGGCTATTCCCGGCTCTGAGTCACTCTGCTCCAAATCCAGTAGTTTCTTCAAACATTCGAGCCAAAGTTTTTGTAAGTGCAAAACGAAAGTTGGAAGAGTTCACATGCACCGAAGAAAACTTTCGCTTGAAAGTTTGAAGAAACCACGGGATTCGGAGCAGAGTGAGTTACAAACGGGAATAGCCCTCTCAAATGCGCGTTCCGAGCACTTTATCTCGTGAAAATCAACAGAGTATAAGCTGAGAAATTAAACAAAACATACCTTGAAGCGGACGATTTTTTCGGGGGTAATGCTTCCCAAAAGTCACGTGGGTTATCCACCGTGATAAATATGGACCAGTGACAGTATTTAACCAGACCGAACGCGTAGGCTGTAGGTCTATTTTCTGATTTTCAAAGATTGAACTGTAAACCTCTGACCAGGAAACAGACAGTTGTTCTATTGGGCTTGCACACAAAACTTCCTTGTGTATCGACAAAGAATTCTTATGTGGCCCTGATTCCGAAGTCCGATCACGATATCATAACACATGTTTACCAAATTTAGGTAGATCAATGTAAATATCACAATATTGAACTTCAAATTACGGTGATTTTGCATGTAATGATCCAAACCTGCACTTGTGTTGGAAATTTATAACGTCTAAGTTTCCCTTGTTTACATATGTGACCCGTCACGCTAAGAGGGACCTTATCCGAACTTGACAAACTTGTCAGACCCAGCACAAGTCAACCAGATACTGTATGCCAAAGATGAACATACAGTAAGATAGGGAAAACATTCCAGATTTAAAAAATTACATACAAGTGAAAAGTGTCGGCCCTAGTCTGGCTGCGCGGACTGCGCAGACTGACTAGGGTCGATATTTTTCACACTTCCTATAAGGTCCCTTTTAGCGTGATGGGTCACATATGTAAACTTTGTAAATATGTGCCATAACATCGTGACTGGACTATACTTGCACTCCTGCAAGTTATTGACTGTCTCGGATATTTAGAATTGGTGGCTGCTTTTCATCCAAACCCCCGTAACTATTGTTGTTTTAAAATTGCGGCTACGATGTTTTTGAAGAAAAGCGACAATCAAGAGTATTTATGATTCAATGTCTGTATATTAGATTTATCTGTCTCGTGCCGTCTTTCTAATAAAACAGACTTCCTCCATTAATCAATACAGTAATATCATTTTCATCTTTAACTCTTCTTCTCATATTGGGGTTAATCCCAGAAGTCTGTTTATTAACCCTTTCCCAAACAAGACATGGTTTTGACGTCCTCAATAGAATTGGCTTGGGAAAACATTGAAACAAAAGAAGAAACTGCTGATAACCAGCAGTTTCTCCTTTTGTCTCAATATTTTCTGTGCCATATTTTACACAAATCCTATCTTTTATAACATCCATTTTGTCATTTTTTACAGTTTTTGAAGTGGATCACCCTAAAATTTTGTCGTTTGGGAAAGGGTTAATACCCACGCGGATTCTTACTTTAATTACAAAGTCGAAGATCTAAGCTTCACTGCCTAAACCGTATTCCGGATTTTTGGAGTCCAGTTGACCACAAGGAGTGTTTTGAACACGTGGGCCACCTAATTTCAAATTTTAATTTTCGCCGTCCAAGATCGAACTCGAAACCCATTGATCGGGAAACGGACAGCTTTCCTATTGGGCTTGCGCATATAAGCATGCGTGTCGACATTTCATTTTACGTGACTCGGATTGTTCTTGCACTCTTGCATGTTATCGACTCTCTCCGGTATTTAGAATAAAGAGTATTTATGATTCAATGTCGGTATATTAGATTAATCTGTCTCGTGCCGTCTTTCTGATAAAACAGACTTCCATTAATCAATAAACTAACATCATTTTCCTCTTTAACTTTGAACGCTATATATGAAACAAGCAGGCAGTGTAGAATAAGATCAGACTGCACATGTGTGCAGACTGATCTTAATCTATGCTGACTGCGAAATGAAACTATATATTCCGTATATTTAGAATAAAGAGTATTTATGATTCAATGTCAGTATACAGTCCCTGGACTAGGCTCCATTTGACTGAAACCGAGTTAGATGTAGAACTGATAACACAAAGCACCGTGAAGGTGCTAGTTGGGGAGCCTAGTCTCTTATCTGTATAGGCCTATTAGATTTCTCTGTCTGGTGCCGGCTTTCTTATAAAACAGACTTCCATTAATCGATACAGTCACATCATTTTCATCTTTAACTCTTCTTCTCATATTGGGGTTAATCCCAGAAGTCTGTTTACTTAATACCCACGTGGCTTCTTACTTTAATTACTTGTAAGACGTTTTTGGTCGAAAATCTAAGCTTCACTGTATAAACCATATTCCGGATTTTTGGGGTCCATTTGCCCACAAGGAGTGTTTTGAACACGTATGCCACCTAATTTCAAATTTTAATTTTCGCCGTCCAAGATCGAACTCGAAACCCATTGATCGGGAAACGGACAGTTTTCCTACTGGGCTTGCGCATATAAGCATGTGTTTCGACATTTAATTTTACGTGACTCAGATTTGACTTGCACTCTTGTACCTTATTGACTCTGTACTAGGATATTTAGAATAGAGTATTTATGATTCTATGTCAGTATATTAGATTAATCTGTCTCGTGCCGCCTTTCTTATAAAACAGACTTCCATTAATCGATACAGTCACATCATTTTCATCTTTAACTCTTCTTCTCATGTTGGGGTTAATTCCAAAAGTCTGTTTACTTAATTCCCACGCGGCTTCTTACTTTAAGTACAAGGCATTTTAGTGGAAGATCCAAGCTTCACCGTCTAAGCCATATTCCGGACTTTTGGGGTCCATTGGACCCCAAGGAGTATTTTGAACACGTAGGCTATTCTACATAATTTCAAATTTTAGTTTTTGCCGTCCAAGATTGACAGCACATTTGTGCAGGCTGGTCTTAATCCATGCTGAATGCGAAATGAACCCATTTATTCCTCATATTTAGAATGCAGAGCTTTTATGAGTCAATGTCGGTGTATTAGATATGTCTGTTTCGTGCCTTCCTTCTTATAAAACAGACTTCCATTAATCAATAGACTAACATCGTTTTCATCTTTACGTTTCTTTTCAACCAAATCCACGTAACTGCAGCTTTAAACAAGCTGCAGTTACGATGTTTTCGTTGAACAGCGACGTTTGTAACTCTTCTTATATTGGGGTTAATCCCGTATCTCTGTTGACTAAATACCCCTGTGGCTTCTTACTTTAATTACAAGACGTTTTAGTAGAAAATCTAAGTTTTGCTGTCTTAAACTCTTAACCCTTTTCCGGAATTTCGGAGTCCATTGTACACAAAGGGATATTTTGGGTATATCTAGGGGTCATTTGAAAGCTGCTGGATTTATATTTTATGTAATCTATACAAGTCCATCGATGGCCCTTGGCAAAAGATGTTTTGCATGAACAATCAGCGGTTTTTATACTACATACGAAAAGAAGCTTGGTACCCAGTGGACCCGAGTTGGAGTCCACCGGACCCCAATTGGATTAAATAGACAATATTGAAGAAATGCCTATATTGCGCGCTGTTGTACCCATTATTACAATTAGTTGTGTTTGAACTGAAGTGTTTAGGTATCCAACCCCTCAAAACACCAAAGAGCCAGAGGCGAAATTTGAGAAGTGCAAATAATTCCTAAACTGTGTTACATTTCCATTCCAAATACAATCATAAGCATTTTGCACGGTTTAGAATTTTGAATCAATGCATACTTATGGAAATATTTGACATACATGTTTAAAATTACCTGCCTTGCATATGAATATAGAGTAAAATGATATTTGTAAATTATTTTCTTCTTGAGGCATAATCTTGAAATCCGGCACAGTGAATCAACTTATGTGAAGTGTATTTACAAGTGTGTGAAATTTGACGTAATTTGTATGGCTAGAAAGTGGTGATTTTTTCAGGGTCTGTAAATCTTAATTACTTAAATATGTAAAGAAGCCCAAGATAGCCTATATCGTTTACCTTAGAGTATATTTAAGTTTTGAATATATACCATATCTTCTGTCTCATCACAGACCCACAAATTTTGCTTTGCAGTAAGGCAATTGAAAGTCATGATGTCATGATATATACAAACGTTTTGATTGGTGGTCCATGACAAATGATTTTTCAGGGGAAGAATGGGCCAAATTTCATTCTTTATCATATGAAATTTAATTTCCCCAAATAAAGGGCCAATTATTTTTTACCACTACTAGTATAATTTGAAGTATGTAGGTAGAGGGCAATGAATCAATACTGCACACACAATTCAAAATCTTTAGACAATTGGTTCTGGAGATATAGATTGTCCAACAAAAACACAATATTCATCTGCTCTAATGATTTCGAAGATAACATATTGCCGTCAATATTTCGATGATTTTCAACAAAAAGCTCGTAACTGCAGCTTGTTTTAAGCTGCAGTTACGAGGCTTTTGTTGAAAAGCGACAATTTAGTCTGCGCCCATACCGAGTCTTTATTGAATTCTGACGTTCTAAATTGACAATAAAAAGCACGCGATGCAACTCAATTGACGATAAAATTTCAAATTATTCCTGCTAATGTTTGCCTTTATGCCGAAATAATGGGAAGAATCATTATCAGGCTTACAATGGATGTTTCAGGCACATTATCAATCGGCAGAAAAGAAATCTGTCATCGGCCATTATTTACTTTTTAAAGTTACATTTCACGATTATTGTTACATAAATTTTACTTTTATTCTATCTGATAGGGCATATTTTCTTATGGAAATTCTGAAAATTTCAAATCAAAATATTTAACCGTTTACGAGAAATATACATTTTTGTGCTAAAATTAGACAAATTGTTGTGGACAACAGTTCAGATTTATATAGAATTTGTCATTTCTGTCTCAACGTTAAAGACGTATTTTTCGCTTATAAATAACAACTTCAAAAAACTTATAGCATTTCTACGCATTAGAATAAACAAGCTTTGCATCAAGATATACTTTTAAAAATTGAAATAAATGTGAAATGTCACTTTAAAACTTATTAAAAAATATTGGTTCTGGCGACTTTAACCTTATCCCATTTCCCAAAACAATCCTTGGATTGTTTGTGACACTAATTGGGTTAGAAACCTTTGAAGAATAAGAAGAATAAATGTGCTAATGTTCAAAATTTTCTGTTTTCTCTAAACGATTTTTATAATATTTATCATATACCTACTGGTTGTTTTCTTTGTGGCAATTAATTTGTAATTTGTAATTTGCAACATTATTTAAATTGAACCATTTATTTGTGAAAGTCATAACACAAAAGGGGCTAGATAGAACATTTCTATAATGTATCTGATTTATAGTGTCAAACTGTTCAAATATCGAAAAGTCATTTCATACACTGTCTTAATTAATGCTCTCCGTCGATCATAAGATTCCAAACACTTTGTGCAATTCCTCCTTATGTAATCTTCGGCGTTTTTCCGTGACAACGAAAATTGACGAGTTTATCCGGATTTAAAAAATCCGGATAACGTCGTCACTTCCCGTTGCCACAGATGACGCCAAGGTTACAAGAAGTGTTTGATAAATAATAACGGATGAAACACCTTAACCAAACGACTTCTTTATTTTCAGCTAACCCCCGACGTAACTTCAGCATGGATCGGAGTGGTACCAACCAACAACGACAAATGGATTTGGCTAGACGGGTCCACGTTTGATTTTAAAGATAAAGGTTAGAAGAACCATGACACATTGTGGTACCAGACATTTGGTAGAATATTGATAATTTTCTCTAAAATTGTCCGTTAGTTTAAAGGACATTGCCAAGTATTTGTGTAAAGTGCTCTTTCTGCCTGACTAATAACTAGACAGACAAATGGACACGTGAATTTCGCCATTTTATGACAGGAGGGATTGTTGAAACGGACAAGAAGGATTCTACCCCGATGATAGTTTTTAAAAAAAACATTGGTGAAATGCACTTTCTCATTCTCAATCTTCGTTTATCATGCAAAATCACAGAAACCTTAAAAATGTTATCTTGTTTTACATTTATGTTAGCGTTTGAAACACCTTTGAATGGCAATGTATTTTTTACTTATGCTTTGACAAAACGTCGGTGTTGTTATCAAATCTCGTAACTACGGCTTGAATCAAGCCGTAGTTACGAGATTTTATAACAACACCTACGAAATACTATTTGTTTGTCCGAATTTACGTCACGATTTACAGGATAAAATCGTTCCCTATTCGGACCAGTCTACAGTTCAATCGTTTGGGATTATATTCTCTAATCGTTGATTTGCCCGCTGTTCATTTCAGATACGCCCGCGCCTAATATAGACTTGTGTGCGGTAATAAATACAGAGGGGGAGATATCATTTATTGATTGTGAACGTACGGTACCTGCATTTATATGCAAGAAACGTAAGTGGCTGACATTGATGAACGCTCATTAATGTGCTCGTCTTAGCCAACCCTTTACATAGTCTCCCAGCATTGAAAGTGGCAACACAGATATAAAAGGAAGCAACGTACCATGTTTATAAATCATTTTCATTTTTTATTTAATTAAACAGGCAGTATATGGCAAGGTCAGGTTGCACGCATGTGCAGACTGAACTTGTTCTATGCTGACTGCGAAAGAAGCCAGATTTCCATCATCACCAAGATAACTGTTATCTAGATAAATTGTTTGCTTACATACCAAGAATATGATTATTTTTATATCGTAGACGCGTTATTTCTACATTTATATGCAAGAAACGCAACTGTCTGGCATTGACAAACATTCGCTAATTTGTCCGCCTTTAACTCTTTACCGGACGAACTATTCTTACTTGGTTAATAGGAAAGGATTTCAGACGACAAACCTGTTTATTCAACGAAATCAGTTTGATTACAATACATGAGTAGCCATTTCTTGTCTCACATAACAATTTTCCAAACGTCTAAAATTGCGACTGTTTCAATTTCAAAACTACTGCATGAGACAAAGTGGGTAATAATAAAGAGAGCATTTATAAACGTGCAATATAGCAAGGAAACTATTGAGACAAGAGGAAAAAAATGTTGGTTTTGTTAGCTTAATGATTAACAAAACATTCAGGTAACAAAATGTATGTAGGTTTTTGTTTGGAAAGGATTTTGAAAAAAAAAAACAAAAACAAAAAAAAACATGGCTAACAATTACATTTTCAAATTATGCAGATAGAGAAAGCCAGGAATTTAATAAAAGAGTACTGGGGTCGTATTAACCAACCCATCTATTCCAAGTTTACCGTTAAAATTACACAACAATCCACCCAATTGGCCGTCACATACATCTCTTCCAAAAAAATGGCTTGTAAATTTGTTTTAACAGAAAATCGATCCAGAATTAGGGTCTGTAATCAAAAAATGTTCATAGGCTATCTGTATCATTTTCGGATTTTTTTCCTGAAAATAACTGGATGATTTGGAAATTATCCTTCAAATCTTTTATCGTGCTCTTTTTCAGCCCTGGAAATGCTGTTTATCACCAGTAACATGAACATTACAGAAGACATCGTGCACCTGGTCGAAGGTCAAACAGCCACCATATTTGAACGTCTGTGGCCGCCGATGTTAGACTTGATTTCATTGGACAATTCCATGGATAATCTCCTAGCAACCGTTGACGTCACTCACGAAACAGATTGTGCTTTCAGGTGTTATACTGTTGATGACTGCCAAGCTTTCGTACTGGCGTGTAAATCGGCGAGAAAATGCAACATCTTCTTCTGCAATTTGTTATCAGGGGTTGTCCATGAATAAGATGATTTTGTTTTGTTTCACCATTCTTAACATTTCAGAAAATGAAAATGTACATATCTTTTCAAATTGTGAGATTTTGCGCATTAACTAGTAAAATATGTAGATCTAATATAACTCTGTAAATAAAATGATAACAAATACCGAACTAAAACGTGCATTTTAGTAAATCAGTAAACAGCGAAAACGAAGGCAAGTAACATTAAAATCGCTGCTTTTCTACGAAAACCTCGTAAGTGCAGCTTAAAACAAAAAGTTCGGACAATAATTATGAACAAAAGCCAGGCTGTTTCAGCAAGCCAAATTAGAGCAAGGTCATCCGACACATACTTGAAACCTGTCCTTATTTTATACTGCATGCGACCTTTATTCGGAACGACAATCCTTAATATCTCGCCCCGATCGGAACGAGAAAGAAGAAGGTAAAGGTAACTTGTAGACCAATGAAGGTAACAATAAAGAAGTAGTCCAGGACCTGTCCAACAAACTCCCATGTAATACTGGATAATGTGGCTTCTAGTTCATCGTCGCTGTTGTAATCCCCATCATCTGAATTATCAGCCGCATCATCGTCGTCATCAACATCACTTATAACTGCAATGTCGGTACCACTCACGTCGTTCTTCTGTTTCGGAAACTTCGGGAAGACCTTTAGAGTTGATGATCCGGCTGAGGAATTGTACCCACTTGAATTATCAGACGACGAACCAGGTTGGACTACCCGATCCTTTTCGTTAACATCTAGAAGCATTTTTGGTTCTAAACCATCTCCATCTACCATCAGCTCGATACTTTCCGTATTTTCTACATCGGTTAGTTTGGATGTTGATCTACATGTGTTGCTTCTCGATAGATAGGGGAACCCTTGTGCTTGGTCAGTTAGTTCGATGTCCCTCGACGTCACAATTTCGTTCCCTGAAACCAGCTTCCTAGAACGAATAGACATACCGTCCCTATCCAGCGACGATTCTGATAGGATGGGAGTTTCGCTTGATGCTAAGGACATTCTCTTATGCAGGGTCTTGGTTGAGAATTTATTATTACGGACAATATCTTGTACTCCATTTCTCTTGGAGTAGGCGACCCGCCTACAAGTGGGACATCGAAGGCGACGAATGTACTGATAACATTTCACAGAGGTGGATCTGACCTTCTCTATGAACGTCATGCAAGGTGGTTTTAGTTTAGTTTTGGTCTTTCGGTAGCAGAATCGACACGGTCTACATTTTACTGTCTTATAGAAATAGATAAACGCCTTCGGTACTTCGTCTTTTCCAGGCGACATGTAAAGTCTCAGTAGAAAAACGTTGACGATGCTCAGGCAACCACTCAACGTTAACATCAGTATGACATAATAACAGAGCAGAGACATGGGATCAGAGGAGTCAGGTAACAGTTGCATGAGAGTCTGCAGGAGCACGATAAATGCCAGGAAGCATGTTATACCAAACCCCACCCGCTCACCTGATGCGGGCGGAAGTAGAAACAGGAAACCAGTCAATAAACTCAGGAGGAGAACCGGAAGTACGATTACGAGTGTCATAAATAACGGCTTCCGTTTTATGATTATTTCAAAGTCGGCCACGTACGTATTTCCGAGAAGAGTTGTCGACGACTTTGTGCTCTCTAGTGACCAGATGCTGCTGCCCTGCACGTTGCCGGTATCCCAAGTGCTTCCGGTGACCTGCAGGGACACAAGGCTTGAATCTTGACCCCAGGGCTGGACTGACATAGTGCATCGTTGCTCGTCGAATGGGAAATAAGTGGCATCTGGAGTACAGGACGCCAGGATCAATATTCGCGGGTTCCATTGACACAGACCGGAACTGTAATGAGAAAAGTATAACTATCATTGTAACATCTTCAAAAGAGCAGTTGAGGTTAAAGAAACAGTTGCAGATTCTTAAATTGATCAAATTCTCTGAAAACTAGAAAATATACCGGCAAAAGTGGGATGTGTTCATCATAAAACGATATTCTTCTAATATATCTTTTAAAATGTCTAACAATATTGTCACCTTTCCCCCAAAATCGTTGACCTCTTTTTTGTTTTTGTTTAATGTATCAGTTACGAGGCGTTCAAAGAATATCTGCATAGTTTCATTCAAATTTAAAAAGCTATGATTCCGCATTTCACGGTGGAGATTGTGCATCATGGGTTGGGTAAATCTATGGACGAATTTGTCTCGCTTTAGGTAAGACATTTTGCAATATGTTTCTTATTTCTGCGTCAAATTTCAAACGATTTGTTACACGTACCCCGCCTTACTGAGCATTTTCCTCTAATGTATGACTTATTTGAAACCTCCTTGTACCTTTTATAAAAGTTGATAGTACCAGACCAGAGCAACGACAAAAAAAAATCCAGATTGTTTATCTGGTCGGTTGCGATCAAATTTGGGAAAGTATGAGGAGTTTTCAAATAAGTCAAACATCTGAGGAAAGAACACAGTAAGGGGGGGGGGTACATGCAACAAACCGCTTGGAAATTGACTCATAAATAGGAAAGTTATCGCACAAGTTCTTACCTGAAGCGTTGCTTATTTGGCTGTAGTTGTTATCATTTCGTTTTCTGATCGGTTTGGATCTATTTTTTTTATAAAAGTAAATGAATTCCACAAATAGTTCTTACACATGTATATCGGAGTATAAATTTTTGACAATTGACGCAGAAATAAAAAAAAGGTTATTGAAAAATATGGAGATTATTTTGCCCGTAGTCGTTATCCATCCCATGTATATACCGTGTATCTAGGTTAGTTTAAGGAATAAATCAATTAAACATGGAAATGTTCTTTGTGTGTTTTCTTTTCGGTAGATGGTGAAAAGTGATATATATTTTGCTTAGAATTGGAAGATTGTTACGTAGACTAAGAACAGATAGATCATGAACTCATCGTCTAAAATTTGACGTTGAAAGAAATGCGGTACCTCATATTGTATCGTATCTTGTACGTCTCATCACCAATACTCTTGATAGA
Source organism: Fragum sueziense (assembly GCA_963680895.1). Taxonomy (NCBI): domain Eukaryota; kingdom Metazoa; phylum Mollusca; class Bivalvia; order Cardiida; family Cardiidae; genus Fragum; species Fragum sueziense. The sequence continues at coordinate 48,046,681 of OY804594.1, forward strand.
GTCTGCAGAGTTGATAAGCACCAGGTTAGGTGTCCAGATTTGGTCCTGTGTGAAGAACATGGACTCGGCCGTGCTCGTAAAAGACACCCCCTTCAAAGTTTTGACCTCGTCCGTCCATTCCATGGTTATACTGCCCACGAGTTCTAGTTTACCCTCTACTGCGTCGAAATCCATTATCGCGTACAACGCCATGTCTGCAACACATGCATAAAAATAATACTTAACCCTTTCCCGATCAAGACCGGATTTTGACGTCCCCAATAGAAAAGACTTGATAAAATATTGAGACAAAAGAAGAAAATGCTGATGATCAGCATTTTCTTCTTTTGCCTCAATATTTTGTCCGCTATATTGTACATAAATTCTTTCTATTTTAGCATCCATTTTTGATGTCTACAGCCACTTTCAAATTGGAAGAGTCCAGTTTTTGTCGTTTGGGGAATGGGTAAGCCAGGACCTATAACACATGCATAAAAATAACAATTGAAAAAAAGTATCTCAAGGATTTTGCGCCACACATAGTTCCAGATCAGCCTGTATATATACATACAGTCTGATCATGAACCAAGTTCCTTTGAACCGTGATACTGCCTACGAGCTCCAGTTTACCCTCTACTGCGTCAAAATCCATTATCGCGTACAACACCATGTCTGTAACAAATGAGTAAAAATAACAATAAGGTACGATTTCATCCAGTTAACCGTGACGCAATTTCGGACAAACAATAATATTTCGTAGGTGTTGTTATAAAATTTCGTAACTACGGCTTTACTCAAGCCGTAGTTACAAAATTTTATAACAACAGCAAGGTTTATCAATACATAGCGATAAACCCAGTCTATTTTTAGCATAAAACTAATTGCCATTGAGCTCGGGTCTGGAAAAAAAAAGGATTAGGTGCCCAACATGGTTCCAGATCAGCATGCGTGTACACTCAGACTGATCACAAGCCATGTTCTTATGAACCATGATATTGCCTACAAGTTTTAGTTTACAATACCCCCCCCCCCCCCCCCCCTCTCAAAATCCATCACCACGCATAAGGACATGTCTGTAAAGGAAATTGAGAAAAATAAAGAAACTTTTCGGCAATAACATTTCGAATGATTGGTGCAAATTTTTTGTAAGTGGATATAAATTTTGCGCTCACTGATGACATCTGATTGCAAAGGGGGGGGGGGGGGGTCTCATTTATAGATTTTCTTGTAACTTTACTCATAGAATGCCCCTGACCTATGAACTACAAAAATATATTCGTTTTACTAAAAGAGTGCATATAGGTCTTTACGCGGCACCTTAAAGTGTTCCCTGTTTTCATTGATACCCGTCTTACAAAAATTCAATGTTGGCTATCTAGTTTTGGTATAAATCCACAAGTTTTAATACAAATAGCAAGAAGAGTCATTGTAGAAACTTTTGATACCAATAATGTTGGTCCCAACATGCGCAAAAAATTCTTAGAAATTTAGTCAGAAATTTTCAGAAAAATAGCCGAGAAATATTCAAAACCTAAAATTCTATCAATTATTTTTGTATGTTCCCGTCTTTGTCAACCTATGAAATTGATAGGAAAGTTGGCCAGATATGTTCGCTGTTTGTATGCAAACTTTGGTGAAAATTTGAAACCGGTAACATTGTCAAATAATGAGAATTGTGAACAACGGCACCTTAAGATGCTCCCGGATTTCAATGGTACCTGTCTAGCAAAAGCACAATTTTGCTTACCTAGTTTTGATATCAGCCCCAAATTGTAATCAGAATAGCAAGAGGAGTCACTGTAGAATATCATGGTACCAATATTGTTGATATCAACATGAAAAAAAAATTCTTAGAAATTTATTTAGTCAGAAATTGTCAGAAAAATAGCCGAGAAATTTTCAAAACCTAAAATTCTATCAATTCTTTTTGTATGTTCCCGTCTTTGTCAACCTATGAAATTGATACGAAAGTTGTCCATATATGTTCGCTGTTTGTATGCAAAATTTGGTGAAAATTTGAAACCGGTAACATTGTCAAATAATGAGAATTGTGAACAATGGCACCTTAAGATGCTCCCGGATTTCAATGGTACCTGTCTAGCAAAAGCACAATTTTGCTTACCTAGTTTTGATATCAGCCCCAAATTGTAAATCAGAATAGCAAGAGGAGTCACTGTAGAATATTTTGGTACCAATATTGTTGATATCAACATGAACAAAACAATTCTTAGAAATCTATTTAGTCAGAAATTGTCAGAAAAGTAGTCGAGAAATTTTCAAAACCTAAAATTCGATCAATTTTTTTGTATGTTCCCGTCTTTGTCAACCTATGAAATCGACAAGAAAATTAGCCATATATGTCCCCTGTTTGCATGCAAAATTTGGTGAAAATTTGAAATCGGTAACGTTGTCAAATAATGAGAATTGTGAACAACGGCACCTAAAGATGCTCCCGGATTTCAATGGTTCCCGTCTAGCAAAAGCCCAATGTTGCTTACCTAATTTTGATATCAGTCCTAAATTGTAAATAAGAATAGCAAGAAGAGTTATTGTAGAACATGTAGAACATTTTCAGACCAATATTTTTAATAGCAACATGCCACATAATTTCTCAGAAATCTATTTAGTCAGAAATTGACAGAAAAACTACCCTGAAAATTATATGAAACCTAACATTTAATCAAACTTTTTTGTATGTTCCTGTCTTTGTCAACCAATGGAATTAATTACCACTCTCCCTAAGAATCATGCAGGCTCTATAGAAAAGGTGATAAGTGACTTTTTCCGAATTCAAAAAATTGCTTGCCCAATTGATTCCTTTTGTCATAAAAGTTCGAAAGCCGAAAGGAAAGTGTTGTAGCTGTACCGTAACCATGGCAACGGCCAGAGAAAGATTTTCTCCCCAAAGGCAAGATTTCCTGTTTTTGAAACAAGGAAAAATGTACATTTTGAAGGTAGTAGTGTATATTTACCCTTTGATACACAATGAGTTTTTCTAATCGAGAACTTTTATGCTGATGTTAGCTATAAATTTCACGAATGGAAAAGCGAAAATGATTTCACATAATATGTTGCCATGGTAACAAACACAGACTATATTTTGCATTTTCGCTACCGTATTAAATCAGCAATTTTCTGTTCAAATTATCTCCTAACAGCATGGCTAGGATACAAAGTTACAGCATTGGGAATATACACTGATGTCTCATGTCCGACATGAAAAAATAAAAAGTCGGAAAATGTTTCAGATTCATGGTATCCATGGTAACCAAAGTAACATAGAATCACTAAAAATGGAAATTTGACATATTTTAAGCTGTAAAATTGCAAACAAAAACATAACAACTAGCATCATTTAATATGTCATTTAAAGGATTGATTCATACCTTCAAATGTGCACACTAAAATTTTGATTGTTCCTTCTCAATTTGGTTTCCATGGCAACACGAAAACAACCAATAAGCATTAAATCACATTTTTTGCTTATTTTAAAAGCATAAATGAAGGAAATATGTTGAGTGAAGTGAGATAATTTATGCAGAGAAATATCCTTTCATGTTATGCCTACAAAATGAAAAATAAAAATATACTCAAGTTATTTTATTTATTTGGTAACCATGGCAACAAACACAGGCTATGGATTGCATTTTTTCTACTATATGAACTGAGCAAATTTTTGTTAAAATTTATTCCTAACAGCATGGCTAGGATACAAAGTTTCTGCATTGGGAATATACACTGATGTCAAATGTCCGACATGAAAAAATAAAAAGTCGGAAATGTTTCAGATTCATGGTATCCATGGTAACCAAAGTAACATAGAATCACTAAACATGGAAATTTGACATATTTTAAGCTGTAAAATTGCAAACAAAAACGTAACAACTAGCATCATTTAATATGTCATTAAAAGGATTGATTCATATCTTCAAATGTGCACACTAAAATTTTGATTGTTCCTTCTCAATTTGGTTTCCATGGCAACACAAAAATAACTAATAAGCATAAAATCACATTATTTGCTTATTCTAAAAGCATAAATGAAGGAAATATGTTGAGTGAAGTGAGATAATTTATGCAGAGAAATATTCTTTCATGTTATGCCTACAAAATGAAAAATAAAAATATACTCAAGTTATTTTATTTATTTGGTAACTATGGCAACAAACACAGGCTATGGATTGCATTTTCGCTACTATATGAACTGAGCAATTTTTTGTTCAAATTTATTCCTAACAGCATGTCTAGGATACAAAGTTTCTGCATTGGGAGTATACACCAATGATTCATTGCCTAAATGATAAAATAAAAAAGTCAAAAATGTTGCCGATTCATGGTATCCATGGCAACTAAAGTGACATAGAATTAGTAAAAATCGAAAATAGACAAAATTTAAGTCATAAGGTTGCAAACAAACACATAAAAATTAGAATAGATTAATATGCTATTTGAAGCATTGATACAAAGATAAACATGTGCACACTATAAATTTGACTTTTTTCTAAATTTGGTCTCCATGGCAACACGAAAACAACCACAAAGTATAGAATCACATTTTTGCCTATTTTAAAAGCATAGTTGAAGGGAATATGTTGAGTTAACTGAGATCTTTTAAGCTCAGAGTTACTCTATCATATTATACCTACAAAATGGAAAAATATACTACAGTTATTCATTCATATTGTAACCATGGCAACAAGCACAGGCTGTATTTTGCATTTTCGATAATACATGAACGAAGCAAATTTCTGTTCAAACTATCTGGTAACAGCATGACTAGGATACAAAGTGTCAGCATTGGGAATATATACTGATGCATCATGTCCCAATTGAAAAAATAAAAACATGCAAAATGATTCAGATTCCTGGTATCCATGGTAACAAAAGTAACATAGAATTAGTAAAAATGGTAAATTTACACAATTTAAGTTGTAAAATTGCAACCAAACATATAAAACCTAGAATGAATTAATATGCTATTGAAAGCATTGATATAAACATGAAAATGCGCACACTAGAAATTTCGACTTTTCTTCACTAATTTGGTTTCCATGACAACACGACGACAACCAAAAGTATAAAGTAACATTTTTTATTATTTCAAAAGCATTATTGAAGGGAATATGTTGAGCGAAGTGAGATAACTCAAGCTCAGAAATAGTCTATCATGTTATGCCTACAAAATGGAAAAATATACTCAAGTAACTTTAATCATATGGTAACTATGGCAACGTACAAAGGCTGCATTTTACATTTTCGCTTTCATCTAAACTTAGTAAATTTCTGTTCAAATTATCTCTATTAGCATAAATCAATATGATATTTGAAAAATCAGTACAAACTCGAAAATATGAAAACTAGCATGTTTGATTTTGTGTCTAAATATGGTTTCCATGGCAACATGAATATCACCACAAAGCTCGAAATCAGTTTTTGCTCATTTGTAAAGCGCAATTTAAGGGGAAAAGTTGTGTGAATTGAATAAGTTCCAGATTAGAAATATAAAATAATTATATGCCTTCTAAATGGAAAAAAGATCCTTTCATACTCAAGTTATTTTATTCATCTGGTAACCAAGGCAATAAATAAGGACTATATTTCGCATTTTTGCTATTATATAAACTGTCTGGTCATTTTTTCCTAACAACAAACTTAGGATACAAAGTTTCAGCATAGGCTTTATATACTGATTCACCATGTTCTACATAAAATAGTTAAAGTAAAAAACGTTTCAGATTCATGGTATCCATGGTAACCAAAGTGACATAATTGGTAAAAATGGAAAATTGACATGATTTAAGCAGTAAGATCTTAGGCCTTGCATACACAAACATCTCGTCAAAGTTTTGTTAAACAAATTGCTAACAGAAATATGGTTTGTTTGCCATGGTTACTAAAATCGAAAGATATTCTGAGTAACATCAATTTAGCTTTGGAGAAAACTAAAACTGTCGCAAAGCGGACAAATACCCCCCCCCCCCCACTAGTGCCTTGTCACTGAAAAGGTGCTATTGGTCAAAAGGTTCTTTAGTTGGAGCATGGAAACAGATTTTAAACAAAGTCCAATTGTGACCTTGACCTTTGACCCTTGTGCCCCAAAAGCAATAGGGCACCTCCTTCAGTTAAGAGCAACAGCTGTGTAAAGTTTCATGATCCTAGGACAATCGGTTCTTGACTTAGAACACAGAAACAGATTTTAAACGAATTCCGATTGTGATCTTGACCTTTGTCACCCAAAAACAATAGGGCATCTCCTTGAGTCATGGGCAACAACAGTATACCGTGTGAAGTTTCATGATCCTAGGTCAACCGCTTCCTGACTTAGAGCACGGAAACGGATTTTAAACAAAGACCGATTGTGACCTTGAGCTTTGACATTGGTGATCTAAAATCCTCCTTGGGTCATGGGCAACAACTGTGTAAAGTTTCATGATCCTAGGTCAACCAGTTCTTGACTTAGAGCACGGAAATAGACGGACAGACAGACAGACATTGTGAAACCAATATACCCCCCTCTACTTCATAGGTGGGCGTATAAAAAAGAGTCTGTCATAAAATCTAATGCAACATATGCATTGAAAATATATGCCTTTATTATAAGGAGATAATTCAGTATAGTTCTTGATTTTTGTTACCATGGTTACAACAAATAGACACATTGAGAGTTTTTTTCTAAATTGTCTGTATTTATAAAACAATTGATTTTAATTAAGACAATGTAATTATGTTTTATAGATGTTTTGGTTTGGAGATAATCATATTGGAAAACGTCGTTTTTGGTTGTTTCTTTGTAAAATCGTTGACAGTTTAATAGTATAATTACCATGGTAACAAGAATTATAAACATTTTGTCATTTTTCCTTGGTATTTAAAAAGCAAGAATAAGTCAATATGGCAACATATTCTTTGTTTATATTAATCTCTGAAGCCATGAGATAAGATAGTTTGAAAATGTCGTTTTTGCTAGACTGCTGACAGTTCCATGGTTTCGTTGCCATGGTTACGAAAAACAGAGACGTTTTGATTAATTTTGATATTAGATTTTTAAAAACAAGTGATTGCCATTAAGGCACTATATGCATTGTTCATGTTCACCTCTATTGTCAGGAGATATGTTGGTATGAAAATGTCATTTCTATGTAAAAAATGTTGATTGTACCATCATTTGGTTGCCATGGTTACAAAAAATAGATAAATTTTTAGTTATCTTATTATTGGCTTTTTAAAAACAACTGCTTGCCATTAAGATACCATATGCATTGTTCATATTCACATTTATTGTAAGAAGACATTTTGGTTTGAAAATACCATTTTTTGTTAAATTGGTGACATTACCATCCTTTGGTTGCCATGGTGACGAACAATAGAAACATTTTTAATATTATATTCTTTTCTGTTAAAATACATGTGATGACCAATTAGTCAGTGTATTCATAATTCTTATTCAACTTTGCTGTGAGGAGATATTTTGATTTGAACATGTCATTTTTTGTCGACTCGGTGATGGTGCCATCATTTGGTTGCCATGGTAACAAAAAATAGAAACATTTTGAGTTAATTTATTCTTGTCTTTTAAAAAACAAGGACTGATCATTTATGCACTATATGTATTGTTCATATTCATCTTTGCTTTTATGAGATATTTGTGATAGAAAATGTCCCTTTTTTGTAAAATTGGTGATGGTTCCATTTTTTGGTTGCCATGGTTACGAAAAATGGAAACATTTTGAGTTATTTTGTTCTTTGCTTCCAGAAAACAAGTCCTGACCATTAATGTACTGTATGCATTTTTCATATCCACCTTTGTTCCTCAAAGATTTTTAGGTCTGAAAATGTCATTTTTTGTAAATTTTGTGACAGTTCCATGGTTTGGTTGCTATGGTTACAAAAAAAAAGAAACATTTTCCAAGATGTTATTCTTGATTTTTCGAAAACAAGAGGTTGTTATTAAGAAACTATATGTATTCTAAATATACAAGGATGCTGTTAGAAGATAATTTGGTTTGAAAATGTTAAAAATTTGAAGATTGAAAATTTGATTTCAGTGGTGGAACTTTGGTTGCTATGCAACATAATCTAAAATATATTTTTGATTTTTCAATACAATATTAAATGCACCTATTGTCATACTTGAGATAATTGATATAGTACAGACAATCTAAACAATTATCATATTTCAAATACCAACCTGAAAAATGTTAATTTTCCAATTTTCATTTAGGTGTTTTCTGCCAATCTCTGAAAAATTTTGTTTCTTGGTTTCCATGGCAACGGCTGTCAGAAAAAAGAAACGCACTTGGTTTTGGAAGTTTTTCAACATATCTGATTAAATGAAGGTAAAATAAATGATTTCTGTGACTAGTCACTTATCACCTTCTGCATGATTCTTAGGGAGAGTGCTAATTTAAAATAAGAAAGTTGGCCATATATGATCCCTGTTTGCATGCAAAATTTGGTGAAAATTTGAAACCGGTAACATTGTCAAATTGTAAAAATTGTGAACAACGGCATCTTAACATGCTCCTGGATTTCAATGGTACCCGTCTAGCAAAAGCCCAATTTTTGCTTACCTAGTTTTGATATCAGTCCCAAATTTTGAATCAAAATAGCAAGAGGGGTCATTGCAGAACATTTTGGTACCAACAATGTTGATGCCAACATGCAAAAAAAAATTCTCAGAAATTTATTTGGTCAAGAATTGTCAGAAAAACATCAGAGAAATTTTCAAAACCTTCAATTCAAATAATTTCACTTGCATGTTCCCGTCTTTTTCAACCTATGGAATTGATAAAAAGGTTAGCCATATATGTCTCCTAGTCATATGCAGAATTTGGTGAAAATTTGAAACCGGTAACATTGTCAAATAATGAGAATTGTGAACAACGGTACCTTAGAATGCTCCCGGATTTTAATGGTACCCATCTAGCAAAAGCTCAGTATTGCCTACATAGTATTGATATCAGTCCCCAATCTTAATCAGAATAGCAAGAGGAGTCATCGTACAACATTTTTGTATCAATATTGTTGATACAAACATGCCAAAATGATGCATGTTCTTCTAAAATCTGAGATTATCAAAAAGTTAATATGTCAACAAAGCAGTGGCTAGTTCATCATTACAATAGAAATATTAACAATATTGCATTCAAATCCACAATTAATGTACAATAAAAACTGTTTTTGTGTTCTTTTTATTATCTTGAGCAGTGTAGTAAAGAAAAAAATGTTTATATTTTTAATAACTGTGCGATAATGCTCTTATAAGGGCCCAGCACTGTAATCGGAAGAAGACGAAAGTAGTCTAAGTGCTGATAAGCCACAAAGGAAAGATAAAAAGGGTGACATAATAGATTAAATATGTAACATTATGCATCTCCTTTATTTTTCATCCCCACATTTTATAATTTACTCTGCTGTTTGGGATTTTTTTTCTTCCATTATATTATTGGTGGGTGGGGTACGACAATGTGCCCATTATTCTTTAAAATCATGTTTTTGTGTGAAAAAAGTTAAAATTGATGCCATGTGTAAGTTGGTTATATTAAATAAAGACACAACAAAGCATAATGAGCTATTTACAAATATATTTGAAAATAATTAAGTAAAATCTTAGATTTTACATTCTTAGAAATCTGGACCCTTTACACTTAAATGCAAAAACAACACTGTTACCGGTTTTATTTTTTCTTCATATTTTACCATAAGCATGGGCATATATAAGGGCAGTTTTTATGTAAATTTTATAGGTTGACAAAAACTGGAACTAGGTGAAATTAAGACCTGAATTTGGTCGAAATACTTAAAAACTAAAATATTGGCGATGAGGTCATACAAAATCTTCTAGAAAATTTTGTTTTGTTGAGTAATATATACTATTCTTGTTTATACATGATGAGAAATTATTAGACATTATTTTTGGGGACAATTTGGCCCGAATACGACAAAGCTGGGTATATATGGCCTCGTTAAGTTAGGATACCCCCCATTTTAAGCAAAAATCCTAAAATTCTTGAAAAAATATTTTCCAGAAAAGATTTTTAAAACACATTTCTGGAATAACGTGGTAATAAAAAATACTAACTTCATACCAAATTTCATGAAATTCCGAGCGTGGGCACAACCCTATGGGAATTTCTGATAGGGTGAGACCCCCCCCCCCCCCCTTTGTAAAAGAAGGATAGAGCTCTCAGCAAACATTCAGATCGGCCCGATATCGACTCTGTAACACAAAACGCTATCCTCCCGATATTCATAATCGGCTCGATATCGGCTAGATATACACGGAGATATCGGCCCGATGTCGGCTCTGTAACACCAACACGGTATCTGCCCGATATTCATGATCGGCCCGATATCGGCTTGACGTTGGCCCGTTATCGGCGAAAAAGTAGTAAATTCAGATTTCAATCTGACATCGACCCGACATCGGTCTGATACGGCAAAACGAGCCGATATTCTAACTTACAGCTTATATCGGCTCGATGAAGTATGTTTGCCGGGTCTATGACTCAATCTGATTAAAACCCGATGTTTATTTTTCAGTAACATCTGAAAGGCATCCGTTAGAGGTCATCTTCTGTGACCTTTCTTCGCACTAATCAAATTTTAGGTTAGGAAAAAGTGAAGACAATTGAGGCACGCGCACTACACAATTGGGACATGCGCAGTTGCGCACTACGCTTCCGTTTCTAACAACAACAATAAGTAATTATAAAATAACTTACTCAGGCTGATAACGAGCGGTGAACTAGTTGTGTCTTTAGGAATGATCGGACCAGCGCTGATGGACCGTCCAGAACTGCCGGTGTCCTGAAAATGCACATAAGTTTCATATTTTAGTTTGGATTACGGCATTTTGAAAGCAGCTACAGACAATACAATTGGTGATGATACACAAACGATTTGTGTAGCATTTATTTTAGAAATATTAAGGAAAAGGAGAAAATGATGTTTAAAAAGCATTTGCTTTTTTGCTTCGATGTTTTGCCATAATATCTCGAGATTTACCAGGGTCAAAACCCGGTCGTGTCTGGTAAACGGTTAACCAGCCATAAATTTCTGTCCATTTATAGGAAGTGTTCAATGTAAACTTTCTTCAAACGGCAATTCAAACATGCCTAAACTACCAAAAACAACAAAAAGAGAAAAATACTATTCATCTGTTCTTGCATTATCAAAATTTGGATCTGTCAAAATACAAAGGTGTGGCAGAAGACAAAATTAATCCGACTGGCATCACGAGTATTCACTTTGACAGGGTAAAGAATATTGAGGAAAAAAGAGAAAAATACTGGTAAACATCGTATTTTTCATTAGCTTTCAAATTAGCAAATCTTGTTATGGTAGCAATTGACACTTTCTTAAACAAAAGCTGTGTTTGATAAAAATGATATAGTAGAGAAAACTTTGGATAACATAAGGTAGTCCACAGCTAATGAGATTCACCCGACGTCAAAATTTATTCGGGCGACGTCGGACGTCACACGAAAAAGTCCGACGTCACGTGAATTTCTTTAAGGAAGAATACCCATAATGTGGTCATTTTAAGATTTATAAAACATCAGCTCTTTTCGAGCTGCGTCATACGTATCCGAACCTATTCGGGCGCGGTCGTAAACATTCGGCGGTGGAAAGTTCCACCGTCGAATGTTTTCGACGTCGCCCGAATAATTCCGACGTCGCACGAATCTCATTAGGGATGGACAACCTTAATAACAATGTTATCCCTACCAAATGTTTTGACGGATGGACTATCGCGGCCATAAGACAGAAAACACAAAGAATGAGGCATATAAAGATTCCAACACAATCACTCTTTTTGACCTCCTACAACAAAAGGCTTTGCAAAACATTGTCGCAAATGAAGAAAATGTTTGTGACAAACAATTTCTTCATTTCCCACAACGTTTTGCCCTAAAAGACCAATACATGTAAAATCTAATTTTCTTTAAATTGTCGTGTATTTGACTCAGTCTAAACTCTTGTCGTTATGGGATGGCTAAAAAACAACAACCCTACCTCATAAGCTGTGAGAAAGGCCTCATAATCCGTTTTCACACTGTTGTAAGCGATGAATCCGGAACAGCCGCTGAAGACATAGATCAGCGATAGAAAAAATGTTGAACATATCATTTTCTGTGAATAAATATTTTAAATGGCGTAGCGTTAAAGTTGGATGTGAAGTGTTATATTGTTCTATACTTAATTGACCCTTTACCAAACAAAGACAACTACTTGTTTTTTAAAATACCTCTTTATATATTGGTTTTGAAATTCTTAACGAAAGAAAAACAATGCTAGTACATCTTTCAACCCATTTTACCAGTGCTTTATTTGCTATTTATTGTAGATTCTCTACTTTCTAGGTTTGTTTTTGTTTAACAGTTTTCATTTTGGCCAGTTCTAAATTTAAGCAAAGGATTGCAAATTAATTGTATCAATGAATCCCAGACGTCATGAAACGAAAGACTATTTGACGATCAGTGTCGAATCTATTCGCATTTAGTCAACGGCTACTTCTGAATTACTTGTATTCCCTTTCCAAGCATCGCTTAGTTTTGACGCCTCTTTGAGATTAACCGTTCGAAACCCATTTAGGCTTATTACAGACAATGGGAAGATGCTAAATTCTGATTACCAACATTACCTTCTTTCATCACGGTGGAGACTGTGCATTATGGGATGGGTAAATCTACGGACAGATTTACCTCACTTCAGGTAGCCTATTTTTTGCAAAAAATTATCCCAACCGACCAGGAAAAAAACGACAAAAAGTCAGATCGTTTTTCTTGTCGTTTTTCTCGTCGGTTGGGATTTTTCATTGTTTACAAATGTAAATTTTGTAAACATGTATCATAATTTCGTGACTGGACTATACTGTCACTATAGGTTATCGTGCTTTAACCACGGTGGATAATCACGTGATACAATATTTTCAGAAAATCTTCAATAACTTTGTAAATACTGGACCGATTTGAATTCGGTTTGAAGCAGAGAATGTGAACAGACGTCACGCATTCGATAAACGTGGTTGATTTATGAAAAATTAACGGATGAAAAAGTTATTGAAGATAAACCAAAAGTTTGGTTTATCTTCAATAACTTTTTTATCAGTTGATTTTTCAAAAATCCAACACGTCCAGCTTATTTCTGGCATTTTTCCACATTCTCTGCTTCGAACCGAATTCAAATTGGTCAAGAATCAAAAAAAGATATTAAAGATTATCAGAAATTCTGAGTCACGTGATTATACCACGTGTAAACGGTGAACCCTATAGTCTGGTTACGGTATTAATGGATATGTTCACAAAATACCTGTAGATGTAAACAACAAAATATCGAAGTCCAAAATACTATTATTTAGCATTTGATGGCTCAAATCTTGCAGCCTTCCTCTTGTTTACGTATGTAAAATGTATTCATAATCGCATGCCTTATTATTCGTAACCAAACTATGAAAGAGTATAAATGATTATAGCGTCCATGACATATTATCCATTTAGATATTCAAATTATGGGGGTTACCAGTTCCAGAGGAGTAATACCACATCACTATCGCTTAGTCTGAGCCGCGTTCTTTAGAGCGGGATTTTTTAAGATTTCTTAAGATGTTTTGGATAAAGCGTTTTTAAGACCGAGACTTTGTCCGAGCTGTTCCGAATGCTCCATATTTATACAAATGACGTCATCATGACGTCATTTGTATAAAGTATGGAGCATTCGGAACACCGCGGTTTATGAATTATGGAGTGTTCGGAACAACTCGGTCAAATCTCTTTTATATTGTTTGTACAGAGTTGACCGAGGGGTTCCGAAAGAAGTATAGAGCAACGGCGCCTGCCATTGAGCGTCTTAAAAATCTTGCTCTACAGAACGCTCAATCCTAAAATATCTCAAGAAATCTCAAGATATCCTACAACGATGCCCGTGGTGTCCGTGGTCGACAGGTAGTATGGCGTAGCAAATGGGTCTATTTAGAGCGTGCACGCATAAAATATACGCGTCGACGCATAAAATTTACGCGGGCAGTTGAAAATTTATGCTTTGATGCGTAAATTTTCAACTGCTCGCGTAAATATACGCGTCGACGCGTATTTTATCTATTAACCAATCAGACTCTTCGTTTCATCCATCAATTTTATGGTATAAAGGGAAAGGTTTCTAACCGCCTCTCCCATTGGCCAGCCTCGGTTTCACATTTGTTACTCCTGCTCGCGTAAAATTTACGCGTCGACGCATATTTTTTAACTGCTCGCGTAAATTTTATGCGTCGACGCGCATATTTACGCGTCGACGCATAAACTTTACGCGAGCAGTTGAAAATATATGCGTCGACGCGTATATTTTATGCGTGCACGCTCTCGTATATAGACTTTTGACCCATTTAGTACGTCATAAGGTAGAGCATCGGCTTCACGATCAAGAGGTTCCGAGTTCGATCCCCGTTAGCGGAGGTTGTTCTTGACTTCTCATTGGCCCACACATCCGGCGCGAGTACTTGTGTTTTACAGGAAGCAGAATTGAGAGGGATTAAAATAGGTTGTAAGAACTTGCTTCCAAATCGATACAAATGTACGTTCAAATTAACATCTGAGTAAAGAAAGATACATTAATATTCTCAAAAGTTTGACAGGGTTGTATGATCCAAGTTAGCTGCCGTGGATACAGGATTTCTATGAGGGGGTTCCGACATCCATATAGGGTGTTCGTTTTCCTAGCTTTACACAATTTTGATTGAATTTTTGCATGCAAATGAAATAATAAGGCTACAGAGGGTTTCTTTTGAACCCCCGAAACCCACCTGGATCCACCACTGGTAAGTGTGGAAACGTTTTATTTTACCACAAGTTGCTGTCTTCTACAATCCATAATATGGCCAAGTCTGTAATGTTGGCTACCAGTATATCGGTTAATTATATCGTCGCTTTTCAACAAAAGCCTCGTACCTACAGCTTTTAACAAGCTGTAGGTACGAGGTTTTTGTTGAAAAGCGACGTCATGAATAAGGTTAATTATGGGTGCATCGCAGATGCACGTTATGATTAGACTTCAAAGTCGCGTGGTTCAATACACATCGTTAACATTTTACATAGGTCTACAGGTTCAACTTAAACCCTATCCAGATATGGTTTTGACGTTCTTAGTAGAAGGGATTTAGGAAAACATTGAAAGACAAGAAGACACTGCTGATAACTCTCTTTTTCCCTCAATGTTTTCTATGATATAGCGTACAGTTTTATTAACAGCCCAATAATGTCGTTTGTAAATTCTTTCAAACTGGACTAGTCGTAAATTTTACCGTTTGGCACAGGCTAAAGAATCGGAGTCTGGAAAAGTAACCCTTATGGCTTCTGTGAACAAACCGTATTCAGATCAAGAATGCATTAATGGAACCACATAATCAGCATCTAGACTATAGCTTATTGTTGTGTGGTTACTACAAGAAAATGAAAAATACACAAGTGTACAAAATGAATCTTGATAACACGTCGCATTTGCGCATGTTGATCTAGATCTATGTTGCTCTTAAAAGCTATAAAGACCATTTTGGTCTATCTCTGATTGAATCTACAACATTTGTAAAAGTTCCTTAGGTTCAATATTGTGACATATTGACCCTCACATTGTCTATATCAATCGGAATTTTAGACAAAGTGATACAAAGGAAGCCCAGGTGTATCAGTAATGCAGTGCACTTTGTCTTGACTACCGTATATCATCAAGCAACGACCGACAATCAATTAGGCAAAACAAAGAGAACCAATCCTGCATTTATTGTACTCATTGATATATTTATTTCCGACATGCTTTTGTATCATGCCGAACCTTGATTTTTTAATGACTTTCAATACTTGTTCATACGTTCTATGTTAAAGGGGGGAATTACCATATCTATGTAAAATTATAATGAGATTGGGCTAAAAAGGCACAAGGTGAAATCTTAAGAAAAATAAAGAATGAAAAAGTGTAAATAGAAATTCTGTAAATATATTTTCAGATTCCCATAACTACTTTTCATTGTTACGAATTAGGGTTGCAATATTTCAGGGGTATAAATAATGTAAGCCAAAGTTCCCCAAACTACATTTCGTTAATATTATGAATAACGAATTAAATTAAATTATCGCTTAAAAATTAAACTATATTTTTGAATGATTGAAAGTGATTAGGAAGATATGTTCCCGACCAGACTCCAATAAACACAATGGATTTTCCGGGTATATGGCTTGAACTCAAAATCTAAATTGTTTGACCTGATTTTATATTAATTTCACATGTAAATACGCATCAAAATTAGGTAAGGATTAATGAGATATTGAATTTATAAAACAAAGTGCTGCTTTATCGGGTCAATCATTGAAATATGAATTCAATAGAACGATCTAGATCATAAAATATGGTGACGAAATTGGGGCACATAAACCCTTTCCCAAATCTATCTAGGTTTTGAAGTATCTAATCAAAATATGTATTAATTGTATTGAGATAAAAGAAGAAAATGCTGATCATCAGGATTTTCTTCTTTTTTCACAACGCTTTACGTGCTATTCCAAACATTTCCCCAGTTCGACAACATTAATATTTCTGTCGACACCACATTTAAATTTGGAGTAGTCACGTTGTTTTCACCTAGGAAAGAGTTAACCCTTTCCCAAACGGCAAAATTTTAGGAGGGTCAATTCAATAGCTGCTGCAGAGAACAAAATGGATGTTAATAAAGATTTGAATCATGTTTGATATAATCAAGAAAATATTGAGACAAAAGGAGAAACTGCTGGTTATCAGCAGTTTCTTCTTTTGTCTCAATGTTTCCCAAGCCTTTTCTATATAGGGACGTCAAAACCAGGTCTTGTTTGGGAAAGGGTTAATGACATGTCTTTGTTATTGAAAGAAGTTTGCTGTATCATTCTTGAATTGACGACAACGCCTGTGCAATAGAAGATTGAGATAAATATTGACTTTAAAGTTTAAACATATTTGAATAAATAAATCAATATTGTTATGGATGCAAAACAGCAAATGGAACATATAGTAAAAGCAGTATAATACCGGTATTTACAAATACATAAAATGTGTGGTTTGGTGGAATCAGTTGGTTAACCTAAGATTATCTTTATGAAGATTGAAAATGGAATATGGAAACTTTAACTTCATAATCATTTTGTTGTTGATTGTTTCACGTGGTGAAACAAACGGAGCAACATTTGATGAAGTGAAAACAGAATATATAAAGTTAGTGGATGCTTACGCCATTGAGGACACGATCAATGGTGATCCATATAGTCAGACCATTCCGACCGACAGTTTACCCATAACTGTGACGTTATCATTGAACATTTACTCACTGGCTGGGTTCGACCCTGTGGCAGGGACCATTGATATTGTTGGCAGTTTACGAATGGAATGGATGGACGAGATAGCTACTGCAAGTTCACCTACTTTGACTTTCAACTCTGCAACCGTAAGTTCCTTGATCGTTGATTCTTCGTTAATATGGACTCCGACCATCGTTCTCGTGAATTCGGCAGACTCTATAGAGCGTGTAGGAGACTCGTCATATAAGGCGAGATATACCACAGCTACAGGGCGAGTCACGTGGGAGCCGCGCGTGATCTTCAGCGCCTCATGTACCCCGGATGTCAGCTTCTTTCCCTTCGACGAGCAGAGTTGTAGTCTCACATTTAAGTCTATGTTCCACGACAGCTCTCTCGTACAGTTACAGGTCGGCTCTACTGAATGGGGAATGGATTCATTTGACGAGAATGGAGTATGGACAGTGGATTCTACAGAGACAAAAATAGAACTCTCGAATGGTTATTACCTCGCAAAATTTGACATCAACATCCGCAGAAACGCGCTGTATTTTACCATCAACATAGTATTTCCCGTGTTGCTGCTCGCCGCTCTCAGTGGGTGCTTGTTTCTAATACCAGCCGGGTCCGGGGAGCGTGTTGGGTTCGGCATCATTTGTTTCTTATCGTTCGTGGTACTCCTGCAAGTCACGATGAGATTCCTACCAGAAGCATCCGCTCCCATGTCTATTTTGTGTTACTACCTGATATTGATGATGACGCTCAGCGCAGTGTTAAGCATTGTGAATATTTTGTTGATAAAGGTACATATGGCGGACGAGAACTCGCCGCTCCCGAGGTGGCTCGTAAATTTTGTGGAATTCATAAAATGCATAAAATTTAAAAGATGGCGGCGAAGACGATCGCAAAAAGAAAGCGATGTGGAGAGTGTTGCGTCATTTGGTGAATTTCAGAGAAACAAGACAAACATAAGCACACTTTCACAAAGACAAAGAGTAGAAAATACTACAGTAAAACGACCATTAAGTGATTCACGTAACGAAGCTAAATTAGGCAGAAAAGACAACAATATTGAAACATTCGATGGTGAAAGTGAAACTTCAACATCTCGTGAAAACCCGTCACGTGATCTTAACGGACGAGAAGAAAATAGACTGGAAGACGAGGTTGTAGACTGGAGGTCTGTCGGAGAGTTTCTAGATTTTTTCTTTCTACTCGTATTTCTTGGCACTCAGGCTGCTCTGAGTGTATTTTTCTTAGTGCCACTGGCATCAAGAGCGACATGAAAACTGTTTCATAATTGTTTTCGGAAAAATAGTTAAATAGTATATTACATAGTATATAATTGCACGTGCATAATCTACTGAACACGAAATATCAAATCATTGATTGACCATTCAAATTACTTATGTCCAGGGGCTTAGTCAGGCTTTTTTTATTTTACGCACGCCAGGAACGCCACATGCGCGAGAGCGGGGAAAGCACGAGAACTGGTTTACACTTGTCGTTGTGGTGGTTCGAGAGGGCCTCCTCGATGCGAGTTTGATGAAAGGAGAAAATTAAAAAAAAAAAAAAAAAAAAAAAAAAAAAAAAAAAAAAAAAACATGAAATCAAAATACTTGCCTCCTCTGAATCAACTTATTATTGCTGCTAATACAATTTTACAACTGCTGTGGTTTTCTTACATTACCATTTCCCAGACAAGACCCAGTTCTTTACGACTCTAGTACATCTAAAATGTGCTTAAGGCGCGTTCCCATTGCCGACCAAATTAACTCGATCAAGCTCGATCAAGTGGTCGAGTACAGATCGAGCTTGGTCGGCAAGAGTGATCGGGACGGTCGAGCGTGGTCGGCAAAAATGATCGGGAATTAACCGACAAGAAATAAAGAAGAAGTTGTGTAAAACATTTGATCGAGTTTAATCGGGTTTGGTCGGGGAATTTAGGCGATCGAGTTGATCGAGTTGATTTGGTCGGCAATGGGAACGCGGCTTTAGGAAATTATTGAGACGAAAAGAAAAATAGGCCTACTGATAACATACGAGATATTTTTTTCGCCTTTTGCCTCAATATTTTCCGAGATGTATTATACGTACACAAATAAAATCTTTATCCACATCAACTTTATCGTTTGCAGCAGCTTTCATATTAGAGGGCGCGGACATAGAGTAGTTAGCATTGCATCGGACTCTCGCTCATAAGGTCCCTTGTTCGATAGCCAACTATGGCAAACATTCTCTCTGACAGTCGTCTTCTACCAATTTTAATTCTTTCCCAAAACAAGACCTGGTTTTGACGTCCCTATAAATAGAATAGGCTTGTGAAAACATTGAGACAAAAGAAGAAACTGCTGATAACCAGCAGTTTCTCCTTTTGCCTCAATATTTTCTTTGTCATATTTTACACAAATCCTATCTTTAATGACATTAATTTTGACCACTTCAGCAGCTTATAAATTGATTAACCGAAACATTTTGTCGTTTGGGAAAGGGTTAAATCGTCGGTATGTGGGCGAGCAGATGTAGGTCCGCGGCCGTATTCAAAAACGTTTCTAAATCGATTGTCTAAAGGACATTACACAACAAGGCATCTGATTGGACGAGACGTATGTCTCGGCCAATCGTATGGATTGTTGTGTAATTCTAAAGGTAAACTTGGAATTTTACTGTTTGTTGAGTACCACCCCCGGTAATGAATATTCCGATGAGAGAAACGGCAGGAATCCATAATTAGATGGTGCAGTAGCCGCAATTGAAACTTTTTGTCTAAGTCACAGGGGATGTCATTTTAGCTCGAGAGTTCGACCCATCCAATTTTTGTTCAGCTTCGATTTATGTCATGCTTATTCGTTTATGTTGCTTATCAACTACATTCATCTCATTTTCCTACTACCGGTATATGGCAAATACATAAAAAAGTTTCCATTTGATTTGTCAAATGTGTCGATTTGTCTAACCATGGATTAGTCGTCCGGTCGTTTCTCAAAAAATTCTACCCGAGCCACTAAGGGTCGTATTAACCAACCAGTCCAATAGTTATTCCAATTTTAATTTTAGAATTACACAACGGAATCCGATTGGCCCAGACATGCGTCTCGTCCAATCAGATCATAGCTAAAAAGACGGCGGGAATCATGTTACACAACATTTTCGTTTTTTGACAATAATTCTGCATGGGCGATTCTAGATTTGAAACAGAGACGTTGTGATAACGCAAGTAATTTGTTGAAAACGGTGGATAATCACGTGATACAACAGTTTCAGAAAATCTTAAATAATTTTGTAAATACTGGACCGATTTGAATTTGGTTTGAAGTTGAGAAGGTTGACAGACGTCACGCGTTAGATAGACATTGTGGATTTCTTTAAAACAGCTGATAAAAAAGTTAATGATGATCAACCAAAATTTTAGTTTGTCTTCAATAACTTTTATTAGCTACAATATTATCTTTAAAAATCTTACACATTCAGCTTATTTCTAGGATTTTTTCACCTTCTCTGCTTCAAACCGATTTCAAATGGGTCAAGTATCAACAAAAATAATTAAAATATTGAAAGTTTTCTGAAATTCTTAATTACATGATTAACCACCGTGCAAATGCTCACTTAACAATCGGCTTACAAAAAGTTCTTGATAAGCAACCAAACATGTGGTTGGCCATTAATATTTTTTTTTCAAAAGATTTTTAAAAGATCTAGTCCCACATCCACATGGTTGGGACTGTACAATATAGAATGGACAGTATGATTAAAGAGTGATTGGGTCACCTTGGTTGACTTGGGGGTTAAACCTATTACCACACAGTGACTCTTTTTGACTCCTTACAAAATAATAGTTTTGGAAAACATTGTGGAAAATGAAGAAATTGCTTTTGAAAAGCAATTTCTTCATTTTCCACAATATTTTCTACCCCAAAAAACAACAAAATACTAAATTTCATTCATTTGAAATTGTCGTCTGCAACACCTTTGAATTTGGAACCCCCTAAAATTGTGTCGTTTGGTAACGGGTTAACGCCACTTTCAACCACCATGGTCATAATACTGAGGTTGGAGTGCCTAATCATGGATTCCTGATATTATACTCTCACCAATACTACGACAAATCCAAACCGAGTCTCCAGTTGCTCTCTAGCATAGATGATTCACATGTACCTATTGGTGAGAGACACATGTCAGAATGGATATTTGCCGAGCCGAGGTTCGAACTCACGACCCCTGGGAACACAGACTCCGACGTTAATAAATGAGCTACTAGTATTAGGGCTCAATTAAAAAAGTTAATGACAAAACTCTACCTACAGAGAGATATAAACTGATCTATCTTTAGTACAATAAACTCATAATATATATCCCTATTAGTCCCGCTTCAAGTAAGAACATTTACAAAAACTTTCTGATGTCGGCAATGATTTTTGTGCTAAAATAGACTAGGTTTGAAAACCGTCGGCGTGGTTGTAATATCTCTAGACTATGTCTTGATTCTAGCCGAAAATACGAGATTTCATTACAACGCTTACGAAATTCTGGTTGTTTGTCCAAAATAATGTCACGGTTAACTCGATAAAATCGTTCCCTAATTTCAAAAGGCTTATTGAATGCGCCTTACTAAACCCTTTTCCCAGATTTATGACTTATGCTAGGTTCTCACTGCCGATCAGTTCAACTCGATCAACTCGATTGCTTAAATCCCCTAGATGAATCCCGGCTAAATGATTTTTCTCGATCTTCTCTAGTCAAACAGCGATTTGATCGTGTTGGCAGACGAAACAGAAGTCGAGTTGATCGGAATTTGGTCGGGAGTCACTCGAGTGCAAGTCGAGGTAATCGAGTGCAGGTTGGGTGCAGGACGAGTGAAAGATATCAACCCGATCACATTCGATTTTCAGACACGATCGATTCTCGATCAAGTCGATCTTCTACCTGATCAATACAAGATCACACATGAATATTTCTAAGTAAAAGAAATCGAGAAAAAAGCCCGAGCGATGCAGATCAAGCTCCACTGGCGGTGAACTAAAACAATTTTCGCTACAACAAGGTATAGATATTTTGCGTTTAAATGTGAGCTTATAGATTTTTCTCTAATGACAATGAACTTGTTCTAAAAACAGACCGGGTTTACCGTTTTGTATTGACACACTGTCGGTGTTGTTATAAAATCTGGTAACTACGGCTTCGATAAAGCCGTAGTTACGATATTTTATAACAACACCGACGGAATACATTGTTCGCGAAAAAACGTCCCTTGTTCTGGCCGAGTTCCCCACAAGTTAGCTCGATCACCTTGACTATTCCCAATTACGCATCCCAATCGAGCTTGATCTGCACTCGATCGCTTGGTAAAGTTGATTTATTCGGCAATGAAGGCCTATAATTAATTGAAAAGTCATTGTATTCTTCCCAAAAATTGATCCCAACCGACGAGAAAAGCAAACTGCGCTTTTGTCCCCAAACGATACCTGGATTTTGACATACATGGCGTCCATGAGAAAAAGTTTTTTGAAAGCATTGAAAGACAAAGGGTAAAATGCTGATAACCACCAATTCGCATTTTCTTCCAATTTTTTGTATGCAGTACTCACAATTCATGATAATAATTTCTTAATATCAAGTTTGTTGTCTGCAACTCATTTTGGGCAATAGATTAACCAATCAGTCTACATGTAGAAATATACGAAATAAAAAAATCTATTTATAGTAACACATGTAAGCACGCGCACGAAATGCACGTGGAAAGTGCAAATAATAAGTAGTAACAAAAGGACATTCAATCTTATGTTTATACCGATATTAGGTCATAGTTTTACATGTATAAATGTAACGTATGTTATGGATGGAAGGTTTTAGCCGGCTGCGAATTTCTAACGATGGACCATGCGACCGGTTCATACCCTACAGACCGAACCTAGATGTGGACGAGGCCAATTACAAGATTCGAACTGGCGTCCCGGCGACTGGTGAAATCGAGGCCGCGCAGTACAGAGACTCACGCCCGACTTTGATGTCCAAGCTGCTGAATGGGGGAAAGTTACCGAGCGAAGGAAGAATTCTGCCGCTGACCGTGTCTTCAGGTTTTATAAAAACTTATTTTCGACTAATACAACTGTAACTACTACTTTTAATGCTATCTCAATATTCTTTTTTGGTATTTAGGAAAAAGAAGAAAATGTTGGATATCATTTCTTTTCTCTAAACGCTTTCGGCAATATAGAGTTTGTCGTTTGCAATAACTTAAGTTAAATATTGGACTACATGTAGAATAATATTTTGTCGTTTGGAAGAGAATTATGGATAAAACTTCAAATTAGATCGTATATTCACGACAACTAACCTTTCCAAAACGACGACAGACTACAAATTCAAGTAAATAATATTGAGCATTTATTGGTCTGTCTGGATAGAAAACATTGTAGGTAATGAAGCAATTTCGTGTTTTTTTATTTTCCACCGTGTTCTCCCCAACATTTTTCTTGAGGTGCGTCAAAAATCGTTAATGTGCGGGAAAGGGTTTGTCAAGGGGCTTGAGACAAGCATGGCATCAGATCGACCTGCATTTTAAGATTAATTATGCTCTTACACTGCTGATTAACCCTTTCCGAAACAAGCCTTGGTATGGGCGGACCATGTAGGGAACAAGTTGTTTATGTACAACTTGTATGGTCACATACAGTACAATTTCGCGTTCACATTATGTGCACGTCCAAAAGTATACAATAGGAGTGGCCATTTCTGAACGTGCACTGGCCGAGATGTGAACACGAAATTGGACATGTTATCAAGGCCTTAACATCAATGCTGAAATCATCATTTTCTTCTTTTGTCTGAAATTTTTCTGACATACACAATGCACAAAATCATTTTTCAACAACATTTACATTTTGTCATCTACAACATCTTTTTTTCTTTATTGAAACCGTCTAAACTTTTGTCGTTTGGGATAGGGTTTAATCGGTCGAGTTTAAGCTTCATTTCACGAATGAAGTAATAATGAATACGCTGAACTTTCCCATTGCAGGAAAATCCACGATTGAGAACGTCTTTAACCCCCATATGTTATACAGCAAAAATGAAGAGAGACGTAATGTTAGACGTCATGCGATACCTAAATCACCAGACAGCGTCATGGATATGCCAGAACTACGAGACGATTTTTGTAAGTATGATCTCATTTTTCCTGGCAGTTCTCCTTTTCTCTCGATAGTTTTGTCATTATTTGTGTCGTCTGCTCGTACGCCATGCGATACCAAAATAATCGGATAGTGGCATGGATATGCCAGAACTACGAGACGATTTTTGTAAGTATGATCTCATTTTTCCTGGCAGTTCTCCTTTTCTCTCGATAGTTTTGTCATTATTTGTGTCGTCTGTACGCCATGCCATGCGATACCAAAATCATCGGATAGTGTCATGGATATGCCAGAACTACGAGACGATTTTTGTAAGTATGATCTCATTTTTCCTCAACAAGCCCGTGTTAGCAATGTCCTAATGATGGGTGGCATACCTTAATAGATAATACTTTGGAAAACACTGACATGAAAAAGAAAATGTTGATATTCTAAAAGTTAATTTGTCTCTCATGCAGGGATGAAAACTGATCTTGTGCTGGGTGTGTACTGAACGAGAAATGCCAGGATCACATGTCGTCTGCCGCAGGCGTAGCTAGACGAAAATAAAGTGTACGCAAAACACATGCCTAATGTATCAGGGGAGGCTTAAAGCTACTATTTCCCAGATTTGGACCCAAAAATTGTCAAATACAAACGAAATGTACACTTTTTAAGCTTTATATGACCTGATTAAATGATTACGACAAACTATTGAAGCAACGACTCATTTTTTCGCAATTTGATACCAAATTCATGAAGCGATGTCGAACGTAGGTCAAAACAGTAGGACATGCGACTTTCTTAAATGACGTCACAACATACATGATGACGTCATATTGAAATTCAAGTATGAATCTCGTTTGAATCATGGTCCGCGCTGTATGCGCATGCGCAACAATTTAAAAATAATTCTAACCCCATCTGAGACGGGGTTTAATTTAGGTTTGGATTCTCCCTAAATTCAGCTATCTGTCTTGTGTTTTCGGCTCATTCTCTGTCTGAATCGCATATTATTAACCATCCCGAGGTGGTCAACACAAAAGTTTTGCGTATTTTTTCAAAAAAATTCATTTTTTGCAATTAGACCATCTGTTACCGTCACCCTTTAACGGCGGGCTACATACTATTGGGTGGGTCTTGCGGGCATCTTTCAGAATTTTTTTGGAAAATTTAATGTAGATGCTTATGAAATACATAACAAATGCCAACCCGGAGCTACGATTCGTGGCTCCTGGTGGGTATTTGGTATGCATTTTAATGGCGATTCATGTGTTTATTTCAAAGGAAACTAAAACAAAAAAAAAAACTTGTTTTTTTAAATGTTTTGCGATGTGTACTCAATTGTGTTTTTGCGTACGGGTCGCTACGCCTATGTCTGCAACAATTTTCTCTTTAACCCATGGCCATTCCCACATATCCGAGCCCGGATAGCTCTGTCGGTAACGTTGGAGTCAATCAATCCAGGAGTCTCGGGTTCGACAAAAGTCACCTGTCTCTCACCAAAGGTAGGGTGGTCACACTTTTTTCAAATGTATTCCAGCCCCTACAAAATATATACCAGCTTACAGAGAATATTGAGAGAAACATAAAACTGGTTGAATTGTGAAAATCGGACATTGCGTTATGGAATAATGCTTATTCAGATTTTTATAAAGGGGAGATAATTCTGCCGAAGTACGTTATTGTTTATTTTTCAAAGAACTTAAACATATTATATATCATTTTCAAGGTCTGAATGAGAGGAATTCAAAACTGCTTACGTTTTTAAAATCGAACATTTAATAAAATAGTTACGCCCCTTTGAAGTTTTACAAAGGATGAAATTATTCTACCAAACAATTTAGTTCTTCAATTTATACCCAACAACAATAATTGTTACATTATTTCAACCCTTCCCAAACAAGACATGATTTTCACGATCATATATGAAAAGGTTTTGGAAAACATTGAGACAAAAGAGGAACATGCCGATAACCAACATTTTCTCCCTTTGTGTAAATATTTTCTGCGTTTCGTTGTGCGCATATCATTTCCGTGTCATTGCCTCCGATAAAAACAAGATTTTACGACATGCAATTTCAAACAAAACAATTAGTTCAAACTTTCAAGTGATCGATTATTAACATACATGTATATCTCTGGTTCATGAGGAAACAGCCTTTCAAAACATTGACCCAAAAGAGCACCATACATTTGAACATGTCCATTTTGCAACCTGTAAATTCAATCTAATTTTTGGCTGCCTCACCCTCTCCCGAACAAGACCTGGTTAGACCTGGTTTTGACGTCCTAAACGGATATTATTGAAGGTGAAAAGATTGAGGCGAAAGAATCTTATTTTCTTTTACACTCATTCTGTCGCCTGTCACAGCTTTCGAGTTGGATGACCATAAAGTTGTACTGTTTGGGAAAGGGTTAAATGGATGTATAGGAAGCCCATGAGAAACGCCAATTTTGTAAATCCCTTTGAACTGAGCACGAAGTGCTCAAGATAAGCTGTTGTGGTCACTCACCGTCCGTCCGTCCGTCTGTTCGCCCATAATTCCTTGAAACACCTCCTACTCCTTAACCATTGGGCCGATTTTGACAAAACTTTACAGGAATGTTCCTTGGATGACCATATTTAAAAGTTGTTCGCGATTTTTTGATTCGTCAAAAAATATGGGCGTGGCAGGGCGTGATATCATTCTTTACAAATCAACCATTCGGCCAATTTCAACCAAACTTTGCAAGAATGGTCTTTGAGTCACTGTCGTCAACATTTATGAATAAACTTTGGATGAATTGAGTTTAGATAGAAATTACCGATAAATCAAGGGGAATTGAAAAACACTTCCAATTGTTAAAGCCTTTGCGCTTCAATGCGCTAACCTAAAAGTACAAGATGTTTTATTATTTGAATAGATAGGATGTTGAAGAAGATATGTAGGTTTTTCTAGGCTTTTCTGTCGCATAGTTCTTGCCATTTGAAGCCGAGTAAAATGATCTATTTTGAATACCTAATCATCGACTCATAATTCATCGGTTCATCATATTAACATACACGGATGAATACATCTATTTTCCCTCTTTAATTTGATATGCGATTTATGAAAATCCGTTAAGAAATGGCAGTGCCAAAGCAATTTTAGCACACATACCCACGCGTTGTTCTAAGGTAACGACCGTGTTCAAACAAAGAAACGCAGAGGTGACCCACTTTTTCAAATAGAGATTTAACACGAAAAGAATGTGTATAAGGTAAAAGTATTTTATCATGATAAAATATAACTATTTAGCTTTAAGTTTTTACACACTTTTTGGCAATTTAATGTGTTATTTAGGCTGAAAATGCCGCTTGTAAATTACTCATTTTTACATAGAATCAGATAGAGGCAATATTTTCAAAACGAGATTGTGACCACACTACCAATGGATGTGAATCATTAAATTTAAAGGTGAGAGAGCAGAGGCTCAAATTGAATATTGTGGTAGTGCTGGTGAGAGAAATTCCAGAAAACCACGGTAAGTTGCTCCAGCCGCAGCAATATGATCAGCTACTGAGACACGAACAAAATTATCTCTTTACTCTTCAGACACGAACCTGTTAGACTGGGGTACCAATAATATGATCGCCATCGCCTTGCACCAGTCGACGTATGTTTGGGACACCGTATCGAAAGTTTCCATTTTAGACAAGAATCTGTTAGAATTATCCAGACCCGAAGGAGATCATCGCTGATTTTCAACGAAAACCGCGTATCTGTAGCTTAAAATAGGCTGCAGTTACGAGGTTTTCGTTGGCAAGCGTTGTCAAATTGTTTGTGTCCCAGTGACTGGACAATATGTTCGAAATCGCGTTTGAATTTTGATACTTCCCCGCTGAATACCACATGGTTACGTGCACCACCTGTCGTAATAACGCAGAAATAATAGATAATTTGCAATTAACTTTTTTTTTTACTTTTCAGACACGAACTTGTTAGACTTGGGTACCAACAACATGCTCGCCGTCGCCTTGCACCAGTCGACGTATGTTTGGGACACTGTATCGAAGGTTTCGATCTCAGTCAAGAACCTTTTAGACTTATCCAGACACGGAGGCTATCATCACTGATTTTCAACGAAAACCTCGTATCTGCAGCTTGAAATAAGCTGCAGTTACGAGGTTTTTGTTGAAAAGCGACGTCATATTGTTAGTGTCCCAGTGACTGGGACGCAAACATTTTGTTCGAAATCGCGTTTGAATGTTGATACCCCCCCCCCCCCCCCCCTCAATATCACATGGTTACGTGCATCACCTGCCGTAATATCGCAGAAATAATAAATAACTTGAAATCAACCTTTTTTTTACTTTTCAGACACGAACTTGTTAGACTTGGGTACCAACAACATGCTCGCCGTCGCCTTGCACCAGTCGACGTATGTTTGGGACATCTCATCGAAGGTTTTCATTTAAGACAAGAACATGTTAGACTTATCCAGACCCGAAGGCGATCATCGCTGATTTGCAACGAAAACCTCGTATCTGAAACTTAAATAAGCTGCAGTTACGAGGTTTTCGTTGAAAAGCGATGACATATTGTTTGTGTCCCAGTGACCAGGACGCAAACAATATGTTCGAAATCGCGTTTGAATTTTGATATCTCTCCTGAATACTTCATGGTTACTTGCACCACCTGCCGTTATATCGCAGAAACAATGAGTAAGTTGCAATCAATATCTTTTTCTTTTTTAGACACGAACTTGTTAGACTGGGGTTCCAATAACATGATCGCCGTCGCCTTGCACCAGTCGACGTATGTTTGGGAGACCGTACCGTAAGCTGCAGTTACGAGGTTTTCGTTGAAAAGCGACGTCATTTTGTTTGTGTCCCAGTGACTAGGACACAAACAATATGTTCGAAATCGCGTTTGAATTTTGATATCTACCCTGGATACCACATGGTTACGTGCACCACCTGTCGTAATAACGCAGAAATAATAAATAATTTGCAATTAACTTTTTTTTTACTTTTCAGACACGAACTTGTTAGACTGGGGTACCAACAATATGATAGCCGTCGCCTTGCACCAGTCGACGTATGTTTGGGACACTGTATCGAAGGCGTGCCAGATGATCAAGATCTATAGCCCTGAAGTGAATGAACGTAACGATTACTTCATAACGTCATTACGGTGGAAACGTAAAGATAATCTGCTGGCTATTGGTGATACGGAAGGAGATATAACGGTAAGTTACGGTTTACATTATAATTATAAAAAGACCTATGTTCGAAATGGTGAATTAACGAAAGGATAAGTTCATTGCTTTGTTATGATGGAAGCTTTGCTTTACCTTTGATAATCTACTGGTTATTGACGTTACAGGGGCCAGTTTCATCAAAACATGTTTAAAGAGTTTCTTTGTCTTACTGATGTAATGCCACTCATTCCCTATCCATGTATAACAGGCATACCAGAAAATGTAACTGAATTGTTAATTTAAAAGCCCAGGTGTGTAAATTATGATGATAAAAGCTAAAGTTGCGCAATGTGAAATGAAATCTGTAAAAGGACACTTCAAG
Source organism: Fragum sueziense (assembly GCA_963680895.1). Taxonomy (NCBI): domain Eukaryota; kingdom Metazoa; phylum Mollusca; class Bivalvia; order Cardiida; family Cardiidae; genus Fragum; species Fragum sueziense. The sequence goes on from OY804594.1 coordinate 48,076,629, forward strand.
AACGTATTGGACTTGTTACACAGGTCTGGGTCTTCGGTTCAATACCCCGTCTCACTAGTCTTTTGGTTGAGCCTTTAAACCGAGGCACCGTCTCAACATATGACCTTAGCTGATGAGTGGGGTGCAAAGTTCAAATCCAATCGTAGGACATCGATAAGACAAAATACTATCTAAGTTAAGGTAAAATACTCGTAATGTGGCCATTTTCAGATTCATGAAACATCGGATTTTTTCGAGCGTCGTCGTTACGTTTCCGAACTTATTCGGGCGCAGTCGTAAACATTCGGCGGTGGAAAGTTCCACCGTCGAATGTTTTCGTCGTCGCCTGAATAATTCCGACGTTGCGCGAATCTCATTAGGGGTAGACTCCCTTAAGTCATTTTCCCGTCTGGTAATGAATTAACAGTGTGATTATTTCTTCTACCTGCCAGGTCTTCCATGTGGAAGGGTTAAAGATGTGTCGACTCCTCACAAAAACCGGTCGTAAATGTCCTGTTGGCTCTCTGTTGTGGGTAGACCACCGTATTATATCGTAAGTTGTAACATTTCGCCGGTGTTACTGCAAATCAGACTGTAGATACGATGCTTTGCAATAACACCGATTATTTCCATTCAATCGTCGAACACGGCTGTGTACATCTTTGCAAGACAAAGATTCTAGCTCCACTTTGTTCCTTACGAACGTAAGTAACAAAGTGGGGGTAGAACCCTTGACTTGCGAAGATAGCCCGCATGGTCCGATTAACAATTTATTGTCCTCAAAATTTTACTTCGGTGCTAGTGTGCATAAGAAAGTGCTCCGCTAGTATATATTTTTTGGTTTGTACAATATCTCATAGCAAGAGTTGTCCGCGGAAGACGTAGCTCGCCTATACGAAGCTTGTCGCAAAAAAAGAGTACAATGTCAAAGGTCAAGGTCACTAGGTCAAAGGTCATGGTCTCAAGATCAAGGTCATGGCATGAGGTATCCATATGTGAAATATAAAGGCACTATCTATAAAAGTGCATGGGATATAGGCCATGTTAAAGTTTTTAAAAAGATAAGTCAAACTCCAAGGTCAGTGCCACAATGTCAAATATCATGGTTCCAAATGAAAGGTTTTGACAGAAGGTATCCATGTGTAAAATATCAAGGCTGTATCATTAATAGTGCATCAGATATTGGTCAGGTTTAAGTTTCTTTTAAAAGTAAGTCAAACTCCAAGGTCAAGGTCACAAGGTCAAATGTCATGATACCAAATGAAATGTCTTGGCAGGAGGTATACATGTGTGAAATATCAAGGCTTTATCATTAATAGTACATCAGATATTAGTCAGGTTAAAGTTTTTTAAAAGTAGGTCAAACTCCAAGGTCAAACTCCAAGGTCAAGGTCACAAGGTTAAATGTCATGGTTACAAATGAAAGGTCTTGGCCGGAGGTATCCATGTGTGAAATATCAAGGCTGTGTCTCAACTAGTGCCCGAGATATATACCAGGTTAAAGGGTTTTTTTTTTCAAGTGAAGACGCGACGCGACGCCGACACTAGGGCTGTGACATTAGCTCCCCTGACTCGCACTACCGGCTCGCTAAAAATGATATGCTAGGAACTCGTAGTATAGAGGTCCTAAATTGTATTAAAGTACCATAACTCTGCCACTTTTACTTTGTAGTAACCGTCCTTTGATTTGAAGAACTCTTTCCCAAGACACGTATCTATCTCATAGGACGGTATCATCTTCCACACGTACATTAATAGATCTATAGCATCGCCATTGGCAAGAATGTTAATTCTTACACCCTTATTTTTCGAGTTAAGTCCCTTTGATAATTTCAACCGTAAATTTTCGTTTGCCACAGTCTTAGGGTCGGCTGGACATGTTGCTCCTGGGTAATGATCTGGTTTCCCAAAAGTATATAAATGAGATGGGATCTGGAAAAAAGGCAAGGTTTCAAGATCAGGCACCATGTTAGGCTACAAAGCTTCAATGCACATTTTTCCAGATCCTTGCGAAAATCTTATTTTTTTCATTCAATTTTGCCAGTGGCAACAGAAAGGGCATCATTAGTATTATAGACCAGCGGGCGATCGAGAGATCGGGCATGGTTGTGCTGACCGGCCACCGTCAACGGGAGGTGTGTGGCCTGGCCTATAACGGTTCTTACCTGGCGAGCGGCGGTGATGGCGGGCTAGTCAATATCTGGGACCTCAGGATGAACAAAACGTGCTGTAGCATAACGGCACATACTGCCTGTGCAAAGGTATAGTTGATGTTTTTTTATATATATAAATTGGAGACGGGTTGTGTCGAATAATTTGTCGTTTGTCTTCAAAAATATCGTAAATGCAGCTTTAAATAGGTACGATAATTGGTTTTGTCGAAAGGAGGATCTGACCCCTTGCCTATTTATGGAAATGAGAAAGTGTCTCAATTTTCAGTGTAAAATGAGCCGCGACGCGAGAAAAGCGGAATTTAGCATAAACGAAAACAAAGACGCAGATCAGCTTCGCGGTAACCGCGAATCTGATCAGCGTCTGTGTTTTCGCTGGTGTGAATGTTTAGTTCTTCTTCTTCCCATGTACGAAATTTCTCGACTCTAATCACTTTCTGCGGCTGTACAGCCTCATTTGTGCCGGATCTGGTCAGAACTCCCGAAGATTGATTTTCTCGCGTCGCGGCCTCAAATAAGGAAAATTCGGCATTTTTGACCATTAAAAAATACATTGCCATTGCAGGCACTGGCTTGGTGTCCATGGCGTAGAGAAGTAATCGCATCTGGGGGCGGGTCCAGTGACGGGTATATACGGTTATGGAACAGTTATAGCGGGGAAAAAGTGGGCGAGGCCTTTACGCAGTCACAGGTACAGTATTATATCTTGAAAAAAGAAATTTAATTGGTCTGGATATGTGTTTCGTCCAATTAGATTTCTTGTAACATTAGTGCTAACTTGTAATAATAAAGCGGATAAGTGACGTATAGTCGAACAGTTACAGCGGAGAAAACGTGGGTGGGGCTTTCACACAGTCATCGGTTTAGTGAATTATCAATTCGTATAAAGATACACACTCTTATTAAAATCCGATGCATCCTCTACAGTTTCATATGACAGGCACCCGTTAGGGCATTTGGATCACCAAGGACAATTCTATCGAATCATACCTTGGATGCATCTCGTAGAACTACTTTCAGACTATGAATAGAATAGAACAGAACAACAATTCAAAACGTTCGTCTGTGACTAATGTCAACAATGACGCGACAATAATACTGAAATACATTGTTTGCAGTTCCAGTGTCCCCTCTTTTAAGAATGATTACAACCTGCAAGTCCCGCAAGTTGACATGGTTGTGCATTTGGTTGACCTCGAAAACTACTTAATGAAGCGTAGCTACTTCCGGCTAAGAAATCCGATTTTTTTCAAGATTTCTTCATACACACACATCCGAGTAGATGATTCGATCGTTGGTCGACATTATCCGAGGAATTCCGAACGCCGTTAGGGGTCATCTTCAATAGCATTTTCCTCTGACCAATCAAATAGATGCTTTCAGATTCTGAATACGATCAATACCGAAAACTACCCCCACGACAACCTGTGTAGAACCACATGTTTGCTCGCGCTTTTCATTAAGGAGGGACGTTTTTTCGCGAACAATGTATTCCGTCGGTTTTGTTTAAAAATCTCGTAACTACGGCTTAGATAAAGCCGTAGTTACGATATTTTATAACAACACCGACGGTTTGTCAATACATAACGGTGAACCCGGTCTATTTTTTGACCAAATTCATTGCAATTAGTGTTAAAAATCTTTAAACTCACATTTAAACGCAAAATGTCTGTACCTTAATGTAGCGGAAAACGTCCCTCGCTTTGGCCGAGTCACCACCAGTGATACACAACACGAGTTTTGATTACTTAGTAGATAATATAGATAATATCGGAACTACCGAGGTCACTGAAGATGTCCTTAAACTGGTGACCGTCAGATGTAACTGTATGAAATAAGATGAACCGTCTGTAGCCAGGTACATGTATTTGGTGACGCAATCCCAGTTAAAGTGGACAATTGACTAAATTTTTTTCGAAATTTTTCATTTTACCATTCACTCATTCTGGACAAATTTTCTTCATGGATCACATCTTCTGCGCAAATTTCTCTTGTTTTGTCAAGTGGGCTTGCCTAGTTTTGGAGTTATAGAATGTTAAATGATCGAATGTGTGAATAAAAAAATGCGTATTTTAAATAGACCCCTTTGTGAAATGTGTGTCTAATTTCCCATTAAGTAATGCCTAAAGAATAATAAATCCGATACATTTTGATGAGTATTTGTTTGTAAAATGTGAATCAATTGACAATATGGGTGAAAATGGTGAATTGTACCTATGCGAATGAAAATACAAAACGGCTATCCTTGTACAATTCCTTTATTTTAGAACGTTGACTACTTCCAACTCTTCTAAAATACACCAAACAACCTTTAATTTTCTCTTGTATTATTAAACAAAAGCAATGAGTTATTCCCTTAATCGATATGCAGAAATGGAAAGTCAATGATTTATTACGAATCAACAATAGTTTAAAACTGGTCTGTCCCGAACGTAACTACAGCTTGTCCCGTACGTAATGTGTTTCTTTTCTTTAATACCACAGTCTCTGTGTTATTACCTTTTCAATCAAATCTTAATATTATCAGGCAATATCCATTTGCCAGACACTTTGTCAAAAAATTATAATGAAATGAATAAATGAAAATAAATACAACTCTATAAGCCATCTGGGTGTGTTGTTTTACAAATTAAAACTTCCTAGCCAAATTAATTTCAATTTATAAAAGTTGAGATGTTCGTATTGTTTTGACACACGAGGTATGTGTAATAACTGCTTAATTAAGTGAAATGTTATCCAAAATTTGCTAGACATCCTTAAATCTGATGGATCCAATATACGAAAACGTACGGGACACTTTTTATAAAGGTAAGAAACGCTGAAATAATCTATTTTAATGCATCAATCTAGTGTAATGTTTATGGGTATGGATATATTCCTATATATATCAACAAAAACCGGCATATTTTGTGGAACTTTCCTCAATATTGTAAAAATAGTTTCAATTAAGCGTAATTATAATACCATTACGTACGAGACTAGTACGAGTACGTGTACAGTCTATTATGTACATTAAAAGTCTATTTTGCTTAAACTTTAGCCATTAAGGAACACAAAGTACATAAATAAAGTACAGGAAACGTTCCATTTCAGCAATAAAAAAACTGAAAACTAAAAATTGCCTCGAACGTTATGGACTCGTACGTCACTTTTTAATGTGTACCAAACTTTATTTGGCCTACTGTATCAATGCTATTATAGTAATCGGTATAATTCTTTTTATCATATTTGAAGAGACTTCGAATAGTGATGTTACTTGAAGAATTAAACTATTTATAACTACACATTTTTAACTACAGTTTATTTAGTTCTTGCCTCGTACGCTACGGGGTTAAAATTACGGTAAATTGTTTAAGAACCATGTTGATTTTGTAAAAATACTGACAAAGGTATATCAAAATACGACTTTATTTTGATAATATATATTTATACTGAAGTAGATTACGCTTGATTGATGCATTAGATGTATATTTATGTCAGTGTTTCTTAGCTTTAAAGAAAGTGTCCCGTACGTTTTTGAATTTTGGAGACAACGACTCGAGGATTTTCTACAAATTTTGGATTACATTTTTTATATAAATCTTGGTATCGTTTTGGAGCTCTATGTGTTCTGTACAGGATTGGGACAGTTCTGTTAAGATAATTAATTGTTGAAATTGACATTTTTGGTTTGAAAGTTAGAATTTATACCCGGAGACATCGGTTTTTCGTACCCCCTTGTTTGATTGTCACAAGATTTTCATACGAAATGGGGTTCTTACGAACGTTAATTATCGATTAATTTTTTAGTTATAGGTGTTGGATGAAAATACATGTGGTCGGCATTTATATAATGTTGACTATTTGCAACTAGAACATATTAAAGGCCGGAGACATCAATTGTCCCCTTTAACTGGGATTGCGTCTGGTGATAATTTTATCGTATGGCAATGTCGACATGTGGTTCGGTAGCTCAGTGGTTAGAGTGTAGGAACGGTTTTCTGAGGCCCTGGGTTCGAATCCCGGTCGAGCCACGATATTTTTCACCACCTGTTACATTTGGCGCCCGCCGAGGGACGGTGGATTTGTATATGGCTACTACTTTGGCACTTTAAGAACGTTTTACAATTGTTCTTTGTCTCCAACATTCGGGACGAATTCTTAATTTGGAGGGGGTGTATTTGACCGGGTACAGGTATTTGGTGATAGTTATATCGTTTGGCAATGTAGACATGTGGTTCGGTAGCTCAGTGGTCGGTGGGAAACCACATGTCTACATTTCGAAACGATATAACTATCACCAAATACCTGTACCCGGCTAAATATACCCCCTCCAAATGAAGGTATTTGACCCATCATTAAAAACTCCACTTTCTAGCCATACAAAATGCGCCAAATACACTTCACATAAGTTGATTCGCTGTGTCGGTTTCAAAATTTTGCTTCCAGAAGAAAACAATTTACAAATATTATTTTACTCTATATTCATATGCAAGGGAGGTAATTTTGAACATTTTTGTCAAATATTTCCATAAGTATGCATTAATTCAAAATACTAAACCGTTCAAAATGCTTAATGTTTGTATTTGGAATGGAAATGTAACATAGTTTAGGAATTACTGGCACTTTTCAAATTTTGCCTCTGGCTCTTTGGTGCTAATGATGGGTTGTATACGTTAAGAGTCCCTCGGTGGGCGCCAAATGTAACAGGTGGTGAAAAATATCGTGGCTCGACCGGGATTCGAACCCAGGGCCTCAGGAATACCGTTCCTACAATCTAACCACTGAGCTACCGAACCGCATGTCGACATTGCCACACGATATAATTATCACCAAATACCTGTACCCGGCTACACATCTGTTTTTAACCCATTACCACACAATGACTCTTTTTGAATCCCTGCAAAATAATGGTATTGGAAAACATTGTGGAACTGATGAAATTGCTTTTGAGAAGCAATTTCTTCATTTCCCACAATGTTTTCAACCCCAACAGACCAAAATATTTTTATTTCGTTCATTTTAAATTGTCGTCTGCAACGTCTTTGAATTTGGAGCAGCCCAAAATTTTGTCGTTTGGGAATGGGTTCATCAGGTTGAAAATTACCTGACAAAAGTACAATCTGTCCGCATGTAAATCTTAATCAGATCGCTTGTCACATTACATAATCGCATTGGCACGGTGTATAATCACGTGACTCAGAATTTCCGATAATCCTCAATATCTTTTTTAATACTTGATCAATTTGAATTCGGTTTGAAGCAGAGAAGGTGGGAAAATGCCAGGAATAAGCTGGACGTGTTGGATTTTCAAAAAATCAACTGATGAAAAAGTTATTGAAGATAAATCAATATTTTGGTTTATCTTCAATAACTTTTTTATCAGTTGATTTTTCAAAAATCCAGCACATCCATCTAATGCGTGACGTATGTCAACATTTTCTGCTTCAAACCGAATCCAAATCGGTCCAGTAATTACAAAATTATTGAAGATTTTCTGAAAATATTGTATCACGCGATTATACACCGTGATTGGGCAGGAAAAAGTTGTGGGAAGAGCCAGAAACTGTTTGTTGGGTACCTCTGCCACCACAATATAAGGCCGAATAAAAAATGTGTGGTTCAGGTTACATGGGGAAAAATTAGGGTCGGTCGGTAGGCTTTCTTTTTTAAATTTTTTTTCATATATGGGGTTTGTTGCTGTTGTTGTTGTTTCTTGGATTTTTTTTTCTCTTGAGGGCAAAAAAAAATAGGGTTGGCCCCATTTTTCTAGGGACGGTCGGGTAACCTGAACCACACATATTTTTTTTTTATTTGAGCTAACTGAATTTTTTGTATGCAGCGATAATCCTTTCATAAAGAACAATTATCAGAATTTAGTTTGAATCTCTGGAAAAGGGACCCTGTTGGTTTTTGAGAACAACATAGATCTAGACCAGCCTGTGCTCTGCGCAGGCTGTTCAAGATCCATTTTGCTCTCTAACCCTTTCCCAAACGTCAAAATATTAGGGTGATCCACTTCAAAAACTGCCAAAAATGACAAAATGGATGTTATTAAAGATAGGATTTGTGTAAAATATGGCACAGAAAATATTGAGACAAAAGGAGAAACTGCTGGTTATCAGCAGTTTTTTTCTTTTGTTTCAATGTTTTCCCAAGACTTTTCTACCAGGGACGTCAAAACAAGGCCTTGTTTGGGAAAGGGCTAATTGGCTAATAGCTTCTTCGTGAGTTATATGAATTGTAAAAGAGCTTTTGGAATCTGGATCAGACTGCTTTTATGCACAAAATTAATAGCTGCGATATCGTATCCATGAACTTGATAAATCTGTCGGAAAGGATGAAAAGAGTCCGTTATAAATACAGTCGACACTCGTTGTGTCGAAGTCGGAGGGGCCGTCAAAATACCTCGACATATCCGGAATTCGACTCAACCGATTTTGTGCGGCTTCGATAAAGTTGATATTTGACCGTTTTTGAAACTAATACGAATATTATTGAAATATAGTAGGAAAAGGAAAGAAATTGCTCGTATCGAGCAATTTCTATCCTTTTTCTACTATATTTTAGATCTAATAGCTATATTGAGTTCGAAATTATTTTGTTTGAAGAAAAAATACGTACATTGATGAGGACGGGACCAGATTTGAACTTCGACTTCAGCGAAAATTCGACGTATCCGATGTCGACATAATGAGTGTCGACTGTACAACATTGCAACTAAGGAACAGAATGCTCTGAATCCACTGTTCCCTGAAATGCCACAAGGACCCTTATTAAGGTAGATCACCCATAGTGTGATTGGCACGACGTCGGAATTATTCGGGCGACGTCGAAAACATTCGGCGGTGGAACTTTCCACCGCCGAATGTTTAAACGACCGCGCCCGAATAAATTCGGATACGTAACGACGCCGCCCGAAAAAAAAAATCCGATGTTTTATGAATCTCTAAATGGACAGATTACGGGTATTCTACCTTAAATGTTTTGATAAACAGGCCCTGAATCCATCGTTTGAAATGCAATAAGCTCCCTATTTACAGATCGCGCTTCTTAAATTTATTCAGGTTAGCGGTTTACACTGGTCTGAGGAGTACCAAGAGCTCGTGTCAGCGCACGGGAGCGCCGTGCCCGAGAAGAACGATATTGTTGTCTGGAACATGAGGCGGCTTGAGTTCGATCCCCTGGCCTGCCTCAGACAGCATGTAGCGCGACCACTGCACCTGGCCATGAGTCCCGACAAAACCACGATAGGTATTTTTTTATATTTTCATATCTAATTTAACCAATTACATGTACCAAACAGAAAAAATGTAAGACTTGTCCAAATTAACAGATGTTGCAGACGACAATTTTGGGTGAATTGAATTTTACATTTTTGGTCTTTCTGGGTAATACAGATTGTGGGAAATGAAGAAATTGCTTGTGACAAGCAGTCTCCTCTTGTTCCACAATATTTCTAACGCTTTTCTAAAGCTTCTATCTATGGCGACAAAAAGCGTCATTGTATGAGAATGGGTTAAGATGTCATGCTTACTCAACAAATGTCAAATAACCGAAAACACCAAGCGTTATTTTTATGTGTTGGAAGACATCTTTTTTATCGTCTTTCAAAATGGGAAAAAATTACATCGTTCGCATTGGAAAGCTGCTCCAAATATCAAAACGGTGTTGGTAAAGATATAATATTTGTGAAATATATACTCAAAAGAAAAAGTTTAGTCAGTATTTTTGATGGTCAATTATTCGGCCAAAATACAACATATCAATGTAAAATTTCACACAATATTTGTTCAATCAACGCTTAACAAACATCTTCAAATAATGTTGCTAAATTTTAGTTTTTAGGTTTGTGCTAAAAGAATTTCAAAATGTGACAGGTGCACTTGCTGCAGTTAAGGCGCAAGTCTTTCTCCTGTGTAAATGTATACAAAGCAAAGACAATAGCCCAGATACAAAAAAAAAACAAAAAAAAAAAACAAAAAATCCACAATAAAATTGGTACCAGCTTACATGATTTTAGCACCCTTGTTTAATCAATTTGGCCAAAATGACAATGTTAGAAACCATCTAACTAACCTACAAACTCTGGCGGTTTCCTACAGTTTGAACTTGGCAAGCACTTCCAATTTTAAGCATTGGAGTAGTTGTTGTCAAAAATAGGCACATGCATGAGATTTTGGTCATTGATACCTCTGAAAACAGCGTATCTGGAATAAACGTTAATTGTGACGTCACGTCCAAGTTACGTCACGTCCAATCTGACAAAAACATTGAAAATTGACTACACTGTAACCAATTTGTTCAATAATGACATTCTGTTAAAAAAAGTCTGTCTTTTACTTGCCTGGTCATTTATCCGAGAGTTGGCTTTTTGAGCATTGGCTCAGTCAGGTCTCAGGCATTGTTTGACAAAATATTGAATGTCATGTATTTTTTTCTAATTGTATGTCTACAATAAATAGCTTTGTATCAGTGGTAAACCAGCTACTGGTCCTGATAGAACGATTTCTTGAAAACGCAGTAAAATGCTAGGAGCAACAGGCTGAGTGCGTAAGTCACCATAATCTACTGTAAATTCCATTAAAAAGAAGTTTTCTTACTCACAGTCAACAAAGAGACTTCTATTCTACCAAAAAAATGATACAAAGATCGATTTTTCATGTCAATTACCAGGAATTTAGACTCTACAAAAAGTCACTCCTGGGGCATGTTTCATCAAAACATTTAAGACGTATTTTTGACTTACCGACGACTTACGACAAGTGTAGCGTTAAAAACGCGTATCTTCATTCTATCAAAACCTGGATTTTGCGATTGTTGTTTTAAGCGAAATTTAAGACATCGGTAAGTCAAAAATACGTCTTAAATGTTTTGATGAAACAGGCCCCTGAAGCTCTGACTTTTCAATTCGGCCCCTTTTGGAATGAATTGTCGAAAAAAAGGTTAAGCAAAACATGGATGCCAATTGAATTTCGCCGACTTGTTCTAAATTGGTTGACAGTCTTTCGGATGAGACTTTAAACCGAGGTCCCGTCTCCATATGACCTTAGCTGTTGAGTGGGACGTAAAACTCCATACAATCCAATCTAAATTGGTTGAAGATTGTAATGAGTAAAAAAAATTGGCATTGTAAAACGTTTTAGACAAAATTATTGGCCAAAAACTTTATACTGACTAAACTTTTTCATCTCAGTATAGTTTATTTTATTTTGAGGCAAAATAAATCATACACGGTGATAAGAATTTAAAAGGAGAGATTACTGGTTCTTAGCATTTTTAATTGCTAGAATTAATTTCCAAACATCGTCGCTTTCCAACTAAACGAAAACCTCGTATCTACAGCTTGATTAAAGTTGTACATACGAGGTTTTCATTGAAAAGCAGCGATACATTTTCTGTCAGTGGGCGTCAAGACAGGGTTCACTTTTTTGCTGCTTGGCAAGTGTTATATGTCTCTTTATGCCCCCTATCGAAAGATTGTGGGCATATTGTTTTACTCGAATCTGTCTGTCTGTTTGTCCGTCTGTCCGAAAACTTAACATTGGCCTTTTCTCCATACGTATTTGACATACAAAACCCAAATCTGCCATGTAATCTTCTTTCAATGATATATATGTGTTCCATGCAATATGACCTTCATCAAGGTAATTCATTAACCCTTTTCAACTCTTTACACGAAAACTTAACATCGCCATTTCGGGGGCATTCGTGTTTTACAAACACATATTCAGGGCCACAGATAAGTGGGAGTGAAGACATTCTAACTTTGTTATTTCAATTCCAAACCCTATGTTGTGGGTACTCATTTGAATCGTCTCGACGAGACGATGCAAATGAGTACCCACAACTTAGGGTTTGATGAACAATAACAGAATTATTGTAGTTTGAAAAGTCATCACCCGCTCTTATCTGGAGCTCTACACATTGTTTATTATTATTTTCAGCGTCAGCTGGAGCGGACGAGGCGCTCTGCATTTGGAAACTTTTCCCGAAGAAATCGAACAAAGCCAAAACAAAATGGGACTCGTCCCCTTTGAATCTTTTTCGTTCAATCCGATAACCGTTTTTCAAGTAAGACCATGTGTCGCATTATTAACGATCGCACGACTGACTTGATTATGCTTAAGGTAGTATACCCCTAATCAGATTTACGCGACGTCGGAATTATTCGGGCAACATCAAAAACATTCGGCGGTGGAACTTACCACCGCCGAATGTTTACGACCGCACCCGAATAAGTTCGGATACGTGACGACGACGCTCGAAAAAATCCGATGTTTCATGAATCCCAAAATGGCTACATTATGGTATTCTATCTTAGTTTAAGTTTTGTAATTCTCCGTTCAGGTCGATCGTAAGATCGTAAGACAATCTTACGATTGAATTTTGTCGTAGGAGCGTTAATAATACGGGACCAAGGCTTTGACGCACCTCTTAGATTTTTTTTTGAAAACATTGGGACAAACGAAGAAAATGCTGATGTCCGGTATTTTTTCCCTTTACTAATTACTTGAAATTTGAAAAGACTCCTTCATGCCATGTTTTAAACATTAGCTAAATACGGTCGCGAGCCTCTAAGTGCATGGGCATGCGGGAGTTAAGACAGGTAACCAACCGTCCCTATTATTACTTAAAGGGACATTTCATTCCAATTTCAATTTTTTAAAGTATGTCTTGATGCCAATATTGGTTATTCTAATGAGTATAAATACTATTAGTTTTTTGAAGTTGTTGCCAATAAGCGAGAAACACACATTTAAAGTTGAGACATAATCGATAAATTGCATATAAATCCGAACTGTTGTCCACAACAATTTGTTCAATTTTAACACAAAAATATAGATTTCTCGTAAACGGCGCAATATTTTGGCTTGAAATTTTCAGAATTTTCATAAGGAAATATGCTCTTTCAGATAAAAATAAAAGTAAAATTTATGACAAAAAATTCTGAAATGTCACTTTAACGTATTTTTGCACACGAAATGGTATCAGGTCGATAGCCAGTCTAAACTTATGCATGCGCAAAGTATTTTGCACGCTGGGGATTGTGAATAAATGTATCATGAATGGGTCTATTTTATTATGTTCCCCAAATGTGATTCTTTTCTTGTCGAGGGCAAAGATCGTGTACTAGTATCTAATTGTTACTTTTCACATTTGTTATTACGTTTTCGTTTATCATTTTGATATACATGTATATTGTTTATGTATTTTGATAACTATTGTACATTTCACCATTGCTTAAAAGAAAGAAATATGCAAGGCAATAGCAAAAAAAAGTTCCTGGGCAAAATAATGTTGCTCAGCCGCATCGATAGATCGGGGGCATATTGTTTTACCGTTGTCCGTCTGTCTGTCCGTCTGTCTGTCACTCCGAAACTTAACGTGAAAACTTAACATTGGCCTTTTCTCCAAAAGTATTCCACATACAAAGCTCGAATTTGGTATGTAACCTTCTTTCAATGATATCTATCTGTTCCATGCAATATGACATTCCTCAAGGTCATCCATTAACCCTTATCAACCCTTTACTTGAAAACTGAACATGAAAACTAAAACGTGCAAATTAACATTTGCCTTTTCGGGGGCATTTGTGTTTCACAAACACCTCTTATTTCCAGAAGCCAAGATCAGATACGTCGGTAAGCTACAAATTTCAATTACAAACTCCATGTTGTGGGTACTCATTTGAATCTTCTCGATGAACAATACATAAAATATTGCATTATGAAAAGTATTTAGATCTACCCTCCCCTATCTGGAGCTCTGCGAAATAGCTACCTTTGTTAGTGTCATCTATCTTGTTTACTTCTTCCTCTCTTTACTTCCTACTTAAGGATTACAAGCCATCATTATCTACGAAACACTTCGTGTATCTTCGGGTGTCAGCCGTGGTAACGAGAATTAACGAGTGATACGTGTACCTTCGTCAATTTCCGTTGCCAGGGATGATGCCCTAAGATTCACGAGTTTAGTAGTTAATGATGGCTTGTTAGCATTAAATGATAAGATCGAATGACGGACTGAACATGGTTTTTGTGCAATGAAATGCCTTGAAATCAACCTGTGGAACATTCTGATCACATTTTGTTAGTCGAATTTGTAAACACGTCAGTCAATTTAAGAAAATCTTCACTTAGTCTAATTAATTCTATCAAAACGTGACTGGTTTGACACAGAGAAAAAAGTTGTTACACGTGATTTCTCCGCAGTGGGATATATTCATGAACAATGTTCTTTTTCTTATATTATTTGCCTTTCTTTCTATTCTTTTTTGTTCTTTTTTTGTTAAAGTAACGTTATCGTTATCATCTTTGATGTTATTGTATAATGTTTAGTGGAGTACATTAAGGGTTGTTCTTTAAACTTTTTATGTTGTTTTATGAATGTATGAGATTCAATAAGGACCTTGTCACTTTGGAAAAATGGTTAAGTGATGGAGTCTTTTCACAGTCTGATCTGGATCCCTGTTGTTCTAAAATGCAATACGGTCTTTTTTCAAGATCCCGGCTTATACTCGTATATCCTGGTATAAGCACTTTGGTTCCTCTCTATATAGCCTAGAGTGCGGTTCACAAAACAACTACGCCCAACTCCACACGGCGACGAATATGCACTCTACATTATGAGATATACGAGCCAATCTCAATTCAGGGGAGATAACTGCGATGAGATTGAACCCTTTCCCACTTTCTGAGAAAATGTCACACACCAATGGTTTGATATCGTTAACCTATGTGGGCGAGTAGCTGGAGGCTCGGTTAGGGTGTTATGGTAGTACTGGTTTGAGAAACGATAGAAATCCATGGTTAGGAGCTCAATCCGCCGCGATATGACCATAGCAGTTGAAAACGGCGTAAAATCCCAATAAACCAAACCCTTTCCCAAATAAGATTTGGTTTTGAAGTCCCTGTTAGAAAGTGCTTGGGAAAACATTGGGTGAGTTCTGAGAACTCCTATCAGTAGCCATCGATAACGTTGGTAACCATCGGTAGCCATCGGTATACCCATCGGTATACCGATGGATATTTTGTTGGTCACCAATTGTCCCGCGAGTAGACAAGTCGGGTAGCGTCGGTAGGCTCGTTTTGATTACAAAAGATTGCGGATAACAACCCAACCACGGCGATCCCAATCATATATGTTTTCATTAGCAAGCGCATCGCCCTCTAACCGTTCTTGAAATAATTCATTGTAATAGTTGAAGCAACAGTTATTTTATTTAGCCATTTATTTCTGATAATAGCGAGCGATGCTTCGCGCCAGTTCGCAGTGAAGGAGCGTTAAATGGTAACGCGTGAAAACGTTCTTACGTACATACGTTGGGCCGATATTTATTATAATTGAACTTCCGGTCCGCGGAGTGAATGTTTTTGGACATCAGTTATTGTGTTACGGTTGTAAAGGATGGTCAATAATGCTTACCAAAAAATAAAGACGTTAAAGCTGTGGGATTCAATTGATTTGACAAATACAAGCTGTGGACGAATTACGTCTGTGAAATCCTTGCCACAATTTTAAAAATCGCAGCGTTTCTGGCTGCCGGAAGTGAAGAGTGGTATCCGGCTCTGTCGTGGATTGGACTAAAACACGCAAAGGACCTGTTTTTGGTGCAAAGGACGCAAAGGACCTGAAGGCGACACAAAGGAGATTCATATCAGCCCAAACTCCTTAATCATGATAATTTATCGCATTAAATTGTTTTATTCATGTATTTTACGATTAAATCTAGTCAATAATATTTGTTTTGGAACATAAAGTGTCTGATTTTTGTGTTGATTCCGATTTTCATAGTCCACTCACGGACGAAAATGAGCTGGTGGTGGCTCAAAGGAGATTCATATCAGCCTAAACTCCTTTGTCACGAATTTTTATTGCATTTAATAGCAATATTCACGTAATTTAAGATCATATCTAAGCCATCATGTTTGTTTTTCGGTCAAAGAGTATCTGTTTTTTTTTTCTTTTTTTTTTTTATAAATTCCCGATTCTCATATGCTACTCACAGGCGAGAAGGAGCTGGGCGGCACAAAGGAGATTTGTATCAGTATAAACTTTTTAATCATGAATTTCCAGCGCAATAGATTATAATATTTATGTATTATTTTTGAATCTGGGTCAGAAAGACTCAAAACCAAAAAAGCCCAGTCCAGAAAGGCCCAGTCCAGAAAGGCCCAAAACCAAAAAAGGCCCAGTCCAGAAAGGCCCAATTTACACAGGAAAGTATATTGTGGATATTATGTAAATTAAAAAATATTTTTAGAGTTTATAATGATAATTTTTGATTGCATTGTTATTGTTGTTGTTGTTGTAGTTGACAAGCAGTAGGTAACCCTTTACCAGATGGCAAAATTTCAAACTGCTCCAAATTCCAAGGTGCAGATGATCTAATCAATATAGGCCCATTATCACTTATAGATCTATAAATTTCTACAATTTACCAATTAATTTGTCTGCTATTAAATCTATCATAAATCACATAGTGTTTCAAATTTAATATACTTAGCCTAATAGGGTCTAATTAATTTAACTTCAGTGATTTTTTTTACCTGCGCATCCTGCAACTTTTTCTCATAATTTGGTCTCTGGGATGCAAAATTTTAATTCTAGCTAGTCCCAGAATGCAACAATTTTTACAGATTTCCTATTAAAAATAGTGTATTGGACTCCCTAAGCTAGTACCTGGACTCATTGATATGGAATCTAGCGAGTCCCCAGGACTCAGTCTTTAAATTGTAAAAAAGTTACTGTAACTTAAAATCACGTATGGTCTAATTCTATAATTTATAAATTTATTCATCTATTATAACATCATAAATCGCATGAAATGATGAAATATACCCTATAATATAATTAGATTTATAATTTCAAATATAATTGAGATATAGGTCTTATCTTATCATTTTAAATAGTGGGCCTTTCTGGACTGGGCATTTTTTGGTCATTTTTGGTCTATTTAATAGTGTGTATTATTATTTATTTTAGAAAAAGTGTCTGTTTTTTGTATTTACTCCGATTTTCAAAGGCTATACTCACGGGCGTAAAGGAGCTTCCGATGGTGCAAAGGAGATTCAAATCAGCCTAAACACCTATTAATCTTGAATCTTTATTACATAAAATGGCAATACTAATTTATTTTAATATCGTATCTAATCAATAATGTTTATCTAGGGACATAAAGTGTCTGGTTTTTGTATTGATTTCGATTTTCATAGGCTAAACTCATGGGCGAAAAGGGGCTGGCGGTGGCGCAAAGCAGATTCATATCAGCCCAAATGGGTTTGACGATTTACCAAAACGTACCGAACCGACCGAAACTTACCGAAATGTACCGAAACCGACCGAAACCAATACCGAAACGGGCCGAATTGTAGCGAAACGGTATCAAAACATGAAACTGTTTTCATCTAGACATGTAGCGAATTGACCAAACGCCGACTGTCAATCAAAAACATCGATTAGCCAATGGACGATCACAAAAATGTCATGCCCCAATTGTTCATCATTGCACGTAGTTTTGTATCGATTTATCGACTGACAATCAAAACAATCGACATACCAATGGCAAAGATTTTGTGCTAAGAATAGACTAGGTTCAACGTTATGTTTTGATAAACCTCGTTGGTGTTGTTATAAAATCTCGTAACTACGGCTTAAATCAAGCCGTAGTTACGAGATTTTATAACAACAACTACGAAATACTACTTTGTTTATCCGAATTTACGTCACGATTAACTGGATAAAATCGTTCCCTATTAACGACCACATGCACATTGTTTGCCTTAAATTCTATGTTGGGCGGAGCGATCTGTTGATTGGCGTTTGGTCAACTCATCAGGGTGTAGTCCATTCTTAGTCTGGTCTAACATGAAACGAGTTACAGTTGTCGAAATAGTTTTTTTCTCTTCAAAATATCTCTCAATACGTTGTAGGCTTAGTTTTTGAAATTTGAGACGTCAATCGGTTGTTTGAGAGAGAGCTAAACTGGATAAATCTAGTGCAATCAAAATGAATGGTGTAGTTAGATTAAACGGGTGATTAGATTATTTTTCACAAGCATTCCAAACTCACTGTTAAAAAGGGATAGGCCCTTATCATTTGGCTTAAATTTTTGCAATGACGCACGTGTCCTGCAGATTTCAAATGAATGGTCGCGTTCGGAAATTTTACCTCTTGTCTACAGATGGATGCACGATCTTTGAGCTATTTCCCAAATAGAAATATGTTAGACTGGTCCTTTTTGAGACCAGAGCCTTTTCAAGATTTCAAGACACAAAAGGCATTTATAAAGGCATTTTGTATTAATTGTCCAATTGCTCCTTGCTAATACTTCTGTCTAAATATAAAAATATGAATTCGTCTCTTTCATATCCATTTTACAGGAAAACATGCTGATTACATTTCCCCCTCAATTGTTACCATTAATTTTATCCTTGTGCTTCAGAATCTGGTCTTGTTTGAGAAAAGTTTATGGGTAACTTCTACAAATTTGCATTACACATAGATTCTTCTATCTCTTTTTCAATGTAGTTTTGTCGGTCCAAAAGTGAACTGGTATGTTTAGTTGGTCTTCGCTCGCTTTAAGGCTTTGCCTTAATTACATATTATATTGGTGGTTGATTATCCAAAAGCCAAAAGCATTGTTTGCTAATTTGCCGAATAAATGAATTTGAAATTTGATTATCCGCCATATTTTTAGCGATCGGCACAATATTCGTTCAGAGTTAGTTGGTTGCCGACGGTGCCATCGGCTACCGATGGTACCCGATGGTTAAAACATTTGGTTACCAATGGGAGAACCCTGAACGCACCAATTGATACAAAAGAAGAAAGTGCTGATTATCAGCACTTTCTTCTTTTGCCTCAATGTTTTCATAAATCCTTTCCTTGACAACATCGATTTTGTTGACTTTTAGCAGCTTTTAATTTGGATTACCCTAAATTTTTGTCGTTTGGGAAAGGTTTAACTGTTCTGGCGTTGTTCTGATGCATAAATCATCTGGACCGGGCCCTCTTACCCATTCCAAAACGACAAAACATTACGAGTAGTATGTGACCGGACCCTCTTACCCATTCCAAAACGACAATACATTACGAGTAGTATGTGACCGGACCCTCTTACCCATTCCAAAACGACAATACATTACGAGTAGTATGTGACCGGGCCCTTTTACCCATTCCAAAACGACAAAACATTACGAGTAGTATGTGACCGGACCCTCTTACCCATTCCAAAACGACAATAAATTACGAGTAGTATGTGACCGGGCCCTCTTACCCATTCCAAAACGACAATACATTACGAGTAGTATGTGACCGGACCCTCTTACCCATTCCAAAACGACAATACATTACGAGTAATATGTGACCGGACCCTCTTACCCATTCCAAAACGACAATACATTACGAGTTAGACCTTGAGCCACCAATAACCCCTGCTCCCCCCCCCAGGGGGAATTTTGAAGGGTATGATTTTCTGAAAGCTTATAACAAATGCTACAAGATGAGCGTTGTTTGCACTCTGGCCGTTGGGGCTTTTGGCTGTAACCCTTATCTAAAACCCTTAACCCTTTTAAATTTTTTATTCAAATATACAACCATTTATTTGGTCATATCTTCATTGAATTTTGGCCTACATATGTCAATATGGTATCAAATGAAAGCTTATGACTTGCTCTTTCATTTGTAGTTATTTTATGCAAATTAGCTCATTTGCATATTCATGAATATTAATGATTTTCCTTCAAATTGTCAATTTTTGATTAAAATTTGGTTAATAATTTCCAAAACAAGGCGTTTTTGTACAGGGGGAATTTTGCAAACATAGTTTATCAGTAAGAACATTTTATTAGAAACATTTTGAGCCTTATTTGAACTCTGGCGGTTGGGGCTTTTCGGCGTGACCCTTATCTAAACCCTTAACCCTACCAAATTGTTCATTCAAATTTTGAAAATGAATTTGGTCATATCTTGGTTGAATATTTACACACAGATGTCAGAATGGTATCAAATGAAAGCTTATGACTTGTCCTTTCATTTTAAGATATGTTATGCAAATTAGCTCATATGAATATTCATGAATATTAATTATTTTTCCTAAAATTGCGATTTTCGACCAAAATCCGGTAAATACTTTCCAAAATAAGACATTTTTGTGCAGGGGAAATGTGTAAACATAATAAATCTTAAAGAAAATCATACATGAAACATTTTGAGAGATGTTTGCACTTTGGCTGTTGGGGCATTTGGCCAAAACCCTTACCTAAACCCTTAACCCTATAAAATTGTTCAGTCATTTCAAAACGTTTTTTTATCATATCTTGGTTGAATATTGACCTACAGATGTAAGAATGGTATCAAATGAAAGCTTATGACTGTCCCAATAATTTGCTATATATTTTATGCAAATTATCTCATTTGCATATTCATAAATATTAATGATATTACTTAAAACTGTGACCTTTTTAGTGGGTAATTGGTAAATACTTTCAAAAACATTGTGTTTCTACTCAAAGAGAATCATGTAAACATAGTTTATCTTAAAGAACATTTCATTAGAAAAATTTTGAGCAATGTTTGCAATCTGGCGGTTGGGGCTTTTGGCCGTGACCCTTATCTAAACCCTTAACCCCATCAAATTTTTTATTTGAATTTTCAAAACGTTTTGGTCATATCCTAATTGAACAGTTACTAATAGATGTCACTATGGTGTCAAATGAAAGCTTATGGATGACTCTTTCATATGCTATTATTTTTTATGCAAATTAGTTCATCTGCATATTCATGAGAATTAATGATTTTCCTTAAAACTGTGATTTTTCAGCGAAAACGTGTTAAATACTTTCAGAAAATACTTTCAGAAACAAGGCGTTTTTGTTCGCCGTGTTCGGGGGGAATTATGCAAACATGATTTATCTTAAAGAACATTATATAAATAACACTTTAATCGATGTTTGCACTGTGGTAGTCGGAGCTTTTGGCAAAACCCCTTATCTGAACCCTTAACCCTATCAAATTGTCCACTAAAATTTTCAATATGTTTTGGTCATTTCTTGATCAAAAATTGACATACGAACGTCATTATGGTATCAAATGAAATCTAGTGAATTGCTTGTACATTGGTAATTTGCTCATTTGCTTATTCATGAATATTATTGATGTTTGGGATAAAACCTCATTTATTGTGGAAAATCCATAAAATGTATTCTATTTGACAGTGCTAAAGTATAATGTTATATAGTAACCCTGTAATGTTAAGTACATAGTTACCCTGTTATGTTTAGTACAATAAATGTTGATGATTCTTTGCATTAAATAGACATTCTAGTGTTGATCTATGTCGGTTTCCATTATGATAACCTAGCCAAACTCCAAGAGTGTAAGTAATTCCAAGATTGCCACCAAGTGTGATGTTAATCATTTTTGGTCAAATTGCCCTAGAACAGTGCAAAAAGTAAGTGTCTTAATATGGGATTTCATATGCTGATCTAAACCAGGTTTTAGTTGTAGCATTTAAATATCAGGAAAGTATTGAACTGAAGATATCTATGACTATCGAATGCCATCCTTGAAAATATATGCCATATTGAAAGATATTGTATATGTATCGCAAGGGAACTATTTTCAATCCATTGTGAGGTTATACTATGCTGAAAGCACATATAAGACATATTTATAGGTTCGGAAGAATTTTAATGTACATTCAGCATGGGCTGTCGGTAGTATGGATCAGTTCACAGTTCACATCTGTTCTGATCTGATACAGACAAATAAATGTATCGTAAATGACTGCAATAATCTTTTGATCGCAATCTGTTATTGTCTGCACTCTAGCTACATACATAAAACGAGTACATTTCTTGATTTATGCATCTGATACGTAGGCTTTACATATGGCACCCCAAGCTTAAATTATCTGAAGTTAAAATACCTCCAGTATCCCTGATCTGTCAGCCACATATCAAATACACTTAAGGCCAAAAAATTGACTTGGCTATGAGGAATACACAAGGAAGGGCTCTCTAGATGGAACAAAATCATGCTGTTTTCTCAATGTGAATGGCAAAAATGGAGCTTGACAATTGCTTAACACCGTTATTCTGCTATATGTATGCAATTTTTCTACATTCCAGGATCTCTTTTCAGCCATAGAAATTACAAAAATAATTGAAATAATTAATTTTATATGTGTATTAGAATAAAGTCCCGCAGGTTAGACACCTTTGTATCATCATATGGCATTTAATAAAATGTTAATGTTCAAAGTCCTATTTTGCGGCAATTTTGGATTCATCAAAGGATAACATTTTGTCAACTAAACTAGATATAAGCAAGAACACCAGTACAATACATGGAATCAATTAAACTTATTTGCACTTAAACAATAAGATTTAAAAAAAATCAAATGGAAACTAAATACATACATTGATGATAAGATTTATAGGAACACAATATCATGGGTTGCACTCTTTAAAATCACAGTTACTTCCAAACAAAACATAAAATAGATCTCAAACAAGGCTTAGATGTTGCTAAAAGAGTGAACATGGATATCAGATGGTTAAAAACTCATGAGAAAGAAAAAAAATCCCACCTTTTGGTAGGTATTTAACTTGAAAACAATCTCAAATTGTAGACAAATCATTAATATACATGCATATGCAAATGAGCCAATTTGCATAAAATAACTGCAAATTAAAGAAAAAGTCATTAGCTTTCATTTGATACCATTCTTACATCTGTAGGTCAATATTCAATCAAGCTATGACCAAACACGTTTTGAAAATTCAAATGAAAAATTTGATGGGGTTAAGGGTTTAGATAAGGGTCACAGTCAAAAGCCCCAACCGCCAGATTGCAAACATTGCTCAATTTTTTTCTAATAAAATGTTCTTTAAGATAAACTATGTTTACATGATTCCCCTTGAGTAGAAACACAATGTTTGTGAAAGTATTTTCCAAATACCCGCTAAAAAGGTCACAGTTTTAGGTTATGTCATTAATATTCATGAATATGCAAATGGGATAATTTGCATAAAATATATGGCAAATTATTGGGACAGTCATAAGCTTTCATTTGATACCATTCTTACATCTGTAGGTCAATATTCAACCAAGATATGATAAAAAACGTTTTGAAATGACTGAACAATTTTATAGGGTTAAGGGTTTAGGTAAGGGTTTTGGTCAAATGCCCCAACAGCCAAAGTGCAAACATCTCTCAAAATGTTTCATGTATGATTTTCTTTAAGATTTATTATGTTTACACATTTCCCCTGCACAAAAATGTCTTGTTTTGGAAAGTATTTACCAGATTTTGGTCGAAAATCGCAATTTTAGGAAAAATAATTAATATTCATGAATATGCAAATGAGCTAATTTGCATAACATATCTTAAAATGAAAGAGCAAGTCATAAGCTTTCATTTGATACCATTCTGACATCTGTGTGTAAATATTCAACCAAGATATGACCAAATTCATTTTCAAAATTTGAATGAACAATTTGGTAGGGTTAAGGGTTTAGATAAGGGTCACGCCGAAAAGCCCCAACCGCCAGAGTGCAAACAAGGCTCAAAATGTTTCTAATAAAATGTTCTTACTGATAAACTATGTTTACAAAATTCCCCGTTGACAAAAACCCCTTTTTTAAGAAAGTATTAATCAAATTTTCGCCAAAAAAAATGGAAATTTTAAGGGAAATCATTAATATTCATGAATATGCAAATGAGCTAATTTGCATAAAATAACTACAAATGAAAGAGCAAGTCATAAGCTTTCATTTGATACCATTTAGACATCTGTAGGACAATATTCAATGAAAATATTACCAAATAAGTATTGTAAAGGATGAGTGTCAATAAGGCCCTTTCCGTGACCCAACCCGATTTTCTTCATTTTCGCCACACATAACCACTAACATATTGACATTATGTAGGCAAAGTATCAAGTTGAACGGAGCCTTGGTTTGGAAGATATATTAAATCAAAGTGGGTGGGGTAAGTCACCCACTATGCCATTAGATGATAATCAATTTCTTATACAGTTTTACTAACAATTCATAACTTGAAACTTTCTGATGCAGTGAAATATATACGTATTGCCCTTTGAATACATGTTGTTGTTGATTCCATTGGATGCCATGTACAGGAGAAAAGGGGCATTAAACATGTTTATGAATTTTTAGGATTTTTGGATGGGCCAACTTTACGAAAAACCACAACAGGCTTTTATTTCTCATTTTATTTGATTAATCTTTTTGGTGGTGAATGAAGATATATTACCATAATTTGTAATATCAAAATTTTCAAAATAGCTTTTTTAATTTCTGGATTACTTGCCCTTGATTCCTTGATAAAAATGCCAAAAATTATAAGAAGTACTCTTTCGTATCTGAACCAAAAATTTCTGTATGAATCACCATAAATTACCAATATGAGGACGATATGAGCCTTATGTACACAAAAACATCAGATATTGAGGTTGCAATTGTTATCTTAGCAGAGTGGGTGGGGGTAATATACTCTAAAATTACGCATGAAACAGACAGGATTTTTTCATAGTCAGAATTGCTTGTATAGTATCCTAAATGTGTGGTAACGTTGTTAGTAGCTCATCTGAGCACAAAATGCTCAAGTTTGGCTATTTCAATCGCTTTTTGTTTGTTGTCTGTCTGTCTATCTGCCCATCTGTCTGTTCTTAATTTGGTCTTTACACTCTAGAATCCGCAAATATAAGCAAATCTCGACCAAACTTTATCAAAACAAGTATAGTCGTAAGTTCTTTTAGGAGTTCGATTATGGGCCTAATCAAACAAAAAGGTCCAGAGTTGTCTGCCTTTGCAGGTTAAAAATAGCTAGTTTTGACATTGTTTCTACTATAGCCTCTACATTTATTGTCCAATCAAGATGAAAATTAGTCACAATATTGGGTACCATATGTGCTCGAAAAACATCGATTTTTAATCTGATCGGATGAGAAAGTTACCATTTTCGACTTTGTTTTCAATCTTATTTTATCGAATACAAGGGCAGATAACTGAGCAAGTCTTACCCTAATTATGTTGAAATTCACACTTCTCCAAGTTCTTATAGTCACAGACACTGTGTCAAAATTTCATTTTCATTGATCTATATTTGTGGTTTTAAAGGATGAAACAAAGTCGAAAACGGAAATTTTGTCAAATTCAAGGGCAGGTAACTTCGCAAATTGTTGTCCGAATTTGCTGAAATTTGAACTCATTCAAGAACTTAGAGTGACCAACATTGTGTCGCAGGTTTGTCTTGATTGGTCCGTATTTGTGTTTGTTAGAGTAAAAAAAAAGTTGAAAACAGCATTTTTTTCAAATTCAAGGGCACATAACTCGCAATTTTCAGATTCGATCAGATAGAAATTAAAATTCATTATAGCTCATATAGTAACCAACTTTGTTTCTAATTTTCATTTTGACTGGTTGATAAATGTACAGATGAAAGAGGGGAAACAATGTCAAAACTAACTATTTTTGACGTGCAAGGGCAGATAACTCTGGAGTTTTTATTTCGATCCGGACCATATTCAAACTCATAAGAGAACTTATGGCCATACTTGTTTTGATAAAGTTTGGTCAAGATTGGCTCATATTTGCGGATGCTAGAGTGTAAAAACCAAATCAAGAATAGACAGATGGACAGATAGACAGACAGACGACGAATAAAAAGCGATAGAAATAGCTAAAGTTAGGCATTTTGTGCTCAGATGAGCTAATAACAACGCCACAATCCATTTAAGATTCTATACAAGCAATTCTGACTATGAAAAATTCCTGTCTATTTCACGCCTAATTTTGGAGTATATTACCCCACCCAATCTGCTAAGATAACAATTGCAACCTCAATATCTGATGTTTTTGTGTACATAAGGCTCATATCATCCTCTTGGTGGTATTTTATGGTGATTTATACAGAAATGTTTGGTTCAGACACGAAATAGTACTTATTATATTTTTTGGCATTTTTATCAAGGAATCAAGGGCAAGTAATCCAGAAATTAAAAAAGCTATTTTGAAAATTTTCATATTACAAATTATGGTAATATATCTTCATTCACCACCAAAAAGATAAATCAAATAAACTGAGAAATAAAAGCCTGTTGTGGTTTTTCGTAAAGTTGACCCATCCAAAAATCCTAAAAATTCATAAACATGTTTAATGCCCCTTTTCTCCTGTACATGGCATCCAATGGAATATACAACAATATGTTTTCAAAGTGCAATACACATATATTTCACTGCATCAGCAATTTTCAAGTTATAAATTGTTAGTAAAAGTGTACAAGAAATTGATTACCATCTAATGGCATAGTGGGTGACTTACCCCACCCACTTTGATTTAATATATCTTCCAAAACCATGGCTCCGTTCAAGTTGATACTCTGCCTAAATAAGGTCAATATGTTAGTGGTTATGTGTGGCGAAAATGAAGAAAATCGGGTCGGGTCACGGAAAGGGCCTTATTGACACTCATCCTTTGAATGAAAAAAAAAATGATAGGGTTAAGGGTTTTAGATAAGGGTTACAGCCAAAAGCCCCAACGGCCAGAGTGCAAACAATGCTCAAAATGTTTCTAAGATATTGTACTTTATGAAAAACTATGTCTACAAAATTCCCCCTGGGGGGGAGCAAACATGTTTCTGGCTCAGGGACTAAGTAGTATGTGACCGGGCCCTCTTACCCATTCCAAAACGACAATACATTACGAGTAGTATGTGACAGGGCCCTCTTACCCATTCCAAAACGACAATACATTACGAGTAGTATATGACCGGGCCCTCTTACCCATTCCAAAACGACAATACATTACGAGTAGTATGTGACCGGACCCTCTTACCCATTCCAAAACGACAAAACATTACGAGTAGTATGTGACCGGGCCCTCTTACCCATTCCAAAACGACAATACATTACGAGTAGTATGTGACCGGGCCCTCTTACCCATTCCAAAACGACAATATATTACGAGTAGTATGTGACCGGGCCCGCTTACCCATTCCAAAACGACAAAACATTACGAGTAGTATGTGACCGGACCCTCTTAGCCATTCCAAAACGACAAAACATTACGAGTAGTATGTGACCGGACCCTCTTACCCATTCCAAAACGACAATACATTACGAGTAGTACGTGACCGGACCCTCTTACCCATTCCAAAACGACAATACATTACGAGTAGTATGTGACCGGGCCCTCTTACCCATTCCAAAACGACAATACATTACGAGTAGTATGTGACCGGGCCCTCTTACCCATTCCAAAACGACATTACATTACGAGTAGTATGTGATCGGGCCCTCTTACCCATTCCAAAACGACAAAACATTACGAGTAGTATGTGACCGGGCCCTCTCACCCATTCCAAAACGACAATACATTACGAGTAGTATGGTACTAGATCTATTTGAAGGCTGATTAAGACGACAATAATTATGGATTTTAATAAAAAAATGGATTTTTCTACAATAAAGCTCATACAATATATATAGACAAGGGAGAAAATACTGATTATCATCATATTCTTCCTTTGTCTCAATGTTTTTCAAGGATTTTATACACGGGGCGTCATAACTAGGCTTTGTTTGAGAAAGGATTAAAATCTTTCCATATCAAAAATCGATGTTATGAATATTGCATATAATAACTTTGGGATACGATTAAATAATAAAGGACGACAACGTTCATGCTTTACTTTAATCGTCACTAATTTTGACAAATATAAGGATTAGTTGTTTAATTCAGATAGTCATGTGTATGAATGATGATGACGTCTGTCCATTAATTTGATCACATGAAAATCTTGAATAAGTTGTCACCATTTTAGAAAATAATAAGGTTATAGCATAGAATACCAGTCATAAAAGCCTTTTTGGCAAATTAAGTTCTAATAAACTTCATCAATTTCCAAATGAAACAAGGGCAAAAAATCTTGTGAAAAGAAAAAATATACATATGCTTACTTATAAGAATTGTTTAAAATACAAAGACTCAAGACGAACCGAACACAGACTTATATAAAGCATGTTTTCTTAATTATATTACAACACCGAATCCGACAAAGTTCTGTTACAATAGTCAATTTTGTACTGTCCTGCTTAAAACGAAAACATCACACATTAAAGAGACATTGCATTCCCATTTCATCTTTTTTAAAAAGTATGACTTGATGCGAAGATTGGTAATTCTTGTGCATTTAGATGCTGTAAGTCTTTTTAAATTGTTGCTGATAAGCCAAAAGAAATCAACTTTAAAGTTGAGACTTAACTGACAAATTTCATTTACATCTGAACTATGATAAACCATAATTTGCTAAATTTTAGTATAAAAAATATAATTTTCTCGTAAACAGGGCAATACTTTGGCTTAAAATTTTCAGAATTGTCATAAAATATTCTCTTTCAAATAAAAATAAAATTGACATTTATGTAAAAACATCTATGAAATGCCTCTTTAAGTAACGATATGTGATTGTTATTGTCTCTCGTACATGTATGTATGTATGTTTATAATTTGACAAAAACACGAAGCGCACCAAGTGCTACTGCGAGCGTGAACATTCTTGAAGTCGGCATTGGTCCAGAATCAGACGCCTCCCTGGAGAAGATGGTATCATGTACGCAGACCCTGGCATGGTATTCTTCATTCATGATCAAATCAAACTCTTTATCGTACAAGAGTCGTTTGGTCAAGTTGCTCTCAAGATAGGCATTCCCCAATCCAAGTGTAAACTCGCCGGGGCGCAGCTCAATTTGTTCGCAGAGAAACAGCTTGTTCAGTTGGACAGTCGTGAGGAGCGCTTGTCTGATTACCCAACTCCAGTTGATAGCTTCGCAGCCAAAGTACCGGTCAGTCCTGTTGAGGTTTCTTCGGTCCCTTTTCCAGAAGGACATAAACCCAATTGTATATTCTTGAAAGGACTGGTGATATCGAAAGCTTGATCCATTGATTTTCATGACCCAAGGCTTCCCGATTGATGTTTTCAAATCTTGGTACTGTTCATCCAGACGTGTCGATCCGCTAAGTAGCTCAACAATGAATTCGCCCTTTTCTGCGCATTGTGCTTCATCTATACGCTTGTAGACCTGTTTTACTTGCCATTCCTGGGGCCATGGTTTTCCACTCAGAGCATCTTTCATCAGATTTGCGTCGACATTTTCACGTGTATTTAGTATACTGTCCTTGGATCCAGCTGGAGTAAGTTTCAAGTAAACAAATCCTTTCCCATCTACCATTGACCTGCTAACGAACGCACAGCCACCGTTGGATTGACGAAGTTGTCCACTGGAACAGTATGTTTGTCGACATCTTTCATCGATCTGAAATATTGAAAACATATTTGATTATCTTTATTGTTTTTTCGACGTGGAAATGGTATCTTTAGTATCAGGTCAGAGCATCGTACCTTATAGCTACAACTTGAGAAAGTTGGAGTTGTGTGATTTTGACCTTCCACCGTTGATAAACCACAGTACTACGAGTACACTCACCCGAACTTCTAAACGGCCACTTTTATTTTTTGAATAAATAATTCATATCAATTCAATTGGGTTGTATGTTTGCTTTTGCAATTATGGTCACTGGTTATCTTTTCGAACAGGTTATAGTAATGTCAAGTCAAAAAAGAAGCATGTGACGTCATTTTGGTCAAAACGTTTATATTTTGCGTGTCTATTTTGAATTACGTGATAAATATTGATTCTGTTTTTGAAAAATTATCCATATGGATAGACCATAAAAACATTTAACATGATAAGAATTATTATTGAAACGCGAGGAATGTCCATTGGAATGTTTGATAATTTCCTTTTTTAACAAAATCTTAATGAAATCATTTAATTTCTTTTATGTCTGGGGGTAGCATATCGTTTTTATTGTTTGTCGATGGATCGAATCTGATGTTTGCGGCTTTTTCACAAATTAGCAAATGTATAATGAGTGCAGGCGTACCGGAAGTGTTCTTAAAACACGACGATGGCCAAACTTAAGGACTACTGTTCGTCAACAAGATGGACAGGTCTGTCAAGCAATTTCTAGAAATAATTCCATGCATGTACAAACAACCACTAGACGAAATTATGGTAATCCTAGCCACCCAAGCCCCTACAAACGGCTAAGAGGGGCTTAAATGAATGCGATTCTAGGCCGCATCGTCAACCAAATGTCCAAGCCTTAGCACTGTGACACTTATTTTGAAGCCGAAAGTTTATTGGACATCCCCTACGTTATCGGGAAAAGGGTTGGACAGAAAATACGTTTCGTAATTATTCACGAATCACGTCTTGGACTTGTTAAATAGGCGGAATCAAGCACTGCCTAAGTTAGTGATTTAGAAGACCTAACACGGGAAATCCAGCAAACCTGGTATTTCCGCGCTGCACTATATCCTACCGTTTATTCAAGAATGCACATTATCCACGAGAACAGGATTTTTAGCCATGATAAATGCACGCAAAGAAGGGACATTAGGTTTTGGCAGTGACTTTTTATTTATAGGGTAGTGTACTTCTAAACGTCACCATTTATTAATTACCGCTTACAGCTTAAGGTATTCAGGGCCTAATTAAAAACACCACTTTCTAGCCATACGAAATGCATCAAATTACACACACTTGTAAATACACTTCACATAAGTTGATTCACCATGCCGGATTTCAAGATAATGCTTCAAGAAGAAAATAATTTACACATATTATTTTACTATATAGGGAGGTAATTTTGAACATTTTTGTCAAATATTTCCATAAATATGAATTATTTCAAAATTCAAAACCGTACAAAATGCTTAGGTTTATATTTGGAATAGAAATGTAACACAGTTTAGGAATTACTGGCACTTTCCAAATTTCGAAGCTGGCTCTTTGGTGCTAATTATGCCCGTCTTATCTTAAAGCTGGAGTTACGAGGTTTTGTAATAACATAGACGATTATGTTCTTGTGAAATGTCAGTCATGTGCAAGTGCCAAATATTCAAATTATAGCGACTTCTTGTAGAAACAAATAATTCACAGTGTCCTATAAAAATGCAATTGAGCAGGGAGTTTCAAGAGGTCACATACATTATTTTGTATTGTAATTAATATAGGGCTAATTCACATTTTTTGAGGTCGTTAACATTCTCAGAGGCCCAAAAATGCGTTATCGCCTGAGAGCGAAGCCTCTGGGAATATTAACTACCGAACAAACGTGAATTGACGCATAATTGCATAAAATATAAAGACTTTGCAAAAAATGTGATAAAAGAAGACGAATAACTAAAAAACTTTGTGACAATTTAGTAACAATTACACCGACAGATACTGCATTTTCCCGGCATTCGACTTGACATATATCGCGTGTTTACCCATTAGCTTTTCACCGTATAGCTATGTATTAAAGTTTTATCGCATTTTTACTGACATAATCTTCATCTTAGTTGGCGAAATTGTAACAATTCGACTAAGTTTTCATTTGGAAACATTCTCTGGATATCCTAATGTTCATTTCAGTGCGATAATAATAATAATAATAATAATAATAATAATAATAATAATAATAATAATAATAATAATAATAATAATAATAATAATAATAATAATAATAATAATAATAATAATAATAATAAAAAAAGAAAAAAAAAAGATCGGAACTTCCGAGGTAGATCTATTCCGGATTTTCGTAAATCCGTCGTTACAGAGTTGTCGTTCATGCGGGACGGTATACCGTCTTCCGGTGTCAATGTAAACAAGCGCTATCGGTGGGAAAGAACCGCTACTGCATTCATAAATGCCATAATTTTGCGGATAAAATTGGAAATTTTGAACTGCACAAACTATATCGAAAGAGGCAAATGCAAGACGAGCTGGGATTCGTGTAATAAGTCTAAAGAATTAGAACCAAACATTGTATCTGGCCTAGGCCTACCCGAGTCTGAGAGACAGTAGTTAGCCGAAATGCTTAGATCGTTGTTAGATTCCAACAAAGGAACCTCAGCGGAAAGAAGAAAGAGAAATCCCATCGCAATATAGTCCCAACACACTAAACGCTTACATATCAAAGTAGATCTAGTCTATTGAGACAGAAGGAGAAAATGCCGGTTATCAGGGCACTCTTACATTTTGCCAAAATGTTTCCCAAAGTATTTTCTATTAAGTAAAACCAGGTCTTGTTTTGGGAAGCTTTAACGAACAAACAATGAATTACATAGATCTACTTGGACGAAATAGCCAAGTTTTGAGAGAAAGAAAAACATGCTGACTTTGCTTTTCCCTCAATAGTTCCTATTCTACAATCTACACCAAACTGTTCTTCTTAGTAGATCTACGTATCAAAGTCTACAGCCTGCTTCAAATTTGAATCAAATTTGAAATAATGGTTTATTATGTTAACCCTTTCCTATCCAATTCTTTGTTTTGATGCCCACAAAGCAAAATCAGAATCATTCTGACAAGTCAGCGGCGGATCCAGGATTTCTGTAAAGGGGGTTCGTTTTTACACAAAGGGGGCTTCGTTTTACTAATATCACTCAATTTTGACTAAAGGGTTTCTGCATGAAAAGTAAATAATCAGGCTTCAGAAGGGGGTTCGTTTGAACCCCCGAACCCCCTCTGGATCCGCCACTGCAATTAGCAAGACTTAATTTGGGAAGGACCAAATTTTGTTGTTTGGGTAAGGGTTAAAAAATCCGTCATTTTTTCGGCACATTTAAAAACGAATTCTTCATTTTTTAAAACTTTTTCCTTAAGTCCTGTATTTGATCTCAGTAGATTGTTCGGAAAAACATTGAGAAAAGGGAGCAATTTGATGATAGTCAGAAATATCGCCTCTTTCCTCAATATTCTCTGTGATTTACCATTTACTTATCCTATTTCCGATATTACTCGTTTTCCGACAGTGGAAAACCGTGTGGAGCGGAATGTTCTTACAAATACAAAAAATTCGTTTGGAAAAACTCGCTCACAGCGTACATGTATATACATGTATCTTTTTCCCCCACAGTTGCCCCTCTTTTTATTTCTATGACGTCATATGACTAGAGAAAGCAACGAAAAGTCATGACGTCACAAATCGACACTGGCCTGATTTCAGGCACGCCACGGGGAAAAATATTTTCAATGATAACATATTATCGGATTATGGGAGATTTCTTTTGTTATAGATCTCTGAACGGTTTAAAAATGATGGAAGGTGCAGAGGTATTATTAGATTCCATTATTAAGTTACAATAAAAATCATTTTCATTTAATTACTCATTGAATTTACGAAAATATTGAAGTTGCCGCTTGTCAAACAGGCAAATGGAAGTAAACATACCGTCCCGCAGGAACGACAACTCTGTCTTACCGGAATTACGAAAAGACCCAATGGTTCGTTTCGGACATTCGTCCATTTGAATAACAAGAGGACCCTGAGGGCCCTAAATCGCTCACCTGAGTAATGTTTTAATAATGCCAAATAACTTTGCATATGTTACGCATTGTTGTCCCAGAGAAGAATTTGGCCATGTAGTTTAGGAGGACATGTTGTTTACAGAAATTGATCAGCTTTTATGATATTTTCCATTTTCCGATGCCACGGCAACCATAGTTTTCCATGGATTTCAATTCTTTTAGCAATTTTTATGAGGGACCACCCAAGGAACATCTCTGCCATGTTTGGTTGATTTTAACCCAGAATTTAAGGAGGAGATGTCGTTTAAAGAAGTTGTTGAGCTTTTGTTAAAATTACTATTTTCCGATGCCACAGCAACCAGAGTTTTTCATGGATTACAATTCTTTTAGCAATTTCTATAAGGGACCACCTAAGGAACATTTCTGCCAAGTTTGGTTGATTTTAACCCAGAAGTTAAGGAGAAGATGTCGTTTAAAGAAATAGTTGAATTTTTGTGATATTTCCAATTTTCCGATGCCACGACAACCAGAGTTTTTCATGGACTTTAATTCTTTTAGCAACTTTTATAAGGGACTACCCAAGGAACATTTCTGCCAAGTTTGGTTGATTTTGACCCAGAAGTTAAGGAGGAGATGTCGTTTAAAGAAATTGTTGAGCTTTTGTGAAATTTCCCATTTTCTGATGCCACGGCAACCAGAGTTTTTCATGGATTTCAATTATTTTAGCAATTTTTATAAGGGACCACCCGAGGAACATTTCTGCCAAATTTGGTTGATTTTGACCCAGAAGTTAAGGAGGAGATGTCGTTTAAAGAAATTGTTGAGCTTTTGTGAAATTTCCCATTTTCTGATGCCACAGCAACCAGAGTTTTTCATGGATTCCAATTCTTTTAGCAATTTTTATAAGGGACCACCCAAGGAACATTTCTGCCAAGTTTGGTTGATTTTGACATTGAAGTTAAGGAGATGTTGTTTAAAGAAGTTGTTGAGCTTTTGTGATATTTCCCATTTTCCGATGCCACGGCAACCAGAGTTTTTCATGGATTTCAATTATTTTAGCAATTTTTATAAGGGACCACACAAGAAACATTTCTGCCAAGTCTAATTGATTTTGACCCAGTAGTTTAGGAGGAGATGTCGTTTAAAGAAGTTGTTGAGCTTTTGTTAAATTCACCATTTCCGATGCCACGACAACCAGAGTTTTTCATGGACTTCAATTCTTTAAGCAATTTTATAAGGGACTACCCAAGGAACATTTCTGCCAAGTTTGGTTGATTTTGACCCAGAAGTTAAGGAGGAGATGTCGTTTAAAGAAATTGTTGAGCTTTTGTGAAATTTCCCATTTTCTGTTGCCACGTTAACCAGAGTTTTTCACGGATTTCAAGTCTTTTTGCAATTTTTATAAGGGACTACCCAAGGAACATTTCTGTCAAGTTTGGTTGAATTTGACACAGAAGTTAAGGAGGAGATGTCTTTTAAAGAAATTGTTGAGCTTTTGTGAAATTTCCCATTTTCTGATGCCACGGCAACCGGGGTTTTCATGGATTCCAATTCTTTTAGCAATTTTTATAAGGGACTACCCAAGGAACATTTCTGCCAAGTTTGGTTGATTTTGACCCAGAAGTAAAGGAGGAGATGTCGTTTAAAGAAGTTGTTGAATTTTTGTGAAATTTCCAATTTTCCGATGCCACGGCAACCAGAGTTTTTCATGGACTTTAATTCTTTTAGCAACTTTTATAAGGGACTACCCAAGGAACATTTCTGCCAAGTTTGGTTGATTTTGACCCAGAAGTTAAGGAGGAGATGTCGTTTAAAGAAATTGTTGAGCTTTTGTGAAATTTCCCATTTTCTGATGCCACAGCAACCAGAGTTTTTCATGGATTCCAATTCTTTTAGCAATTTTTATAAGGGACCACCCAAGGAACATTTCTGCCAAGTTTGGTTGATTTTGACATTGAAGTTAAGGAGATGTTGTTTAAAGAAGTTGTTGAGCTTTTGTGATATTTCCCATTTTCCGATGCCACGGCAACCAGAGTTTTTCATGGATTTCAATTATTTTAGCAATTTTTATAAGGGACCACCCAAGAAACATTTCTGCCAAGTTCAATTGATTTTGACCCAGTAGTTTAGGAGGAGATGTCGTTTAAAGAAGTTGTTGAGCTTTTGTTAAATTCACCATTTCCGATGCCACGGCAACCAGAGTTTTTCATGGATTTCAATTCTTTTAGCAATTTCTATAAGGGACTACCCAAGGAACATTTCTGCCAAGTTTGGTTGATTTTGACCCAGAAGTTAAGGAGGAGATGTCGTTTAAAGAAATAATTGAATTTTTGTGAAATTTCCTATTTTCCGATGCCACGACAACCAGAGTTTTTCATGGATTTCAATTCTTTAAACAATTTTATAAGGGACTACCCAAGGAACATTTCTGCCAAGTTTGGTTGATTTTGACCCAGAAGTTAAGGAGGAGATGTCGTTTAAAGAAATTGTTGAGCTTTTGTGAAATTTCCCATTTTCTGTTGCCACGTTAACCAGAGTTTTTCACGGATTTCAATTCTTTTTGCAATTTTTATAAGGGACTACCCAAGGAACATTTCTGCCAAGTTTGGTTGAATTTGACACAGAAGTTAAGGAGGAGATGTCTTTTAAAGAAATTGTTGAGCTTTTGTGAAATTTCCCATTTTCTGATGCCACGGCAACCGGGGTTTTCATGGATTCCAATTCTTTTAACAATTTTTATAAGGGACTACCCAAGGAACATTTCTGCCAAGTTTGGTTGATTTTGACCCAGAAGTAAAGGAGGAGATGTCGTTTAAAGAAGTTGTTGAGCTTTTGTGAAATTTCCCATTTTCCGATGCCACAGCAACCAGAGTTTTTCACGGATTTCAATTCTTTTAGCAATTTTTATAAGGGACCACCCAAGGAACATTTCTGCCAAGTTTGGTTGATTTTGACCCAGTAGGAGATGTCGTTTAAAGAAATTGTTGACGCCGTGACGGACAGACGGACAGACAGACAGACGGACAGACGGACAGACGGACATTGATAGATCACAATACCTCACCTTGAGCACTTCGTGCTCAGGCGAGCTAAAAACAAAGTTTAAAAGGAAACATTGCAGTAACTTAAACAAGAAACACATAGGCTTACCACCAAATTAGACCTAGACCATTATCTTACAATAAGATAAACAACCACTAAACTCTAATCCTTCCCCGACACCGAAATCCACTTTTAGTTTCAAATCCGTCAGCTGCCCTTCTGTTTACTTTTTGATTCCAAGAAAACCACGTCACTATATTACGTCATCAGGTATGATTACACTGGGAGATAACTAGTTTACTATTTATAATCGTGTAAAGGAGATCTTCAAAGATTTTACATCGCGGAAAAGGGAAATGACAAAATTTCGGCTTTATTTTTCAATTTTCTGAATCACTCACAACAAATCCCTGATCGAGGATATTTGAGTGCAAAACCAGTTCGATATCGCACGAGAATCTCCCGAATAACGATATTCACGATATCGGCCCGGTTTCTTCTCGTTATTCAATGCTGACAACGGCCCGAAAACATTTTTATGCAATAATAAGCCTAATCCCCAAATACACTAAGTGGAAGGAGAACATTTTTTTCTACAATTTTCACGAACTCAATTTGTTTTTGAATATTTTTCGCATAAGGTACAATGAAATGCCTCATTGGTGATCGATGATAAAGACAAAGCAAGCTCATCCGAAAGGAGGAAGAAGAAGAAGAAGAAGAAGAAGAAGAAGAAGAAGAAGAAGAAGAAGAAGAAGAAGAAGAAGAAGAAGAAGAAGAAGAAGAAGAAGAAGAAGAAGAAGAAGAAGAAGAAAAAGAAGAAAAAGAAGAAGAAGAAGAAGAAGAAGAAGAAGAAAACAACAACAACAACAACAACAACAACAACAACAACAACAACAACAACAACAACAACAAATTAGCTAAGATCAGGAAAAAGGTCATTTAGGGCTTTTGGGCCTTACAAAGTTCAAGAGCATCCGACGGATACACGCAGTCTGATTATGAACCATGCCGCTATCCAGAAGGATCTTGGTGACCTGTAGCCACCGTAAGACAGAAGTACGGATCCCGGTGAGACTAGTTTTAGGCACAGGCTGATCTGCAAACATGGCTTTCTCAAATGCGACCCGACACGCTAAAAAGGACCTTACAGAATGTGTGAAAATATCGACCCTAGTCAGTCTGCGTAGCCCGCGCAGCCAGACTAGGGCCGATAATTTTCACTTTTATGTAATTTTCTAAATCTTACTATATTTTCATTTTTAACATGCGGGATCTGATTCAACTGTGCTGAAGCTGATCAGATTGTAAAAATTTGGATTTTGGATTTCTGATAAGGTCCCTTCTAGTGTGACGGGTCACAAATGCTATAACGAACGTTTCTCAAGATCTTGGTTCACATACCTTAGGCGAGTCGTTTTTAAGACAGACTTTGGGTACAGCTGTGTCGTAGGATGCGGTGACTGACGCTACAAGCTTGGTGTCGTCCAGAAAAAACAGCAATGAGTTGGAATCTGTTCCAGAATCTACTTTAGGGTCACAGTGTTTTCGTCTGTACCCCTCAGACCCACATATCGCGCAGAAAACATTTTGAGCTAGGATCTTCGAATCGTCACTTATAGCATTTGAGAGCAAGATGGTTCCATGCCAGCCTGCGTATACACGCAGTCTGACCAGGAACCATGTCGTTCTCTAACAGCTTCGTCATGGTCTGTAGCAAACATACGAGAGTACTTATAACATGGATCCAGGTCAGACTGCTAATACGCAGAGCCTAATCTTTAAGCATGACTTTCTCAATTGCTATAAGGGACATTTCTCCAGATCTTGGTTCACATACCTTTGGTGTGTCGTTTTTAAGACAGACTTTGGGTACAGCTGTGTCGTAGGATGCGGTGGCTAGCGCTACAAGCTTGGTGTTGTCCAGAAAAAACAGCAATGATTTTGAATCTGTTCTAGAATCTACTTCAGCGTCGCAGTATCGTCGTCTGTACCCCTCAGACCCACATATCGCACCGAAAAGATTTGAGCCAGGATCTGGAAAATCGTCCCTTATAGCATTTGAGAACAACATGGTTCAATGCCAGCCTGCGTATGTATACACGCAGGCTGACCAGGAACCATGTTGTTCTCTAACAGCTTCGTCATGATCTGTAGCAAACATACGAGAGTACTTATAACATGGATCCAGGTCGGGCTGCTAATACACACAGCCTAATCTTTAAGCATGCCTTTCTCAATTGCTATAACGAACATTTCTCCAGATCTTGGTTCACATACCTTTGGTGTGTCGTTTTTAAGACAGACTTTGGGTACAGCTGTGTCGTGGGATGCGGTGGCTGGCGTTACAAGCTTGGTGTTGTCAAGAAAAAACAGCAATGAGTTGGAATCTGTTCTAGAATCTACTGCAGGGTCACAGTGTTTTCGTCTGTACCCCTCAGACCCACATATCGCGCAGAAAACATTTTGAGCTAGGATCTTCGAATCGTCACTTATAGCTTTTGAGAACAACATGGTTCCATGCCAGCCTGCGTATACACGCAGGCTGACCAGGAACCATGTTGTTCACTAACAGCTTCGTCATGATCTATAGCAACCATATGAGAGTACTTAAAACATGGATCTAGGTCAGGCTGCTAGTACGTACAGCCTGATCTTGAAGCATGGTGTCTCAAACGCTATAAGGGACATTTCTCCAGATTTTGGTTCACATACCTTTGGTGTGTCGTTTTTAAGACAGACTTTGGGTACAGCTGTGTCGTAGGATGCGGTGGCTAGCGCTACAAGCTTGGTGTTGTCCAGAAAAAAACAGCAATGATTTTGAATCTGTTCTAGAATCTACTGCAGGGTCACAGTGTTTTCGTCTGTACCCCTCAGACCCACATATCGCGCAGAAAACATTTTGAGCTAGGATCTTCGAATCGTCACTTATAGCATTTGAGAGCAAGATGGTTCCATGCCAGCCTGCGTATACACGCAGTCTGACCAGGAACCATGTCGTTCTCTAACAGCTTCGTCATGGTCTGTAGCAAACATACGAGAGTACTTATAACATGGATCCAGGTCAGACTGCTAATACGCAGAGCCTAATCTTTAAGCATGACTTTCTCAATTGCTATAAGGGACATTTCTCCAGATCTTGGTTCACATACCTTTGGTGTGTCGTTTTTAAGACAGACTTTGGGTACAGCTGTGTCGTAGGATGCGGTGGCTAGCGCTACAAGCTTGGTGTTGTCCAGAAAAAACAGCAATGATTTTGAATCTGTTCTAGAATCTACTTCAGCGTCGCAGTATCGTCGTCTGTACCCCTCAGACCCACATATCGCACCGAAAAGATTTGAGCCAGGATCTGGAAAATCGTCCCTTATAGCATTTGAGAACAACATGGTTCAATGCCAGCCTGCGTATGTATACACGCAGGCTGACCAGGAACCATGTTGTTCTCTAACAGCTTCGTCATGATCTGTAGCAAACATACGAGAGTACTTATAACATGGATCCAGGTCGGGCTGCTAATACACACAGCCTAATCTTTAAGCATGCCTTTCTCAATTGCTATAACGAACATTTCTCCAGATCTTGGTTCACATACCTTTGGTGTGTCGTTTTTAAGACAGACTTTGGGTACAGCTGTGTCGTGGGATGCGGTGGCTGGCGTTACAAGCTTGGTGTTGTCAAGAAAAAACAGCAATGAGTTGGAATCTGTTCTAGAATCTACTGCAGGGTCACAGTGTTTTCGTCTGTACCCCTCAGACCCACATATCGCGCAGAAAACATTTTGAGCTAGGATCTTCGAATCGTCACTTATAGCTTTTGAGAACAACATGGTTCCATGCCAGCCTGCGTATACACGCAGGCTGACCAGGAACCATGTTGTTCACTAACAGCTTCGTCATGATCTATAGCAACCATATGAGAGTACTTAAAACATGGATCTAGGTCAGGCTGCTAGTACGTACAGCCTGATCTTGAAGCATGGTGTCTCAAACGCTATAAGGGACATTTCTCCAGATTTTGGTTCACATACCTTTGGTGTGTCGTTTTTAAGACAGACTTTGGGTACAGCTGTGTCGTAGGATGCGGTGGCTAGCGCTACAAGCTTGGTGTTGTCCAGAAAAAAACAGCAATGATTTTGAATCTGTTCTAGAATCTACTGCAGGGTCACAGTGTTTTCGTCTGTACCCCTCAGACCCACATATCGCGCAGAAAACATTTTGAGCTAGGATCTTCGAATCGTCACTTATAGCTTTTGAGAGCAACATGGTTCCATGCCAGTCTGCGTATACACGCAGTCTGACCAGGAACCATGTTGTTCTCTAACAGCTTCGTCATGGTCTATAGCAAACATACAAGAGTACTTATAACATGAATTCAGGTTAGACTGCTAGTACCCACAGGCTGATCTTTAACCCTTTCCCAAACAAGACCTGGTTTTGACGTCCCTGATAGAAAATACTTGGGAAAACATTGAAACAAAAGAAGAAACTGCTGATAACCAGCCGTTTCTCATTTTGTCTCAATATTTTCTATGCCATATTTTACACAAATTATGTCTATAATAACTTCAGTTTTGTCATTTGTGGCAATTTTTGAAGTGGATCACCCAAACATTTTGCTGTTTGGGAAAGGGTTAAACATGGCTGTCTCAAATGTTATAAGGGACATTTTTCCAGATCCTGGTCCACATACCTTAGGTGTGTCGTTTTTAAGACAAACTTGGGGTACAGCTGTGTCGTGGGATGCGGTGGCTAGCGCTACAAGCTTGGTGTCGTCCAGAAAATATATCAACGAGTTGGAATCTGTTCTAGAATCTACTTCAGGGTCGCATTATCGTCGTCTGTACCCCTCAGACCCACATATCGCGCAGAAAACATTTTGAGCTAGGATCTTCGAATCGTCACTTATAGCATTTGAGAGCAACATGGTTCCATGCCAGCCTGCGTATACACGCAGTCTGACCAGGAACCATGTTGTTCTCTAACAGCTTCGTCATAGTCTGTAGCAAACATACGAGAGTACTTATAACATGGATCCAGGTCAGACTGCTAGTACCCACAGGCTGATCTTTAAACATGGCTATCTCAAATGCTATAAGGGACATTTTTCCAGATTCTGGTCCACATACCTTAGGTGTGTCGTTTTTAAGACAAACTTTGGGTACAGCTGTGTCGTGGGATGCAGTGGCTGGCGTTACAAGCTTGGTGTTGTCCAGAAAAAACAGCAATGAGTTGGAATCTGTTCTAGAATCTACGTCAGGGTCGCAGTATCGTCGTCTGTGCCCCTCAGACCCACATATAGCGCAGAAAACATTTCTATATGTTATCCCGGGTGCAGCACGTACTGGAGAATAAACGCCTGTTTCACACATGGCCTTTACCATGTCGAATCCGACTCCATCAAAGTCGATGTCAGTGGTAATATCATTCATCTCGTTGACTTCACATGTTTTTATAACGTCAACGAAACACCTTTTGCTGGAAATGACTGCGGCATCGGTGTATACGAAGTCGAGAAAACTGTTTTCGGACAGTTTCCCTGTTTCGAAAACGGCCATCTGCTCCGACAACGACACCTGCCTTTTAAAACCCAGAAATGTCTTAAAGGGCGTCACTCGGGTCACACCGTGACATCTGGCACAGAGAAAGTTCTTGTAAATCTTATCTGTGTTGGTCGAGTAGACGGGAGTAGACGCCAAAATCAAGGGGATGTTATCGTCATCATTACATGTTGGGTAGACAACCAAGCCCGGTCTTATTTTGACCGGTTCGTTGTCCAGACAGCCGCTCTGTGGTGCCCTCACAACCGTCCAGTAAGCAGAAACGTATATGTCTTGTGCGCCAGTGCGTGTGAGTTGGCATTCGTAAATAGAAGTTGGTTTATCGTCAGTTCTGTTTTCTTGATCCGGGAAACAACAATTTGGCATATCACCGCACTCTTCATGGCAAGAACACCCTGAGAGGAAAAATAATATGTAAACTTTTAGATTATTGTAGACTAGGCAGTTGCATTTCATGATTAGATAAAATATGTGAGTCTGGACCTTACTTGCACTTCTTTGTCCGGACCATAACTCTGTTACCTTATGTTGGATTCACTTGAACTTCGGCAGTTATTATTTTCTAATTCTTTCGGAGTGCAGTGCATAAGAACCATAACTCTACCTTTTTGCTTTTTGAGTTATTGCCCTTTGTCGTTTTTGGTATTTTAATTTTGTCTACAGAATATCTCTTGAATATAAAAGCTATGATCATTAAACATTATAGGTGGATAGATGGCATGAAATAGAAGTGTAGTGCAGAAAACCCAGATCTCTACCTTGCTTAGTTTTCGGTTATTGCCCTTTGCTGAAACTTCATGACCACCAGAAAACTCACAAGAACCATAACTCTTCCTTGTTAGTTATTGCCTTTTGTTGTTTCATACTAAAATACTTAAACTAGGCTACCCTTATCCCTGTTGACAACAAGCAGTGTGACAGGCGTGTCTTGTGACAGTTTGACCACTTCTTTATACTTCATTTTTCATAAATATATACTAGAACAAAAAAGATACGCAACCCCAATTGTTCATAATATTTTCAAAAAACTATGTTTTTAATGGCTATTGAGTACATTTTTAATATTTCTGCCTCCATAAGCATAGATATAGTGTAATTTTCTTCAGATGTCGTAAATTCATCACGTGATACATAGCAAATGGTTGAAAACTGATTATCCCATGTCGTGTTTTCTAAATGACTACTATCAAAATAAGTTTTCTTCAAACACAAGCTAAAAGCCAAAGCTTTCACACACTTCTCACTACACTACGCATAATGGAGCTACGCCAAAACCAGCGCCAAACTGCAGTACGGATGTTGTTAGGTGGAAAAAGTCAAAATGTTGTCGCAATACATAGATAGGGAAAGAAATCGACACTTTTTCGACTGTATACGCTGTTGACTCTCAATGGGAATACAACCGATCGAGCACGGAGCGGACGTGCAAGGGATATGACGTCACGGCAGGACCATATCTTCAGGTAAATCCCACCTATGGGATAGGTTTAAACTGCAACGGAGGACGCTAATAAATCGCATGGAATTCACAACATTCGAATATCGGACCAAACTGATCGAAACAGATTGTGT
Source organism: Fragum sueziense (assembly GCA_963680895.1). Classification (NCBI taxonomy): domain Eukaryota; kingdom Metazoa; phylum Mollusca; class Bivalvia; order Cardiida; family Cardiidae; genus Fragum; species Fragum sueziense. The sequence continues at coordinate 48,120,327 of OY804594.1, forward strand.
TTTTCGACCTACATTCATTTTTTTTGTAAAACTGTGTTGATGCCCGGTGTAAACTGGGTGTTTTCTTATTAACGGACTTTACTACAAACAAGATTTTGTGAACTGTACAAGGTGCGATATTATTGCTTTAAATGTCTTACATTTTGTTTAAATCTGATTTGATGTCTTTGCGTAAGAAGGAATTGAAAAGGAAGTTGCGTTTCTTTTTTTGTCTAGTATATATAGCCTCAATATGTAGACTCTATATTAATATGTATAAATAATTTAATATTAGTTGATTTCATTAAAATCAGAGCGTTTTGATTGGCTATTTTTTTCATAACTCCATGAAAAAAATGACATTGCCGGAACTTCTTTCGGAGTCAATAATATGGATAAATGGATGTGCCCTGTGCAAATCGGCATATTACGTTTGTTTTGAGTAGTAAAGTTTTATCACTAAATCTTACTCTTAAATAGATTTTCTAGTTGAAACGAACTCAATTTCAAAAAACTTATTGCTTAAAACGCACTTGAGGGGATGGAAAATAACGTTGTGACGACTGAATTCGCTGTAAACGACGTAACAGTTACGCGCGCTTTTTGTGACGTCATCTAAAGTTTTCGTCATGGAAAGGCACGGGCGTAAGATCTGAATACCTTGGCAGCGGGCAGATATCGCACATCTATCCGCTTCTTTGTACATAGTCCGAACGCAATTGGATCACCAAGGACAACTCTATCGAATCATACCTTGGATGCATCTCGTAGAACTACTTTCAGACTATGAATAGAATAGAATAGAACAACAATTCAAAACGTTTGTCTGTGACTAATGTCAACAATGACGCGACAATGATACTGAAATACATTGTTTGCAGTTCCAGTGTCCTCTCTTTTAAGAATGATTACAACCTGAAAGTCCCGCAAGTTGCCATGGTTGTGCATTTGGTTGACCTCGAAAACTACTTTATGAAGCGTAGCCACTTCCGGCTAAGAAATCCAATTTTTTTCAAGATTTCTTCATACACACACATCCAAGGTATGATTCGATAGAGTTGTCCTTGGTGATCCAATTGAGTCCGAACGCTATCTTATTCTTTCTAGTCGCAAATATTACTTTTTGCGGTAATAAAATGTATAATCAAATTATAAGGAATGAATGCAATTTTATTTTTTTTCGTGCAGGTAGATCTATGAAAAATAAGATCTAATCACACTTTTGTATGAACCGCTTCGCGGATTCATACAGTGTAATTAGATTTTATTTTTCATACCTGCATGAAAAAAAATAAAATTGCATTCATTCCTTAAATAAAAGGAATTTGAGCTTTTAGACCTGTAATTGGTATATTCCGGTAATGGGGTAAAAATGTCATTTTGCGAAAAAGTCGGTGACGAGTAACTTTTTTTAAATTTTATTTTCTTAGATATGATATAAATTTTGAACGTGTATATTTAAAATGAGAAATGTTCAGATTCATTAAAAAATAGCACGGTGAAATACTATTTTCTTTTTTTTTTCTTTGCCGTATACAACAAAATGCAAAATATAAAACACTGAAACGATTAGTATTTCATTAAAAATTTAGAAATCGTCTTTATGTACGAGTGAACTTGTATGTAGTGCTTAACACTTTCCCAAACGAGAAAATTTTAGGGTGGTCCAATTTGAAAGCCGCTGCAGACGACAAAATCAATGTTGATAATGATATGTTTTGTGTATGATATAGCTCAGAAAATATTGAGGCAAAAGGAGAAACTGCTGGTTATCAGCAGTTTCTTCTTTTGTCTCAATGTTTTCCCAATCCTTTTCTATTAGGGACGTCAAAACCAGGTCTTGTTTGGGAAAGGGTTAAACTTATTTTTTGCCGGATTTCCAAACATGGGATGCCTGGTCTTGAAACAGGCCACGGGACTTTGCCTAATTTCGAAACTTGGCGTCCATTTTCGAAAATGAGTCCGTGCGTGTGTTGTGTCATGTAGAACTATTTATGTCGATTTTTCTCGCCGATTCATTGATAAATGAATTAAGCAACGCCCGAAATGATAATACTTTTCGGTTTACTGTGACAGTGTCATGCGGAACTATTTCTATCGATTTTTGTCTCGTGTTTTTTTTTTTTGTTCTCATTGATTTATTGGCAATGAATCAAACAACGCCCGAAATGATTATTTTTACGGTTTAGTTCGATATTTTGATACTTCTTACGTACTTATTGAAAAAAAGTGTAAACCTGATTGTCATAACTTTAACTGGGGTCCCACTGCTAGTCGAATTTATCGAAGCATATTCGAATCCAGTCGATTTTAAAACGAAAGTACCATTCTTCACGATTTCAAGTTACATTCGCGGAATTTTTTGGTTGTATGATATAATTACGTATTACATAAGGTTCATTTCTCGCTCTGATTTTATGATCATTATTGTTGTTTCAATGCATTTAAGCCGGACATGCTGTTTGTGAACATTATGTTTTCAAACGCGTACCCATTTTGCCTGTTAGAACGAATCGTAGGTGTAAAGGTATCAAAGAAAAGGGTATAATTTCCTTAAATGGATACTGTTATTCAAATTTATTCGAATAAAAGTGATTAAAGGGGGAATCTCCAGTTTTTCGGAACACTCGGTCATTACTGTAGTAAATTGAATGTTTCGTACCAATATGTTTCGCTACCATAGTTTCAATAATATAACACTTCATTACCATTTACCATTTTCGACGGTAAAAGTGTACTTATTATTCGAAATTGATTTCCTCAAGATGGAAATCGATTATTTAGAGCAAGACAGTCGTAAGTGTGTATGCAGTTACCACTATTTTGCACCATTTTATTCATGTGTAGCTGGTAAAAATTGCTGTAATTCATTAATAAGTGCGCTGACCTATTCTTTTTCTTTTTGAATTATTACCAGGACTTGTTGCTTAATACAATGAGGGAGTTTTATCAAATTCTATTATGTAGAACTTGAAATATTTCCAAAAATATGCAAATTTTGACACAAAATACCCCAGCTTCGTTGATCTAACCGAACGCGTGAGCATGCTGTTTTATACATTTACGCGTTTATAATAGCACACATTTTGGGTTTTCTGTTCTTACTAAATGTAAGACGTTACTTTAAATCCTTTTTCGGGACTAAACAGTTAATATACAGCATTTTATTAGCATTTCAGTGACCTTGGACAGGTGCTAGAATTTGTGCATTTTTTCGCTGTAGGGGTATGTGATACGAATGTCTATAAAATTCAAACAAGATCGCTGACCATCCATTTTTATTTTATTTTTCAATTGGTAATAACATGTAATTTCAACATACAAAATATAAATAAATTCTATTATTGGGAAAGAAATTAGGAAACTGGAGCATTCCCCCTTAAAGTATTTTTCTTCGATACCGTTACCTGTGCGAGGGATCTATGACAAGTCTTGAATGTGTTGGAACTTTGCTAAACGTACGAAACATCCTGGTGCGAATCCAATCCTCATTTAAAGGCCATTTTGTTGAAAATAATTCTGAACTAGGTCTGAAACAAGTACTGATAAGTTCAGCTGGGTCAGTCGGTGCGCTGACAGACATGATGGAGCAAATTGATTGGTTATGCGGAGTTGTTCGCGTGTACTGGCCTGTGTGATGGGGTGAATTCATTGGTTCAGCTGAGTTGGTCGCGTACTCTGGCTGACATGGTCACGGTTGAGATTGTGCATGATGGGATGGATAACGAATACGGAAAAATTTGCCTCGCTTCAGGTAAGAAATTGTGCAATAATTTTCTTATTTCTGCGTCAATTTTCAAGCGGTTTGTTGCATGTACCCCGCATTACTGAGCTCTGTCCTCAGATATATGACTTATTTGTATTTTCTTTGCACTTTGTCTAAAAGTTGGTCCCAACCGACCAGAAAAACGACAAAAAATCAGGCCCTTTTTCTAGTCGGTTGGGATCGTTTTTGAGAAAAGTACAAGGAGTTTCCAGATAAGTAATACACCTGAGAAAAGGGCACAGAAAGACGGAGTACATGCAAAAAACCGCATGGAAATTGACGCGGAATTAAGAAAGTTATTGCACAAATTCTTACCTGAAGCGTAGTTATTTTGTCCGTAGTCGTTACCATTTCGCTTTCTTGTCGGTTGGGACAACATTTCGGAAAAAGTACCATGAGTTATCTAATGTGTCATACATCCGATTAGAGAGCTCTGTAAGGCGGGGTACATGCAACAAACCCTTTGAAGATTGGTGCACAAATAAGGAAGTTATTGCAAAATGTCTTACCAGAATCGAGATTATTTTGTCCGTATTCGTTATCCATCCCATCATTCACAATCCCCACCGTGATGGTGAGGTAGATCAAATTGGCTCGACGGGGTCGGTTGCTTGTTTTAACCAAAATAAGAGTGAGAATGGATTGGTTCAGCGGAATTGGTCATGTGTTCTGACCGGCATGGTAGGGCAGGTGGGCTGGTTAAACAGAGTTGGTCGTTGTTCTGACCGGCATGGTGGGGGGGGGGGATTAATTAGTTCAGCTGACTGGGGCACCTATGCTGGCCGACATGATAGGGCATATTGATTTATTAGTTCAGCAGAGTCCGTCGCATTGTTCTGATTCAAATGACAGGGCAAATTAATTAGTTCAGCATGCGCTGACTGACATGGTGAGGCGGGTTTATTGATTCGGTTGCATTGGTCGCGTGTTTTGGCCATCATGGTGGGGCGAATTGGTTTCGCTGGGTCAATCGAGTGTTTTGGCCGGTATTGTGGGGGATCGGTTGGTTCGGCGGGGTTGGTCTCTTGTTCTGGCCGGCATGATGGGACAGGTCCATTGGTTAAGCCGCGTTCCCATTGCCGACCTAACCCTTTCGCTGCCAAATATCCAATATTGGACTGTCCTCTGGATGCCAAATTAATTCGAAGAAATTTGCAAGAATCGTACCCTGTAGACAAAAACAGGCATAACTTTTGACTCATTTGATACATTTCATTCAAATTTTCAGCACATACAGAGAGATTAAGAATCTACTATATTACAAAATTTCAAAGTTATTTATAAGTTGACATTATCTATTCAAATTGATTTTATTCGCAAATTGTTGGAATCTTAGAACAACAGGAAAAATGGATGAACAAACCTCAACTAGATGTTTCCGTTAAAAATAAAACGTTTTGATGGAACAGATTTTTGAAATTTTCTACTGAACGTAATTATCCCGAAGCATTTTCCAGCATTTTCGGTGTCATTCATGGTGATATTTACGGCTTCTAGGCATGAATAGTAAGTGCAGGTTCTAATGGCAGCCATATTGTTGTCTTTTGTTTGGAAAATTCCTCATAAAAACACTTATAGTTTACCGATTTTAACACAAATTTCACTGTTTTATCTGTCAAACGCTAGTACTTTGATTACTAAAACGGTGCTATAAGAAAAAGAGGGTGTGAAAACCACTTAGCTGGAAAAAATATTTATATATTTCACCCCCCCCTGAATTTGTCGAGAAAACTCGCCTATGGCAGCGACCCCTAGAGTCGGGTTAACTCGCCTATGGCAGCGAAAGGGTTTCAACCCGGTCAACTCGATCACCTCAATTTCCCGATCAAACCCGATTAAACTCGATCAAATGTTTTTGCACGACTTTATTTCTTGTTGAATAATTCCCGATAATTTTTGACGACCACGCTCGATCGTCCCGATCACTCTTGCCGACCAAGCTCGATCAGTACTCGATCGCTTGATCGAGCTTGATCGAGTTGATTTGGTCGGCAATGGGAACGCGCCTTTATGCAGAGTCGGACACGTTTACTGACCGACATGACAGGGTAAATTGACTTACCGAAATGGTAAAAGGGGGAGGGGGTATTGGTTCAGCTGGGTTGGTCACATGTTCTGACTGGCACGGTGAGGGGGGTCGGTCGGGTTGGTTGCCTGTTCTGGTCGGCATAGAGGGGGATTTGGTTGGTTCAGCTGGGTCAGATGCGATGAATTGATTGGTTCAGCGGAGTCAGTCTTGTGTGCTGACCAACATGGCGTGGCTAGTCGATTGGTTCTGTGGTGTTGGCCGGCATGTCGGGAGTTGATTGATTTGGCTGGGTCGATCGCTTATGCTGACCCACATGAGGGGGGGGGGGGATTAATGAGTCTGTCGCATGTTCTGGCTGTCATGGTGGGGCGGATTGGTTCAGCTTGGTTGGTCACGTGTGAGGACCGACATGGTGGGGAAAATTGGTGGTCGCGTATTCTGGCCGGCGTGATGGTAGGGAAATTAGATTGATTCGACAGTGTCGGTCGCTTGGGCTGCAGGGGGTTGCCATATTTCAAATTTGGCCAACAAAACGTTTAAGCACGACATATACGTGTACATTTATATTGACAATTTACTCTAACTATACTGAAAGGAAAAAGTAACTTTACACCTGACTTTATTTGAATTCACCAAATCCTTATCAGAGGCTGTGAAACTAATTGTATTATACAGATACCTAATGCCATTTTGCAAGAGAAATGTGGGAAAGAAGAGAGTGTTCACTCTTTCTTGACGCTGATGTTACCGCGGTAATGATAAAGGGGTCAACTTGAAAAATCCAGGCGAAGTTTTTTTACCCTTATTTGAGTAAAAAGGATAGAATTCTATGTTAAATTTTATCTGAGGTCAGTATTTCTACGTCCCCATCTATTTGATTGACTGGAAAAAAGCACTCGCGTATAAAAAGGTAAGCATCCTGATCTTGAGCTATTCATTTTTTAAACAATTGACCAAACGCCAATCGACAGATCGCTCCGCCCAACATAGAATTTAAGGCAAACAATGTGCATGTGGTCGGTAATAGGGAACGATTTTATCCAGTTAATCGTGACGTAAATTCAGAGAAACAAAGTAGTATTTCGTAGTTGTTGTTATAAAATCTCGTAACTACGGCTTTATAAAAGCCGTAGTTACGAGATTTTATAACAACACCGACGCGGTTTATCAAAACATAGCTGTGAACCTAGTCTATTGTTAGTACAAAATTCTTTGCCATTGGTATGTCGATTGTTTTGATTGTCAGTCGATAAATCGATACAAAACCACGTGCAACGATGAACAATTGGGGCATAACATTTTTGTGATCGTCCATTGGCTAATCGATGTTTTTGATTGACAGTCGGCGTTTGGTCAATTGTCCCGTGTGACACTCTCTATTTCATGTAAGTTCTTCTGTCCACATGTCTTCTATCGTCTGCGACACTCACATTGAACCCTTTCTCGTCAAAAAAGACGGGCTAATTCAAATCTGCGTGTGCTCAAACTGTTACATACCGTAAAATATGGACGTTTTTGACGATGATGTCATGTGAGTGTTTTACTCAATGGGTCTGGCTGCCGGACGTCTAGCACTAAAATCGATGTTTCAAATTCGCCATCAAACAGTTCTACGACTCAACTAACGATTTTTGGTACTTTTCATACAGTGTCCGGTAACAACGTAACGTCACGTCATGTTTGTGCTAGACACGAATTTATAGGTCTTGGTTATGAATACTTTCAGTTTTCGACCCCCTTAGTGTTGAAATGTGTTCCAGAAGTTAACGACTCACTGATGGATGCAGTTCATTAGCCTAGAAACATAAAATTTTATCCTACCTATCTCATCACGCTGAATGTCCTGTTTCTGTCGGCGTCGCATTGCTTACTTTTTCATGTTAACAGGAATACAACTCTGGCCTTTTATGTACCGATCAACAAGCATCAAACATGCAGAAAATTATATCACTATTCAAAACGCCATTGTGTGGGTGGGGTATTTTAGCAATTTAACGATAAGCACGTGCATATTGCTGTTACGTCGATGAAAAGGATGTATTCATTTAGAATATCAAAACATAACCGCGCAAACATGTAGTCGTGAAAAATTTATTAACATGCTTCAAAATTTAGAGAATATATTAATAAAAAAACTGTTAAGTTACTTTTGCCTTTGAGTATACATTTAGATCGCAGTCTGTTTCGCTCGGTTATGATGTGTGCCAGTAAGCGTAAAGACATCATCGATTATTTGAATATACCCCCATGTATAATTATAGACTAGAATTTGCATCAAATAACATAAGACTGATAATAATCAAAAGGCTGTGCAAAATTTATCTTAAATTATATAAAGATGAATACGACTGATCCCACGATGGCTTGAAATTAAATCTGATCTACCCAGCAGAATCAAGACATTTAATTAGATGAAATATAGGGTAATTTTATAAAACGGTATAATCGGAACAGACTTCCAGACGGTGAAATTATAGACAAATGGCAACCAAGGATGGTATGAAATTCAATAATCATTCTATTTCCAAGTTTACTTTTAACCCATTACAATGACATTTTTTGACTCCCTGCAATAATTATAATTTGTTTTTTTAAAGTATTGGGGGAAAATGAATAAATTGCTTGTGTCAAGCAATTTCTCTATTTCCAACAATACATGTACCTTCTACCCCCAAAAGACCAAAAATGTAAAATTTCATCTACTTAAAATTGTCGTCTGCATCATCTTTGAATTTGGATCAGTGTAAATTTATGCCGTTTGGTAATGGGTTAAAAGTACACAACAATCCATCCGATTGGCCGAGACATACGTCTCGTCCAATCAGATGGATTGTCATGTAATTTTGCTTCAGACAATTGATTTATAAATGAGTCAGGATCTGGAAAACGTCCCTTAAGGCTTTTGAGCCCAACATAGATCCAGATCAGCCTGCGCATACGCACAGTCTGATCAGGATCCACGTTGTTCTCTAATTGCATCTTCGTGACCTGTAGTAACTTAAATACAGCAGCATGTATGCATATTGGACTGCATTTGACAACAGGCTGATCTTCAAACTCAATTTTTATACGCCCGAGAGTCGTATTATGTTATGGCCCCGCTCGTCCGTCTGTCCGTCCGTCCGTCCATCCGTCTGTCCGTCCGTCCGTCCGTCCGTTAGCAATTTCTTGTGTGCATAACTCCTCCTACAGTTTTGATCGGAATTTGATCAAACTTGCCACAATAAATCTCCATGGTGTCTAGTAGTGCACCTCGCTTACGGAATTCAGATAACTCTTTTTGTTCTTGAATTATCTGCCCTTGAATTAAAAAATGCCCATTTTCTTGTGTGCGCAACTCCTACAGTTTTGATCAGAATTTGACCAAACTTGCCACAATGAATTTGCATGGTGTCTAGTTGTGCACACCGCTTACGGAATTTGGATAACTGTTTTCGTTCATGAATTATCCGCCCTTGAATTTAAGGAAAAATGCCCATTTTCTCAAAAATGCCCATTTTCTCCTGTGCGCTACTTCTACAGTTTCAACCAGAATTTTATCAAACTAGCCACAATAAATCTCTATGGTGTCTTGTTGTGCAAACAAAATTTCGATAACTTTTCATGTTTGAATTATCTGCCCTTAAATTGAAAAAAAAAAAAAAATGGCCAATTTTTACTGACAATTCCCTCTCGGGCGTATATGCGCCGCTCTGCGAAGCTCTTGTTAAATATGCTATGAGGGACGTTTTTCCAGATCCTGCCTCAAATGTTTGTGAATCCGGCTTCTGATAAAAGATAGGATAAATGAACCATAATCTGAAAAAAAATCCTTTACAACATTTGAAACCAACATAGTTCGAGATTGGACTGTACCTGAGTAGAAAGTCACAAAGATCCATGCATCCTAACAGGTGCTGTAGGCCAAAAAGGGACTACTAGTAAATTAGGTAAACAGACTAAAACACATGGATCTAAATCAGACTGTGCGAATGTTCAGGCTGATCTGGATACACGCTGGTCTCGAATGCATATGGCCTCTTTTTTCCAGACTCCCAATTGTGACCCGTCATACTAAAAAATTGAAGTCCGAAAGAAAATCCAACAAATTTAAAGAAACGGCTCGGACATCGTATTAGTCTACGGGCTATAATTCCTACGATGACTCCTGATGGCATTCTTTGTTAATGCTCGGCATCCATGCTAGAACTGTTCCTTAGACTATTACAAACAAGATAGGGGTGGATGCCCAGCGTGATTTTTCGATTTACGGTCACAGTGAGGTCAAAGGTCAATGAGTGCAAAAATCAAGAAAAAATGGCTTTTATATTAAAGCAGAATTATTTGCGTCCACACAAAATGAAAGAAATGTAAACTAAATCAAATAAATTGAATCAGGAATATACATAGGCTCACCCAGAGCCCATATCATGCCATATTGTCATTTTCAAACACTATTTTACCATGTTTATGCTAAAAAAGCTCAGGTCAATAACAAAATAAACCACGATACTTAACGAAATTTTGATTGAACTTGAGTAAAAGGTTTGGTTCTATAATTGCACACAAATTTAATCCAAAGCATTCATGTAACTAAAGGTAGCAATGCTAGAAATATTCTAGACTACTTCAAACAATGTTAGGATGCATGCTTAGTGTCTGTTTCGAAATCCAGGTCAGAAGTAGGTCCCAGGTAAATTACGTTAAAACATGCGAAATTGACAAATAGCTAAGCAGATAAGTGCAATATTTATGGACTTGATGATGCAAGCATCAAATTTGGCACATACATTTATAAGACCACGTAGTTTAATAGAAACCCATTATCCACTCAAAAAGTCTAGATGGCCGCCATTTTTTTCAAGATGGCCGCCATTGGCGTGAGAAAGATACCGCTTTTACCGTAAAAGCTAATATAATTGGCCGATTTTTGTACTTTTCACAACAGAATGAATGTTTCAAAACACGAGAAAACAGAATTTTAGCTTGTTTTGTGTATAAAAATTACAAGATGGCCACCATTTTCTAAGATGGCAGCCATTGACAGGTGGAAAATACCATTTTTACTGTAAAACCTGATATGATTTGCCGCTTTTTTATAACAAAATTTATGTTTTTAAGCACAAGATAACATAATTCAAAAATGTTCTGTGCATAAAATTACTTTTTTTTTATATTTTGAACAATATTTCTTCCCAAAAATAAGAGAATTTATAAACCTGGAGGCACATTGTTTTTGTCCAGACAATTGTAATAAAATTCATGCAGACATTCTACTTCAAAACGCAATCTTTAGAACTAAGACTCGTTTAATTTCGAGTAATGGTTATGGTGAAACATTTCTCAATAGGAAGTGTTATACTTAATACCAGTTCTATATTTCCTTTCATTTTAGTCAGAAATAATGTGATGTAGGACGTATGCTCGTAAGCCTGGATGCATAAATTACCTAACCTTGGTCTCTTTAAACTTTAACGTGCATAGCTCACCACTATGATTTGTTGGAGCGTCAGCATTTACATATGCACAATCCAGGGCAGCGTATTGGCTAAACGTATAGCATCAATCTTTGCATGACTTCTTGTACCCACAATAATTGACGGAAGTTAATCCAAATCCAGACAATATTATGCTATGTGATTCTTCATTGCTTCCATTCCTATTTAGGAAGGCTCGGGACTTCCATTTTGGGGATAGTTATTTGACCGCAGGTGTATTCTGCTTGGTAAAAGTAGACCATTCCAAAGCTGCGCTAGTTGGGGATTATGCATCATATGGCTTTGTTGGCAGACATGACAAAAAGAAAAGAACTAGGCCCCTTGTCCTATAACCGTAATGCTGAAACAACATCACAGCCAGTGAAAGAATGAAAAACTCTCTCTTTCTTCCCTAAAACACCCAGTGCATAGTTTGTAGGGGCGTTTAGCATAAGGTTATAACTTATACTTTAATCGAAAGCTTCTCAATACCAATACCATTTAGTCTTTGAAATACACTGGTTATTATAAGACGTCTGTGCTGCTGACTTTGATTATCAAACATGTATTTGCTCATGATTACTAGGCGCGATTCCCACAAGACTAACCATCTATAACCCTTTCTTCCCCTTTTACAAAGACAATATCTTGCTGACACATCTGAACAATCTTCAATCTAAAAGGTTTTGAAATCTGGAATTGTTGTCATTGTCTCAACAAAATATATGCCATACTTTAGGTGGAATGCTTTTGTCAGTCATTATTTAATGTCTTGACTATGCTTTGACCTTTTTTCCAGCATTCAGGCTGATGTATCTGTATACATCGATAAACCAAATCAGTTAACCTGTAAATGCCCATAAAGGTTTAACTGAAGTTAGTTCCAATCAAATACAAACGGAAAGGATTGGTTTTTATAATGAGAAAATTCTATGAGATAGCTTCCTAATGATTTGCAAGCTATAAACAAGTTCGAGAAAGATATTTTATTTCAAAATCCTAAAATACTTTTGACCACAAATAGCTAATTCTGGTTTACATTATTCAAAAGAGCCCAGTAGTGAATATTATCTTCAGGTAAAGAGTAAGCAAATCAGAATGTTCTCCTTAACGTATACAACCCATCATTAGCACCAAAGAGCCAGAAGCGAAATTTGAAAAGTGCCAGTAATTCCTAAACTGTGTAACATTTCCATTCCAAGTACAAACATAAGCATTTTTGAACGGTTTAGAATTTTGAATTAATGCATACTTATGGAAATATTTGACAAAAATATTCAAAATTACCTCCCTTGCATATGATTATAGAGTAAAATAATATTTATAAAGTATTTTCTTCTTGAAGCATAATCTTGAAACCTGACACGGCGAATCAACTTTTGTGAAGTGTATTTACAAGTGTGTGTAATTTGATGCATTTTGTATAACTAAAAGTGGAGTTTTTAATGATGGGTCATATTATACAAAAAAAGATTCCCCATATCATTCATGATAGCGTGCACCTTTCCAAAACTGCAGAAGAGTTGCTGTTTATCCCAAAATGTTTGTTCATGGTATCTAAAATTTCCATTTAAGGCTGGTCATAGTGAAATCGATTTGCTCAGATTGAAAGACATGAAAGACCTGAAAGACAGCTGAGTACTTTGAGTGTTCTAAAGATGAAATGCCCCTAAGATGGACAGATATCCCAGTTTGATTACCTTCCAATATGAACTGTAAGAGAAGATGCACACCCAATAAATTGCTAACGGATTATTGCAAAAGAACACACGGATGGAGTAGTAGACAAACGGTCGGACAACTAATTCCATGACATTATTCTACCATTAGGGTGTTTTTAGATGAAATTGTTGAGTCTTATCTTGTGTCATTATTTTTCATTGATTGCATTGTCGTAATATTTATATGTACCTAACTCTTTCCCAACCAACAGAATTTTATGAGGCTCCCATTTGGAAGCTCATGCAGCCGCCAAATAGAATCTTTATGAATAGCGGAATGCGTTTGTGTATCATACAGCCAGCATTTTCTTCTTTTGCCTAAATGTTTCCCCAAGTTCTGTCTACTAGGGACGTCAAAACCAGGTCTCGTTTGAGAAAGGGTAGATGTACTTATACAGATAACATGATATCTGGACTGTTCTTGTTTTGGAAACACTAGAAACAGAAAAAATATAATTCTGCAGTTCCACTTAAAAGATATACGCCTATCAGACTCTACAATTTAATAGCAACTTCTGTGGTCATTCGGAGATTCCTGCACAGGAACATATTGCCATTTCAAGTGCAGTCAGTTATCTAGCTTATACTTACAGCAGACATAAAGAAGTGGGATAAGCATAGCATGTTATGAGTATTGGACTCACTAGATTGCATTTGGGACACTTACCGACCCTCTGAATTGAATGAAATTTTGTTACACCGACAATGGACTCTGTGATAAATTTCGATGCATTACTCAGAACCGTGGTTAAATAAAGTTAGACCACGGTAGAACTCGAATTATTTCTTAGATATACAGAACAAATGTGCACAGACCCTTACTTAATGTAGAGGACACATACACAAATTAAGAAATGCTTATGACTGAGACATCATGGCAAATACCGTTGAAAAAAAGACTGAAAACGTCAGAAATATTCAGATAACCCATTTTAAGCTTTGGAAAGTACATTTTTCTATCCCATAATAGTCAAAATATTCACAAAAAGTAATCTTTTCAATAAAATAATGTCTCTGATTCTGTTTTCAGCACATTTAGCACAGTTAGAATTAATAATACAGCATGTATAGCAATTAAAAATAGCACAATGACTATTTTCATATGAAATTGCACTCATTTGACCTTTGACCTTGTTGTGACCTTAATTCGAAGTTTCAGACTGGGCATCCACCCTGGGAGGTTTTGTCATACCCCAAAGAATATTACTAGCATGGATGCCGAGCATTAACAAAGAATGCCATCAAAACCATTTTCTAGAGCCCGTACGAATTACAGTCCGTAGACTATATAGCTCAGCCAGGAGCTGCATTTGGAAAACAAACACATAGAAAGATAAGAAACTTATTTTAGATTCATTGATTAGTATTAGACTGTGAAAAATGGCTAGGATTGATACTTTTCATATATTCCATAAGGTTCATTTTAGCCTAACGGATCACATATTTCAGTTGACGAATGTTGTCTTGTAGGTTTACAGTTACTGTACCTTTGCAGCATGATATCCGGTTCTTCCAAACCACGCCATTAGGTTGCAGCTTCGCAGTCGTCGCATTTGCATCGCAGATATCTACCGCGGGACATAATTCATTCAGTAGCTCTCTCTCTAGCTCCGACAGTAACTCCTTCTTCGGATTAAGTTCCGGTAGGGATTCGGCATTCACTAGCATATTCATTGTTATCAGAATTGATAACGTCCCAATGATCGATCGCTGAAATGACAATGAAATATGGAATCTTTTCATCCAGTTAACCATGACGTTATTTCGGACAAACAATTATATTGCGTATGTGTTGCTAATAAATCTCGTAACTACGGCTTGATTCAAGCCATGTATTGTCCAGCAAGATTAACCCGAGATATCTGCATATGTAATGACCTCACTTCGGCAATGTTTTGTTAAAACACGCAACTAACGGACTTTGCACACGAAAATTAAGTTGTCCTGGGTTAATTTGGGTTGAATTGCTTTATCAAAACATCTGAAATTATCCTCGTTTAATTGTGAATCTATTATAGTTATAGTGGAAGAGAATTGGCCCGGCAGAGAATTTCATTCGATTAGCATGGGCTGCTCTGCCAGGTCATTTTTCGTGAGGTAAACGTGATTTTATAACAACACCGGTGGTTTATCAATACACAACAGTTATTTTTAGCACAAAATTCATTGCCATTAATAGCTCGAATGTTCGACAAGTTAACTGACGAGACCAGTTATGATATAATTATGTTTACAATAATTGATTTTTTGTTGATTTCATTAAAATCCAAGTGTTCTGATTGGTTGAGAATTTTTTTTATGGCTCCATGAAAAAAAAAATGTCGAAACTATTTTCCTTGTCAAACATTGTATTACACCGCATTATTAGTCTGTCATTTTTTGTTGAAAAATTATAATGTTTTGTTGTGTTTTGTTATTTTTTTCCATCTCAGAATACTAAATTATAAGAAATGGATTTAATTCTTTTTCATGTAGATAAGGAAAAGAAAATTTAATCACACTTTTGTATGAACCTCTTCGCGGATTCATACAGTGTGATTAGATTTTCTTTTTCATACCTTCATGAAAAAATGCATATAATAATTTAATAAATAACCCGCCACAACTCAGATGCATCAATAAAATTCTAGACACCAAACCTTTAGAAAGATGTCCCATAGTTACTTTCTCACAATTTTTTTTAAAAAGCATACTCGTATTAATTTTTCTTATGAACATGCAAATCTTAAGACAAAGTATTGCGCCGTTTATGAACTATATGTTTTGCCTGTGGAATTAAATCAATTGTGGATAACCACATGTAAATCGAATTTGTCATTTTCGTCTCAACTTCTAAAGCGAGTTTTGGCTTATAAGCAACACCAAATAAAACTAAACAAAAAAAAAAAAAAAAAAAAAAAAAACAACAAACAAACAATATCTAACCTGGTGACATTTATATAAGAGACAACACATTTTCATTTCATTTTTAAATTGCGCATTTTTAAAATGCGTTAGATGCTACCAGTTTTTAGCTCCACTGGCCGACAGGCCAGCGGGCTATTGTCATGGCGGTGTGTCCGTCGTGCGTGCGTCCGTCCGTCCGTGCGTCCGTCCGTAAACTTTTTCTTTAAAATTCTTCTTCTCAGAAACTACTGGATGGATTTAAATCATTCTTCACAGGAATGATCCTTGGGTGATCCTCTCTCAGATTCCTTCAAAGAATTTGGATTGAAGTAGAATAACTTGAGTTATCTGCCCTTGAATATAAAAAAAGCTGGTTTTGACTTTATTTTTACTCTAAAATCTACAAATATTGACCATTCAGGACAAAACTTTAACAGAATGATAGTGACTATAAGATCTTGCCTTCTTCTAATTTTCAGCTTGATCCGGACTTTAATTTCACTCCAGTAACTACAAATATTGACTAATCAAGACAAAACTTGTACAGAATGTTGGTGACTATAAGATCTTGCCTTGGTATAATTTTCAGCATGATCTTAATTTTATACCCTGAGTTATGTGCCCTTGAAATTGACAAAATTGCCATTTTCGATTCTATTTTGACATTGTTTTCACTCAAGCAACTGCACGTATAAACCAATCAAGACAAAACTTGTACAGATTGTTGGTGACTATAAGATCTTTTCTTCATATAATTTTCAGCTTCATCTGTATTTTACTTCACGAGTTATGTGCCCTTGAAATTGACAAAATTACCATTTTGGCTGTATTTTGACTTTGTTTTCACTCTAGCAACTACAACTATTGACCAATCAAGACAAAACTTGTACAGAATGTTGATGACTATAAGATATTGCCTTGGTATAATTTTCAGATTGAATTTAATTTTATACCCTGAGTTATGTGCCCTTGAAATTGACAAAATTGCTTTTTCGGCTCTATTTTGACTTTGTTTTCACTCTAGCAACTACAAATTGATCAATCAAGACAAAACTGGTACAGAATGTTGGTGACCATAAGATATTGCCTTGGTGTAATTTTCAGCTTGATCTGAATTATAAGTCATGAGTTATGTGCCCTTGAAATTGACAAAATTGCCATTTTCTGCTTTATTTTCACTTTTACGACCATTTGTATTAACAAATCAGTACAGAACGTCCACAGAATCTACTGACCATATGATCGTACTTGCTTGTAATTTTCAGCTTGGTCTTGCATTTGCTTGTTTGCGCAGCCTGAACCTTTGAAATTGCATTCAACAAACAAGACAAACAATCAGGCCTGTGGAGCGCTTCCAGACCGCCAGGGCTGTCTAGTTTAAAAGTGTTAGCTGATACGCAAAAAAAGCGAAAAAAAAACTTAAGCAAACAAAATATTGAACTTCAAATTACTGAAATATTGTATAATAGTGGTTTGAATCTTGAAGGCTCTAACCAACAAATTGAATTGAGATTTACATAGTATAGAAATCTTGTCATATGTATACATGAGAACAATTTGTAAACATGTGTTATAATATTATGATTGGACAATACTCAATGTTCCCCCTATTGTACTCTGTAATCACCCATGGTTTCCATTAAATCTTCAATCAGCATTTTTTTTCTAAGATGATAGAGAATTAAAATAAAAACAAAAAATGCAGGCTATTCCCATAGAATCAAATAACCCACAGTGGTTCGACCACTGAGGAAAATATTCAGTAAAGGTAGAATACCCGTAATGTCGCCATTTTGAGAATAATAAAACGTCGGATTTTTTAGAGTGGCGTCCTTACGTATCCGAACTTATTCAGGCGCGGTCGAAAACGTTCGGCGGTGGAAAGTTTCACCCGAATATTTTCGACGTCGCCCAAATAATCCCGTAATTGTGCGAATATCGTTAGGGGTAGAGTACCTTAAGCTTTGAATTAGCAGTTGAAACCAATACAAAACGTCGTGCGCCGAACGGCTCAGTCAGATAAGCGCTCTTTTGTAAGGGCAATTTTAACTGGTTAAATTAACCCTCATAACATTATGGAGGGAACCAAGAAATGACAGCACTCAGCCAGTTTAAGGTAGACCAGCCCTAATGAGATTCGCGCGACGTCGGAATTATTTTTTCGGGCGACGTCAAAAACAATCGGCGGTGGAACTTTCCACGGCTAAATGTTTACGACCTCACCCGAATAGGTTCGGATACGTAATGACGTCGCTCTAAAAAAACCAGATGTTTAATGAATATCAAAACGGCCACATTACGGATTTTCTACCTTACTTGTGAAGGAATTCAATAATATTATTGTTATATATATTGCTAAAGGGCGAAAACACAGTATAACAAGTGCAAGACATCGGGCCTCGAGGATGAGCGTAGACGTGCTTAACTTAAGAGAAAAAAAAGAACACTCCTTAAAGTTTGTTACTAGTGAGTAAGCACATTTTCTTGTCTTTCTTCAAAAACCTTGGAATTTCACCTTCTTTGAATATGTATTTACGACGTTTTTGAATAAAAAAAGCCTATCGCTGCTTTTCAACGAAAACCTCGTAACTGCAGCTTGCTTTAAGCTGCAGTTACGAGGTTTTCGTTGAAAAGCGACGATATCTCCCACTGACTGTCAATATAATTGATTCTGTTTTTCTTTGGAGACATATTGTTAAAAAGTTAAATGCCTCTAACCAGCTATCTGAGCCTTTGAGCATTGTTATTAATGTATCTCTTTACATAGCATTAGTCTAATACCAAATTAATAATGCTCATTATGGGTACTTACGTGTTCATTAATTTAACATAAGATAATAAGCCCAATTTTGGCTCACTCCTGACATTTCTTTTCTGTCTCTTTTACCATTTTTGTTTTAATTATGTTGTTTACCGGTTCAAAAGTTCGTGAACTGTAGATAAGATGGCTAATTTAAATCTGTTTTTATACAACAGGCTAATATAGGTGCATGGACAATCCCAGACCTGAGCAGCTGGAGGCTCTGTTTAAATATTTTGGTAGTACTAGTGAGAGAAATACAAGGAATCCACGGTTAGGTGCTCCAGCCGCCGCGATATGGCCATAGCAGTTGAAAACGGCATAAAACATCAATTAAGTAAGCAATCCCAGAACTACAGATTAGAGGAGACAAAAGCTTTTCAAAATGCGATATTTCCTTTATTTTTAGACAAACTTTATATTGTGGGTACTCATTTGAATCGTCTCTTTGAGACGATTCAAATAAGTACCAACAACATGGGGGATTACTCTTTTCTGTTGTTTTGCAGAGTCTTACCACATATATTGAGACTTTTAGCAAGTGATTCCCTCATGTGCAGTAAAAGGCACATATGATTAAAGAGACATTCCAATATTGTTTCTCAAATGTTACTCTTTTTTATCTGAAAGAGCATGTTTTCTTATTTGAAAATTCTGAAAATTTTAAGCCAAAGAAAAACGTTGTTTACGTGGTATATTTTTTTCTTAAAATTAAATCAATTGTGGTTTCACATTGAAACGGAATTTGCCATTTCCATCCCGAATTTAACAGCGTTTTTATGGCTTATCGACAGCAATTTCAAAAAGCTGATTGCATTTAAACGCAGTAGAAGAACAAAATTTGGCATCAAAACAAGGAATGAAATTCTCTTTAAAAGTAACGAAACACGCTTTTGCCAATTTACCCATACAACCTGTTCAGTTGGGCTATTCTACTTAAGGTATATGACCCATAATTAAAAACACCACTTTCTAGCCATTAGCCACATGGGACATGCATCAAATTACACACATTTGTAAATACACTTCACATAAGTTGATTCACCGTGTCAAGATTATGCTTCAAGAAGAAAATAATGTACAAATATCTTTTTACTCTATATTCATATGCATGGGAGGTAATTTATAACATTTTTGTCAAATATTTCCATAATTTGGTCCTTTGGTGCTATTGATGGGTTGTATACGTTAAGTTTAAAGCATTAATGTTAACCAATTACCAAATAGCAAATATTCGTATCTTAGATGTTGCAGACGACAATTTTAAATGAATCAATTTTTACATTTTTGTCTTTTGTATACAAACCATTGTGGGAAATGAAGAAATTGCTTGTCACAAGCAATTTCTTCATTTTCCACAGTGTTTTCCAAAGTTATTTTCTTGTAGGGAGTCAAAAAGAGGCAATGTGTAGTAATGGGTTAATGTATTCCGAGATGACACTACTTAAGACTAGTCCAAATGTAGTGCAGAGCACTACAAAGGGATTGAAAAAAAAAAAAAAAAAAAAAAAAAAAAAAAAAAAAAAAAAAAAAAAACAAGAGTTCCATGGTCACATTATACGCCGCCCTCAGGGATTATGTTTAAAGGAATCATAACTCAGGCAAAAATAAACGAACCATAATCCTTCCTTCATGCACATCTACCAATTGAGGTGATAACATTAACCAAGTTTCAAAAAGATCCAGCCATAAACTTAGTAGGAGTTGTTTTGACAAGAAAAGTGGGCGTACGTACAGACGGACGGACGGTTGGATGGATGGAAGGACGGATAGACGGATTTTAAGATGACGTCAGTATACGGTCTCCTCCGGCAGCGTATAAAAAGGAGCCTCAGGTAATTACTCCATCGAGATTACATACATAAACAGTTTAACCCCCCTACCAAACAGTGACGCTTTTTGATGCCCTTCAAAAAAGTTTGGTAAAACAAAGTGGAAAAGCAAGTTGAGTGGCAAGCAAGTTCTTCATTATTCATAATAATAATAATACATGTATATCGTATATAATGTTTCCCAACCCAAAATACAAAAAAATACATATTTAAAAATATAATGATCTTACATGCCATAGAGGTCTTTTTCAAGACCCCAGCTGATTATTTTTTTTTCACCGTTTCATAACCTTTACCAAAACAAGTGTTATTACATTTCCAGTATTATGGAATTCTCTCCCATCCGAAATAAGAGCTGCTTCTACAGTTTCATGTTTTAAGAAATACTTAAAGACTTATTTGTTTAAGCAGATTTATGGAAATTAAACACTGATTTTTTATGTGTATCGTCTTTCACGGTGCATTCATTTTTATACTCATATAATTCTTATAACGTATGTATGGCATTTCTTATTAGTATGATTTATTTTTTGTAGATTTTATGTTTTATGTTTGTAAAGCGCTTTTGAACGTACTTTCGTATGATAAAAGCGCTATATGAATTCGGTACTTCATAATAATAATAATAATTAAATACTATATAGCACAGAAAATATAGAGGCAAAAGAAGAACATGCTGATCATCAGCAATTTATTCGTTTGCCTCAATGTCTTCCAAAGCTTATAATCGTAGGCACGTCTGAAGTAGGTCTAGTTTGTGGATGGGTTAAAACTTTCATTAACATACATTTCACCAACATACAAAATAAAATCAGGGTTTTGGGTAGACTGATTTGGGTCTGTTAAGAATAACATCATTTGTATTGAGAAATATGAAAATAAGGTGCATAGAAAATTTTTGTTCTGTGTCGTTCTTAACAGACTGAGGAATTGACCATGAAAGAGGCGTCTAAAATTTGGTCGCCACAGGTGGTTCACATTCCAGATATCACTTTGTAAGATAATCCGACACCTAGCAGTACTTCACAACTTGATAACATAATTAGCTGATCAGATTTATGACTGCAGTCGTTTAATCCTTTATCAAAGAAGAATTGATTTTCGCCTACCTAATCGAAAAGACATTGAAAATATTGAGCCACTCTAAGAAAATTCTGCTCATCATCATTTTCTCCTTTTGCTTTAATATTTTTCCATATATTATTGTACACAAAATCAAGTTTTATCAACAAACCTTCTTTCGTTTTTGGACTGGGCAGCCCTTTGATGTTGCCGTTTTGGGAAAGGGTCGGTCCTCAACAACACTAAAGCCTCTCTTACAACCGGTCGTACATGCTCCTGCGTGCAGTCTGCGTGCGGTCTGCGTCTAAAACGTACGTTTAGTCGTGCGATGCACGCTGATGCAACGTTCAATTTTGGTGGGCGCAACCACGACGCAGACTGCACGCACCAAAGAATTGACCGGACAATATTTTGAGGCCCTCTTACAGCCCGTCGTGCGTCTTTATAAATCGTGCGATTTTGCAGAGTTTTAAAACGTACGATTTAAAAAAACGCACGACGGGTTGGAAGAGAGGCTTAACTTGCTGCTGCTGCTGCTGCTTTACAACAAAAACCTCGTAACTGCATCTTAAAACAAGCTGAAGTTACAAGGTAACATTTTAGGGTTGTCAGGTAAAAAAAAAAAAAAAAAAAAAAAAAAAAAAAAAAAAAAAAAAGAAAGAAGGGTTGTTGATAAAGATTGAATTTGTGGATTATAATAAACGGAAAAGGTATTGAGGAAAAAGAAGAAAATGATGATAATCAGAATTCTCTTATTTTGGCTCTATATTTTCAATGTCTTCAATGTTTTCAATGATTAGGTGGGTGAAAATCAAGTCTTCTTTGAGACTGCAGTTATAAATCTTAGCAGCTAATTATGTTATCAAGTTGTGGAATAGGGCCTACTGCTTGGTGTCGGATATTATCTTTGGGTCGGATTACCTTACAAAGGGATTTCCTCAGTCTGTTAAGAACGACACAGAGCAAATATTTTCTTTGTACCTTATTTTCATATTTCTCAATACAAATGATGTTATTCTTAACAGACTGACATCAGTCTAGGTTTTGGGGTATAATGAATAATGAATAATCACATGTCTACATAAAAATTCGCACGAACAGTCCTTTGTCATCTTTGTCTGTATTTTGAAAAGTACATTATAGCCTAGTGAAAAGTACAATATACTTTTTCAACAAATGGCGACCATTTCCAAAACAGTTGACTAATGATTGAGTTGAAAGCGGTTGCAGACAACAAAGTACATCTGGACCAAGATAAAATATGTGTAAAATTTAACAGAAAATTTTGACCCATTACCAAACGACATAAGTTTCGGTAAGTCCAAATTGAAAGATCCAGACGACACTTTCAATTGAATGGAATTTCTTAATTTTAGGTCTTTTTGGATGGCAAACATTGTGGGAAATGAAGAAATTGCTTGTCACAAGCAATTTCTTCATTTTCTATGATGTTTTCCAAAACCATTATCTTGTGGGGAGTCAAAAAGAGTCATTGTGTGGTAATGAGTTAAGATAAAGGTTATCAGCATAATAATTCTTTTCTCTAAACGTTTAACGTTTTCTACTATGGACTTCAATACAAGTACTTTTTAGGAAAGAGGTAAAGTATTTCTTTGAAGACAACTAAATATATTTTGACCAAGATAAATGTCTGTACAATTCAACAGTTAATTTCAAGATAATGTCCAGAAGAAAATGCTGATTATCGGCATTTTCTTCCTTTGTCTAAACGTTTTCTGTTTTCTATTGTGGAATTCGATACCAGTGCGTTTTGGGGAAAAAGTTAAAGTATTTCTTGGAATTCATCCATCCAAATAAAATGAGATGTGGGTGACATGATATTATTGATGGGAATAAACGAATATATTAAAGTACATAGGGGCCTGCCATGATATTAAATAAGTGTACAATTCAACAGAAAACTTCAAGATAATGGGAGATTATCAGCATTTTCTTCCTTTGTCCAAACGTTTTCTGTTTTCTGTTGTGGACTTAGATACTAATAGTTTTTTTTGGAAAGGGTAAACGTATTTCTTCGAACACATCAATGCAAATGAAATGAGATGTGAGTGATATAATATTATTGATGACAACAAATAAATAAATAGACAGATTAATGAATAAATAAAAGTAAAAACATGTATAAATTAAATGATAATAAATAAACAAAATAAAGATAAAAGAAAAATATATAAATAGTCAATGAAATTAAAAGAAATAGTAAATAAAACTAAAACAATGCTCACCAACATCATGTTGCTAGTATCGCTGGTCCTTGTTCTCCGCTTTGAATCGAATAAAGTTTGACCAACCAATATCAGGTAAATATACGTTGGTCACGTTCAAAAATGTCGTAACTACAGCTTGAATAAGCTGTAGTTACGGCATTTTCGAACGTATCCAACGATACATTACATTGGTTCTATGGTTAGGTCTGCAAGCTACATCCACGCCTCTAAACTACGTGGGGTCACCTACCAACAGCCAATAGGAGAGAAAATGCATGTATATTATTGTGTTGCTAGGAAACTATGACATATAAGGCTATAATTTAACTCTCATTTTGATGGCTTGACTAGACAAAATAGAAGAGGATTTAGATGTTAGTTTTTTTTCCCGAAACGTGGTATCTGCGGCTTTAAATTGACCAAAGTTATTTGCTTCTTACTCATAAATCATCAAAGCGTATAGCTGGTGACTCGGATCTCTTGGATTGGATGCTGTGCAGTGGTTGCACCGGGTCCAGTTTCATAAAATAATTATTTTTGGTCTATGCCATATTACACGTTTAGGACAATAGTCACGTATCTCTCCTTCAATAATTACATAGGTAATGCGATTGTTCTTTTCAGCGATTCGAAAGACATCTGTTAGTCAAAAATACGTCTTAAATTTTTCGAGGAAACAGGCCCCTGGTGAGAGAAATGTCAGCAACACATAGTTAGGTCACCAGTCGTTCAATTAAACCGTCTACAATAGGATGTTTACACTCTAATGCCTAAAATACCGGTATAAGCCAAAATTGTCCAAACATGGCCAAAGCAAGTACGATCATTTTGTGTCTTTTAAGGTATTCCACAACAATGAGATTCGTGAGACGTCGGAATTATTCGGGCGACGTCGAAAACATTTGGCGGTGGACCTTTCCGCGCCCGAATAAGTTCGGATACGTAACGACGACGCTCGAAAAAAAAATCCGATGTTTTATTAATCTTACATGTAAATTGGCCACATTACGGATATTCTACCTTAATCAGTTCGAAACGACATTTTGGGCACTTTAAACGAACGAATTTGATTTTTTCAAGTCTTATAAAAGCGGTCAGACGTCAAGGGGTAGAACCGGCATCAATTTGATGCCTGAGGGAAGCATTTATATAGAGGCAGATAATGGCAAATCCCGGTCATGTCTCTGCAGTGATAGTGATTTATAACAGATGATAATAATTTAAAGATAAGATTTTTGTATAGTGCAACGTTGAAAATATTGAGGCTAAATGACAAAACACCGTTTATCAGAATGTTCTCCTTTTGTCTTAATATTTTCCCTACAACTAGCAAATTCTGCGCACTTAACCCTTTCCCAAACAAGACCTGATTTTGACGTCCGTGATAGAAAAGGCTTGGGAAAATATTGAAACAAAAGAAGAAACTGCTGATAACCAGCAGTTTCTCCTTTTGTCTCGATATTTTCTTTGCCATATTTTACGCTAATCCTATCTTTAATAATATCCATTTTGTCATTTGTGGTGTTTTTTGAAGTGGAATACCTTAAAACTTTGTCGTTTGGGAAAAACACAAACCCGATCGGAAATCCAAAACAGCGATTACGCCAAGGGCATGTAATCACTGCCGCAGTAAAATCACGTGATGATGGCATGGTCACATGACGTCTATCAATGGTGGATTGTTTGGATCACTTCGGCACGATGGATAATCACGTGATACAACAATTTCAGAAAATCTTCAATTATTTTGTTCATATGGGACCGATTTGAAATCGGGTTGAAGCAGAGAAGGTGGTCAGACGTCACGCATTAGATGGACGTGGTGGATTTTTGATGAATCAGCTGATAAAAAGGCTATTGAAGATAAATCAAAATTTTGGTTTATCTGCAATAACTTTTTTATCAGCTGATTCTTTCAAAATTCACCAGTGCTGAATGGGTGCGACGTTTAACCCTTATCCAAACGACAAAATTGTAGGGCGGTCCTTTATAAAAGCTGCTGTAGACGACAAAATTGGTATTAAAAGGAGGGTATTTGTGATCAATACAGCACAGAAAATGTTGAGACAAAAGGAGAAACTGCTGGTTATCAGCGGTTTCTCCTTTTGCCCCAATGTTTTCCCAAGCCTCTTCAATTAGGGACGTCAAACCCAGGCCTTGTTTGGAAAAGGGTTAATCGCACATGTATTTTCGTAATATTTTTCTCTGAAATTAGCTTTTATTTTAGTTCATTTCTAAATTCTTACATCTAATGACCAGAAAACATTAACAAAACTGTGTTTACTTTTTTAAATTAGAATTTAAAAAAGTTGTTGCAGATAAGACAAAAAATACGCCTTTATTGAGAGACAAAAAAATAATGACAAATTCTATAAACATCTCAACTGCTGTATACACAAATTTGCTTAATTTTGATACAAAAATATAATTATTTATAATTATAGTTCTCGCAAACGCCGCGATACTTGGGCTTGAATAGAATATATATGTTCTTTCAGATGAAAATAAAACTAACTGTTTTGGGAAAAAAATCCCGTGAAATATTACTTTAATATTCGTAATTTTGGCAGAGAACTCATCTAGATTCAGGGGAGATAAATGTGAAGGAGATTGCACCCGACCTTGGCTCGACCTAATAACACCTGTTCTAAAATGATTACCCGGGCCTAGATAGATCGGTTACGATTAGACGCAAATGTTTCCTAATCACACAATGCAATATTTGATTGATGACATTTTCAATGATAAAGAAATATATTTTAATATTAGACTTGTAAAACAACGATCCCCATTTACGTACGATATAAATCTTAATTTATGAATTTTATATCCTACTCTTAACACACACATTAACCCTATCCCCAAAAAGACATGCAGTAGAAATAGTCCGTGGGCCAGGAGGGGTCTGCACGCACCCCCCTAAGGGCAGTCTGAGAGTGGTATAGAAATGTTCATTGGAACCCCCTGGGTAAGAATCAAGATGTTAACAGTCGATATCCTGGGATGCACTCGCCATTTCCGGTGGTTTTCAAGATGGCCGCCATGAAAAAAGACAATTTGACTTGGTATCTAACATCAGCAGCCTAATATTTGTTTTGCGTTGTAAGATCATATTTTAAGGATAATTGAGTCTTGAAAAGGTCAGAGATGTGTTCTCATGTTAAAAAGTGGCTCATTAGCCATCTCGTATGCTAGATTTTTTTTCAAAATGGCCGCCAAAATAGCAAAAAACCAATAAAAACGTCAAATACTTCTCGTTTTTGGACATATTTTGGTCTAAATACTGTGAATTTTATGTTTTAAGACTTAATTGAATATTTCATGAAGTAAATGAGAGCATTACGGAAAAGATTTTTGAAATCATTACCGTAT
Source organism: Fragum sueziense (assembly GCA_963680895.1). Classification (NCBI taxonomy): domain Eukaryota; kingdom Metazoa; phylum Mollusca; class Bivalvia; order Cardiida; family Cardiidae; genus Fragum; species Fragum sueziense. Next base: position 48,147,458 of record OY804594.1, read on the forward strand.
AAATGGCAATAAAACACAATTAAGCACAAATCATCAAGTATATAATAGCGATACAAATTATCATTATTATTAGTTCTTGGTGAAAAACAGCTCTTATTTATAGCATTATTTTGATAAAGCTATGCTTTCTGAGTAAATTGTTAAATTCACATTGATAACGATTCGATTTTTGATTACATTGACGATAAATATGCTTTCAAAATGGCCGCCAAAATCACAAAAAAATAAAAAAAAAAAATTATTAAAAAAAATCTTTGTTTTTGGACATGTTCTGGTCTAAACGTTGTAAATATTATGTTTAAAGACTTTGGTAAACAGTTCATAAGATAAATGGTTGCATTGCGAAAAACACATTTTAAACCATTACCGTATAAATGGCAATAAATCACAATTTGGTAGAAATCGTCATGTATTATTATTTTCATAAATATTGTTGTTATATTTGGTCTTGGTGAAAAGCACTTTTTTAGATTGCATCTTTTGACAAAGCTTAGTCTTCAGAGTATTTTGTAAAATTGAAATTGATTATGATTCTATTTTTGATTACATATGCTATAAATCGGCTTTCAAAATGGCCACAAAAATATATATAAAAAAATAAAAATGTAAGTAATTCTCGTTTTTGGACATCTTCTGGTCTAAATAATGAAAGTATTATCTTCTAAGACTTAGCTAAGCAGTTCATGAATTAAATGGAATCATAACAGATAGCAACAACATCAAAAAAAAGAATAAAGCTTTGAAAGGAATCCCATATCAATGGCAATGAAATACGACAAAGCACAAGTTTTATAAAATAGTTTATAATTTTGATATACATTGTTATTATATTTTGTTCTTGCTGAAAAAAACGGCTCTTATATAGCACTATTTTGACAAAGCTAAGCTTTCAGATAATTCTTTAAAATGAAATTGCTTATGAACCCACTTCTGAGTATAGATCCAATTAATATGTGTCTTTTTGCGGCAAAACTCGAATATCAAGCAGGCTCTGGTAACTTTGCATCTAATTTCACATCTTTTAAAATGCCAAGTTTAACCATCATAATGAAATTTAAATTGTGGAGGAACATACTCCCTTGAAATGCATATTAATTATCACCAAAGAATATAAAATGTCCCAAACATTTAGATAAAGACCTCAACGTATCCATGCTAATAAACAATAGTTGAATGTGGCTTATTCTTTTTTGTACTCTAACACGTACTATTAATCCAAAATTGCCCCAGAGAATAATTGAAATTGCTTAGTATGTATCAAAACATTTTTAATGTATAATGTTTGATATTTGTAGAATGGTAAAAATTAAGAATTAAAATATATCCATGTTATCCAATCGAACAACATAAATGAATTTTTGTATACACCTGTGTGACGGTTAAATTGATAGCGACTTACTTTTGGTAATATTTTGTCAAAAGAATATAATAAACTCTATATGTTTCTCACAATGGCTTGTATTGACTCATAGTCATGATAATGACAATGCTAATATCATCTTTATGCGTCGCATATTCCATCATGATTCCATTCTCAAATTAAGTGAAATGTGGTGAAACATTATAGACTCCATGTAGGGTGGGGTAATTAAATAAAGGGTTTGTAATGTCCATTTCTTTTTTTTTTCTTCTTCTTTTTTTCAGGTAATCAGTTTAACTGAATTAGTAGTTGAAATGAGCTGTATCTTGAGTGCAAAAGACCAGAAGTGATTCATATAAAGCTCTGACACGCCATGCAATATTATCATTGTTACTTTCAAAAGACAAATTTGCAATTTGACTTTGTATACAGATAAAGAATATTTTGTCTGAATCTCATATTCGAATTTAAATTTTCAAATTTCTTCAGCTGTTTTATCTTAATTCTATTAGGTCGCACATGAAAAAAATATTAAGGTTAAGGACAATGATCACTATATACTAGGTTTATTGAATAAGATCTTTTACACATTTAAATATAACTGCATTTATTCTTAATATCTCTGGATTTTTTTTATCTTTTCTGACTTGTTTCTTACTTGTTGAGTGGTACGTTGTAGACTTCTATGGGTCCTCCTGTTTCTATCTTCGTTGTTGTATGTGGTTGCGGCTGTGGTTTGTTAATTTTGCTTATGTTTATCCTTGGATATTTTTTTCGAAAACCAACAGTATGTACATAATACTTATGGAAACCTTATATTTATATATACTTTTATATCTTTATAGAAGTCGACTTCTCACACATGCAGTCTACATAGATTATCAGACTTTCGGTGGCCATGTAACTCAAACTTTTGCCAAGTTTGTCGAGTTCTTTTTTGTTGCTTCTGAGATTATTTATTATTGCAGCAGGTGTCCTTATACAATAGGGGTATGCATCAGGCGACTAAATAGTCTCGTTCCAAATTCTAGGCCTGTTTGTTGTGTTGATCTATGGCATTCAGATGGCACTCACTGATTTCAGACCTCACACAGTCAATTCAGGTAATCACTGGTCTTTCATGGTCTTTAGCTCTGGTGCGTCCATTTCCAAATGTAGAATTAATGCAAGATGTTACACCCCGGACATACCCATACCAATTAATACCAAAAAATATCATACAAATACATGTGACAAGTTGTGGAAATTCATGCCATTGTACCCATTATATTGCACATAAAGCAAAATTAATCAAAATATACTTAAAACATTACAAATTAACATAAAGCGAATCATTGCAGTATCACAATGGCATCAAACATAAATACTGCTTACAACCACATGTGAAGAACTTAAATGACCATTTCCCGCTTTTATCTTTTGCAACAAATTCCGCAAAAGTGATATCGACTCCCAATAAAGTGTCATTGTAAATCATGAATACATGTGTTCTTAATGTTCTAAGTGTTTTCAACAATATCTATACACCTGTTGGATTAAGTAATTAATGCAGCCTAATATAATTAAAGTAAAACGTGCGAAGAAAGCACACATTTTAAACTTTGTATTCTTTATACATATTCTAAGATATAAAGAATATCTGCCTATAGTATATTATAATCAAACCATTTTATGGCGTTTCAGTGCATTTCATTTGGAAAAGCACTTTAGGTGATTTGCAGACATAATACATCTCCTTATAACTACTAATCCAGTTAACCAATTACCACACAGTGACTCTTTTGACTCCCTACAAAATTATGGCTTTGGAAAACATTGTGGAAAATGAAGAAATTGCTTGACACAAGCAATTTCTTCATTTCCCACAATCTTTTCCTACCCAATAGAGCAAAAAAGTAAAATTTCATTCACTTGGAATTGTCGTCTGCAGCATCTTTGAGTTTGGAACAGCCTAAAATTCTGTCGTTTGGTAATGGGTTAAAACGAGTATCCTGAAAAATATAGAAATCGGGGTTACATAGCTTTTGTGTTATTACGTCACTCCACACGGAGTATCTTATAGTTTCCTCATATCTTGTTTCGTTTTAAACATATGTAAATGGCATTTGAATACATGGTAATGTGAAACTGGGAAATCATGATAGAGTATGTGACTTATTGGGATGAATTGTGCATTGTAATTATCATAACTATTACTTAAAAAGGCACAATTTGAGAAATAGGCCTACGAAGTTTGTATCACATGTTTGACAGATATTACCAAGTGTATGTCGATAACACTGAAACGATAAATTTAAGGCTGGTCTTATTTCATTAATCTTCATTTCTATTCTCAAATTGTTAAAATTCTTTAAGTATGAAATATATCAAATAAAAAGCATTTTGATACTGTATGTGTAAGAGTGAAAAAAGGAAATACATACATACAACTTTTGTTCGTAAGAATGATTACGGTAAAACTCTTTTCCGTAATATTGAGGACATTACATATTGTTTGATAGAAATGGATGTGAATTTAAGGGGACATTTCATTCCTATTTCAATTTTTGAAAGTATGTCTTGATGCCAAGATTGGTTATTCTAATGAGTATAAATAATATTAGTTTTTTGAAGTTGTTGCCAATAAGCGAGATACACGCATTTAAAGTTGAGACATAATCGATAAATTGCATATAAATCCGAACTGTTGTCCACAACAATTTGTTCAATTTTAACACAAAAATATAAATTTCTCGTAAACGGCGCAATATTTTGGCTTGAAATTTTCAGAATTTTCATAAGGAAATATGCTCTTTCAGATTAAAATAAAAGTAAAATTTATGACAAAAAATTCTGAAATGTCACTTTAAAGGGAGTAATTTTCTCTCCAGAAAGGGATACCGATAGTTTTAGTTTGTCTTTTGAAACGATGTGACATTGGTGCAAAGGTAGTCTTGTATTGCCTAATAAAATATCACAAATTTATGATATTTGTGTTCAAAAGTGGGTTCATAAGCAATTTCATTTTAAAGAATTCTCTGAAAGCTTAGTTTTGTCAAAATAATGCTATCAATAAGAACCGTTTTTCAGCAAGAACAAAATATAATGACAATGTATATCAAAACTATATACTATTATATAAGATTTGTGCTAAATTGTATTTAATTGCCATTGATACGGTAATCCTTTCAAATCTCTATTATTTTATTGTCAACTGTTATGATTCCATTTACTTCATGAATTGCTAATCTAAGTTTTAAAAGATAATGTTTACATTATTTAAACCAGAAGATGTCCAAAAACGAGAATTACTTTCATTCTTATTGATTTTTTTACATTTTTAGCCATTTTGAAAGCCGATTTATAGCATCTGTTATCAAAAACGGAATCATACAATTTCAATTTAACAAAATACCCTGAAGACTAAGCTTTGTCAAAAGATGCAATCTAAAAGAACTGCATTTCACCAAGACCAAATATAATAACAATGTTTATGAAAATAATAATACATGACGATTTCTGCCAAATTGCAATGTATTGCCATTTATACGGTAATGGTTTAAAATGTGTTTTTCGCAATGCAACCATTTATTTTATGAACTGTTTACCAAAGTCTTTAACCCATTACCACACAGTGACTCTTTTTGACTCCCCTTTAGCAAATGACTTGGGAAAACATTGTGGAAAATGAAGGAATTGCTTGTGACAAGCAATTTCTTCATTTACCACAATATTTTCTACCAAAAAAGACCAAAAGATTTAGAATTTCCTCAACTTGAAATAGTCGTCTGCTACATCTTAGAATTTGGACCAGTCCAAAATTTGCCGTTTGGGAAAGGGTTAAACATAATATTTACAACGTTTAGACCAGAACATGTCCAAAATGGAAGATTTTTATATATTTTTTTTTATATTTTTTTGCGATTTTGGTGGCCATTTTGAAAGCATATTTATTGTCAATGTAATCAAAAATCGAATCATTATCAATGTGAATTTAACAATTTACTCGGAAAGCATAGCTTTATCAAAATAATGCTATAAATAAGAGCTGTTTTCACTAAGAACTAATAATAATGATAATTTATATCGCTATGATATGCTTGATGATTTGTGCTTAATTGTGTTTTATTGCCATTTATACGGTAATTATTTCAAAAATCTTTTCCGTAATGCTCCCATTTACTTCATAAAATGTTTATCTAAATCTTAAAACATAAAATTCACAGTATTTAGACCAAAATATGTCCAAAAACGAGAAGTATTTGACGGTTTTTTTTTTTTATTTTTTTTTTCTATTTTGGCGGCCATTTTGAAAAAAATCTAGCATACGAGATGGCTAATGAGCCACTTTTTAACATGAGAACACATCTCTGACCTTTTCCAGACTCAATTATCCTTAAAATATGATCTTACAACGCAAAACAAATGTTAGGCTGCTGATATTAGATACCAAGTCAAATTGTCTTTTTTCATGGCGGCCATCTTGAAAACCACCGGAAATGGCGAGTGCATCCCAGGATATCGACTGTTAACATCTTGATTCTTACTCAGGGGGTTCCAATGAACATTTCTATACCACTCCCAGACTGCCCTTAGGGGGGTGCGTGCAGACCCCTCCTGGCCCACGGACTAAAAAGGTTTGTGAAAACATAGAGACAAAAGAAGAAAACGCTGATCATCAGCATTTTCTCCATTTATCTATAAAAATTTCATGCTATATTGCAAACAAATCCAATATTTTGTTACAACATATTTTGTGTTTTGAAGCACCTTTAAAAACACCATAGAATTAACCCTTTGGGAATGGGTTAGATAACAATGGGGCTTCAAATAATGATCGGAAACGTCAGACATCGTATTCACCGTGGGGATTTATATAAGAAATACAATTCGCCGCTTCTTAACAAAAAACATCGTATCTGCAGTTTGTTTTAAGTTGCAGTTACGAGGTTTTTGTTGGAAAGCGACGAATTTCAGAGCAATATTTTACAAAAAAAAAAAAAAAAAAAAAAAAAAAAAAAAAAAAAAAAAAAAAAACATCACAAACAACAATAGATCTTCCGTATCATCATAGTACAGTCGACACTCGTTACGTCGACAGAGGATGAGTCGAATTTCCGCTTGTATCGAAGTGAAAATCTGGTACCACATTATCATAATTTAAATTAAACAAAACTATTTTGAAATAAATAAAAGCCATTTGAAATATATGGCAATTTCTTACTCTTTCCTTTTTTTTATATTCATAAACGTACTTGAAGAGCATCATACGATTTAACATCATTTCATTAAAAAATAATAACAAAAATCGGATAAGTCGAACTCCTGTTATCTCGAGGTTAATTAAGTTCTCTATGACTTCGACAAACAAGTTTGATTTTAAAAAAGTTTTCGTCTCAACAGCTCTAATTCTCTTTGTGAAAATGGTGTAATATCTAAGATAGAGCAAAGGACCTTTTTATTTGCACATCTTTATGAAAGTAAATCAAAAATAAAATGTATCTGAACACTCATTTCTGATAACAAAAATTGGCATCCTTGTGTAAATAAAATGACCTATATAGCTGATCTTTTTAAGATCCCACCAAACATTTTTTTCTATATTCATTGACTTATTGATAAAAGAAACGAGCCTTAATTGTCAACCAAATAGATAACCGATATATCTCGGAGCAACTGATAACGATATGTAAATTCATTCTTAGCTTATCATTTGAACCCCAAACTCTATGTTGTGGGTACTCATTTGAATCGACTCAATGAGGCGATTCAAATGAGTACCCACAACGTAGTGTTTTGTGAACACGGAAAATGTTTTATTTATTTGAAATGTCTTTACCCCTCTTACCTGTAGTTTTGGCAGTGATTATTAATTTTGTATTAATTTATGAGTTGAATCTCTTAGTGCACTCGAATTAAAATGATCTAAAGATGACTTACGAGTAAGTTTTCTTTCCGTTAAACAGAAATTTAAGGACAATACTCGTTTAGAAGTGGTTAATTTTGTGCTGGATTCAGACTGTTAACTTAGAAATTTGCCATGAAGTGGGTATTAATCTTGCTTGGTATTTGCCTGTTGTTACCGCATTCATCCGTTTGTGAAACCTATTCCACGGCAAAATCAGTGGTAGAGACTTTGTCGGACTTTTACTATAACAATGGGAAGTCTTTAACGAAAATAATACCGTTACAAGATCTTTCGCAGCCGATCGGTCTAACATTAACAATGGCCCTCTATTCTATAGACAAATTTGACGCCGTAACCGGACAAGTCGAAATAACCGGCAGTCTCTTTCAGGAATGGACGGACGAAACAAGAGAAAGTTCGGTCGGTGGTTTTAATTTTACTGGAATACAAGAGGGTTACTCGGTCCTCATATCGCCAAATACAATCTGGACGCCGTCAGTCGTGCTGTTGAATGCCGTGGATACCATAGAGAGGGTAGGGGATCCAGCTTACAAGGTCAGGTATCAAGTCTATGACGGAAGGTCAAAATGGCAGCCCCGGACGTTACTGAAAGCGGCATGTACACCGGATATCCGGTACTATCCATTTGACAGACAGGAATGCAGCTTCACGTACACACCGTGGGGTTACACATCTAGCGAGGTGAACCTCGAGTCTGCACAGTCGGACTGGTACCTCTGTGATTACACACAAAATGGCGTCTGGACACTCATCGAAACGAGCGCTAATAAGGAAGAAACAAACGGTGTACAGCAGATAACATTCACGTTCAAGATTGAGAGACGACCGCTATTTTTCGTGATCAATGTGGTATTCCCAGCCCTCTTGCTCGGGTTTGTGAACGGCTTCGTGTTTCTGATGCCCCCAGATTGTGGAGAAAGAATCGGGTTCTCAATCACGTGCTTCCTCACGCTAGTCTTCATGCTGCAGACAGTACTAGCATTTCTACCACATGCTGCTGATCCCATGTCAATATTCTTCTTCTACATCGTCGTCATGATGATAATGAGCATTGGCGTTGCCATAGTAACGGTGATTGTGTTAAGGATTCACCACATCAAGGACAGTAAAAGTGTCCCGTCGGCCATGAAAAAGTTTATCCGGATCATCACATTCGTCCAGTTTAAAGTATGGTGGAACAGATTAGTCGGTTGGTGGAACAAATGCCGAAGAAAACCAGCGAACGTCATAGATACAGAAAACATGCCAGATAAAGGTAAGATTTAAGACGCGATGTTTCTTATAACATATATACACGATGGAGATTGTGCATGATTGGATGGATTTGTTGCATGTATCCCGCATTACTGAGCTCTTTCCTCAAATATATGACGTGTTTGTAGAATCTTTGTACTTTGTCCAAAGATTGATCACAACCGACCAGAAAAACTACAAAAAATTCAGGCCCTTTTTCTAGTCGGTTGGGATCGGTTTTTGAGAAAAGTACGAGGAGTTTCCAGAAAAGTTATACATCTGAGAACAAGAGGACCATGATGGTCCTATATCGCTCACCTGATCCAAAATGATATGAGCAACACTTATGTTCAATTCAATTGATATTTATGACTTAAAGACTGAATATGAACTTATGGTCAATAACGTTGTGAAAATCAAACTCATCCGAGCTCTTATGGTGCCCAACATTTTTTTTTAAATTATTGTAGATTCTAGAGTGTAAACAAGGTCAACAACAGCCAAAAATGGCAATTTTATCAAATTTAAGGGCACATAACTCTCGTCTTTCTGGTCAGATCAGACTGAAAATCGAACTCATCCAAGATCTTATGGTACCCCAACATTGTGTCCGCATTTTGTCTTGATTAATTAATAATTGTAAATTCTAGAGTGTAAACAACATCGAAAACAGCCGAAAATGGCAATTTTGTCAAATTCAAGGGCACATAACTCTCGTCTTTCTGATCAGATCAGACTGAAAATCGAACTCATCCAAGATCTTATGGTCCCCCAACATTGTGTCTGCGTTTTGTCTTGATTAATTGATAATTGTAGATTCTAGAATGTAAACAAGGTCGAAAACAGCCGAAAATGGCAATTTTGTCAAATTCAATGGCACATAACTCTGGTCTTTCTGATCAAATCAGACTTTAAATCGAACTCATCCAAGATCTTATGGTCCCCAACATTGCATCCAAGTTTTGTCTTGATTGATCAATAATTGTAGATTCTAGAGTGTAAACAAGGTAAAAAACAGTTGAAAACGGCAATTTTGTCAAATTCAAGGGCATATAACTCTCGTCTTTCTGATCAGATCAGACTGAAAATCGAACTCCTCCGAGATCTTATGGTTTCCAACATTATATCCAAGTTTTGTCTAGATTGATAAATAATTGTAGATGCTAGAGTGTAAACGAAGTCAAAAACAGCATTTTTTGACATTCAAGGGCAGATAACTCCGCACTTTCTGGTCCGATCAGGCCCATAATCGAACTCATCCGAGAACTTATGCCCATACTTGCTTTGACCAAGTTTGATCAAGATTGGCCAACTTTTGTGGACGCTAGAGTGTAAACACCAAATTGTTGACAGACGGACGGACGGACAGACAGACGGACAGACAGACGGACGGACGGACGGACAGACGGACGACGGACATTGAGTGACCACAATAGCTCACCTTGAGCACTTCGTGCTCAGGTGAGCTAAAAATGGCTCAGTAAGACGGAGTACATGCAACAACCGCGTGAAAATTGACGCGGAATTAAGAAAGTTATTGCACAAATTCTTACCTAGAGCGTGGTTAATTTGGCCGTAGTAGTTACCATTTCGCTTTCAGGTCGGTTGGGACAAAATTTCGGAAAAAGTACCATGAGTTATCTAATATGTCATACATCCGATGAAAGAGCTCGGTAAGGCGAGGTACATGCAACAAACCTTTTGAAGATTGACACAGAAATAAGGAAGTTATTGCAAAATATCTTACCAGAATCGAGATTATTTTGTCCGTATTCGTCATCCATCCCATGATGCACAATCTATACCGTGATATAATAGGCCTATGTAAGAGACGTAAGAAGTGTCATAGTTTGGTCATTGCTTTCGAGATGGGATATAAAAAAGTATGCGCGTATGCGCAAGCTATACTGAATCAATATTGGTCTTTAATGTCATAAGTATGCGCGTATGCGCAAGCTATTCTAAATCAATATTTGTCTTTAATGTCATAATGACTTTTCAGTATCTAAGCTCTTTGGTATTAGGTCAAACTTTTATTACATTCATTTCCAGGCCACATAACTCTCGAACGTCGTCTGAAGAGACCAAATGGAAACGCACAACACCGAAGCTTGTGATTAACAGTCGAGAACCGATGAATTCTGGCGTAGAAAAGCATGACGTCGAAGACCGAAAGAACGTTGTGGGTTTTTATCAGGCAGTACGGATGCACAGGATGATATTATGTGTCCATGTTGGCCGTTAACATTTTTTACATTCATTTTCAGGTCATGAAAACTCCGAGCAATCGTCTGAAGAGACAATAAGGAAACGTGCGACGCCGGAACCGATAACAAACAGTGGAGAACCGGCAGATTCTGATGTAGAAAAGGATGACGTCGACGCCAGTGATGACATCGAATGGCCTGACGTTTCAAGAATATTGGACTTTTTCTTTTTCGTTGTTTTCTTGGCGACCCAAGCAACATTGGCCGTTATTTTCCTAGTGCCATTAGCTACGGGTGCAAAATGATCATTTATTTCTGATTTCGAGTCGCCTTGAAAATATGTTTTTCATTCTTTAATAGCTCAGGATAAATGACCTGCCAGAGCATTTCTAGCTATTAGCTAGAGATGCTCTGCCAGGTCATTTATCGAGACCTATACTAAACAAGAGATGTTTGTAAAACATATATGCCCCCTCAAGGGCCTACATTTGATGTAGGTCAAAGTCCAAGGTCAAGTTAACAAGGTCCAAGGTCATGGTCAAATATAAAAGGTCTTGGTAGGAGGTGTCTATGTGTGAAATATCAAAGCTGTATATGTAAAAGTAAAATGAAACATAGGCCAGGTTAAAGTTTTTAAAAGTAGGCCAAATGCCAAGGTCAAGGTCATGGTCAAATGTGAAAGGCCTTGGATGGAGGTGTCCATGTGTGAAATATCAAGGCTGTAGGTGTAAAAGGACATGATATATATGCCTGGTTTCAGTCTTTTTAAAAGTAGGTCAAACTCCAAGGTCAAGGTTGCAATATTCAAGGTCATGGTCAAATGTGAAAGGTCTTGGTAGGAGGTGTCTACATTTTTTGTATGTGTGAAATATCAAGGCTGTAGGTGTAATAGGACATAAGATAAAGGCTAGGTTAAATATTTCTAAAATAATGTAAAAATCAAAGGTCAAGGTCACACAGGCCAAGGTCATGGTCAAATGTGAAAGGTATTGGTAGGAGGTGTCCATGTATAAAATATTGAGACTGTATAGGCAACAGCACATGAGATATAGGCATAGTTTAAGTTTTTTAAAAGTAGGTCAAACTCCAAGGTCAAGGTCCAAGGTCATGGTCAAAAGTGAAATATCTTGGTTGGAAGTGACCATGTGTGAAATATCAAGGCTGTATATGTAAAATGACATAAATATAGGCCAGGTTAATGTATTATTAAAGTAGGTCTAACACCAAGGTCAAGGTCACAAGGTCCAAGGTCATGGTCCAATGTGAAAGGTCTTGGTCGTAGGTGTTCATGTGTCAAATATCAAGGCTGTATGTGTAAAAGGACATGATATATCGGCTAGGTTAAAGTTTTTTTTTAAAGTAGGTCAAAGTCCAAGGTCAAGGTCACAAGGTCCAAGGTCATGGTCAAATGTGAAAGGTCTTGGTAAGATGTGTCCATGTGTGAAATACCAAGGCTGTATGTGTAATAGCACATAAGATATAGGCCCAGTTTATTTTTTTTTAAAGTAGGTCAAACTCCAAGCTAAAGGCCACATGGTCCAAGGTCATAGTCGTATGTGATAGGTCTAGGTCGGAGGTTTCCATGTGTCAAATATCAAGGCTGTATGTGTAAATGGACATGATATATCGGCCAGGTTAAAGTTTTTTAAAAGTAGGTCAAACTCCAAGGTCAAGGCCACAAAGTCCAAGGTCATGGTCAATTGTGAATGGTCTTGGTAAGATGTGTCCATGTGTGAAATATCAAGGCTGTATTTGTAAAAGGTCATGAGATATATGCCGGGTTTATTTTGTTTTAAAGTAGGTCAAACTCCAAGGTCAAGGTCACAAGGTCCAAGGTCATGGTTAAATGTGAACGATGTTGATAGGAGGTATATATGTGTGAGATATCAAGGCTGTATGTGTAAAAGGACACGGGATATAGGCAAGGTTAAGAATTAAGCGTAAAAATCAACAAAGGGCAATAACTCCAAAAATTTGATTGGCAGAATTACAGTTCTTGTGCACTGCACCTCTCCATAATGAAATCTATTCACCTGTAAAGTTTCATGATTCTACCTTACATATTTTTTGAGTTATGCACCGGACAATAATCAAGTTTGAAAATCAACAAAGGGCAATAACTCAAAAATTTGATCGGCAGAGTTACAGTTCTACTTCTCCTTAATGAGATCTATCCACCTGTGAAGTTTCATGATTCTACCTTACATACTTTTTGAGTTATGCTCCGGACAAGAATCAAGTTATAAAATCAACAAAGGGCAATAACTAAAAAAATTTGATCGGCAGAGTTACGGTTCTTGTGCACTGCACATCTCCATAATGAGATCTATCCACCTATAAAGTTTCATGATTCTACCTTACATACTTTTTGAGTTATGCTCCGGACAAGAATCAAGTTATAAAATCAACAAAGGGCAATAACTCAAAAAATTTGATTGGCAGAGTTACGGTTCTTGTGCACTGCACCTCTCCATAATGAGATCTATCCACCTATAAAGTTCCATGATTCTACCTTACATACTTTTTGAGTTATGCTCCGGACAAGAATCAAGTTATAAAATCAACAAAGGGCAATAACTCAAAAAATTTGATCGGCAGAGTTACGGTTGTTGTGAACTGCACCTCTCCTTAATGAGATCTATCCACCTGTGAAGTTTCATGATTCTACCTTTAATACTTTTTGAGTTATGCTCCGGACAAGATTTGGTCTACGGACAGACCGACCGACATACGGACCGACCGACCGACCGACCTTCCGACCGACACTTGCAAAACAATATACCCCCATTTTCTTCGAAAGGGGGCATAATTAACAAACCACAGCCGCAACCACATTCAACAACGAAGATAGAAACAGGAGGACCCGTAGAAGTCTACGACGTACCACTCAACAAGTAAGAAACAAGTCAGAAAAGATAAAAAAATCCAGAGAGACAAGAGATGTTTGTAAAACATATATGCCCCCTCAAGGGCCTACATTTGATGTAGATAAAAGTCCAAGGTCAAGTTAACAAGGTCCAAGGTCATGGTCAAATATGAAAGGTCTTGGTAGGAGGTGTCTATGTGTGAAATATCAAAGCTGTATATGTAAAAGTAAAATGAAACATAGGCCAGGTTAAAGTTTTTAAAAGTAGGCCAAATACCAAGGTCAAGGTCATGGTCAAATGTGAAAGGTCTTGGTTGGAGGTGTCCATGTGTGAAATATCAAGGCTGTAGGTGTAAAAGGACATGATATATATGCCTGGTTTCAGTCTTTTTAAAAGTAGGTCAAACTCCAAGGTCAAGGTTGCAATATTCAAGATCATGGTCAAATGTGAAAGGTCTTAGTAGGAGAAGTCTATGTGTGAAATATCAAGGCTGTAGGTGTAATAGGACATAAGATAAAGGCTAGGTTGAATATTTCTAAAAGTAGGTCAAACTCCAAGGTCAAGGTCCAAGGTCATAGTCAAAAGTGAAATATATTGGTTGGAAGTGACCATGTGTGAAATATCAAGGCTGTATATGTACAATGACATGAAATATAGGCCAGGTTAATGTATTATTAAAGTAGGTCAAACACCAAGGTCAAGGTCACAAGGTCCAAGGTCATGGTCAAATGTGAAAGGTCTTGGTCATAGGTGTCCATGTGTCAAATATCAAGGCTGTATGTGTAAAAGGACGTGATATATCGGCTAGGTTAAAGTTTTTTTAAAGTAGGTCAAAGTCCAAGGTCAAGGTCACAAGGTCCAAGGTCATGGTCAAATGTGAAAAGCCTTGGTAAGATGTGTCCGTGTGTGAAATACCAAGGCTGTATGTGTAATATAGCACATAAGATATAGGCCCAGTTTATTTTTTTTAAAAGTAGGTCAAACTCCAAGGTCAAGGCCACATGGTCCAAGGTCATAGTCATATGTGATAGGTCTAGGTCGGAGGTTTCCATGTGTCAAATATCAAGGCTGTATGTGTAAATGGACATGATATATCGGCCAGGTTAAAGTTTTTTAAAAGTAGGTCAAACTCCAAGGTCAAGGTCACAAAGTCCAAGGTCATGGTCAATTGTGAAAGGTCTTGGTAAAATGTGTCCATGTGTGAAATATCAAGGCTGTATTTGTAAAAGGTCATGAGATATATGCCAGGTTTAATTTTTTTCAAAGTAGGTCAAACTCCAAGGTCAAGGTCACAAGGTCCAAGGTCATGGTAAAATGTGAACGATGTTGATAGGAGGTATCCATGTGTGAGATATCAAGGCTGTATGTGTAAAAGGACACGAGATATAGGCAAGGTTAAGAATTAAGTGTAAAAATCAACAAAGGGCAATAACTCCAAGATTTTGATTGGCAGAGTTTTGGTTCTTGTGCACTGCACCTCTCCATAATGAAATCTATTCACCTGTAAAGTTTCATGATTCTACCTTACATACTTTTTGAGTTGTGCTCCGGACAAGAATCAAGTTATAAATTCAACAAAGGGCAATAACTCAAAAAATTTGATCGGCAGAGTTACGGTTCTTGTGCACTGCACCTCTCCATAATGAGATCTATCCACCTGTAAAGTTTCATGATTGTACCTTACATACTTTTTGAGTTATGCTCCGGACAAGAATCAAGTTATAAAATCAACAAAGGGCAATAACTCAAATAATTTGATCGGCAGAGTTACGGTTCTTGTGCACTGCACCTCTCCATAATGAGATCTATCCACCTATGAAGTTTCATGATTCTACCTTTAATACTTTTTGAGTTATGCTCCGGACAAGGTTTGGTCTACGGACAGACCGACCGACATACGGACCGACCGACCGACCGACCTTCTGACCGACCGACACTTGCAAAACAATATACCCCCATTTTCTTCGAAAGGGGGCATAAAAACTTATTTATAAACATGCTTTGTTGAGTACATATATCTCCGATCCTTAAATTTGTGTAGGACGTGGTTCTGCTATGCAATATTAACCCTTTCCCAATCAATACAAGGTTTTCTAACATGGTAACAGAAAGGGTTTGAAGAAACAATAGGCCAAAAGGGGAAACTGCTGATATCCAACACTTCTCCTCTAGTAATAATGAAAGGAGTGATGAAAAGAAAGGCATTTAGTAAATTATAATGGTGATGATCAACACTAACTTCTTTTTTCTCATTGTATTCCAAAACTTTCTGCGATAGAAGAGTCAAAACAACTAACCAAGAAGGTATCACAAATATGATCTAAAATACTTTGAACAATAAAAGATATCTTTCAATAGAATAATTTACAAATGAATACAAATTAAAGCATCAGTACAATAGTACCAACCAAAATTGTGAGTTACATTTACTAAACCATTCCTAAACAAGACATGGTTTTGACGTCCCTAACAAATAAGTTGGGAAAACATCGAGACAAAAGAATAAAACGATGACAAGCAGTATTTTCTCCTTTTACTTTTGTGCCATTCACTTTTAACTTGTGAGCCGAGACCGTATCTATGCTGTTGCCTCTCTGGTCCTTTCCTTTTTGCCACATTTGATTCAATAATATACTGTACACAAATCCATTCCTGGCCCCGGTTTCTCGAAAATACTTCAGCACGTTCTCATGCTCAAATCTGAACACCATTCACGAAATCCACATGAACTTCAATCAAATACCCTTCCACGTTGGAGAGTATTCATTTGAAGTTGAGCATGTTCTCATGAGTATGTTCTTATGTTTTTTCGATAAACCGGGGCCTGATCTAATAAACGATTTCTCACAAGTAACAACAACATATCACTGCTTTTCAACAAAAAATCTCGTAACTGCAGCTTGTTTTAAGCTGCAGATACGTGGTTTTTGTTGAAAAGCGACGATATCTAAAGAATCATATGTAAATACTACCAACAACAGTATTATGGTACAGCTAAGTGTAAATGAATATTGTGATAGGAATATGCATAGCTACACATAAGAGGGAGTGAATGCTTTCTCAAAATGAAATATTTCACTAAATGGTCATCAAACCCTATGTTGTGGGTACTCATTAGAATCGTCTTGTCGAGACGATTCTAATGAGTACCCACAGCCAAGGGTTTAGATTAGAAATAAAAGAGAAATAGAATGTCTTCACCTCCCTCTTATCTGTTGCTGTAAGATATGCTCAAAAGATAATAGACATCTAAAGATCTAGCCCTAAACAGCAATTTGTCTTTAGAAAAAAAATATTATAATTTTGACATCTGCCTTCCTGTTTTATCGATGACCTTATGGCAGTCATTAACCCTTTTATTGGTGTCCCTATCAATAAGGTTTGGAAAAACATTGTAAGAAAAGAAGCAATGGCTCATAAGCAACAATTTCTCCTTTTCCTTGAACATTTTTGTAGTATTGTCTGATTTTCATCTCTTTGAACTGGATGGAGTTTTACAATCCCTTTCAACAGCTAAGGTCATAATTATGGAGATGGAACCTTGCATGAAAGGCTTATCCGAAAGAGAAACGATGGATTGGCGGGTAATTGAACCTGCAACCTGTGTTACATGTCAAGCGAGTTATCACCGCACAAAAACAACCACTCCTTTTAGTTTTGACCCGTTTAAAAGTTTTGTCATTTGAGAAAGGGTTTAACTTGTTACCAGACAGCATAATTTTAAACCATGCATGAAGTTGCAAAGGACAATTTCGATGTGATGCTATTAAAAATTCATTTTTTTTGGGGGGGGGGAGGGGAAAGAAAAAATTGTGGAAAATGAAGAAACTACAAGCAATTTTTTTCATTATCTACAAAGTTTTCTTAAGTCTTTAATTTGTGTGGCATCAAAAAGCATCAATATGTGGAGGTGAATCAAAGGTTAAAATTTTGTGGCAGGCATTCAAAGATGTATAACACCGCAATCACAAAGTTAACCCATGTCCTACTGACCTTAAGTTTTGTTTCAAACAAACTACCAATTTGAGAGCAATTCTAAAAAGATTAGCTCAAGTCTATACCTCAATATTGCAGTAGAAAGCAGGCAGTATAGGCTAAGATCAGACTACACTTCTGTGTAGGCTGATCTTGGTCTATATTGCCTGTCAAAGCTTTCATCACAACAGTAAATTAACATGAACTGCATGGGAAGGGTTAACATTGGCGCTATGGCAAACAGTAAAATTCTTTTCAAAACAAGTAGATTGTCACCTGAGCATGGAAAAAGAATTACTCACGTTTCTTTGGGTCTATAATTATAAGCCCCATCCCTATTTTTGGCAAATTAGAATTACCAAAAATGTCATCTATTGGTTTAGGAGAAGATATTTAACTCATTACCAGACAACAAAATTTTAATGTATACTAATTTGAAAGAATATGAAGACAGCATATTCAAAATGACCACATTTCGAAATTTTAATAACTTTTTGGGAAGAAAACATTGTGGGAAATGAAGAGATTTCTTGTCACCAGCCATTTTCTAAAGCCTTTACTTTTTGAGGCTTCAAAAGGCGTCACTACATGGTAATGGATTAAAGACATTGTGAACCGATCCAGGAATGAACAGATAGACAGATGGAAGACAGAAAGTGATTGACCACAATGCTCAACTTGAGCACTATGAGTGATAAGCAATGTGATAAGCATCAATATCTCCATTACCACATATAATTTCTCTGCAGAAACTTATTTTCTAATTTATCAATCATCTTTAACTTTTTCAAAGTTCGATAAGTCTATAATTGAGCTGATTGATAAAGGGCTACTTACAGAACAATTCTGATTATCAAAGACTTAACCCTTTTCCAAAACAAGACCAGCTTTTGACATACCTTAATTATAGAATTGGCTTGTGAAAACATTTAGGCAAAAGAAGAAAATGCTGAGAATCAGCATTTTCTCCGTTTGCCCAAATGTTTTCTGTGATGTACTTTTAACAAATTAAACCTTAAATAATATCCATTTTGTCGTCTGCAGGACCTTTCAAATCAGAGAAAACTAAAATTTTGTCATTTGGGAAAGGGTTAAAGTTTACACCTACAAACAGCGCCACTTTAATAGAGGGCTAAGAATTTTCACATTTCATTTTATCTAATAATTCCTGCCTGTCTTTAGGTAATGTAGCAAAGTATTGTTTCTGGAGTTCAGAATATTTCTTTTCCACTGGAATAATGTCTCTGTATGTCCAATCCTGCCAATTACCATTAAATCTTTCTAATAGTTCTATCTTTTTTTCTCGAGTTTGTACAATGTCTAATGGTTCTTTTTTCACAAGGTCTGGACACTGCAAATTTTTAAAGATGAGCACCCCTCTTAGAGCAAACCAGCCACCATACTTGGGATGTATGCTAACACCATATATTCTCTACAAAATAAGATGATAAGATGATAAAGTATAAGCCATTTCCCAATCATGGCCTGGCTATTATCCTTTATGTTGATGTCCTTGATGGAAAAGACTTGGGAAAACATTTCAGACAAAAGAAGAAATTGCTGATTACCAGCATTTTCTTCTTTTACCTGAAAATTTTCTCAGCTAAAGTATATGCACAATAGTAAATAGGACAATACAACTCTACGAAACACCAATGACAAAACATAATCTTGATATAAGCTCTTGACAAACAATTTTGGTATTGCAAGAAATGCACATGTCATTATATGAAAGTCCCATCACTTACTTATGTGAAGTTATGTCCAAATCAAAAGTATTTGGGTGATCTAATTGTCATAAAAAGAAGAATCTGCTTTCCAAAACATCAAAATCCAAGATAAGTCTACATGAAAGTTGTAGCAAATGGCAATTATTCAGATTAGAACAGAATTCATGTTATATTAAATGCCCAAAGCAGAAATTCCGAAATGAACAGAATGAATGAGAGAGAAGGAAGATATAAGAAATAGGAATATGTACCAATTAACCCATTACCAGACGACAAAATTTGGGACTGTTCCAAATTGGAAGGAGTTGCAGACGACAATTTCAAGTTGATGAAATTTTAAGAATCTTTCCATTTGGGGTTAGACAACATTGTGGAAAATGAAGAAATTGCTTGTCACAAGCAATTTCTTCATTTTCCACAATGTTTTCCCAAGTCTTGTATTTTGAAGGAGTCCAAAGGCGTCACTGTGCAGTAATGGGGGTTGCAGGGGTTTCAATAACTTTTGGGCTACCCAGAACTGAAGGCAAAGTAGGCGGGGATTTTCTATTCCCATATTAACCCCAAGTAATTTTTACAAAATTAGCAGAGAGATGATACCCAAATAGATTGATGACATGCCCACCTCCCACCTCTTAATGAAACCCCTGTTACAGTTGCTGATAATCAATGTTTTCTCCTTTTGTATTAATATTTTCTGTGTTATAATTTACACAAATTCGATCTTTATCAATATATCATATTTTATCATCTGCAACTGCCTTTGACTATGACCACCCTAACATTTTGTTGTTTGGGAAACGGTTAACCCTTTCCCAAACAAGACCTGGTTTTGACGTCCCTAATAGAAATGGCTTTGGAAAATATTGAGACAAAAGAAGAAACTGCTGATAACCAGTAGTTTCTCCTTTTGTCTCAATATTTTCTATGCTATATTTTAGACAATTCATGCCTTTATCAACATCCATTTTGACATCTGCAGTGGATTTTTAATTGGAAAAGTTAAAATTTTTGTCGTTTGAGAAAGGGTTAAAGCCTTGGTACCTTATCACTAGGCCAAGCATCTGGCAGTACATCCGACCTCTGGTAATAATAAGCAGCTCCGGATATATGTCCTGCAGTTTGTACAAGAACCTTTGGTCGTCGACTTGGCAGCATTTCAAAGTCATGTATAGCCTCTATATCATAGTCCGGGAAATTCTACAAGAAAAGTAAAAAAAAAAACTTTACCAAATTCCTTTCTAAAAGAGTATTATTTAGGGTATTCTAAAATCAAAAGTGTTGCTCATTAAATTAAAAGTGTATAAGAATTGATTCAGATTTATTCTTATTTTTATCGCATGAAAGATTTTTGCAGTAGGACTTGTTAAAAAAAAAAATTGCATAAATTCCAGCTTATTTTGGAATCACTGAAGAAATTTAAAATTCAAATATCACTAAAAAGAAAACAGAGCTGTAAGGTTGCAGAAATGTATTACTACATGTTTTATATTTTCAATCAAGAAATATTTTGAGGAAGTGGTAGGATTCATAATCTGGAAGAAGGTCCATAACGGCACTTGAAACAAACATGGGTCCAGATAAGCCTTTTACAAGAGCCGCTTTTTTTAGAGCGAGATTTTTAAAGATTTCTTAAGATGTTTTTGATAAAGCATTTTTAAGACCTAGATTCTGACCGAGGTGTTCCAAATGCTCCATACTTCATACAAATGACGTCATGATGACGTCATTTGTATAAAGTGTGGATCATTCTGAACACCACGGTTTATGAATTATGGAGTGTTCGGAAAAACTCGGTCAAATCTCTTTTGTATTGTTTGTACAGAGTTGACCGAGGGGTTCCGCAAGAAGTATAGGGTAATGGCGCCTCCCATTGAGCGTCTTGAAAATCTTGCTCAAAAGAAAGCTTTATCCTAAAATATCTTAAGAAATCTCAAGATTTCTCAAGAAATCTCGCTCTAAAGAACGCGGCTCAGATCTCTGCTTACCTGCTTGACGGTTCCAAAGTGCTCAGTGATGCATTTATCCAGCATGTCACCCCCGCCTGGGCATTCATTCCTCATGATGTACGGAACCAAACTTTTGTCAAACATGTCTGGTGTGCTGACAACCAAAAATGCCAACGTGTCATATTCATAGGGAAACTTGAATCCGTTCTGTACATGATCGTTATACCATCCAATCTAAAATTCAGTAGAAAAACAAGATGTGTTTGTGAAACATGAATGCCCCCGAAATGGCCATTTATCTAACATGTTTTAAGTTTTTCGTGTAAAGGGTTGTCTTGATAAGGGTCAACGGGTGACCTTGAGGCAGGTCAAATTGCATGGATCAGGTAGATATCATTGATGGGTTACGTACCAAATTTGAGCTTTGTATGTCAAAAACTTTTGGAGAAAAGGCAAACTGTTAAGTTTTAGGACAGACATATGGATAGACAGACGGACAGACACAAGTAAAACAAAATGCCCCGGATCTTTCGATACAGGTGCATAAGCATCTATGTTTCATCAAAGGGTAAAATTAATTTAACCTCTGACAAACCATGAAATATTATGGTTTTCTAAATTCAAAATCCAGACGACAAAATCAATGTTGATGATTGTTGCTTTGTATGATATCTAGTGCAGAAAATATTGTGAGGAGAAATGTGAAGACCAGGGTTTTACTAACGAACTTATGCAAGAATTTTTCGTAGATTTGAACGTAAGTTAGTTCAAATTATTTGCGTAAGTGCGTTTTACTAAAAATGTTCGCTGGTAAGATTTGCGTAAGTTTTAGCGTAACTTTATGATCAAAAAAAGTTTGCATAAGTATTTTCGTAACTAATGCCAGTGCCTCAATTTACCTTATAAAGCCATGTAAACTATAAAGAATTACCGAAAAATTCAAAATATATATCAAAAGAAAGGTTGAAATTCAAAAATCCACGGAAAATGTATGTTTATTTCGTTGCTTTTTCTCACTTTTTGTGTTACTATTTATAGAACAGAATAACAACAACCTGGCAGCTAGTATTTTTCACGTTTACCCGATTCTAATGGACACTTTCGAACGTTTGGAACTGTATGAGTGTTCAGCACAATAATAGTTCAGCAAATCCCCTAAAATATCCAATTTCTGTAATTTTTAATAGCAGAATTACCTTTATCAATGCTAAAAAGCACAGTTTAAAACTAGTACACAACTAGTATTCTTTTATATTTACGAGAAACTTAACCGGGATAAGAGCACATTGTTGATTTATTTTTAGCCACTGTTGTTCTATTTTTAGAGTTACGATAATTATTTTCTTACGTTCAAAATTTTCTTACGATCGTTTTGTAAAACGCACTTAAGAATTTGCGTAAGAATTTTTTAGGTGTAAAGTTACTCAAAAACTTACGCAAATCTTAGTAAAACGGGCCCAAGGTATTGCATGGCAAAGGGTAATGGTATGGTGTGGCAAAGGATAATGATAATCAGTTTTAGTGGAAAAAAAACTGAACTTCGATTTAAAAAACATCAGATCTGCAAAAGATCCGACTGATTTTGTAACAAAATGAAATCATAACTCTTGTCCAAAAAGGCTGAAATTTGCTTACAGAAGATTCTATAGTATGCTGTGAGATAAGGTAATATTTTGATAATTCAATGGCTCAAAACCCACTACACAAATAGTAAAGGAAAAATATAAACATTCCAATGACTTTTTAACTAATTTATTTTTTTACCGAGCCGAAGTAGAACTATCCGAAATATTTTACTATCCGAACACCCATACATTCGCATTATTCATTAGCTATTTCTGGCGCTATAATCGAATGACAGTGTACACAGCCTTTATGTTATGAGTGTTCAATGTTTTTACAGCAATGACAAACCTTAAACGGATATGTTTCGTAACCAAAAGGCCCCAGAATCTGGTTAACTTTGTCAGAAACTTCGGTTGACATTTCGATCCAAGAGCCAATATCTACCAATAGATGTCGCCACCTGTCGATTACCATCTATCTCTGGTGGGCATTCTGGGTTAACTACTTTCAAGATGTCAGCGCCCATAAAATGCATACACGTGGTACTTCCTCATGACTTCCTGTCACGCGGCATATTTGCTTCATATGCTTGCATAGAATCAGTCGGGATGACGTCATAGCCTCACTTTCATTTTTTCATCGAGGGTACAACCTCGGTTTTTATCGTTACGGGATACCATTTTTGAGGCAGAATATCTCCAAAATCCATTGCTAAAATTCACAAACAAAACTCTTTCTCTAAAGAATGTGATTTAAACTTTCTCAACTACCAACGCATTTTTAATAATTTGGCGTAGTCGTCGAGATATTAATGCTGAAAGTTGGTAATGCCTTAAAATGACATTTCAGAATTTTTTGTCATAAATTTTACTTTTATTTTCATCTGAAAGAGCATATTTCCTTATGAAAATTCTGAAAATTTCAAGCCAAAATATTGGGCCGTTTACGAGAAATTTATATTTTTGTGTTAAAATTGGACAAATTGTTGTGGACAACAGTTCGGATTTATATGCAATTTATCGATTATGTCTCAACTTTAAATGTGTGTTTCTCGCTTATCGGCGACAACTTCAAAAAACTAATAGTATTTATACTCATTAGAATAACCAATCTTGGCATCAAGACATACTTTAAAAAATTGAAACTGGAATGAAATGTCCCTTTAAGGAAAAAGACCGAAGCTTTCACCTCCACCGAATGAGGGCAGGTCGACTGACGACGTTTTTGATTGGCTGAAGGGATTGTGCCGACCGAATCAATAGAGTAAAATGAATAATCTAATTTGAATTAATTATTTTATTAGATGAAATTGGGACGAAAATCAAACTTTATTTTGTTGCAAATGTATTTGTAGTTGCAATTTTCTGATTGCTACTTTTTGGCGACAGGATTTTGGAGTTATGCGTACCGCGTAGTGATTTTTTTATCCAAAAATGGATAAAGTGATGCGTCAAATGAGTCAGTCCGAAAATAAAAAAAAAAAAAAATAGACTGGAAATATTGTAGACTGGCTGCTTAGTCAATGATCCAAGAGCAGTCGCCAGACCGTAGACTGGAAATTTTAGACTAGAAAAAGTGAAGCCCTTGCTTAGTCGCCTTACCAACTAATCTATACTGACTGGCTTTAAAAACGCACCACTTATTTTTCAAAATATTTTCGTAGTTAAAGTCAACAGGGTCAAATTTTTACTTCTGATATATATTTCAACCAATAAGACGCGATATCCAATAAAATTTATTGCAGTCAGTTACCACGTTATTTTGCACGACGTCAACGTGCAAAATATTGATAACGTTTACGTAACTACACCTTCGGTGACCAACTGGATTTTGTTTTCATATTCCATATTCAAATGGTCAGGAGTTACTTTTATTTCTCAATCAATTTGATTAAACAAAAAATAAAGCCAAGAGACCAAAGTTCGTTGAGCACACACAATCTTTTTTATTATTCTAAGCGGATGGTTGTCAACAACATCAGGCGAGACGTTTAAATGTAAACCAATCGACAATTTTTCACTTTCATTAACGTAGCCAATCTACAGGGATTGTTTCTAAGCATCAGCGTCCTGATCAACCGTTTAAAACGAGCTTACGTCAAGATAATAACATACGTCAACGTCAATCACGTAATTGGTTTACAACAACGTTTTCAACTTCAATTGTAATACAAAAATGTTGCTACTGACAAATTCTTGCCATAACAGTGAATTGACGAATAAGATATTGCGATTTTCACTACTGGCGATTATGCCCGTGACAGATACTAACAGAAAGTCATCATCAGTTCAGGGTGCGTTCATCTTCGCTAGCCAAGGTTGAACCCACCTACGTTTGAATACAGAAACGACGTTACGTCGTAGATGTCACCCTTGGCTTGCGAAGATGGGGTGCGTTGGGCCTAGACATGATGAAAAATGGACGCCAAAACTTTTGAATACTCTCCAGCAATATATGGTAGATAATTCAAGCCGAAAAAAATAAAGATTTTGTTTCAACTCAAGGGTCAACAAGGTCACGATTGTTAAACGTTTTTCATACTCAGAGCGGAATTACTTGTTATTAAATAGAGAAAACTGTCAAATTCCTCATACCACCTCTCTGTAGATGGCTATATCTCAGTCATTTAAGCGAATTGTTGTCTGAAATTTTCAGGAAATATTGGGAAGATGCCAAGCTGTTGTTTAATATATAATACTACAAAGTTGATTATGTATTTTGCACATTATTGCCGGGTGAACTCTAGTGATGCGTTTTTAAAGCCAGTCAGTATACTTTATTTTAGCAGGTTCGTAGGAACAGGGCGGGGGCTAGGAGGGCCATGCCCCATAAAGTTGGCCAAAAATGCCGAATTTTCCTTAATTTAAACTGAAAATTTAGGGAAAATCCAAATTAGCCCCCAATATTCAGACCAATTAAAGGGGCCCATGCTAGGTTTTTTATACTTCCGAACTGTTCGGGAACTCATATTTGTGCATGGAAAAACAATTTGCAATGTATGAAAACCTCATTTCACGGCGAATAACTATCTTTCCTTTGCTATAGATCAATCCTTTACAAGCGTGTGTATACACATTCTATTTTTACTTCAAAGCGAGACAAGATCAATGTCAACCGAGACACACCTCCACGGTATTAACTTAACCCTTTCCCAAACAAGACCTGATTTTGACGTCCCTAATAGAAAAGGCTTGGAAAAACATTGAGGCAAAAGAAGAAACTGCTGATAACCAGCAGTTTCTCCTTTTGCCTCAATATTTTCTTGGCTATATCACATGATTTCAATATTAATTATCATCCATTTTGTCGTCTGAAGTAGATCTAGCTTTTGAATTGGACCTGCCTAAATTTTGTCGTTTGGGAAAGGGTTAAACACACCGTACAACCGGTTGTGTCGATGACTGTGACCTTTTTGCGAGGGATACGTGGAAAGGTTTATTTTGTACAAGCACTGAACATTTATACGCGTATTTATCAACTATAGAATACCAAAGATCCCTTCGTTTATTTATAAAAGTACGAGGGGCGTTCATTAAAGATTTCCCCTGACCTACTTCCAATGAGCCGAGAGAGTCGAAACTTGGCATAAATATTAGTCTTTCTATACATAGGCTTCTTCAAGGGAGACACACTTCTCCTATCGCTTTATGCAGTTTTGGAGACCTTTTTTGTAGTACTCCGCAGGTTGTGTCCAAAACCATGCCTTCACTTCAGAAACGAGGCTTTCGTCGTTTTGGAAACGCATTCCCTTAAAAAATGATTTCAAGAATAGAAAGAGGTCGAAGTCAGAGGGAGCAAAGTTGGCAGAGTAAGGGAGATGATGAAGGATTTCATAGCTACAGGACCGAGCTTCTGTCTTGGCATCATGCGAGTTGTAAACAGGCACATTGTCCTGCTGTAGCCATACTACTCTGGTCAGCATTCCACGCCTATCCGGTTTGATCGATTCTCGCAATTTGTTCAGAAGTGAAGCATAGTACGTTCCAGTAATTATGGTACCCTTTGCCAAGAAACCATCATCACTACTCCACGCTGGTCACAAAATAATGTCAGCATGACTTTATCTGTTTATGGTTGGACCCGTGCCTTCTTTGGAGGTGGCGAGTCAAACTACATCCATTGCTAAGATTCAGCTTTTGTCTCCAGATCATAGTGATGTACCTATAATTCATCCGGTGTAATGAGTTTGGCAAAAACGTCCTGCTGGTTATCTCAGCACGTGGTCAAAAGAGCGTGGGAGCACTTGACTCGATCTTGCTACTGGAAAGGAGTGAGTAATCATGGAATCTATCTAGCTGAAACCATTCCCATGTGCAAATGGTCATAGATGATTTTTCCACATACCCTACACTGATTTTAACCTCACAGGCTTATTGGCAATCTGTTATATCGCGGTCGTCCAGGATGGTAGCCTCTACCTGCTTGATGGTGGCATCATCAATGGCAGACTTTGGCCCCCTACAAATTTGGGCCGTTTGCACAGGTTTAAGTCCACACTTGAACTGACGATGCTAGTGTTTAACAATGTCAGATGATGGGGTACCATCCCCATTAATTTCTTTCATCTCATCAAATGCCTCCTTTGGAGTGCGACCTTTCAAATGCAGGAACCTGGTGACTGTTCTTTACTATCTTGCGCCATTACGCTACCTTACTTAACATAGGTAGACGAAAACGAGAAACGAATTATATTTCAGAGCTGCAAATTTTTGTGTGACCTATAGAGGTATACGGTAATGTATGTGTACAATTTCAACTTCCTACCTCAACCAAAAGTAGGTCAGGGGAAATCTTTAATGAACGCCCCTCGTAAATTCATTCGACCTACCATGCAAATGACATGTTCGTTCAATGCCGAACCTGTCTTCGCAAACTTTCGACGCAGCCGGTTGTACGGTGTGTTGAATCTCACTTAGCACAGATGACGTACCTCTGACGTAATTGATTTTTGAAGGTTGGGCATACGTAACCGTTACAAAACAAAAACAAGGACAATATGAACCAACTCGCACGTTATTAACTATATACTTGGATTTTAATAGGCCTATACTTAATGAAGCTTGATGAGTGCTAACAATGGACATAAGTGATCTACCCCTTCAGGTTGGTAATTTCATACGTTATTTCTGGTTTGTAATTATTGTGCCATTTGCATTTTCGACAGCCTAGCTGATCCCCCTTTAAGGGGATTTAGCCCGCCCAATATGAAATTGCTTCCTACGAGCCTGTTTAGACTAGTAAATTTATATTAAATTTTATAGTTACAGGGTATAAAATAAAATCATGAAGTAGCCTAAAGCACGAATGATCATGGAAAGCAGCATTGGAAATGAGTCTCAAAGAAGCTCGTGATCTACATTTATTCTTTGACACTCAATGCTTTCCATGTAGGCTTATTTTTCTCAAATACATGGACAGATAATAAATTTCTTCATTGGGGAGGGGGTCAATTTCACGATTCAATGGCGAGGGGGTTCGAATAGAAGTATGCCAATTTCGACATTGATTCCACCAGTTAAATATCATACCTCTTGCGACAGTAATTTTGTTCTGTAATATATTTGAATACATTTCAACTGGTCAAAATTGTCGTTATGTGAAGGTGATAGAGTTCGATTGATTGAATAATTTAACGGTGTTTGGCGCCTTTTTAACATTATAACCACATAGGCTAATGATCCTGAGATGAATGCTTTGGAAAATTTTGTAAAAATTAAAAAAAATGCTTGTGACAAGCAATTTCTTCATTTCGCACATTGTTTTCTACCAAGAAAGACCAGGAAATATCAAATTTTATTCACTTAAAATTATCGTCTGCAAAATCTTTAAAGAATCAGTCTAAGGTTTAGCCGTTTTGGTAAAAGATATTAAAGGGGGACGAGCTAGGCTGTCGAAAATGCAAATGGCACAATAATTACAAACCAGAAATAACGTATGAAATTACCAACCTGAAGGGGTAGATCATTTATGTCCATTGTTACCACTCGTCGAGCTTTATTAAGTATTAAAATCCAAGTCAATTAATAACATGCTGGTCGTCCTTGTTTTTGTTTTGTAACGGTTACATATGCCCAACCTTCAAAAATCAATTACGTCAGAGATACGTCATATGTGCTCAGCGAGATTTAACACGCCGTACAACCGGCTGCGTAGAAAGTCAGCGAAGACAGATTCGGCATCTGATGTCATGTGCATGGTAGGTCAAATGAATTTACTTTTATAAATAAACGAAAGGATCTTTGGTATTCTATAGTTGATAAATACGCGTATAAATGCTCAGTGCTTGTACAAAATAAACCTTTTCACGTATTCCTCGCAAATAAGGTCACAGTCATCCACACAGCCGGTTGTACGGTGTGTTAATATCGCGGAGGTGTGTCTCGTTGACCTTGACCTTGTCTTGTTTTGAAGTAAAAATAGAATGTGTAAACACGCTTGTAAATGGTTGATCTATAGCAAAGGAAAAATGTTTTTTCGCCGAGATTGAGGTTTTTATGCATTGCTAATTGTTTTTCCATGCACAAATATGAGTTCCCGAACAGTTCGGAAGCATAAAAACATAGAATGAGCCCCTTTAACACAGCAGGCCTATTTTAAGGTAGAATACTCGTATTGTGGCCAATGTGAGATTCACATTTAACATCGATTTTTTTTCGAGCGTCGTCGTTAGGTATCCGAACCTATTCGGTCGCGGTCGTAAATATTCGGCGGTGAAAAGTTCCACGACGGAATGTTTTCGACCGCGCCCGAATTTTTCCGACGTCGCGCAAATGTCAGTAGGGGTAGACTACCTTAATTATATCGTGGCTGCTGTAGCACCAAACCATGAACACGTGTCGTTTCTATACTTATTACTCACTGGTGGTGAACTCGGCCAAAGCTAGGGACGTTTTTTCGCGATCAATGTATTCCGTCGGTGTTGTTATTAAATGTCGTAACTACGGGTTTACCGAAGCCGTAGTTACCAGATTTTATAACAACACCGACAGTTTGTCAATACAAAACGGTAAACTCGGTCTGTTTTTAGAACAAGTTCAGTGTCATTAGAAAGAAAATCTATAAATTCACATTTAAACGCAAAATATCTATACCTTGTAGCGAAAATTGTTTTAGTTCAACTTCACCACCAGTGGTCCTGGGACAACATCATTATTTAGCCTTCAGATGCTCTCCCAAATACGTTTACGAACGTCCACTTATTAATGGGTTCAGTATCGTTTACCAATGTGGGCGAGCGGCTGGAGGCTCGGCTAGGATGTTGCGGTAGTACTAGTATGAGAAACAACAGTAGTCCATGGTAATGTGCTCTAGTCGCCGCGATATAACCATAGCGGTTTTGAACGGCGTAAAACCCTATAATCCATGTCACTTACTGATGGCAGAAATGTAAGGAAGGATATACATGTACATGTATAGTCTATATTAGCCGCCGCCGAAGTTCAAACCCTGGGTCTCAAGATTGATCAACTGCGGTGGTGGAAGCTTTAGATAGGGCTACACGTTATGGATTTGCAACTTGAAGGTATAGAATACACGTAGGCTAATTCTGACCATTTTGAGATTCATAAAAAATCGGCTTTTTTTGGAGCGGCCTCGTTACATAACCGAACATATTCCGGCGCGGTCGTAAACATTCGGCGGTAGAAAGTTCTACCGTCGAATGTTTTCGACGTCGATCGAATAATTCCGACGTCGCGCGAATCTCATTACGGGTAGACTACCGTAATCTCTGGACTATTCAGTATATAATCATTCGCTATGTTTCATCTTGCGAGAACATTGGGCGCTTTTTAACGCCCTTCAAGAAAAAGGTTGTAGAAAACATTGTGGAAAATGAAGAAATTGCTTGTGTCAAGCAATGTCTTCATTTCCCACAATATTCTATACACAGATAGACAAATAGATATAAAATTCCACTCATTTGAAATTGTCACCTGTAGCACCTTTGAATTTGGACCAGTCTAAAATTTTGCCGTCTGGTAATGGGTTAAATCAACACCAAGCAGCACATTTTTGAAGTTTGAATAGTATCGATCAAAGTCATACAGTTTATAGAATCTAGCAGAGCAACCATTAAAGAAAAATGAGAAAGTGATTGGTATCCGTTTTATCAC
Source organism: Fragum sueziense (assembly GCA_963680895.1). Taxonomy (NCBI): domain Eukaryota; kingdom Metazoa; phylum Mollusca; class Bivalvia; order Cardiida; family Cardiidae; genus Fragum; species Fragum sueziense. The sequence goes on from OY804594.1 coordinate 48,178,364, forward strand.
AAGAGTTTCTAGTCGTGGGATCTGAAATAATTAACATTACTGCGTCGATTTTCCACAACATACGTATACGTATAATAAGCCATCTGATTGGTCGAGACCAATATCTCATCCAGAATGAATGATTGTTACATGTGATCTTAAAGGTTGGGATTTAGATTGGTTGGTCTCGGACTGAGCTTTTTTTGGACAGGGATTACATTATATTTTTCCCAACACAAACCTTTGTTTTGACCTTCTCGATAAGGAAAGTATGGCATCGCTAGCTAAAACAAACACAAAAACGTCGATACATGTATTACATATTTCATTTGACATGGCGCAGATTTTGTTATCATAAATAACACGCCTGAGCTTTTTTCGTAATAATAATAATTCAGTAGTGTGTTCTTGCACACCTTCAATGAATTCTCTCATGTAACGCTTTTTGCCAAAAAAAATGAACATGTTTTGCGCACTGGTCAGTGCCATACCTTATGAAATCAGCTTAAAAAGAAGGAAATGCTCATAACCGGAATTTTCTCTTTTCCGTAATTTCCAAATAATATTTTTGTAACATTTGAGTTGCCTGAATGACCTTTCAGTTTCGACTACCCTAAAAGTTTATGCTACGAAAGGGGGTATTTAGTTTCAAGGATTATTGTTGTCTGCAATACCATTCCAATTAGAAGAATCCAAATTTTTGCCGTCTGGTAATGGGTTAAACGTCTGTTTCGAGGAATATTTTTGAATCACAGATAGGATCAGACGTCGTTTCTTGTACAGTCACGTGCTGATTAAAGTCTAGTTTATCGGAACTATTTTCTCCTGGACTCGATGTGGGACTATTTATCATTGGTTGATATTCTTGCGCAGTCTTCACGTGAAATAGGGACATCCCCATTTTACCCACAGTTGAAACTATGTCGTGCTGTTTCTTCTTTTTGTGTTTGTGATGTGATCCAGTCTCAGGCGAGCTTTTCGAAAAATCAGATTCAAGATCTCTTTCGAGTTGATAGAGTTTGTTCTTTTCGTTGAAGATTCTGAGTCTTTCCGCCATTAATTGTGCATCGTACATAAGTTTCATTCTACGTCCGTCTATTTTTAGCAGTTTCTCTTTTTTAATGTATTTAAGAACCATTTCGTCTTGAACATATGCCAAGTGACCCCGGCCTCGTTCCCGTTTGAATCTGGAGAGAAGTGTACAGAAAACGCCGAAAATTGAATAAACAATAACAGTGGCAACAATAAACTTCATGGCGCCTTCTGCGTCATATCCGGTTTCTTGTGTGACGTCATTTCCAGTTTGATAAGAACTATTTTCTTTCGGAATTCTGGGTATTTTGACAACGGTCCCATTGATGACTGTACAATTTTTATCGAGAAATAATCTCAACTCTGTCGCCATTGGACTCTATAGATGACTGTTGTGTGCTTCTCATAGATCTGAAAGAAGAAAATGATGATTTGGACCAGCATCTAGAAAAAGCGCGGTGGGGATTGTGCATGCTGGGATGGATAACGAATACGGACAAAAATAATCTCGAATCTTGTCAAATATTTTGCATATTTTACATGTAACTCCTTTATTTCTTTGTCGATTTTCAAAAGGTCTGTTGCATGTACCCCGCCTTGAAAATCCCCTTCCTCGGATACATGGATTATTTGTGGTATCCTCTTAATTTTTCCAAAAATTGATCCCAACTGACCAGAAAACGAAATGATAACGACTACGGCAAAATAAGCCACGCTTCAGGTAGGAAATTGTGCAATAATTTTCTTATTTCTGTGTCAATTTTCAAGCGGTTTGCATGTACCCTGCCTTACTGAGCGCTTTCCTCAGGTGTATTACTTATTTGAAAACTCCCCATATTTTTTCCCAAAAATTGATCCCAACTGACCTGAAAAACGACCAGATTTTTTGTCGTTTTTCTGGTCGATTGGGATCACTTTTCGCAAAAAGTACAGCATACATCAGAGGAAAGAGCTCAGTAAGGCGGGGTACATGTAACAAACCGTTTTTTAATTGACGCAGAAATAAGGAAGTTATTGCAAAATGTCTTACCTGAAGCGAGGCAAATTTGTCCGTAGATTTACCCATCCCAGCATGCACAATCCCCACCGTGAAAAGGGGCATTATAGTATTGTGAACATTTTTTTCTCAATGTTTTTCCAAACTTTTGCACTCTTATTAGCGATAGATGAATAGCTTTTGTTATGAAAGGGGTTTAAAAAACTTTGTACAAACAGTCCCTGGGCTTGAATAGAAAGTTATTTGCTTATGTTTTATAATAGGATCTACATGTACACTTACTCAAGTTACTTTGATTTTAGCAATTTCTTTTGTCGTTGGCTACACATCTTTTCAATGTGAATAAAAAAATCGCAAAATTTGTCTTGAATGCATTCAGAAATGAATATGGATATAGCCCCGTTCCTATAATTTAAGAGCATTGAGACAAAGCATTGAGACGAAAGAAAAAATGCTGATGTCTTCTTCTTTTGCTTCAAAATTTACCGTGCTTTATATCTATTGGTGAATTTCCAAATGGGCCTTTCGTCATTGCATATTAGGTTTTTGACCGTCTATATACATGTTTAATTGTTAATACAAGTCCAAAAGCAATATTTAATCATCAGGTAACGGGTAATAAATTTGTACTCGGGTACTGACAATTTTGGACCCTATCCGTGGGTACCCGAGTTCTCGTTTCACCTTTATTTCTTACCATCCGAAATGGACAGATACAGGCATTATTCTTAACCCATTCCCAAATGGCAAAATTTTAGGGTGGTCCAATTTGAAAGCTGCTACAAATGACAAATTGAATGTTATTAGAAATAGGATTTGTGTAATATATGGCATAGAAAATATTGAGACAAAAGGAGAAACTGCTGGTTATCAGCAATTTCTTCTTTTGTTTCAATGTTTTCCCAAGTCTTATCTATTAGGGACGTCAAAACCAGGTCTTGCTTGGGAAAGGGTTAAATCTAACATCTGCGTGGTCAATAAAGAATAGTCCCTGTACACTTTCTTCTACTCGAAACAGCATTGGCAAACATTGGCGGAAAAGAAGATAATGTTTCCAATAAGCATTGTCTATTTGTATCTATTAAAAGGGGTTTTAATCTATAATTTACACACCACGTACGTTCTAAATCAGCCTACTAGAAGTATGCTCTTTGCAACAACTTTCACCTCGGACCAGTATAATTTTTGTCAAGTGCAAGTGTTACATATATGAACTTAATAGTACTGACCTAATCTTATGGCAGATGCTTATAAAATAGAATGATGTACGAATAAGTAAGCAACATAATACTGACCTCTAAAATTATGTTATTTTGCATGCGATGGTTTGAATTTTGTAGGTGGCAAATCAACGAATGCAAAAGTGTACTGCAAATTTAGAATTCTTTTCCCCGTTATTACTGTAAGAAAGGGAGGTATTCTTGATTTGCAACGAATATGCAATGTACATAAGTGGCTACATCAGTAAAACATAGGTTAAACTTTGAAAACAAGTGTCATAATATCTTGACGGCACTATAGTATCTTTCTATTGTCATCAATAAGAAAATGCATGTTTTTCAATCTTTGCCCTTTCGAGATGGGCATTTTGTCTACTGATCCAAAATAAAAGCAAACACAGACGTCATGATCATAAGTTTGTATTTATCATAGAATATGTATGATATAGCATAGAAATCTTTGAGAGAAGAGGAGAAATACTGACGATCAGCAGTTAATTCGTTTGTCTTAACTGTTTAAGAATTCACTGGTATTATAGTCGAAAACAGGTGTAGTTTTGGAATGTTTTAAATCGTGAAATTAATTTACATACCCAAATAAATCCAAAACCTTTCTACAAAGAAGGTATAAATTAAATATAGCAAATTTGATAAATTCAATATAAAACCTTATTATTAAAACCCTTTGCTTAAAAATGATCGATTTTTTTTTTCGATTTAATCGATCAATGTATAGAATACATTTGTCACTTGTTATAACGAAAGTAACGAAGTCGGTTTCACATTATGTCGGAATTTTTCGCGCCACCTCTTTGTCTTTCGTTGCGTATCCGAACCTATTCGGGCGACGTCGGAAACATTCGGCGGTGGAACATTCCACCGCCGAATGTTTAGTAAGTCGCCCGAATATTTCCGACATTGCGTGAATCTCATTAGGGATTGGCTACCTTACGTCGAAGGGAAACTTGGTCCAAGTTCTCATAAATGTAGATCTAAATCAAAAATGTTTTTAACTTTAAGGGACAATACTCCAGTTTTTCGGAACACTCGGTCATTATTGTAGAAAATTTAATGTTTCGTACCATATTATGTTTCGCTACGATATTTTCGATAATATAACACGCCTTTACAATTTACCACTTTTGACTGAAAGAGCGTATTTGTTATGCGTAACTGGTTTCCTCAAGATGGAAATCGATTATTTAGAGCAAGACAGTTGTAAGTGTGCATGCAGTCACCACTCTTTTGTGTCATTTTATTCATGTGTAGCTGATAAAAATTGCTGTAATTCACTAAAAAGTGCGATGACCTATATATTTTCTATTTGAATAATTACCAGGACATATTGCTTAATACAATGAAGACGTTTTATCACATTCTATTATGTAGAATTCGAAATATTTCCAAATAACACTTCAGCTTCGTCGATCTTACTGAACACATGAGCATGCTGTTTTATACATATACGCGTTCATAATAGCATCTACTTGGGGATTTCTGTTCTTATCAAATGTAAGACGTTACTTAAATCCATTTTTGGGACAAAATAGTGATTATATAGCATATTTTTTTTAGCATTTCAGTGACCTTGGACAGGTACAAGAAATTGCACATTTTTTCGCTGTATCTGATACGACCGTTAAACAAGATCGATGACCATCCATTTTTATTTCATTTTAAAATCGGGCTTTGCAAAGCCCGATTTATATTTACTGCAAATTCGACAGTCGATGAGTTAAAAAAAGACTGCAAACTTACCATGATCCACTGAGCAATGTTTTCGAGCCAAACTATGTGTTTTCAAGCACCGAAGAAACGGCTTTTTCAGTCACAATCTACGAACTTTTTTATATTGTTTACTTTTGCGACAAATAAAGAAGAGGCTAATACAAAATTTGATGTAATTTTCGCTTTTATTAATTACCAGTTAGTATTTTCAGTGTTTATAACAAGCTTTTCGGTTGAGTAAAGGAGTTGAAACGTACAATAGGTTAACTGTATAATACATTTGTAGCAGTTACAATATCACTGCTCTGATTTTTCAACAAACCAAATAGTTGGACACATTGCATTTTTTATCCGCTGAGCGCCGTGTTCGAGCCAAACTATGTGTTTTCAAATATCGAAGAAACGGCCTTTTTAGTCACAATCTACAAACTTTTTTTATCTCATTTACTTTTGCGACAAATAAAGAAGATGCTAATACAAAATTTGACGTAATTTTCGCATTTAGTAATTACCAGTTAGTGTTTTCAGTGTTAATAACAAGCTTTTCGGTTGAGTAAAGGATTTGAAACGTACAATGGGTTAACTGTATACTACATTTGTAGCAGTTACAATATTACTGCTCTGATTTTTTTCTCGACCGGTCATTTGCCCAGTGGTAGGACTGACAACCAATCAAATTTGTTATGCTTATCACGTGGTCTAATTCCACGCTAACCGAACTGACACTTACATTTTGCGTGTTATCCGCGGAGCTATGTGATAAAGGCAAACACCGCAGAAACTGTCATTTCAGTTACAATCTACAAACTTTTTTCTTTGCCGTGCACTTTTTCGACAAATAAGGAATAGGATTATACAAAAATTAATGTTATTTTCGTTTTTAGTAATTACCAATTAGTATTTTAGTGTGTCTTACAAGCTTTGCGGTTGAGTAAAGAAAATCGAACTGTAAAATAGGATAACTGTGTTATAAATTCGTAGCAGTTACAATATTACTGCTTTTTAGCTCACCTGAGCACGAAGTGCTCGAGGTGAGCTATTGTGGTCACTCAATGTCCGTCGTCCGTCTGTCCGTCCGTCTGTCCATCCGTTTGTCAACAATTTGGTGTTAACACTCTAGCATCCACAAAAGTTGGCCAATTTTGATCAAACTTGGTCAAAGCAAGTATGGTCATAAGTTCTCGGATGAGTTCGATTATGGGCTGGATCGGACCTGGAAGTCTGGAGTTATTTGCCCTTGAACGCAAAAAATAGCTAGTTTTGACTTTGTTTACACTCTTGCATCTACAATTATTGATCAATCAAGACAAAACTTAAACATAATGTTGGAGACCATAAGATCTTGCATGACTGTAATTTTCAGTCTGATCTGATCAGAAAGACGAGAGTTATGTGCCCTTGAATTCGACAAAATTGCCATTTTTGGCAGTTTTCAACCTTGTTTACACTCTAGAATCTACAATTATTGACAAATCAAGACAAATTTGAACACAATGTTAAGGACCATAAGATCTTTGATGAGTTTAATTGTCAGTCTGATCTGAACAGAAAGTCCAGAGTAACATGCCCTTGAATTTGACAAAATTGCCATTTTCAGGTGGTTTCGACCTTGTTAACACTCTAGAATCTACAATTATTAATCAATCAATACAAAACTTGGACACAATGTTGGGGACTATAAGATCTCAGATGAGTTTGATTTTCACTTTGATCTGAACAGAAAGTCCAGAGTTACATGCCCTTGAATTTGATAAAAGTGTCATTTTCGGCTTGTTTCGACCTTGTTAACACTCTAGAATCTACAATTATTAATCAATGAAGACAAAACTTGGACACAATGTTTGGGATCATAAGATCTCGGATGACTTTGATTTTCAGTCTGATCTGATCAGAAAGTCGAGAGTTATGTGCCCTTGAATTTGACAAAATTGCCGTTTTTGACTGTTTTCGACCTTGTTTACGCTCTAGAATCTACATTTACGGACCAATCAAGACCAATTTAAGACATAATATTGGCGATCATAATATCTCGGATGAGTAAGATTTTCAGTCTGATCTGACCAGAAAGTTTAGAGATATGTGCCCTTGAATTTGATAAAATTGCCATTTTCGGCTGTTTTCGACCTTGTTTACGCTCTAGAATCTACAATTATTAATCAATAAAGATAAAACTTGAACACAATGTTTTGGACCATAAGATCTCAGATGAGTTCGATTTTCAGTCTGATCTGATCAGGAAGTCGAGAGTTATGTGCCCCTGAATTTGAAAAACTGCTGTTTGCGGCTGCGTTCGACCTTGTTCAATGGGGAGAATCACGTGATTGACAATGGTTTTGAACACGAAAAAATGGCGACGAAATGACCGCTTCGGCGTGAAAATCCAAACTTTAGAAAGGTATGTATTCAATCTACGTAGCTTCTCAGACAAACCACCTATCCTAAAGTACCCGCTATTGTCTAAGGTTTTCATAGACACCCAACTTTCCCTTATCCGTTCGCTGTATTTAGAGAACACTTAAAGAATATTTCCGAAATTGCGAAAATTTTGGATGTATGTTAAGCACGCCGCATCATATTTACAGCTTTATTTCTTACCCAAAAAAACTCTCTGTTCACACGACATATTTCCAGACCATCTTTTATCGATGACATTTTATGCTAGTCCATTTACAAGGTCTGTGTTGTCTTCGTTAAGCGTATTTACGAAACAGATGTTAAACACACGTGCAGTGCTGTAGTGTTTGGCACGCCGAATTCTTGTGAGTGTAATGTTAAACACGCACACACTTGCTCGTGTACTAGGGAAGACAAGGATTGGACGAATTGGTTGTTTATTCATAACCCAATCTGATAGAAATCCGGTGTTAGGCCTAACTTACAGAAAGTTCAAACATATGACAGACATCGTAAGGGGTAATCTTTTATGAATTTGGAAAAAAACGAAATCGGCTATAACATTAACTACTAACTAATTAAATCTCCTGTTATATAAAATTCTCCATGACAAATACGTGCAAACAAAATGATTCTGAACTGAAATGTGATGTCCTCGTTTCCTAGTTTACGGTGTGTTACATAGTATCTTATATTGTATGTGTAAAAAATCTGAAAATTATAGATAATGGTTGACAAAGTGGGTGGGGTAAAATGAAATGTGAAGCAATTTTTTACTTTGAAGTTCAATCACTTTTTCTGTATCGATCATATCAAAATGAAATTTTGCATGTACTTTCAATAGACCAAGGACAGTATATTTTTAACGAGCCATCTATCATATCAGTTTTTTTTTAACTTCTGTATTCGTTCTTCTGTCAATTTCAGATTTTGCTTACTTTTGAAGTACTCAATTTACGAAACCATCTCTACAACCTTTATTTTTTGTATAAATTGTTACCGGTGTGATTTCGTGTGAAAAACTCTAAAAATAAGCCCAAAATCCGATTTTTACACAAGCAAATAAAAGATAGTATGTAACGGTAGTAACCCTATCAATCCACAGATTTTGACGAAAATCTAATTATTGATTCATTGTTGCAACCCATCCTTTTGAGAAAGTCATTCAAGCTCTTTTACTAGTAGATCTATTGAAATTCTTCTTGTGACAATGGAGATTGGACCTGTAAATTAGAGTTTTACCACAATCACACACATACTCTCTTCTACCTTCATGGAAATCAAGGTGTTCTTTCCTGGTGTGTCTGTAATTTGTCGTTAAAGAACACATGTGGCATGTCACGTTTGACTCCCTTCTGTGATCCCTCTGATGTAATCGCAGGGCACAGGCCAGGAGTAACGAATTTTCACAAATTTATAAGTTGCATTTGTATTTCCTTTCAGCATCATGTTTCCTGCGCCAGAAATTAAAATGTTGACTTAAGAATATAAATGTAAATTAGAAGGATTGTGATTATTCGAATTGATTTCATCTGGTTCTGAATTGTATATTAACTGAGTTCCTGCCATGACCTTTTTAAATGTTTCTTCAATAGTGAAGCACTATCTAACGATGATTTACTAGGTGAAGCTCGGTACATTGGAGACTTAAAATGACATTTTTTTTATCTGAGTTTCCGATTTTGAAGACGTTGCGTGCTTCCTTTTGATTCCAGACTTTTGACTTGCGTAAAGAAAGCCGAGACTTCTTTCGAGTCAATTTAAAAATTGAAGAAAATTGTACAGGTATATGTTAAAAGCAGTTAAAAGGTAACCGTTTTATCAGAATTTGACATATAGATTATGAACAATCCACTTAAAATCCGGTGTCTGGCATGAAAGTAACATATAGTATCATGTAAAACCTTGTTTATGATGTAATTATCTGAAGAAAAAAAAACATCTGACAGGGACAAATAAAGGGTTATCTTCTACAATATTTTCTTCTGACCAATTAAAAAAAACTTGTGATTATTCGAATTGATTTCATCTGGTTCTGAATTGTATATTAACTGAGTTCCTGCCATGACCTTTTTAAATGTTTCTTCAATAGTGAAGCACTATCTAACGATGATTTACTAGGTGAAGCTCGGTACATTGGAGACTTAAAATGACATTTTTTTTATCTGAGTTTCCGATTTTGAAGACGTTGCGTGCTTCCTTTTGATTCCAGACTTTTGACTTGCGTAAAGAAAGCCGAGACTTCTTTCGAGTCAATTTAAAAATTGAAGAAAATTGTACAGGTATATGTTAAAAGCAGTTAAAAGGTAACCGTTTTATCAGAATTTGACATATAGATTATGAACAATCCACTTAAAATCCGGTGTCTGGCATGAAAGTAACATATAGTATCATGTAAAACCTTGTTTATGATGTAATTATCTGAAGAAAAAAAAAACATCTGACAGGGACAAATAAAGGGTTATCTTCTACAATATTTTCTTCTGACCAATTAAAAAAAAAACACTTTCAATACTCTGAAAGCGATTTTGACCGTAAACTAGGAAACGAAGACATCACATTTCAGCTCAGAATCTTTGTGTTTACACGTATTTATCATGGAAAATTATATATAACAGGAGATTTGATTAGTTAAAGCAATTATAGCCGAAAACGTTTTTTCCAAGTTGATAATGTTCAGATTACCCCTTACGATGTCTGTCACATGTTACTGTAAGTTAACACCAGATTTCAATCGGGTTGGGTCATGAATATAATCAATTTGTCCAATTTCCTCGGCATCCATAGTACACGAGCAATTGTATGTGTGTTTAACATTACAATCACAAGAATTCGGCGTGCCAAACACTACAGTACTGTACGTGTGTTTAACATCTTTTTTCGTAAATACGCTTAAAAAAAGACAACACGGACCTTCTTTATGGACTAGAATGAAATGTCAGCGATAAAAAATGGCCTGGAAATATGCCGTGTGAACAGAGATTTCTTTGGGTCAGAAATAAAGCTGAAAATATGATGCGACGTGCTTAACACACAGCCAAAATTTTCCGAATTTCGAAAATATTCTTTAAGTGTTCTCTAAATACAGCGAACGGATAGAGGAAAGTCGGGTATCTGTGAAGACCTTAGATATTAGCGGGTACTTTAGGATAGGTGATTTGTCTGAGAAGCTAAGTAAATTGAATACATACCTTTCTAAAGTTTGGATTTTCACGCCGAAGCGGTCATTTCGTCGCCATTTTTTCGTGTATAACATCATTGTCAATCACGTGATTCTCCCCATTGTTGTTTATACTCTAGAATTTACAATTATTTATCAATCAAGACAAAACCTGGACAACAATGTTCACAGTTGGGCACCATTAGATCTCGTATAAGTTGGATTTTCTCATGTAATTGACCATAAATTCGTTCTCAGTCTTAAAGTCATAAATATTAATTGAATCGAACAAAAGAGTTGCTCATATCATTTTGGTTCAGGTGAGCGATATAGGACCATCATGGTCCTCTTGTTTTGTTCTCGAGCGGTCATTGAACTGACAACCCTAAAACACATTTTATCTTTCCCAAACGACAAGAATTTAGGGTCTTACAATTTGGAAGCTGCTGTAGTCAATAAAAGGCATGTTGTTATAGATAGAAATTGTGTACAAGATAACACAGAAAATATTGCGACAAAACGAGAAACTGCTGGTTATCAGCAGTTTCTTCTTTTGATTCAATATTTTCCCAAGCATTTCCACTAGGGACGTCAGAACCAGGCCCCGGTTTCTCGAAAAACTTAAATACATTCTCATGAGAACATGCTCAACTTCAATGGGATACTCTCCAACGTTGAAGGGTATTCGATTGAAGTTCACGTGGATTTCGTGCGATTTGAGCACGGTGCTCAGATTTGAGCATGAGAACGTACTTAAGTTTTTTCCAGAAACCGGGGCCAGGTCTTTTTTGGGATAGGGTTAAAAACCTTAACATTCCAACAAATTCCTGTCAAACTGGTATTTCGGGATCACAAACACATCTTGTTTTTACGTTGAGCCAATTATCGAGCTAAATTGAAGCAACTACAAATGAGCTTAGTCTCTGAAAAAAAAAAAAAAAAAAAAAAACAAAAAAAAAAAAAAAAAAAAAAAAAAAAACGTTGTGACATGTTAGACAATGGTTGACCAACATCAGTTCTAAATGAGTGCAGCAATGATTATCACACAAGTAAGCTTTTAGAGTTTTATTTTCAGATATTGAAAATAAAACCTAAGAATATCAAGGATGAATCATTTGCTTATGCCAATCTTTGATCTGGGTCCATCTGATCTGAAATGCTACACTGGTCCTATATCTGCACCCAACCCTACTGTATAAATTGTTCTGTTTATTGATAGATTAATGATTTGATATTGAAGACAAATATTGAAGCTAGGCTAGTCTACTATTATGTATACCCTTTCCTTAACAGCAAATTGAAATTCATCCATTCTCAAATATTGGGTATGATTGCAAGACAGTTCATAAATCAAAGAAAAAATCTTATTATCCACATTTTATATTCTCTTTTTTTTCCTTCATGTTGTCCAAACTTTTAAAATAAGGGTCGTCTAAATTTGTCTTGTTCAGGAAAGGATTAAGTTTGTATTTTGATAGTTTTTTTAAAATATTTTGTTTGCGTTTTCTTTACAAGTATAAAAAAATCAAAATTATTTTATGTTGTTATCTTTTATCCATGTTACTCTTCAAAATCAAGATATATCGGTATCTGGATTTTGTGATTCACAAGTAAAGCTTGTTATAGCTCACAATAAATGAACTGGTAGAGCAATTCTCGCTATTAACTATTAGCTAGAGATGCTCTGCCAGGTCATTATATGGTTGCATATTTGTTCACAAGAGATCACTGAGGGCTGGAAGTGTTGTTCTATGATAATAATCTCTTTTAAACATATCTTTTGGGCCGTGGTCGTGGCGCAGTTGATAACGCACCTGAATCTCGTTCGAGAGGTCCAAGATTCGATACCCAGCCGCGACAAATATCCTTTCTGATAAAAATTCAACCACCAATGGTTTTATATCGTGAACCTATGCGGGTAGCAGCTGGAGGCTCGGTAAGGGTGTTATGGTAGTACTGTAATGAGAAACAACAGGAATCCGTGGTTAGGTGCTCCAGCCGCCGCGATATGACCATGGCAGTTGAAACAGTGTAAAATCCTAATAAACCTATCAAAATCAATGCATTGGCAAAGAATTCTGTGCTAAAAATAGACTAGGATTACCGTTACGTTTTGATAACCCGTCGGTGCTGTTATAAAATATCCTAACTACAGCTTGACTTAAGGTTTACGAACTGAGAATGAAATGCAGAGCCAGAGGCGAAATTTGAAAAGTGCCAGTAATTCCTAAACTGTGATACATTTCCATTCCAAATACAAACATAAGCATTTCGTATGGTTTAGAATTTTGAATTAATGCATACTCATTGAAATATTTGACAAAAATGTTCAAAATTACCTCCCTTGCATATGAATACAGAGTAACATAATATTTGTAAATTATTTTCTTCTTGAAGCATAATCTCGAAATCCGGCACGGTGAATCAACTTATGTGAAGTGTATTTACAAGTGTGTGTAATTTGATGCATTTCGTATGGCTAGATAGTAGTGTTTTCATTCTCAGTTCGTAAACCTTAAGCCATAGTTATGAGATTTTATGGCAACACTTACGAAATATTGATTGTTTGTCCGATATTGTGCCATGGTTAAATGGATAAAATCGTTCCCTATTGTGTTCTATTCTTTAGCTCTCTTTTTCAGTCCACTGGACCAAGGCTTGATAATTTCATTGAAATTTCATGTGCAATTTTGGCATCTCTACTGTTACTGTGCCTCTAGCGCAGTTGGTAGCATGTTGGATAATCAAGCTTAATAGTACTGGGTTCAATCCCCGAGTTGAATAAAAAAATAATTGTGACACATCTCTCACAATTGAGGGTACATGTATATAATTCTTTAAACACCAGTTTGATGAACTGACGATGTCCCTGAAAAGATGGAATGTTATGACAAAAAACTTCAAATTTGAGCCATTTTGATTGACAAACTATTACACTATTCCAGCCCTTGATGGTATCTGTGCTGCCCACCGTCTTTTGTCTACTTTCTCAGTTCTGGTTTGTTCAATTTATCAGTGATGCCCGATTTACAGTGCTGACAGCACTTTGATTTGATTGTTAATATGATGTACGTTGTACTTTCAAGAAACAATACTGAAAGAATGGGTACACATTATTCTAATCATAATTATAAAAAAACAGTAGATCAAACGCCGTCTCGAGGTTAAAGGACTTCCCCTTTGGCTCCGAATGTAATATTCAAATATTATTTGTGATACGCACTTTGTCGCCAGATGCAGCGTTCAAATTGAACCGTGGACCACGTTTCCCTAAACGTTCTTGTTTCGAAAAAAGGTTAACACAAGACAAACAACTGCGCGAAGTATGGTGTGATTTCGAGGTACCTATTACCCCCAACACACACCCCTATATGGAGCCCTATGTTTGTACTCTGTTGACGTCCTGGAACGCATGGTTAGAGACACCAGTTTCGGAATGCATCAAGAAACTTGTTAGGCATAACTTTTTTTGCCATACATGACCTTGTTTTTGACATCCTCAATATTGGGGCATGTGAATAGTTTCATTTCTGACAAGCTGATAATCTGATTCTAGAAATCAGCTTTTTTTTTTCATTTTGCCTCAATATTTTTTATAGCTGAATTGTCGTGAAATCCTATATTTATCAATATCCATTTTGTCAATTGCAACAGCTTTCAGACCACCCAGACATGTTTATGACATGCACTTTCTTCATTTTCCACAGTGATTACTACCACGAACGACCAACAAATGTAAAATTCATTGCATTTGAAATTGTCGTCTGCAATATCTTTGAATTTGAACAAGTCATTTGCCGTCTGGTAATTGGTTAATTAATTCAAACTTATCACCAATAAGAGTGGTTATTTCGTGTCAAAAACTGATAGATAAAACATTTTGGAAAAGAATAAGTTAATCATTCTGGGCAAAATTAGCAATTTCTTCTTTTCCCAAACTATTTTGATACATAATCATTTGCATTATAGATCTCATTTTGCATTTCGTTGGATGTTTACGCGTACAGATTTTTTTTAAATTGTGTTGTCCCACATAGTGCAAAATTGATTGATTGATTGATTGATTAATTAATTGATTAATTAATTGATTGATTGATTGATTGATTGAGGGTTTAATGATTCAAAGGCCGATCAAGAGGGGCTTCGGAGGTTTCACCCTTTCCCAAACAAGACCTTGTTTTGACGTCCCTAATAGAAAGGGTTTGGGAAAACATTGAAACAAAAGAAGAAACTGCTGTTAACCAGCAGTTTCTCCTTTTGTCTCAACATTTTCTTTATCATATTTTACACAAATCCTATCTTTGATAACATCCATTTTGGCAGTTTCTGAAGCGGATAACCCTAAAATTTTGCCGTTTGGGAAAGGATTTAACGACCCCCCCCCCCCCCCCCCCTTAGAGCCTGATTATTATATTTCCATAATTTAGAGAATTGTGTAAAACTCGGAAAGGAACCCCTTTCCTTAGTTGTATGATCGAATCCATCTCACAGAAATTCTGGATCCGCCTCAGGGTCATATCGCGTTTGCTGGAGCACCTAACCATGGATTCCTGTTGTTTATCATACCAGCACTACCAGAACATCCTTTCCAAGCCTCCAGTTACTCGCCAACAACGATTATCAAACCATTGGTGGGTGACACTTTTGTCAGAAAATATATTTGCCGCGGTCGAGGAACGAGTAAATAGTTCACAATAAATGACCTGACAGAGCATCCCTAGCAAATAGATAGAGACGCTCTGCAATTGATTGTGAGCTATTCATCATCGAATGTTTTCATTGTTTTCCCTTTTGTCTTCGTCTTCAATATTTTCAACAGTTTCCAAGACGACAAAATTTCGAGCGGGTCCAATTTAAACCTGTTGCAGAAGACAGAATTTCTATAAAATATATATAGATGATTTATGTACAATATTGTATAGAAATAATGAGGCAAAAGGAGAAAATGCTGTCTATCAGCATTTTCTTCTTTTGCCTAAATGTTTCCAAGGCTTTTTCTATTAATGACGTCAAAGCCGTGTTTCATTAGCAAAATGGTTGAAAGCGTTCCATATCAAAGGTTCTAAAACCATGCACTGACGGCCTGACAGATGATTAGAAAATCTACTTATTCCATTGGAACGGAGGGTGGTATAGCTGGTTTCATTTGACATGGGACTAACCTTTATGCAAAATAAGTCCATACTTTGCAAAGAACCTAACATACATCAAAAATATTTACACTGTCATAAACTTGCCAAAAGTCCTAACCGGCTACTTTTAAAATGACAAAAACTCTTTTAAAACTTATAACATTTTAATGAAATTTGATATGTAAGTTTTTAAGCATAATGCCCGTGGATTTTTATGATGATTTACCAATAATTGTCAAATTTTGATGCGTAAAAAAGGAAAAGCTCAAAAAGCTCTAAATCTTAATAGAGCTCGAGATAATACACTTTCAACAATTCAAAGTACAATAATTGTTAGCTGCAAGCCAGACCATGATAAAAATTAGAAAACATTGTCAATTTTGTGTGACTTCTGACTGCAGAAGAAGCATAAAGAATAGGAGGCATGGTAAAATGTTGTTGGAATTCAACCGGCAACACATTTTATCAAGCGAATATGCTCAAATGTAGTCTGGTGTGGAAAAACGATGCAACAGACTGATCTTTTTTTACACATTTCCTACATTTTGTAGCTCGCGTGAATCATCAGTCCATATTTAAAGCATTTTCGAAGAAAAAACGTGTTTTAGGTGATGTCTTTAAGAACCGTTTTTCTGCATACATGACCTCTTTCATTTTCTTTTACGGCCATATGCCGCGCACACATTTCAAACATTTTCAATTTGTTTCTAAGTCTATGTTATAGCTAACGATCCATGAGACCAAAAACACTACATTGGCAATATTCTGAGCTCTGTGTGAATTTAGAGCTTTTTGAGCTTTTCTCACGTTGCGCTTTTATTTCAATAAAACAACGGTAACTTTTCGCCAAAATCATCTGGAAAGTTACTAAAAAATTCACAGAGCAAATTTCATGAAAATCCAATCACCACAGAAAAATATTATCTTTGTTTTTTAAGTGACCGGTTAGAAGTTTTGACTAGTATAGTACAAAGATATAAAAATAGTGCAAGAAATTATTACTGTGTTATTCTTAGGTAAATTTTCAGATGTTTAATTCATGATAATAAAATCTAAAGCTGTGTCATGTCAAATGAAATCTGTAACAATCATAGACAAAAAGACTAACCTTTTTTTTTAATGCATATACATGTTCTTGTTTGGGGCAGTTTACATTTAAGAATCACTGCACTAGAATTATGATTTTGAGTGGGGAGGGAGGAAAGTTCCATGTTGCATTTTTGAGACTACGAAGGAATGGATCCAAATCAGTGCGTGCTTAATGGAGTCTGATCCAGTTCCATATTGATATCTGTTACAATTCCAACGGGAAATGGAGAGGTGATTAGAAAACAATGTGGATCTTGATCAGACTGTGCGTATGCGCACACTGGTTTGGATTCATGTTTGATTTGTCACAAAGGTATACCCCAGTAAAATAAGATTGACGTAGGCCCACGCTTATTGCTTCTTTTATCACGTGTATAATGTATTTTTCGAAATTTACTTTTCATTTCTTGTTTGTTTTTCATCGCTTTCTTTGACAAGGACGTTTTCGTTTTTTTTCTTTTGACATAAACAGTGCTTTGTACTATAGCTCACGATAAATGACCTGGCAAAGTACCCCTACTTTATAGCTAGGAATGCTCTGTCGGGTCATTTATTGAGAGTTGTCAAGAGATGGCTGTCAAACATTAACATGTATGAAACTCTTTCCCAAGCAAACGATCCATGAATCTGATAAAGGGCCTTTGCAGCATTTATACCAACAAGATCAAGATCAGTCTGCATATACCCGCAATCTGATCAGGATCACAGTTGTTCTAAGAGCGTCCAGATTACCTTTAGCACATGTCAGAGATAAGCATTTATCCGGCAAAGGTCGTACGTATTCACCAACAATTCTAAATCAATTGCGATGATTTTTGTGCTAAAAATATACTGGTTTTGATAAACCTTCGGTGTTGTTATCAAATCTCGTAACTACGGCTTGATTCAAGCCGTAGTTACGATGTTTTATAACAACACCTACAAAATCATATTGTTTGTCCGAAATTATATCATGGTTTACTTGATAAAATCGGTCTCTATTGTCTAATTTTCAATTACATTACAAACCATCTGATTGGACGAGACGTATGTCTCGGCCAAAAAGGTAGTTTGTAATGTAATTTTAAAGCTGGAGGATAACAGATGGTCTAATTGCAAAAAAAAAAAATTGAAATATTTTGAAAAAATATGCAAAACTTTTGTGTTGGCCACCTCAGACTGGTTAATAATATGCGATTCAGACAGAGATTGAGCCGAAATTACAAGAGAGATAGCCGAATTTAGGGAGAATCCAAACCCAAATTCAAATCCGTTACAGATGCGGTTGAATTTATTTTTTAAATGTCACGCATGCGCATACAGCGCGGACCAAGATTCAAACGAGATTCATACTTGAATTTTAATATGACATCATCATGTATGTTGTGACATCATTTAAGAAAGTCGCATGTCTTACTGTTTTTGACCTACTTTCGACATCGCTTCGTGAAATTGGTATCAAATTGCAAAAAATGAGTCGTTGCTTTAATAGTTTGTCGTAATCATTTAATCAGGTCATATAAAGCTTAAAAATGTACACTTAGTTTGTCCAAATCTGGGAAAAAGTATCTTTAAAGGTTAACTAAAATTTAGATTTGTTGATGAATGCATCACCTGGTCAGACTGTTCTTTGACACATACTGATCATGATTCATGTTGTTCTCATATGCCGTAAAGGTCGTTGTCCAGCTCCGAGCTCATATGGTTTTAGGGTGGTCAATTTTTAAAACTTTTGCATACGACATAATAATTGGTAAATAGTTAGACACTTTTTGTCAAGTAAAACATGATTGGCTGGAAAAGAATGAAACCTTTATTGTTTAGAATTCTCCTTTTGTTTCATTTTTTTCGCTTCCTTTTCGTTAATCGAAAACTACGTCCACATTTGGGAAAGAGATTCAATATATTTTATATACAGTATATTTCGTGTTATCTTTTTTGCGGGTGCAATCTTTTGCGGTATTGTCCAAAGAAACTTTTTTTCAATCTGTAAATTTACTTATTTCGCGATTTCCAAGCAAAATGATTTTATATTGTCGGTTTTTCACAAAAATTTTGCAACTGCAGCTTTAAACAAGCTACGGGTGTTTTGTTGAAAACCCTCAAAATTTTGTTTTTGAAAGCCAATCTCATTTATCATAAAACGCTTATCTCAGTACCCGACGATAAAATTTTAGGCCGGTCCAAATTGAAAGATTTTTCAGACAAAAATACAGAAGAATGCAATTTTACGTATTTTGGTCTTTGGGAAAGAAAACATAATGGGAAAAGAAGAAATAATTCGTGGCAAGCAATTTCTTTATTCTGTACCTTGTTTTCAGAAGCCATTATCTTGGCTTATATGGAGTCAAATAAAAACAAAGTGTTGAAATGGGCTAAATTATTTATTTTGAATTGCCTGAAATGGTTCTGCACCATCTTTTGTTTTTACAGAAATATATGAAAACTATATAGTATTTGAATTGAAAAAAAAATGCGCATATTTTTCTTTTGATGTGTTTCATATTTGCAATTCAAAATTTGAGGCGAGATGTTATCAGCCAAAGTCCACAAAATTGCACTGCCAAAGAAATTAGCCCTGCACGACTTCAACGCTATAGGCATGGTCGTAGCTGAACCTTGGTATTTCGCAGATGGCACATGCGTCGTATCCTGAAGCACATGGAGTGTCGTCCCATGACCAACCCCAGTCAGCTACCATGGCTGTGCAGGCATGCTCAAGATCACTCGGCTGGCTTGAACCCCAGTCCAGAACTGCGGCTGAAAATGAGAGAACACTGATTTATGTTATGTTGTGAGGAAATTTCGTCGGTAACGTTCAAGAACGTATCCGACGACATATTGATACATTTCTTCGTTATACAAAAACGATTTTGGTTTAATTAATTTATTACATCCTCCATAAGCAAGGAACGACATGCAATAACAAGAGCTGTCCGAAGTCAGCGTGCTCGACTTTCTAAGTTGGTTAGTATAAAGGGGGCATAACTCCAAATATAGTGGAGCCAGGGTCATAGGCCCTGGTAGTAAGGTAGAGGGTGTGATGGTGAATAAGTATTCCAAGTTTGGGTTAAATCCCTTTGATAGTATGGAAGTCATTGATGTTTGAAAAAAACTTTAACCTTTGTTGCAACGCCGACGCCGACGCCAACGCCCGGGTGACAGTATAAGCTCTCATTTTCTTCGAAAAGTCGAGCTAAAAACTACTAGTGCTTCAAAAACGGTGTAAGAAATATGTATAGGCACTGGTAGGCAAAACTGTCCTGTCTTGTTAGAAGCAATTTCTTCATTTTCCACAATGTTTTTCTACACCATAATTGAAAGATCTTTTTTAATTCCATCGACTTGAAATTTTCGTCTCCAACATCTCTAAAATTGGTACATTTCAAAATTTTGCAATCTGATAATGGGTTACAAGAGCGTAGTTGGGCCTTTTGAATGGCTACACGTTTTAAAATACGTGTTCTTGTGCGTATTTTTAATTTCATTCATTTCCGACAAAAACAATACTGATTTTTTGCACGTACCCATACTTTCAGCGCCGATTTGTACGTACAGTCGGCACTCGTTATATTGACATCGGATAAGTCGAATTTCTGCTTAAGTCGAAGTGAAAGTCTTACCCCGTCCTCACCAATGGATATCAAAATTTTTTTTTTTAAAAAATCAGTTCGAAATAAATATGATCATTGAAATTTAGTAGGAACAGGAAAGAAATTGCTCGTCTCGAGCAATTTCTTTCCTTTTCCTACTGAATTTCAATTATGAACGCACTCGATGAGCAACAAAAATAGTCAAATGTCATTTGACTCGAAACTGAACAAGAACGGATGAGTCGAACTCCGGATATGTCAAAGTATTTTGACGGCACTCTTACTTCGACACAACGAGTGTCGACTGTACATTCGTTTCTGCGTAAACAAAGCTATGCTCCTGGGTTAAAACTCACCAGAAACAGTAGTAACAGCGGCTGACCCGTCTGCCCAAACGAGCGACCCTTCACTATGCGCATGTTGTTGTTTAGCGCCGATCCAATACCCTGTTTAAAAGAAAATAAGTCGACAAAGTTTTAACCCTCTCCCAAACGGAAAAAATCTTACTGTTCCAATTTTAAATCAAAGCCCTGATAAAGCCCGCATACTACTGTGTTAAATGAAAATGATAGAAATAAGAAGAATCAACGTTTTCATGGACTATTTCTAAAAGCGACGTCAAAATCACGCCTTGTTTGGGAAAGTGTCAGCAACAATATAAAAATGCTTGCATCTAAACACAATAGAATAACAAATCTTGGCATCAAAAATGATATAAGTAAAAACGTTTGATGAAACCGGCCCAGGGTTCCGTATTATCAACGATCGTATGATTAATTTTTGCACAATTACTTGTAACAACATATCCGATTGGCCTAATCTGATTTCTCGTGCAATCAGATGTCTTTTTACACAGTTTGCACATAGAAGTCAACGTGAACTTCAATCGAATACCCTTCAACGTTGGAGAGTATTCCATTGAAGTTGAGCATGTACTCATGATGATGTACTTAAGTTTTTTTTTCTATAAACCAGGGTCAGACCCCGGTTTCTCGAAAAACTTATGTATACTCATGACTTCATGATCAACTTCAATTGAATACCAATCAACGTATATTTGGTATTCAATTGAAGTTCACGTGGATTTCTAATCCGAGTTTTCGCTGATGAAATTCGCTCTTTGACATGTTGATGTCACTCATTTACATCAGAGCGCACTACCATTCAAAAACAGCGGAAAGTAGATCATTGTAAACAATGGCCTTTCAGGTGAGGGTTGTTGCAAAACATTGCCTGTAAACCTTTTAGAAATACATGTTGGTTTTAGATTTTTCACCAGGCATGACAATAAATGGTTCATTGATCGGTATCATAAGGCGTTTGAAGGATATCGTTTAAGATCGGACGGTGAATAAAGCGCCACAACTTGTGTCGGACTTTCTGTTGTTTTTGAATGGTAGTGCGCTCTGATGTAAATGAGCGACATCAACATGTCAATGAGCGAATTTCATCAGAGAAAACTCGGATTAGTGGATTTCGTGCGATTTGAGCACAGTGCTCAGATTTGAGCATGAGAATGTACTTAAGTATTTTCGAGAAACCGGGGCCAGGTCTTGTTTTAGAAAAGTTAATATGACTTACCAGAAACGCCCCACCAATCTTGTAGATAGCTTACTTTGCCTTTCATAAAATCGCGCTCTTCCACTGTTTCAAAGTTCACTAAACAAGAAAGTTCATGAAGGCTTCCACACCAAGACTGTAATATTGATTAATAGCAATAAATTTTGTGCTAAAAATAGACTGGGTTTCCCGTTATGTTTTGATAATCCGTCGGTGTTTTTGTAAAATCTCGTAACTATATACGGCTTCAATCAAGCCGTAGTTATGAATCCATAAGCAAAAGTTGACAGTGACGTAGTTTTGTGTTCACAAGAAGAAGAAGAAGAAGAAGAAGAAGAAGAAGAAGAAGAAGAAGAAGAAGAAGAAGAAGAAGAAGAAGAAGAAGAAGAAGAAGAAGAAGAAGAAGAAGAAGAAGAAGAAGAAGAAGAACAAGAACAAGAACAAGAACAAGAACAAGAAGAAGAAGAAGGAGGCGGAGGAAGAGGAGGAGGAGGAGAAGAAGAAGAAGGAAAAGAAGAAGAAGAAGAAGTGGAAGAAGAACAAGAAGAAGAAGAAGAAGAAGAAGAAGAAGAAGAAGAAGAAGAAGAAGAAGAAGAAGAAGAAGAGGAAGAAGAAGAAGAAGAAGAAGAAGAAGAAGAAGAAGAAGAACAAGAACAAGAACAAGAACAAGAACAAGAACAAGAAGAAGGAGGCGGAGGAAGAGGAGGAGGAGGAGGAGAAGAAGAAGGAAAAGAAGAAGAAGAAGAAGTGGAAGAAGAAGAAGAAGAAGAAGAAGAAGAAGAAGAAGAAGAAGAAGAAGAAGAAGAAGAAGAAGAAGAAGAAGAAGAAGAAGAAGAAGAAGAAGAAGAAGAAGAACAAGAAGAAGAAGAAGAAGAAGAAGAACAAGAACAAGAACAAGAACAAGAACAAGAAGAACAAGAAGAAGAAGAACAAGAACAAGAACAAGAAGAACAAGAACAAGAACAAGAAGAACAAGAAGAAGAACAAGAAGAACAAGAACAAGAAGAACAAGAACAAGAAGAACAAGAAGAACAAGAACAAGAACAAGAAGAACAAGAAGAACAAGAAGATCAAGAAGCTCTCACCTGTGCAGCATCGTGGGAGAGCGGTTCCCAACCGAAATAATAGCAGCTGTGTCCCCATGATAACCAGCCCCATGGGCATCCTGTTAAAACAAAAATACCCATAATTAGTGTTCGACCTACTTCTTGGACCAATGAAATTGCAGTATATCTTAAAATTTCGCCGCTCTTTTTCGCATAAACACTCTTCCGGTCAGTTTATGTCACGGATATACATAGCCATGCCCCCGTTTCCTGTACAGTTATGAAAAAATGATGCAATTTTATGGAAAATGGTGCAATATTTTGGAAAATGATGTAATTCCAGTACGATCGGATCGATAGTAGCTCCGGTCGGAGGCGTGGTTTGAAGAATGATTGTTGAATTGTTTGATTTGATTGGTTGTCGAACACTTAGTCAGATAGAGTCTGTAAAGTAGATTCTACGCGACATAAACGTTCAAAGGCTGCGCCTTTTGAACGTTTATATCGAGTAGAATCTACTATACATCCTCTATCTAATACGTATAGACAACGAGTTGTGAATGATGAAAGATCAACGAGTCATCATTCCTGGCCTTATTTACAGTTTACGGTTTTAACCCTTTCCCAAACGACAAAATTTTAGTTGATCCACTTCAAAAACTGTCACAAATGACAAAATGGAAGTTATTAAAGATAGGATGTTTGTAACATATTGCATAGAAAATATTGAGACAAAAAGAGAAACTGCTGGTTATCAGCAGTTTCTTCTTTTGTCTAATTGTTTTCCAAATCCTATTTTCTCATGGACGTCAAAACCAGGTCTAGTTTGGGAAAGGGTTAAACGCTTTCAGAATCTCGAAAGCGTTTATTTGATTGGTCAGAAGAAAAGGTCATTGCATGAAGATGACCCCTTATTGGTGACTGTGAGATGTTACTTTAAATCGTTACTGTACAAGGACAACCCTGCGTCCTTTAAGGTAAGACCTGGGTAATGCACTTCCTGTATAATCGTTATATTTCGACTTATTCCATGACGTCGTCTTCTGTGTATCCCCCCCATCCTACCCAGCTATCCCCCGGGTTGGATGGGTCCTTTTGGTGCTAGGTGATCAGGCGGGGGAGGGGTCCGCGTGTACCCTCGGCGTCCTTGACATCCGTAAGTCCGAGCATTTCTAAAGTAGCGTTAGATGCAATATCGCATGTTTCCGTAACGATGGAACTAATTTCCGTTGCTAACTTGCTCAGATTTCAGGGGAATATTCTAAACCATTTTTGTGAAAATTTTTCTAAATTGTATGAAGACTAGGCAAAAAAGTCAAAAGTTCAAAATTTGAGAGCAATGAAAATTACCTCCATTGAAATCGTCTATTAGACATGTGCAAGGTAAGAACGAAAACCGAGACGAAGTACGAAACCGGTTTAACTTTGGGGGACATATCAAAACACGCGAAAGGTGAAGTCGTTTGCAATGCCGTAACTAAATTTTAAATCAACTTGAGTTGCGACATTTTCAACGTGGTCAGCAGAATACTGCCTATAAGGCCAATTGAAGGTTATTCTTTTGGTTTAAATTTGTACATTTTGTATATTTTGAGGAATAATGATATCCCTTTCCTGCAGTTGATTAAAACGATTGAATGTGGTTCAAGGTTATGTCCAACTAATCTGGTCATATCGCGGCGACTGGAGCACATAACCATGGATTTCTGGATTTTCTCTAAACAGTATTACCACAATTACCAATCGGTGCATACTCTCTCACATGGTGAAACAAAATATCAGAAAGGGTATTGGATTGGCCGAACCGAGATTCGCAACAACGACCCCGTATCGATAGTATCTGGCGCAACAAAACAACTGAGCTATCTGGGCTCGGCCTTTTTTTCCAACGAAAAAAGTTAAGACACGTCCAATATCATGTAGTGGCAGACTAAATAATAGTTGTTATTGAAAACAGAAAATGTTATTGTAAAGACGTAGAAAATGTTCTCGGAAGCGAGAAAATATTAGTTATGCTTTCTCTCTCGATGTTTTCTGAAACATTCTCTATCGGTGACATCTAGACAAGACATTGTGTTTGAAATTTTTAAAGATCCTTCCCAGGCCCAAATTCCTGTTTTAAAAAATCAATTACAAAGGCTTTTTTTTAAAGACTTTTAGCCTTATCTTGGAATGTTTATAGACATCAGATCACATAAACTATGATTCAAACTTAAAATGACTAGAAATCGATAATCATGTTACGATCTAAAATAAGATCAAATATATAATTACGTTCACAAATATTTACAAACCGATTTCATATGGGTTTTATACCGTCGTATTCTAAGCTGCTACAGGTCAGTCGAAGTCGAAATTTGGCACACAGAAAAATAAAGGACCGTTTTTTAATCATGTATAGTTATTTCTAAAGATAATCTCCAGGAAAATGGGCGAGAATGCATCTTTAATGCTTTTTTCAGAGCTGAATCTAACATCAGTAACACGATGGGCATCCCACGTGACTTTTGGGAAGCGTTCACACCAAAAACTGTCCGCCTCAAGGATGTCTTGTTTAATTACTCAGCGTATTCTCTACGGATTTTGACGATATATAATGTACCGTGTTTAGAAATTCATTCCAAATTCTACCTCACTCTGCCCCGTATCACGTGGTTTCTTCAAACATTCAAAAGTAATCATTTTGCACGAATGTTTGAAAAAAACATGGAATTCCTTTCTCGACCCCCTTTATAATTATGTAAATATACATGTATGTAAACCGTTCTGATCTATCGATATAACATTTATCTAGTGCCTTTATAATATGTAGGATTCTAAATTTAGAACATCGGTAGTAAAGTGTAAGTACGGCGCACGTGATACACGGTCAAAGCAAACTGTCAACCTTTTCAATATATCGTCCCTTGACAGCCAGAAGTGGCTATCAGCAGTTAAAATTTAACTGCTGATAGCCACTTCTGGCTGTCAAGGGACGATATATTATATATGACCTCGTGAAACAGGAAACAGCGAACTATTTGTTTCCCCAAAAGCCACCATATAACCTGTGTGCTTGACATTTTTACGGTAGTGACTATTCACTAGAACATATCAAAATTTAAAAAAAAAACGAAAAAAAGATTGATAGATTAGATATCGCTGTTTTTTCGGATTAAGTCAACAAACTGTTTCAGTTGAATGAATTAGATTTCTGCACGATATCAATTCAGTCGTTATCATCAGAGCCTCTATATATTCATTGATGGGTTCAGCTACTGATATGGCCAATTATGCTTTCTAATATATAATTGTTTACAAACCACATTAATGAATCATGCAGCTGGTGGCTCGGATTGAATATTGTGTTTGTAGAGGTGCAGAATGTACGAGAACCACGCGTCCATTCTTTTCTCCTCCTTTTCCAAGTACAGCTATAGCCTAGTACATGATGTGCTATCAACTAAATTTCAACGAAATTTTCACCAATATGTCCTATCTTGTACATGTTTCATGACGACACTTTATAAATTTGTCTCCGTGTTAGCATGTTTAGATTTGGTCACCTTTATATGTTCTTGTTCAGTTCTTGACCAAATCGAGTTCGGTTTGGAGCAAAAACTGTGGATAAACGTCAGGCATGGCTACATGTGGTAGATTTTTTTAAACATTATTTTTTGTTATCAGCTAATTTTTAAAGAGTCCTTTGCATTCAGCAAATCCGCGGCATTTCTCCGCCTTCTCTGTTTTATTTGTTTTCAAATCGGTCATATATGAAAAGAAGAAACGAATTATAGAAAGGCATCGGAATTGTTGTGTTCCTTGATTCCCCAACGTGATAAATCTACATGGTTTATTTCGACAAAAATAATTTTGACATGTCGATATTATCATTGTTAAATCGCTATTACTTTCGAAAAGCATAGCAGGTATTTTAATACACCTAATTGTGATAAAAGATATCCCCGTCATCCACGAACCTTATATTAAAATATGCTTGGCCTTAAAATGATCCGATGACACATATAGTCCTGAGTGACCATGTCACGCCAAAATATGCACAGTAAAAACTGGAGAAGTACAAATTCGGTAAGAATTATTTTTATCCATTTCAAAGCAATTTTATCTGATTTCGATGCAATATATCGTAGTTCAACCTGTTTTCGATACGTACCTCAAATAGTTTTTGCGCATGCTCAGTAAACCGGATGATGCATGACGTCATTGTTTTCATTTTTTGGACCGGTGTCATTAGTTCTTCACTCAAAGGAATTTTTACCAGAAATGCTTGAAAAACAAGCAAGTAATCACTAATTTCTTATTTTCAGAAAATAAAATGACATTTACACTATTACTTTTTCTCTGTCCACAAAAAAGACGAAAAAAATACTTAAAATGATCCAAAAATTAACATTTAACTACCAACCAATGATCTGGCACATTCGTCTGCTTAAAAAAGTCACATGACAGTCATGTGAGGCCAGTGGTTGGGTAGGTACAGGGTGTTTCAAAAGTGATGGTATCTTACTCGAATTTTCTGTTTTTTCTTAATATTTTCACTTATTTTCATTTGTTTTCTTCTTTAAAAAACAACAACAACTAAACTACGTGGGACATTTTTGAAAATGAATAATTTCTTTTAGCATGGCGATGCAGTTTCTTCTTTATCCACGATGTTTGTACAAAAATAATAAAAAAAATCAATTTCTTAAGCAAAAGATTGTTGTCTGCAACTTCTTTGGTTTATGATTTGGTCCAAAATTATGATGCTTGGTAATGAGTCAAAGATCGCAAGTTACCATAGGCATTTATGAAATTATTCCATTTGTATACACCAAGTTGTCCTCCATTTTGCATGTTGCATACATTTCAAGCCAAACTGTAGATGAATACTCTTCAACAATAAAGATATAAAAGGTATCGAAAATAGGTCAACTTTACCAGAAATGACCCGTTTTACCTTGTATTGTAAGGTCATTGTTTTTCCAGCTCTATTTTGATAAATATCTACGAAAATAAGATTTTTGGAGACTAAATAGGTAAGATTTTAGTGATTCAGCTTGAATTTGTTGGGTAAACCCTTATGTTCCTCATCATTTATCCAGAACCGTAAGGGTATCGAAAACCGGTCAATCCACGATACATTTTTCGTAACGTTACTACGGCGCATTTTTTCTCTTATTTTATTTTATTGTAAGGGGGTGGGATGATGCATTTTCAATGTTCTTTGCAATATGCTATCACTGCGTTTCTGTTGACGAGAATAAATGTACTCTACATTGTCATTAACGGACTACCTTTAACTTAATAGGAAATGCTGGGTATAGATGATTTGTCAAAATACTTGCTTTGCAGTTTGGATCAAATGACGGACATGCTGGCAGACGAGAACATGGAAAATAAACAGACATACATTTTCAGATAATCAACAGTTATATTTACCTTTACAGTGACATAAAAGTGTTGTTTTCTCTCTTTATTTCAACCTAACCGTTATTTCTGGTTTCGTGTGTTTTGACACGACCCCTTTTATTCCGTTTTCCGTTTTCGTTTTTCGGGTTTCGTTCTACCTTGCACATGTCTATTTAGCGCCATACATATTTCGTTACATAACTGGTCACACATCCCATTACCCAGACCTAACCCTATACATATATTGTGACAGAAATCACAGTTGCTTTCACAATTTCAAAAACATCCATTTCTTTAAATAATGACAGACCATCTTGTATACATGTATTCATAACGGAGAAGTATATTTTCCTATTATTATTTTTTGAAATCCTTGAATCTAAGCGCCAATAAAATTCCTTTTCTTCATAAACTTCGTAACTGCAGCTTGTTTTAAGCTGCAGTTACGTGGTTTTTGAAGAAAAGAGTGGCGATAAACTTACCGAGCTTACGTACGGGACAACTACAGTCCCTGCCGCCTCCATCGACCATTGTCACGAGAGCCTGGGAAGAAAAAAAATCACAAATTAACCCTTTACCAAGCAAGGCCCGAGTCGCTTTGTTTAGAGCGAGATTTCTTGGGATATCTTGAGATGTCTTAAGAAGTTTTATGATAAATCGTTCTTCAAGGCAAATATTTTAGACGCTAAATAGGAGGCGCCGTTACCCTACGCTTTGTGCGGAACCCTTCGGTTAACTCTGTAGAAACTGTTCCGAATACTCCATGGTACCATGGTAATGCCCCATACTTGACGTCATTTGTTTGAAGTTTGGAGCATCTGAAACACCTCGGTCAGAATCTATTTCTTAACAACGCTTAAGAGATCTTAAAAAATCTCGATCTAAAGAACGCACCTCTGGTTTTGATATCTCTAATGGAAAATGCTTATGGATCCACCAGGATAATACCAGAAATTTTTGAAAGTCAGCATTTGCACCAGCACACAAATGAATAGGCATACGGCACCCAATCAGGGCCAACAACTGCTTATTTAACGCAGATCTTTTCTATCGATTCGTTGGGGAGACACAAAATGTCTCTTGGCGAACTGGCAAATTTGGAAACGAACATTCGTTTTATGGACTGTTCTTTATGCTAGGTTCGCACTGCCGATCTTCTCAACCCGATCAACACGACCACCTAATTTACCCGACCAAATGTATGTAAACGACTTTTTCTCGACCTCTAGTCGATCAAACTAGACTCCCGCACGAGCACTCCCGATTCTTTCCCGATTGCAGCCCGACCATCTTTCCGAATTCAACCCGATCACCCAGACCTGTATTCGAGCCCTACACAATCATAGAGATCTATCATGCTTCGAAAATAAATTCACTCCTTTTACAAATTACAAGTTTTTTTTAATAAAAAATAAGCGTAACACTTTTCGAAATGGAAATTTGTAACACTTTTCGAAATGGAAATTCTTAATTTCTTTTTCCCCAATGGTTTTCCAAGCTCCCCCCAATAGAGAAGTCCAAACCGGGTCTTGTTTAGTCTTTTCGGGTGGTATACAACACAATTTGAAACAAACTTAGTATAAAATGAATTTATATTAAAGGGACATTTCATTCCAATTTCAATTTTTCAAAGTATGTCTTGATGCAAAAATTGGTTATTCTAATGAGTATAAATACTATTAGTTTTTTAAAGTTGTTGTCAATAAGCGAGAAACACGCATTTGAAGTTGAGACATAATCGATCAATTGCATATAAATCCGATTGTTGTCCACAACAATTTGTTCAATTTTAACACAAAAATATAAATTTCTCGTAAACTGCACAATATTTTGGCTTGAAATTTTCAGAATTTTCATAAGGAAATATGCTCTTTCAGATAAAAATAAAAGTAAAATTTACGAGAAAACATTCTGAAATGTCACTTTAAAGGTATACATTAAATAAATGAATAAATATATAAATGAAT
Organism: Fragum sueziense; assembly: GCA_963680895.1. Taxonomy (NCBI): domain Eukaryota; kingdom Metazoa; phylum Mollusca; class Bivalvia; order Cardiida; family Cardiidae; genus Fragum; species Fragum sueziense. The sequence continues at coordinate 48,208,631 of OY804594.1, forward strand.
CAATAAATACTAACACCAGACGTGATTTGAAAATTAAAGGAAATCATTATTTGACGGGGGCATTCTATATATTTCATGCAACAGAATAACAAATTAAGTGAGTGCGTAGCTGTGTGGTGCTTTGCATCATATAGGGTATCCTCTTAAGAACAGAGCACATTATCTCTTCATTCCATTTCGATAGAATGAGCTCTGTTCTCGCGGGGTCATTTCACGTCTAATCTCGGGGCCTTGGCGGGATTTCGGTATCCAATCGTTGCCAATAAACTGATAAACAATTGAAATTTGTGATACAAGTTTTCATTGGCTGACGCTTCAAATTACCGGCTTCAGCCAAAAATAGAAGCGACGTAATGTATACGTAATCAAACAAGATAAAACTGAATGAGTTTGATTCGATAATTCAAATGTTACCGACTTTAGCTAAAAATAGAAGCGACGTAATGTATACGTAATGATCATGCAAGATAAAACTGATTGATTTTGATTCGATAATTCAAATGATGTGCTATATTTAGATTATGACGACCAAATAGGCTGTTGGTGTACCAAAAACGGCAGAGGTCATATTTGATGGTTAATCAATATAGGCCTCGGCTTTGGAGAGTACATATAGGGCCAAAAAGAAATGTATTTTAGCGCTGGTGTCGAGTTTTTTACTGTCAAAGCTCAGTTTCCTATAAATGTTCCCAGAAATTTACATTTAGAAATTTACAAGGCATGTAGGTAAAGTACATGTAGATACAGCCATGATTAACCCATTACCATACTGTGACACCTTTTGACTCCCAAAATGATAATGGGCTTTGAAAACATTCTGTATGGTAAATGAAAAAAAAAATTGCTTGTGACAAGCAATTTCTTCATTTCCAACATTTTTTTCTGCACAAAACGACACATGTAAAACACCATCCATTCTTAATTGTCGTCTGCAACATCCTTGAATTTGGGCCAACCCAAAACTTTCGTTTTGGTAATTATAGTTAAAAAGGACTAACTGAACTCGATTCGAATTGTCCCTGGCCAGAATGGATCTACCCATACAGATTCACAAGTTCATACATTATTTTTATAAACTATTATTTACGTGTCTCAACAACCTAACACGCGCCCCTTAAACCATTACCAAACGACAAAATTTTAGATTTGCCCAAATTTAAAGATGTTGCAGACGAAAATTTAAAGTGAGTGGAATTTTACTTTTTTTGGATCTTTTTGTGTCGAAAACCTTGTGGGAAATGAAGAAATTGCTTGTCATAAGCAATTTATTCATGTTCCACATTGTTTTCGAAAGTCATTTTCTTGTGGGGAGTCAACAAGAGTTACAGAGTGGTATTGTGTTCAGAATAATTTGAAAAATACTACTACTCGTATTTGTGGAATTAAAATGACATAACATTCCAATTTCATTTTTAAAAGCATGTCTTGATGCAAAGATTGGTAATACTAGTGCGTAGAAATGATATCAGTGTTTGAAGTTGTTATTAAAGCGAAAAATTAGCCTTTTTAAGTTGATACAGAAATAACAAATTCCATATAAATCTGAACTGTTGTCCACAACAATTTGTTCAATTTTAGGACAAAAATATATATTTCTCGTAAACGGTTCAATGTTTTGGCTTGAAAATTTCGAAATTTTGCTCTTTCAGATAAAAATAAAAGTGAATTTATGAAAAATAAATTTTAAATGTCACTTTAAGACGTATCTTGAGACGGCTACCAAGTACAAAATGATAACAGATATTTTGTAAATCAATAAACGAAAGTATTTTTACATTTGTTACAAAAAAGTAAGATTGTGTTACATTTTTGTAAAATTTGAAATAAACCGTAAAATCTTTATATATCAAAGGTAAAAATAACAAATAAATACAAGAGCAACACTTTTCTAAAAAAACAAAAAAAAAAAAAAAAAAAAAAAAAAAAAAAAAGAAGAAGAAAAAAACGCAAGAAAAATGATTCTATAATCATAAAACTCAAAAATAATACTTAATGATAGGCCTTCAGAATAAATCTACGAAAATCAACAAGTAATCAAAATAATTTAAAATATATAAAAGAAAATGTGCGTTTCCTACCGCAAAACAAAACAACAGCACGCTGAAGTTCATGTTTGTATCTTTCGTTGTTGAGAACAGAACAAAACAAAATGTATGTAAAAAGTGAAAAAAGCAGCAAAGAATGCCTGTTAAATAGAGAAAGTAAGAAAAAAATAAAATGGGACAGGATCTGTAAAAAGGGCCCTTGTTGCATTTGAGATAAAAATGGACCCAGATCAGCCTGCACGTACGCGCAGCCTAATCTGGATCCATTTTGGTCTTCTATAATTTTGCCATTGTCTATGAAATTTCATAATAGGTCATGACCGGGCTAGAAACAGTTACAGGCGTGCATATTTGGACCGAAGTAAAAAATGCCAAAACGACCATTTTTCTAGATACCGGCCCAAAAGTAACACGTGGAAAGGTAAAAGACCGGGCGCGTGATTTTGCCAGCTCAGAAATCAATAGTCATTCAAAAGTTCAAGGCTCAGTATGTCAAGGAAAATTTAAAAAAAGGAAAAGGAAAACAAGATGTGTTTGTGAAACATGACTAGATCTACTCCCGAATTGCAAATACAAGGTTTTCGGACATACGGACGGACGGAAAGGAATAAAACGACATACCCCGCTCCTTCGATATAAAACCAACCGCGTCAAGATCATGCCAAAATGGCCAGCAAAGTATTTTATTCAAGCACGAATCCAGAATGGAATGTGCGTATGAACAGTCTGATCAGTATACCTGATGATCTCTTAATCCTTACCCAATCAAAATTTGGCTTTGACGTCCATAATAGAAAACGTGTGTGTAAACATTGAGACAAAGGGGAAAATACTGATAATCAGTAGTTCGTCGGCGTAAATGCAAAACCTCGCATGTCGATGTTTGAAATTATCAAAGTAAAGTCTTGTGTGCCCAGTTTAGACGATTCTTTCAGATTTTGAGATATTTTACTGGGCAGTTTTAATGAAACACTATTGATATTGTGGGAAATGAGAAAGTACTGATTTCTTATGGTTTCTTAAGTTCTCGCACACACATGTAATATTTCCCAAAAGTTCTTTTATCGGGAACTTCAAACTAAGGGTTTGTACCGAAGATGGTTAACCAGATTTCGATTTAAAGAACAAGGTCCCATGTTGTTGGCCTTTGCTGTTCACTAGGCTTCTCCGTGTGACCTCAGCTATACAGTGGGGCATAGAAAACAATCCTTAACCAGCTGTCGACACAGAGGAAAACGCTCGAGCAGTGAACCGATAGCTAGCCACGTCAACTCTTACACGCTGTTCAACAATCGTATATATTTTTTTTTCAAAATATATATCTAGTTTTTGTTGTTGTTGTTTTTTTTATCTTGCCTTTCTTATGTTTTCAGCTGCAGCTACGAATTTGTTGGGGTGGAAAAGCGACAATATGTTAAGGTAGAATACGCCTAATGGCAACTTTAGAAATTGGGGTGACAGACACTTCAGTCTGATAGTACATTATATTAAACATCTATATGTACAATATGACAGAAATTCGTCCAGAGGTTTACTAGAAATTTGATTTTCCCTTATCCCACCCCCAACTTACAAAATTTCAATATGGCGGCCACCACTCAAAGCAAAAAAGTATCTGAATTTTGGAAATAAACACATTAAATGTGTCTAGATTTTGTTTTTTATTATCAAAAACATGTTTACCCATCGTCTGATGTGAAATGACATGACCCTTGTGCGCATATGAGAGATATTTTGTTAAATTACTGCGTGCTTATTTAAAAATAAAGCCTCTTTATTTCCTAGATTGAAATTTATGCCTCTGAAACAAATGGTGACAGTGCCAGAAATAAGTTCATGCACTCTCTTAAACCGATATCAAAATTATTCTTATATGTGTAGGAACACGATAGAATCCACATATGTACATTTTATCCGTCAAAATTTAAAAATATATAAGGGTAATTCTTAGTGCCCTCATACTTTCGAACGCACTATTTCTTTCCCAAAAGAAGTCAATGCCCCAAATGAAGGGAACTGTAGCCCATATTTACTTATATGCATATAACTAAAACCCAAACGTTGTATTAGACTTTCAGAAGTTGGCAAATGATAACATATCAGTTGTGATTTCGTATGACTTTCACCTTTTTAACCCTTTGCCTAGTTACCAATTTAACATCGCTATTTGTAAAAAGTGATGCAAATTCTAAAGACAAAATTGTACTTAATCTTTTTTATAGTCTATTACAGCTTCCTTATACCACTTCTTCTGGATTGCATATTAAATCTAAGGACTTAAAAGGAAAAAGAATCTAAAAAAGGATCAAATCACGGATCAAACCACGTTACAATTAACTGACAACGAGTTTGCACATTTGAATAAGGATCGCCGGCGAAAAAGTGATGAAAATCGAGTGCGAATGTCTTAACAATGATGATCTCATCCACGCGTCGTTATCAAATGATAGGCGTTTGATCACCACATCATAGATTTCATTAGAATACATGTATGTGCCTTCTACTGTCGGGTGTTTCGGTACATCGAGCTAGCCAGTATCAAGGGAAGAAACGAATTTTATACATACTACAATTAGTTTCCTAAATAGGAAGTTTCATTAAGTATCAAAGTTTCTAATCACATACAAACTATGAAATCAATCAAAATCATATGAAATATACGAAAAATGTCTCTAAAAATTGATGTTAAACGGAGAATCATACCGAAAAAAAGATATTCGGGGTGTATTCGGGGAATTTTATTTACAAAGGGAAGTAATATTTAGCAATATTGTTGCTAAAAATAGATACTCTACTGATACGGAAACTGTCGACATGTGTCGAAAATGTACGACAATAGTAAATATGCATTAGAATTATTCTACCTTCAAATATCCCAGAAATATATATGAACTGATAAACTCCTATATATGTCTCAAATCTTACAGCAAATTAACTCGTATTTCTATGAATTCCTTATTGTCCAAAATTGGTACGCCCATGGATTATATCGTTGGTAGGAAGTCAAAACCTCGTAACTCCAGCTTATTCAAGCTGTAGTTACGAGGTTTTGACTCCCCATCAACGATATATGGGTACAGCCGTTAGAACAGTTGTAGAGGCTGAATTATTCCATTACTAGATGACAGCATTTCAGACTGTCTCAAATTGAAAGAAACTTTCAAGGTGATGTTTTTTTTTCAATTGGGGATAAAATCATTGTATGAAATCAAAATATTTCTTGTTATACAATATTTTCAGTTTTGTTTTTAAAGAAGTTCACAGTTAGTTTGGGCGTTTTTCGTGAATTTGATAAAAACCTGTTTCATTTTAGAAAAACAAAATACATGAACTTTCTACATTTTTTTTTATAGATAATGCTTGTTTGTTTGATTTGGGTTAAACGCCTCTTTCAACTGCTATGTACTCTCCAGAGCCGAGGCCTATTGATTAAATCATCAAACTACGACCTCTGCAGTTTTTGATATATCAACCGACTATTTGGTCGTCATAGTCTAATTATAGCATACAATTTGAATGATCAAATCAAAATCGTTCAGTCTTTACTCACACGCGCGGTCATTCATGTAAACAGTGATAACATCTAACAGATTATAAAAAAAAGAAGTGCCACCTCTGACCTTGAGACTCAAATGTACTTTTAATTGTTGACTAATCCATGTGAGAGGGGTTGAATGTTTATATTTTACGGTGTGTTTTTGTCAAATCAATTTAATACTGCGACGTCAATATAAAGTAACCGTGGTCGAGTGGTAAAAACAGCGTTACCAACAATTACAAGTTGGAAGATGTGGGTTCGAATTTCACATAGTCGCGTTTTATTTACCATTTTTTTTATTCTTTTTTAGCTCACCTGAGCAACATGCTCAAGGTGAGCTTTTGTGATCACCCTGTGTCCGGCGTGCGTCGTGCGTCGTGCGTTGTGCGTCGTGCGTTGGAAGTCGTCAACAATTTCTTTAAACATCTTCTCCTCCTTAACCACTGGGTCAATCCTAACCAAACTTGGCAGGCATGTTTCCTGGGTGACCCTTTTCAAAACTTGTTTGTGAATTTTTGATTCGTCAAAAAATGTGGGCGTGGCAGGGCGGGGCTTATCAGACTTATCAGAAATTGTTAAATAATTCTTCAAAAATCTTCTTCTCCTTAACCATTGAGTCAATTTTTACCAAAGATGGCAGAAATGTTTCTTGGGCGACCCTTTTCAAAACTTTTTTTCAAATTTTTGATTTGTCAAAAAAATGTGGGCGTGGCAGGGCGGGGCTTATCAGACTAAGAGAAACTGTTAAATAATTCTTCAAAAATCTTCTTCACCTTAACCATTGAGTCAATTTTTACCAAAGTTGGCAGAAATGATCCTTGGGTGACCATTTTCAAAACTTGTTTTCAAATTTTTGATTCGTCAAAAAATGTGGGCGTGGCAGGGCGGGGCTTATCAGACTTAGAGAAATTGTTAAATAATTCTTCAAAAATCTTCTTCTCCTTTAACCATTGAGTCAATTTTTACCAAAGATGGCAGAAATGATCCTTGGGTGACCCTTTTCAAAACTTGTTTCCAAATTTTTGATTCGTCAAAAAATGTGGGCGTGACAGGGCGGGGCTTATCAGACTTAGAGAAATTGTTAAATAATTCTTCAAAAATCTTCTTCTCCTTAACCATCAAGGCAATTTTTACCAAAGTTGGCAGAAATGTTCTTTGGGTGACCCTTTTCAAAACTTGTTTTTAAATTTTTGATTCGTCAAAAAATGTGGGCGTGGCAGGGCGGGGCTTATCAGACTTAGAGAAATTGTTAAATAATTCTTCAAAAATCTTCTTCTCCTTAACCATTGAGTCAATTTTTACCAAAGATGGCAGAAATGATCCTTGGTGACCCTTTTCAAAACTTGTTTTCAAATTTTTGATTCGTCAAAAAATGTGGGCGTTTCAGGGCGGGGCTTATCAGACTTAGAGAAATTGTTAAATAATTCTTCAAAAATCTTCTTCTCCTTAACCATCAAGGCAATTTTTACCAAAGTTGGCAGAAATGTTTCTTGGGTGACCATTTTCAAAACTTGTTTTCAAATATTTGATTCGTAAAAAAATGTGGGCGTGGCAGGGCGGGGCTTGTCAGAAGTTGAGAAATTGTTAAATAATTCTTTAAAAATCAAATGTTGATCCAATTTGTACCAATATTGGCTGGAATGTCTCTTGAGTGACTGTCTTAACTGTGTGTCGAGAAATTTTTGATTCGTCATAAAATGAGGGCATGGCAGAGCGGGGCTTATCAGACTTAGAGAAATTGTTACGTAATTCTTCAAAAATCTTCTTTTCCTTAACCAATGAGTCAATTTTTACCAAACTTGGCAGAAATGTTCCTTTGGTGACCCTTTGTAAAACTTCTTTTCAAATTTTTGTTTCGTCAAAAAATGTGGGCGTGACAGGGCGGGGCTTATCAGACTTAGGGAAAATTGTTAAATAATCATGAAAAAAATCTTTAAAAATCAACCATTGGTCAAATTGAAACAAACTTGGCAGACCTGTTTCTTGAGTGACTGTTTTCAATGTGTGTTCATGATTTTTTTTATTTGTCAAAAAATGTAGGCGTGGCAGGGCGGGGCTTATCAGACTTGGAGAAATCATTATACAATTCTTTGAAAATTTTCTTCTACTTAACCGTTAGACCAAATTATACCAAATTATCCAGGAATGTTCCTTAAGTACCCCTTTTTATTTTTCTTAACAAATTTCTGATTCCTAAAAAATGTGGACATGGCAGGGTGGGACTTATTCGACTAGGAGAAATGAAAAAGCAACTGTATGGCCAATTTGTACCAGGGATGTTGATTGAGTGACTCTTTTTAACAATAATATTGTTTGTGAATTTTTGACAAATTTGAAAATTGAGTGTGGCAGGGTAGAGCTTAACAGACTTCAAAAAATCATAAAGAAATTCTTCAAAAATTAATTATGGGGCCAATTTAAACCAAGTATAGCAAAATACTCATTGAGTTACTCTTTTAAAACACTTGGTTGTAAATTTTTGATAGGTTAATAAATGTTGATGAGGCAAGGAGGGACTGATCATATTTAGCATATTAATGCTTGTAATGTATCATTCTGTTTCAAAATTTAATTGAAGTTAAATCTTGGTTATAAAAATCAAACTGAAACAGCACATGATATTCAATATTAAAGATGTTACTACATGCAATATGATTGAATACTAATGTGACTTCATTGCATTCATTGGAAATTATGAAACTTTATTAACAATAATTTGATACGACTTATATATTTGTTTACAACAAAATTTATATCGTACACAATCATATACAGGAAGAACTCAGGTGAGCGATATCAGTGCCTTTCAGGCACTCTTGTTTTTAATTTTACTATTCATTTTTACCTTCACCTTAGATACAATTGTAAATGAAAGCTTTGCACGTAGTTCTGAATAATTCAATTTAAGTAATACAATTTGTTAAGTCATAAATGGCAGACATGTCTGATTTGTAGGCTTAGATCTACATAGATATAACCCTGATGACAGAGAAATCATTTTATATACATATTTTATATGGACGAACCATGATGAAAGAAAAATGCGCATTGCAAAGATAAAAGAAAATAGATCGAATACTAAAAAAGAAAAAAAAATGAAAAAATATACTGGAATTTTCTGGAATCGAACCCTGGCTAAAATATTTTGTTAGATTTGGAGACCACCACCTTACCCACTTTGCCACAGAGACTATTTATTAATACTAGCCTTGTTTTTAAATCAAAAATTTTAACAACGGTTGAATCTAAACAAAGGATTTCCGAAAACCTGTTTTACCTTCTTAGTTGGACTCGTCTGTCCAGAGGTCATGGTTTATTTATGACCTATGAATTGTGCTCTGCATAATTACGTCGTTTCTATTTTTGGGTTCGAATCTCACATAGTCGCGTTTTATCTACCATTTTTTTTATTCTTTTTTTTTTTTAATTTTACTATTCATTTTTACCTTCACCTTAGATACAATTGTAAATGAAAGCTTTGCACGTAGTTCTGAATAATTCAATTTAAGTAATACAATTTGTTAAGTCATAAATGGCAGACATGTCTGATTTGTAGGCTTAGATCTACATAGATATAACCCTGATGACAGAGAAATCATTTTATATACATATTTTATATGGACGGACCATGATGAAAGAAAAATGCGCATTGCAAAGATAAAAGAAAATAGATCGAATACTAAAAAAAGAAAAAAATGAAAAAATATTAGATTTGGAGACCACCACCTTACCCACTTTGCCACAGAGACTATTTATTAATACTAGCCTTGTTTTTAAATAAAATATTTTAACAACGGTTGAATCTAAACAAAGGGTTTCCGAAAACCTGTTTTACCTTCTTAGTTGGACTCGTCTGTCCAGAGGTCATGGTTTATTTATAACCTATGAATTGTGCTCTGCATAATTACGTCGTTTCTATTTTTGGCTGATGATTGTAATTTGAGACGTCAGCCTATCAAAATCTGTATCAAAAAATTCAAATGTTTTCTTGTATGCAGTCAATGATTGGATAACGAAATCCCGCCAAGGCCCCGAGATTAGACGTTAAATACCCCCGTGGGAACAAAGTATCATTTCATCATAGTTTACGAAGAGGAAATGTACTTTGTTGTAAGAAAGTAACTGCTATGGTGATATCGCGACGGCTTGGTCATCTAACCATGGATTCCTGTCATTTATCATACCAGAACTATCACAGCATCCTTACCGAGCCTACATGGGTAAACGATTATCAAACCATTGATGGGTGACAATTTTGTCAGATAGATCATTTGCCTTGACCGGGGATCGAACCCAGGACCTCATGAATGAGTGTCCGGTTTTATTGTTAATGGCCAGAAGCATATTTACAATATTAGTTTTTTGATGAGAGAAGGAAATTTGAATATGTTTTGTAGTCAAGCTGTTACATTTAACGACGTCAATTTAAATGGTATTGATCCATTCACATACTTACAGATGACTTTACTTTGTTTGAACTTTAACCCTTCTCATACTGTTCACGTCATTTTACTGTTAGCGACCAAAGCTTGGGCAAGCAGTATAGACTAAGATCAGCCTGCATAGACATGCAGTCTGACCTTAGCCTACACTGCCTGCTTTCTACTACACTATTGTAGTAAACAATTGAGCTTCTCTTATTGATGTATAGTTTGTTTGAAACAAAAATTATAAGTCAGCAGGATAATGGTTAAAATTGGTATGCTAGAGGAAGTGAAGCCTTGTTGCGGTATATGTCCCTTCTCTAAACATTTAAGTTTCCAAACCATACCAAACGACAAATTGTTGGACTTTTCCTAACTCAAAGATGTTGCAGAGGGTAATTTCAGTAGAATCGAATTTACATGTTTTGGTCTTTCTTAGTAGAAAACATTGTAGGAAATGAAAAAATTGCTTGTCACAAGCAATTTCTTCATTTTCCACAATATTTTCTAGAACTATTATCTTAAAGGGAGTCAAAACAGTCATTATGTGGGTTAAGCAATCGTCGTCCGATTCAAGTCCTCAGAATCTCATCACACTATGTTTATTTAGCGTTCGAGGAAACACAGGATTTTCTGCTCAAAACGATCTTATCTCGTACGGTAGACCTTGCTTCAACAATGTTTAAAGCAGAGGTTGAAATACGCCAGGAATTTTCTGGAAGTGTCCGACTGTAAGTGTCAACTCTCTTTAAAAATCAGCTGATAAAAAGTTATTTACAATCAAGTAAACATTTAGTTGATTACATAACACTACCATCATGTGCTTACTGCAGATGCATTGGTTGATGCTTTGCAGAATCGCTGCTTGGAGTTTGGTCTAAATGCAAGGGCGGATCCAGGATTTATTTCCAGGGTGTCCAAGCCTAAGCTTTTTTTTCAAGGGGGCCCAAGCACAAATTATGGCTTAAAATGTAATACATATGTAACGATACATTAAATTTATACAGTCAAAATTTAATTTTCGGCCAATGCCAGGGGAGGGTCCGGACCCCCGACCCCTCTCTAGATCCGCCCACGAAATATTTTATATTTGTTAAAAGGGTGTACTGCATATCGTTTGGCATCTCTTTAACAGAAAGTTAGGAAACCATAGTGATAAGAAAGAAAATGCTGAACAACAATTTCTCACTTTCCCTCCATTTTTACCATATTGCATCAGAATTCAGTTTTCAGTCACATATATTTCATCGGTTGAAACTACGTGTACTTTTTAATCTGGGCCAGGGTCTTTTTCATCTCTCATTTTACAATAGGTAAAAAACATATTCAATGCTTTTTGTCAAAATTCAGAAGACGTGGAAAATGTAATTATCGCCAAGCTGCGACAACATACGTGTAGCCTATACTATCGTTACTTTTCTTCAAAAACCTCGTAACTGCAGCTTGTTTAAAGCTGCAGTTACGAGGTTTTGGAAGAAAAGCCAGGGTTTATGAATCTTGATACTAGATTTCAAACAAAGTTCAATCATTCAACCCTTTCCCAAAAGACAAAAAAAAAATCTCTAATTTGATAGGAATTGCAAAAGACAAGATAATTGATGTCCAAAGTAGAAATTATATATGTTTACCATAAAGATATTGACAGAAAACTATCTATTTCATATGCTCTCTCAACTTTTGCACAAACCATTTCTTAATTTACAAATCCAGACCCTGTTCTGGGAGAAAGGCTTGACCCTTTCCCAAACAAAACCTGGTTTTGACGTCCCTAATAGCAATTGCTTTGGAAAACATTGAGACAAAAGAAGAAACTGCTGATGACAGCAGTTTCCTCTTTTGCCTCAATATTTTCTTAGCTATATTGTACGCAAATCCAACCTTTATTAGCATAAATTTTATTTTGTCGTCAGCAGCAGCTTTTGAAGTGGAACACGCTCAAATTTTGCCGTTTGCGAAAGGGTTAACTAAGATATATTCTATTGCCATAAACATTTCAGTCATATAAAAAAATATTTTACAAAGCCTGGAATTAGCCAAAAAAATGTGGTGAAAAAGTTCTTAGAATTTATAATTAAGCGTTCCTCTTCCTGAATGCAATAGTTTTTCAAGTCATCGATATTATTCAATGTAGATATTTAAATGGGATATAGAATTGATCCTTAAACCTCTCCAAACCCCATATAATTTTAGACCACTCTGAAAGAAACGAGGTTCCTGATTGATCGATCGATCCTTTGGTGGGTTACAACATTTCTCAGAAAGGATATTTGCCGCGGATCGACATCTTCGCAAGCCAAAGGATCTACCTCCACTTTGTTCCTTACGAACTTCGCAAGGAACAAAGTGGAGGTAGAACCCTTGGCTTTCAAGAGAAGATGCGGATCGAACACGGGGCCTCATGCAAGATACAAACTGCGCCATGGCCGCGGTCACAATGTAGCAGAATATAATGAAACCTTACCGAAAGAAGAAAAAAGTTTTTTTAACGTATACAACCCATTATTGGCACCAAAGAGCCAGAGGCGAAATTTGAAAAGTGCCATTCCCAAACTGTGTTACATTTCCATTACATTTCCATTCCAAAGACAGAATATAAGCATTTTGAACTGTTTAGAATTTTGAATTAATGCATGCTAATGGAAATATTTGACAAAAACGTTCAAAATTACATCCCTTGTATATGAATATATCCAGAGTAAACATATTTGTAAATGATTTCCTTCTTGAAACATAATCTTGAAATCCGGCACGGTGAAATAACTTATTTGAAGTGCATCTACAAGTGTGTGTAATTTGATGCATGACGCATGGCTATATAGTGGTGATTTTAATGATGGGTTGTATACCTTAAGGCATTGCAATATTTTGGGAAAAAGAGAAATTTCTGATCTTCGTTTCCTTTGTGGCTTTCAATTTAAAACGTCTATAGGGTTTCAAAACCAGGGTTAGTTTGTGTAAGGCCAAATTATTGACCCAAAGACAGTTTTCACCCAGTCACAAGTTTAAAAATCAAAATCGAAAAGTAAACAAATCATAGCCTATGCCTGAACATTAAATATTTAGAGTGGTCTAAGTTCAAAGGCATTGAAAAAGACTTTTTTGAGTGAAAAATTTAATTCTCTGAGCCGAAAACATTGTGGAAAAATGGAGACATTTCTATCAAGATTTATTGTGTCATGTGCAGTATCTTTATCTTTAATTAAATATAGCTAGCGTCATGTATAAATGAACCATTAGTCTGGTAAAGCATTAAAAAAGATCGGATTGACTCAAATAAAACTGTAATGCGACATTATTATTTAAGAGAGCCTGACACGTACCATCAAGCTTTTTTGGAAACTCAAAAATTTTCGATATTCATTTTTTTTACTTTAAACTGACCACAGCAATGAAACTAGACATATGATGCCATTTGTTTTCTTTTTTTTTTTCCTTTTTTCTATTTTTGGGGGATTTTTTTGTTGTTGCCATGGATACTGAGGAAATGAAATGATTTTTCATGATTTTGAAGTAGATTTTATTTACATTTACAAATATACAATATACTTCAATACATTATATCATAATTCAATAACATATCAAATTTCACAAAAGAATGTTTTTAAAACTTTAAACCTTATATTTATGTTGCTATGGTTACCAAAAGTTGACCTACTTTTCAATAATTCACAATTTTGAAAAAATGCCCTCATATAAAATCGTTTTTTAAAAATCTGCAACCAGATACACATAAACCACGCAGTGTCTATAATTGAGGAAGATTTCCTTTACAAGAATCATTAATAAAATTTTGAGGCACTCTGAAGGGAAATGTGTAAAAAATGCCCCAAAATCACAAATTTTGGAAAAAATGAGAAATACCATGAATAGATCTAACCGTAAACATATGCACAGTTTTGATCATTTTACCTCAAAAACAGTATTAAAACAATTTATTAGGTTGAGAAACATGTTATAAGTACTTGGACATTTCCATAGCAATCGTTTTTATTCCCTAGCAACCGTTTCTTTTCCTTAGCAACATCATGAAAAACGTAATTTTAAGTTAAAAAATGTTTCATTCTGACATATAAAATAGGTAATCTTGAAAATAAAATGACAAGATTGATAATCTATAATGTATGAAATTTCACCACTGAAACATTTCAAAGGTTTACAACATACAGGTATGTTGCTATGGAGACCATAAACAACACATATTCAGACTTTCTCGAATTTGAGAGAAAACCACTTGTATTATGACGATTATTTTTCAAAACTGCAACTAGCTGAACATGAAATACTTAGTGTTTTATATTGAGGATAAGTATATTTACAAAAATCATCAATATAAATTTGAAGCATTTTTGGGAAAAAAGTGGAAAAATTGCATGAAATATCGCAATTTTTGGGAAAATCATAAATATCAATACTGGAGTTAAACTCAATCATATGCACAACTGTGAACTAATGTATTTCATAAACAACAATTAAACAAATAATTATGTTGAGAAACAAGTTATAACTACTTTTGCATTACCATAGCAACCATTTTTATTCCTTAGCAACCGTTTCTTTCACTAAGCAATGTCATGAAAAACGGAATTTTTACGTGACAAATTATTTCATTCTGACATATAAAATAGGTAATCTTGAAAATAAAATGACAGGATGAGTAATCTATGATGTATGAAATTTCACCATTGAAACATTGCAAAGGTTTACATCATGCAGGTATGTTGCTATGGAGACCATAAACAACACATATGCAGACTTTCTCGAATTTGAGAAAAAACACTGGTATTATAACGTTTATTTTTCAAAACTGCAACTAGATGAACATGAAACTCTTAGTGTTTTATATTGGGGATAAGTATATTTACAAAATTCTTCAATATAGATTTGAAGCATTTTTGGGAAAAAAGTGGAAAAATTGCATGAAATATCGCGATTTTTGGGAAAATCATAAATATCAATACTGGAATCAAACTCAATCATATGCACAACTGTGAACTAATGTATTTCAAAAACAACAATTTAACAAATAATTATGTTGAGAAACAAGTTATAACTACTTTTGCATTACCATAGCAACCATTTTTATTCCTTAGCAACCGTTTCTTTCCCTAAGCAATGTCATGAAAAACGGAATTTTTATGCGACAAAATATTTCATTCTGACATATAAAATAGGTAATCTTGAAAATAAAATAAAAAAAATTATAGGGTTAAGAAAAATGGTTGTCTTTGAAAACAAGTACATGTGACTAATATCAGAGGCCATAAGCAAGATTACAGTTTGCAAGAAAATGACTTGGTCAGTCTGTAGAATTCAATCTAAAATTTGATATGTCCAGGAAAAGGTAAACTGAAAAGAATAACTCTCAATTGTTTACATTAATGGGGTTAATATAAACAATTCCGATACAATGTTCTGAATTATCAAATCAAATCTGTCAACTAGACCTGTCAAAAAATAAGAAGCCGGCATTATGAACTTTTGAAAAGTATCCCAATAAGAGGCAAAATGTCGCTAAGATATGTTATTGAATTATGATATAATGTATTGAAGTATATTGTATATTTGTAAATGTAAATAAAATCTACTTCAAAATCGTGAAAAATCATTTCATTTCCTCAGTATCCATGGCAACAACAAAAAAATCCAAAAAAAAAAAAAAAAAAAAAAAATAGAAAAAAGGAAAAAAATGAAAACGAATGGCATCATACGTCTAGTTTCATTGCTGTGGTCAGTTTAAAGTAAAAAAATGAATATCGAAAATTTTTGAGTTTCCAAAAAAGCTTGATGGTTCGTGTCAGGCTCTCTTAAGTTATTTAAAGTAATGATTAAATTGTGGTAAAAGGAGAAAGTCGTCGCTTTTCTTTGACAACCTCGTAACTGAAGCTTAAGCAATGATGTTTTTGAAGATATAAACGACGAACTGTTGTTATTCGGCATTTTCTTCTTTTCCCCTACTATTTTCCGTGCCTTTAGTGTAACGGGTAGAAAAAGAAGTATTCTTATGAGGATTTACCCTTTGTCTTGCAAGCACAATATCATTTGTCCAACTCTAAGCCTGTCGTGGAAATGAAACATGGTGTTTATCGGTTTAACCCTTTTCCAAACGACAAACTTTTAAAGTAATCCAATGGCAATGAATTTCGTGCTAAAAATAGACGAAGTTTACCATTGTGTTTTGATAAACTGTCGGTGTTGTTTTAAAACATCGTAACTGCGGATTGAATCAAACCGTATTTACGAGACTTTATAACAACACCCACGACATACTAATTGTTTGTCCGAAATTACATCACACTTAACTGGATAAAATCGTTCCCTATTCGAAGGAAGAAATTTGCAGTTTTTGAAACGACTTGACAAAAATCACGGTGGATAATCACGTGATGTAACAATTTTAGAAAATCCTCAATAATTTGTTAATACGGGGCCGTTTTGAATTCGGTTTGAAGCAGAGAAGGTGGACAGACGTCACGCATTAGATGAACGTGTCGGATCTTTGCAAAATCAACCGATGAAAAGGTTATTGAAGATAAACCAACATTTTGGTTTATCTTCAATATTTTTTTCATCAGTTGAATTTTCAAAAATCTACCACGTCCAGCTTATTTGTGACAGTTTCCCAACTTCTCTGCTTCAAACAGAATTAAAATTGGTCAAGTATTAACCAAAAATATTGACGATTATCTGAAATCCTAAGTCATATGATTAACCATCGTGAAAATGTTGATACAGAAACGAGTATGGCGTCATTTACATGCATTGATGTGTGTTTTTTTTAAATGTCATTAACGCTTTTACCAAACAATGAATTTTAAAATAAGTCATATTGATGGACTAGAAGTTGCGGACGACAAAATAATCGATGTCAACAGAAGGAAAAAGGGTAGGCCCTATATCAAAACACAGAAAACTTCGAGGGGAAGTTATCAGTAATTTCTTTTTTTCTTTGAATATTTTTCAAACTGTTTTACAGGCGACGTCAGAACTACATCTTATTCGGGAAAGGTTTAAACAAATATATTTTTGTTTAAGGTTAATCTTCCTAAACTGGCTCGTATGATGTTGTCTGTGTAAATTAACAGCTTAGCTTTTTATGCCCTCATGGTTTGGTCAAATGTGTACGTGAACAACATAATATCTATTGTAATGTTGCATTTGATGGATCGAATCTTGCAAAAATCCTTTCTCAAATGGCACCGTTGTGTCGTTTATAAACTGGACTAGTAAAACCTTTTGTCGTTTTAAAAGCGTTGAAATTTTGATTTGATTTATTCTTTTGATTTGGGTTGTTTTACGTAGGTTATACTTCAATCAAAAACACCCATCTCTCTTAATTAACAATAAGCTGCACGATTTAAAGAAAAAGATAAATTTCGTTATTAAATTTACCAGACGAAAAGAACCAGAAATAGATACTTTTCCATTTGATATGTTTATCTTTAAAGATATCAGGTAAAGATTCGTCCTAGTTGTGCAGGTTGCTGCAATGATGCAATGCTGCAAAGTTGTTTAATTCAATGCAAAGTAAATTATTGAAAGAAAGTAACAACTTTCTAAATTAAATTTTCCGAACAAACGTACACATGTATTTAGAAATATAATGCTTCGTGAAACTTATTTGGCTTAAATAACACTTGATCCAACACGGTGGAGATTGTGCATCATTGGGTGGATAACAACAACGGCCAAACAATGTAATACTCTCGATTCTGGTGAAATATTTTGCATTTTTTTTTTATTTCTGCGTCAATTTTCAAAAGGTGCACTGCATTTACCCCGCCTTCCTTAACTCTTTTCTCCGATATATGAGTAATTTGTGGTATCCTTTTTCTTTTTTCAAAAATTGATCCCAATCGACCAAAATAAAACTGCAACAACTACGGCCAAATTAGCAACGCTTCAGGTATAAGTTATGCAATAACTTGCTTATTTCTGTGTCAATTTTCAAGCGGTTTGTTGCTCATACACCGCTTTACTAATACATATATGCTCTTTCCTCGGATGTAGGCCTAAGGCTTATATGAAAACTCCTTGTATTAATATTTTACCCTGAATTGATCCCATTAGACCAGAAAAACGATCTGATTTTTTGTCGTTTTTCTGTTCTGTTGGAATAAATTTTTGGAAAAGAAGAAAGAATTTACAAAAATCGCTTGAAGTTAGACGCAGAATTAAGAAATTTATTGCACATGGTGTACAATCTCCACCGTGTACAATATCATATTATAACAAAGTCATTTTAATTACCAAAGGGGTTACACACGGTGTATAATCACGTGATACAACAAGTTAAGGAAATCTTCAATAACTTTGTTAATACTGGACCGATTTGATTTCGGTTTGAAGCAGAGAAGGTGGAACCGTCGTGTTACAGGGTCTTACAGTCCAGTTATTAAATAAGAAACTCTTCTCTCTTTCACAGAGGCTCTTTCATTTCGCTTTTGTCACGCGCTGTGGAAGAATATGAAAATAGTCCCATTTTAACTAGATCAATACTTAAATTTGAGAGCACTTCTGATGCAAACAGAATATTTTCTTTCTCTAATGTATAATACAGAAAATGAAACAGTTACATCGTAATTAAAGACGTTATCCTTACTCTAGCCCAGGTAGCTCCTTGCAAAGATGATATGTGAAGAGCAACGAACGATCACTCTGCGGAGAGAATGTAGAAACTCGTGTATTGTATCACGATACGACATGCTTTTGTTAAAAGAGTATTTTCTTCAAATATAGAGAAGGATATAAAGTTAGCAAAGGACGAGTGTCAAAAAAGTATCAACTTGACTGGAGCCTTGCTTTGGAAGATAAATTAATTCAAGGTGGGTGGGGTAAGTAACCCACTATGCCATCAGATGGCAATCAATTTCTTATACAGTTTTACTTGCAATTCATAACTTAAAAACTGATGATGTAGTAAAATATTTTGAATACGTGTTATTGTTTATTCCATTTAATGCCATGTACATGACAAAAGTGGCATTAAGGTATAAAGTGCCTAATTAAAAACACCACTTTCTAGCCATACCAAATGTATCAAATTACACACACTTGTAAATACACTTCACATCAGTGTATTCACCGTGCCAGATTTCAAGATTATGCTTCAAAAAGAAAATAATTTACAAATGTCATTTTACTCTATATTCATATGCAAGGGAGGTAATTTTGAACATTTTGTCAAATATTTCCATGAATATGCATTAATTCAAAATTCTAAACCGTACAAAATGCTTATGTTTGTATTTGGAATGGAAATGTAACACAGTTTAGGAATTACTGGCACTTTTCAAATTTTGCCGCTGGCTTTTTGGTGCTAATTAGGCCCTTCTTACCTTAAACATGTTTATGAAATTGTATCATTTTTTGATTGACTAACTTCACGAAACCCTCATCCTTTGGGCAAGTACAGTCAGTAACCAGTAATTCACTTTTAGTATATGTATCTACAATGTAATGTTAACGGTGCAAACTAATTCAACTAATATATGAATTCAATTTCATTAAACAACAATTGTCTTTTGTTTTGTTATTAATTTTGTGAATTTTGCTTTGTACAGTCAGCACAATGCAGCATTTTAATTTGATATATTCGATTGATATGTTTTGTTCTTTAACCCTTTCCCAAACGGCATAATTTTAGGGTGATCCACTTCAAAAACTGCCACAAATGACAAAATGGATGTTATTAAAGATAGAATTTGTGTTTAATATGTCATAGAAAACATTGAGACAAAAGGAGAAACTGCTGGTTATCAGCAGTTTCTTCTTTTGTTTCAATATTTTCCCAAACCCTTTCTATTTGGGACGTCAAAACCAGGTCTTGTTTGGGAAAGGGTTAATTAAAACCACCTGACTCATGTATAAGATAGATGAAAGTTTTAGTTGTTACTGCGCAGTTTTATACACATTTCCTTGCTAGTTTTTTCTTCAGATTTTGCCCTAAGGTTCCGGAACTGTAATGGCTGTAACTTTATAATGATACAAATATGCTCGAAAATGTTTAATATCGTGTACCTTTTCATCCTCGGAAAGCCAGTTGTCATAGCTACGCTACATGTCATGTAGCGTAGCTATGACCGCTGGGTTTCCGAGGATGGTACAAATCATATGTATGGCAAAACTCAAACTGATATGTTATGATGTGTATGGTAAATAAAACAAATCTCCCCTTATGATATAAATTTAAGTGGATTCTCTGCCCTTGACTCAGTTTTCACAAAATGTGAGGTTAACGAACTATTTTATTGTATGTTATGGAGCAAAAAAAATAATTGGCCACTTTCTACCATTCAAATAATTCGAAAATTTGCCTTATTTCGAAAATATTGACAAAAAAGATATTTTCTGATTGACTGCAATGCAAACTTTATTTCCACGTAGATTTACATATTTTAAAAAGTAAGATGATGAAATATTTTTATTTATCAATGTCTACGAGGGACGCTCAATTAAAAGTGGTACTTATGGTCCACCATACCTCATGGTTCTAAAGAACTAGTGGTGCTCGCGGCTATTTGACGGGAAAATTACTGTCTATACTTGGACAAAATTTGAGACAAATTCGTTCACTCTTTCAAAAGTTATTGAACTTTTAAGTTCGTTACACTGGCTATTTCGCTGTGCGCAAAATGGAAAACGAACTGAAGTAGGATGTACGGGTCTACATTAGAGGTTGCATAGGCTTTGACATATCTGTATCACGTCTATATAATGAACTATATCAGGTTCATGGATATTCGAACGTTGAACATACGTCAGTTTTTTTTAGGAAGTTGATAGAAATTCAAATTGGTGAAACTGGCCTGAATGATGCCCCCTCTCAGGCAACCCGGGTACAGTTAGTACCAAAGCAAATGTTGCTGTAGATTCCGACATGACCGAACAAGACGCATGGTTCAATCAATGTGCAAGAAATAGCAGATAAAGTTGGTTTTTCATCGGGGGACATGTTATAAGTTTTGACTTAAGGGTTGAAACACAGACATGTTCATGCTCATTGGGTCGCCCACCTGCTGCCTAAAGGACAGAGAGTCACCCGTGTAAAGGTGGCACAATATATTTTGAAATAGTGCAATAAATGCAACAAATGTGGGTTTTCTGAGCTTTATACTTATGATTGAACAATAATCTATTATTATGAGCATCAATGGCGTGTTATTAGCAAGCAATGGTTACGAAAAGTTCAGGTTAGGTCCGTAATAGCCAAAAAGTTAAAAACTCGGCAAAGGTTTTGTACGCGGTAATTTTCCAAATGTAACGGCTGTATTGTTCAAATTACTGTTTCAGACTGCACCACTATCGCCGGTCATTCATTCAAGAAATGTATGTCGGCGAAAATGTTTTCCGATGTCAGTTTCCTGTGTAGTGGGGAGTCTAAAAGAGTCACTGTGTGGTAATGGTTTAACAATAGGTACAAATGTACATGATGACCCTAGTTCAATCATAGATTTTCCTTACCTTCTTACAAATTGTAATATCTTGACATACATAACAGGATCGAGAAATTTGTCAATAAACTCACTTTTCCTGTATGTATTTTTCAATAGAATGTAAAAGTTTCTTTATGAATCATTTTTCATGTAACAAAAGTGTTCCCTTTACTATTGTCATATACTCGTACATGTACACTAATTAAACAATAATTTACAAAAAAAAATCTTGTAATACGAAGGATATCAAAAAGTTTCGAGCCTCCAATAGAAAGACCCAGAAATTGGCATTTAAACTGTCTCATTTTTTCAAAATAGAATCCTTCTTAATACCCTAACCGGTCCTCCTAAGTAGCATCTATTAAATCATTTTCGTCTTCTTTGAGACAAAAGAAGAAACGTCTGATTATCAGCATTTCCTTCTTTTGCCTCAATATTTGCCTCAAGTCTTTTTCCACCAAAAACTTAAAAACCAGATCTTGCTATGGAAAGGGTTACATACGTGATAAGTAAATCATCAATAAAATATCGTAATCGTTCAGAAGTGAACGTTGACCTATGGGAAGAGATAAAAATCTTTGTTTTTAACTCCGGCCTTACAAAATGGATTTCTATACTCTTCCTAGAATATAGCTACCAGACCAAAACGAATGATTTAACTCTGCACATGTCGCTGCACGGTGCAACTTGCAATGCTTGCACAAGCATGTTTAATTAACAGTAATATATTCGCATCAAAGAGAGCGATAAGTTTCATTATTAAATATGGCAGACAAAACCAACCAGAAATAGATGATTTTCTCTTTGATATATTTGTCAGTAGAGATAACTATCAATATACGTTTCATAGACGTTAACAGTCAAGATTTGACAATTGGAGTGCAATTTAGCTTGTAAGGTGATTTACGAAAGACCCTGCGAACGACCATTAAATGTTTTTTTAATTGATTTAATGCCTTTTGACATCCCACAAGATTAAGGCTTTGGAAAAAAGTGGAAAATGAAGAAATTGCTTGTGAAAAGCAATTTCTTCATTTTCCACAAGGTTATTTACCAAAAAAGACCAACAATGTTAAATTCCATGCATTTGAAATTATCGTCTGCAACACTTTTGAATTTGGAGCAGTCTAAACAAACTCCGCGTAAGAGCAGCTTCAAGCATGCTTAACCTTTCCCAAACAAGACCTAGTTTTGACGTCCCTAATAGAAAAGGCTTGGGAAAACATTGAAACAAAAGAAGAAACTGCTGATAACCAGCAGTTTCTCCTTTTGTCTCAATATTTTCTGTGCCATATTTTACATAAATCGTATTTTTAATTACACCCATTTTGTCATTTGTAGCAGTTTTTGAAGTGGACCACCCTTAAATTTTGTCGTTTGGTAATTGGTTAACCAGACAGTTCCCCTTGTTGTACGGCGCTCTGCAAGCGCCGCACAATATGTTAGTTATGCTATTGGAGATTTATCAAGTGCTAGAGGTGTAAAATGTACAAGGACATGGAGTAACGAACTTCGATTGGCGATTCGGGCTATAGTGTGGCTGTTCTGACTATTTTATTCAACATAGTTCTCAACACTCTCAACACTGTTTGTTTTCTATGTTTTCATTCGGGCTAAATGCTTCGATTTCTTGACCACAAAAGTTCGTCATGTTGTCGGTTGAAAACATGGGGTATCTCAAACGTGTAAGTGTAGGGGGTTTCTCAAAATGAAACATCGATGAAAAACAGCTCAAATATTCTTACTGCGTAAAATGTTTTGGGCTAATTTGATTTCCAACCTGATCGATAGGATACATTTTGGTCAACCAATTTGGCGCTAAATCACCATTTCGTCTTGTATTTGACTTGGTATACACCTCGATGAAGTATTCTTTTACACTCGTACTTGTGAACAACACAAATCGGACGAGAGCTGAACTTGCTTGAGAGCTTGACCATAGGCATATGTGCTTTTGACAAGAATTCTGAGAAATTCGAGAAATTCTGGGCCCCTTGAATGAAGTCAGGGAGTCTTGGTACACGATTTTTATAACACATCTACAAAATTTCATTCCTGTGTTAATGCCCTCACTGGTCCTTGGCCAGTCACTCTTTTCGGTACATCTATATAAGTAGCTTTTTAAAACCAGCATTTTTTTGCCTTGTGTCACTTTTTCTGTGCTATCATATTACACATTTCACAAACTTTGATTATACCGATTTTGTGATATAGGTCTTTTTAATATAATTACCCATATGTTTGTCATTTGGGTATAGGTTAAACGTCTGCTGCTGTGATTTGACAGGCGGGAATGACTTCTGCTTCCATATGATGTTAATAAGCTCGTCCATTTTCATGGGATTTCATCGCACGTGGTTTCGTATACGAAGCATGTTCGGATACATGTTTTTACAAATAATCGAAGAAACAGAATAACTGCATGTGTAGCAATGATACATTGTCTTACATCTATACTTCATCTTATTACACGATTTTAAGGTATAAGACCCATCATTAGCACCAAAGAGCCAGAGGCGAAAATTGAAAAGCGCCAGTAACTCCTAAACTGCGATAAATTTCAATTCCAAATACAAACATAAGCATTTTAAACGGTTTAGAATTTTGAATTAATGCATACTTATGGAAATATTTGACAAAATGTTCAAAATAACCTTCCTTGCATATGAATATAGAATAAAATAATATTTGTGAATTATTTTCTTCTTGAAGCATAATCTTGAGATCCGGCACGGTGAATCAACCTATGTGAAGTGTATTTACAGGTGTGTGTAATTTGATGCAATTCGTATGGCTAGAAAGTGTTGTTTTAATGATGGGTCACATACCTTAATAACACATCTTCAACCTGTGTTTCCTGTATAATAGACCTAGCTGATCTTTGGTTAGTCACTCGTTTCGGTAAATCTATACAAGTGCCTACCATGGTTGATATCGGTGTTTTGCTGTTTCGACGGGAACCATTGGATCAAAAGGGGATTGTATCGATTGACATTATGATAAATTCAACACATGTAGCTCATGTCACGTTGCATGAACGCAAGTTTACCCTTTCCATAAACGACACGATAGTACACCAGTAAAACGGAAGCAGCATGTGCCACAATCGACGTAAAATTAAAAATGTTGTATATCAAAGCACAGAAAACATAAATGTAAAAGAAAAGCATACCGGTCAACTTAGGTAGTTTTTTTGATATGGGACATAAAGGAAATATAAAACCTAGCCTTGATCAGGAAAGGATCAATTTAACAGATATATCTCTTTGTTATTAAACGAACGAAGCGACGATACAAAGCTATTCATTACATTTCTTCTAGTGAAATTTTGGAATTTCTCAATGAAATAATTACATGTATGATATTTAATGTAAACTTGGTTTCACAAGTTTCACTTTAGATAGCCGTGACTATTTCCATATGTTTTTGGCACTTAAAAATGAATTGAACAATTTTTAACCATGGCTACCCTGTGTCTTAGCATCTAGGACAGATCTTAAAGCGCCATGCAAAAATTCAGATGAAAGAAAAGTAAATAAAAGCAACAAAAAGTAATGAACCAACAAAACACGAATGAATTACACAAGCACGTGTTAATCAACTTGAAATCGTCGCAATATCAGAAATGCATGACAAATCATCTCCTTAAAAGCAAAACTTTCTCATAGAACTATTCCAATGTGGGTAACCCACGTGACTTTTGGGAAGCGTTCACACCGAAAAAATCGTCCGCTTCAAGGTATGTTTTGTTTAATTTCTTAGCTGATACGCTACGGATTTTGACGAGATAAAGAGCATGGAACGCGCCTTTGAGAGTGTTATTCTCGGCTCTAACTCACTCTGCTCCAAATCCCATGGTTTCTTCAAACATTCAAGCGAAAGTTTTTTTCGGTGCATGTGAACGCTTCCCACTTTCGTTTTGCATTTAAAAATATTTTGGCTCGAATGTTTGAAGAAACCACTGCATTTGGAGCAGAGTGAGTAAGAGCCGAGAATAGCCCTCTCAAAGGCGCGTTCCGTGCACTTCATCTCGTCAAAATCCGTACCGTATAAGCTGAGAAATTAAACAAAACATACCTTGAAGCGGACGATTTTTTCGGTGTGAACGCTTCCCAAAAGTCACGTGGTTACCCACCGTGTAATCCTTATTCTGTAATCGTTTTCATGCATTATCCTACATTGTACTATCCAGTGCTGAGTGTTGAAGTCAAAGCCGAAAAGTCGAAGAGTTTGCACAATGGCATATTCAGGTCAACTAAACAGACTGTAATTTCAACATCTGGTCAAAGCAACGCATCACATTTCTCTAAATAATGTGATCAAAGTTAGTGTACGATCATCTTGTTTGTATAAAACACCCTAAATCAATGTCGAAATTCTTGTTTAAATTTATTCTGTGAGAATCTGTGACGTAGACATGTTGCAGTATTCATGCACTGTTGTTTATACTTTTGGAATGAAACATGTAGATTGTAGCAGGGTTATCACTAGTGAGAAGAAATAAATTTCCCTAACATTTCCCTAGAAAAAGTTATAAATTCCCTGACATGTTGCGGTAATTACCTTAAAAGACCGCAATATTTCGAAACAGTCTTAAAGTCTATATCCAAAACTACATTAAACGTATAGCACTACATCTTATTTTTTCAAAACTTCGTGACAATTCCCTGACATTTGCCTGTATTTTTTATTTCTCTCACAGTACACAAAATTCCCTAAAAATTACACGCCCTTGAAAATTTCCCTGACTTTTTCCTGACGCTTTTACTTTGAGAAGTACATTTGATATTACAAATGTACATACTTTGATACTTGATAATGGGGGATTACTCAAAATACAATATATTGGTTTGTCTTAAAGGGGTTGTCGCTCTTGTATAAAAAGATTCATGTACTCGAATATTCCCTGGATTAATCTTTTCTTAAACTTCATACTTTTGAGGTTTTAATGATATGTATAAAGTTATAGTATTTTACCACTAAATAAAACTTCTAACTCTTCTACAGAAAACATCGCAATATATTCATTTTTTTTTTCTTTTGTACCATATGTTTATGCTGGAAGAAATAGCTTTGAATCCATTTTTGCGCAAGTTGTGACGAACAAACCCACACTTTGAGACATGTTCTATCCTAGGGATCCATAGTCCTGTCCTGACCTGAATTAAACAATTCCCAATACAAGACCTGAACCGCGTTTTTTAGAGCGAGATTTCTTGAGATATTTTGAGATTTCTTAAGATGATTTAGGATAAAGCGCTCTTTTGAGCAAGATTTTTAAGACGATCACTGCGAGCCGCCATTACCAGATACTTCGTGCGGAAACTTTCGGTCAACTCTGTACAAACAATATAAGAGATTTGACCGAGTTGTTCCGAACACTCCATAATTCATAAACCATGAGGTTCTGAATGCTCCATACTTTATACAAATGGCGTCATGATGACGTCATTTGTATAAATATTGAGCAGTTGGAACAGCTCGGTCAAAGTCTCAGTCTTAAAAACGCTTTATCCAAAACACCCTAAGAAATCTGAAGAAATCTCGCTCTAAAGAACGCGCCTCTGTTTTTTTCACACCCCAAATGCAATCAGCTTTTGGGAAATATATGGTGAGTCAAAATGTGTTCTGATAATATTTTCCTTTTGCCTCGATATATTTTCTGTATCATGGTGTACACAATTCTTATCTTCCTAAACAACCATTTTTTAGCAGCTTTCAATGTGGACCATTTTACTGTTTGGGAAAAGTTATACGTACATAATTTTCTTTGATGCTTTACAAAACTCTGCTTTTTGAATAATTCTGACGCAAGAAAATTCATATCAATTTAATATATCTACCACTTAAGACACTAATTAAAAACAAGTTATAAAACAAATGAATCAACCGGGCGTATCGTCTGGGTGTATAAATAAGCAGCTGTGCGGGGTGTTCTGTCTGTTCAGATTTGTCAAGATGACTTCTGTAAATCTTCACGATAATTTAAAGGTAAGAATTTATTATTTGCAATAATTTCCTATCATTTATTAACAGTAATCATATTTTTCATTTTAAAGGGACATAACATTCAAATTTTATTTTTCAAAGTATGTCTTGATGCCAAGATTGGTTATTTCAATGTGTATGAATGCTATCAGTGTTTTTTAAGTTGTTGCTTATAAGCGAAAAATACGCCTTTAAACTTGAGACAGAAATGAAAAATTCCATATAAATCTGAGCTGTTGTCCTCATTATTTTGATTAATTTTAACATAAAAATATATATGTCTCGTAAACGGCGCAATCTTTTGGCTTGAAATTTTCAGTATTTTCATAAAAAATATGCTCTTTCAGATAAAGATAAAAGTAAGATTATTGGCAAAAATATCTGATATGTCACTTTAAAGGGTTTCGTTTGTCTTATAATTCTCTTTACATTTGCTATTTATTAAAGCAGAGATCGTATTCACAAAAAATTCTAAATGAATTTTCGAAATCAAAATTGCATCACAAATCATCTAGTTGGTTTAGACGTGTTTTTTTTCGGACAATAAGAGTGATCGTTGGATGACTTTAAAGGTGTACTTGGAATAAGATTCGTTGTTAAAATTAAACACGGTATGTCTTTCTTGTGAAATAATAAATCAAAGTTCATGCACTTTAAAAACTTTGATATTAAATGATCTTTTGAAAGGGAATAAATACTTTATAATGTCTGGCTTTAAGAAATTTAAACTTTAGATGCACTATTCAAAAAGGAGATATACACTTGTCCAAAGAATTATTTAATCTCATCCAAAACAACAAAATTTTAGTCGTCCAATATGCAACATAATGGGTGTTCAAAGATGTGATTCGTGAAAAAAGCAAAGAAAATATTTAGGCCGAATGTGAAAATGCTGATCATAAGCAGTTTCTTCTTTTGTCTCAATTTTTCCCTATGACGTAACGTCAGATGTTGCTTAACCTTTTGTAACATGACGTCAACGTTAGTTTAACGATGCTACGTCACGCGTTACTCATTCTTCAGTTCCATATTTTTGTTAGTAGTGAGAATTTGTTATTATCGTTTTGCTTTAAGATGTAAGCGCTGTCTAATTAAAAAAAGGCGAACAATGAAATGGAATTCTTCGTATTAATTACATATTCGTTATAATTTAATTATGATTTTTATGGTTGATCTAGGGTAAGGGTGGTCATGGCGTGGCTTTGTATCGACGAATTTTCCTTAACTTTGTTAACAAACACGCTCAGTAAAAACATTTTTCTTAAATGTTCTTTTTAATACTTTATTCCCAGTATTGAATGGTCAACCAAAGTACGTTAAATTATGTCCCGGGAGATTTTTTGTTAGAATATCACTCTACATTAAATTATTGTTATCAACTTTGGTGATGAAATGTGAGAGATTTTGGTATTGGCATCAAACGCAAATTAATTAGTCGGGATAATTTGCCGAGCGTGTTCATTTACAAAAGTATTGAAAATATATCTTAACAAAAGCATATGATTACAGGCCTTGTTAATATAATGTTACATTTAATTTTGTTTTAAAGTTCGAAAAAATCCTCTATCAGCGGAGAAACGGCACTTAAAATATCAATGTGTTCTTCAATCAAATGTTACTAGAAATCAACATAAGTAGATATGTAAAACGATTAAGAAATTTTATTTAGAAGGTAGTAGAAAAATAGTTTAAAAGCGATACAAATCATGATACGAAACAGCGATCTCACTACCACACTTTCTTCCCGCCGCCAACGTCATTACGGCGCGAAAACACGTGTCACCGGCGTTTTGCTTTATATCAACAGTCATATCATTTAAACTTCAAATAGGAAAAAAGTTCGAAATATGTTTCAGCATTATTGGGTGTATATATTATTGTAGTTTCACTGAAATCTTTTTGTTTAAAATCGACCAAAATAGGATTTTCAATCGTAATTTGCATTTTACAACGACGCAAACGTTGTTTTTTTCCGACGTTAGTGTCTTCCTTTTTCGTTTCAACAAAAAGAGTGCCTGCTACAAAGGAACATTTTAACTTGATAGACATAATGCACTTTGATTGCCGGTCAATTTGATATTAATCTTTTGTATTTTTCTGAATATAACCGAAATAATAACGACAAATTTGAAAGAGCTACTACGTCTTATGAAGCGTTGCGTAAAACCCGACGAACGTCAAACGTTGTGTGACAAAACGGTTAGACATTTTCAATTTGTGATGAAAAGAATAAAATTTATTCAAAGCACGGCGAATTATGCATTGTTATCATCCTCAGCACATGTACTTTTGCTTAATACGTATTTTCTGTCAACTGTTTTGTTGTTTGTCCGCTTGATCAGATAGTGAAGTAACGCACACTACTAGATTTCAGACATATTTTGCAAGTGTGACATTGTGGTTAGACATTTTTAAGAAAGTAGAAATAGTATTTCTGATCATCCGATATCAATGAAAAAGGAATCCTTTTGATTTGTGTCATTTGTACTTTTTTTCCATGTAAAAACTATCTTATACCTATGCATCATATAAAAAAACATTTTAAAAAATGTTCCGATTGTGAAATGTTTAACAGTATAATCACGCCTCTATTACACTGACTTACCTTGACAATATTTCAAAAATTTGCGTTGATTATTCTTCCGAATGTAGACAATCGTGGAGAGGAAATGACAACCCGTCGTTTGGTACCCTTTTCCTGCAAATTTTCCCGATACAGACGAAACGAAGGGGATTTTAATATAAATGTTTGTACCATTTTGTTACAAATCACCGGCGAAAATTGCGACGTTGTTGAACGTTTATCGTAGAATAAATAAAAATATAACGAATATTTTAAAACTACGCAAATATATTATGATAGTCAGAATTTTTGTCTTTCTGACAATATAAGTTTCTTTTGTGTGCGACGAGGAATACGGTATTTATCAAAAATATTATTTTAAAGAAACACATTTTTTACAAAGTTAAGCAATATTTGACGTTACGTCTATGCCTTTTCTGGTAGGTCGTCAAAACCAACCCTTGTTTGGGAAATGATTAAAATACTATGTAAAGCAGAATTTAGTTTTTAATCTTACAGTTATGAAATTATATCTGAAAAGTTTATTTGAATTATAAATGCATCAAGTTCTTTTAACCAATCACGAGAATATATAATTTAAAGTATTGTACTAAAAATTAATTTCCCTATCTTAACCAAAGATCAAAAGTGGATTTCCAGTATGTTTCAAATAAAAAAAGGAAAACAGCTGACGAAAAGAGATGATAACGCTTATAGAAAATTTATTTAATAGCATTTTAAGTTTACAGACCATAAAAAATCACCACTTTCTAGCCATACGAAATGCATCAAATTACACACACTTGAAATAACTTCAAATGAGTTGATTCACCGTACCGGATTTCAAAGTTATGCTTCAAGAAGAAAAAAAAAATAACAAATATTATTTTACTCTACATTCATATGCAAGGGAGGTAATTTTGAACATTTTTGTCAAATATTTCGATAAGTATACATTTTCAAAAATTCTAAACCGTTAAAAAAACTTATGTTTGTATTTGGAACGGAAATGTAATGTTCACAGTTTAGGAACTACTGGCACTTTTTAAATTTCGCACCTGGGTCTTTGGTGCTGATGAGAGGTTGGATACCTTAAAACGACATTTCAAAGATATTTTTCACAAAATTTACTTTTAATCTTATCTGAAAGACCATATTTTCTTACGAAAATTCTGAAAATTTGAAGCCAGAGTACTGCGCCGCTTACGAGAAATATCTATTTTTTTGTGTTAAGACTAAACAAATTGATGTATGCAGCAGTTTAGATGTATATGGAATTTGTCATTCCTGTCCAAACTTTAAGGCGTGTTTTTCGATTATCAGCAACAACTTAAAAAAACCGATAGCATTTAGAATAACCAATCTTTGCATCAAACATACTTAAAAATGAAATGGGAATGCAATGTCTGTTTAAACCTTGAAGAAAAGTGAGAAAATGTTGTTCTTCAACCATTTCTTCATTTAATGCAATGTTTTACAAACCTACATAAAAGGAGGCTTTAAATAGCAGCAACCCTGTGTGTAGATCATACTGGAGAAATTCTATAAAATTTGACATTGGGAAGTTTAAAAAGGTCGTATCGTGTAGATGTATATTCAATAAATAATTAGAATATTGCCTTCGAAAAAACAACTAGCAGCACACTGAGGAAAAATGAAAATATTATTGTATTTGATAAGATACATGTAACAAGAAACTTAATTACAGGTTTTAGCTATTTCTAAAGTTGTATTCAAAACATTTAATGAAAAAAGGATAGGCCAACGGTATTTTGAAAAAGATAGAGAAGAAGAATAATTTTATCTTTAAAAAATGATAACAATTTACACTTTTGAAAGCAAAACATAGACTCATTTTAGTGCCGTACATTTTCTCTGAGCAATATGAGAATATGAGTTATGTCTTCCCGAAACACAAAGTACATGACTTCTCAAATAAGAAAGGTGCTGCAAACGTAAGCATGGACTTTTATAAAGAGTAGGTTTGTGTACGATATAGGAAAGTACATGTATATCAGCAATATCAAATATAAAATGTCATATTTTCTTTTCTTTTGATTTCTTTTCTATTCTTTTAAAATCAAAATATTTATATTCTCCCAGTTACTCGTCACAAAAAGAACAAAATTCTGAAGACGGTTTATTGCAAATGCAATTCCCCTTTTTTACCTATGGTCATATAAGGATTTCAAGTATAAATGACCAATGGTGAAACTCTTTCTGCAAACTTCTTACCATTGTGACATTTTAGTCCATTACAAAACGACAAAAGTTTAAAGTGGTCAAAATTGAGAGAAGTTGTAGACGACATTGTCAATGTAAAGAAATTTTGAAATTTTACTATTAGGTGGAAAACATTGTGGGCAATGAAGAAATTGCTTGCAACAAGCAATTTTTTTCATTTCCTACGATGTTTTCAAAAGCTTTTATCTTGTGGGGAGTCAAAAAGAGCCATTGTACGAAATTTAAATCAAGTTATCAAAAATAGATTTGTGGTTATTTCTCAAACGGTAAAAATCAGTTGGAATTAATGATTTCAAATGGCAAAATTAATCAATTCCAACTCATTGACGCCTTTTTACGCCCAACAAGATAAAGACCAGGGTTCGACACTAAGGGGAGTCCGCGAGTCCGAGACTCCCTAAAAATTGGTGGGACTCCCTGATTTTTAACTTAGGGAGTCCGGCTGACTCCTTAAAAATTCTTTCGAAGAATTATAAGCAAAATGATAAGTAAGCTGGTAGCTCTAGATAACAGGATCTAGTATCCTGAATTTATGTTTAGTATTCTATGCAGACATGAGAATGACATTGACTAGTTAACATGCATGCAACATAAAATATTTGCTTCATTTTCGGACTCCTTTATTTTCCACTGGACTCCCCCAAGTTCTCTTGATGGGAGTCCAGCAGACTCCTTGGTTGGGAAAGTTAGAGTCTAACCCTGAAGACCTTTGAAAAGATTGTAGTAAAGGAAAAAAACTGTGACAATCTTTTTTACCCATATCTCACAATGTCTTTATTTCTACGCAGAAAGACAAACACGTGCATATTTAGAATAATTGTTTGCAACATCTTTGAATTTGAAACGGTCTAAAATTTCCTAAAATTGCGGTCTGGTAATTAGATAATGATAACTAGTATAGATAATGATAACTAGTATAGAAAAACGCAATTTATACATGAAGCATAGAAATCTTTAACCCTGTGGGTAAAGACAAAAATGCTGATCATTCATTCCCTTCAAGATTTTCTGTAGCAAATGTCGTGGTAAACGTCTTCTGATCCCTTTTCCGAGGAGGATACTTTTAGGCTGAATACAATTCTAAAGAGATGAAAACAACAACATATAATTGTATCGCAGTTATACTAATTTTGTAAAAGAAACTTTCGGATAAAAGACGAACATGCCTGTATTACATTGTAGTTTGTTTCTATGTTTGTGAAAGGTTTCTTTACCAAGAGGACAGCAAAAATTTTACCTGTTTGTTGAATAATTAAAAAATGGTTAAAGATAACATAACCCTTCACTGATTTAAAGGATTAAAAATATTGTATTTTCTTCTCTGAGCTGGCTTAAAAAATACGATGACCAACGTAAATAACCATGAAATTTTGAAGCCAACTTAATTCTCATGACTGGTTTCAACTATTAAAGAAATTGATGATACTCAGTGTCCACAATTGAAACAAACGTAACTGAACAAAATAGCTGATCATTCAATTATGATGAAAAGTCAGAAATCACTGGCTCTAAAACTGTCTAGAACAGCTGACCATTAAAATATATCGTAAATGGTCAGAGTTTACACAGAAAAAGAGAGCCGGCCGAATGAGTCAGGTGATGAGAATATCTTGCAAATGTAAATTTATAAAGTCAGCAGATAGAATAAAGTTAGTAGTCGGTTCTTGTGACCTATGCAATTGTTGAAAAACAATCGATGTAATAACATTAGAGACCCATTTTACTAACCAATGAATTTGATGAAAAGTGATTTGGGTATTCGTTTACCCTTCCCCTAAACAACGTCTGTGGGCTTGGAAATAAATTGATGC
This sequence comes from Fragum sueziense, assembly GCA_963680895.1. Taxonomy (NCBI): domain Eukaryota; kingdom Metazoa; phylum Mollusca; class Bivalvia; order Cardiida; family Cardiidae; genus Fragum; species Fragum sueziense. Next base: position 48,242,676 of record OY804594.1, read on the forward strand.
GAAAAATGAAAATGCTGGAAACCAACAGCTTCTTCTGCTGAAATATTTTCAGTTTTACTTTGTTCGACTATTTACCTCTATTTACATATTTTTTTATTTGTACCAGCTTTCAAATGAAACCATCCTAAAGTTTCGAAAAAAGAAAAAAAGGAAAAAGTTGAATTTTAATTGTCAATTCTTCTAGTCTACTGCTTTATTCACTCAATTGATCTGTCATTAATCTGAAATTCTCAGCTATCCTTGTCAGTTTTTTTTTTTATTTTCTCTGATGACCATTAATTCAACCTAAATGGTCAGTTAATTGCATCAACTGTTTTATTTTCTAAATGCTCTCCAATGAAATTTCTTGATTTGAATCTACATGTTCAAATTGGTTGACAGATTACTGATTGATGAAATTTCTTGGTCTATAGTTTCACGTCTTAAATATCCATCAGTGGTTAGCTATTCTAGTCTGATATTTCAAATGGTCATCTGACTTCATTAATCTAAGTGATTGGCTATGCTAATCAGTTATTTCATAAAGTAAAATCATTTCATTTAATTCAATGGTGAACTACTCTAGTCTGTAATTTATTTGGTGACCTGATTTCATTAATGTTATTCGTCAGCTACTTTGGGCTAAAATTGAAAATGGTTGCCTGGCTTTTTAAATATCAGTGGTCTTCTCTTCGGGTCTTGGTATTTTATATGGTCAACTTCCTTCAGTAATCTCAATGGTCAGTTACTGGGATCTGCAGTTTTATATGGTCATCTGACTTCATTATTTTAGATTGTAAGTTACTCTGGTCTGTATTTTTATGGGCACCTGACTTCATTCAACACATTCAACAAGTATGTTACTTTGGTCAAACGCTTTATATGGTCATCTGAATTCAATAATTTAAATGGTCAGTTACTCTGGTCGTTATTTTATGGTCACCTTACTTTATTAATTGTACTGGTCAATTACTCTAGTCTTTAAGTTATGATCACTTTACCTTATCTCTTTAAGTGGTAAACTACGCTGGTCTTAATTGATGGTTACATTGATTTATTCATTTTAGTGGTCAATTACTCTAAATATTCTTTAATCTGTGGTCATCATACCTTATTCGTTTTAGTTGCCAACTGCTCTTTTCTTTAATTCATGGTCACCATACTTTATCCATTTTAATGGTCAAATACTCTAGTCTTTAAATTATGGTCACCTTACTTTAGCCATTTTCATGGTCAAATACCCTAGTCTTTAAATAATGGCCACCTTACTTTATCCTTTTTCACGGTCAACTACTCAAGTGTTTAAGTTATGGTCACCTTACTTTGTTTATTTCAATGGTCATCTACTCTAGTCTTTAAGTTATGGTCACCTTACTTTATCTATTTTAGTGGTCAACTATACTAGTCTTTAGTTTATGGTCACCTTACTTTATTTATTTTAGTGATCAAGTACTCAAGTCTTTAAGTTATGGTCACCTTACTTTATCTATTTTAGTGGTCAACTACACCAGTCTTTAGTTTATGGTCACCTTACTTTATTTGTTTTAGTGATCAACTACTCAAGTCTTTAAGTTATGGTAACCTTACCTTGTTTATTTCAATGGTCAACTAGTCTAGTCTCTAGTTTATGATCCCCTTACTTTATTCATTTTAGTGGTCAACTGGTCAAGTCTTTAGTTTATGGTCACCACCTTACTTTATTTATCTTAGTGGTCAACTAATGTAGTATTTAAGTTGTGATCACCTTACTTTACTTATTTAAGTGGCCAACTACCCTAGTCTTTAAGTTATGATCACCTTATTTTATCTATTTTAGTGGTCAACTAGTCTAGTCCTTAAGTTATGGTCACCTTACTTTATCAATTTTAGTGGTCAACTACTCTAGTATTTAAGTTATGGTCCCCTTACTTTATTGATTGAAGAGGTCAACTGCTCCAGTCTTTAGTTTATGGTCACCTTACTTTATCTATTTTAGTGGTTAACTACTCTAGTCTGTAGTGTACGATCACCTTTCTTTATTTTTCTAAGTGGTCAACTGCTCTAGTTTATAAGTTATGTTCACCTAACTTTATCAATTTTAGTGGTCATCTACTCTAGTCTTTAGTTTATGGTCACCTTACTTTATTTATTGAAGTGGTCAACTACTCTGGTCTTTTAGTTATGTTCACCCTACTTTATTTTTCTAAGGGGTCATCTACTCTAGTCTTTAAGTTATGATCACCCTACTTTATTTTTGTATTAATGGTAAACTATGCTGGTCTTAAATTTATGGTCACCTTACTTTATTTATTTTAGTGGTCAACTACCCTAGTCTTTAAGTTATTGTAACCTTACTTTTATTATTTTACTTTAACTATTCTAGTCTTTACATTTTGGTTGCCTTACTTTATTCATTAGTAATTCATAAGTAGTCATCTACTCTGGTTTTAAATAATTATCACAACGCTTTTCCTTTTTAGTGGTCAACTACTCTTGTTATTAAGTTATGGTCACACTACTGTTTTTATGTAATGGTCAACTACTATAGTCTTTAAGTTGTGGTCACACTACTTCATTTATTTAAGTCGTCGGCTCTTCTAATCTGATAGTTATGACCACATTACTTTATATATTTCAGTGGTCAACTACTCTAGTCTTTAGTTTATGGTCACCTTACTTTATTTATTTTAGTGGTCAACTACTTAAGTCTTTACATTATGGTCACATTACTTTATTTATTTGAGTCGTTAATTATTCTAGTCTTTAAATTATGGTCTCCTTTCTTTGTTCATTTTAGTGGTCAACTACTCTAATCTTTAATTTATGGTCACCTTACTTTATTTTTCATAGTGATCAACTACTTTACTCTTTACGTTATGGTCACCTTACTTTATTTTTCTTAATGTTCAACTACTTTACTCTTTACGTTATGGTCACCTTACTTTATTTTTCTTAGCGGTAAACTACTTTAATATTGACCTTATGGTCACCTTAATTTATTTTTCTTAGTGGTCAACTAGTTTACTCTTTTCGTTATGGTCACCTTACTTTATTTTTCTTAGTGGTCAACTACTTTACTCTTTACGTTATGGTCACCTTACTTTATTTTTCTACATAGTCAACTACTTTACTCTTTACGTTATAGTCACCTTACTTTATTTTTCTTAGTGGTCAACTAGTCTAGTCCTTAACTTATGGTCACCTTACTTTATTTTCCCTAGTTGGCAACTACTTTACTCTTTACGTTGTGGTCACATTACTTTATTTTTCTTATTGGGCAACTACTCTAGTCTTTAATCTATGGTCACATTACTTTATTTTTCTTATTGGGCAACTACACTAGTCTTTAATCTATGGCCACCTTACTTTATTTTCCCTAGTTGACAACTACTTTACTCTTTACGTTATGGTCACATTACTTTATTTTTCTTATTGGTCAACTACTCTAATCTTTAATCTATGGTCAAATTACTTTATTTTTCTTATTGGGCAACTACACTAGTCTTTAATCTATGGTCACCTTACTTTATTTTCCCTAGTTGGCAACTACTTTACTCTTTACGTTATGGTCTCCTCACTTTATTTTTCTTATTGGGCAACTACTCTAGTCTTTAATCTATGGTCAACTTACTTTATTTATTTTAGTGGTCAACTAATCTAGTGTTTCAGTTATGACCACCTTACTTTACCTAAATTAGTGGTTAACTACCCTAGTCTTTAAGTTATGATCACCTTACTTTACTTAGTTTTGTGGTCAACTACCCTAGTCTTTAGTTTATGATATTCTTACTTTATTTATTTTAGTGGTCAACTAGTCTAGTCTTTAAGTTATGGTCACCTTACTTTATCAATTTTAGTAGTCATCTACTCTAGTATTTAGTTTATGGTCACCTTACTTTATTTGTTTTAGTGGTCAACTACTCTAGTCTTTAAGTTATGGTCACCCTACTTTATTTGTATTAGTGGTCAACTACGCTGGTCTTTAGTTTATGGTCACCTTACTTTATTTATTTTAGTGTTCAACTACCCTAGTCTTTACGTTTTGGTTACCTTACTTCATTTATTAATAATCTATAAGAAGTCATCTACTCTTGTTTTAAATTATAATCACAATGCTTTTCCTTTTTAGTGGTCAACTACTCTTGTTATTAAGTTGTGGTCACACTACTGTTTTTATGTAATGGTCAACTACTATAGTTTTTAAGTTGTGGTCACATTACTTCCTTTATTTAAGTCGCCAACTCTTCTAATCTTATAGTTATGGCTACATTACTTAAAATATTTCAGTGGTCAACTACTCTAGTCTTTAGTTTATGGTCACCTTACTTTATTTATTTGAGCGGTCAACTACTTTTGTATTTAAATTAAGGTCACATTACTTTATCCATTTAAGTCGTCAGTTATTCTAGTCTTTAAATTATAGTCTCCTTACTTTATTCATTTTAGTGGTCAACTACTCTAATCTTTAGTTTATGGTCACATTACTTGATTCTTCTAATTGGTCAAGTACTCTAGTCTTAAAGTTATGGTCTCCTCACTTAATTTTTTCTAGTGGTCAACTACTGTAGTCTTTAATCTATGGTCACCTTACTTTATTTTTCTTAGTGGTCAACTACTTTACTCTTTACGTTATGGTCACCTTACTTTATTTTTCTTAGTGGTCGACTACTCTACTCTTTACAATATGGTCACCTTACTTTAATGATCCCTATCGTAATTTATTCTGGTTTGAAGTTGAAAATGGTCACCTAATTTCTTTGATGTCAGTTTTCATAAACTTACATGTTTCAGTTGTTAGCTGCTCTCGACTTTATTTCTTACGATCACAGGACTTCATTAATCTCAGTAGTCAGCAACTATAGTCTGTAGTTTTCTATGGTCGCCAGACTGTCTTAATTTTGGTGGTCTCTTACTCAAGCCTGTATGTTTATATTGTTGTTTGACTTCATTTATCTGATGAGTCAGACCCTCTACTTTGTAAATCAAATCAAATCATTTTATTGTTCAAATCATATACAACATGATATGAGAACAAATTACACATAAACAATACACATACATTACAAACGGTGACGGTCATATTAATATTTCAGTTCTACACATCTATTTTAGAGAGATTCTAAAGACGAGGGTAAAATGACTACAAAAGGGGGATGAGGGGGGCCATAACCATAAGGCTGCACATGATGAAAAAGACTTTAATACTCTAATACTACGATAGTAATTGATCGGGTCAATGGGCATTGATTTCATTGGTCAACCATCTTTACACAATGACGTAATTTTCATTCATAATTTGTAGATTAATGTAGTCTCTTGTCTTTATTAATATCAGAGATTAGTTGTTGTAGTCTGTAATTTTATATTGTCATCTGACTTTATTAAGATAAGTGGTCAGCTACTATTGTCTGTAGTTTGATATCGTTATCTCACTTCATCAATCTCAGTGATTAGATGTTCTAGTCTAAAGTTTTATACGATTACCTGACATCATTAATTTCGGTGGTCAGTATTATGGTCTCATAAATCTCAGTAGTCAGCTACTATAACCTTCAATTTTATTATGTAACATGACTTCATTAATTACATTCAGTCTGGACTGTTGTTTTATACGGTCACGTGACTAAATCATTTTCAGTTGTTAGCTGCTACAGTCTGAAGTTTTATAGGTTCACACGACTTCATTAGTGGCAGTGGTCAGCTGCCCAAGAATGTGATTTTATAAGGTAACCAGATTTCATTAATCTCAGTGATCAGTTACTATAGTCTCTGTTCTAAGTTTAAGATGGTACCATGACGTCATTATGTTCAGTTGTCAGTTACTCTAGGCTGCAGGTTTGTTAGGTAACCTAATTTCATTAATCTTAATCTTCAATCTAAATCTCTTTAATCCTAGTGGTCAACATATTTAGTCTACAGTTTAATACCATGATGTTTCTACTCTGATCTATAGTTTTATATTGTCACTTGACATCAATAGGATCGGTGGTCAACCACTTTGGTTTGAAGTTTTCATGGTCACGAGACTAAATTAATTTCAGTGAACCTAATCTGGTATAAATGTTTAAACAATCTTCCGGCTTCATAAAACCCCACTGTTCATTTTCTCTGCTCTACCATTTTATATGTTAATGTTAATCCGACTATTCATTAAATCTACTTTGGTCTGCACTTGTATCAGGTCAACTGATTCTTAGTTAAATATCCGCAACAAAATTTGGAGAAAAGGAGTGTACCTTTCCATGATCTTTTTCGCGAGTTATCTGCACTTCATTTATAAAATCCTCCAGAGCATATATCGAATTATTCTGAATGGTTCATTTCCACTTGAATATATCTTAAGAGACCCGGAATGATTTTTTTTATATTTCATGTTGCTACTATGAGCTCTTTTGACAACAAAAGATCAACATACCGTTTTATGAAAGTAAAATAGAATATTGATTTCATTTAATCCCCACCTATCCACCTTTATCATAATTATGAAAACATGGATTTAAAATATCTCTGGAAATATAATGGCTGTAATCGGTTGTGACATTTCTAGCAGATAAATATCTATTAAAATTGGGTATCGAGGGCTTGGTGCCAAACTATTGTAACTTCATTTTGTATCATTTTACAGGAGAGGGAAAATCTTATTGAATTTCTCAAAGTAAAAGAGAAAAAATGTTTTTAAAATTCTAAAAATCTTTTTAAGTATACAGAATTGAAACCTTTTATAAGCACACATGATGTATTGCTTCCCAAAGATTCAGGAAATACAAAAAAGAGTTTTTCTGAAAAATATGTTGTTACAATAGTTTTGCACTGAGGCCTCGGTATGTTGTTCATATTGTTTACAATTTTTAACTATTTTATTTTTTCTTAAAATTTTGTGAATCCAGGGGGATAACTGGTATTAGAATTCTGCCTTAAATATCAATATATTTTTTCGACATTAAAACAATTTTCAAAATATTAAGATATTACACGGTTGCCAAGTATTATTTCGCTCCATATCATACAATTAAAAGTTGGTTTACGATACACAATTTGTGAAAACATTTTTTTGCAATCTAATTGCAGATAATCAGTTTACGATACACAATTTGCGAATTGCAGATAATCAACAAAAATATATCATAACTGGAGATAATGCATTAACTACGTTTAGTTATCATTTACCTATTACATAATAACATGTCAATTTGAGTTCTTCATACATATAATTGACAAATGGTCAATTGACAAATGGTATCTAACACAATCAGGTATTATATTGATGCGAACTCATTATTGAATTATAGATCCGGGGTTTTAATAGAAGACATGCTGTAACGGAAAGACATCAGCAGCTCAGTTTGTTGTACTCTATTTTACTTTTGTGTCGTTATCTATACTTTTGGTGCTTGTAAGACAACATGATGTGTTTCTATCAGCCTGTACTCAACACTACGAAGACTGATCTAGATCCATGTTGGTCTAAAATGTCAAAACACCACCATTTACAGTTAATTCAATGATGTGGTGAGTGTCTTGTTCCGTACTTTGACTGTTAAGGTTTACGAACTGAGAATGAAAACACCACTTTCTGGCCATAGGAAATGCATCAAATTACACACACTTGTAAATACACTTCACATAAGTTGATTCACCATGCCGGATTTCAAGATTATACTTCAAGAAGAAAATTATTTACAAATATTATTTTACTCTATATTCATATGCAAGGGAGGTAATTTTGAACATTTTTGTCAAATATTTCCATAAGTATGCATTAATTCAAAATTCTAAACCATACAAAATGCTTATGTTTGTATTTGGAATGGAAATGTAACACAGTTTAGGAATAACTGGCACTTTTCAAATTTCGACTCTGGCTCTGCATTTCATTCTCAGTTCGTAGACCTTAAACTACTCCAGTTTAATGCAGTTATGACAAAAGTGATACAAATATCGTTGCATTTTTCTAAACCATTCCATTTAATTGGTGGCCACATTTGTCTCACCAAACTGATGGCTAATGAGGTAATTGAGAAGTTGACAATGGGTTTATACCTATGGTTAATTGGGGAATAAAGCCATTGTATTTCAGATCACAGCGCGATTGCTCTGTTGTATTTACTTATAATATTATATTCCGTACAGATGACTGTAAAATGTCTCCTTGCTGTTTGTGTGTGGACTGCTTTGCTGTCACAAGTAAATGCATGTAAGTCAACGAAATTTCTCATTGTTCTATAAGTGTGGACTGTTTTGCTGTCACTTGTAAATATATAAATACAGGTAAGTCCATGGAATGTCTCATTGTCTTACATGTATCGGTACGAACTGCTTAGTTGTCACAAGCAAATTATGCAAATAAATCAATAAAATGCCCTATTGCCTTATTGGTGAGATTCAATTTACCATTACAAGTAAATGTAAAAAAGCCAATAAAATGTCCCGTTGTATTATTGGTGTGATTTTCTTTACTGTTACACGTAAATGCAAGTAGGTCAATAAAATGACCCACTGTATTATTTGTGTGATTTTCTTTACTGTTACAAGTAAATGCAAGTAAGTCAATAAACTGTCCCATTGCCTTATTGGTGTGATTTATTATTATTTTTTTTGTTACAAGTATTGTCTGTAAATACTGACAGGAACCCGATTAATATGCAATGAGTAATTGTAACACGGAAAAATCAATACTCGCCAGTAAGTTTCCATAAGCATTAAGGCAGGTTTAAAACAAATGTGACCAAAGTATGACATTTAAATTTTAAGAATAACAGCTAATTTTACAGAATACCATCCAGATTTCTTAATTAGGGTGGCTAAAAACTATTCTAAATGGTTAAGCAGTGCCCAAATTATATTTTAAATTCATGTTCACTACTGTTTAGCAAAAATTGTGTGCACAATCTTGCAAAATGACACCAAAAAAGCGTTTCACTCCTGACAGCATATATATTGCACAATATCAGAAATTGTAACCAATGAATCACTAAATAGTAGAGTGCAGAATGCCCACAAGGTTGATGGCTTTCTAAAGAAAATTGAGTGGTAGATTTCTGGCTGAATAGACAAAAATGAGGACACTTTTTGAAAAATAAAAGTGTTTCACTCCTGACATAAAATTCAGAGGGGTATTGTATAAAACAGGCTCCACATCCTAAACCAGTGAAGATAGGATAAAAAGGGAATTTTAAGATGACGATGCACATGTTGTTTTATGAATTACAAGTGCTCATTGTAGTATCCTGTCACTGTCTTTTATTTACCAAAGCTTAGAAAATTGGTACAAGTGTTAAGTGTCACACAAAAACGTTTCACTACTGACATTTTTGACATGTTTTAATGACATATCTTTTTTATTTGTGAAGCGATTTTCTTTAAACTTGGTACCCAGTATATAGACACAATTACACATCTTTTTAGCTTTGATTGGGTTGAATATGTTTCTTTGTAAGAGCCGTGGCATGTAAAAAGTGAATGGTCACATTTTTAAAACTTGCCCATTATGACTCTGCACATGTATTCTGCACATGCTTCTCGTGTCAGCGTATGTTGGAGAGTGATTATTTTGCATTACCATTTCTCATTGCATATTCAACAGGTTCAGGTCAATACTTACGGACAATAAATGCAAGTAAATTAATAAGATTTCCCTTTGATTTATTGGTGTGATTTACAAAATTGTCACAAGAAAATTATTCAATAAATGGCCAAATCCTTTATTTGTGCAATTTACTTACTGTTACAAGTAAATGCAAGTTACTAGTAGTCAATAAAATATCCCATTGTCTTATTTGCGCTATCAACTTTTCGGTTAAAAGTAAATGCAAGCTAATTGATAAAATGTCTCGTTGCATTATTTGTGTGATTTTCGTTACAAGTAAATACAGATTAGCCAATAAGATATCTCATTACCTTATTTGTGTAATTTACTTTACTGTTACATGGTAATGCAAGATAATCAATAAAATATCTCATTGCCTTATTGGTGTGATTTACTTTACTGTTACATGTTAATGCAAGATAATCAATAAAATATCTCATTGCCTTATTGGTGTGATTTACTTTACTGTTAGTCAACAAAATGTCTAATTGCCTTATGGTTGTGAAAATGTTTACTGTTACAAGCAATTGTAATTAAGTCAATGAAATGTCATATTACCTTGACGCCGTGATGTACTTTACTATTACAGGTAATTGTAAGTAAGTCAATAAAATGTCCATAAGTCTTATTGTTGTTGTTTACCTAAGTGTCACAAAATGTTACCGGTAAGTCAATGAAATGCCTCATTGCTGTTTTAATGTGAACTGTATTGCTGTCAAAAGTAAATACAGGTAAGTCAATTAAACAATTCCCCAAACAATAAAATTTAGACTGTTCCAAGACAACACAGGTTAAAGTTTTTTTCTTCTTTATCTTAACTGTCCGACCAATTGTTTCATCTTATACCTCACGATAAATGAAGTGGCAGAGCAGCACACGCTAATCGAATGGAATGCTCTGCCAGGTTAATTCTCGTCCGCTATACCGATGATGAATTGTTTATTAGTCTGTTTGATAGATTCTGGCATGATTAATTTTCTGCTAAATTTATAGAAATAAAGACAATGAACATATGAACACATATTCCTTCAAGTAATACCGGTATAAGCGCATATAAAATTCCAAATTCATGTACATTTAAATACAAGGAATAATATCACATGCATATTTTGTTAAATTGACATTTCACGATTATTTTTACATAAATTTTACTTTTATTCTATCTGAAAGAGCATAATTTCTTATGAAAATTCTGAAAATTGCAAGCCAAAACATAGAACCGTTTACGAAAAATATATATTTTGTGCTAGAAATAAAGAAATTGTTGTGGGCAACAGTTCAAATTTATATAGAATTTGTCATTTTTGTCTCAACTTTAAAGGCGTGTTTTTGGCTTATAAATAACAACTTCAAAAAACTAATAGCATTTCTACGCATTAGAATAAACAATTTTTGCATCAAGACAAACTTTTTAAAAAAATGAAATAAATGTGAAATGTTACTTTAACAATTGTACGTTCACTATGAGTTCTTATTCCTATTCTGACACTTAGTATATTGCGCAACTTCATATTCATTTTTACTGTGTTACGGATATCACAGTGAGTAATATTTATTGTTACACATAACAGATCAATACTTGTTTACATAAATAGGCGGATAAAACATATGACCGTTGTTGTTGCTGTTGTTGTTGTTGTTGTTGTTTTCAGGAAAGCACCAAATTTGGCTTACGTATGATTTTGTAGGAAAAGCAAAATCTTTGAAACGTTTAGATGACCGCCTAATTGATGTACCGGCAGAACCAATAAAGTCATTCAAATATACTTGGAAATAAAAGATGGCCGCCCCTAATTGCTCTTGTTCTACTATCTTTCGAATTACGACTGATATAAATAATATTTTAATGTCCTTTCAAACTTCTTGAAATTTAAAACACAACAATACTATATCATGACTTATACTGCTACTCTTATAATTAAGCCATCTTTATTGGACGGTAACAAAGATAAAATAATTAGAAAACCTGGTCCTCTTAATGGTGGCCATCTTGGAATTCAAAAGGATCGGTCCAAATGCATTTGAAAATGATTTCTTTGAAAAAAAGGATTTCTTTGAAAAAATAGCTTTTGCATTTGAAATCCATTTGTGCCAGTTATAATTTCAAATATAGTATAAAAACGGTAATATTGTCGGCCATCTTTGAAATCTAAGATGGTCACCCCAAATGCATATATAAATGTCTTTTTTTTGGATTCGTTGGTTCTCTAAATATGGGTATAGACGCAAAAAGTAAAACCAAGATCTGTCTTACTAAGGGTGATATTGCTCATAACTGGCTGAACTGGGTGGTCATTTTGGAATTTAATGTGTCAGCCATGTAGGGGGTTCAAGTTTTGGGCTCTTCCTATACAATAATATTATAATTACTAGTATGGGTCTATACTACAAGTGTTCCAAAATTGGTTCTTTCCTGAAAACATTAACCCTTTCCCAAACACAAAATTTTAGGGTGGTCCAATTTGAAAGCAGCTTGAAACAGCAAAATAGATGTTGATAACAATAAGATATGCGTAAAATATTGCACAGAAAATATTGAGACAAAAGGAGAAACTGCTGGTTATCAGCAGTTTCTTCTTTTGTCGCAATGTTTTCCCAAGCCTTTCCCATTAGGGACGTCAAAACCAGGTCTTGTTTGGGAAAACATTAACGACCCCATATTTCTGATATTTCCGCATTACAAACAATAATACTAAGGAGAAAGAGGAAATGCTGGATGTTAGCATTGTTCTGCTTTTCGCCTAACGTCTCTTATCTAAGTTTTCTTAAAGTGACATATCACAATTATTTTTTCATAAATTTCACTTATATTCTATTTCAAAGAGCATCTTTTCTTATGAAAAGTCTGAAAATTTCAGGACAAAATATTCAACCGTTTCCGAGTAATATATATTTTTGTGCTAAAATTAAACAAATTGTTGTGGACATCTGCTCAGATTTATATAAAATTGGTCATTTTGTCTCAACTTTAAAGGCATATTTTTGTCTAATAAATAACAACTTCTTAAAATTGATAGCATTTCTACGCATTAGAATAATCAATCTTTGCATCGAGACATGCTTTTAAAAAATGAAATAAATGTGAAATGTCACTTTAAGATATCTCTATTAAAGTCACCAAAGCCAGGGCTTGTTTGGTAAATGCTTACCGTCAATCGCACGTTTTTCTACAATTTTTACATATTTCACAATTTTCTTTAAATTATCAATATAGTTTGATTAAGTTCATATATAGAAGTCAATCATAGGAAATAATACTATTTCTCATCAATTTCAGCATGTTATATGCGATTCAATTTCATATAAAGAAAATAATTACTTGCATTAACTCATAAAAATGCTTATATTTTCATGTAACGCGTAACGAAATTCAAATATAATTCAGATATAAAATGCAATAGAATTGCTAATCTTTGGTCGATTTTCAAAATTCTTTCAATGTCGGATTCTTTATTTCGTGTGTACATGTGACATTTGCATGAGCGGCATCAGAAATGTCATTTCATTTGACCATTGTTTCCGGATATAACAGGAATGCAAGAAAATATGACTGAACTCTCAATATGTGCCAGTTGAACTTGTACACGAATAAAGTTTAATCATTCAACGATATATCTTCCAAATTTGAAGCCGTATTTCCAAACAATCGCTGACTCTCGTCTGTCTCTGACGCCACCGGTTGTACGGTGAGTTCATTGGAAATACCGTTGGGGTATGTCTCGTTGACCCTGACCTTGTCTCGTTTTGAAGTAAAAATAGAATCTGTAAACGCGCTTGTGCAAGATTGATCTACATGTATAGCAAAGGAAAGATGGTTATTCGCTGTGATAGAGGTTTTTATGCATTGCAAATTGTTTTTCCATGTAGAAATCCCGAATAGTTCGGAAGCATAAAAAATCTAGCATGAGCCCCTTACTGTGGCAAATCATCCTGTATGATAGGCTAAATATTACAAGAGTTCTACCTGAATATGGCCAATTAGAAAATGTCTCATCAATTAATTCTTACTCGTCGAATAAAGCGCGTGATCGTCAAATGTAAGACGTCAAAACGTATGGGGGCTTGTAATTGAGCTTCCCATTTTCAAAAATTGTCAATTTTTGAGCTCTGTTTTCTAAAACTCGTGTATGCTCCCTGCTTAACACGCAACAACAACGATTAACATAAAAAGGCTTATTTGGTCACCACAGTAACCGACTTCTCGATGCAACGTCGATTCCAAAGTCACAAATTTATAACGCATATGACGTCGACGTGAGAATTTCAATTTTTCTTTCAAAATATCACGGATATTCATCTTCATGAAGCAAGTCAATACCGATGACAGATACACAAAATTAACACATTTGAGCAAATGAAAATATAAAAAAACCGTCAAAAGTACACATTTTTTAGGAAGATTTATCCACCAAAATCTGTAATTATTATGTCAAATGCTATATCTGCACGACGATTCCAGTCCAAATCGAGAATAATGGCCGTCTCCGTTTAATGTTGTTACAGCCTCATTTGAATAACCTCGGACAATTCTAAAAAAATCATACCACCTCGGAGTTAAGTCGTTGAACTACTTTTATACTAAGAAGATGAAAAAATATTATATTTGTCCGTAATTTACGTGAACAATGAAGCGACAATGATACTGAAACGCATTTCTTGCAGTTCCAGTGTTCTCTCTTTTTAGAATGATTACATCCTGCAAGCCCCGCAAGTTGCTATTGTTGTTCATTTGGATGACCTTGAAAACTACTTTATAACGCGCAATACATTCAGGCTGAGAAATCGCATTTTTTAACATTTCTTTATACACATACATCCAAGACATGATCTAGAAAATGCGATGTGTTCCAAATGGTTGAACTCCTATTGACGTTGAAGTAATCATAAGCCGCTGTCACATGCCGTTACATTTCCCGCGATTTTACGTTGAAGCGTCACGGTGTGCTTTGAAAGCTCTTAAAATTTCTTAAAATAAGTTATTCTTCGCGAAGGCAAAAAACTTTCAGCATAAATTTTGCTCATGATAGTCTTTATAATACAATTTCAAACTAAACGAATAAAAGGTTATTACATTATTAAGAGAACATTCTGTGTCGAACTCTTTATTTCGGCGTAGTTGCCAAAGCTCGGGCTACTCTACCAAAAGAACTCGTTCGACACAATATTATCCCATAATAATGAAACAACATGTAATACAGTAAATATTTCAATTAAATTTCAATAAAGAGGAGGAAAATAACGAAAAATTTCAGTTGGCGCTTCTTTTGTCGGTCATATTAGAAGAAAAATATCAATTTCCTTGTTAACGACATTTTTGCCAGGATCTGGGAAAAGGTCCACTAAAGCATTTTAGAAAACCAAGTTTCCAGATCAGCCTTTGGTTAAATGTAGTCCAAAATGGATCCAATTTAGAAACTTGCAGACGCTACTGGTCATAAACAAGCTATTGGAGAAAAAAATGTAAATTTGATTATTCAAATCCTTTCTTAAATGTAGGTATTTAGACTTTTAAAGAAAGGAACTTGAAATTGAATTAAAATTGAAATAAGTAACAAACAGGAGTCCAATACACTAGAATGACGCCTTTTGACACACGCTATATGATTTTGTTGGGGAACATGGAGACAAAATCTGAAAATGTAGAGAACGATCATTTTCTCATTCTGCCTAAAAACTACATGTACTGCATTTTCACAAGCACTGTTCTATCAATATCAATTTTGTCATATACACAAGCTTTTATATTTGTGTCGTTTGTGAAAGGATTATGAATTAAAATTCGAAATAACTTTCCGTTTGCAGGGAGGCCCAAGTGTGCGACAAGTTGCGAGGATTTAAAGGATGGCAACTACGCTTCGTGTAAAGGATGTGGATTCTACGCTACGTGCGCAAATGGGCGGCTTTTCCCAGCTCGACGATGTCCAAATAAAACTATATGGAACGACAAAATACGAGTTTGTGTGCATGGATCGAGGTCTAAATGTGGTCGGCCATCTACAGGTAATGAGTTTAAAACTTCTAATATTCAAACACGTTAGATACCTAAATCTACTCTCCCTACAGAATTAAGCGTTCATAGTTTATAATTAAAAGTAAGCATTGATCATTTGTCAAGAGTAACCTATAACCACCATGTCCACTTTTCTCCTCAATATTTTCTTTTCAAGAATTCATAATTTGTATAACTCTTTTCAGATTTATTTTTTTCTACCGCAATGTTCACCTTTCAATTTTGTCAAGACTTTTGAATCTACGTTTGCTAAAATGACAACAAATATGTGTTCACGGAAATTGTTCCTTGAAACAGTTCAAACCAACGGGGATCCAAAAACAGAGCGTGTATGGAGTCATGATCTGTAGCTACTGTAAAATATAAAGATATTATTTTTCAACGAAAACATCGTAACTGCAGCTTCTTTTAAGCTGCAGTTACGAGGTTTTAGTGGAAAGGCAGCGATGTGCGGGATTTGTTGCAGTGATTTTGTACTGACAGTGGGCTATACAACAAGGTCTTCTTTAAAAAGGGTTCAGTTTTGGTCACATTTGGTGAAAAAGTATTGAATTATGTAGGCCTATCCCTTTAGTTATCCCTTTGAGTTTTCTGAAAACATTGTCATATCTCATGGAAAAGGACCACAGAAACAACAAAGAGTCAGAGCAACAGATAAGAGGGTAAAAATCATTCTAAATTCATTATTTCAAGTCAAAACCCTATTTTTAATGGTTCTCCATGGAATTCTTACACTGAGACGATTCCAAAATGAGTTACCACAACGTTTTAATAACGGTGAGCGAAATATTGCATTTTGGCCACGGGGCGGAGCACGTCTAAAACAGGTAACCCGTGTAATATTATATACAACGTCCCGTGTCAGTGTCAAATGTAAAAAAAATGTTTTCCAAAACAGGATGCTCACGAGTCAGGTGTCAAAGAAGGCGGTGTGGACGAGGAAAATCTCTCTACAAATATAAGAATAGATGTTGTCCAGTATGCCGCAGTAAGTTTTGTTTCATAGCGTTTCTACTGTATTACGAGTATCAACGGATGCTAATTAATATATTCGAATCAGATTCAAAAGAATCGTTTATTGCTTAAATAATTTTAAAAATATGATTAAACCAAATAACAAATAACGCGTAACATAGCACGCATCCATGTTGACATAGATATTCTTGCTTCTGAAAAGTGATGAACAAGAATTAAGAATAAGCAGAAACCTCGGACACGGAAATACAAAACAAAGTACTGAGAGTCCTGAAGGTATAATTTGATTTTTCGAATAAGTTATGTCAATATATTAAAGAACATACGTGTTTTTGTGCCGTGCTAGGTGTGCACATGAGGAAGTACGACAAACATTAATTAGATAGCATTTATTGTGCCATTTAGGCTATGTCTTGGCTAACACAAATGTCAATGATGTACGTATTTTGACAAAATTTTAAGTAAACCTAGTGAAAGTACGATCCGCAAAAACAATTAAACTAATGAATGGCACGTTCATTTAGACGATTTTATTGATTTCCTAACAATTTTCATTCGGTCGAACGCAAAAACAACACTTGTAAATGATAGCACTGTGAAGATTTTAACTTTCATTATTGTATATTCTACTGTCAACAAATTATTCCGATAATCTCTACAACCGAAATATTTTTTGGAAACACATTATAATATCTGTGTCGAAAAGTGTCAAAGTCATGTGACTTTAGGGTACTAAAATCTGAAAACTGATGACCACAGACGACAATTCAATGTTAATAAAGATAGGACTTGTGTATAATATAGCTCACAAGATAGTTAGGCATAAGAATGAATTGCTGACCATCAGCAATTTCTTCTTCTGTCTCAATGTTGACCCAAGCCTATACCAACAGGGACGCCATAACCAGGCATTGTTTGGGAACCGGTTAACCCATTACCAAACGACAAAAAAATAGACTTGTCCAAATTCAAAGATGATGCAGACGATAATTTCAAGTGAATGAAAATTAACATTTTTCGGTATTTTTGTGTAAAAAGTATTGTGGAAAATGAAGAAATTGCTTGTCACAAGCAATTTCTTCATTTTCCACAATACTTTCCACTGTCTTTTTGTTTAGGGGAGTCAAAAGGAGTTATTGTGTGGTAATGGGTTAATCGACTGTTCATTTGACTACGACAATTGTGGTCAACCATGCTTCTCTATTTTTGATCAGCGTCTCTTTATTTTTACAGAGTGCTCCCGAGTTTGGTGCCCGAGACTACGATGTAGAAGAAACGAAATCAAATACAAACGCAAGTATTGGTGTTGTCCTGTTTGTCGTCGTAAGTATAACATTAATTATTTTGAAATATTGAAGGTGAACAAAACGGAATTGTTTATGAAATAAAATTGGAAAGAAATGTTTATTTCATCGAAATGTTATATTTAGAATGTTTAAAATATTTGCTTCTGACGGGCGTTTTAAGTATTCTCATTTTGAAATCTATTGTATATCAAATTATAAGTTGCTGCAAACCACTATTTCATGTAAATGCAGTTTGTACTTTTTTGTCTTTTTTTGTAATATATAATGTAGAATCTTTAAAAATGCAAGTTCATACTGTTTTGTCTTTTTAAGTGGTAAAAAACTATTGCAAATGACGAAATTTCATGTGTATATATATATATATATATATATATATATATATTTTTTTTTTCATTTTACAATTTTCACAAAGAAAACCTTACATAATAAGAGTTTTGATTAGTTAGATTAGATTAAAGTAAAGAACATCGGAATAAATCCCAGAGTTCATTGAAGGTTACCTAAAACTGCTGAATCTCATATGTTAACGTATAGAATAAGATGAAGTCTTATTCTAATCAGATTGTAAATAACAATGAGAAAAGGGAAGAAATTGGGACTATCAGTATTTATCCTTTTCATTTGACGTTTTCAAAAGATGTCTCGCTACATATTCGTTACAATAAGGTAAATCATAGGTCATACCATGTCTATCTTCCCGCACTGAAAACGACCAACCAAATAACCCGGGATCCATACACACGTGGTCCACATTACACTATAGAACACTATATGTGACCCGTCAAACTAAAAAGGACCTGATGGAAACTGTGAAAAGTTTCGACCCTAGTCAGACTGCGCAGTCCGCGCAGACAGACTAGGACCGATACTTTTTTATTGTGATAAAGTTTACTGATCAGGATTGTGTTCTCTATATTACCATATATTCATTTTCAAATACAGCATCTGATTGAATTCTGCTGGGTCTGACCAGTTTATCACAATTTTGATGTTTAGACTTCTGACAAGTTCCCTTTTAGTTTGAAGGGTCACATATAGATACAGATCAGTTTGTGCTTCAATGAGGTCTTGTTATGATCAATCCTGTCTATTTGACGATAATTGTTATATGTAATGAAGACGCTATTATAAACTGACACGATTTAAAAACGCAAAAATGTATTTTTACTGATGGTATCTACTACAGTCTACAAAAACCGATGTATAGCTGTGTATAAACGTAAATGTTGCAATTGTTACCATAACAGGACAGAAAATGATCTTTAAATCCATGAGTAATGCCTGAATTGACGTCAGATTATGCCAAATGCACGTTGAGTCAAGAGCCTGAATCGAACAGGACGACAGCGAACCCCGTGTTTGCACAGGGGATTCATGACCTTGACTCGATGTATAGGCCGCCCGTGATTACCACCCATATAATTTGCTGTAGACTGAGCCGTCACAAATCTGTTGCGTTTGTGACGTTGACGTATACAATTGTGTTAACGTATTGTTTTTACACGCGCCTGACAGGGACGTGGACGGTCTGTAAATGTTCCCGTGTCGTTTACACGTCTTATTAATCGGGTAACCGTCGATTTGGCTACATTAAAGCGTCTAGCTACCTTCATTTGCGAAACACCGCCAACCAAAAACCCCAAAACTCGGTTCCTTTTTCCCAAAGTAAGCCTCAGTTTTTTGTACACAATTTTTTTCGTAGCTCTCGTATGTTTTCAATAAGTAAATCAAAGTGGCAATTTGTACGCAAAAAAAAAATCTTTGTGATTTAACACGTGTTCTGAATGCACGAGGCACACGAGCATTTGGTGATGGGCGGTTCAGATGTCCGGATATTTTACAAAATACACAACAAACTTGCTTGGGCGTGAAGTGTATACATTGCCTCATACATGTCCCAAAATAAGGGGCCGATCGAGGCAATAGGAAAGGAATGGTTAATGAAAATGTGTTTTGCGTTTTTAAATCGTGTCAGTTTAGAAGTGTATGCATCGTAATAAGGCTACTTATGTGTACTCTTACTTTAACCTATTCTAACGAGTCCCATAGAAATTGCCCTATGAAAAATTTAAAGACGCACACCTGTCAAATCACCTGCATCACGCGTGAGTCACACGTTTTTCCAGTCTGAATCACGCTAACACGCTTACATCACTTGAGTACACGCATTTTCAAAAAGATTGAAAATAACTACAGTATTGAAACATAAAATGATTATTTTTTATCGATATCTGTTTAACTCATTCGTTTTAACAATCGTATCGACACCGTAAGGCTTTTGTCAAAAAGAAAGTACAAGGACATGCACCAAGAGGTCATTGAAACCCAAAATGAACAGCCCGGCCCTGGACAAAGCGTAGCACTGGATCCACTAGGGGCCCTGGTAGTTACACATCCCAGCTTAAGATATCGAACTCGTGACATTCACGAACCCTTGACATCTATTGAAGACGCGAATGAAATTCTCAAAATCGACTCTTCCAGCATTTTGAAAATTATTTCTATACTGTAACATGTAAGTTCTCAATGTGTTTTCGGTTTTGTTTGTAGCTTGCAACGGAATTACGATCAGCCTTACATTTATTTCGTTTGGGAATAGAGGTTTAGTCACCTTCGGGCGGTTCCAATTCTCTCATTCTATTTCTTAAGTAGACATTAAGATGAAAGTAAATTAATGTCTTTTTCCAGCTTACAATAACCATTGTCGCAATTACCGATGCCTAAACGGAGGTAAATGTACACGGGACTATGATGGAAAACGTTTTTGTAGATGTAGAAAAGGATACACAGGACGCAGATGCCAAGGTATAATGTTTTCAGATATCAATGCTTTTCAACAAAAACCTCGTAGCTTGTTTAAAGCTGCAGTTACTAAGATTTTGTTGAAAAGCAGCGGTATATTTTTGTATCCCATTAACCCTTTCCAAAACAAGACCTGGTTTTGACATCCCTTATAGAAAGGGCTTGGGAAAACATCGAAACATAAGAAAAAACTGCTGATAACCAGCAGTTCCTCCTTTTGTCTCAATATTTTCTGTACAATATTTACACAAATTTAGTCTTTATCAAAGTCTATTTTGTCACCTGCAGCGACTTTCAATTGGACCATTCTTATATTAAATTTTATCGTTTGGGAAAGGGTTAATTGATCGAAGAAGAATGGTCATTGCTTTTCTCTTTCTTTGTCTACGTGTCGTAATATGCACATAAAGACATGTACTTCATCACGGGAACTAGTGTATATCTAGAACTACAACATTGCCTCAAAGAAGAAGATTGGATTGACATTCTTGTAGTAGATAAGTCGATAGTTATAAATAAAAAGAATGGGGTACAGATTGTAACTAAAATTTGTTCGATCTCCGTACCTGTTCTAATTTTACAACATGAACGTTTTTTGTGCTATTCTAGCATTCCATTATAAACGAACAGCAATTTTCTAAATGGGTTAGTCTTGAATTTGCTTAGTTTGAGACAGGAGGTGAGTAATACATTTAAAATTCGGAAAAGTAAATAAAAACATGTTCATGCTACCATATTCTCTTATCTTTTTTTATTTTAATTTTTATTTCTGTTTTAACTTTTACTGTTTACTATTGAGGTTCCTATTGTCCAGCAAGATTAACCCGGGACATCTGCATATGTAATGACCCCACTTCGGTAATGTTTTGTTAAGACGCTCCACTAACGGACTTTGCACACGAAAATTAAGTTGTCCCGGGTTAATCTTGCTGGACAATATGATAGTGATCCGATGACTTTGTTTACAGTTTACAACCCTTGTCACAAAAACCCATGCCGAAATGGAGGTGTGTGTGCCAATCATCACGGAAAACCTGTTTGTAATTGTAAAAACGGATACACTGGGGACAGATGCCAAGGTAGACTTTTTCTTACATATCTATATAGTGCCCCTTCATGTCAAAATGTTCCAACTATCAGGGAAAATCTGTTTGTAAATATATGTCTAATTAGGATTTTCTTTACCCGTTATAACAAAGTGACGCCTTTTGACTCCCTAACAAGAAAAGACTTGAGAAAAAAATGTAGAAAATGAAGAAATTGCTAGTGACAATCAATATCTTCATTTTTCACAATGTTTTCTTAATCAAATTGAAAGATTTTTTAAAAATTCTATCTACTTGAAATAATCGTCTGCAGCAATTTCAAAATTGAACATTCAACCATTTTGCCATCTGGCAATGGGTTAATGATAGTTGTTTATTACCCCTTCTGGATCGGGACATTGTAGATTTTGTTTAGAATTATCTGTTTGCTTGATCTTAGTATGTACATATTATTTGTTACGCATTAAGTTTTAAACGTGCGCGACAGAGCTAGCATTTCTTTTTTTTTTCTTTTTTTTTTCAAATTAACCAGATGGTTTCAATACATCGTTCTTTCCTCTCATTGGTAAAATAATTCAAACTGCTTTTTAACTTGTTGATTTTTGTTTGCAGACGATGACCCTTGCTACACTAACCCATGTCAAAACGATGGCAAATGTTACAACCATTACGGAAAACCATTTTGTAAATGTAAAAACGGATACATGGGAGACAGATGTGAAGGTAGAATTTTTATTATACTATAGTTCTATTGCAAAAATAAATGAAAACAGCGAACAAAAATCATTAAAATTTAGAAGAAAATACATGAACAGAAGAAGTATTCAAGTACATTTTCGGAACGGCTATTGTTATTATTGGTTTGATATTTTAGTAATGTTATGTCTTGTTTGGGAACGATTATTATTATTGTTTGTTGAATATTTTAGTTTTTTAACTCATATTAGAATAGGCTTATTGCAACTACTTTCCGAACAAAAAGATATGTAAATTTCAAATTGTTTTAAAATAAAGAAGTGGTTATTAATGTCAAATCACTGTAATGAACCGATTCAAATATGGTCTAGGCAGTTTCCGGATTGGCCTAGCCAAATTAGAATTCTCATCTGGACAATAAACTTTCTAGGCCGATTCCAGATCGGACTAGTCCATATCAGAATTCCACTTAGGACTAGGTCAGAGTAGAATTCCAATCTGGACTAGGCCGATTCCGGATCGGCCTAGATTCCAATGTGGCCTCCGACATATAAATTGCATGTGTCCCAATTAATTGATTTGGATACTTCAATAATTGTTTTTTTTTTGCTTCTCTTTCTTTCTGGTTGACTGTCTACAGAAATATGTAAAATTGCAATTTTTATTTGAAATGTAAATGTATCATGAATAATTGTAATTGGGTAAACATATCGCTGAAACATGTTCGCATGCAATTTTTATGTTGCTATGAAAATAACTTTATTGTGGCCCTAAAAACAGGGTCGGTGTAAAAGACAATACAAAGGCTTGTCATCATAATATTGAAAGGGTATTAGTGCATGACATTTTTGATAACAAATATTAGGAAATACAGGATTAGATATTAAACAATCTAAGGTAATAACTGACATGTATGTGCCTTCGACAAATAACATCAGAAAGAATTAAATAAACAGTGCATTATTATCAATCTCAGCGGGTATCTTGAAATTTGATTATCCTAAAATGTATGTTCTTTGTCACGTGGAATAAGTCATTTACTTGATAAACAGAAAAAAAGGTATTATTGTTTTGATTAAAAGAAAATGTTGATGCAAATAGGAAATAAAACGCCTGTTATTAGCATTATTTTTTTCTTCTCAATATTTTCAAAGATGTTTTCTTCAAAAGGCGTAATAAATGAGTCTTATTTACTTTTTTTGGCTAAATCACTATATTTCTGTTCATAACTTTAGGAATTGTTTATTGTGATCTAATCCATTAATTTTCAATTCATAAGGTCCACTAGCACGTCATGTTGATAATGATGATAATGAACGTAATTTATTGACTTCGTTTACAGCATATGACCCATGTTACCCAAACCCATGCGGTCACGGAGGTAAATGTTCCGTCAACTTCAATGGAAACCACGTCTGTAAATGTAGACGCGGTTACATTGGGAGCAAATGCCAAGGTAAGAATTTCTTAACCCATTACAAGACGGCAAAATGTTGGACTGTTCCAATTTGAAAGGCGTTGCAGACGATAAGTTCAAGTTGATGTGTAATTTTAAAAATATGCCAATTTGCGTTAACAAACATTGTGGATAATGAAGAAATTGCTTGTCATAAGCAATTTCTTCATTTTTCACAAGGGTTTCCCAAGCCATTTCATGTGAGGGAGTCAAAAAGCGCCAATATGCAGATTTTAAAGAATTTTATTATTTTTTCAAGGAATGAATGTACTTGACATACTTAACATACTATGATTGGGAGAATTGTTTAGGCATTTTCAGAAGATGTTGACAATAAATCATTTTCTCCTTTCGTCTTAATATCGTACTTCTTGTGTTTTATTGCATAAAGAAGCCTAGGTTCATCAACATACGTTTTATTTTCAGCATTTATACATCAACATTTCATTAAGTTTCGTCATTTTATGATTTTAGTCCGGAATCCGTGTGCCAGAGGTTATTGTAAAAGAAGAGGCACCAAGTTTTGTTCCTTCAGTGGTAGACGTCCTGTTTGTACATGTAAACAAGGATTTATTGGAACGAGGTGTAAAGGTAAAGCTATCTTTCAGATAACAAATCAATTTAGATTTATTTAAATTACATTTGCATATAAACTGTAATATATTTAGGAATGGGGTATAAAGGTACAGGAAAGGGATGATGATGATGATATTCAACCTGAAAGTCAGAACGATTTTTTATCATTGTTGGATGGAAGTTAAGCGACAAATGTAAATATACCTTTGAATGGATATAATATTTATAACTTATATTCAAATATCCTTTATTTCTAATTTTCACATTTTTTTCTAAATTTTCGGTCTTGTGACCTTCTTCAGAGAAACACAAAAATATAATATTATTATTCTACATCATAACATCCATTATCCATCCATTGCTTATGTGTACTACGACATCAATAATATATCGTAGTACATATAGGCAATGGATGAATAATGGATGTTATAAAGTAGAATTATAATATATTTTTGTGTTTCTCTGAAAAAGGTCACGAGATGAAAATTTAGAAAAAGAATGGAAATTGGAAATAAAGGAAATAATAAAACAGTTCCCAGCGGAATTATTTTTAAAGAAGAAATTATAGTCAAATAATTCTCTCAAACGTTTTACTTTTTTCAACTTTCCATTTTAGATTATTGGCATGCAAAACCAATGGTCAAATAGAACATTATAACGTAATTGTGTTCTACATGTATGTATCAAAACCTCACTCGCTAACTGTTTGTATTGCAAGTAAAGCTTAGTAAAGAACAAACTACTTTTCTAAAATGTTAACGATCTTTTAAATAGACAGGAACCCATGTTTGGGCTTTTGCAAGAATGATGGCACCTGTTACATAAAAGATGGCAAGCCTGTCTGTGACTGTAAACAAGGATATTGCGGAGACAAATGTCAAGGTATTATTTACTTACAGTTGTCGCCACATCGTATGACATGTGTTTATGTTTTGTTTAACGTTCAATTACATTTGAACAAAATATAAACATTGTGCCATATGATGTGGCTCCAACTGTAATTAATTCACTTATTTTATTCAGGATCTGGAAAAAACGATCCTTACAGTATTTAATATGGCCATGTTTCGAGATCAGCCTGTACCCAAGTGGCATTTTGGCAAGGATCCAGGATACAAAAGTCATTAAAGTGACATTTCACGATTATTTTTACCTAAAGTTCACTTTTATTCAGTCGGAAAGAGCATGTTTTCTTATGAAAATTCTGAAAATTTCAAGCTAAGATATTCAACCGTTTACAAGAAATGAATATTTTTGTGCGAAAATTGAACAAATCGTTGTGGACAATAGTTCAGATTTATATAGAATTTGTCATTTCTGTCTCAACTTTTGATGCGAATTTTTCGTTTATAAATAACAACTTCATAAAACTGATAGCATTTCTACGCATTAGAGTAAACAATCTTTGCATCAAGACATACTTTTAGAAAATGAAATAAATGTGAAATGTCACTTTAAAAAGTTGTATGAGGACACCATGGTTCCCCATTTGGAGCCACGTTGGACTCTTAAGGGTCCTTTACCCAGATCCTAGCTCATGTATTTATATATTGAATTGTTCCATACGGTATAATTTTGTGCTTGCTATACCATTGATATTAATATTTTTGTCTTGCAAACCAGTCTAAAACTATTGCCAGATGTGTTTTTTTTATTTTATCATGCATTATGAAGTTTCAAGTTTTTTTTGTATAGCAATGGTGTAGAGATCTATTTCAAGACTGAGATATAATGAATAGATTCAACATGTTACCCACAACGACAGTTTATCGCCGGTTGGGGATCAAAACCTCGTAACTCCATCTTTGTCAAGCTGTAGTTACGAGGTTTTGACTCCCCACCAACGTTATGTGATATCTTTGCGCCAGGATGATCAGCCTGTGTAATTCATGACGTGTATGAACTGTCAAAGATCAATGTGGATACCGATTAAATTACAATGTATATAGAACACAGACTGATTAGGAAACATTATTGCCTCAAATACATAAAGGGCCCTTTATCCAGATCCCGAGTCATTTGTTTTATAATCTGTTTGTCCAGATGTCTTTCAGTGTCCGTCTTTCTGTTTCTATACTTTTCTCAAAAATCCCACTATATTTGTTATAACTTCTGAATTGTGAGTCGGGTAGAAGAATAATATGTAAATTGTTTATGTTAAAATAGTTCTTGTTGCACGAATGTCGGTGTCAAAGCTGAGAACATTCGTGCATAGTGCAAGCATTTTTATGCCCCCGATAGGGAGGCATCATAAATTTGACTTGTCCGTCCGTCCGTCTGTCCGTCCGTCCGTCCGTCTGTCTGTCCGTCCGTCCGTCATTCCGTCCAAAAACTTTAACATTGGCCATAACTTCCTTATTACTTAACATATTCGCTTCATACTTTACCACAACATTCCTTGGTACATTACCTTTCTGTAGGCACATACTTTGGTGACCTTGACCCCTGGATGTTCTTGACCTTGAACATAGATTGGCCATAATTTAAAATCAAAGCGGTGTCGGGGGCATTGTCATCTTACAGTGACAGCTCTTGTTAAGAATATATATCACGGCATTCAAAAATACTTTGCACTTGTAATGTTCTCAGCTTTGACAGGGATATGAGGGAAGATCTTGGTATTAAAATAGATAGGAGAGTACGACGTATCGAATGGCATGTATCTCAATATTGAGTGTTGAGTATTTGATTTAAAATGTGAGAAAAATGTGTATTTACCGAGTGTTTTTGATTACAAAAGTTAGGAAAGCATATCATAACAAAGTCACGTGATTACCGCCTGTGCATACGTTTACAATTTGTTACCTGAACAATAGCCCATGTTCAACATATCCATGCGCTTCAGAAGTTATTTTTTCCAAAATAAAATAACTTTCTTCTTTGTGCTGCCTCGTGCAATTTTGTTAGGAAATCAAAGCCATTCTCTGATTAATCCCTTTGCACTTTATCAATGGAAATTGATTATGTTACAACAAATATAGTACCAATCTATACCCTTAAAATTCACTTTTACATACAGACGATGATCCATGTTCACCTGATCCGTGCGAAAACGATGGTACTTGTTCTCGAACTGATGGAGGTTACATTTGCAAGTGTCCTACTGGATACAACGGTGAAAATTGTGAAGGTATGACATTCTTGTTTATTGGGATATCCTTGTATATATCTAATTGTTACGTGTTGAAGTAATGCCACCACATGTGTATAAACGCACCGTGGTTTTAGCTCACATGGGCACAAAGTAACGGAGGTTTCTTTTATATGTATACTTTGCAAGATGACTTCACAAAGAATACTTGTACGATCACAAACACATTTAAAATGCTCGAATATTGCGTTAAACAGTGAAATACTCGTTTTGATATCACCACATAGGGTTACAACTGAATTGTTATCATTTTGTTATTATAAGTTGTGAAAATGGTTGATGATGGTTAAACAAACAATTTTCTTGATGTTGGGTTATAACATTGGCAACAGCTCACGATATATGTATCTCGAGTTGCTTTATATGCTCCGTAACAGCTAGGTTCTATTGGTATATTTGAAAATGCGATTATGTCATCTGGAACTGCCTGACTATCCATACTCATGTTACATGCCGATTTATCAAACTTTGCAGGAGCGACTTAGTGGAGTACCGGATATGCCCGTTAATCAGTACTCCTTTTTTCTATTCTATACCGCAACAAATCACAACGCTAAAATTTCTCTTACATATTATCACAATTCTCCGTGGATAGTAGAAATCGATCAATACGCTACTCTTTTACATTAATAGTCTACGGACTATAAATCCTACGATGACTCCTGATGGCATTCTTTGTTAATGCTCGGCATCAATGCTAGAATTGTTCCTTAGACTATTACAAACAAGATAGGGGTGGATGCCCAACGTGATTTTTCGATTTAAGGTCACAGTGAGGTCAAAGGTCAATGAGTGCAAAAATCAAGAAAAAATGGCTTATAGATAAAGCAGAATTATTTGCGTCCACACAAAATGAAAGCAATGTAAACGAAATCAAATAAATTGAATCAGGAATGGACTGAGGCTCACCAAGGGTCTATATTGTCATTTTCAAACATTATTTTACCATATTTATGCTAAAAAACGCTCAGGTCAATAAGAAAATAAAGCACGGTACTTAATGGAATTCTCATTGAACTTGAATAAAAGCTTTAGTTCTTTTATTACATACAAATAATCCAAGACATTCTTGTAACCAAAGGTAGCAATGCTAGAAATATTCTAGACTACTTCAAACAATGTTCGGAAGCATGCTTAGTGTCTCTTTCGAATTCCAGGTCAGAATGAGGTCACGGGTAAATTACGTTCAAACGTGCGAAATTGGCAAATAGCTAAGCAGATAAATGCAAAAATAATGCACTTGACGATGCAAGCATCAAACTTGGCACACACATCTATAAAACCATGTAGCTAAATAAAAACCAATCAGCCATTCAAAAAGTATAGATGGCCGCCATTGTTAAAGATGGCCGCCATTGAGGTATGAAATATACCGCTTTTACCATAAAAGCAAATATAATTGGCCGATTTTTGTCCTTTTCACAACAAAATGAATGTTTCCAGACATGAGAAAATATAATTTTATCGTGTTTTGTGCCTAAAAATTACAAGATTGCCACTATTTTCAAAGATGGCAGCCATTGACGGGTGGAAAATACCGTTTTTACTATAAAACTTGATGTGATTGGCCGCTTTTTTTAAAAAAAAAACAAATGTATGTTTTAAACACAAGATAACATGATTTCAAAATGTTCTGTGCATAAAATTACTATTTCCTATATTTTGAACAATACTTTTTGGCAAAAATAGAAAAATTATCAACCCGGAGGCAGTAATAAAATTCGTGCAGACAAAACGCAATCTTTTAAACTAAGACCCTTTTAATTTCTAGCAATGGTTATGGTGAAATTTTTCTCAAAGTGTTATACTTAATATCAGTTCTATCTTTCCTTTTGTAACGTGCCGAGATGCGTGGCTACATACAGACAACAAACAGTCCATTCAGAGAAAAGGATCCTCAACCCTAAATGGGCTGATGTTTCTATATGTATACCAACTTTTTCACGTTTTTCTCTGGCCAGGCAATCTCATTAGCATATTGCCTGCCACATTACCTTCCTTTAACCGTCACACTCCTCCCAACTACTATGACTTCGCCCCGAAGTCATCAACTCTAGGCAAGGAACTGACCGGTCCTAAGGGGGTAACCATGGGTAAGGGATAGCTGGAGATGGCTATCACATTATCCCACCGCTGCCACCAATTGTAACGTGCCGAGATGCGTGGCTACATACAGACAACAAAAAGTCCATTCAGAGAAAAGGATCCTCAACCCTAAATGGGCTGATGTTTCTATATGTATACCAACTTTTTCACGTTTTTCTCTGGCCAGGCAATCTCATTAGCATATTGCCTGCCACATTACCTCCCTTTAACCGTCACACTTTCATTTTTGGTCAGAAATAATGTGATGTAAGCCTGATGCATAAATTACCTAACATTGGTCTCTTTAAATGGTAGCGTGCATAGCTCACCACTCTGATTTCTTGGAGCTTCAGCATTTACATCTGCATAATCCAGTGCAGCGTAGGCTAAACCTATGGCACCAATCTTTGCATGACTTCTTGTATCCACAACAATTGACGGAAGTTAATTCAAATCCAGACAATATGCTATGTGATTCTTCATCTTCCATTCCTTTTAAGGAAGGCTCATTACTTCCATTTTGGGGAAAGTTATTTGACCGCAGGTGTATTCTGCTTGGTAAAAAGTAGACCTTTCCAAAGCTGCGCTAGTTGGGTATTACGCATCATAACGCTTCGCTGGCAGACATGATAAAAAGAGAAGAACTATGTCCCTTGTCCTATAACCGTAAAGCTGAAACAATATCACAGACAGTGAAAGCATGAAAGACTAGATCTCTTTCTTCCCCAAATAACCCTAGCGCATTGTATGTAGGGGCATTTAGCATACGCTTATAGCCTTAAACTAAAGCTTCTCAATACCAATATCATTTAGTCTTTGAAATGCATTGATGATTATTATAAGGACGTCTGTGCTGCTGGCTTTGATTATCAAACATGTATTTGCTCATGATTACAAGGCGCAATTTCCCCAAAACTGGTTACCTATAACCCTTTCTTCCCCATTTTACAATGACAATATTTTGCTGCTCGTACATGTGAACAATCTTCAGCCTGAAAGATGTTGAAATCGATCTTGTTGTCATTGTCTTAACAAAATATATGCCATACTTAAGATGGAATGCATTTGTCAGTCACTCTGTATTTGATGGCTTGACCATGCTTTGACCTTTGTTTCAGCATTTAGGCTGGTGTATCTGTGTACATCGACAAACCAAATCAATTAGCCTGTAAAAGCCCATGAAGTTTTGGCATATTCGGCTGCATGTACCTAAAACATTTGGAGGTACAAAGCGACTATGTGTTTATCACAGCTGATCCATCAATTATGATAGCATGTACTTTTGGTTTTGTATCTGCAGCTGCAATTTTGGTTCCTAGAACTGAGGCAAGCTGGAACTTAGTACTGCTGTGAAGTATTTAGTTCCAACCAAGCACAACCGGAGAATTCGAAGAAATAGCTTCCTCATGATTTGCAAGAGCTCTATAAACAAGTTCGAGAAAGACTTACAATTTTCCTTTAAAATGCTAAATTGCTTTTGACCACAGGGAGTTAATTCTGGTTTACATTACTCAAAAGAAGTCAAGTAGTGACTAATATTATCTTCAGGTAAAGAGTAAACAAATCAGGATGTTCTTTTTTAAAAGTATTCCCCATATCATTCATGACATCGTCAGCGTGCACCTTTCCAAAATTGCTGGAGAGTTGCTGTTAACCCCAAAATGTATGTTCATGGTATCTAAAATTTCCATTTAAGGCTGGTCATAGTGAAATCGATTTGCTCAGATTGAAAGAGCTGAAAGACAGCTGCGTACTTTGAGTGTTCTAAAGATAAAGTGCATCTAAGATGAACAGATATCCCAGTTTGATTATCTTCCAAAATAAACTGTAAGAGGAGTTGAGCACCCAAGAAATTGCTAACAGACAAAAGAGCATACAGATGGACGAGTAGACAGACGGACAGACGACTAATTCCATGACATTATTCGACCATTCGGGTGTATTTAGATGAAATTGTTGAGTCTTATCTTGAGGCGCCTGTGGTACCAGGGCTAGATAGAAAGATATGTGTCATCATTTTTCATTGATTGTATTGTCGTAATAGTTATATGTACCTTTAACTCTTTCCCAAACAACAAAATCTTATGGTGCTTCAATTTGGAAGCTTCTGAAGCCGACAAAACGAAATCTTTATGAATACTGGAATGTGTTTGTGTATCATATAGCCAGCATTTTCTTCTTTTGTCTCAATGTTTCCCAAGCTCTTTCTACTAGGGACATCAAAACCAGGTCTCGTTTGGAAAAGAGTTTATGTACTTGTACAGACAACTTGATATCTGGACTGGTCTTGTTTCAAGATTATGCTTCTAGAAGAAAATCATTTACAAATATTATTTTACACTATGTTCATATGCAATGGAGGGAATGTTGAACATTTTTTGTCAAATATTTCCATAAGTATGCATTAGTTCAAAAATCGAAATCACACAAAATGCTTATGTTTGTTTTCGGAATGGAAAGAAATGTAACACAGTATAGGAATTACTGGCACTTTTAAAAGTTCGCATCTGGCTATTTGGTGCTAATGAGAGGTTGGATACCTTAAGAGCTATACGCCTATGAGCCTCTACAATAGCACTGCTGCAACCACTAGAATGTATTTGAGTACCAATAGACTTCAGAGCAATCATTTCACTAGGAAGACTACAAAAGATAATAACAAAATTGCATTCACCGTTCTGTTCTGACCACTGCCATTGAACCATTTTAGCAAAGATATGTTAATTAGGGCAAAATTCAACGATAAAATAAAGGTTTTGGACTAGATGCAACTTCTGTGGCCATTCATGAATAGGAACATATTGCCATTTCAAGTGCAGACGTTATGAAGTAGGATAAGCATAGAATGCCATGAGTATTGGACTCACTAGATAGCATTTGGGACACTTACCGATCTTCTAAATTGAATGGCATTTTGTTACACCGACAACGGACCCTGTGGTAGATTTCGCTGCAGTACTCAGAACCGTGGTTAAATAGAGATATACCACGGTAGAATTCGGATTATTCCTTAGATATACATGTACAATACAAGTGTACACAGGACCTTACATAATGTAGAGGGCACAATCACAAATTAAGAAATGCTTATGACTGAGGCATCGTGGCAAATACAGTTGAAAAAAGACTGAAAATGTCAGAAATATTCAGAGATATACCGTTTTTAGCTTTGGAAAGTGCACTTTTCCATCCCATAATAGTCAAAATATTCACAAAAAGTCATCTTTTCAATAGAATAATGTCTCTGATGCAGTTTTCAGCAAATTTAGCACAATTAGAAGTAATAATCAAGCATGTAAATTAGTTAAAAATGTCTCAATGACTATTTAAACATGAAATTGCACCCATTTGACCTTTGACCTTGCTGTGACCTTAATTCGAACTTTCAGACTGGGCATCCACCCTAGGAGGTTTTGTCATACTCCAAAGAATACTATTAGCATGGATGCCGAGCATTAACAAAGAATGCCATCAAAACCATTTTCTAGAGCTCGTACGAATTATAGTCCGTAGACTATAAGACCTTCTACGACACAGCGCCATATGAAAAACAATGTGACAAGATACAAATAGCTAGGTGGCTTTGAACCTTCTGTGTAAATATCTAAGTCCTTCAATAGATTTAGAAGGAGTTATGTCAAACAACAAGTTTACATCAAGTTATATTTTGCCATAACGCAGCGTTTAATTAATAACGCAAAAATGAACGATAAGATCATGGTCACAGATGACTATGAACTTCCTGTGGAAGTTTTTTTTTTCAAAATCCATTCATAATTGTACGAGTTGTGTCTACGAAAATGTTTGCAACGAGAATGCATTTAAGGTAAGAAGGGCCTAATTAGCACCAAAGAGCCAACTGCAAAATTTGAAAAGTGCCAGTAATTCCTAAACTGAGTCACATTTCCATTCCAAATATAAACATAAGTATTTTGTACGGTTTAGAATTTTGAATTAATGCATACTCATTGAAATATTTGACAAAAATGTTCAAAATTACCTCCCTTGCATATGAATATAGAGTAAACTAATTTTTGTAAATTATTTACTTCTTGAAGCATAATCTTGAAATCTGGCACGGTTAATCAACTTATTTGAAGTGTATTTACAAGTGTATGGAATTTGATGCATTTCAAATGGCTAGAAAGTGGTGTTTTTTTATTAGGCCCTGAATACCATAATTCCCTTTTTTCGATGACAAAACCCCCCAGCAACGAACGGAAGGACAGACAGAGATACAGACGAAGAAGATTACTTCATTAAACAACTACCGTCTGTGGCGTTTTAAAATCGTACATGATATATTAATCATTTTCTCAGAAAATGTGGAAGAACAAGGCTGTATATTTATTTTTACCACTCGGTATACATTTATTATTGCATCGTAATTGTTAAATGAGAACATTGAAATAAAGAATATACTTTTCCTGTAGTATAACACAAATATAAGTAAATTAATAGGGAACGAATTTATCGGGTTAACAGTGAAGTAATTTCGGACAAACAATAATATTTAGTGGGTGTTGTAATAAAATCTCGTAACTATGGCTTGAATCAAGCCGTAGTTACGATATTTTATAACAACATCGACAGTTTATCAAAACATAACGGTAAATCCGGTCTATTTTTAGCACAAAATTCAATTTCATTCTAATTTTCATTTAGACAAAAATCCATGTATACCTGATCCATGCAAAAACGATGGAAGTTGTTCCGAAAATACTGAAGGAGGTTATACTTGTACGTGCAAAGACGGATACTCTGGAGAAACATGTGAAGGTATACTATTTAAGATAGTCCGCCCCTTATGAGATTCGCGCGACGTCGGAATTATTCGGGCAAAGTCGGAAAACAAATGTTTAGAATCGCGCCCGAATAGGTTCGGATATGTAAAGCTGGTGCAGACGACAAAATGATGATAATTTTGTGAACAAGACAGTCAAGAAAAGATTGAGACAAAGCGAGAAACTGGTTATCCGCATTCTCTTCTTTTGCTTCAACATTTTCCAAAGTCTTTGTGCTAGAGAGATTAAAACTAGGTCTTGTTCGGAAAAGTGATAACAAATAGATAATTGCCTTTCAGGCGATATGCAAGTTTAAGGACTGGTCTGTCAGGCCAAAGGTTTTATATGATGCAAGTATCACAAATGAAGCCTGACAGACAAGTCCATATGCTGGCATGTCGTTCAATAGACAATGTGTTATTTGTAGACCGGCAGATATCCACTAATACCATGCAGTGGAGTATATAGGTTTTTTTACCTTGCTGATTCCAGATATAGATACCATGCTGTCAAAAATCTGACGATTGACATCGTGCCACTCATTAGCATTTTGATAGAATTTGAGACGGCTGTCCAAATGTCGGAAAATTACATATATAACTAATGCAATGGTTACATATATGCATATGCAAACTAATGTATTTTACCTCAGATGTGTTTTATACACTTACTATTGTCATAAGGAGGAAAAACAATTAAGCACTAAAGTACTCATCCATCATGTTCTATACAAAAAAGAATAGTTAACTTAGAGCACCTACCTGATGGAAATTTCAAGCCAAGGACACTCAAACGTGAAAATAAGGTTGTAGTGACAATGTCA
The DNA here is from genome assembly GCA_963680895.1 of Fragum sueziense. Lineage (NCBI taxonomy): Eukaryota > Metazoa > Mollusca > Bivalvia > Cardiida > Cardiidae > Fragum > Fragum sueziense. Next base: position 48,277,931 of record OY804594.1, read on the forward strand.
GTGTATGTCAGTCTATTTGTCCAATATTGATGTTTCTTGCACAAAAGCCAGTGTAATGTCAAATAAATCTAGTATTATATTTTTTTAAGAATGTCTAATAAAGCAATATAGAGATACGCCACATATATCGCCAAACAAATCTTGTGAGTGTATGGGCCTGTCAGTTTCTACTCTTCTCCACATCTCCTGCACTATTTGGTCTAGAAAACTACTTTAATGTGAGAAGCGTCATGACCCAACAGGTGCATCATGTACCAAAATGATACTGTTACCTTCCTTTCACGTTTTAGCTCATTTAGTTCGACGTTTTCTTCTGATCCATGTTCCATTGTACTGTTTGATCTAGTGCAATAAAATTTGATGTGTTAACGAGTCATGACCAACAGGTGATCGAGTCATCATCCGTCATGTGCCCCCAAAAAATGTCATTGAAATATAATTTGTACGCTCGAGCACACTTAGTTTAAAATTCCTTCCCTTCCATATCACAGTGTTTGACATAGAAACACCAAATTTGATGGGTGCATGAATCATGATAAAACCAAAGGTTTGTCATGAACCAAAACTAGGTCAATTTACCGTACATTTCAGACAAAGTTTTTTCAAGTACCAAAACACAACCCTTTGAGTATACGTAGATCACTTTTCTTGTGTGTAAAACATTAGGGGCGTGTCAATTAGTGACCACAGGATTGTCTTGTTTCATTAAGTTTAAACTATATTTTTCCTTCTAACAATAGCCAGCTGACATAATTTTATGTGTAATTTATAATGTAATGATAAGTGCATTTAAGCGTAATGAAAATAAAAGTAACGCAAATTACATAAAATATTTATACAACTGCTGTTGCTGGCATTTAAATAAATTCCTTGAATCCTTTTGGAATATATATGGATCTACATTATTGGTCAAATAAAAAAAAAGAAATCAGCCTTTTCTCATATGTCCTCAATATTTCTTAAGCTTACAGGTACACTATTATGCGTAAATCAGTATTAATTGGATCAACGTATTCTTCATAGCTTGTGAATACCGGACAATCTTAATAATTTTGCTATGGAGGACAGCGACATGCTTACATGCAATGCAGACCAAATGAACACGTCAGAATGACCTCAGCAAAAATATACTCAGTTCCAAAAGAAAGTGTGCACTTTTAAATTTTGAATATCTCGAAAAGTATATCGTCTACCACAAGGAAATTTTGTACGACACATCGTAAGATTACTGACAAACGATATATTGATGAAGAAATCACATAGCACGCACGAATTTTCGGCTTGATTGCGATTTTGCATTTTTAGTATTGTAGGTATGCCTCACGTGCTTGATAAGTTATTGATCAGAAATTACACTCGCTGCACTCATTTTGGCATATCGTAGCATAAAATCACATTTACATTACATTTGTACATAGTGCATTAGCGTGAAACGAATTACAATTAACGTTGGTGAGCAAGACCGAACCTGGTGAAAACAAAAACCTTCCGAAAATTTGAATTTGTACGGTATTTATGTTCTAATAGCAATTGGTCATTTGTATGACATCTTAAAGGCAAATAAATTTGCTTTAGAACGTTATTGCACCGTTCGACGGCAATTCAATAGACTACTAACGTAGCGATTATTAACGTTGACGTACACGTAACGTCTACAAGAAAGTTCAAGCTTTAACGTGGAAATGGCTTGGAAGGCCAGGCCAAACCAAACAACGGCATATAAGCTTGTAACTCTATCCACAGGAAAAGATGTAAGGAGTGCAAATCTCAACACCATGAACACCATAATGATCTGACTCTGTGTATGCATTATGAGCAATTCTATCGACATCTGTTTTGATCCCAATTTTCTTTAAGGTCTAATCTGAAGTATGATATCACTTTTACTCCCTAAATTGTCATTAACTTTGTGAAAATTAGGGTAAAGGTAAAACGCAAAAGTGCACACTTTCTTTTAGAACTGAGTATATGAGTATGCATTACTATATCGAGAAAAATACTCGCTGTCGTTCATATATACTGATTCATTGACCGGGTCCTGGGGCTGATCAATATACTATTTTATGGACCGGCCGACGTTACAATGAAAAAACGTAAAGGAAATTGATGTCGTTGACGCATATTTTACTTTTTTATGTGTAGCTCATGGTAATAAAGAAAAGGGGTTTCCCTGTTAAATATGACATCTATAAAAATAGGCCTACTAAGAGGAAAAAGAAACAGTACAGTTTTTGTTTTTACAATCTCTCTTATTTTCCATTATATAGATTCGAAATGTTGCACAAAATATTTTTACCATTACTAGTAATGCAATGTTGATGAATGTCAAATGAAATTGCATGACTATCCATACTCTTACTACATGCTATGTGCTGGTTTTGCAAACGTTGCACGTGCGACTAAGCTGATAATTGGATACTGCTGTTAAACAATACATATTTTAGCTCACCTGAGCACGAAGTGCTTAAGGTGAGCTATTGTGGTCGCTTTTTGTCCGTCCGTATGTTCATATTTTCTTCTTACCATTCTAGCACCCACAAATATCAACAAATCTAAACCAAACTTAGTCAAAACATGTATGACTAAACGTTCTCGGACAAGTCCGATTTTGGGTTAGATCCGACCAGGAAGTCTGGTGTTATCTGCCCTTGAACGTCAAATATAGTCACTTTTGACTTTGTTTCACTCTAGCGTTTATAAATATGGATCAATCAAAACAATTCATGGCTACAATGTTGGTAATTATCGGATTATCATCCAACAGTTTTGTTCAAATCAATTTGTGACCTTAAGACAGAAAACAAACCAAAGGTCATCAACATTTTGTCCAAGTTTGTCTTGATTGGTCATTATTTGTAAATGTAAGTATAGCTAATTTAGGTATAGCGCTATCATGTCTATAGACCCTTTTCGTACGCCATATGTTTGAAAAAAAAGTCGAAAAACATCAACTTAATAAAGTTCAAGGACAAATAACTCAGTTATTTTCAATTATGCCGAAATTCAAACTCATCCAAAATCATCATTGTCTGAGCTTCATCTTGATTGGTAAATATTTGTAGTTTTTAGAGTAAAAACTAGCCCGAGATATGATGAAAAAGATCTTCCTGAGCAAAAATGAGTACATTCGGACAAAAAATTTGGCCTGTAGAGCGCACACAAGGTTGTTCTAAGATTTAACCCCGTTAATTAAACCTATTGATAGAGAATAAAAACAATGAAATAAAGAATGTAGTTACTTTCCATGTAAAACCTGCCATTAATATACTCGTACATGTATGTTGATGAATTAAAAATTTTGTTTTAGATGTAAATCCATGTATACCTGATCCATGCAAAAATGGAGGTCATTGTTCCAAAGATACTGGAGGAGATTTCACTTGTACGTGTCCTAAAGGAAAGACTGGGAAGACGTGTGATGGTAGGGTATTTTTGTAAAGCTTACGTTTACAGTGGTGCAGTCGCCGAGACGATTCTGGCTTAGAATTTTATACGAGCACAATTTTATTCAGTCGAAATATATATAAACAAATACTAAGTTCCTATGGCAAATTCTACCAAATCCTTTGTCAAAAATATATTTTGCAATAAGATTTTTTTCGCATTTATCCGATTGAAATGAGATTTCTGGCTGAAAATATAGGAAATCTCGCCCAAAATGAGCCCTGCAGTCGGGAGAGCTTACATTGATAATACTATACATAGCTATACATAGATAATTTCTAAATTTTGTTTAGATGACAATCCCTGTATACCTGATCCATGCAAAAACGGAGGTCATTGTTCCAAAGATACTGAAGGAGATTTCACTTGTACGTGTCCTAAAGGAAAGACTGGGAAGACGTGTGAAGGTAAGACATTTTTGTATAGTTTAGGTATACAGTGGTGCAGTTGCAGGGATAACTCTGACTCAGAATTCCATGCGAGCAAAATTTCATTCAGTCGAAACCCTTTGTAAAATACTTGGTTTTCAATGGCAAATTTTACCAAATCCTTTATCAAAAATATATTTGGCAATGATATTTGTTTTCTCCTTTATCCGATTGAAATAAGATTTCAGGCAGAAATTCTGGAAAATCTCGCCCAAAATGAGCCCTGCATTCGGAAGAGCTTACATTATATTTTAGAGATTGACAATGTAGCCCAAATGCGGTTTAAACAAGTTGAGCAATAAGCAACGGTTTTTGTTGTTACTTTTCCATTTTTAGAAATCTATATCATGTTCAGTTATTTCTAGAAAAATCACAATTTATTTGTGATAAAAATATTCCTTCTGATTTGCAGAGAATTCGTCTTAGTTCTATTAAACACTCAAATATCTTAAAAACGCTAACTTCTTATTCAGCATTTAAGGATTTTAATCCAGTCAAGTGATTAAATGAAAATAAAACACCTTTACCGTATTTGTAATCAAAAATCAAAAATGTGTATTGTTCCAGCAGTGAACGTAAGTCGTTTATATTTTACATCGTGCTGACAAAACAAAATAGAAACTAATATGAAAACGTTTTCATATTGAAGCCAGATATAGCTATTTATGAATAAGATCACACTTTATTTATTTCTTTGGAAAGAAGAAAAAATGAATAACATCAAACTATAAGTGACTGGAAGCATAGAAAGTATATTTATATTATTGCATTAGAATTATTGATAGAGAATTAAAACATGGGGACAAAGGATTTAGCTACTTTTCATGTAAAATCTGACATTGGTATACGTAGATAAATTTTGAATTTTGTTTAGATGAAAATCCCTGTAAACCTGATCCGTGCAAAAACGGAGGTTATTGTTCCAAAGATACTGACGGAGATTTCACTTGTACGTGTCCTAAAGGAAAGACTGGGAAGACGTGTGAAGGTAAGATAGTTTTGTATAGTTTGCGAAAACAGTGGTGCAGTCGCAGGGATAATTATGACTCAGAATTTTATTCGAGCAAACTTTCATTCAGTCGAAACCTCATAAAAAATACATTGTTTTCAATGACAAATTTTTTACCAAACCCTTTGTCTAAAATATTATTTGCAATGATATTTGTTTTCTCCTTTATCCAATTGAAATGAGATTTTTGGCAGAAATTCTGGAAAATCTCATCCAAAATGAGCACCCCACTCGGGAGAGAATACGTTGTATTCAAAAGAGTTTGACAATGTAGCCCAAATGCGGTTTAAACAAGTTGAGCGATAAGCAACGGCTTTTATTGTTACCTTTCCATTTTCAAAAATCTTGAATAGCATGATCAGTTATTTCTAGAAAAATCACAGAGTATTTGATATAAGATTGTTCCTTCTGATTTGCAGAGAACTCGTCTTAGTTCTACAAAACACTAAAATAATTTAAAAACACTAACTTCTTATTCAGCATTTAAGGATTTTAATCCAGACAAGTGATTAAAGGAAAATTGAGCACCTTTATCGTATTTGTAATCAAAAAGGCTCTAGCTCATATGCGGCATAATACATGTATGCAATCCAATAATGATTAATATATGCTTTCTAGAAGTAAACCCTAGTCATTACTAGTAATTACGAATCTTTTTATTTCAAATTGTGTTTAGAAAATAAAATAGAAAGTAATATGAAAACGCTTTCATATTGAAGCCAGATTTAGCTATTTATGAAAAAGATCACACTTTATTTAATTATTTGGAAAGAATGAAAAGATGAAAAACATCAAATTATAAGTGACTGGAAGCATAAAAAGTATATTTATATTATTGCATAAGAATTATTGATAGAGAATGAAAACATGGGGACAAAGGCTAAAGTTACTTTTCATGTAAAATCTGACATTGGTATACCTAGATAAATTCTAAATTTTGTTTAGATGAAAATCCCTGTATACCTGATCCATGCAAAAATGGAGGTCATTGTTCTAAAGATACTGACGGAGATTTCACTTGTACGTGTCCTAAAGGAAAGACTGGGCAGACGTGTGAAGGTAAGATATTCTTTAATAGTTTGCGTATTCAGTGGTTCAGTTGCCGAGACAATTCTTGCTCAGAATTTTATAAGAGCAAAAATTCATTCAGTCGAAATCAATAAAAAAAATACTAAGTTTCCATAGCAAATTCTACCAAATCCTTTGTCAATAATATATTTTGCAATATGATTTGTTTTCGCATTTATCCGAATGAAATAAGATTTCTGGCAGAAAATGTGGAAAATCTTGCCCAAAATGATCCCTGCAGTCGGGAGAGCTTTCATTTTATTCTAAAGAGTTTGACAATGTAGCCCAAATGCGGTTTAAACAAGTTGAGCGATAAGCAAGCAGTTTTTGTTGTTACTTTTCCATTTTTAAAAATCTATAGTAACATGATCAGTTATTTCTGGAAAAATCACAGAGTATTTGCGATAAGATTATTCCTTCTGATTTGCATAGAACTCGTCTTAGTTCTACAAAACACTCAAATATCTAAAACACACTAACTTCTTATTCAGCATTTAAGGATTTTAGTCCAGACAAATGATTAAATGGAAATTCAGCACTTTTATCGTATTTGTAATCAAAAAGGCTATAGCTCATGTGCGGCATAATACATGTATGCAGTCCAATAATATATTGCTTCTAGAAGTATACGGTAGTCATTACTAGTTATTACGAATCTTTCTATTTTACATCGTTTTGACAAAACAAAATAGAAACTAATATAAAACTAATATGAAAACGCTTTCCTATTGAGGCCAGATATACATGTAGCTATTCATGAAAAATATAACACTTTAATTTTTAATTTCGAAAGAAGAAAAAATGAATAACATCAAATTATAAGTTACTGGAAACATAGAAAGTATATATTTATATCATTGGATTAGAATTACTGATAGAGAATGAAAAAATGGGGACATAGGATATATATAGTTACTTTCCAAGTAAAATCAGACATTGGTATACGTGAATGAATTTTGAATTTTGTTTAGATGACAATCCCTGTATTCCTGAGCCATGCAAAAACGGAGGTCATTGTTCCAAAGATACTGACGGAGATTTCACTTGTACGTGTCCTAAAGGAAAGACTGGGAAGACGTGTGAAGGTAAGATATTTTTGTATAGTTTGCGTATACAGTGGTGCAGTCGCCGAGACAATTCTGGCTCAGAATTCCATGCGAGCAAAATTTCATCTAGCCAAAACGTATAAAAGATACTAAATTCTAATGGCAAGTTTTAACCAAATCCTTTGACAAAATATATATTGCAATAAGATTTTTTTCGTGTTTATCCGATTGAAACGAGTTTTTTGGCAGAAATTCTGGAAAACTCGCCCAAAATGAGCCCTGCAGTCGGGAGAGCTTACATTGTATTCTAAATAGTTTGACAATGTAGCACACAAATGCGGTTTAAACAAGTTGAGCAATAAGTAAGCGGTTTTGTTGTTACTTTTCCATTTTTAAAAATCTAAAATAACATGATCAGTTTTTTCTGAAAAAATCACAAAGTATTTTCTATAAGATCATTTCTTCTAATTTGAATAGAACTCGCTTTAGTTCTACAAATCACACAAATATTAAAAAACCCAGTAACTTCTTATTCGGCATTTAAGTATTTTAGTCCAGACAAATGATTAAATTAAAAAAAAAACATTATCGTATTTGTTATCGACAAGGCTATAGCTCATGTAAAGCATTATACATGTACATGTATGCAATCAAATAATAATATATATGTTGTTTCAATAAGTACACATTAGTCTTTACTAGTAATTACGAATCTATTTATTTAAAATCATGTCGACAAAACAAAAAAGAAAATAATACGAAAATGCTTTCGTATTGAAGCCAAAAATAGCTATTTATGAAAATGATCATACTTTGTTTATTTGTACGGAAAGAAGAAAAATGAATTACATCAAATTTGCATTAAACCTATTGATACAGAATGAAAACAAGGAAATAAATGATATTGTTACTTTCCACGGAAAATCTTGGATATACGTAGATAAATTCTAAATTTGTTTTAGATGAAAATCCCTGTATACCTGATCCATGCAAAAACGGAGGTCATTGTTCCAAAGATACTGAAGGAGATTTCACTTGTACATGTCCTAAAGGAAAGACTGGGAAGACGTGCGAAGGTAAGATATTTTTGTATAGTTTGCGTATACAGTGGTGCAGTCGCAGGGATAACTCTGACTCAGAATTCCATGGGAGCAACATTTCATTCAGTCGAAACCTATAAGAAATACTTAGTTTTCAATGGCAAATTTTACCAAATCTTTTATCAAAAATGTATTTTGCAATGAAATTTGTTTTCTCCTTTTTCCGATTGAAATGAGATTTTTGGCAGAAAATGCGAGAAATCTCTCCCACAATGGTGTATGCAGTCGTAAAAGCTTACATTGTATTCTAAAGAGTTTGACCATGTAGAACTAGTCCAAATGTGGTAAAAACAGGTTGAGCGAAAAGCAAGCGGTTTTTATTGTTGCTTTTCCATTTTTTTTAAAATCTGTAATACCATGATCAAGTATTTCTGAAAATATCACAAAGTATTTGCTACAAGATTATACGGTCTTATTTGAGGATTTGTCTTAGTTCTATAAAACACTCAAAGACCTTAAAAACACTAACCTCTTATTCAGCATTTTAGAATGGTAGTCCAGAGAATTAATTAAATAAAATAAAACACCATAATCCTATTTGTAAGCAACAAGGCTATAGCTCATATGCGGGACAATACATGTATGCAGTCCAACAACGATTTATATATTGTTTCTATAAGTGAACGTTACTCATTACCAGTAATTACGAATCTTTCTATTTCATATGGAGCTAACAAAAAATGATACGAAGACGCTTTCGTATTTAAGCCCTTAAAAGCTACTTATGAAAATGATCATACTTTATTTACTAAATATGGAAGACGAAAAAATGAATTACATCAAATTGTAAGTGACTAGAAGTATACACTCAGGCGCCATATTAATGTCCTCAAAATGGCCGCCATCTTTTCAACTTGCAAACAAAGACACAAACTAAACTGTGAATAGCTTTGTAACTACAACACTGACTTACTTGTTTTCAGTATTTTGTGATACAACCATTAGCTGCATGGACAACTCTCATTCGCTTGGGTAATTAGCTGTATAGAGATATATAATGTATGTTGGGGATAGTGAGGTCCAAATGTCTAAACATTGTTGACTAAGTCTTTGATCCTGCTCACTCTACTTTGCAATTTTATTTTTAGAGTTTTCCATACATTTTCTATGATATTGATGTCTAGGAACTGTGGTTGCAAGTTCATACACAATAATTGACTATCTTGTTTCCAGGTTTTGGTCTCTCTCGATGTGTTGACTGGTGCATTGTCTTCTTGGAAAAATACGCCTTATTTAGAGGAAACTTGGCAATAGCTGGCCACAAATGTTCGTCAAGAATTTCAATATACTTTTTCGAATTGATGTTTCCCTCTACAGGTCCTAAAGTTCCCACTCCTTCATATATCAAACAGCCCCAAAACATAACACTCAAGACAGGAATTGACGTATCCCTCAATATAAACGCCTAGACATCTTGGTTTCCATTTTTCCCTCATTAGTTCTCTAAACGTAAACTCGCTTATCTTTTCCTATCGTTACCTGATTTTCATCAGAAAATATCACTCTAGACCAATCTTCTTCTATTTTCCAGTGTAGAAGTGATCTTGCAAAGGCCCTCCTCTTTATTCTATTACGAGCAGCAATGGCGGTTGTCATTTTCATTACCCTCCTATTATATCCATAAAAGTGCAATCTCCTCTGATCATATCTTTTAGACAAGGGATAATGTCCATCTTGATTATACAAACTTGTAATTTCACCTAATGTTTTCCTTCTGTTAGTTTTCACCACTTTTAACAAGACCCTATCTGTCCTCTCATCTGTCTTTCTTTTCCTTCCACAATTCCCAATCCTCTTTTTTTAATCAATATTTTAGAATTTCCAGATAGTTTTACCCTTTTCAAACACTTATTTCACTGTTGAGCTATTCAAATCCAATAATTCAGCAATTTTTCTTCCACTCTATCCTTGTTTAGACAATCCTAAAACTGATTTCTTGACACAGGGGGTCAGATCTTTACCTCTTTTCCCCATGACATAAAGCAGACGAATTTGTAACCAATGTGAACCATGTAGAGTAGTTTCCCTTTCTTCCAGACAAGGTGTACATATTTTTTGATACTATGATGAAGAATCCTACCATTTCTTGGGGTTAAATGGCTGAAAATTTAATATTAAAGTTTATCCTTGTTTAAAATGAATTAAGCGTCAGCCATGTTGAGGACATTAATATGACGCATAAGTGTAGTGAGTTTATTTATTATTGCATTAGAATTATTGATAGAGAATGAAAACATGGCATTAAAGGATATACATGTTGTTACTTTTCCTGTAAAATGTGTACAATTTTGTTTAGATGAGAATCCATGTCTACCTGATCCATGCAAAAACGGAGGTTATTGTTCCAAAGATACTGAAGGAGGTTTCACTTGTACGTGTCCTGAAGGAAAGACTGGAAAGACGTGTGAAGGTATGATATTTTTGTATAGTTTACGTATACAGTGAAGTAGTCGCAGGGATAATTCTGGCTCAGAATTCCATGCGAGCAAAATTTCTTTCAGTCGAAACCTATTAAAATAGCTAGTTTTCAATAGCTAATTTTACCAAATCCTTTGACAAAAATATATCCTGCAATGATATTTGTTTTCTCCTTTATCCGATTCAAATGGGTTTCTGGCTGAAAAGAGGGTAAACTCGCCCAAAATGAGCCATGCAGTCGTAAGAGCTTACATAGTATTCTAAAGATTTTGACCATGTAGTTCAAATGCTGTAATCTCATGTATAAATGGGTACACGTGAGAGTTGAAAGCCGATGTGCTGTGGCTGCCGCAGGCGCCGACTGTAAACAGCCGACTTGAAGCTCGATGATCGTGGAGTAAAGTGTGAAAGTCGCGCGAATATGGACCTAGTTCGTAAATTTGAGACTATAAACCACCTTTACTTTTTACTTTAATAAAGCATTCAAATTTAGACAGACAAACGATTGATTATTCCGAAACAGTCTCACCGTTTAATATTACAATTTGAGTTTCGACTGATTGTTCAATATTGTTTTTGTTATTATATGTCATTTCAAAGCAACATATTAATATTCGTTTATTGTAAACGATGAGCTGTGTATGCTTAAGTTTCAATAAAGATCTGTTCTGTTCAAATGAAAACAAGAGCAATGATGGGCGTGGCATTATACGCCCGAAGCTCAGAAATCAATGGGTGATGTTTTGAACTTTTTATTGATCCTTAGGATGTATTTTCTAGCAAACATTATAGTATATTGCATGTATTATGATGGTAGTGTTTGTTTTGTTTTGTTTACCTGTTTATCTTTTGAGAAAATGTGTTCTTAGGCAATTAAAGAACTGTGGATTACTTATGGAAATCATCACTATTCTTCAAGTAATTATATATAACTCACATTAAAACAGTAATTACAATAAACATGTAGGCATATACCTAAAATTACCAGCCAGCCCAGCAAAGTCTGTGTGCTGTGTAATAGGTCTCTAAGACACCGGAGCTACAGCCATCTATATTGGTCAAACAAAATCAAACAAAGGGCAGTGACTCAAAATTGTTGTTGTTGTTGCCATCTGCACACCCTAGCTATGAGATCTATACACATGTGAAGTTTCAAGACAATAGGCCTTATAGTTTAAAAGTTATGGACTGGACACGAATTTGCTGACTGAATCAAACAAAGGGCAATAACTAAAAAAATACAAATGGTAGAGGTTTGGTTCTTGCACGCTGCACACTCTAGCTATGAGATCTATACATATGTGAAGTTTCAAGACTATAGGCCTTATAGTTTCAAAGTTATGGACCGGACACGAATTTGCTAACTGAATCAAACAAAGGACAATAACTAAAAAATTACAAATAGTAGAGTTGTGGTTCTTTCACTCTGCACACCCATGCTATGACATCTATACACCTGTGAAGTTTCAAGGCCATAGGTCTTATAAATTGAAAGTTATTGACCGGACACGAATTTGTTAACGGAGAGACAGACAGACAGACAGGCGGACAGACAGACGATGCAGACAATAGCATAATACGACCCTTCGGGCTTATAAAAATGAGCGATAACCAGGCCTTTTTTGTTGTTGCTTTTCCGTTTCCAGAAATCTATAAAAGACGATGAGTTATTTCTAGAAAAATCACAAAAACATGTAATAAAAATTATTCCTTATTATTTGAAGGGAATTCGTCTTAGTTCTATACAAAAAAACTCATATATCTTAAAGACAATAAACTCAGCATTTTAGAATAAAAGTCCAGAGAAATGAGCGAAAATAGAAAATAGAACCATGCATATGGTTAATGTCTCTAGATGAAAAAATATCCGGTAAAGTGGAGGAATATTTATCCGGTGACCTGTAGGTGAACCGGATAAATTTCAGAAGCCGCGCCGGATATTTTCCCTCTACAGACAGTAACCATCTATTCTATTTATCCTGTTATGAACATTCGTTTTATCTCGTTAAAAGAATGTGACGGGACGCATTTAATAACCTAATTATTCATTTATAATTTCGACCCAAAACGTGTTCACAACAGAAGCTATATCTAAGATGAAAATACTTTCCAACAAACAAGAAAACATAATGCTGAATTACTCTTTTTTAATATTTATACGCCCGAAGGGTCGTTTTATGTTATGGTCCTGGTCGCCCGTCCGTCCGTTTGACCGTCCGTTATTCTGGTTTGCGCAACTCCTCATACAATTTCAACCGGAATTTGATCACATTGGCCACAATGAATCTCCATGGTGTCTAGTTATGCATACCTCTTACGGAATTCAGATAACTCTTTTCGTTCTTGAATTATCTGTCCTAAAAATGTCAATTTTCTTGTGTATGCAACTCCTACAATTTCAACCGGAATTTGATCAAACTTGCAACGATAAATCTCCATGGTGTCTAGATGTGCACACCACGTACAGCATTCAGATAACTCTTTTGTTCTTGAATTATCTGCGCTTGAATGGAAAAATGCACATTTTGTTGTGAGTGCAACGCATAGTTCCAACTGCAATATGATCAAATGTGCCATAATGAATCTCCATGGTGTTAAGTTGTGCATGTCACTATTAAAATGTAGAAACCATTTGGTATTCTTGAATTATCTGCCCTTGAATTGAAAAAAATGGCCAATTTTACTGACAAGCCCCTCTTGGGCGTTTTTGCGCCGCTACGCGAAGCCCTTGTAAATAATTAAATCAAATGAGAATTATAGTACAAATTCAAACTAGAACTGTCACAGGATGTGACTTGATACCCCCGCAAAAGCTTTCACTACAGAAAAGGGGCAATAAGTGTACCAAGTTTAAAGTTGCTAGCAGTTATGGTTTTGCAGATATGGTCCAGACAAAAATGCAAGGGTACGAACAACAAAAGGCAATAACTGTAAAAGCTGGCTTGGCAGAGTAACGGTTCTTGTACATGATACTTCTGCACACTGAGATGTGTAAGTTTACCAACTCTGAAGTTGCCAGTACTTATGATTTAGAAGATATGGTCCGGAAAAAATTCAAGGGAAAAACAACATAGGACATTTACTCAAGAATAGGGCATGGCAGAGTAATAGTTCTTTTACATGGCACTTCCTCACAATGAGATCTATAAGTGTACCAAGTTTGAAGTTGCTAGCATTTATATGGCTTAGAAAATATGGTCCAGACAAATATGCAAGGGTACAAACAACAAAGGCAATAACTGTAAAAGAGGGTGTGGCAGAGTAATAGTTCTTGTACATGACACTTTTGCACAATGGTACCTATTAGAGTACCAAGTTTGAAGTTGTTAGCACTTATGGTTTAGAAGATATGTTCTGGACAAAAATGCAAGGGTACAAACAACAAGTATCTGGTGTTGTATGCAACACATAAAGTCCCCTACCGGCTTCACATTGACTCAATATGGTAATCAATAATAGATTAAGATGAACAAGTCATAAAAATAATTGTCAAACATATGAAATGTTATGCCCAACTGGAGGTGATTAATACTGCTGCATCACCACCCTGACTAACATGACTTATAATTTTTTTTACATATTAAAACAGGTTTCATCAAGTTAGCTTGCTTAGTTATTAAGTTATTGCAGGATCCATTTTTTGCCATATTTTCACTATTTCCGTTACCATAGCAACCGCACTTTTCGTCAAAGAACAAAGATAAAATGATGTGCATAATCTACACATTGCCATCTAGTCATATACCAAGTCTCATCAAATTAGCTTGCTTACTTATTAACGTATCGCAGGATCCAATATTTTTTTGCCATATTTTCACTATTTCCGTAACCATAGCAACAATAATTTTAGTCTAAAAACAAAAATAAAATGATGTGCATAATCTACATATTGCCATATAGTCATATACCAAGTCTCATCAAACTAGCTTGCTTAGTTATTATCTTATCGCAGGATTCCATTTTTGGCCATATTTTCACTATTTCTGTAACCATAGCAACCTCAATTTAAGTCGAAAAACAAAAATAAAATGATGTGCATAATCTACACATTGCCATCTAGTCATATACCAACTTTCATCAAAAACGCTTGCTTAGTTATTAAGTTATCGCGGGATCCAGATTTGAGCGGACAGACGGACGGACAGACAGACGGACAGACAGACGGACGGACGGACAGACGGACGGACAGACGGAGGGCAAACCTATAGTCCCCTCCGGTGTGAACACCGGTAGGGGACTAACAAAGGCATTAACTCAAAACGTGGGCGTGGCAGAGTCAAGATTCTTGTACATGACACTCCCAACAATTAGATCTATAAGTGTACCAAGTTTGAAGTTGGTAGCATTCATTTATGGTTTAGAAGATATGCTCTTGAGAAGTATTTTGTGCACGGAAAGACAGACAGACAGACAGGTTGATTCCAGTATACCCCATAAAACATTTGTTTTGCGTGGGTTTAAATGCTCTGGAGAAGTATTTTGTCCACGAATAGACAGACAGACATACAGACAGACAGACAGGTTGATTCCTGTATACCCCCTAAAACATTCGTTTTGCGGGGGTATAATAGAACATTCGTTTTGCGGCGGTATAATAACAATGAACTGGAAAGTTCAAATCAAGCCGACGACTCGTTCTGGACTCTGGATAAGGTTCGTGTGTTGATTGGGATTGGAAGGGTCCACAAATTTAACATTTATTCGTAGTCTTGAAAAGGTTGAAATCAATTAGTTGTTACAAGAACCTGAAGCATACCATAATTCATTCATGTTTCCTAAATCCTGTCCAGAGAGTAAACGTGTCATCTATTTGAATGTTGCTGATGTCGTCCATTTCTCCAAAAAACAAGTCATCAACAAGACTATGGGCGGATCTAGAGGGGGTCGGGGGGTCCGGACCCCCCTGACATTGGCCGAAAATTAAATTTTGACGATATAAATTTAGTGCAACATTACATTTTAAGCCATAATTTTAGCTTGGACCCCCCTGGAAAAAATCTTGGGCTTGGAAACCCCCCCTCCCCCGCCCCCTGGAAAAAATCCTAGATCCGCCCTTGAAGATAAGTGTTTCGTGTGGGAATAAGACCATTCCAATCAAAAGTTACAGTCTAAAGTCGTCTTGAAATAAGATAAATAACCACCTATCTATATCCCTTCCTGTATTTAACTCCTTTCCTTAAGGTTTAAAACCCAATATTAAAAACACCACTTTCAAGCCATACGAAATGCATCAAAATACACTCACTTGTAAATAAACTTCATATAAATGGATTCACCGTACCCGATTTCAAGATTATGCTTCAAGAAGAATATAATTTACAAATAGTATTTTACTCTATATTCATATGCATGGGAAGTAATTATACCCCCGCAAAGGAAGTTTGGAGGGGGGTAAACTGGAATCAGCCTGTCGGTCCACTGGTTGGTTGGATGGTTGGTTGGCTGGTCTGTCTCCAAAACTTTGTCCTACACGTTTTGACCGATTTATTTCATATTTGGCACAAGTGTTCATTCAGATGTGCAAGACGCAAATTTCACGAAAATCGCATGAATACTTTCTGAGTTATGGCCCCTGATTTGACCAAACAATGCTTGTCCGGACAACTCCTACAGTTACAGTCCTATTTGCTTCATATTTGGCACAAGTGTGCTTTAGGACCAGAGGGTTTGCAAGACGCTTATTTCACAAAAATCGGACCAATACTTTTTGAGTTATAGTCCCTGATTGGATAAAAAAATGCTTGTCCGGACAATTCCTCCTTCAGTTGCTTTCCGATTAGCTTCATATTTGGCACAAGTGTGCATTAGGATCTGAAGATGTGCACGACGCAAATTTCACGAAAATTGAACCGATAATTTATTAGTTATGGTCCCTGATTTAACCAAAAAATGCTTGTCCGGATAACTCCTACATCAGTTACCGTCCGATTCGCTTCATACTTGGCACAAAATTGCGTTAGGACCTGCAAATATGCAAGACGCAAACTTTGCGAGTTATGGCCCCTGATACGACAAAAGAACGCTTGTCCGGACAACTCCTCCTACATCTATTGTCCGATTTGCTTCATATTTGGAACAAGTGTGCATTAGAACCTGTAAATGTGCAAGACACAAATTTCATGAAAATCGGATCGATATATCTTTAGTTATGGCCCCTGATTTGATGGGAAAATGCTTTTCCGTACAATTCCTCCTTTATTTACTGTCTGGTTTGCTTCAAACTTGGCACAAGTGTGCATTAGGACCTGTAGAGTTACAAAACACAAATTTCACGAAAATTAAATCGACACTTTTATGAGTTATGGCCCCTGATTCTACCAAAAATTGGCACAAGTGTGCATTAGTACCTGTAGATGTACAAGACATAATTTTGATGAAAATGGGACTGAAACTTTCATAGTTATGGCCCCTGATTTGATTTAAAAATGCTTGTTCCGACAACTCCTCCTACAGTAACTGCCGAATTCGCTTTATATTTGGCACAAGTGGCACAAGTGTGCATTAGGACTTGTAGATGTGCAAGACGCACGAAGATCAGACCAATATTTTTTCTGATTTATGGCCCCTGATTTGACCAAAAATGCTTGTCCGGAGAACTAATCCTACAGTTCTCGTCCGTATTGCATCATACTTGGCACAAGTGTTCTTTGTGACCTGTAAATGTGCAAGATGCATATTTCTTGAAAATCGGACTGATATTTTTCGAGTTATTGTCCCAGATTTGATGAAAAAAGGCTTGTCAGGAAAAACTACTCCTACAGTTTCTATCCGATATGCTTTACTTGGTACAAGTGTGTATTGTTACAGATAGATGTGGAAGACGCAAATTTCAAGAAAACCCAATTGACAATTTATGAGTTATGGCCCCTTATTCAACAAAAACTCTTGTTCGAACAAATGGGTTTGCGGGCGTATTTTATGTCCTTTAGTTATAGATTTCTAGTTTTGAATATTTTTATCAAATATTTCTATAAGTACGAGGGCTGTTAATAAAGTATCCGGAAAGGTTTTTATAACTTTTTCATTTGGGTACTTACTCAGATAAGATTTTCACCACAAATACTTCGAGCAATTATACGTTTGATCCAGTAACAAAAACTGCACTGTTTGCATTAAGGCGCATTCGACAGTCGCTATGGAAACGTAGGGTCACGTTGAGCGGGGCAACTTAGGATATTTTGGTAAAATGTTACTTATCAGTCGCTTTTAAAGGCGATCATATTATGTATTTCCGACCTCAGAAATTTTCCAAAATATTTGTGATGCTTAAGCGTAATTTATTCTTGGCAAACATAACGTCATCGGCTGAAATAAGACGTCAAATCTGTAAACAATCGTATGTGAATACATTACTTTCTGATATGACTAAAATGGACGTTGAGGAGGGATATTAAATAAAGTTTTGCGTGTTAATGCGTAAATTAAAGCCAGAGGCAATCTGTATTACGATGAACTCACACGGCAATAATTCTTTGATGATAATAAAGCATTTATGAGTCATAAAACGCACTCAAAAACGATTCTGTGCGTGAAATTACTGACTTTAAAAGATGTAGACTTCCCAACACGACGTCGTCGAGAACGTTCATGACGTGTCGATTGTTATCCGAGAAACGATCTATAAAATTTCTCAAGTACAGTTCAGATCCTGCTTTAGTAAGTGAATTCATAGGTGGGAGAAGTATGTATCGTGCAGTGGTGAATATATCGAAGAGATGTAAATATTTAATTGTAAAACAGACTTTCTCCGATGTTGTATCCGTCCAAAAAGTAAGTTGCCCCGCTCAGCGTGACCCTTAGTTGCCATAGCGATTGTAGAACGCATCGTTCATGCAAACAGCCTGGCTGTTGTTGTGGGATAAAAAGCATAATTATCCAAAGTATAAATGTTGAAAATATTACTACAATAAGTACATAAATAAAAAAGTTATGAAACCTTTCCGGATACTTTATTAACAGCCCTCGTATGCATAAATTCAAAATTCAGAATGCTTATGTTTTTATTTAGAATGGAAATGTAACACAGTTTAGGAATTTGTGCACTTTTCAAAATTTCCCTCTGACTCTTTAGTGCTAATGATTTGTTGCATACCTTAAATGTTTTTCTGTTCATCCCGTTATAAAAACAATCAAGATGTCATGACAATTTATACAAAAAAGCTAAAGAGATTGTTTAGTAAAGTTAGTACATAAAAAATAAGCAAAAGCTGTGATTAACAGAACAAGGAATACAGAAAATCAACAAACTAATATATATGACTTATGGCTCCTAAAAAGTTTTGTCATTGGTCCATTTACTGAACATGCAAATTTTCATTTTGAAACGATTAATACATAAAACGGTATTTAAATTCGATCTGTATTAACTTTGTTTCTGTAACAGCGTTTAATTTCAAACTTTGCGCATGCTTTTGTTACCATAAGATCACCCTGTAGACAAAGATTCATTTCTCTGGCATTTTATCTAAAGTAACTTTTCCCCTTTCGGTATCTAGTACTTAATAGTCGCGTTTACTGTCCTGAGACAGCTCTTGTTTAAAATGTTGCTTCTTAACCAAATTCGCGTTTAAAGTTGAGACGAAAATGACAAGTTCCATTTACAAGTGAGCTATAGTTCATCCCAATATATTCAGTTTTTAGAAATAACATAAATTTATTTCACGTAAACGGTGCAATACTTTGGACTGAAATTTTTAGAATTTTAATATATAAATTTTAATATGTACTATGCTCTTTCAGATAAAAATAAATCAAAATTCATGAAAAAATATGTATGATACGTCTCTTAAAATGAGTCAGGAAAGTACAACAAATTAGATAGGGTAAAAATGATTCTTATCTTTTGGATTTTCAATAATCTTTTTTTAAAAGGATTGTCCTTTATAATGATGTGTCTAGCGAAAATTGATAAAAATGATAGCACTTCACACTTGATTCTTTTTGAAGTAGATGAAATCCTAATTCTTATGATCACTTGTAAATTATGCCACTAATGTTATTTCATCAATTCAATCTTTTCACTAGACGGTAATCCATGTTCATCCAATACATGTCTAAACGGAGGTATTTGTTCAGTCGATGGTGACAAAGCCGTTTGTACATGCGCTGTCGGATACACTGGGCCCACATGTAATGGTATGTTTTTTTTATCTTTTGTAAAAAGAACTGATAAAGTTTTGAACTTTGATACTTCAATTTTCATAACAGACAATAAATGAACAACACTTGCAGATAGGTAAATAGTGATTTTCAACTTATTTTTCATGTGTAATATGTATAAAATCAGAAAGATTTATACCAGTACAGGGGAAGTCTTCGTTTAATGTAAATTGAACATTTCCGTTTTTGGTTTACACAAGTTATCATAGAAATGGACCCAAATAATGCATAAAACACAAATAAATTAATTCAATATACTCTTCCTTTGAAAATCCAATCTAAAGAGACATTACAGTCCCGTTTCATTTTTTAAAAGTATGTTTTGAAGCAAAGATTTGTAATTGTAATGCGTTAATGTGCTTTTTTGTGCAACTATTCGTAGTATGGGTAGGGCTGTTCTAATCACACGTGCGTCGGCGTCAATGTCGGCGTCGGCGCAATACTTTGGTTACGTTTTTACGTACAAGGATGTCACATCTCTGTTTCTACTGATGATATTGCTCTGAAACTTTGGTCTCAGCATCTAGGCAAGGATTATTTACACTAACAAGTAATCTAGTGGAAAAACCCTTTTTGACATAGAAAATGCTGGTTATGTTTTTACTAGCAACTTCCACATAATTGTGATTTTTTTCTGTCACAGTAATTGCTTTCAAACTTTGCACATGCTTCTGCGACTTAATATCAGCCTCTAGGAAAAGATTCGTTACTCTGACATTTAATTGAATGAAATAATTACCCTGTTCGGACGTAGAAATTCTAAGCTATTTTTTACATGCAACTTTCATATATCTGCATTAGCTTTGTTTCTGTAACAGCTTTTGATTTAATACTTTGCACATGCTTTTGTTGCCATAAGATCAGCCTGTAGACAAAGATTCATTACTCTGGCATTTTATCTAAAGTAATTTTCCCCTTTCGGTATCCAGTACTTGTTAGTCGCGTTTGCTGTCCTGAGACAGCTCTTGATTAATATGTTGCTTCTTAGCCAAATTCGCTTTTAGAGTTGAGACGAAAATGACATGTTCCATTCACATGTGAATTATACTTTATCACAATAATTTCGGTTTTTAGAGAAAACAATAAATATATTTCACGTAAACGGTGCAATACTTTGCTTGAAATTTTTAGAATTTTAATATGAAACATGCTTTTTCAAATAAAATGTTAAAGTTGAGATGAAAACAGCAATTTCCATACTATGCTCTTTCAGATAAAAATAAATCATAATTCATGAAAAAAATATGTATGGTACGTCTCTTAAAATGAGTCAGAGGAAAGTACAACAAACTAGATAGGGTAAACACGATTCTTATCTTTTAGATTTTCAATGCTCTTTTTAAGTATTGTCCTCTATTATAATGATGGCTCTCGCGAAAATTGATAAAAATGATAGCACTTCACACTAGATTCTCTTTGAAGTAGATGAAATCCTAATTATTAAATTTCACTTGTAAATTATGCCACTAATGTTATTTCATCAATTCTATCTTTTAACTAGACGGTAATTCATGTTCATCCAATACATGCCTAAACGGGGGAAGATGTTCCGTCGATGGTGACAAAGTCGTTTGTATATGTGCTGTCGGATACACTGGGGCCACATGTGATGGTATGGTTGTTTTTGTAAAAAACTATTTACGTTTTGAGATTTGGCTTCCTTTATCATGATGTTTCTCAAATGTTTTCCATGTGCAAACAGTTCAAAAAAGTGATTGCCGACTTATTTTGCTCTATAATCTGTTCAAAAAGCAGATTATAAATATTCTTTTAACTACATAATTTTATCACATGTGAAAGTATAACTGGTTGTATTAAAGTTGGAGTTTTGAGTGTTTACTTCAAAGGGATATTGCCGAGTTATATTGATCTATAATCTATGAAAAACCCAAAACGTTAGGCCAATTCATACGAATGATTTTTTATGTTTTATAGCTATGTTTTATAGGTATGGTGGACCATTAGTACCACTTTTGATTTTGAAATCGTTGATTTAGGATTTCAAGTTATTGTGCAAATGAATTGTTACTGAACATACAATAGTTTTGCGCAAAGAGTGACATTCTAAGTGAATAATCTTTAGTTCAAAACTATTGTAACTCATTTCACTTAATAATATACAGTGTTGCACTAACACATTTGTTTGAAATGAGATTCAACATTTTAAGTATTTAATTGACTATCTAAACATGCCAAAATACGAGGGGCGTTCAATTAAAAGTGGTACTAATGGTCCACCATACCTCATTGTTCTATAGAACTAGTGGTGTTTGCGGCTTTTTGACCGGAAAATTACTTTCTATACTTGGTCAAAATTTGAGACAAATTCGTTGACTCTTTCAAAAGTTATTGAACTTTTAAGTTGGTTCAGTCATATACACTGGCTTTTTCGCTGTGCGCAAAATTGAAAACGAACTGAAGTAGGATGTACGGGTCTGCATTAAAGGTCGCATAGGCTTTGAAATATCTGCATCACATGTATATAATGAACTATATCAGATTCGTGGACATTCGAACGTTGAATATACGTCAGTTTTTAGGAAGATAATAAAAATCAAAATTGGTAAAACTGGTCTGAATGATGTCCCCCTCTCAGGCAACCCGGGTAGAGCTAGTACCAAAGCAAATACTGCTTTAGATTCCGACATGACCGAACAAGACGCATGGTTCAATGTGCAAGAAATAGTAGATAAAGTTGGTTTTTCATCGGGGACATGTTATACGATTTTGACGAAAGGGTTAAAACACAGACATGTTTATGCCCATTGGGTCCCCCACCTGCTGCCTTAAGGACAGAGAGCCACCCGTGTAAAATATATTTTGAAATAATGCAATAAGTGCAACAAATGTGGGCTTTCTGAGCTTTATACATATGATTGAACAATAATGTACTATTATAAGCACCAATGGCGTGTCATAAGCAAGCAATGGTTGCGAAAAGATCAGGCAAGGTCCGTAATAGCCAAAAAATAAAAGCACGACAAGAGTTTTGTACGCGGTAGTTTTCAAATGTAATGGGTGTATTGTTCAAATTACTGTTTCAAACAGTACCACTATCGCCGGTCATTCATACAAGAAATGTATGTCGGCGAAAGTAAAGAAATATCACAAAAAGAGCAGGTCTAGGACTGGCTAAAGAGGCACGTGCCAATTCCATGACAACGGAGCTGTTCACGGGTGTCATCTTGTCCAAGACTTCCTGAAAGAGACACATGCTGCACAGCGTCTTCATCTACCCTTTTAGCCGGGATTAAGCCCGTGTGGCTTTTTTGTGTTCCCCATAATGACGAAAAAAGCCTCTGGTCGTCGGTAAAGGCCTACATGTTCCATATGCAGTGCAATTTACCAGTGTCCGCGAGGTGTTCCAAAAGAGGCCCATTTATTAGCATATAAGTAATGAATCTCGAAACAACAGAAGCGTGTGGGTGTCAAAGAGGATTACTTCGAAGGATTGAAGAAACTTAAAATTGAATTGCGACATTTCTATGGCTTATAGAACTCCAGTTCCAAAATTAATTGAACGTCCCTCGTATTGTCCATTCTAAAAAATGTATGATTTCCTTCCTAAATTTTCAGGTGAATTTTCTTGCTGACATATCATTGATTATGTTTGGAACATATTTGTAGTCTGCACTTTCGGAAAATAATGTGGTAGATGAGAACTTATGAGCAGTGCATATTTCAGGCACATTATTAGTTGTTAATTAACCTTTCCAAATGATTCTTGGTTTTGTTTATATATCCTTATGAATAACTTGACTTTGGACAAATCTACGATTTCAATTTCGTCGGTTGGTAATGGGTAAATAACATTCATTCTGTTGTCTTTAGAAACTGCAAAATTGGATCTGTCCAAAATCTTAATTTCTAAAGGATTAAACACGGTGATTTTGAAAGCTATTCCATTGACATGTTGAAGGTTAGAAAAATGTGACCCCTCACGCTTTAAAAGGGAACTGTTGGTACTCTCTCAAAATCAAATATCGGCCGACTGATCAGAAATCGCAAGCTTCAATCAGATGTCGCATTTAGAAATAAATAATCGTAAATTAAACAAGATAGGAAAACAATCTAGATCTAGAAAAGAGAAACAGGTTTCGATGCTTTTCACTCCTCCTACCAGCTTTAGCGAAACGGGTCACATTATACTGATAGTGCATCTAACTTAATCAATTACCTTATTTATCTTTTGATTAGTTGATGATCGATGTTCCAATTATTGCCAAAACGAGGGTAGTTGTTCATTAGCTAGTGGAGACCCTAAATGTACCTGTAAAGGCGGATACAGTGGAGACAAGTGTGAAAGTAAGATTTTCTGCTTACATACGACTTCGTCATTTCCTACAATTATTTATAAAAAAAATTGGAAGAAATTCATGCAATTGATAGTGTCCTCTGCAACATATTTGATTTGGGCAAGTTTTATATATTTTGCCGTTTGGTAATGGGCTAATAACATCAATTCTGTCGTCTAAAGCATATTCAAAATTGAACCTGTCCAAATATGATCCGTAAGTAAGGTGTGCAACACAGTGGGTTAGAAAAATCTGATGCTTTACGATATCCTTTGGGACGCGCTTAAACACAATTTCAGCCGACTGATCAGAATTAGCAGGCATTAATTGAATGTCGCATCAAAAAATGAATACATATGTAAATTAAAAGATAGAAAAAACATATAAGATCTTTCTACAAGGTCTAGCGAGACATTTCATGGCGTACCTGTATATACATGTATAATACGTGAGTACGCAGCTGAATTCACATTATTTTGACCAAAACCAAAGAAATATAGTGCAACAATGTGGTTTGTAATGCAGCTAAAAATGATTAACGAAAGTTAAGCTATTCATATCCACTAACATTCAAAATTAAATGTTTATCATTGGACAGGAAAGCTTTCGACAGGTCCCAATTCCCGCTTAATTGCTCCATTTTTATATTCAGGGGGCATGTCCCGTGCCCCCATAGATTTTTTTTAAATTTATGTCCTTTATAGGCTAACTACGCCCTAGCAGGTCACGTTCTATTAATAATGCATCTAACTTTAGTACCGGGGTCAAAGGAATTGACCACGGTTTACGGTATTTTGGGCGTATCGAACTGAACGACTTATTCACATAAATGTGAGTGTAGGTTTCTGTGTCAAGCTTCGTTTTTAAGCTCCTTCCGGATTTCTCGGTAGTCTTTTTGCGGGTCTTTATCCAAGATGTTGAGATTGTGGACTGGTTTATCGTAAAATTGCATTCGTTATCTGAATCCTCGTAACAAAAAATATCTCAGTTTAGTGCAGTCAATCTTTTATTTTTGACATCATAAAACAATCCGATATGGCGTCACGTTTGTAAATCTTTGTAAAGTGTTGAAGTATATATCGACTGACCCAATTTAACCCTCTAGCGAGCAACAACATTGTAGTGTTATGCCATTTGAAAGTCGCTGTCAATGACAAAATAAGTGTTGATACAGATGTGATTGGTGTGCAATATGCCTATTTCAAATGATAAGATACAATTACGGCGTGGCTGGAGCACCTAACCGTAGATAACTGAAATTTTTCTCACGCTTACACGAACCTGCGGCACATGGATTGAAAGATTCCGCCGTCGCCGACTGAGCTATTCGGACTCGGCACTGAACTACTGTACGACTCATATCACTGAAAGATTTCTTACAAATTCAAAAGCGTAATTCCCAATTATAATTACTTAATAAATCAATAACAGCTGTGTTGACCCCGGTCAGAGACTTTGCCTTTTTTATATATTAATTTACCTTTTTTATTTTTTTATTAGTGGATGGTCGATGTTCCAATTATTGCCAAAACGAGGGAAGTTGTTCATTAGCTAGTGGAAACCCTATTTGTACCTGTAAAAACGGATACAGTGGAGAGAAGTGTGAAAGTAAGATTTTCTCTTAAAATACGAGTCAGGATCTGGAAAGCAATCATTTATAGCATTTAGAAAACTGAGTTGTCAGATCACCCCGTGGTCAAAGTCGGTCCAATAGGCATCCATGATGATCGATCGACCACTTTCGGTTACAAAAGGTCAAGAAAATGCCATCAAAGAACATAATGTATCCTAATCAGACTTTGCGTTTGTATAGGCTTATCTGGATTCATGTTGTTCTAAACAGTTTGGAATGCGAAAACTTAATTTCAATAAATTGCGCATAGAATGCGAGTGTTTTGAAGACAATTGGACAAGGACCAGCAGAGCTAGAACACTTTATAAGTGTAACCTACCTTGGAGACACTCTGTACTATATTTTCCTCTAGAAATCGTTGGTAATTGTTGTTTTTTTGTTTTTGTTTTTGGGTTTTTTTTGTCTTTTTAACAAACCTTTTGCAAATCAACATAGCATGGTTTTTCACAAAGATTAACTATTTTTATTTTATGATCTTTAGTTCAAAACCATTGTAACATATTTCTTTGAATTCAGATTCAATACATCTAGAATTTAAACTACAATTATTATTATTATTATTATTATTATTATTATTATTATTATTATTATTATTATTATTATTATTATTATTATTATTATTGACGCCTTTACATGCCCCTCTTTAAAACGGTTGGGAAACAATTTTGGAAAAGGAAGAAATAGCTTGCCTCAAGCAATTTCTGCATTCCCCACAAAGGTTTTACTCAAAACACAAAAAATGTTAAATTCTATGCAATTGCTATTGTCGTCTGCAACACATTTGAATTTGGACAAACCTAAAATTTTGCCGTTAGGTAGTGGGTTAATAACATCCATTCGGTCGCCTTTAGAAGCAGCGAAATTGGATCTGTCCAGAATCTAAATTTTTAAAGGATCAAACACGGTTAATTTGAAAGCCATTCGATTGACATGTTGGAAGTTTAGAAACATGTGGCCCCTCATGTTAAAAGGGATCTGTTGGTAAGCGCTCAAAACAAAATATCGGCCGACTTATCAGAAATAGGAAACCTCAATCAGGTGTCGCATTTGAAAATATATAATTGTAACTTTAAAGATATAGTCCATGAGCCAGGACCCGAATTTTGGCCGATTATTACCACTCGGAGGGAGTAAATCTTTTTGCACTTTTTGATTAGTCTGATATCTATACTTTATGTTTCAGTATGATAGCAATGCCAGAATGGTAGCTTATGCCTCGAAAAACCCTTGTTTTCAGAGGTACCCTTTACTCACATATTTTTCTTATGATTTCTGACGAAATAAAATATGCATTGGTTCAGCCCCGAACATTATTCTTTTTGCAAAATTCCTGGTTTATAATTGGGATAAAGGATATGGCAGCATATTGAGAAGGTTTACAGTGGTCTAAACTGTCATTTATTGCATTCTTTTAGTGTACGCAGAGAACCTCGTACTTGGCCTCGAATTCTAAGGGAAAATGGGCAAATAATAGTGCTTTTTGGACAAATAAATCAATTTTTAAACCTGTTTGCACTCTTTTATTTGTCTAATATCTAAGGACAATGTTTCGCTATGATATCAATGTCAGTATGGTAGCTTATGCCCCAAAAACACTTGTTTTAAAGGGTACTCTTTACTCACAAAATTTTCTTCTGTCCTCTGGTGAAACATAACATGCATTGGTTTAGCCCTGAACATTACTACTTTTGCAAAGCTCTTGATTACTAATCGTGATAAAGGATGGGGCAATACAATTAGAAGTTTAGCAGTAGTCTAAAATGATATTTGTTTAATGCATTTAGTGTACGCAGAGAATTAGTTACTTGGGACTCGAATTCCCAGGGAAAAGGAAAGAAATAGTGCACATTGAACAACTTAAGCCAGTTTTGTATCTTTTTGCAATTTCTGAATTATCTTAGGACATTGTTTCCTCGTTATATCAAAGTCAGAATGGTAGCTAATACCCCACTTATATTTAGGGATACACTTTACTCACACGTTTTTCCTTTGATCTCTAATGAAACAAAACAAGCTTATGATCGACCCTTTATATTAAATCTCTCGCAAAATTCTTGATTTTTAATGAACATAAGGACTTGAGAAGCATATTGAGAAGTTTTACATTTGTCTTAAATGTTATTTGTTGTGTATTCTAGTGTACACAGAGAACTATTACTTACACTCGAATTTTCAGAAAAAGAAACAACAAAGAATATTGCCTTTTGGACAAATAAAGCAAGATTTGTTATCCGAATGAATTTTAAATTAGCATAGTTATCGGATTATATTATATGAGCATGAATATCGTGTCTAGCTATTTTTGGTAACACCATAAACCATTTGGTATCCAATAAATAATGCTTTTATACGTTTTGTTGATCACAGAATTTTCATTTATTGTAAATACATTATTTATTAGATACATTGGGCCCGGTTGTTTAAACATTGGTTAGCGCTAACTAAAAGGTTAAATATCTTTTTTGGTTAAAATTAACTGTGTTGTCAAAACAGGTATTTAACCACTAGTTAGCGCTAACCGAAGTTTATACAACAGGGCCAAAGTGTTTTGTGATGTAACCAAAAATGGCTGGATACGAAAATGATAATGAATTTATTGGCATAATCACCGCAGATCAGTAATAAAAAAATACATAACACCATAATTAAAAGTAAGTTCTTCATCTAATGTTATATTACTTCAAATCACGAAAGCATGCACAGTACAAGTAACTATACCGTTTCATCCTAAATACTAGTACGTAGAAACCCATGTATTATTTGAAAGAGTACACAGAAAAACTAATTCCTCGTAAAATTGAATAAGAAAAAGGGAGGGAGAAATAAGTTAATTGTGAAACTAAATTAGTTGGAGCGAATGGCATTGTGAGATTTATTAATGAAATCTTTCTGACAGATGTGCCAAAACAAATTTTTATCCATATAGATTAGGTGTTTAACGTAACTCGGTGGGTCATCTATTAGTGTATCAAACAAAGAGTCACCACGGCTATATCGTGTACATGATTCCTATGGCGAAATACGATTGTGATGTTTCTATAAAATATATTTCAATGGAAAAACATAACCTATGCAAACTATGAGTTCCCCTAAACCCCCCTCCCTCTTTTTGTCTTAAATCTCAATATTTGCAGTGGAAGGATAGACAAAGTGCTCTCATGGTATATTTGTACAATGCATACAAAAACTATATCATAACACGTTATGAAAAAATACCTAAGTTAATGTGATTACAAGCAGTTCACTTGCTTTTCCCGTTTTATCTATTTTGGAAGAAAAAAACGTTCTATCTGAATCTTGAAATTAAGGCGCGAGTGATTACACCAATTGTTTCGCAAGGTATCCTTTGAACTATACAGCACATGCATTGTATGGAAAATTGGAAATCGTGTTTGTCATTTTGTCAGGTATTAACATGCTAAATATACATAACTATTGGGACTTTGTAATTCTGATGTTAACACGGATAAACATATTGGCTATGTGTTATTTAATTCAATTTCATATTCGTGTGTACATATGCTCTAATTATACACTATACTTGACTTCAACATACGAATTGGTTTGAGGAAAAGGAAACAACACGGCTACAGTACTGCCAAGCATCTTTGCCGAAAGATAAAATTTAATGTTACAAAATAGCTTTTTGAAGCCAAACTGTCCCGGAACTGATCAATGATAAAGAAATAAAATCTTATAACAGTTACGTACATAATTAAATGAAGCCGGTTGCTATTTGACTTAATATACTAATCCAGCAATGTATGACATAGTTAAATGGAATTACTAAAAAATAAAAACAAAAATATGACGTTAAAATAAATGATAAAGCTAAACTTAGTATATGATATACCAATTAAACAGATGCTAGAAAACAAAATGATTTTTACAATACAACATAACAATGTCAAATTGCACCATGCAGAGTTAAAACGGACAGTTAAGAAAGCAAGAGTCGCTTCCCTGGTTTCTCTACAGTGTATATCTACTGCAGAAATTGATATGAAGTGAAAGAAATTATACAAAGAAAGCAATGCTGATTGTTGCATTCGAAGCAAACTATTGAAATGCAGTATCATGACATTTGACAGCAATTACAACCTTTGGTTTTACTATCACTTATGATCAACCCTTCCAAAAAGACTTAAGGCTACCCATGCATTAATCAATATAATAAGACAATATAAAGTCACCTATGTAAAGTATTGGAACGATTGGTATTCTTGAAAAAAAAAGCTTCATGTTGTTGATCATTTAGACGAGTACAATCAAAGTCATGTTGATATAACGAGGAGCGGATATGTTGTCTGAAATACATGGCAATGAAATACTTTTGTCATCAGCACTTTATAGTAATTGCTATCAAGAATGTTAAGTGCTTGCGGGAATTCTGCTATCCCGCCATTCATTTCTTAGTAAAGTTTCTTACTTGTAGAAGGATAAAATCAAATTACTAGTGGTCTTAGTTTCATTTATGATAGCATATGTTCATTCATACATAGTTCTAAGCGTTCAAAGTATACAATCAGTAAATCTGTCTATAATGCCGTTTACCGAAGCTATACAGATATTTACTAGAAATAGCACATCACTCTGAATAAGTTAAATCATTTGAAAAAGAATAGCAGATTTAGACAGATTGTACCTAGGAAAGACCTTTTCAAGCATTCAAAAAGTTCTTTTTAAAATTATATGTGGTTATATTCACTGTATGAATTAACTTTTATTTGGAGTTGGAACCAAATCAGAATTGTTTCCCCACGATTTTCAGGGTTCATGTAAGTATATGCACAAGTCCGAACACTAACGTGATTTTATCGACATGACAACGTTATCAAATGGCCCAGAAACATAGAACGCTGTCGAGTTTTTTCATTTCATTTTCTTGTTATCGTGCAAAAATTACTTTCTTTGCAAATCGAAATGCTTTTTGAATAAAAAATAGATTATGTTGAAGTTTATTTCAGTACTATTTTAAATAATGCATCTCAATTTAGAATTTGTATACATGCCTTTAGGTTAACTCACTCGTATTGGAATATGTAGTTATACATGAAACTGAGGGACAACGAAAGGACTTTCATTCTTTCTCTGTCCCCGTCCCCTAATGGAAATCACACAATTAGCGATAACATAATCACGAGGGCAACTCTACAAATAATTCATAGGGAGATTTTTCAATAATACGTGCGTAGATATGATAAATGTACTCGTAGACTTTTGTATGTATGCTTTATCATGCAGAAGGCTCATTGCCTGAGCAGTCCTACCATTAGTGTAAAACTATTTTGCAATTTCTTTGCTGTGAATATTTTTGAGGTGATGGTAAAAATGAATATTAATATGAAACAGGGGATAGGTTGGAGCGATATTTAGTGTGTCTAAGATTTCAGACTGCAGACAGTTTAAAGGCTGTATTGATGAAGAGATTTTATCTGTGCTATTTTTTTTTAAAAATCCGTGCCAAATCAATACAATAGACAAAAAGATAACATATTGTATCTGTTCAAGTCAAACACGTACTATACATACTATAGGGCTTGTCAGTGATAGTAAATGCATTAAATTCATTAACAGGTACATCAGAAACCAACGACTATTTTGAAACAAACTACAATAGATACCATCCACACTATTACTATAGATCGTATGCTATAGTTAATGTAGGAAGAGCTGATATGACAATAAATTACTTACAGGCAGACAGAGAGACATGTAGATGGGTGGCGATTTGATACAATGTAATATACCATTGGGCTTAAACTCTTCTTTTCACGGTCCAGACTCGGACTCAATATAAAATGTACAATAAATAATACATCAACGAACAATCTTTTTAAAATATACAAGACGTTTTTTGTTTTTGTTGTGTTTTTGCGGTTTTTGCATCAAATCATAAACAATGTCATATATTCAAGACAAATTAGAAATAGACGGTTCGTAGATTTGACAAAGAAATGTATTCTCTGCGTACACACTAAATATCTCTTTTTTTCACTTCCAAACCTTAATCTTATTCTTGAACAATGGAAAACAATATCCATTTTACAGTATTCTAATCTTTTAAGAAATAGATGTAATATCTGCGTAAGAATACGCTCATACTTAGTGTGTCCAGATGATATAAATGTGTAAAACGTAATACAAATCATCAATTAATTATATCAACCGCATGCTATAATTCAAAGCAAATGACACTTGCTTTGAATGCCCATTTATTAAAAGAATGATGTTTTAGGCTTAAAGTTAGAAATAAATCAACGAGGTTTTTAGTATATATAATGCACAGTTATGAGGTTAAATATAGGTTGGTGTATTGACATAAGAATGTGTCGCCTTGTTACACTAAAATTATCCCCATTAAAATCTATTAATTTGGTTGCGAACGACATAGTTCATATAATTGTATGATATCTATTTCATTACAAATATATGAGTGTCTAGTGTAGAACTGCTAATTTATATTAAATCAGTTGTTCATTGTTAAATTAAGTTAAAATAAATGTGCACGCATGTGATTTCAGTTTTGTTTAGTAATGTAAAATCCCATTTTGACTGAATTCTTAATATTTGTACACAAAACGACCATCTAATGTTTTATACAAAGTTTTGGAATAAATAGGGAACACTGGCAATGCATAAGGACCAGTTTAAACAGCTTGAAACACTGAGAATCCGTTTTCGGATGTAGGTACGAACATTTCAGGGTACGAATCGGCCATATTTTCTTCGGTCTCTCGGGACTTTTTCCAAGGGTTTTGTGTCATGAATCGGGCTTGAATCAATTACTAGACATCACAAATTATATTTATGAGTCCTAATATGTAGCAAGATGCATTTTGGCTTCCGAATAGTGAAAAATTGTCAAACAAAATTGTGTGTATTACGTTCGACGAAGGGGCCGGTATATTGTTTTCTGAATTATAGTCTAAAAAGACCATATAACTGAGTTTTAATGAAATGAGACTGAAACTAAGTTCCCAAAGATTGTTTTGACATAGAACAAATTCACGAACAACTTTTTCATTTATCATACAGGTCCGAAAGAAATCGCATCAACTTTTTCATTTGTGACAGGGTAGAAATGGGGTGGGTTCAGAAAGTGGCGATTTTCTCGGCATAAGCTACCAATTTCGGACTGCTATCATACCAATTAGTTAACTACACATATCAAACTACTCAGAAAGTGCAAAAAGAATTACTCCCTCCAAGTGGTAATAAAAAGTTGTCTGGCTCATGGACTAATAGGAAAACAATTTAGATCAAGAAAAGAGCGAAAAGTTTTTATTCTGTTCGCTCATCCTACAATGTTTAACGTGTCATGTTATATTTATAGTGCATCTAACTTTAGTAATTTAGCCTATTTATCTTTTAACTAGTTGATGGTCGATGTTCAAACTATTGCCAAAACGAGGGTAGTTGTTCATTAGCTAGTGGAGACCCTGAGTGTACCTGTAAAGAAGGATACAGTGGAGAAAAGTGTGAAAGTAAGATTTTCTGCTTACAAACGACTTCGTCATTTCCTACAATGATTTATGAAAAGGAATTAAAGAAATTCATAAAATTGATATTGTCCTCGGCAACATTTTTGAATATGGACAAGTTTTAAATTTTGCCGTTTGATAATGGGTTAATAGCATCAATTCTTTCGTCTAAAGCAAATTAAAAATTTGACCTCTCCTAGTCTGTAGAGTTAGTAAGGTGTGCAACACTGTGAATTTGAATGGAATTGCATTGACATTTTGAGGGTTAGGTAAAGGTGACACGATAAGCTAAAGGGGATCTTTTGGGACGCCCTTGAAACCAAATTCCATCCAACTGTTTAAAATAAGCAGGTTTCAATCAAATGTCGCGTTTTGAAAAAATGAATACACAGTCCAGTAGGAAGCAATTTCATATGGGGGGGCTACAGACCCTGTTCTGAATGTTTGGGGAGCTAATTTGGATTTTCCCAAAATTTTCAGTGTAAAAATAAGAAAATTTGGCATTTTTGGCCAACTTTTGGGGGCTTAGCCCCCAACCCCCCTAGCCCCCCTGTTCCTACGGGCCTGATACATATGTAAATTAGAAGAGGGGAAAACATATTAAATCTTTCTACAAATTTTAGCGAGACAGGTCTAGGGGCGTAGCTTCTTATGCGTGGGTATGCAGCTGAATCCACATTATTTTGACCAAACAGTTTCAGTCTAAAAAAGGCGGTTGGTAATGCAGCCAAAAATGATTACCGAAAATTAAGCTTTTCATCTCCATTTACATTCAATACTGGTCCCATAGCTTTTTTAGCTCACCTGAGCACAAAATGCTCAAGGTGAGCTATTGTGGTCGCTTTTTGTCCGTAGGCGTCCGTCTGTCTGTCCGTATGTCCGTCCGTCTGTTCACATTTTGTTGTTACCACTCTAGCACCCAAAAATATTGACCAATCTTAACCAAACTTGGCCAAAACATGTATGACCATAAGTTCTCGGATGGGTTCGATTTTGAGTCAGATCGGATAAGGAAGTCTAGAGTTATGTGCCCTTGAACGTCAAAAATGGCTAGTTTTGACTTTGTTACCACTCTAGCATCTACAAATATTGACCATTCTTAACCAAACTTGGTCAAAATATGTATGACCATAAGTTCTCGGATGAGTTCAATTTTGAGTCAGACCGGACCAGGAAGTCTGGAGTGATGTGCCCTTGAACGTCAAAAATGGCTAGTTTTGACTTTGTTACCACTATAGTATCTACAAATATTGACCATTCTTAACCAAACTTGGTCAAAATCTACAAATGTTGACCACTCTTAACCAAACTTGGTCAAAATATGTATGACTATAA
Source organism: Fragum sueziense (assembly GCA_963680895.1). Classification (NCBI taxonomy): domain Eukaryota; kingdom Metazoa; phylum Mollusca; class Bivalvia; order Cardiida; family Cardiidae; genus Fragum; species Fragum sueziense. The sequence goes on from OY804594.1 coordinate 48,312,350, forward strand.
GTTCTCAAATGAGTTCAATTTTGATTTAGATCAGACCAGGAAGTCTTGAGTTATGTGCCCTTGAACGTCAAAAATGGCTAGTTTTGACTTTGTTACCATTCTAGCATCTACAAATATTGACCATTCTTAACCAAACTTGGTCAAAATATGTATGACCATAAGTCCTCAGAAGAGTTCAATTTTGAGTCAGATCAGACCAGGAAGTCTGGAGTTATGTACCCTTGAACGTCAAAAATGGCTAGTTTTGACTTTGTTACCACTCTAGCATCTATGTACAAATATTGACCGATTAAAACAAAACTTTGCAACAATGTTGGTAACTATAAGTTCTCAGATGAATTCGATTTTGAGTCAGATCCGACTAGGAAGTCTGGAGTTATGTGCCCTTGAACGTCAAAAATGGCTAGTTTTCAACTTTGTTTACACTGTAACATCTACATTTATTGCCTAATCAAGACAAAACTTGGCCACAATGTTGGTGGCTATAAGATCCTGGATGAGTGAAACTTTCAGCTTGATTTGACTAGAAAAACCAGAGTTATTGGCTCTTGAATTTCACAAATTTACAGTTTTCGGCTTTATTTTCACTCTAACAATATATTAACCAATCAAAAAAATTGGACATAATGTTGATGAGAATACTTTTATCAGAACAGAGTTATGTGCCATTGACTGTGTTGTTTTCTACCTTTTTGTTTTTACTGTAACAGCCACAAATATTGATCATTCAAGATTATGAAAGCAGTTTTCAGCTGAATCATAATCTCACATCTTAAATTTTGTGCTCTTGACAACATTGTGACTTTCATTCTATCTAGGTTCAGGTGAGCGATTAAGGACCATCACGGTCCCCTTGTTTAAATCCACGTCCTTTATATGCTAGCTACGCCCTGACAGGTCACGTTATACTGAAAGTGCATCTATCTTTAGTTATTTACCTTTTTTATTTTTTTATTAGTTGATGGAAGATGTTCCAATTATTGCCAAAACGATGGTTGTTGTTCATTAGCTAGTGGAAACCCTATTTGTTCCTGTAAAGAAGGATACAGTGGAGTCAAGTGTGAAAGTAAGATTTTCTCTTTAAATACGAGACAGGATCTGGAAAAAAGCAAGCGTTTTAGAAAACTGGGTTGTCAGATCACCCTTTGGTCAAAATAAGTTCAATAGTGATCCATGATACCCTCTTTCAGTTACTATAGGTCAAGAAAATGCTATTAGAGAATAACATGGGTTCAGGTCAGATTTTGCGTATTCACAGGCTAATATGCATTCACGTTATTCTCAAACGACTTCAAGGACCTCATTAGCTACTGGAAACCATGCTTGTACCTGTAAAGACGGATACAGTGAAGACAAGTGTGAAAGAAATATTATTTTTGCTCATAATTATTCTCCTACAGTAAATATGGAATTCGAGACTAGCGGTGTCTCACTAAATTATAATTTTGAAAGACGAATTCACGACAAAATTTGTCAATGATTGGAAATCCGCTCGATTTATTACATACAATGCACATTTCAATATATTGTGAGGATACATAGAGATTAACTAACTGACGAAATGTGATATGAAAATTGTTTCACGAGAATGGGATGAGATGCGTTTCATCCTATTTTCAAATCAAATTATTTCCTCAGTTATTTAATTCATTTATTACAAACCTATTTTGATCTTTTTTCAAATTTAACCCTCATTTTGAGGGAAAATAAGAAAAAAACGTGTTAATTCAATCTGATCCGATGTGCATTTACATCGCACATAAATAGGCTACATGTTCTTTGTGTATTTAGAAAACAATGACCGGCGTTTTTTAAAGCAGCAAAAAAGCATCTATCTGGACATTAAAATCATTAAAAATGACTGTAAAGAAGGAATTAAAGACGAACTGAATGAAACTTGCACTTTCCAGGCTTACATCTTTCCAAATTCCAGTCTCATTTAAAACAACAGCAACAACCGATAGGATTAAACCATTACCACACAATGATTCTTTATGACTCCCTAAAAAGATAATGGCTTTGGAAAATATTGTGGAAAATGAAGAAATTGCTTGTGACAAGCAATTTCTTCATTCCCCAGAATATTTTCTAAGCAAAGAGACAAAAAAAAATGCAGAATTGCATTCAGTTTGAATTGTCGTCTGCAATATCTTTGAATTTGGAGCACCCAAAATGTTGTCGTTTGGGAAAGGGTTAAGACACATGAAATATAAATAATTTTCTATGGAAAAGTTCCAAACTATGGATTAAGCGTCCTTAGATAAAGAGCACGATCTAACTAGAAGGAAAATCTTCCTTATTCTAAGACAAAGCATAGCCTGCTTAAAGAATGTTTAATGCAGTTTTAAATTGCCCACAACAGCTGGCAGTAGTCCCGGCAATCAAGAGTGAAATGGTTCACTGGAGTGAAATTATTTACGATTTTACTGAGAAATTCCTGGATTCACTGCTAGAAATGTAATAAAAAGGAAACAAACTTTCGTTTTAAATCAATATCAATGTGGCTAAAACACAATTGATTCAAATGGACTTAATGAACATTCGCTTAAACGTGCCGACGCGTCGGCGATTTGCTACCGGCTTTTTTTTGGTAGAAACGGATATAATAAACAAGACTAGTGGGCGATATGTCGTCGTTTGATCTAGGCATCGGCCAACAAAAAACAGATTATAACAAGGATCGGCAGCGCCTGGGTCATGATTTCCGGTCAGAATTAGCTAGTCGCCGGCAAGCGGCCGGGATACTGCCGAACAACGAGCGGACTTCGGTAGACTTTTTGCACGTCGCCGACGTTCCAGACTACTTCAAACGACTGTCTTTAATTGGCTGGATACAGGTAAAATGACGCCGGCTACCGCAAAATCTCTGATCTAAGCGTTGCTTTTATGTGACTGCTCGACCAATTGGTTCCTTCATCAAATGATAAGCCTCAGCCGACTACTTTATTACATCCTCGAAAACCCAGATACATGACCGCTGGGACAATTGGCAAGTTAAACTTTGAATTAGCCGCCGAAAATAAATACGAAACGCGCGATCGCAAGACACAATCAAATAACGGCTCTCATAGGTCAATGCGTTTTCAATTACAACCAAGATGGCTCGCTCAAGAAAGTTGTAATTTGTGCGACACCGAAATAAACATGATAGATCACCGACTTCTTATAAGGCTTTTAAATAGAAAGATGGTGAGAGTTCCTTTTGGAAGTCTTTTAAACTCGAGATACCATTTTTTGCACACGCTAAACGATAGTAATCCTCCATATTGACAACATTCCCGACGCCATTTGTCAATCTCCTTTGCATTTATCTATCCTGAATCAGAGTTAAATTAAATACCTCTGACGTAATAACTGTTTTGAGGTTGGCGATTTGTATCGACCAATTTGAGTGGTCTACTCGCCCATCATGACATAATGATGGAACCAATGAAACGGTTGCATTTTGGGAACAGCTAATGCAAAGTTTTCCTGGCCAATTGCCTCAGGGTTCATGTCGCGTAGCTATGGTCGCTGAATTTCCGAGGATGACTAAATTGTTATGGGCATAGAAATAAGCGGAACCGCAGACATGTCGATACCGTTTTTGCCTATGTGACCCTAGCATTATGTAAAAGTATTTTGCAGTGCCGTTTTGTCGACGATTTCGTGTTTACTCTTGCTTATTTGCTTAATTGTTTGAAGAGATCGATCTGTTAATCAACACATTAAAGGAACGCCCTGGCGTTGGCTATTTCCGTTAATTTGCGATTGGGCAGGTGTCATGTATGCACTCAAAGACTATGAGATTCCGGCGTTGTGTAGGCAGCATTTTGTAGACGGTCGGTAGTATTCTGATAGATTGTCGGATAACCCTTTCCCTGCCAAATATTGATTTCGGACACGTCTCTCACGTCGATACCATGTACACTAAAACAGGCATAACTTTTGACTCATTTGATAGATTCCTTTCAAATTTTCATCACATACAGACAAATTAAGCATCGATACGTGAAAAAAACTTTAAGGTTATTTATGAAATGACATTTTTTTCTTTTTTATTTAACTCACAAATTGTTACAATCTAGCAAAACAATGGAAGAAATTGGGTGAGCATACCTCGACTAAATGTATATAATGATTTGATGGATCAGATTGTTAAATTGTCATAATTTCAAACTATCCCGAAGCCTTTTACAGCATTTTCGGTGTAATTCATGGTGATTTTACAGCTTGTAGGCATAAATAGCAAGTGCATGTTCTAATTGCAGTCATATTGTTGTCTTTTGTTATGAAAATTCCCCATAAAAATACTGAAAGCTTACCGATTGTAACACAAATTCCACTGTTTCATCTGCCAAACGCTAGCACTTTGATTACTAAAACGGTGTTAAAAGAAAATGACCTTGTGAAAACCACTTAGCTGTAAAAGATATTCATATATTTCACCCCCATAAATTTGTAGAGTGAACTCGCCTATAGCAGGGACCCCCTATAGTCGAGTGAACTCGCCTATGGCAGGGAAAGGGCTAGTATTCATTGACGCTTTACAGAATTCTTCAACATTTACAATGCTGCTGACTGGTCAGTTGATTTTAACATGAAGTAAAAATTTGCCGAGACGTCACCGGTAATAGACAAGTAGTTGTTTTTTGGCCGATAAGACGATCAATCGGCGACGCATCTCCAATAAATCGCAGAAATTACCCCCAATATGAACAAAAACAACATCGCCGGCGCGTCTGAACATTTCCTTGACACAGGAAACCAATTAACCAAAATTAACAATTAACAAATACTTATGAAATTATTTGACAAAAATGTTCAAAATTACCTACCTTGCATATGAATTAAGAGTAAAATAGTATTTGTAAATAATTTTCTTCTTGAAGCATAATCTTGAAATCCGGCACGTTGAATTAACTTATGTGAAGTGTATTTACAGGTGTGTGTAATTTGATGCATTTCGTATGGTTAGAAAGTGGTTTTTAATGAGGGTCTGTAAACCTGAATTATTAGACAAAAGCATATAGCTCTTACACACAACCCATATGTGATTAATGATAACTATACATCGTGGAATCGGTCATTTGAATCGTTGTAAAGAACTTTTATTTACCAAGATTTTCATTTATTTTTCCATTTTATCTTTTAGGTGCGGATCAAGGTCAATGCAGTGTAGGGTTTTGCAGGATTGGAGGTACTTGTAGCTGCCCATCTGGATTCACTGGAGAAAGATGCAAAGGTATGAAACGATACAATAATATGGTGGATAATCACGTGATACAACGATTTAAGAACGACTACCACCACATCCAACTATTCTTGGCATTTTCCCAATTCCTCTGCTTGAAGCCGTATCAAGTCAAGTATGAAGTATTAATAACAAATACTGACGATTTTCTGAAATTTGAGTCACGTGATTAACCACCGTGAATATGCCATTATATTCTATACATCATATAGCTTCTTACAAGAAAATGATGTGTTTGTGAATAACAAATGACACCGAAAAGGCCAATGTTAAGTTTTCCAACAGAAAGAAGGACGGACAGACTAACGAACGGAAAGACATACACGTATAGAACAATACGCCCATGAATTTTCGATATGGGGGTTTAATTAACAATATAACATATACAGAACGTAAACAATCGTAACTCGTATACAGGGGTTAAAATATCTACTGTGTACATGCACAAATGATTGCTGTAAGATTATTAGGTATAGAAGTGAACCCTTACCAAAATAAAAGCCCTGCCGCAAACAGTTGCGGCAAATTAGCTGCAATTTGCGGCGAATTTGCTACAAATATTTGCCGCGAATTCGCGGCCACTTCGTTTTTCGTATGCAAATTAGCTTTCTTGCAAACTATTTGCCGCGAAGTTGCCGCAAACAGTTGATGCAAAGTTGTCGCGAACTGTTGCTGCAAAGTTGCCGCAAACTGGTCCAAATTCTTTTCGCAAACTTTATGCAAACTATTTGCCGCAAAGTTGCCGCCACTTCGTTTTTCGTATGCAAATTAGTTTTCTTGCAAACTATTTGCCGCGAAGTTGCAGCAAACTGTTGCCGCAATGTTCTGGCAAATTGTTGCTGCAAAGTTGTTGCAAACTGTTGCTGCAAAGTAGCTGTAAACTGGTTTGTTTATATTTCTTGCAATCTTCCTGCAAACAAGTGTGATGTTCGATTGGACGCAGTTGAAGTAACGAAATAAGTCTATGTTTCATTGATTTGCAATTTATTTTTGACTGCGCTTCATTGTTAAAACCGGAAGAGGCTATAAATGTAACTGTAGCACAATGTTGTCAGGTCCAAAGGCATACAATTTAACCCTTTCCCAAACAAGAACAGAGCCGTGTTCTTTAGAGCGAGATTTTTTAAGATTTCTAAAAATGTTTTTGATAAAGCGTTTTTAAGACCGAGACTTTGACCAATCTGTTCCGAATGTTCCATATTTATACAAATGACGTCATCATGACGTCATTTGTATAAAGTATTGAGCATTCGGAACATCGCGGTTTATAAATTATGGAGCGTTCAAAACAACTCGGTCAAGTCTCTTTTATATTGTTTCTACAGAATTGACCGAGGGGTTCCGCATGAAGTATAGGGTAATGGCGCCTCCCATTGAGCGTCTTAAAAATCTTGCTCTAAAGAACGCTTTATCCTAAAATATTTTAAGAAATCTCAAGAAATCTCGCTCTAAAGAACGCACCTCTGGTTTTGATGAGTCAAGTGTGAATAAAATTGGGAAAACATTGAGAGAAAAGAAGAAATTGCTGATTATCAGCAATTTCTCATTTCCCCTAAATACATGTATTTTCTCTGTAATAACATTGCTCACATTTCTTTCCCTACAATAACAACCTGACAACATATTCTTCAGGTTGTATTGATCAGAATAAATGTGAACATAGAGCCTTTCTTTATAGATATAAATTTCAAAACAACCCAATGCTCCTATGCAATGACTGCCCTGTCAAACACAAACAATTATAAATACAATCATATTCCACATGTATTCTTTTAATCTTAGATTCTCAATAAACATTTTTTAAATCAATTTTAAATACTTTGTTGATTCATCAAGTCTTTAAAGATGATGTTTTGTGATTGTCGGTGCTGAATGTAATGTCCATTCTGTATATATATTGAATTTTCTGTCTTTTCACATAAAGAAATGATTTCTCAGCCTGTCGCCCTGTTGTCCAGGAAACGTTTGTTTATTAGCTTGTAGAGGTCCCTTTTCTTGATGGAATTTTCGATGGACTATTTGCACTGTAGATTTTTCTTACACTATAATATATCATTCATACTGAACAAAAACGATATTCTATAGGGCATTATAATCATCCATTCACTAAAACACTATTAGGGCATTATCGTTGGGGCCATATCACACTTTTCTCTTTCACATTTACACTGAATTGTTTACTAGTAGACTGACACAGGTCAGTAACTGGCACCTTCAGGATTTTGTTGTTGATATAGCAGATATACATGGGCAGGTTTAAAAAAATGTGACCAAAGTGTGACATTTAAATGTTAAGAATAACAGCTAATTTTACAGAATATCATCCGGATTTCTTAATTAGGGTGGTTAAAAACTATTCTAAATGGTTAAGCAATGTCCAAATTAAATTTTAAATTCATGTTCACTACTTTTTAGCTAAAATTGTGTGCACAATCTTGCAAAATGACAACAAAAAAGCGTTTCACTCCTGACAGCATATATATTGCACAATATGAGAAATTGTAACCCACGAATCACTAAAAAGTAGAGTGCAAAATGTCCACAAGGTTGATGGCTTCCTAGATAAATTTGAGTGGTAGATTTCTGGCTGAATAGATAAAAACGAGAACACATTTTGAAAAATAAAAGTGTTTCACTCCTGACATAAAATTCAGAGGGGTATTGTATAAAACAGGCTCCACATCCTAAACCAATGAAGATAAGATAAAAAAGTAATTATAGATGATGGTGCACATGTTGTTTTATGAATTACAAGTGCTTATTGTAGTATCCTGTCACTGTCTTTTATTTACCATAGCTTAGAAACTTGGTAAAAGTCTTAAGTGTCACACAAAAACGTTTCACTCCTGACATTTTTGACATGTTTCAATGACATATCTTTTTTTAATTGTGAAGCGATTTTCTTTAAACTTGGTACCCAGTATATAGACACAATAACACACCTTTTTAGCTTTGATTGGGTTTAATATGTTTCTCTGTAAAAGCCGTGGCATGTAAAAAGTGATTGGTCACATTTTTTTTTAAACTTGCCCACATGTTGATTCTCCGATATGACTGCATGATTCTACCGATATTCCATTGACCACATTCTAGAACTGAATTGACTACAGTTACGACTCCCCCAACACCGAAGTCAGTTTTCACTGAACCTCCTTTTTCTTGTACCTAATGCTGGTCAGAACAACTGGAATCACATTTTCCAGAAGTGTTTAACAAGTTTTTGAACGCTTCTCTGACACTTAAAAATTTCAAATGATGTTGATCTTCATTTTCTGGAGAAAACTCCCCTATCTGCCCAAGTTAGAAATGATAGCCAATTTGGGTTCAAAAGTTCAAAACAGATTCATCACAGAGGCTTTGAGATTTGATGTAAATGCCAATGGTCGACTGTTTTATGAGATTCTCAGCCCCTGACTGTAAACACAGTTTCATACCACCCATTTTTGTGTCTCAAACATCACAAAGTTCTCCGAACCCTGAAAATAGAAACCAAAACAGACCTGTAAGATTAAGACCATGTGCAAGAGCTTTTTTTTTTGTTTTGTTGGGTGAGTTTTCTAAAATATCCCCTTTTCTCTTCGTTTCGAGACTTCTCATCGATTTCGAGACCTTTAGAAAGGCATCGCGAGAGCGTACAGCGCGTGTCCAAATTCGCTGCAAGTTTACCGGAAGTCTAGCTGACAATTTTTCTCGGTCAAGTAATGCGGAAAAAACGGGTATAATCCCGTTTGCAATAGGCTTTTGTGATTAAATTAATACTTAACTAACTATTATTTCAAAAACAAACTCACAATTCACCATAAAATCAAGCAATTTCCCATTATTTCAGTGTTTTTTTCGCAAGTTAGCTCAACAGTATCCATATTGTGACGTAACTCTCCAGTGAGAGGGCAGTGTAATCGATATCCGCTTTTAAAAAATATACTGCATGAAAAAGTAAAGAGTCCTAAATGAGCACACTAATTCCTTTGATTGATTTTGTGGTTTCATAATGTTTTTCTTTAGGGACATTACCCTGCATAAGTCTGAATTTTGTCATTACAATGAAATATAAATATGTCCCAATTATGAGGAGTAAACTGTCATTAAAATTGTCAAAAAGTTTCCTGTAAAAACGTTTTGTTTATACAGTTATAGAAGGTTTAAATTCAATTTAAAATTTAAATTTTCGAAAATTGTTATTTGACCATTAAGATTTACCAGATAAGGAAAATGACCAGCTGAAATTTATTCCATAATGAAATTAAATATAAGACTGATTTATGAAAAACTGACAAAACCCAAGCAATTACTTTGTAAAGACCCTTAACAAATACATGCAGTATGAAATATTAATCTGGAGTTTCCCAAATGTTATTAATTGACCAGCCAATCAGAGCCTCGAGATCGATGAGAAAGCTCCTGGAAGATTTTGATGATGATAGTCATGCCCTTTTAGGTGGAATATTTATCGGTTAAAACATTTTTTGTTGGTTTTGATTTTACTATTAGACAGTTCTTATATTTTGTGAGAATTAATTATGTAAAATTAGTATTATTATCTTTTATTTACTGGGCATGCGCAGAAAGTTCCGCTTAGATCCGCGAATATACGAGAATACAGGATATTGAGGAACAAGAGTTGTCCGCGGACCATGTAGCTCCCTATACGAGAGCTTGTCGCAAAGGGAGTCTAAGGTATATTCTTACCAATTAAAGGGCTCAGGGCCCTCTCCTCCATCAATATAAAGAACCCCAGAGAAAAAGAATGCAAGACGGGCTATTCCCACAAATGGAACGAAAGTGTTATGGTACGAAATCACCGCTTGCTGATAATCAGTGAAATGTCCAAAAAAGGACGAAACTACATGGAAAATACATAAAACCACCTTTCAATGATTCGAGAATGGTACTTTTGTGTTGATACTTACGCTTAAAAAAATGCCGTTAGACTGTTTAGAGCAGAGTGACTGCCCCTGAAATTAGACTGGATTTATTACATTTAGTAGACTGGTAAAATTTATGCTTTCACATATTGAACAGTGTGAAATAAAACGATTTTTACTCATGAAACGCAGCGTATTAAACAAGCTAGTAAAAGCATGGTCATTTTCTGATTTCAAACAAAAACGAAATAAAAACACTGATATTACAAATAAATGAATATTTTACCTCACATTCTGCTTCCACTCTAGAAAGCATTTTCATACATGCATTAAAATGATAATAGGCCTAACAATGACAAATGTGTGAAACAGCCAGACATACTTATAAGCAGAATTTCTCCATTTATCTTAAATTTATAATTTCTGCGCTATGACATACACAGCAGGCCCGTAGTAGACTAATTCACTTGGGGGGTGGGGCATCTGCACAGATTCTACGGGCCTGCACAATCCCATTCTTATTAACATTCTTTCTCTCTCTTGCACTAGCTTTCAAATTTGAAGCCTTAGTAAAGCCCAATTGTACACTGGCGTAGGAAGAGGGGGCCAGGGGACCAGGCCCCCAATAATTTGCAGCAGGCCTGTACAGTAAGAACAGGGGGAGGCTTGGGGCTTAGCCCCCAAAGTTGGCCAAAAGTATCAATTTTTCTTTTATTTTACACAAAATTTAGGAAAAATCCAACTGAGCCCCCCCCCCCCCATAGTCTGACACTGGGGCTTTAGCCCATCCAATATGAAATCGCTTCCTACGGGCCTGTCCAGCATATCCTTTGACCAGTGACCACCCAATAATACACCCATATTTCCATTCACTTAACTCTTTCCAAAACAGCAAAATTTTAGTATAGTCCAATTACAAAACTTCTGCAGACGACAAAGTGGATATTGATATAGATTGGATTTGTGTACATTATAGAATAGAAATTATTGAGGCAAAAGGAGAAATGCTGATTATCAGCATTTTTTTCTTTTGTCTCAATATTTTCCCAAACCTATTTGATTAGGGACTTCAAAACCCAGGTCTTGTTTGGGAAAGTGTTAAACATTTGGCCCCTAAAAGGGGAGACCGGGGCAAAGTGTTACATTTTTTCGATTTATCAAAATTTTGACAATATCAAATACCCTGCAGTCGTGTAAACCATAAAATCTAAAGATGTATAAAATTCTGAACAAATATAAGTTTTTTGCAACATAATTTGCTTTTTTATTGATAAGTAAGAAAGTAAACAAAAATGGTGAAGAATGTAACACTTTGCCCCGGACATCGGGGCAAATTGTTACACAAAATACAATGCCCACGGCAAACGGCTTATAATGTTACTTTTTTCTTTCTACGATTATCACTCATTATATTTAGGATTTGGACATAAATATGAGGCTAAAAGGAAACAAATACAACCAATCAGTATTGCAGAAACAAGCGTCCAAGATAACCCTATTTTTCAAAATTTCGGAAAATTGCTTTTTGACCCCAAAAAGTAAAATTCGCAATTCTAGAACTCCCCTAAAGGCCAATCTAGCAATAAAAATCAGACAATGTAAAAAATCTGCATCGAATGTATTACAAAGTGGAATTATCGTGGCAGAAAACATGATTAAGCTGAAAAAACAAATGTACCACTTTGCCCCGTGTAACACTTTTCCCCGGTCTCCCCTATTATAAACTTTCTTACGCCTATGCAGCAGATCTTTGACAATTAGGGAAAGGTACAGTCTTAAAGTTATATTGGCATTTATATTCTACAATGATATTTGAAGTTATACACAAGAACTTGACAGATTATTTGTAAATCTAAAATTATAACAAATGATGTCAATCTTCATACATGGATTGGTACAAATTTGTGAGTCTATCAATGTTTCTATGTGAATATGCAATAATTTTACAAGTATTTGGAACTCATTGAATGAGCACTGGCCAAGATTAATTTCCTGCAAACCTCTTGCAAACAACACGATAATCATTAATGGTAAAGATAGGTTTCTTGCAAAGTTCCTGCACACTATAAGTAAAAGATTCAATAGACGACTTTATTGCGAACTTCCAGCAAAGTTTCTTATTTCAGGCAAACTTGTCGCGAACTGATAATGTGTTTGCGGCAAGATTGCAGAAAGGTCGCAGCTAGCGGCAAACATCGGCGAAGTTCCGGCAAACCCTTCTAGCGTGCGCAGAAGGAACATTCTGCGGTCACCTTAGCAGCGACACGAGGTCTCCTTTAACGCCATAAAAGCACAACGACATCGCGATTTGAACACAGTCAGAGCGCCATGGCAGGCAATGGGGCTCTTGCACGGTGACTATACACCGTTCTATGAGCATCCTCTGTGTTTTTATTGGGCTCCTACAACGTTCCTACTGCGATGTACTGAATACATACGACAAACAAAACATGTTTATATCTTTGAGCTGTAAAACCAATTGTTCATTTCAACTTGGCAGATGAACGACAGCAAGCCAGATTGTTGCTTGCTTTAATGCAAGTTCAAGAGCTCCAAGCAGATGCTGATATAATAATTATTTCTCAAACGATGGCGCTTTTGCTGGTATGTTTACCCCGTTAGAGCTAACAAGGAACTGATGAAAATGCATGAATGCATTTCTTTTAAACAGTGTGTAAAGTGCACCGACAACGCAGTGCAGTCGTCGTGAGTGCGTAGTGCACGCACCGAGCCGTTTCAATGAGCGCGGTAGAAGCGCTGTAGAAGTGCAGTCAATCGCCGTAGGAACGCTGTACATCGCCGTAGAACTGTTGAAGGAACGCCGTAGGAGAGCCATAGTATCGCCGTTTATCATTATTTTCCCGAAAATAATGGATGTTTTTGGGCGATCCCACAGTGCTCTGAAAAATGCTAGAGCGCCATACAATCGCGGTGTAGTGTGACAAGGCTTACATTTTCATAAACATTTTACAAAAAATCTTTATTTTCTATAATACATGTTCTGCTACTAAACTATTTTACAAACAAGCTTATTTAATTCATTCTTTTTGATAGGAAAACATAGCAATGTTCTACGATAACTACTTTCAATATATCGACGGTGTTAATGCAAAACTTAGTGTCTCATTGTTTGGAAGATTGTAAAGGGGGAGAAAAGAATCTTATAATTTTTCCGAAACTGAAAGATTTTACTTGAAGTTCAGATATAGAGAGCTAGTCCACATATAATGTGTTATCAATTTTGTAATAACATTATCCCAAATCCTGCAAGAATTATCTAAACTGAACATACAAGGTTTTACTTTGAAAATCGCAAAAGGGGGTGTCTCACGAATAGGAAAAATAACATGGGAGTCTGCCCACGCTCGGAATTTAATGAAATTTGGCGTGAAGTTAGTACACTAGATAACGGTTCATATTCATGAAATGTTTCAAATCGCACATTCTAGAAAACAATTTTCTCGGAATTTTAAGTTTTCACCATGAAAAAGAGGGTACCCTGATTAAAACAGTGTGCAAGCGTTCTGGTTGTTGTTCTGGTTGTTAGTTTCATCGCGTAATTTATTCTAAAAATAATGCCCAGTAGTACGTGATCTTGTATGAAACAAAAAAATATATAATTATGTACAAAAAATTGTTTTTTATCAACTGATGTAAGGGGGTAACCCAAAAATTTATTGTTTTTAAATATTTTAAGCAAATTCGGTTCAAAAATTTTCTTTGTTCCAGTTTTTGTCAAGATTTGAAAATCATGTAAAAATTGCGCACAAATATACTGATGATTATCGTGAAATATCGAGAAAAAATAAAACCGGTAAAATGTTGCTTTTTGGAATTTCCCCCTGAATAGTGCACATTTCCAAGAATGGACAAAATTAAGATTTTTCAAAAATGACTTTTTCAAATGTTTTGTTTACTTTTTTGGTTATTTTAGTTTACCTGAGGATAAATCAAGATGCAAGGCATTTTTCGGTTATTTCCTGTCATCTGTCCGTATGTCTGTCTGTCTGTTGGCATTTTCTCAAAAATTATTTTTTCTCCAAATCTAATATGTTAATCTTTTTGAAACTTGATAAAAAGTATCATTGGGTTAAAGGAGTACAACTCTGTGTATTAGAATTTCTTTTTGTCATAAACTTTTGTTGCTGTGGCAGCATAAAAGGGGAAACATTTCATATTATAAAAATAAACTCTTTTTGTAAAGCTTTACACAGCCATGAGGTTTTTTAAAATTTTTGTATGTAAGTTTGCTAAGGGGTAGACTTCAAAGTTGGTTATTGTGTTTACAGATTGACATGATTGAGCGTTACCTGTATAAGCAAGGTATAATCCAATTTTTTTCACCTGAGAGGGTGTGTCTAAGCAAAGAGGTTATTCGACTAGTTTACTGCTCGATATTTTGGTTGAGATAAGAGAAAAACGTGCGGCACGAGCATGAACACATTTCGAAATTGAAAGAATGTTCATCAATTGTAAAATGTATTGCTATAAAACCTCGTTACTACAGCCTGATACACACTGTAGTTATAATGTTTTGCAATAATACCGACGATTTACCGCTAAGCGGTAAGGCTGTTTCTCCTCAAGCTAAATGTAATGAACCGTTTATTTGGCTCCGCCCTGTCTCCCGAATAAAAACAGAATATAAAACTCACTCATGTCAATCTGCAAACATAATACAATATTTTTGTCCAGGGTCACACTAGATCTTGTCCCAGGTGTACCTACTTTACAAAAAAGAGAGGAAATTTTCTATAAAAACCATTTTGAATTATTCAAGTCAGCTGTGATTCATGAAAGCTAACAGCAAGAGTTATTTATAGATCTTTCGAAACATGAGAAAGCAAATAAGAAAAAGCACCGATTTCTCTGATGGCATTTGACAATCGTGCAAAAGTGAAAATATTGTTGTGATAGACAATGTGACCAAATAGTAAAGAAAACTTGCAATGTGTATATGTATGCCTATCTTGGCTGCCATACATGTAATTTTGTAAATATAAGTAATATTTATATTAATTCTATGTTTTTTCCAATGAGTTTTTTGGGCATGAATATTGCTGTAGGTTTGTACTGTATGCTAAAGTTGATTTTACTGAATATAAAAATGTTTTTAGGAGCACAATCAAAGTTTTACTGAATACAAGTTTTGGACCAAAACATCACCTTCATCAATAATATGTATTATATGACATTGTTACCGGTTTGGGATTTCTATATAATTTGGCTCAAAGTAAGAAGAAATATGTAGCATGTTTTTGTGATGATATGGAATCTTGACAAAGACTCCAACATACTTAACTTTGGAATTCAATTTTATTCTTTTCCAAAATTTTGCTGAAAAATATGCATTTTTTCATGATTAATTCAATAAAAACATTCATAATAATTTCCTCAAATACCTTTTCTGGTATGAATGTAATGCCTTATGTGTCTCGGATCAAATTCAATTGACAGATCTTGAAAATACACAAAACTTAAGTTTTGCGACACATGAAAAAGGGGCCATGTTTCATGTCATAGTGGAAATAAGTCAGGGTGGCTTTTTGGAATCCAGTTTGGATTATCTAAGAAACTAAATGCATTTTCATAGCTTGTATATGGTCCTTTATCACCATTCAGAATTAAAAGAATATTCATGCGTGGGCAGATTTGAGACACCCCCTTTGACATACCAGGATTTGCATTTACACCGACGATATTTAATGATGCTTTGGGAAAGGACAATCCTCCGGATCTTGTGTTTTACCTGGATAATGTGTCAATTTTCTTAATTTACCTAAGTGGTTTGGGCAATTTCATAAAATTCGTTTAGCCATTTTTCTTTTAAAAACGTGTTTAACTTTCAATTTGCATTTTTCAAAATCTGAGGACAATTTCTTCATCCTTAAGCAAATAATTGGGATACATTTTAGCTTATTTACAAAACCATGAATCGAATCATACTATAATTTGAGCAACGTTTGTCTGTTTGTCTGTTTGTTCCCCTACTCCTCCCCAGGTCCTTGGGCCGATCTTCACCAAACTTGGAGGGAAGGTGGAGGGCGGCCCCGGATATTAGCTTGAGGGGTTCATTTTTTGAAGGGTCAAGGTCATCGAGGTCAAAGGTCAAATTTATTGTTTTTACGGGTTACGCGACGGGATTGCTTACGGGTTACGGGACGGGATTAGGTGGAGTGCAGCCCCGGATAGGTCAAGGTCATCGAGGTCAAAGGTCAGCCCCGGATAGGTCAAGGTCATCGAGGTCAAAGGTCAAATTTCGAGACGGGTAAAATTGCTAGTGTATATAGTCGGAGTATAGAGAATAGATGGTTCATGTCTTAAATTGGGTCAAGTTTATTTGGCAAGGCAGAGGAAATCATCTGGTGAGCCGAAACGATGTAGAATTTGCAGAAGCATATTCATAATCCATTGAAATCAATCAACAAATTATTTCACCAGAGATGTAACCTCTTCAAAATGTTTGACTGTGCAAACGTTTAGTGAGCCTCAAAAAGTAGGCTAATCCGCCTTGAAAATATCCCTTTCCAACAACATTTTATGTTTTTTTTACTTTTCAAATATGATAACCATGCAATGTAAACTCAAATAGCAAAGAACAAGAAGTAGAAAGTAACTCGAGTCGACGACTGTCTTGACCTAGGCATTTGTTTGTGTGTTGATCGGGATTGGAAGGTTTGAACAAAACAGAGTTAACAGAGTTAACGTTTAAATTAAAACTCGAAAAGGTTAAACTGTAACAAGAATATGAAGTTCTTACCACAAACCATTTTAATTCACTATTCGTCCCAACTTTAATTTCTCTATTCCTTATTTTAGCTGTAAAATCTAACGTGTTCTGTATTTTCTCTGATGTCGCCCGTTTTTAGACAGACTCCAACGAAACAAACTTGTGTTGTGTGTGGCAATAAAGACATTTTTTTTCAAAATAACAATAGCCTGGAGTGTAAAAACAGGGACTCAAGTTGTCTTGAAATAAGATAGCAAACGATAAATAAATGATTGTCCCTCTCACACGGTTGCATTATCTCCTAGTCATGGATGACTGACCACGGCGACTTAAGTAAGAAAGTGCATATCCATTTTGCGAATGCAGCAATTGTTGCAGTTTTAAATGCAAAGTGCATTTTGGCAACCTAGACAATATCTGCTTAAGAAAAGCCATTTGATTAAATTTTTCTATCCTTGGCAATGCCGCGATTCAGTCTTGAAGATAGACGGAGAGCCGTTGGTATGCTCCAGGCAGGACGAA
This sequence comes from Fragum sueziense, assembly GCA_963680895.1. Classification (NCBI taxonomy): domain Eukaryota; kingdom Metazoa; phylum Mollusca; class Bivalvia; order Cardiida; family Cardiidae; genus Fragum; species Fragum sueziense. The sequence goes on from OY804594.1 coordinate 48,329,700, forward strand.
ATCAGCTGGCTGAGTCCAGAATTATTGATTGTGCAAAGTGTACGATTTCAAACCTCTGACTGGAGTTTCAACGAACAGGTATGCGTATTATCGCACGTTTCGTGTGCATGTTTTACGGAGATTGTTTACGTTATTTTGTTTAACGTGTAACTGATGGCAAACACACCTGTTAGCGTTACACCACGTTTTTCTCACAAATTTCCCACTTGTTCTCTTCTTACGCCATTTTCTCCTTTCCATCCGTCTTTTCTTTTTACTCCACAAACCCTCTTTCACTTCTATATAGAGACGAGGTCTTAGCACCTGTAGTTATCCCTTACGTTAATGCCCTTAGCGGTAACGTTGTTTTTCAGCACGACAATGCCCGCCCGCATGTGACACGTCGTACACAGCAGTATCTCCGAGCCAATCACACTAATGTCATGAACTGATAAATTACCGATAAATTTATCCCCGATCAAACACGTCTGGGACGAACTCGATAGACGTGTTCGTCGACATCCGGTCCAGCAACAGACATTACTTCAACTTGGCAACGCATTGATTCAAGAGTGGAGAAACATCACAATGAACATCATTCATCGATATCTCCGATCAATGAACCGCAGATGCAGATGCCGTGCTGTCATTCGTGCAGCTGGGTGGCATACAGTATATTGAACCGATTTTTGTTTTTTAAACGTACTAGATCTATTGTTTTACGTCAGATTTCATTCTGACGCTCTTACATGTACTACGACGAAATCGAGGCAAATGAAATGTGGTATACCTTTTGCACATCCCATTCCCCATTCGACGTACATTTAGTTTGAATCTGTGAAAAAATAAATAAGATATATAGGTTTGAAGTTTAGGTTTCGTTAGCTCTTTGGGTCAGTATATATACAAGAAAATCAGTAAGCATAATAAAGAAGTATTAATTAAATAAATAAAATGCATGTGGACAGAAATCGTTTCATGTCGTTGAAAACTCTACTTTTATTTAAAAAATACCGATTCCCTTAATTATACAACAATTTATTTTCAAAAATACTATTTTTGTCTTTTTTATCATATCATAGTTTCAACGAAACATAGTGAAACGTACAAAATATATTCAAATTTGTTCGTGTGGACAGAATTTCATAAACGTGATTTTTTTAATGGCATAGCCTCAAAATTATCAAATTGACGAATATTTTAAGACGAAAATAAAACGAATCAGAGTGGAGTTAAAGATAAAGAAAGTCAAAAGACAGAAATAGTGGAGTATTTCTTAAAATTTGGTCCTGTCTTTATAAACCACATTAGTTTGTACTATTGTAATCTTTATTCAAACCATAAGGTCATAGACCCATGAGGCATATAAATTTACAACAGAATATACAATATGGCGAACATTAAATATTGCCAACAAAAAAGTTGAAGCAAACATTACTCACACCAGTCCATTGCCTCAAAATTATCAAATTGACGAATATTTTAAGACGAAAATAAAACGAATCAGAGTGGAGTTAAAGATAAAGAAAGTCAAAAGACAGAAATAGTGGAGTATTTCTTAAAATTTGGTCCTGTCTTTATAAACCACATTAGTTTGTACTATTGTAATCTTTATTCAAACCATAAGGTCATAGACCCATGAGGCATATAAATTTACAACAGAATATACAATATGGCGAACATCAAATATTGCCAACAAAAAAAGTTGAAGCAAACATTACTCACACTAGTCCATTGCTATCTATCTTGTTCGAAACGAAATAACAAGACAGATAAATGGGTTGATGTGAGCTTAAGGTATGGGAAAATAGAGAACGTGTTTTAGTGAGTGTAATTACGTAACGTCAAAAGTTGCGGACCAAGCCAAAATTGGCTATGCACTTCTGTTTAAAACCGTATATTTGTTATTTTTATTTGAGAAACACACATGTATTTGGTATCATACAAAAGATATTGAATTGTAATTTATTAATATATGTCGAATTTCAACATTGTTTGAATACAGACAATTTGATAAACAAAATAAATAAACTCTGACGCAGAAAATGACGTCGTCACGTGTAACAGAAATTACCAAACAAACTCGCGAGAATCCCAATAGAATAAAAAGTAAGACTTTTTAAAGTGCACAAACTTTGGCAAATTACGTCAGTGATGTCACAGAAGATATAGCGTAAATCTTACGGCAGTTGGATGGTGTAAACAAACTATGGAGGAATGGAAAGAAAGAGATAAGTAGCGTCACGCTGTTAAAAAAACGTCATTTTTTCGGTATGTCTAATTTTTAAATCTAATTCATTTTTCCAATAGCGATTAGAAATCAATATAAAAAATTTTGGGACATACATCTGAGCTCTAGTTTTTGTAGTTAATTTTTTGTCTTGATTGGAGTTGAAGAAAATCATTATTTTATTGTGTTTGTAGCGTCTTAAAAATGTCACATTTTCACTAAAACGGTCCCAAATGCAAGGGTGATTTTTTCATATATAGCTTTTTTTCTAAGAAAATCAAAATATTTTGAATTTGAATTGATTTTCGACATACATCTCGGATAAAATTTGAAAAAATAAATGCATTTGTCAATATCTCTTCAACTAACGAAGATATAGAGTGTGATGTAACGTCTTAAAAATGTCACAAAAACGCGTTTTTGACGATTTGACGTCATGTTGATTTTTTCGGTATGTCTAATTTTTAAATCTAATTTATTTTTCCAATAGCGATTAGAAATCAGTATAAAAATTTTGGGACATACATCTGAGCTCTAGTTTTTGTAGTTAATTTTTTGTCTTGATTGGAGTTGAAGAAAATCATTATTTTATTGTGTTTGTAGCGTCTTAAAAATGTCACATTTTCACTAAAACGGTCCCAAATGCAAGGGTGATTTTTTCATATATATAGCTTTTTTTCTAAGAAAATCAAAATATTTTGAATTTGAATTGATTTTCGACATACATGTCGGATAAAATTTGAAAAAATAAATGCATTTGTCAATATCTCTTCAACTAGCGAAGATATAGAGTGTGATGTAGCGTCTTAAAAATGTCACAAAAACGCGCTTTTGACGATTTGACGTCATGTTGATTTGTGAAGAACTATTCATGGGGTTTTACGATCATGTATCGATGCTCTAGATCCACTTGTTTTATCGTTGTTTGTTTGACTATCTTGCTATTTGTGGTCTACTCAACTTAAGGTTAAAATTTGAGACCCGTAACAGAAAAAAGAAAGAAAAGCATTGACCAAGGCATAAAAAACGTTGAGATAATAGAAGACATTTTTTTAAGTAAAGCATTTCATTGATTTCATTTAATATGTTTTAGTCTCGGAGTTTCATTTTTCCTACATATAATGCATTTGTTGTAGACCCCATTTAAAAGAATATTCTATCTTTTGTCTGCTAACGAGTAAACTTGAAGACGATTATTTAGTAAGTATTTTCACATTTTTTTTATTTTTATTTGTTTATTTATTTTTTTTTTTCCATTTGCGCAAGTAGATATATCTTAATAACAAAAATATGCATACTTGACAAGTTATATTTAGCGTATGAAACGGCTCCATTTCTCCTACAGGTGTAAAATATTCACTTTCAATATTCATTAGAGCTTGATTTTTCAATACTTACGAAATAACTCTGTTGTTTATTTATTGATAGTTGAGATTATTAATTTTGTACGGTGATATTTTCATGTATGCATGTATTGGTATTATTGTGAAAATGTTTTCTTTTGGCCAACATTGAAAATTTGTCATTTCTCATGTTTTGGGGAAAGTTATAACTTTCTTTACACCTTCGCGTAACGTTAACGTCGGAAAACGGTCGATATGCGTGTTACAACGTTGGTCCGCAACTTTTGACGTTACGTCAATATATACTGCATTCAATTGCTTCAACGAGTCATAGAGCGATTTCAAAACTTAATCACATGACAGACTTAATCCAGCTTAAGAATTTAAATCTTTGATATTGTAAAAATGTTGTAGGAAAGGGAGAAAATGCCAGTAATCAGCGTTGTATTCGTTTCCTTAACCTCTTCAAAATCTTGGAATCATAAAACACTCCATTTTAAACTGTCAATAGAACATCTATTTGGAACAACTTTAGAACCAATTACATCCAATTTATATAGTAAATTGTACCTTTTTCCAAAACGACATTTTTTGGATCGTTCGATTTCAATTCTGCATAGACTACAAGGTTGATCCGACTCTAAGAATGTAAATTGTCATTGTTTTAGTAAAATATGATGTTGAAAAGGAAGAATACGCCAGTAATAAGCGTATTCTTTAGTTTCCTCAAACTTTTCCAAAATTTTAGCAGCAATTATACAACCTATTTTGAATTAATGAAATAACATTTTGGAACAAAATTATAATAGATTGTCCCACCAAATTTACTACAGATTTATACTTTAACGCTTTCCCAATAACAAATTTAAGATTGATGAATTTCAAATTTTATACAGATGTAATGTAGACGAAAGAGACATTCCGACTCTAAAAATATAAATTCTCATTGATAGAATGAAACATGTTGTTGAAAAGGGAGAAACGCCATTAATTAGCGTTCTCCTCATTTTCCCCAGTATTTTCCAAGATTTTGATAAAAAATAAATCAACCCATTACATGTTGTTCTTAAGGTAAAATAATTTTGGTGTAAAACTAGAACAAATAATTACGCATATCAAATTTGCAATACATTTTAAATCAACCCTTTCGAAAACGACCATAAATTATTTAAGATTGCTTGATTTCACATTTTATGCAGATGTTTTATAGACGACTAAATTAATCAGACTCAAAGGAAATAAATGGTACGTGTACATGTATATGATAAAATGAAAGGTGTTTTTGAAAAAGGGAGAACATGTTATTATCATTATTATTATCATTATCAATATTTACACAACACATCTATGTCTTATACTCTTCTATAAAAAAAACTCATTTCTTCAGATAAAAGCTTTCTTTGCATACTTTCCAAGCATTTTCAATAAATTTTCATTATCTGTAGTGAGTAGAGTTATAAAGGATGAGTGTCAGTAAGGCCCTTTCCGTGACCCAGCCCGACTTTCTTCATTTTCGCTACACATGATAACTAACATATTGGCCTCATGTAGGCAAAGTATCAACTTGAACTGAGCCTTGGTTTGGAAGATATATTAAATCAAAGTGGGTGGTGTAAGTCACCAACTATACCATCAGATTGTAATCAATTCCTTATACAGTTTTAATAGCAATTCATAACTTGAAAACTTTTGATGCAAAGAAATACATATGTCGTGCATTTTGAATACATGTTGTTGTTTATTACATTGGATGCTGTGTACAGGTGAAAAGGGGCATTTAACATGTTTATTATTTTTTTTAAAGAATTTTTGGATGGACTAACTTTACGAAAATCCACAACAAGCTTTTATTTCTCATTTCATTTAATTTATTTTTCTGGTGGTGAATGAATGATATACCCGTCACGCTAAAAGAGACCTTATCCGAACGACAAAAATCCAAATTTTGACAAACTTGTCAGACCCGGCACATGTCAAACAGATCCCATATGCGAATAATGAATATAATGTAAGATAGGAAAATATTCTAGATTCAGAAAAGTACATTAAAGTGAAAAGTGTCAGTCCTAGTGTGTCTGTGCGAACTGTGCAGACTGACTAGGGTCGACATTTTTCACACTTCCTTTTAGGTCCCTTTTAGCGTGACGGGTCACAATTATTAGAATAATGACATTCGCTAGTTTGATGTTACATTTAGTTCCGTAATACCGTGTGCGACGTCTATTTATTCCCCTGACTTACGACATCAAGCCTTAATAAATATACATATTCATCTCTAAATTGTAACAAAAGCATTCCAAATGTCAAAGAGCTTTCGGTGGGGACAGGGTACAAATATATATATACTCGGCAAAACTGCTAACGCATCACTCAGATCTTTGTTAATATTTCTTTAACGAATCTACAGAATAAGTACAAAATTTGCACATGTCGACTACAACCATTCGATAAGAAGCCTGTGAAATTTCATAGTAAATGCTACAGTTTGCTATGAAATATTGGAATTTTAATAAGGACACCCTTAATTCTAAAATTCATAAAGTCTGAAATTTGATTAGAATTGGAAATTCACGTATAACTTTCAAACCGTTTGTATTGGCTGAAAGAGTTCCTGTGTAGAAAAGTTACCCTTCCTTAAACAAACCAACGGCTTTAATAATATAATACTTTTGTGGGCGCGTAATTTATTCCTGCAGAGGTAGTGTTACGTCACTAGTGCCGTTAGTGTCATTGTTGGCGTCGACGGCGACGTCGGTTAAGTAGACAAATACGTATTGGTCTATATCTTTTGAACTGTATGAGATGAAGTCTTGATATTTCACACATAGACAGGTTCTGCTAAGACCTTTCACCTGAGAGCATGAAATTTCACCTTGCGACCTTGACCTTGAAATTTTGACCTTTTCTTTTAAAAAGGTGAGTCTATGCGAGCTATGTTGTCCGTGAACAGCCCTTGTTACGTTGGATAAGGAATTGATTTTTTTCAGACTTCAATTTAACAATAAACCAGCTTTCAAAATAAATTCAAACAAAAATTATTGAAAAATATCACAATTTGCACGAGCCGAAAAACTGTTTTGGCCCCCTTTTCAGATGACGCGGTCACATCAGAAGAAAACTTTGAAATAAGTTTATGAATGAGTGCAAAAACTTGTTAGATAAACATATGCCAAATTATGAATCTAAATCTTTGACAATAAATAAGTTATGCAATTTTAAAAAGTGATGCGTTAGCTCTTTTGCTGAGTATATATTATGTCGATTTTCGTTGATTTACGTAAATCGGCAAATCCCTGTAGAATTCATTTGCTTAGTTTCGTTACTCGGCGAAAGGGATCGGGCCATATTCTGTGCAGAACTCATCTTCAAAATATCCGTTTTAAGGAAGGTATCGCAGTTAGCACTTACAAAAGCAATTTAAGCCGTTTCTAATTCAATAAAAGTTCGGTACCGAGCAGCTAAAGTTCCGTACCGAAGAGAAAATACGTAACGTTCTTCTTCCGTTTCCGCGGAAGTTGATTTGTATCCTAAGCATTTCGTACCTTATCTCTTATCAATTCGTTTAAACGTTCAACATTACATCAAATTTATAGATAATATTGCCATAAAAGTCATATCTACACTCGACTCCGTTTATTTATTAAAAATGTTGCAGTTCCATACTTTTTTTCATTTCGCACCAATATTTAAAGTTAATTAATTACCGGGCAGTTCTTTATGGTTTTCGGACCCCGAATTAGATCCATTGCTTTGAGCTTTCTAACCACCGAAATTAAAACAGTTTCACTAAGTTGAATTTCGGCATTTAAGAAATAGTTCTTTTAAAGCAAACAAGATTTATTGTGAAGCTTTTCATCTGCTATATATATGTGGTCTACCATAGATCTGCATACTTATGATAATTAATTTGATATGGTCTAATTTTATTTAGACTTTGAAGATAACTTAGCCTACTCAAAATAGTCAGCTGATTGTAAAACCATTTAACCAAGGGAAGCCCTTTCTGTGAAATATACCATATTCAGCATTTTGCCCTGCTCAATAAGCTGTAGGGGCCAAGCTCTACCTTTAAGGGATGTCAAAACAAGATCTCGTCATATTGGATATTCGCGACCTAGCCAGACCAACCAATCCCCGGACCATGCTGGCCAGAACAAGAAACCAACCCAGCCCAAACAATCTCCCCCACAATACAGGCCTGGACAAGCAACTGACAAAGTCAACTCTACCGATCCTCCTACAGGGTGTCCCAAAAGTAAGGTAACACTTACAAAGCTGAATAGCTCTGCTATTTCCCAGCCGATTTCATTCGGAAAACTATCATTGTCTGCGGAATTCAATGAAATTATCTTTGCAATATACTTCAACTTTATGCATATTTCAAAATGGCGTCATTTTTGACGTCATCTGTACCAATATCAAAATGACGTCACGACCTACCTTCTCACAGCGTATACATTTATATGCAGTAAAACACATGGTTAATCAAAATCACCCATATATGTGCAAAGAAAGTTACAGTTTTAATTTAAAACAGAAGATCCACCAAGAACAGAACTAACCTACTCAATAATACCTAAATTTGATTGATCTCGGTCAGATTTTGATGAATATAGATGCAAAAGATTGTCCCACAACGCAGAAAACATCTCAACGTTGAATGAGGCTGTAAATGGAAGTGTTTGAAAGTCGATGAGAAGATTTTTGTCTTAACAAGATTAGTTTAAACCATTAGTACAATGAAGTTTGAAATTTTAGTTGAAACTTCTCCTTACAATATCAAAATTATGAAATCAAAGTCTTTGGGAGATCAAGTCAAATGCTTAGACTTTCTTCGGTGGACACACGCCGGATTTGAATTCATTGATCTATTTTCTGTGGAAAGGCTTGTGGTGTAGTTCCTAAAACAAGAACATGACTTTTGTAACAATATTACTATCAAACATTCAAAGATAATGTAGGAACAATTCAGTGGATACATGTGATGCAGTTATTGAAAACTTTAAATAGCGCAAGAATAAAGCAAGTAAAGCGACAGAAGGGACGTAATCTAGAGGACGTCATTTACTATAAAAATGACGTCATTGATAAAATAGGGTGTGTTCTATTTATCATACATAAAATATACAAATGACATGATATTTTGGTAAAGTTTCTTTTAGTTGTTTCTACACATAACCTTCTGTACTGCCATGGGTATTGGGAATATACAAATGATATATTAGCCGAGATATATAAGGTTTTAAGTGTTACCTTACTTTTGGGACACCCTGTATTATGCCAGCCAGAAAAGCAACCGACCCAGCCAAACCAACCGATCATAACCACCATGCCGGCCAAAACTAGCGACCAACCCAGCCGAACAAACAGACCCTTCCCACCATGCTGTCCAGAACAAGAGACCGACCCAGCCCATACAACCAATACACCCCACCATGCTGGCGAAAACCAGCGACCAACCCAGCCGAAAAACACGATCCTTCCCACCATGCCTGCTAAAACTAGCGACCAACTAAGCCAAACCAGCCGATCATCCCTATCATGCTGGGGAAAACTAGCAACCATCCCAGCCAACCGATCCTTCCCACCATGCCGGCCAAAACTAGCGACAAACCCAATCCAACCAACAGATCCTCACCACCATGCCGGGCACAACTAGCGACCAACCAAGCCGAACAAACCGATCCTTCCCACCATGCCGGCCTTAAGTAGCGACAAACCTAGCTGAAAAAAACTCGATCCTCCCAACCATGCCTGCCAGAAAATTGCGACCAACCAAGCCGAAAAAGCCGATCCTTCCCACCATGCCGGCCAAAACTAGCGACCAACCCAGTCAAGTAAACCGATCCTTCCCACCATGCCAGCCAGAACAAGCGGCCGACCCAGCCCAACCAACCGATCCCTACCACCATGCCGGCCAAAACTAGCGACTAACCCAGCCAAACCAACCAATCTCCCCCACCATGCTGGCCAAAACTAGCGACCAACCCAGCCGAACAAACCGATCATCCCCACCATGCCTGGAAAAACTAGCGACCAGCCCAACCAACCAATTCTCCCCACCATGCCGACCAAAACTAGCGACCTACTAGCCGGACAAACCGATCATTCCCACCATGCTGGCCAGAACAAGCGACCGACCCAGCCCAACAACCAATCCCTACCACCATGCCGGCCTAAACTAGCGACCAACCCAGCCAAACATCCCAATCCTCCCCACCCTATTGACCAGAACTAGCGACCAAACCAGACAAACAAACGGATCTTTCCCACCAAGCTGGCAAGAACAAGCAACCGACCCAGCCCAAACAACCCATCCTCCAAAACCATGCCGGCCAAAACTAGCGACGAACCCAGCCGAACAAACCGATCCTCCCCACCATGCCGGCCAAAACTAGCAACCAACCCATCCAAGCAAACCGAACCTCCCCACCATGCCTGGCAAAACTAACTACCAACCCAGCCCAACCAACTGATCCTCCCCACCATACCAGCCAGAACTAGCGACCAACCCAGTTGAACCAACCAATCCCCTTGCCAGACAAGCCAGAGCAAGCAACCGACCCAGCTAAACCAACAGATCTCCCTCCATGCCAGCCAGAAAAAGCGACCAATTTAGTCGAACCAACTATTCCCCTTCCATAATGCCGGCCAGAAAAAGCAACCAATCCAGCCGAACAAATTGATCCTCCCCACAATGCTGGCTAGAACAAGCGGCCAACTTAGCCTTCCAAACACATCCTTCCCACCATGCCGGCCAGAACAAGCGACCGACTTGGCCGAACAAACCGATCCTCCCCACCATGCAGGCCAGAACAAGCAACCAACCCAGCCTAACCAGCTGATCTTCCTCACCATGCGGGCCAGAACAAATTGAACTTGATATTGAAAGTGATTTCCACATAAAATACGCTGAATTGACAGAAAATTAGTTAGCCTGTTGTCCGGTAACATTCTTACTACATTTAATACATTTATTTTAAGTTGACTCAGCTTAACTTGCTGGAGTGAACAACTCCAGCACCTGCTCCATTGCAACAAATGGAAGTCGCGAAAACGTAATTTAAGACTAAAGAAGAGGAACAAACAATAAAATGGAGGAAGAGGGAAAACGAAAAAAGGACCATTTAGAAGTGAAAATCGCTTAAACAGCTGCAAGACAGCAGTATCCGGCCTCTACAACTATATGAACTATATATGAACTCCAGAACCTGCTCCATTGCCACAAATCGGAAAGAATCGTAACTGAAACCCAGAAAAAAATTCAAAAAGGTTTTGGTTACATTATTGCAACTAGTGTAATCGTGGAGAACGGTACTTTCATTTTAAAATAACCTGGTTTCAAATAGGCTTCGAAGATCGTCTGGGATCCATAGTTTGAATTATGACAATCTTGTTTACACTGGTGGATCAATGGGAGAGGTCCAGGGCGTTGAAGCTTAATTATTTTATCTCCATACAGAAATTCAGTCAAAATTGTGTGATAATAGGAAAACGACACCCTTATTTGTAAATTAGAACACCCTTACAGAAATCCTTGATCCGCGGAAGCAACGAGTACATAGGAAGTATCAAAAATCGAAGTAAACCGTAAATATGAATAATTTCGGGCGTTGTTTGTTTCATTATCAATAAATCACTGAGGAAGAAACGAGAATAAATCAACAGAAATAGTTCTGCATGACACTTTCGCAGTAAACCGTAGATAAAATTAACATTTCGGGCATTGTTTTATTCAATTATCAATCAAATGACAAAAGAATCGACAGAAATAGTTCTGCATAACACACGACACTTACTAAATCATAATTTCGAAAATGGATGCCCAGTTACGAGAATAGGAAAAGTTCCGTACCCAGTTACGTAAATCGGTATGCCCAGTTATGTAAATCGCCAAAAAACTAAAAAACGTTCAACATATTTATCTCGTAAGGAATAGCAGCATATTTACACATGTTCATAAATGTATTTTGTCTTCTTGTTGCAGAATTTGTTAGACAGAATGGAAATAAGAGATATATCATTAGTATTGGACGCCGGACTTATACAGAGGCAACGGTAAGTAAACCGGACCTGTGTAATTTATTTTGCTCTTTTTTTTCTTTTTTGATTTACTTTAAGGGGGATCGTTTTCGTTGGTTTCGATTTTGTATTATTTTAAAGAATTCAGAAAGATTGTGATTGGATTATTCACTCTTTAAACAGCATAGCGCATCTGACAAATGTTCGTGACAAAAGGCTTATATGGGAGTAGATTCTACAACATAAAGGGTTCGAACTGTATCGTTTAGTCAGCAAACAAAGTCTGTGGGTATACTGCTGGGGCTTAAATCACAAAATGTACAATAATGATTATTTCCACGGCTCTGTACATTGTTGTTCGTTTTATTGTGTGCATGTGGTGACTTTAGACCTATAGTTGGGACGATCATGAAATTTACATTCAATTCAACTCATCTAAATTATTATTCAGTCACCTTTTCGCTCATACCATTTTATAAAAAAATCAAATCGTTTACTCAAAACGCTCAAAACGTTCATAACATGGGATTGGCTGAAACTATAGTAGACTCGCGCCATCGTGAGCGATTCACGAAATGTCCAATATCTACCCAAAGGTAAGACGTGGTAATGAGATTTATAAACTTATTAGTTTGTTGAAAAGGTTACGGTTTATTGCCTTCTGACGTTAAACCCCACTGTTTACGAAAATACATTGGGTCCGAAACTGCTCACAATACCGCTTTTTAGTTATATTGATTTTGTTTTAAATAATTCGGAAAATAATGCAATCTGTTTGACCTAATTCGGAGTGTTATAACAACTGTAATGCTGTGACCGGTTCGGCAATACTGGCCATTTGACAATATCGAGGTATTTTAAAACCGGTTGATTAATTTTAAAATGGGGAAGGGGCGTGGCCATGTAGCTCCGCCTACCATATTATGGTATATTATCCTATCATATTCTTCAAATGTAAACACAGAAATATTGTTCAAATGCGTGCTGTCAAATATGACAAATTACGCTTAAAATCAAATAATTATAGGTAAAATAGAGGTGGTGTGATATGATACGAAGTGTAATGTTGCCATGGCCGCTTTTGTGACTCAAAGTTACATTTCACAATTATTTTCACATAAATGTTACTTTTATTTTATCTGAAAGAGCATATTTATTTATGAAAATTCTGAAAATTTCAAGCCAAAATATTCAACCGTTTGCGAGAAATATATATTTTTGTGCTAAAATTAAGCAACTTGTTATGGACAACAGTTTAGATTTATATAGAATTTGTCATTTCTGTTTTAACTTTAAAGGCATATTTTTCGCTTACAAATAATAACTTAAAAAAACTGATAGCATTTCTACTCATAAGAATAAACAATCTTTGCATCAAGACATAATTTAAAAAAATGAAAGGTAGAACCGGATACTTTTAAAACTTTAAGCTACGGTCATAAATTTGATATCTTTGGAAACTAGAAGCTATTTCTGTTTCAAATCCGATATTCATTTCCTCGTTCATGTCGTGACGACGTTACCACGACGACGTCAACATAGGTACCTCGCACGTTTTTACGTCGAATTTCTATAGCCCTGAAATGCACAAAATTGCGTTTTAGTCGGGAAATTTCAACGTCACAACAATGAAAATTACATTGATGGAAAGATCTTTTCAAACGTAATAATATGATACAAGAATCAATTATTTCGGACTGACGACGCAGAAATAAACGACGAACTTTCATCTATTTCGATTTCGAGGAAAAACTAACGTTAGAGCAGAATTTCGTAAAATTGGCCAGAACGATTTTTGCCATTTTTAATTGGACGTCTTTCGGACGTCCAATTCTTATAACCACTTTTCGACAGGTGTAATGGTTTTTCATTACAAAAAAACCCTTCTCAGACTCAATTGCCAGTTGGTCAAAATTCAAAATAGATTTTGTAACCATACAGGAAAAAAGTCGTATCTTTTCCTGCTTTCTATGTGTTCTCTAACAAACACTACAAGATTCATTGCCCGATTCAATTCATGCCACGTCTTTACCAACTTTACGATCTTTTTTCGATTTAACCATTTTCTCGTAGTGAATTGACTTTCATGATATTGTATAAAGGGTAAGGTCTGAAGAAAGTGATACACTATATTAATAAAGTTAACAAACGCCGTTAATCATAAACATCAGCGATAGTTCAGACGGGAAAGGATTCGCCTTGCAACCTGTTTTAAGTTTGAAATGGAACGACGTTGGTTCGAAACTAGTTCGGACCATTTCTTCTCTATTATATAACGTTTGTTAAAACGTTTGTTCTTTCTTTATGTGTTTACTGAAAGCAGACTTTTTAGGATTATTACTCATTTTAATGCACGAATTGTGTATGACAAATCATTTTTCTTTGATAATTGTTGTGTAAGTCTTTGACATATTTAAAGAAACGGCGTTTCCACGCGACGTATTTTGGAAACAGGGTTTTAAAATTGATTATCGAGTGAGTTCATTTCGCAACTCGGGTTCGACTCGACGACAAATCGGGGTTCCATCTGAACAGCCTCAGATGAGACGCTAGTGATTTCCACATATTCAGAAAAATAGTTGCTCTTACGAGTTTTATTTTTTTTTCTCCAGCATCTGTATCACTGATACTGGACAGTATCATGGCCTATTTACATACTGATCAATGATCATGACAGCAATAATTATTACTAGTTTAAGATCGAGTGATAGCGATCTGTATTTATTACGTTTAAGTGACCCGTTTACGTGTATTGTGCTAAGGAGATCAAGCAATGGATCTGCAACAGTGACAATGGTACCTTGATGATCGGGTGAATATGTGTACAGATAGGGACACTGCCATTCTCAAATGTTCGTTGATAATGATATGAAGATTTAAATTGCGTATTGTACTCCACTGCCATTTTCCCGAGGGCACGTTTCCACTTTCTTCTTTGTGTGCACATCCGTAGATGTAATGATGCTGTGGTAGTACTAGTATAAGGAATCCATGGTTAGATGCTCCCGTTCATCTGGTATTTTGTTTCGGCTATATGTATTGAATTTGATTGTTTTGTAACCACAACCAGGGAAAAATTGCTGTCTTGTTGTGTTTTTTTTTACTCTAAACACGAATAAAAATCCAAGTGCTTGGGGCACTGTATTTAGACGTCTCCGAATTCGTACGTAAATGATCGGCATTTCATTACTTCATTTCGTTAAATTTATGTTTAGATCGATTCTAAATCACTGAGGCCGTTTTTTCCTTATGATGGTGGAGATAAAAGTCGAAAAAAAGATGATAAAAAGAACAATTTCTAAGTAGAATTCGAACCCAGGGCCTTCCAGATATAGACACGTGTAAAGAGTACAAGGTGAGTGCTCTGCAAAGTGAGCTATCGCGGCTTTCATTTATGTGGCGCGTTGGCTTACATTTTAAATACATTGCTTTGTATCGTCCTTTATAAAATCAACGAAAGGTGTAACTGACGATAGTACTCAAAGTTAAAGCGAAGCAAGAAGAACAAAATTGCTAATCACATGGCACAAATTGGGTAATCAAATTAATAGTGATTATTCATAGAGACAAATCAGTTGTCTTGAAACGGCAATTGAATCATTTTGAAGTCTGAGAGTTTTTGTTTTTTTTTTTGGTAATAAAGCCGATTTCGTATGTCCGAAACCGATCTTATAGAAGCAAACGTTAAACGTCTTACAGAAAAATGAATAAAATATCTATCGTTCATGAATGTACAATCCCGCTCACTTAATCAGAGACGTCCAATTACAGTGTTCTCAGCACTTTGATTCATTATGTCATTGCACGACCACATTGTAAGCATTTGGCAAGAAATCATAAAAATTCACCTTACCGATTTTTAATATAACATACGCAAATATTGTTGGTATGCGTCAAAGATATGCAGTCGGGCGTCGGCAAATTTCGACGAAAAATCACTTTACGACGGATTTTCGTAAAATTGGCTAGAAGGACTTTACATTATTTCATTTTACATCCATATTGCACAAAAAATCAGAAAAGTTTACTGAATCGTTTTAAATAAAACTTGTTAAAATATTTTAAGTATAGATCAAAATTTGCACAATCGGACTTCGACGTCGATTTTGAAACTACGTACGTTGGCGAGCAACAAGGATGTAGACGCGTCGGGGTTTTCAAACTGCTCAAGAAGATCTCATTTGTGTATTCAAGCAGTCAGAAAGCGATAGTAAATCTCTATTGACTAAGTAATACCTTGTAAGAAGTACAGAATCGAGATAACAGTCGACATGCTCACGAGAGCCTATTCGAGGGGACAACGAAAACGGGATTGAAATAATACTTTCGAAAAAGAATATGCGGAAAATATTGGTAACCAACAGTAAAAAATGCCATAGAATAATAAAACCACATCTGTTCGCATGATGTGGCAAAATAGAAAATGTAGAAATAAAAAAAAAATAAATGAAAATTAATGCGAAAAAACATAACATCGCAATATAAAAAAAAATGTCTTTCGCATTGCATCAATTTCCATTGGATACATTTTGTCTCATTTCTAATATTAAAATCGCAGAAGTAAATACTTAATATCTCTTTAAACGTTGTCGATGAAAAATAAACAAAGACTCTATCATACGTGTATAATGCACAGTCAGAATTTATAAATGTTTTTACTTAAACCCAAATGTTTCAATTAACCATTAACCATCATCTAACAGTAGCGGTAGTCACAATTACTCTTTTTTATATCAATATTTTCTATGGAATAAAATACACGAATTCCATGTAAATGCATTTGCATAAGTTTTTTCTCTTGGCGCGTCTTCATCCATGTTGCTCATCAACGTACGTAGTTTCGACGTCGACTGTGTAAATTTTGATTTATACCTAAAACATTCAAACACGTTGTATTAAAAAAAAACTACAATAAATTTTTCAGGTTTTTTTTGCATTTCACCTGCAATATGGATGCAAAAAAAAATAACATAAAATCACTGCGGCCAATTTCACGAAATTCCTTTGTAAAGTGATTTTAGTCGATTTGCCGACGCCCGACTGCATAACTTTGACGCATACCAACAATATTGAAATGTGTTTTATTACAAATCGGTACGGCGATTTTTTCTGATTTGTTGCCAAATGCTTAGAATATGGTCGTGCAATAACATAATGAACTAGAACTGTCGCAAAGCGGACGAATACCCCCCACTAGGGCCTTGTCACTGAAAAAATGCCATCGGTCAAAAGGTTCTTGACTTAGAGCATGGAAACGGATTTTAAACAAAGTCCAACTGTGACCTTGACCTTTGACCTTGGTGACCCCAAAACAATAGGGCACCTCCTTGGGTCATGGGCAACAACTGTGTAAAGTTTCTTGATCCTAGGTCAAACGGTTCTCGAGTTAGAACACGGAAACCAAATTGTAAATTTTGACTATTTCCCCCCCCCCCCATTAAAAAGTTCAAAGTGGCATTACTCTAAAACTAATGACTGGATCAAGATGAAAATTGCGGGTGCACAACTTCATATAATAGGAAACATCCTGGTGAAATTTCAGAACAATTGGTCAAAAATTGTGGGAGGAGAAGAGGACACAAGATAACGAGTATGTCCACGGACGGACGGACGGACAGACAGACAGACGGACGGACAGACGGACAACCTGATTCCAGTGTACCCCCCATAACTTCGTTGTTGGGGGTATAAAAATGGCAAAAATCGTTCTGGCCAATTTTACGAAATTCTGCTCTAAAGTTAGTTTTTCCTCGAAATCTGACGTGGAAAAAAGATGAAAGTTCGTCGTCGTAAGTCCGAAATATTTGATTCTTGTATCATCTTATTACGTTTGAAAAGATCTTTCCATCAATGTAATTTTCATTGTTGTGACGTTGAAATTTCCCGACTAAAACGCAATTTTGTGCATTTCAGGACTATAGAAATTCGACATAAAAAACGTGCGAGGTATCTTTGTTGACGTTGTCGTGGTGACGTCGTCACGACATGAACAAGGAAATGAATATCGGATTTGAACCAGAAATAGCTTCTAGTTTCCAAAGATATCAAATTTGTGACCGTAGTTTCAAGTTTTAAAAGTATCCGGTTCTACCTTAAAGTGACAGAGAAAATCTTTTCAAAACAAAGTGAAAAAAGAGAAAATAATCGTGGGTGTCCATGTGTCAAATACTAGTATCAAGGCTGTACGAGGGCCCATCAATAATTTCGCGAACTAAGTCTACTATTCAATTATCCGTTGACGTATTTTCACAAAAATTGGTATGCATAAAGCTCATTCAATTTCCAATCGGCTCATCTTATTAGAAAACGATGACGTCAAAACTATATGACGTCATCGCAGAATTATGACGTCATGTCATCAGTTTTTGTTTAAAAATGACGTCATCTTGCATTTTTGAGCAACTCCTTATGATAAAGTTTTATGTATTTCTCAATATTTCCTGTACGGACATCCGTGAAATTCTACATGTATTGTAAAGAGACATATGTTTATCGAATAACGTTATTTGAAAGCGGATACGACTCTATAGAGACGATAGAGAGATAAGAGAAAATGAGTGATTTTACTAGCAAACCGGAGACTATAAAGCTGAGAAGAAATCATCTAAAATCCAAGAATTTATTCTTCAAAATTGAAAATTAGGTGTTCAAATAGAAGTAAGACACTTGGATGATTTGTATGATACAACTAAGGGCAGTATGACCAATAATTTCAGAATGCGCCGTGCATCGGCAAGACGGGTACCGCACTGGCCACTTCCTGGCCGAATTGGACAGGAGGTCAAAAGGTGTCGTAAATAATACTTAACTTATAATGGAGACCGCCACAACTTTGCGATTCAAATAAATACATGTGACATGACATTGATGCATCATTATTGAGTCGGAAAGTAAAGAACAAAGCTCAATTTGGAAGCATTATTCTTCATTCTCACCCACAAAAGCATCGATTTCCAGATGTGCCGGTGAGACAAATGTTATAATTTTCATCGATATTCGAGGAATCAAACTGAATTTTTTTATGTCTATATAAAGTCGAGTAAGTACTTATAATTTTGCAGCAGTAATCAAATCTGATCTGCCACCTGCTTAAATGAGACAGCGCGCAAATATTAAAAGGTCCGGAATTCTGCCGCTCTATGACAACACGTCGCACCATTGCTAACGCGTTAAAAAGGCCGGTATCGTGAAACTGATTATAGAAATATTACCAAACTAATACGGTGCGTTGTGTAATTCTGTTTGATGTAAATGAAAAAGGTTTAAATCAAATGGATTCGTAAAAAGGATAAGTAGACATCACCAAAAAAGTTTGATGGACAGCCGTGGGCCTTAAAATGAACTTTATATACTCAGCAAAAGGGCTAACGCATCGCTTTTTAAAATTGCATAACTTCTTTATTGTCAAAGATTTAGATTTATAATTTGGCAAATGTTTATCCCACAAGTTTCTGCACTTATTCATAAAACTACTTCTAAGTTTTCATTCTTATGTGACCGTGTCATACGAAAGGGTGCCGAAACAGTTTTTCGGCTCGTGTAACTTGTGATCTTTTTCAATCATTTTTGTTTGAATTGATTTTGAAAGCTGGTTTATTGTGAAATTAAAGTCTGAAAAAAAATAATGTTCTATCTAACATAACAAGGGCTGTTCCGGGACAACGTAGCTCGCATAGACGCACCTTTTTGAAAGAAAATGTCAATTTTTCAAGGTCAAGGTCACAAGGTCAAATTTTATAGTGTCAGGTGTAAGGTCTTGCTAGGGCCTGTCTATGTGTGAAATATCAAGACTGCATCTTATACAGTTCATAATATATTGACCGATACGTTTTTGTCTACGTAACCTACGTCGCCGTCCACGCCATCAATGATACCTAAGGCACTAGTGATGTAAAAATGCCTCTGTGGGAATACATTACACGCCCATAAAAAAGTTAAAGCCGTCGGTTTGTTTTTTGAAGGGTAACTTTTATAAACAGAAACCCTTTCAGCCTATATAAAAGGTTTGAAAGTTATGCGTGAATTTTCTATTTTAATCAAATTTCAGACTTTATGAATTTTAGAATTAAGGGTGTTCTTATTAAAAGTTCAATATTTTACAAGATACGGTAACATTTACTATGAAATTTCATAGATTTCTTATGAAATGATGGTAGTCAGCATGTGCAAACTTTTAAGGTTTTCTGTATATTCGTTAAAAAAATATTAACAAAGATCTAAGTGATGCATTAGCAGTTTTGCCGAGTATATATGACGTCATAAAAGTTACGTCTTTATTTAACGCGTTCTTCTTTAGTTTTCCCATATAATTTCGTGTTCAACTAATTATCACATCAATGGAAACTTTTATGATATGTTGTCCGTATCTGAGCTCCCCATATTACATATTTGTTGATTGATTGAAGCAGAAAATCCTGAGTTATTTGCCCTTGAATGTAAAAAATAAGTGTTTTGTCTTTTTGTTCACTATAACATCTACAAATTTTGTAACATCTTGACAAAACCTTGATAAAACATTGGTCATGAAAAGACCTTGCATGGATGTATCTTTCAGCTTGATCTGAATCTCACATCTAGAGTTATGTGCCCTTGAAATTGACAAAAACTACCGTTTTTCACTCTATCTTCGCCATAATAGCAACAAATGTTGACCAATTATGGCAAAACTTTTTTACAAAATGTTGGTGACTGTAGAACTTTGCTTCAGATAATTTTTTGTTCAATTGCAATTTAATGTCTAGATCTCGAGTTATGTGCGACAAAATTTCCATTTTTGACTCTATTTTCCCTCTTTCAGCCACAAATATTGACCAATTGAAACAAAACTTGGACAAAACATTTGTGACTATAAGACCTTGCATAAGTGGAATACTTAGCTTGATCGGAGTCTTACATCCATAGTTATGGGCCCTGGAATTGGACAAAATTTCCTTTTCAATCATGTTTCCTCTATAATTACCACAAATATTGATCAATTATGACAAAACTTAAACAAAATGTTGTTGGCTCTAAGACTTTATATAATTATGTGATTTTATTTAGTTTGATCGGACGCAAACAGATGGAGTTATGTGCCCTTGAATTTATCAAATAAAAGGTCTAAACTTCTGTTGCCTCTTATATCCACAATTATGGACGAATTGAGCGAAATTTTGGACAGAAATTTGGGTACTATAAGATCTTGCATCAGTGTGATTTTAAGCTTGATCGAAACGTAACATCCTGAGTAATAAACCCTTGAATTTGACTAAATTCGCTTTTCGGCCTTGTTGTTACTATAACAGCCAACACTATTGACTATATAAGACGAAAATTGGAAGAAATATTGGTGACCGTGGGATCTTGCTTAAGAGCGGTTTTTAGCTTGATTGGAATCAAGCATTCAGTGTTATGTGCCTTGGTTTAGACAAAATTGCATATACGGCTTTATTTTAGCCACAAATATTGGTCAATTATATAAAACGTAACTTTAAGATCTTTCAAACATGTGATTCTCTAGCTTAATTGCAACATCACAGCTAGATTTATGTACCATTGAATTTGACAAAATTGCATTTTTGAGCCACAAATATTCACCAATTTAGATGAAACTTATAAGAAATG
The DNA here is from genome assembly GCA_963680895.1 of Fragum sueziense. NCBI lineage: Eukaryota > Metazoa > Mollusca > Bivalvia > Cardiida > Cardiidae > Fragum > Fragum sueziense. The sequence continues at coordinate 48,350,877 of OY804594.1, forward strand.
GGAAGCTTGCGTAAGGGCGATTGTTAGCTTGATCGGAATCAAACATTTAAATTAGAATAATTTGCTCTTGAAATTTTACAAAATTGCATTTTCAGCATTTATTTTCAGTGTAACAGCCACGAATATTGACTGATAAAAAGAAAACTTATACATTGCGTTGATGACCATAAAAGCTTGCATTAGTGAAATTTTCATCTGAATAGCAATGTCACGTCTAGAGTAATGTGCCATTGAATTTTTCAAAATTGTCGCTTTCAACAAAATTTTGACAAAATGTTGGGGACCATCTGATCTTGCACATGTGCATTTTTTATTGATCGGGATCACACATCTAAAGTTAATATAGAATGTGAAATTGCCTTTTTTACCTTTCTTTCACTATAATAGCTACAAATATAAATCAATCAAAACAAAACTTTACTGAATTGTTTGTGCATGTTTTGTCATTGACCTGTTTAATGTTCTGATTCATAAAGTTCAGTTTATTGAATAAGTATAATGGCCAAACGTTATATAAACTAAAAAACACAATCATTTACCCCACCCACCACCTTTTTTCCTCTGTGATTTGGTCATGCGCATTTTCTAATGTCATGAGATTTATTTTTTTCATCAAGGTCTAGCCTTTGTCTTACATTTTGTGTGACCTAGATTATCATTAATGCAATATCTTGAGCTCTACGTGGATTTTTTTCGTCTGATAGAATAAAACACCACGATTTCCCCTTCCACCAATCTTTTTCTCTCTATTGCAGTCTTAATACAATACACAATGTCACGATTTTTTGTTTTTCTATATTGTCCGGCCTTTGGCTAATATTCTGTGACAATTCAATTATTTCAAATGCAATATCTCGAGCTCAAACTCGAATTAGAGTTTTTTGAGCTTTGCTTATAGAGCAACCTCTAAAATGAAAATTGCCGAAAAATAATTATGACAATCGATGTGTTGTATTCCTGTAAATGTACATGTCAAATTTTGTAAAGGTATTATGAGTATTAAAAAAGTTATGCCCATTTGTAAAATTACGGGTTCGAAATTTTGTAAAATTAAGTCACCATTTTTCCTATCATTTTTAATTTTACAGCTGTCCATCAAAGTTAAATGATTAGAGCAATGTCTTAAGATCATGAAAACGTATGATGGATACCTCTTTCACTTACATCAAGCAAAACCTGAAAAATGGACATAACGCACCGTACTAAACCCTCCGCACCGCACAGATTATGCAATTTGCGACTTCTAGTCAATTCCAAACCTTAGAAATAACTTACGGGGTGAAAATAGTGAGTAAAAAGAAGAGTTTGGGTGTGACATTTACAAATGTTGGCGGGACATGTCACGTGACGGGCTGCAGCACGTGCCACATGCGCGGGTCAAGCGGTGGAATGAATACAAACTGTTCAAGGGGTGTTACTTTTATAAGAAATGGGTAATGTTTCTAAGTTTATCAACGTATTTTTCTGATATAAGATTAGTTCGCGAAATTATTGATGGGCCCTCGTATGTGTAATAGGACATGAGATATAGGCCCAGTTTAATTCTTTTTAAAGTAGCTCAAACTCCATGGTCAAGGTCACGAGGTCCAAGGTCATAGTCATATGTGAAAGGTCTTGGTCGGTGGTGTCCATGTGTCAAATATCAAAGCTGTGTGTGTAAAAGGACATTATACATGTATATCGGCCAGGTTAAATCTTTTTAAAAATATGTCAATCTAGAAGGTCGAGGTCACAAGGTCCAATGTCATTGTCAAATGTGATAGGTCTTGGTCAGAGGTGTCTATGTGTGAAATTTCAAGGATGCATGTGTTATGGGTCATGAGATAAAGGCCCTGTTTATTTTTTGATAGGTCGAACACCAAAGTCAATGTCACAAGGTCCAAGGTCATGGTCAAATGTGAATGATGTTGATAGGAGGTAATCATGTGTGAGATATCAAGTCTGCATGTGTAAAAGGACATGAGATTTATGCCAGGTTAAGAATTAAGTGTGAAAATCAACAAAAGGGAATAACTTCAAAAAATTGATCGGCTGAGTTACATTTCTTCCATAATGAGATCTATCCACCTGTAAAGTTTCATAATTCTACCTTACATACTTTTTGAGTTATGCTCCAGATAAGAATCAAGTTTGAAAATCAACAAAGGGCAATAACTCCAAAAATTTGATCGGCAGAGTTACGGTTCTTGTATACTGTGCCTCTCCACAAGGAGATCTATCCACCTGTAAAGTTTCATGATTCTACCTAACATACTTTTAAAGTTATGCTCCAGACAAGAATCAAGTTTAAAAATCAACAAAGGGCAATAACTCAAAAAAATTGATCGGCAGAGTTACGGTTTTTGTTCACTGCACCTCTCCATCATTAGATCTGTTTACCTGGAAAGTTTCATGATTCTACCTTACATTCTTTTTGAGTTATGCTCCGGACGAAAATCAAGTTTGGAAATCAACAAAGGGCAACAACTCAAAGAATTTGATCGGCAGAGATTCATTTCTTGTGCACTGCACCTCTCCATAATGAGATCTATTTACTTATGAAGTTTCATGATTCTACCTTACACACTTTTCGAGTTATGCTCTGGACAAGGTTTGGTCTACGGACCGACCGACACTTTCAAAACAATATACCCCCATTTTCTTCGAAAGGGGGCATAATAAATGAATTTCTGGAGATTATTGCACGAATTACCACATATGTTATCATTTTGATCACTGAAACGTGAAAATACAGAATTGAAAGAAAAGAGTATCCGGACAGTATATCTGTCCGAATTTATTTGCTAAGTTCTAGTAATTTCCCACCCTTAGATTGCTGGAGACTTTTTCTATGTTATTCATATCACCAAAGGCTACTTAAAAGTCCAAGAATGATTTCTGTTGCAATTATTTGAATGTCAAACCCTATAATGACTGAACTAGATCAACAGAATAATATTACAGAGACAATATTAAGGTAGTCCACCCTAATTAGATTCATTTAACATAGGAATTATTCGGAGAACGTTTTAAACATTTTGAAGCGAAATGTTCTACCGGCGAATGTTTACCAAAATTGAATTATCATGTGTTCGCATGCGTAATTTAACAACTGTTAATGGCATGGCACGAATTTTTCTAATATCGCTTGAATCTCAGGAAAGGTAACAAAAATCAAATGCTAAATCAGCACTTTCTTTGAACATTGAAGATACCAAGAGTTATCAAAATAAAATATTTGAACATTATTACATAGACTATATAATCCCTTTCCCGAACGACAAAATTTTAGGGTGATCCACTTCAAAAACTGCCACAAATGACAAAATGGATGGCATTAAAGATATGATTTGTGTAAAATATAGCATAGAAAACATTGAGGCAAAAAGAGAAACTGCTGATTATCAGTAGTTCTTCTTTTCTTTCAATGTTTTTTCTTTCAAGTCTTTTCCTCTTAGGGACACCAAAACCAGGTCGTTTTTGGAAAAGGGTTAACGTAGTCCAACCCCAATAGGATTCACTCGAGATCTGAATTATTCAGGTAACGTTGCAAACATTCAATGAAAAGAACATTCTACCAAGTGCTGAGTATTTACCAAATCTCCCAAATAGGTGTTTGTATACGTAACAAATGGTAATGACATGGCCCGAAATATTGCAATGTCGCGTGAATCTAATAAGGTGAACCACCTAAAGGCAAAAACCAATTGGTGACAATAAGTATTTTCTTCGAAATTTAACCTGCACATGTTCCCGAACATACAGGTGTTTAGGCAGAAGCGGATTTTGGGGTTCAGCGGATAGGCCGCTAGTTTAAAGCATTTAACGGTATATTTCAGCAAAATCAGGTTTACCATGTCGAACTATGACAAATAATAAGTAATCGGACATAAAGGATGTGGGTCCATTTCTATAGAAAATTGCCCCCTCGAGAACACGGATAAAATTTATATGAATGAATGCTACATATGTGTACTTAATCCCCCCGAAATATTTAAGGATTTGGAATAGTCCAAGAGGGTGTATTAGAGCTCTAAAGTATGGTGGTCTGGACTGGCCATAATTGCACATTTGACATTGTTCTTTATTTTTGTCCCAATTTTTCGATGCATTTTTGTGTAAAAATGTGTGAATATCAAAGAACCAATTACAAAGTATATTTTTGAAAGAAAAAATCCTACATATTTCCTTGAAAACTTGTCAAAATTCCATTTATTAGAGCTCTATGGAAAATCCAAAGAATTTTTAATTTATATTTCTGATTTTAAGACGTAGAATTCAACGTGAATGATCGATTTACGATTATTTACCCTCCAGGGTACAAAGGGCTTAGTGTAAGCTGTTGTAGTCACTTTACGACTGTCATCCGCTAGTCTGTCCCTCCGTCCGCATGTCTGACCCTCCTCCCATAATGTAGTGTTTACACTCAGGTATGCACAAATATTAACCGATTTTAATCAAACTTAGCCAAAATATGTATGATCATAAGTTCTTGTTTGAGTATACAAATGAGCCCGATCAAATTGAAACATCATGAGTTATCTACCCTTGAATGTCAAAAATGCCTATTTCTGACTATGTTTACATTCTAACATCTACAATTATCGACCGATCAATATGAAACTTGTACAAAATGTGGGGCACGATATGATCTCAAAGACTTGCGAATTTCTGTGTGATCCAAATCGCTCATCCTGAATTATGGGTCATTAAATTTAACAAAATCGCTGATTTTTACATTATTTTTACTGTAACAAAAACGAATATTTACAATTCAAGAAATAGCATAAACAAGATATTGATGAACGAAAGATCTTGTGCGAGTGTAATTTTAAGAATGATTGGCATCGCCAATCAGAAGTTAGGTGCCCTTGAATTTGATGTTGTTTTTGTCTTAGTCGTCATTCTTAAAACCATACATGATAAATCTGGACAGTTCCAATTTAAAAAAATGCTCTAAACAGAATAAATATTGATTAAGACAAGATATTGTGAATAATTCAGAACTATCACAGAACATATTAAGACAAAAGGAAAAAAATAATGGCTCTCTGAATTTTCTTCTTTTGTCTTAGTTTTTTCCCAGGGCTTTTATAGGGGACATCAAAACAGGTCTTATATGGAAGATGGTTTGATACTTTGAAGAACTACTTACACAGGATACCAAGCCAATCGCACATTTATTGTACTAAATTACAGCCGACGTGTTCTGTTGTACAGCAATTCAGAGAGGTTCCCTGTAGAATACAGTACGTGTCCATTTTGGGGAAATGACGTCATGACATTTGTCGATCACATAACTTAGGATTATTGATGCCAATAATTCTTACAATTAGACTCACACAAGATCTTATGTTCACCTATATCTTTATGCTACATGTATTTCTTAAAATTGTCAATACAAGTATTCTTATTTTCACAGAGAAAATAATGTCATAATCAGCGATTTTGTGAAGTTCAAGGGCGCATAATTCAGGATGAGCGATTTGGATCACACTGTAAACCACATGTTTGTAAGATCATATAGTGCCCTACATTTAGTACAAGTTTCATCTTGATCGGTCGATAGCTGTAGATTTCAGAATGTAAACATAGTCAGAAAAAGGCATTTTCGATATTCAAGGGAACATAACTCATTACGTTTCGATTTGATCGGACTCATTTCTATACTCAGACAAGAACTTATAATCAAACATGTTTTGTCTAAGTTTGATTAAAATCGGTTGATATTTGTGCATATTACAGTGTAAACACTACATTGTGGGAGGAGGGTCGGACATGCGGACGGACGGACAGACGAGCGGATGGCAGTCGTAAAGTGACTACAACAGCTTACTCTAAGCCCTTCGTACCCTGGAGGGTAAATAATCGTAAATCGATCATTCACGTTGAATTCTACGTCTTAAAATCAGAAATATAAATTAAAAATTCTTTGGATTTTCCATAGAGCTCTAATAAATGGGATTTTGACAAGTTTTCAAGGAAATATGTAGGATTTTTTCTTTCAAAAATATACTTTGTAATTGGTTCTTTGATATTCACACATTTTTACACAAAAATGCATCGAAAAATTGGGACAAAATTAAAGAACAATGTCAAATGTGCAATTATGGCCAGTCCAGACCACCATACTTTAGAGCTCTAATACACCCTTTTGGACTATTCCAAATCCTTAAATATTTCGGGGGGATTAAGTACACATATGTAGCATTCATTCATATAAATTTCATCCGTGTTCTCGAGGGGGCAATTTTCTATAGAAATGGACCCACATCCTTTACTTTCGTTTTAATTTGTGATTTCTCTAAGTCCAACAAGTCTCGCCCTGCCACGCCTGCATTTATGGACCAATCAAAATTCTTTGACTAATTTAAGTAAAGGGCCACCCAAGGAACATTCCTGCCAAGTTTGATAAAATTGGCCCACTGGTTTGAGAGAAGAAGATTTTTAAAGAAAAAAGTTAACGCACACACGGACGCACGGTAGACACAATGCTCGTAACAATAGCCCGCTGGCCTTCGGCCAGTGGAGCTTAAAACAACGAAACTACTGTACAAGAAAAACTGATCGTTTTTTTTTTTTTTTAATTTTTTTCCCGACCAATGTCACAATCCACTGTGTGGGTAGTCCGTTCACTGATTACACGATTTTAGTTTGGAAATTCCAGTTTTTCTGAACCGATAAATCGAGCAATTGAAAACTAAGAGACGTATATTGACGGCGAGATTTGACCCGGCAGAGCAGACCAAGCGGAAAGGTCAACAGACTTATCGTCCAGGGGTGATAGGTGTGCCGGAACCCCTCGTGATTTGCCGAACACTTCGCTATTTACAGCTAACAATTATATTATTCAACGACTTAACAGTATTTGCACGTGCATACATTTGTCGCGTCATCTTAAAATAGAAATTGGTTAACTGAATATGTAAAAATGCCGATCCTGGTCAGCCTGTGCCATCTGTACGGTATGACCAGGATGTGAACTGTATTTAAAAATATTTTCATTTTTTGGAGATTACGCCTATTTTAATGATTAGCGTAAATGAAAACTTTGATCCAAACGGACCACGGTAGCTTAACACTTTTATTTGATTAGATAAGATAAAATCTTATTTTCACATGACGGCACAATGTTGTATAACGGATACAGTGCACGCTTCTACGTAAATTAACTACGGACTAAACCCATCTAAACTGGAAAATAAACTTTTCCAATTTTGTGAACAGTTAAGGTCACTCTGTCGGGTCAATTATTGTCCTCTATACTAGTGGTCAAAATTTTCAGTTAATAAACTGAATGAATGACTAAGTTTCTTCAAGCAGAACCAATCTAAATGCGCACTTAAATTATTTCAACCCTTTTCCAAAGCGTAAATTTCAATTTAAAGTGGCTGTTTACCACAGAATTGATATTGAAAAAAATGGATTAGTGTTAAATAAAGCATAGGAATTATTGATTCAGAAAGAGGAAGTGTTGGTTAAAAATATTTCTTCCTTTTCCCAAATGTTTGCTCAAACTTGTTTTGTTGGAACTTAAAAAACATGTCGTGTTCTGGAAAGGGTTAATATATTTTTTGTTCATGCAAATTAAGCAATCTCAAGTCAAGGGAATCACAGCACTCTTTTGATGATGAAATAAATGAACAAATAAACTAAATGATTAATTCAAATTCAAATTCATTTATTCGGCAAATCAGCAAACAATGCTTTTGGCCAATAAACATACATAATATATGTACACAAATATGACAAACAAAACAATACAAAATAGTTTCACAAAACAGGAAAAAACAGAAAATGTTAGAAACAATTACATGATACCTGGTTATATGCGCAGATTTCATTATATAAACTACTTTAACTTTTCATTACGTATTTTATTTGCTTCCCTTATGAATTTAGCAACATTTAAAATGGTTTTAGTTCGGTCGGATGACATAATAAATGTAAATAAATTTAGACTGGGCCAAGAAGTATTTCCTAAATATTCTTTTCTCAAATCTGCATAAATCGGATAACTTAAAGACATTTTCGGGAGTTTGCTAGTGCGCAAGTTCGTGCGCATTGAAATTCTTCACTCTTGACAGCCTCGGTGGCGCAGTGGATAGCGCACTCGACTTGAAACCATGAGGTTCCGGGTTCAAACCCCACTGGGGATGGCAAGACATTTAAAAGGGAACGATTTTTTCAAGTAAATTGTGACGTAATTTCGGACAAACTATTGAATTTCGTGGGTTTTGTTATAAAATCTGCCTTTTGCGAAATAAGTAGCAATTTGTAAAACCACATTCCATTGGAACTTTTATTTTTCTACTCATTACACGAATTCCACATCTTGTTTGTAATACAAACTGAATTGTATGACCAAAGAAATATGTTAGATATGTGATAAAGGTATGAAAAATCATGTATTTGTTAAGATAGTGTGTATTTTACAAAAAATCAAAAAATCATGCAAAAAAGGTTTACAGGTGTGTTGCAAGAATGCAAATACAAGGAAAACTAATATGGTGACCCCACTTTTTCTTTGCATATTTGAACTAGGCATACTCTAAAGAAAAAAATATGTAAAAATGAGACAAATTAAATTCGGCAAAAAGAATCTAGCAAATGTCTTTAAAGACATACTCGCGCAATTCATGCGACGCAAAGCGGCAGCATTTTCGAAGAACTAAGGGACGTAACTCTATTTGCTTATTCGACGTAAATTTCAACAGAGCGGAAGCAAAGTTCAGCCAAAATGCAGGTAAATAATCGTCTCAGATTGAACAAAATCAGTAAGTTTTCAAAGCGAAAAATGTCAACGATGTCAAGTGAATCAGTTGTGGTGCAAAAAATTCATGGAGCGAAAGTTTATTCAATCAAGGGAACCTGGGGATTTTGACAGTGTCAAGGACGCAAAGTTGAGTTTCGTTTTTTTCATCGCATGCTTACTACAAATTTAAACAACGCTCATTGAGCTTATGTTGCACTTTATCTTGAAGTAAAGAAAAAATGATTAAGCTAGCCTTTGCTAGTGGGTGGGGTAAACATAATTAATGAACACCCTTTTCCAAACAGCAAAATATCAGAGTGGACATTTTCAAAACCAGCTGCAGACGACAAAATTGGTGTTGCTGAAGGAAGAATTAGTGTTTGATATAGAACTGAAAACTTTGAGACAAAAGAAGATGATGTTTCTCAGCATTTTCTTCTTTTGTCTCAATGTTTTCCAATGCATTTTCTTCCAGGTCTTGTCTGGGAATGGGTTAAAATGCAGTGAGACATAAAATGGTTTGTATCTTTTCAGGTTGTTTTAAATGCCACTAGATCTACAATGAAGTAATAATCAATTGTGATCAAAGGATAGAATGGGGAATAAAAATGGAATGTGGATATCCTTGCAAAGTCACAAATGATTGACCATGAGCTATATCAGAATACCAGTATTTGAACTTAAAGGTTTGGTCTATTTTATTTAAATCTAAAACTTAAAAGAAATACTTCTATTTTAGCTCACCTGAGCACGAAGTGCTCAATGTGAGCTATTGTGGTCGCTTTTTGTCCGTCGACGTCCGTCTGTCTGTCCGTCTGACTGTCTGTCTGTCCGTCTGTCTGTTCATCTGTCTGTTAACATTTTGTTGTAACCACTCTAGTACCCACAAATATTGACCAATCTTAACCAAACTTGGTCAAAATATGTATGACCATAAGTTCTCGGATGCGTTCGATTTTGAGTCAGATCGGACAAGGAAGTCTAGAGTTATGTGCCCTTGGACGTCAAAAATGGCTAGTTTTGACTTTGTTACCACTCTAGTATCTAACCACTCTAGTATCTACAATTATTGCCTAAAATGTGTGTTTTCAGTCTGTTATTGGCATTGAAAAACGGTAGAAATCAGTCCGATATCGTCAAAAAACGGTCGTTATTCAGTAAATTCACGTGCAATATCGGACTGGTTTTGCAGTCAAATATCCTCGATCGGGGATTTGTTGTGAGTGCTCCAGAAAATTGAAAATAAAGCCAAAATTTTGTCATTTCCCTTTTCCGCGATGTAAATTCTTTTAAGACCCCATTTCCAGTCTACACCCCAATAATTAGTAAACTAGGTCTCCCAGTGTAACCATATCTGATGACGTAATATAGTGACGTAGGTTTAATTCTTGGAATCAAAAAGTAAACAAACGGGCAGCTGACAGATTTTAAACTAAAAGTGGATTTCGTGGACATGGAAGGATAGAAATTAGAATTTAGTGGTTGTGGTCTAGGTCAAATGTGGTGGTAAGCCTATGTGTTTCTTGTTCTTCTTTTGGTTACTGCAATTTTTCCTTTACAACTTTGTTTTTATTGAAATGAACGAATGTCTGAAACGAACCAGAGATCTACCTCGGAAGTTCGGAGCTTTTGTTTTAATACTCGCACTGAAATGAACGTTAGAATATCCAGAGTATGTTTCCAAAAGAAAACTTAGTCGAATATTGTTACGATTTCGCCAATCCAGATGAAGATTATGTCAGTAACAATGCGATGATACTTGACTACATAGCTTCACAATGAAAATCTAACGGCCCGTCTAGTGGATATCGTACTTACTCGATATATGTCGAGTCGAATGCCGGAAAACTCTGGTATCTGTCGGTGTAAACGTGGCTAAATTTTCAGTTTTATAGTTGTTCGTCTTATTTTATTACATTTCTTTGTAAATTCTTCATATTTTATGCAATAATAGCGTCAATTCACGTTTTTTCGGTCGTTAACACTTTCAGAGGCCCACAAAATGGGTTATCGCCTTCGACCTTCGGTCTCAGGCGATAACGCATTTTTTGGGCCTCTGAGAATGTTAACGACCTCAAAAACGTGAATTAACCCTATAATATTGACCAATCTTAAAAAAAACTTAGTCAAAACATGTATGACCATATGTTCTCCGATGAGTTCGATTTTGAGTCAGATCAGACTAGGAAGTCTAGAGTTATGTGCCCTTGAACGTCAAAAATAGCTAGTTTTGACTTTGTTGCCACTCTAGTATCTATAAATATTGACCAATCTTGACCAAACTTAATCAAAACGTGTATAACAATAAGCTCTTGGACGACTTTGGTTTTTGGTCAGATCGGATCAAGAAGTCAGGAGTTATGGGCCCTTGAATATCAAAAAAGCTAGTTTTGACTTTGTTACCACTCTAGCATCTACAAATATTGACCAATCAATGCAAAACTTGGCTAGAATGTTGGTAACTATACAATAATGAATGAGTTCGATTTTCAGTGTCATCGAGGTAGAAAGTCTGGAGTTATGTGCCCTTGAATTTGACAAATTTGCCGTTTTCGACTTTGTTTACACATTAGCATCTACATTGATCGACTTATCAAGGCAAAACTTGGCAACAAATTTGGTAACCATAAGATGCTGAATGAGTTGAATTTTCAGCTTGATCAGACCAGAAAAAAAGTAATTGTTATTGGCCCTAGAATTTCACAAAATTGCTGTTTCTGACTTTATTTTCACTCTAAAAAACACAAATATTGACCAATCAAGACACAAATTGGTCACAATGTTGGTGATCATGAGATCTTATATGATTTTATTTTTCATATTGATCGGACTAGAAAAACCAGAGTTGTGTGCCCTTGATGGTGACAAAATTGCCTATTTCGTTTTTAATTTCACTCAAACAGCAATAAATATTGACCAATCAAAAAACAACTTGGACATAAGGTTGATGAGAATATCTTTATCAGAACAGAGTTATGTGCCCTGGATTATGACAAAATTTATGTTTTTATCGACTTGGTTTTCACTTTCACAGCCAAAAATATTGATCATTAAAGATTAAGAATGCTGTTTTCAGCTGGATCATAATCTCGCATCTTAAGTTTCGTGTACTTGTCTTAGAAATACCTAGGTAATGTAAGGTGGATCTTGTTCTGCATGGAGAAAGTTTCAAACTTCTATCAGGTGAGCGATCCAGGGCCATCTTCGCCCTCTTGTAAATAATTTGGGAAAAAAGTCCTTACAACTTGGATAAATCTCTCTTGATTCTGCTTCATGGATTCTGTTTTTGCTATTTATGGAATCTGCACTACTTGATGTGAATATGCGAGCCAAAAACAACCTCAAGAAGTACCCGCGCTACAAGGTACTGAGCAAATGTCTTGTCACAAGGCGGATGCTCTAGGTCTCAACCATGGACACCACAATCTGGTTATGTTTTAATCCATTCCCAAATAAATCTGAATATTAATAATTACTTACAGTTGCATTTAAAAATTTTCCTTCAAAAGTAAATTAGGTTTAATTTTGAAATAAGTTAACAACATGCTGATATGAAACAAGCGTTTTCATTATACCAGTCTTTTTTCTCAATTTATCATCTCATGTCATGATGTGTATCATATAATTTGACCAAGTGTAAAAAGATATGTTCTGTGCATAAATGAAGCAGTACAGTGTACAGCTGCATCATTATAATACCTTCAAGTATGTATTGTTATCTCGTTACAGGTAAACTTACCAGCAGACAAGTACAAGAACATTTGCTGTACCACAGGCACATGGTACGAATGAAGATCATCATTGGGAACCCCTGGAACCCCTCTTATGTCATTGTCCGTAAAAGTTCTTGAGTCTAACTCTTAGACTGGCCAGGGCCAGAGTCAGAATTTTTAACTGAAACTGATTCTCCTGTCTGATTTTAGGGTGGTCCCATTCAAAAGCTTCAACAGAAGATAAATCCAATGATAACAAATATACAATTTGTGGACAAATAAGCGCATGAAATTTTAAGACAAAAGGAGAAAATGCTGATTATCAGCATTTTCTTCTTTTGCCTCAATGCTTTTCCAAGTCCATTTCACTAGGGATATTAAAACCAGGTCTTGTTTGGGAAAGGGTTAATATAAGACATCTGCTGTAGTTATAATAGAACTGAATGATACATGTAATCATTACCTTAATTATTTAAATTTATATTATTTGACTTACAGGCCCATGGTACTGGGTTTTTATACGCCGTCGGAGGCGGTTGTATATTGGCGTCATCTTCTCTGTCTGTCTGTCCGTCCATCCGTCTTCTTTTCTTGTCAAGGCAACTCCTCCTAAGTTTTTAGCTGGATATTTTTGAAACTTGGTCAATGTTATCACCTCAGTTGGTAGATGTACATGAAGGAAGAATTGTATGGTTCTTTGATTTTGCCCGAGTTATGCCCCCTTGAAACATAGTCTCTGGAGCGGCGTATATTGTGACCATGTCACTCTTGTTTTATTGTATATCACTGTTGCTTTGTTAACCCTTTCCCAAACAAGACCTGGTTTTGACGTCTCTGTAAGAAAAGGCTTGGGAAACATTGAGGCAAAAGAAGAAAATGTTGATTATCAGCATTTTCTTCTTTTGTTTCAATATCATTTATGCTATGTTGTACACAAATTTAGTCTTTTTTAAATATCCACGTTGTCGTCTGCATCTATTATATAGATTTAAAGTTCACACAATTTTGGAAAGGGTTAGACTGCTTTCTTGTACACATTGTAACAAGTCGTTATAATAAAAGATTTACTTTACTTACTTACTTGTATAGATAGCTCAACCGTTTCCAAAACAAGGCCTGTTTTTACGCCTCTTATAGGATTGGCTTGAGAAAACATTGAGACAAAAGAAGAAAATGCTGATAACCAGCATTTTCTCCATTTGTCTCAAAATGTTCTGTGCTGATGTAAATCATTTACTCCTTTTGACTCAGGTGTCTGTGATATATAATTATGAGTTCATTGGGGTTTTACGCCGTTTTCAACTACCAGGGTCATATCGCGGCGGCTAGAGCAACTAACCGTGGGTTCCTGGTATTTCTCGCACCAGTACAACCACAATATCCAAACCGAGCCTCCAGCTGCTCTCTCAAATAGATTATTCAAACCCATTGGTGACAGACAAATGACTTTTGTTAAATGTCAGAATGGATACTAGCCGAGCCGGGGTTCGAACTCGAGACCCCTGAATTGACGGACTCCGACGTAACCGACTGAGCTATCCGGGCTCGGCTCTGTGATATATAATGGGCAAGTCCAGTCTTTATCAATTATGTGCAATTTTTACACCAGCAGCTTTCAAATTGGACCACACTTTATTTAACCCATGCCCACAAACTTACGCCTGTTGGCGGCCCAAAAGATGAAGACTTAAGGAAACATTGTGAAAAATGAAGAAATTGCTTTTGACAAGTGATTTCTTCATTTCCCACAATATTTCTACCAAGAAAGGCTACAAAATTGTAAACTTTCATGCATGTGAAATTATTGTCTGTAATATTTTGAATTTTGGTGAAACTAAAATTTTGCTGTTAAAGGGTAAATTTTTAGCGTTTGGGAAAGGTTTTAAGTAACCCATTCCCACACAATGACTGTTACTCCCTATAAAAAGGCTTTATAAAACATTGTGATAAATGAAGAAATTGCTTGTGACAAGAAATTTCTTCATGTCCCACAATGTTTTCTACTGAGAAAGACCAAAATATGTAAAAATTGATTCGCGTTGATTGGAATCAGGAAAACTCTAATATTTTGCCGTTTGGTAATTGGTTAATTTACAGCAATTTACCACGGAGAGCTTTTTATAGGCGATCTCATTTAGTTTTTATATTTTCGAAAAATATTGTCAGCGCTTCTGTCTACCAAGCTGATAACCTACATAGGCGCGCAGCTAGGGGCTCGATAAGGATGTTTGGTAGTAATGGTAGGAGAAAGGACAGGAATCCATGGTAAAGTGCTCTGACTGCCACGGATACGAAAGAGACGTTAAACCCAATCAGTCAACCAGTCTACCCAGCTGTATTGAGAGGGCAGCATTTAGGTGACTGTTGTCCTGCGAGCGTTGAAATATATTTCGAATAAGAAAAAAACTAAATGTTCCGGAATTTCGCATCCATCGTTGGAATTTTAGCTCACCTGAGCACGAAGTGCTCAGGGTGAGCTATTGTGGTCACTCGCCGCCTGTCGTTAAAGATTTGTTGTTTTAACAGTTATTCTTCATTTTTCAAGAATGCACTCTTGAATTCAGCAACCCCCTTGGCAGTTTTATAGTAACCAGTCTACCAGTTTCTTCCGCATTTTCCGTTATCTCTCTACCGCCTTTGAAGCTCCGTACCCGCTTTCAAGGAATATTATTCGATAAAATAAGTCAGTAGATCTATGCAAGACACTTAAATTATCAAGGATGTTCGTACAAGAAATATCGAGTAATACATAAAGTTTTATTACAAGGCCTTGCTCACAAATGCAAGGTAACGTCATTTTTAAGCAAACGTTATTGATATGACGTCAAGATTCTGTCATGACGTCATGTACATTTCTTTAAAACGTCACAACGCCTGACGTCTTCAAAGTCTCATTCCTCGAAAACAAGCATGGCGACCCCCCATTATTTTCATTGGCATGCGCTTAAATATGGATCAACATTATCTATGTACAGTTTTGTCAATTTCTTATCGGCAGTTTTCATGATATGGTCTCTTTTGTAAAAAAACTTAGTGGAAAAATCAGTAATTTCGTGTCATACTTTGTGGCGAAGATGGTATTCTTTTCCACACACTTTCTGCATTTGTAAATCCAAAGGGCTTATATGTGGGATATTTTCTTTTTATCAATATGTATGCTATAAGAATATCAGAAAAAACGAAAAGAAAATGAATTTAAAATAAAATATGGTCTGAAATCTTGAGATAAAGCGCTGTTCTCTTCAGCGTTGGATTTTGGTAAAACGTCACAACACCACACCTCTTCAAAGTCTCAAAGAACTAAACATGGCGACTCCCCATTTTTTCGCGGATTTGTATTAACAGATGGATAAATATTTGTATGAAATGTGTTTCATTAAAAGTCTATTGGAAATTTATTTGCGCGCGTATGTCTTTAAAAGAAAATGATATTCTGACTCAACCTGTCTAGCGTTGCAAAAAATAATATGGAACCTAGTCCTCAAAGCGTATTATCCAAGAAGTGGAAAACAAATATTGATTTAAGGAATGAATGCAATTTTATTTTTTTCATGCAGGTATGAAAAATAGAATCTAATCACACTGTATGAATCCGCGAAGCGGTTCATACAAAAGTGTGATTAGATTTTATTTTTCATACCTGCATGAAAAAAATAAAATTGCATTCATTCCTTATAATTTATTATAACACTTTTCTTTTCCGTAAATTCCATATATAGCGAAAGAAGAACTACATCGGGTTTTATTTACAATAAAAACCCTATGTAATTATGCTTTGTGTATGCGCCAAAACGTCACGTGGCGTCAAAGTAACGTCAAATGACGTCACTTAACCGACAGTGCGTTTCCTACGACGAAAACTAGTTCATGGCAGAATTTTCACACAATAACACATTTCTAATGTGCGTTTTTGTTATTTAGAGTGTTATAATGGAGATAATAACAAGTTTAGCGGTCTTTATTGCCAATAAAAACCTCTGTGCTCTGGACTACATGTTAAGGCAAATACCTCGGCGCGGAGCGCCTCGGTTTTTACCTACACATGTAGTCCGTCGCACATCGGGTTTTATTGGCAATAAAGACCGCTAAACTTGTTATTATTTCATAATTATAACACGTTTCCGTAAAATCTATATATAGCGAAAGAAGAACTGCATCGGGTTTTATTTACAATAAAGACTCTATGTAATTATGCTTTGTGTATGCGCCAAAACGTCACGTGGCGTCAAGGTAACGTCAAATGACGTCACTTAACCCTTTCCCACACATTGACACTTTTCGACGCCCCACACATAAAGGCTTTGGAAAACATTGTGCAAAATGAAGAAATTGCTTGTGACAAGCAATTTCTTCATTTCCCACAATGTTTTCTACCCAAAAAGCTATAAAATTTTGAAATTTCATCACATTGAAATGTCGTCTGCATCATCTTTGAATTTAGACTGGTCTAAAATTTTGCTGTTTGGTAATGGGTTAAACGGCAATGCGTTTCCTACGCCGAAAAATAGTTCATGACAGAATTTTCACAAAATAACACATTTCTAATGTGCGTCTTTTATTTAGAGTGTTATAATGGAGATAATAACAAGTTTAGCGGGCTTTATTGCGCAATAAAAACCTCTGTGCTCAGGACTACATGTTAAGGCAAATACCTCGGCGCTGTGCGCCTCGGTTTTTACCTACACATGTAGTCCGTCGCACATCGGGTTTTATTGGCAATAAAGACCGCTAAACTTGTTATTATTTCATAAATAATACGTTTTATTACCGTAAATAGTAATATTTGCGACTAGAAAGAATGAGATATCGTTCGTACTATGTTAAAAGAAGCGGATAGATGTGCGATATCTGTACGCTGCCAAGGTATTCAGATCTTACGCACGTGCCTTTCCGTGACGAAAAACTTTAAATGACGTCATAAAAAGCGCGCGTAACTGCAACGTCGTTTACAGCGAATTCAGTCGTCGTAACGTTATTTTCCATCCCCTCAAGTGCGCTTTAAGCAATAAGTTTTTGAAATTGGGTTTGTTTCAACGAGAAAATCTATTCAAGAGAAAGATTTAAAGATAAAACTTGCAGTTTACTACTCAAAACGAACATAATATGCCGATTTGTAAAGGTCACATCCATTTATCCATATTGTTGACTCCGAAAGAAGTTCCGGCAATGTCAATTTTTTTTCAAGGAGTTATGAAAAAAAAATTTAGCCCATCAAAATGCTCGGATTTTAATGAAATCAACTAATGATATGAAAATAAGGCAGAGCCTCTAACCGGGGTCGAGATATAGGTCTAGTAGTTGTTTTTTTCTATCATGTTCATGCATTTGCAAGGGCGGATCGAGGATTTTTTCCCAGGGGGGTCCAAGTCCAAGATTTTTTTAAAGGGGGGCCCAAGCCCAAATTATGGCTTAAAATGTAGTAGATCTAAATATGTAACTTTACACTGAATTTATATAGTCAAAATTTAATTTTTGGCCAATGCCGGGGGGTCCAGACCAACCAACCCCCGACCCCACCTCTAGATCCGCCCATAAATTTGTGATTCTTTAATGATAATCGGGTAGTAAAAGACAGATTAGGTGACGTGAAAAAATTTAGCTTTTGAATTAGTAAGAGAAGTCGTTTAGTGGTGTAGGTCCCAAGCCATAGCCTAGTTATTATTGTATTTGACCAAATGCAAGAAAAAAAAGAAACCTCAAAACCTCGTTTCAATTTGAGTTCTCAAGACAACATTCTTCGTTTGTCTAGTCTTTTTCATTAGCCTTCAGAATTGACGAAGGCAAAGACAGATCTATGATGTATTGGAAAGGGTTTGTTCGTTATTGACGTACAAACTCCTAACATATCAGTTAAAATTAGAATACGTTCAGTTTGGTCTCGATTTTCTTTTCTTTCAAATAAAAATTTAAAAAAAAATCTAGCTTTGCAAAGTTCCATTCGGTCACTCATGACTCATTATTTATTATATAGAATCACTATTTTTGTCGTCCAAGGTGACTTCTTTGACCCTTTCAAAACAATACATGATTTTAGTGTCCCTTAGAGACGACAAAACGAAAAAAAAACAGACGAAAGATATACTTGTTGAAAATGAGATATTTCTCATTTTGTCTGTATATTATCTGTGCTGTATTGTACATTGATCGTATGCTATCTTTATCAACGGCGAATTCGTTGTTTGCAGCAACTTTCAAATTGAACGACCCTCAAATATTGTCGTTTGAGAAAGCGTGAAATTGGACCAGTTATATACTTCTATTATTTGGCCAAAACGTAACCCTTACTCAATTCAGCGCCATTGTATGAAAGCTTAACGGAAAATGTCTATAGTTAGTAAAACGTTGAGGCAAGAGAATAAATTTCTGATAACTAGCATTTTCTCCTTTTGTACAAATGTTTCCGAATCCTTCTTCATCTCCATGATAATCGTCAAAAGCTGCTAAAGCAGGTCTTGCTTGGGAAAGGGTTAACACGAGATGCCGAGATCTATGAATATTTTGCTGTGAAACAGCCTTTAGGCCTAATGAAGAATTCTCAAAATGATTAGATCTAGATCTATAAATCTTTTTCTTCATTTTCCCCTAATATTTCCTTCTAGATCTAAAATATTTTGTTTTAAAAAATGGAAAATCTATTTTTCCTTTCAAATTAGCAGGCGCTTCTAGCTCCGATATAAGATAAACGGGTTTGAATAATAATTCACAAATCCTACACCCCGCAGACAGAATTGACGAGGACTAAAAAACTTCTTACGTCGTAGTCATTTGATAAAAGACGCGCGTTTCCAAACAACGCTACTTGATTTCAATGTCACGGGACCCTAGACAACGGAGGTAATTAGCACTAAACCAATTCACAATCTCAGTATCTTGGATAAAGCCTGGCAAAAGGGCAACCGAGGGTGTCCGAAAACAGTAAAAATTGAGAACGAGGACCGTGCAACTCGTCCCAAAAACACAATGTAACAACCACTGAAATCTATACGCCCACAATACCGTAAGCCGTGGTCAATTCCATTGACCCCGGTATTAAATTATTTAACAAGAGGACCATGATGGTCCTTAATCGCTCACCTGCACCTAGATAGAATGAAAGTCACAATGTTGTCAAGTTCAAGAGCACATAATTCAAGGTGCGAGATTATGATCCAGCTGAAAACTGCTTTCATAATCTTGAATGATCTGATAAAGATATTCTCATCAACATTATGTCAAAGTTTTTTTTATTGATTAATATTTATTGCTGTTTGAGAGAAAACAAAGTCGAAAACTGCAATTTTGTCACCGTCAAGGGTTCACAACTCTGTTTAGTCTGATCAATCTGACAAATTAAAACATTTAAGATCTTATGGTCACCAACATTGCAACCAAGTTGTGTCCTGATTGGTACATATTAGTGTGTGTTAGAGTGAAAATAAAGTCAAAAACGGCAATTTTGTGATATACAAAGGCCAATATAGTTTTTCTGGTCAAATCAAGCTGAAAATTTAACTCATCAAGGATCTTATGGTCACCAACATTGTGGCCAAGTTTTGTGTTGATTGGTCAATGAATGTAGATGCTACAGTGCAAACAAAGTCGAAAACAGCAATTTTGTCAAATTCAAGGGCACATAACTCCAGACTTCCTGCTCCGATCACACTGAAAATCTAACTCATCCAAGATCTTATGGTTACCAACATTGTGGCAAAGTTTTGTCTTGATCGGTCAATATTTGTAGACGCTAGAGTGGTAACAAAGTCAAAACAAGCAATTTTTGACGTTCAAGGGCACATAACTCCAGAATTCCTAGTCCGAACTGACTCAAAATTGAACTCATCCAAGAACTTATGGTCATACATGTTTTGACCAAGTCTGAATAAGGTTGGTCAATAAATGGAGATACTACAGTGGTAACAAAGTCAAAACTAGCCATTTTTGATGTTCAAGGGCACATTACTCTAGACTTCCTAGTCCGATCTGACTCAAAATCGAATTCATCCAAGAACTAATGGTCATACATATTCTGACCAAGTTTCGTTAAGATCGGTCAATATTTGTAGATACTAGAGCGGTAACAAAGTCAAAACTAGCCATTTTTGACGTTCAAGGGCACATAACTCTAGACTTCCTTGTCCGATCTGATCCAAAATCGAACTCATCCGAGAACTTATGGTCATACTTGTTTTGACCAAGTTTAATTAAGATTGGTCAATATTTGTGGGTGCTAGAGTGGTAACAACAAAATGTGAACAGACGGACGGACGGACGGACAGACAGACAGACGGACGCCGACGGACAAAAAGCGACCACAATAGCTCACCTTGAGCACTTCGTGCTCAGGTGAGCTAAAAATAAAAAATGTCTTTGAAATAGTATTCAATGTATGTTTTCTCCTAACACCAGCGCGGCCACCAATCCCTCTCCTTCATTACTTTAACTCGGTGATTTTGCCAGTTTTTTGGCTTATTCTCGAAAATCGGGGAATGCTATTCGACGGCAAGTGTATTTAAACTTCTTTTGGATAATGTCTCCTCAGCATGGTATCACAGTGTTTGCTTCAAACTGCTTTGTCATGCGATCACAGCGCGTGTTTTGAAGATATGTCAAAATTGATCGAAAAATATCGTTTAAATACTACTATAATTCCCTTCTTTACAGGTCCTATAAGCTTCGAATGCTTTGCCTAATATATTTATCTATTGAAAATGAAAAAATGGAAAATGTTTTTGATAGAGAGAAAAAGCTAAAAAAGTAATAATCTATGAAGACGAGAGATCCGCTATGAATAAAGGGGACTGGATATTAAGAAGATATAATGCTATGAATAAGTGCTCGTATATTTAAAGGGTCGTATTTTAACTCTTAACTTTGCCTTTTCGCTAAAACTTTCGCTCGGAAAGTGATACGAGTTTATTGTTAATTCTACTTCACATTTGGAATTGTAAGATCAATTTAATTTCGCATTTTCAAATTAGCCTACTTGAAGACTTTTCAGTATACAATATGATTATATTTGGCATGAGGATATATAATTATGGAAATAGCATTGGTCTGCACATGTGGACACCAATGTCATCGTAAACTATTTAGGTAAAACTTGGCAAAACGTATAAAAACACCTAACAACTTAATAATTTTAAGCCTACAAAAGATACCTTGCATATATTTTGAATGAAAGATACCTTATTTACTTTTTAGCGGCCAGACAAGCTATTGTCATTGCGCTGTGTCCGTCGTGCGTCCGTCCGTGCGTCCTTTAATTTTTTTCTTGTGTGCACGCTAAAAGCAACATTTTTGCCCGATCAACCTGAAATTTTATCAGAACGATTGTCTTACTAAAACTCAAGACAAGTTGGAAATATGATCAACAGGGTAAAAAACTAGGTCACAATGTCGAATCTTAGAAAAAACTTGTATGCACTTTTTTGCCTGATCTATCTGAAAACTTCAGAACTTCAGAAGGATTGTCCTGTTGAAAATGCAGACGAGTTCGCAACTGGATCAACACGGGTAAAAAACTGGGTCACAAGGTCAAATCTTAGAAAAACCTTGTATGCACTCTAGAGGCAATATTATTTGCCATTTTTTTCATGCATATTGTAATTGTGTTAAGACGTGCAACCGTAGTGTTCAAGTCTTTACTTATCAAATAAACTGTTCTGTTCTAAAATGTATTTCCATATAATGATAAGTCAGGCGCGTCGAAACAGGTGGGGGCATGGAAGGGCTAACCCCCCCCCCAATAAAAATATGCCCAAAATACTGAATTGTCATTATTTTGCACCGAAAACTTTAGGGAAAATCAATTCAGTCCCTCCAAAATTCCAACAATAGCCAGAATATGGGCTTTAGCCCCCCCCCCCCCTTTAAAAATGTTTCCAGTCCTACGGGCCTGTTAGTTACCGGGATGGCATAAAATACTTGTTTTAGCTGCATAACAATGAATAACGTTCTACAGTCTAACTATTAATTTTTCAAATGGAAATTTGTAAAAATATTGGAATTTCTGTCTTCAATTCTTCAAAAGTTTTCGCAATCGTTCGTGTGGAATACTAAAAGAGACCATAAAATAGTTAACTCAACGTGTCTCATTCAAAAAATGCACATGACAACGCCGTAGGAGTCGTTTATGTGTCGTTTGGTTAGTAAACATAAGTATGTGCACTCACTTCGAAAGTAATTGCAATTTTACTTGGTAAGCTAGAACAAAGGGCTTTGGCAATATAACACATCGTTCATTACCCCCATCGAATAGCATTCCCCGATTTTTGAGATTCAACCCATAATTAGCAAAATAACCGATTTAAAGTAACAACGTGTGTTTACTAACTCAAAATGGGTCCCCTTTCTTCATAGCCGGAAGTTCCTCTTCTGAGATTTCACTCATAGCATTTTGCATTGAAGGAGAGGGATTGGTGGCCGTGACCAGTAATTTTCTGTCTGTATTATTGTCTCTTATTTCTCTTGCATCCACTCTCTCATTGACTGGTTGTGACCGCGGTTATCGCAAAAATGGCATCGCGTTGCATTTTTCAAATTTGATATCCCGGTTTCGATCCCAGGGCGCGGCATGTATCCTCTATGGCATTTGGTACTTGTTTCATCAAAACATTGAAGACATATTTCTGCCTTACTGATGTCTAACGAAACAACAATCAAATTACCTATGACTTGACGGAATTGATAATACCTGACTCCTTTCCGAAGCGTGTAGAGTAGACTCTAAGATAGTCGTATTGGTACTTAAGACAAAAATACGCATGAAATCCTTTGATGAAACTGGCCACAGTCTCCTACCAAATGGAAGGACGATCTTAAACCTAATTGGTATGAGTAGCTAGATTCTCTAAAATATAAAAGGTAGTTCAACTAGTAGTTGTGCTAGAGATGTTGAGAGAAATAAATATAGGAATCTGTTGGTTAGGAGTTTTACTTTTATTTTTTATAAATATAATATAGTGTCGAAAGAGGCATTTCACCCATTCTGATCGAACATTTAGTAGATATCAGGCCCATTTTTGCTCCACTGGCCTTTCAGGCCAGCGGGCTATTGTTATGGCGGTATGTCCGTCGTGCGTCAGTCCGTTCGTCCGTTAACTTTTTCTTCAAAAATTTTCTCAAAACCTACAGAATCGATTTCAACTTCACAGGAATGATCCTCTCTCAGATTCCTTCAAAGAATTTGGATTATACAAGAACAACCTGAGTCCTTGAATATCAAAAACAGCTGGTTTCGACTTTATTTTTACTCTTAGATTTATAAATATTGACCAATCAAGACAAAACTTATACAGAATTAGTATAAGCATACTATCCTGTCTTGGTGTAATTTTCAGCTTGATTGGAATCTTACATCATCAGTTATGTGCCCTTGAGTTTGACAAAATTGCCATTTTTAACTTTGTTTTCACTCTGACAATTATAAATGTTAACCAATAAAGATGATACATGTACTTTGAAAGAATCTTGTTGACAACAAATTCTTGCTTATATGTAATTTTCAGGATGATCACATTTATGTGCCCTTGAAATTGACAAAAAAGTTTTTGACACTTCTTTCACTTTGTTATGGATGCTTTCCTAACTTTTGTAAGCAAAAACATTCGGTAATAACACATTTTTCTCAAATTTTAATTCAAGTTTTTAACATTCAATATTGAGATACGTGCCATTCGATACGTCGTACTATCTAGTCTATTTTGATAGCAAGATGTCTCCCCAAATCCCTGTCAAAGCTGAGAACAGTCGTGCAAAATATTTTTGAATGCCATGATATATTTTCTTAAGAAATGTTTGCACTGTGAACGAATGTTCTCAGCTTTGACAGGGATTTGAGGGGATATCTTGGTATCAAAATAAATCGGAGATTACAAGGTATCGAATGGTACGTATCTCATTAATGAGAGTTAAGTATTTGATTCAAAATTTGAGAAAATGTGTCCTTGTCGAGTATTTTTTATACAAGTTAGGAAAACATATCATAATAACGTTATGTAGTTGCCGCCTGTGTATTTACCTTCTTTTCGCTTTGTCAATATTATTGCTGCTTTTTACTTTGTTTTTGCTCTAAGAACCACAAGTATTGTAAAATCTAGTAAAAACTTGGATTTGATTTTACAAGAAATCCAAACCTGTTGAACGGCTCAAATCCTTCAGGGCTTTCTAGTCTTCGAAAGGGGCATGATTACTCCGCCTGAAATTGAACTAACTAACGACTGGAATTTGAGTGTTCAAACCAAGAATTGCAATCGCTGTATCGTTGTATCATCATAAGCATTGGTTGAAAAAGAAACAAACGTGGAATTAAATATCTATACTGATTAACACCAAAGATTTCTATCCTCTACAAATATATAAAACGCTCCGAACACCCGTCCAGAAGTAAATTCCAATAACCAGTAAATGAAATCAATTCAATCCGAATACCCGTCCAGTAAGACTAAAAAATCGGTACTGTAATGCAAGTGTTTGGGGGAAATTTTTGCCTCCGTATACTGAATAAAAACATCAAATTCCAATTCTAACTTTTGCGATCATTCTTAGTTTTTTTTTGGATTTTCAAAGAGAAATGTAGTCAGTGTAATATTGGTAATGTAACGTGTACTTAAAATATCCTTTTAATTTCTTTAAATCATTTAAAAGGTAGACAAATGTATGCATAATGCACGAGCAACGCCTCTTTATCACGTTTTCTTATCGTTTACGTTATGAATGCCAGTCCGATGAGCAAAAGACAAAGACCATACCAAAATTGATTCATTAACCGACCTACTCATGCTTCGGTACTGATGTTACAGGACAAAAAACAACTTACGTCCAAGTAACTGCTGGGACCGTCAGAACCCAATTCCTTGTCCGCCATTTTGTTCGCTCGGAAAAATAAGTGTCACCGGTCAGGCTCCAATAGCGTGATCGACAAGTTTGTGTTATCATTTTAATGGTTAACATGTTTTCTACAACACATAGACATTTGGATAGACAATTGTAACATTTCTGATAAAATATCGCCAAAATAAAACATCACCCGATTACGGCAGTAGCGGATGACTCACTTCTAACCAACCAATTATTGATTTTCTACTTCTCCGCTTTGCTTTCAAGCTCAATTAGCCGGAGTCTCTTATTAGCTCACCTGAGCAACATGCACAAGGTGAGCTTTTGTGATCACCCTGTGTCCGGCGTGCGTCGTGCGTCGCTTGTCGGTCGTCGGAAGTCGTCAACAATTGCTTTAAACATCTTCTTAACCACTGGGCCAATCCTGACCAAACTTGGCAGGCATGTTTCTTTGGTGGCCCCTTTCGAAACTTGCTCGTGAATTTTTGATTCGTCAAAAAATGTGGGTGTGGTAGGGCGGGGCTTATTAGACTTAAAGAAATGATTATGTAACTCATCAAAAATATTCTTCTCCTCAACTACTGGGTCAATTCTTTCCAAACGTGGCAGAAACGTTCCTTTGGTAACCCTTTTCAAAACTTGTTCGTGAATTTTTGATTAGTCAAAAAAATGTGCGCGTGGCAGGGCGGGGCTTATCATACTTAAAGAAACCATTAGGTTATTCTTCAAAAAATCTTCTCCTCCTCAACCACTGGGCCAATTCTTTCCAAACGCGGCAGAAATTTCTTTGGGTGACCCTTTTCAAAACTTGTTTTTTGATTCGTCATAAATTGTGGGCGTGGCAGAGTGGGGCTTATTGGACTAAGAGAAATCATGTGGAAAATCTTTAAAAATCAATTATCAGGTCAATTTGAATCAAGCTTGGCAGAAATGTCCCTTGAGTGACTTTTTTCAACACATGCTCATGAATTTTTGATTGGGTGAAAATTGAGGGCGTGGCAGGGCGGGGCTTATCGGACTTCGAAAAATTGTTAGATAATTATTCAAAAATTTTCTCCTCCTTAACCACTTGGCTAATTTTTACCAAACTTGACAGGAATGATCCTTGAGTGACCCTTTTCAAAAATTGTTCGTGGATTTTTGATTCGTCAATAATTGTTGGCGTGACAGGGCGGGGCTTATCGGACTAGGAGAAATCATATGAAAATTCTTAAAAAATCAATTATTCGGCCAATTTAAAACCAAACATAGCAGTAATGTCCCTTGAGAGACTGTATTCAACACATCGTCCGTTTAAAGGGACATTTCATTCCAATTTCATTTTTTTAAAGTATGTCTTGATGCCAAGATTGGTTATTCTTATGAGTATAAATACTATTAGTTTTTTTTTAAGTTGTTGCCAATAAGCGAGAAACACACATTTAAAGTTGAGACATAATCGATAATTTGCATATAAATCCGAACTGTTGTCCACAACAATTTGTTCAATTTTAACACAAAAATATAAATTTCTCGTAAACGGCGCAATATTTCGGCTTGAAATTTTCAGAATTTTCATAAGGAAATATGCTCTTTCAGATAAAAATAAAAGTAAAATTTATGACAAAAAATTCTGAAATGTCTCTTTAAAACCAGACCCTCGTATCTCATTATTTTCAAATTTTTCAGTAGAAGGGAAAAACGTTCGCAAATGTTTAAAAAACGATATTTTAAGGTAATATTCCAGTATGATTAGCTCTGATATAATTCTAAATCAGTAATATATCAGTTTTATCATTTTACATTTCATAAAGGGAGATTTGGTCAATTTTGCCTTTAGAATGAAAAACAGCTCTAAAATTTACATTTGACCAATAGCTAAAACATCTGTTCTCGAGATAAAAGGTTCTGGTTTTAGTGCAAACATACACTTTGTTACATTTCAAGACAGTAAGACTATCGCATATTGAGATACACGGTTATGGCTTGTGGATGTTAATGATTTTTTCAAACAAATATTGCACCAGAACAATGTATCTTGCTGTACTACGGTATGGTTTTAATGAAATGGATCAAAGTTGTTAAATATAGAATAGTAAAAACATTGCATATAGCTGTAAGATACTCTGGTTTTCAGTAAAACAAAACGCAAGACTAACATTTGTATTGCCACACACTCTTATATATCTATACATTCATATGGTATTTCTAAACTATGTAAAAAGTAAAAAGAAAAAGAGACACAATAGAGTATCTATATTTAGATTCCTCTGGTACACAAAATATTCCTATCTTATCACCCAACACAAAATTATAGTATAGCATCTATATTCGATGTGAATCCTTTTAATACATTTCTTAGTCAGTGTCAGTGTCTTTTTCACTTTCTTCCATGTCTTGCTCTGGGAGCCTTTCTTTAACCTTCTGGTTGGATGGTAGTCCCTTGTAAAACTGATATTCCGTGGGAATAACACCTTGTTTGCACAAATGGACTAAGTCCTTTTTCTTTGGACTCTAAATGTGTAGTTTCGTAAAGGGACGAAGGTGTTTCAGTACTCTTCTTGCTTGGTAAAATTCTGACTCTCTGAAAATCTGTATCGTTGTCATGTTCATATTTGTACAGGCACATTTCTGATTCTTCTTTTACGAATATCATCCACCTCATGCTGGTCCATCTAGCCCTTTTCCACTCTCTGCTTTTCTGGTCTTCGGGCTTTTAAATCTCATCGATTTAAAGTCTTTGAAGTCATAATTTTTCAATGAAATGACGTTGTAAGGACTTTTCTTTCTCCACATTGTAATCACCGTTTCCCTTTGACTAGGCACGAATATCTTCGTTTTTGATTTTGCAAATTCAAAAGCAGAGTGCAAAGAATCGCATTTCATCTGGTAGTGTCCAATTTCCAGGAACTTATGGTCGATTATCTTTAGATATGGAATTGTTGACAATGAGTACTAAAGAGTTGTGGCCACGATCTAGTTTCGATTTCGTCCTGTACACGCGTCTGAATACAGTATCACATGTTCCATCTCTGTATCAAGGCCAGCCAAATATAGTTTCCAGCAATTTGAAATTTCATTTGATCCACGTTTACCGTCTGTTTCCGACCATAGATAGCATTAAGCTTGTTTGTCACCTGCACTGTATACCGACAACTTGGAACAGCAAAATTTTCTCACACTAACCAATGAACACGGAGAGAAAAGAACCGACTGTAGATCGAATGTAAATGTGTGTACTCTATGTTAGTAACGTCCGAACATTTTTCTTCTATTTTTCATGTGTGGCTTTTCTTTTGCGAAAAGTTCGTCTTTTTGCTGGAGAAACGAATTTCGCTGATTTTTTTGGTGTTTCTACTGGCACTTCCCCCAGCAGTTTGTGCTTTTTCTGTGTTAGAATTGTTATCTAGATTCAGAATATGTCTTCCCGTATATATCTCTGGATCTTTACTTTGGAAACAAGTGTCAAAATGCTCCATGACATTTGGGATAGATATGTACGCGATATTCATTCCACCGCTTCTTTATTCTTGGTTCAAAGTAGGCGTTATTACGATTTTCGGAAGCTAAAACAGTTCTTCGAAGTTGCATTCTTCTTTTGAGTTGTTATGTTTGTTTTGGAGGAAACCAATATACTCTGGAGCATTTTCCACTAAATGAGAACAAATCGACTGTCTGAGATGAGTAAACGACTCCGATTTGTGAGCAGAATGATATGCTGCTTCAAACAAGCAGTTCCCTTGTGGAAATACTCTTACACGAGATAAACCTTCTTTATTCAAGTTATCATCTAGTCGGCCTTCATTTTCCGTTATCAGAGTGTTTCTGGTAATTTCCTCTTGGAAACTTATCTGTTTTTGCCTAGCAATTTCTTGCTCATCTCTGGCGGTCTCATGATCAGTCACAGTTGACGTAGAGGCATGCAGGTCACATGAAATATCTGGTGGTTTTGATTTTACTTTATCCACATCTTTCTGAATGCCTCATCTTTTTCTTTCTGCTTTTATGCACTGTCAGACAGATAAGACAAGTATTCTAAGTCAGAAGAATTAAGCACTTTAGACTTTGGGATATATGTTTCATCCTTGGAATTAGATAAGTAACTGTGTTCATTACATCGACTTTAAAGTACACATATAGATATACTGACCACATAAAGTAACGCAACACTCATTCAAAAACAAATATCTGAAAACTTGTAAATAAATTCAAGGATATTTTTGTTTTGACATCATATGTAACATTTCATCAAACAGTAAACGAAAAATCATAAGTATGCTAAGACATTTACAGACAGAAATTTTAACCCAAAGACACCCGGTGTAAATTCAAAAGTCACAAACAATTTCATTGTTATAATCATCCCTTGTTTTCATAAAAAACTGACATGTTCGTCACATCGACACCATTTTTGGAGCGGTTTGGTGTTAAAGAAACTTAGTTCACTCATCCTGAAGGATTGTTCGTTCGCAAAACAGGTTTGTTGGAGGATTAAGTCTACCACGAACGCCCCTTTTCAGACAATCCCAAAAGTGTTCGATAGCAGACGTGTTCTCGAATAAGGGCAGTAACCTTGTTTTGCTGCACAACCGTCGTGTGAAAGCAACAGTGTGTGCAGGGGCACCATCCCTTTGCAACATGCCATTGCCTCTTCCTACATAATATCAGGGACAACAGTGCGCAACACATTGTCAACGTACTAACGAGTATCGCCTTTGGCTTTTCATTTGTTTGTCCCATCCCGCCTGCCTGGGCGTTTGGGTGAATTCCATGACTTTATGCAAACATCCGAAGCACAGACCTGCGACTCTTAAACTGAATCAGTCCGTCTTTGGATGGGTAAGTTGTCTTAAATGGCGAAAATTATCCCAAAATTTAGTCAATAACAGATAAAAAACGGTTTGCTTCTGGTTGAATAATTCATTTGCGTTCGCTTATCCATGTCTGCCAATGTTCATTTATGTGGAATCTGCTGCTATTAGGAATTTGTTCCAGTGTTCAGAGCTCTTGGCTAATACCCTACCGACTAATTGTAACTGGCCCAGTCGATGATCTGGATCGATCCTGCACTTTGGCGTTTGCTATAAAATGGTACCACAACCTTAAAATTGAAGAAAATTTGAACGCCCATCTTTAAAGTCCCCGCCAATTGAATTTTTCAGAACTCAAATTCAAGCGATATGTCGACGGCTGTTTTCCGGAAGTTATGACATGACGCTTAGTGTGCACAGTGACATTCTTTTGTGTTTTTACTGTGTAACTGACAACACACTATCAGTAAAACTATCATTTAGGATTGTTTCTGAGCTTGCAAGACGTTAGGACGTGTTTAACGTAAAATAATAAAGGGACGTAATTCTGGCTTGTTCGTTGGAAATTGAAATATTTCATTTAAAATTTCTATCATAATCCTTCCTTGCGAACTATAGGAAGTACATTTTTGATCCTGGTTTGTTAAAAACAAAAAAAAATAAAATTTGAAAATGTTGCGTTACTTT
This sequence comes from Fragum sueziense, assembly GCA_963680895.1. Taxonomy (NCBI): domain Eukaryota; kingdom Metazoa; phylum Mollusca; class Bivalvia; order Cardiida; family Cardiidae; genus Fragum; species Fragum sueziense. The sequence continues at coordinate 48,381,617 of OY804594.1, forward strand.
ATGTGGTAAGTATATATTATCATCATCATCATCATCAGAGCTTGAACTCGGTTTAAACCCCTTCATTAAGTGTTTCTGTGCATTCTTTGTTGCACGTTTTGTACTATGAGGAACATCTTTGGTAGCCTGTAAGTCGTCTAAAATTACAGTCACATTATCTTTCTTTTCATTATGAACTCTTGTATTGTCTTCTTTCAGAGAAGTTTTCTTAGAAACAGTTTTATTTCCATTTTGTTCGGGGATATCAACATCGAGTACATCGTTTATATTTTCAGTCTCTTAAACACCATAACAAAGCTGTCAGTATTCCATATCGTCTGTGGATTTTTATTCATTTTCTTAAATATCTTTAAAATCATCTTCCTTTCAAAGGATTGTTGTAACCAAATCATCCTCAAGTTGCACATGCCTTTCTACATCGAGATCTGTTTTGTCTTTGTTTATACTCTCAGCATCATTGTTAGACTGTGAAAAGGTTGGTTCTGCCTCAATGATGTTCTGTTCAATCTGCGGTGCTATTTTAACAAGATCACTGCCTTTTTCCTCAAATCACATCTACAAATTAAAACAGCTTAAAGTCACATGTTTCTAAAACAATTAACAAAAATGTATTAGACGAAGGAAATAGCTTCTTATTATATAAGTTTTGTTTAAAGTATTATATAACTTCTGATTGGCGATTTTCAAAAGAAATGAAACAAACTGCTTAGTACATGTAATTAATACAATCTTGGAATATATCAAATAAGAATATTACGGACATTGTTGTAAAATTTATATGGTTCCTTATAAGAATTGTTCAAAAAAAAGAGAGGAAAAATGCTTTGTTACATGTATTTAATATATAAATAAAGGAAAATTAAAAGTATTGTACGTAAGATTTATAAGATTTTTGAAAAATGTATACCAAATTCCCTTTTCTTCTGAGTTCTGTTTTAACAATAGCATAACTGGTTCACTAAATGACTGTAAAATACAGTTTTACTCGTTATTGAAAATATCTCATAAATTGTTTACATGCAATGACCCTTTGTCGGTAATATTAATAGAAATTGTAGCTGTCATTTAATGGAGAAGGTCATAAAAATAAATTGATGTCATGCTACTTCAATGCTCTGATACATTGTTATCAACACCAATTAGCTGTCCGCGGTGAGATATCCGGAATGAAAAACATATTATTTACAGATAAAATCGACTGGTTTGGAAAAATCAGTTTCAGTCACAGTATATGAACAAGCCAAAGTCACCTATAGCTAAATGATATAGTATGGTCTGGACCATATAAGATTAAAACTCTAACAAACATATATTATCGCTAGATACAATGTTCTGGTATGACATAGACGGGGAATAAATGTTTGACACGTGAAAACCATAACATTGTATCACTATATGATACAATCTGGCTGGACATTTCCTTGAAAAAAATCCTAAATCCGTAAAAGCCATAATGCTGTATTCACAGTTGCCATCATTTGGCAGAACAAATTGTTGCTAAAACTGAATAAAATAAACGTATCTGAAAATACGTTCTTCTTTTTATGCCCCCGATAGGGAGGCATCATAAATTTGACTTGTCCGTCCTTCCGTCCGTCCGTCCGTCTGTCTGTCTGTCCGTCCGTCTGTCCGTCATTCCGTCCAAAAACTTTAACATTGGCCATAACTTCCTTATTACTTAACATATTCGCTTCATACTTTACCACAACATTCCTTGGTACATTACCTTTCTGCAGGCACATACTTTGGTGACCTTGACCCCTGGATGACCTTGACCTTGAACATAAATTGGCCATAATTTAAAATCAAAGCGGTGTCGGGGGCATTGTCATCTTACAGTGACAGCTCTTGTTCTAGAACCTGTGCTCAATCTTTGATACGAGGTTTGATCTTTGTTCAATATCTTAAAAAGTATTTAAGATAAAGGGCTGAAATTTCGGGAGGATATGGATCTTAGCATTATTCACCAAATAAAGCAAAAAAAGATTTTTCGAAAAAATACGAGATACTATGCTCTGGTTTTCAATAGACGACATGTTCAGGAATTTTTGATTGGGTGAAAAACATGGGCTTGGCAGGGCGGGGCTTAACAGACTTCAAGAAATCGTTTGATAATTATTAAAATATCTTCTTCTCCTTAACCATCAGACGTTTGGTTACCAAACTTGGCTGGAATGACCGTTGGGTGACTCGTTACAATATTTGTTTGAGAAATATTTATTCCTCAAACAATGTGGGCGTTGCAGGACAGGGCTTATCGGACTTAATGAAATAATAAGAAAATTCTAGAAAAAGCAACTTTAGGGCAAAGTTGAACCAAACCTTACAGGAATATACCTTGAGTGACTGTCTTCAATACATGGTTGTGAACATTTGGTTTATTGAAAAAATGTTGGCATGGCAGGGTGGGGCTTGTTGATTTTTAGATGAGCTATTTCCTTTTGTTGAAAATTGGCAATTTTTGCAACATTTACATGTGTTGTTTGGTCTGTTGATTTTTTTGTTTGCTCTTTTTGCAAATTGATCAGCTCACAGTTCTAATGAAATGCACTTCTGAAAATGCACAAAACAGTGCTGTTGGGGGGTTTGATCACTTTCAGTGATATTCTAGTTTACAATAATTTAATGTGACATATATATTTGTTTACAACAAAATTTATATTGTACACAATCAAATACACGAAGGACTCAGGTGAGCGATATCAGTGCCTTTAAGACACTCTTGTTCAACTATTTGAGTCGACTCAGAGTTGCTTGAGTCCTGTTAGCAAGCATAGTTGGGCCAAACTTGATTGTCAAAAGCTTATTCAGCGACCTAAAGCAGTGAATTGCTGTCATAGTCGTTTTGAGACATCCCCGCATCTTCCGATCCGTTATTACCGGAAGCTATCCGCTACTGACCTAATAAGTGATGTCAGCAAAAAGGGTCTATCTAGCAGAAAAATAATATTTGTGCTCCGGTATGGGTTTCTATGACAAAAATACATGTTTATCTTCCAATTGGTACCAAACAACAAAGGTTATCAGTTGTAATAAAATTGTACGCTACGATAATTTAGTTAGCTAACCGCTCCTTCTTAAACAACTGTAGTCTATTTTGGAAAGTCAAAAGCATATCTTGTTTAATGAATTGTTAAATTTAAAAAGAAAAGCTCCATAAACTAGAGGCTCAGAGACACAGAACAGGCTTATGCAAAAAAATACCAAAATGTTGCAGGTATGAAGCGACTTGGGTAGGAAATGAAAAATACAGATTAACTCGACTTTTTTGCAGTTTCAATGAGCAAAACACTTTATTTTAAATGGCCATCGAATAACCAAATAATCGAATAATGGCCATCGAATAATTCAATAAATATAAATGATTACTTACTTGAAACTCACATCAGAATTGGTGAAAAAATATCGAAACGCCATGGGTTGTTGTTGTTTTATGTTTTTACCGTAAAGCATTTTATACGAATCAATTTTCAGAATAAATTGGCGGAAAATCGTACTTTTGGTACATGTAACCGTAAATGCATATTACGGTTGTAACCTGAGCGCTGATTGGCTAATTTACGGTAACCGAAATTTAATATTGCGGTCATGTTCTGGACGCTGATTGGCTACAGTAGCCGTAAATTAAGCTCGTCTAGCGTGCAGTTGTTAGCGCTAATGCCGCGGCCTATGTTGAATTGATGAACGATCTTTTTTAAGGTGCGCATACGGGAGCACTAATACGTCGTCACGTAAAAAAATAAATCGTATGATATTTATATCGTTGTAAAAATATCTATTATTTTTATTGTTGTATTCAAAGTGTAAACGCTTTCAATGATGAAATGATCATCTATGCATTATACTAAACCCCAATTCCAAACGTTTTATTAGAAAATCAGCAAAATCTTTAATGTTCTAAAAGTTGCCATTTAAGTACTTCATGGTCAAACCATGTTTTTTTTTTTCATTTTTCTTTACTTTTTGCATGGTTTGGGTGGCCGTCACGTTACTGCTTTGTGGGTTAAGGTGCCATATTTCCCCAGGATAGATTATAGTTCAGACTTGAATTGTTCCACGTGCGAATTAACATGATCAATTTCAATTTCTATTGACTCAAGGTCTTTAGAGATATTGTCATAATTTCAACACCATTTGTAATTTCTGTAATCACTAAGTATAACTAAGTCCAGTTTTTGACCAGTAGCGTTGGTTGAGTAAGTGACATGCTGCTGAAGTCCTTTTGCTCATAATGAATTTTCAAATTATGTTTTGCGGGCTCTTTGGTTATCAATATGAAGATTCAGGTCTCCGGTTACAATAATGATTGTATTTGTTGACAAAGTCCGGAACAAACTGGGTGCGTGTATAAATAGTCGGATATCTGTAAATGCCGAAAGCAGTTGAGACTCGATTTTGAAAATAAGTTCCCAGATACCATATTCGAAATTATCTGTCGTTCCAAAAGAGTCTTCGCGAATTCTCTCCAGAGCGACAAGTTAGAGCGACGCCGCGTCCAATTCTATGTTTTCTGTTGGCCACGCCAATTTCATAAGCAATTTGGTAAAAGTTTGATGTTTCGAATTGAAACTGCTTGTCGTCTGAATACCAAATTTTTGTGAGTAATGCGAAATCAGACTTTTCATCCCTAATTATATGGCCTACCAGTTCTGACAAGGGAGTTAATTGCAATTAATAGTTAGGCTTTCATTTTATCCATGACAGCGGTATTGTCATGTTTGATGTGGATCAGGTTTTTCATGTGAACATCCGATTTGGACACGGCCTGATCTTCTACCTCTATATGTTAAAATTTTAAGCTCATTAATTATAATTAGCGTTCTTGGATTAGGTAAAACAGTGCATCTGTACATATGTCTAAAACCAACTACACTCGACACTCGTTATGTCGACCATGGAGAAGTCGAATTTTCGCTTAGATCAAATTGAAAGTCTGGTCCCGTCCTCACAATTGGATATCAAAATGTTTAATCAAAATGATTTCAAATTATATATAGCCATTGAAAATGGTCGATCAGAAATTTCAATAGGCATGTGCCCACGCTCGAAACTTAATGAAATCTGGTATGAAGTCAGTATTCTGTATTATATGGTTATTCCTGAAATATTTTCCAAAAATATATTCCGGAAAATATTGTCTTGGAATTTTAAGATTTTTGTTCAAAAAAGTTGGGAACACTAAAGAAAAGAGGACATATACACTATGGTTTCCTGTTTACTACCCAAATTTCCTCGAAACTATTGTTGATAATTTCTTACCATGTATAAATTAAAATAGTACATATTGCTCTACAAAATTCAATTTGTTTTATTTTGTAAGACGTCATCACCAAAGTTCGTAGCTTTTAAATAGTTTGACCAAAATTGTTACTAAAGAACCTTGGTCAAATTCTATTGAAAATTGCCCCCTCGTGCACACGAATGAAATACATATATGTAGCATTCATTTATATAAATTTCATTCGTGTGCACGAGGGGCAATTTTCTATAGAAATTGACCCAGGTCTTTCCATTCAGTTTAGTTTATATAATATGTATTAAGTTAACCTATGAAAATTATATTGAAATTACCCTCATATACATGTATGCTGGTGCTTATGGTAAAATATACCGAACAAAAGTGAAAACTTTACCCCTACATTGCTTATCATACATGTATATTTTCTAAATAAAACAAGTAAAAAAATAAAATGAATGTGTTTGGCATTGTTCTTTGAATTGGTTGTGCCAAAGACTAAACGTTTTGTTGATCTTAATTACTGGGATGAAAAACGGGCCCTTTAAGAGTGACAGGGGTTGGGTTTTCAGGTGTACAATTTGAGCGTAAATTTTACAAAATTTAAACCCTCAGAAATTCGAACAGAAGAATGCAAACCATGCCAGACTGCATAGATTGAAAGACTGACAACTAACCAGTCAGAAAATGTAAAAAAGCTTGCATTACATTCTTAGAGCTTTTAAAAAAATATGTTTGACAATAGGACCAAAATGGTCCTAAATTGTTCACCATAATGAAGATGATATGAGCCACCGTAATGTTTGAATCAATTAATATTTGTGACTTTAAGACTGAAAACAGACTTATGGTCACCAACATTATTGAACAAAATCGAAAACAACAAATTTGCTACATCCAATGGCATATAACTCATGACTTTCTCATCTGATCTGACTGAAATTCAAAGTCAACTATAATCCTATAGTAACCAACATTATGTATGAGTTTTGTCTTGGTTGGTAAATAATTTTAGATGTAACAGTGTAAACAAAGTAAAAAACAGTCGATAACGGCAATTTCGACAAATTCAAGGGCATTTAACTCATGATTTTTTCGTACAATCAATCTGAAAATCAAGCGAATCTAACATCTGATATACCCAAACATTGTGACCAGGTTTAGTCTTGATTGGTCAATAATTGTAGAGGCTAGAGTGTAAACAAAGGCGAAAACAGCCAAAAACAGCAATTTTGTCAAATTCAAGTGCAAATAACTCATGACTTTTTTAAACAGATTTATCTGAAAATCAAACTCATCTGAGATCTTATTTCCCAAACATTGTGTCCAAGTTTTGTCCGAATTGGTCAATAATTGTAGACGCTAGATTGTAAGCAAAGTTGAAAACAGTCAAAAACGACAATTTTGTCAAATTCGAGGGCAGATAACTCCAGATTGTCTGGTCTGATCTGACCAAAATTCGGACTCATTCGAGACCTACGTTGTGTCAAAGTTTTGTAATGTTTTTTTTCAGTATTTGTAGATGCTAGAGTAAAAAAAATCAAAAGTAGCTATTTTTTACATTAAAGGGAAGATAACTCCGGACTTTCTGGTCCGATCTGACCCAAAATCAAACTCACCCGAGAACTAATGGTCACACATGTTTGACCAAATTTGGTCAAGATTGGCTTATATTTGTAGATGTAAACACCAAATTGTTGACAGACGGATATACGGACGGACGGACGACGGACAAAAGGCGATCACTATAGCTCACCTTGAGCACTTCGTACTCAGGTGAGCTAAAAAGCAGAAGTTTTATTATGTTGCAAAACTTGAAAATTTTACAATGCAATCTTCATGGGAATTGAAATCACTATTGCATGGACATCTGGAAACAATCCTAGCCGAAAAAGTGTTCAAAAATCCCCGAAAAAGGCATACATGATGTTTGAAAAACACCAAACGAACACCGTGATGGATTTGTGAATATCAAACATTTTAAATTCCTTATTATACGCCGTATTATGTTATGGCCCTGCTCGTCCGTCTGTCTGTCCGTCTGTCTGTCTGTCTGTCTGTCTGTCTGTCTGTCCGTCCGTCTGTCCGTCCGTTAGAAATTTCTTGTGTGCGCAACTCCTCCTACAGTTTTGATCGGAATTTTATCAAACTTGCCACAATGAATCTCCATGGTGTCTAGTTGTGCACCTCGCTTACGGAATTCAGATAACTCTTCGTTCTTTAATTATCTCCCCTTGAATAAAAAAATGCCCATTTTCTTGTGTGCGCAATTCCTCCTACAGTTTTGCTCAGAATTTTATCTAACTTGCCACAATGAATCTCCATGGTGTCTAGTTGTGCACACCGCTTACGGAATTTAGATAACTGTTTTCGTTCTTGAATTATCTGCCCTTGAATTTAAGGAAAAATGCCCATTTTCTCAAAAATGCCCATTTTCTCGTGTGCGTTACTTCAACAGTTTCAACCAGAATTTAATCAAACTAGCCTTAATGAATCTCTGTGGTGTCTTGTGGTGCAAACAAAATTTTGATAACTTTTCATGTTTGAATTATCTGCCCTTGAATTGAAAAAATGGCCAATTTTTACTGACAAGCCCCTCTCGGGCGTATATGCGCCGCTCTGCGAAGCTCTTGTTTGTTTATGTCAAAGGGGGGTAATTCACAATTGACAGATTTGACCTTTATTTCAGAGCTTGGTACAAGTGACGAGAGAGATTTTTTGTGTTTGTTTGGCAACCCTGGTGTGACCAATTCAAAGAAAGAATGAATCGTTCCCTGCGCATGCGCATATGTGACATTGGACAAAATTAGCTCTTAACGCATTAAGGGCCGTAACTTCGGCATTAAAAGAGACAGTGCAATGACATTTCGACAAAACGATTGCTGAATGCCTGGGAAATAACGTCAAAATATATTTCAGACTTTTGGCTGGATATTTTTCCAGAAACAAGAAATGTTGCAGTCTAAAGTTTTCACTTTTGTTCAGTATAGAAGAAAAAATAGAACCGTATTATTAAGAGAAATTTCGTGCCAGTCTAATTTCTTAGCATCAATTTTCCGTAGTAAAGTTTCTCATGATTTTAACTAAATTCTGTTTACAGGGAAACTGCTGATAACCAGCATTTTCCCATTTTATATTTCGAAACAATTTTGTAACAATTGAGAAAACAAAAGGACCGTGATGGTCATATATCGCTCACCTGAACTGCTGTGACGCATTGTCAATGTGAAAAATGATGACAAGGGCAAATATTTCAGGCAATGTGACAGTCGCAGTGAAAACTAATACCAAAATAGGCAAATATGTCAAATTTAAAGTCACATTACTTAGGAGGCGAGATTCGAATGCATCTGAAATCACATTCATGGAAGAATATAATAACAAAAGATGTTTGTAAAACATATATGCTCCATCAAGGGCCTACATTTGATGTAGGTCAAAGTCCAAGGTCAAGTTAACAAGGTCCAAGGTCATGGTCAAATATGAAAGGTCTTGGTAGGAGGTGTCTATGTGTGAAATATCAATGCTGCATATGTAAAAGTAAAATGAAATATAGGCCAGGTTTTAAAAGTAGGCCAAATGACAAGGTCAAGGTCATGGTCAAATGTGAAAGGTCTTGGTTGGAGGTGTCCATGTGTGAAATATCAAGGCTGAATGTGTAAAAGGACATGATATATATGCCTGGTTTAAGTCTTTTTAAAAGTAGGTCAAACTCCAAGGTCAAGGTTGCAATATTCAAGGTCATGGTCAAATGTGAAAGGTCTTGGTACGAGGTGTCTATGTGAGAAATATCAAGGCTGTAGGAGTAATAGGACATAAGATAAAAGCTACGTTAAAGATTTCTAAAAGTATTTAAAAATCAAAGGTAAAAGTCAAACAGGCCAAAGTCATGGTCAAATGTAAAAGGTCTTGGTAGGAGGTGTCCATGTGTAAAATATCGAAACTGTATAGGTAACAGGACATGAGATATAGGCCTAGTTTAAGTTTTTAAAAGGTCAAACTTCAAGGTCAAGGTCCAATGTCATGGTCAAAAGTGAAATGTCTTGGTTGAAAGTGACCATGTGTGAAATATCAAAGCTGTATGTGTAAAATGACATAAAATATATGCCAGGTTAATGCATTATAAAAGTAGGTCAAACACCAAGGTCAAGGTCACAAGGTCCAAGGTCATGGTCAAATGTGAAAGGTCTTGGTCGTAGGTGTCCATGTGTCAATTATCAAGGCTGTATGTGTAAAAGGACATGATATATCAGCTAGGTTAAAGTAGGTAAAAGTCCAAGGTCAAGGTCACAAGGTCCAGGGTCATTATCAAATGTGAAAGGTCTTGGTAGGATGTGTCCATGTGTGAAATATCAAGGCTGTATGTGTATTAGCACATGAGATATAGGTCTATTTTTTTAAAGTAGGTCAAACTCAAAGGTCAGGGTCACAAGGTCCAAGGTCATAGTCATATGTGATAGGTCTTGGTCGGAGGTTTCCGTGTGAAAAATATCACGGCTGTATGTGTAAAAGGACACGATATATCGGCCAGGTTAAAGTTTTTGAAAAGTAGGTCAAACTCCAATGTTAAGGTCCAAGGTCATGGTCAATTGTGAAAGGTCTTGGTAGGAGGTGTCCATGTGTGAAATATCAAGGCTGTATGTGTAATAGGTCATGAGATATATGCCCGGTTTAATTTTTTTCAAAGTAGGTCAAACTCCAAGCTAAAGGTCAAAAGGTCCAAGATCATGGTCAATTGTGAATGATGTTGATAGGAGATATCTATGTGTGAGATATAGAGGCTGTATGTGTAAAAATACATGAGATATAGGCAAGGTTAAGAAATAAGTGTAAAAATCAACAAAGGGCAATAACTCAAAGAAGTTGATCGGCAAGGTTATGGTTCTTGTGCACTGCAACTCTCCATAATGAGATCTATCCACCTGTGAAGTTTCATGATTCTACCTTACATACTTTTTGAGTTATGCTCCGGGTCAAGAATCAATTTATAAAATCAACAAAGGGCAATAACTTCAAGAATTTGATCGACAGAGTTACGGTTCTTGTGCACTGCATCTCTCCTTAATGAGATCTATTCACCTGTAAAGTTTCATGATTCTACCTTACATTCTTTTTGAGTTATGCTCCGGACAAGAATCAAGTTATAAAATCAACAAAGGGCAATAACTCAAAAATTTTGATCGGCAGAGTTACGGTTCTTGTGCGCTGCACCTCTCCATAATGAGATCTATCCACCTGTGAAGTTTCATGATTCTACCTTTAATACTTTTTCAGTTATGCTCTGGACAAGGTTTGGTCTACGGACAGACCGACCGACCTACGGACCGACCGACCGACACTTGCAAAACAATATACCCCCATTTTCTTCGAAAGGGGGCATAATTATGCTCAATGACATCTTGTCCAAGTTTAGTCTTGATTAGTCATCATATATAGCTGTTACAGTAAAATCAAAATTGAAAGCAACAATTTCATCAAATTCAAGGGCACATAAAGCTTGATTCCCATCAAGCTGAAAGTGAAAGTCACTCTTGATCGTAACATGATAACCAACCAGGGTTTTTTCCCTTCAGGTGGCCGAATTCGATTCGACTGCGCATCCAAAACGCACATGTTGTCGTAAATAAGATAGCGACCTAAAGTTTCAGAACAAAAAGGTAGAAAGTTAGATCCGTTACATTTTTTTAGTTAAACTATAAAAAAAAAAAATTGCATCGGTTTTTCATCGAACAAAAATAAAACGTGAAAATATATCAGGCCGTATTTGAAATGTTTTGATGACGTCATTTAAACACGTGAGTTTTGGCGTTCAAAGTAACGACGTCGGTAATACGGTTAGGATAAGATATACAAAATCGGCCGATTTCTGACGAATGTATCGTTAGAAAAGTCCAAATTTGGTTCGAATTATCGGAATCTACTGACTTTTGTCTAATACGTTCCACATTACACCAATGTTCGATTAATATAGCTTAAGCCTACTCCAAAGTCATTTAGGCCTAAAATTTCCCTTTCCCACAATAGAATAAAACAATTCTGAGACGTCAAACATTTATTTTAAAATCTATTTTATGTTTTATTCAAACAAGCAACATATTACGATCATGATTATGAATGTGTGTGTGTGTTTTTTTTTTTTTTTTTTTTTTTTTTTTTTTTTTTTTTTTTTGGGGGGGGGGGGTCATTACTTCCTATAACTATCTACTTATAGCTATACAAAAATCTAGCTTAAAGGCTTTTTTCTGTGGAAAAGTACAAGTTTGAGACGGTCTCCCGTTTATGTACAGTGGTGACATTTGTTTTTATTTCTTTATTTTACAGATCATTTGCAGGTTCATCAATTACCAAATCATTATCAAATTTTCTTATGCAGAAAATCCTAAAATTTTAACATTTGCGCCAAAGATCAGCTGAAACACTGCTATTTCGGCACTTTTTAGACAACCCCCAATTCATATACTGTGGTGACTTTTGTTTTTTATTTCTTTATTTTACAGATCATTTACTGGTTCATCAATTACCAAATCATTATCAAATTCTCTAGGGCAGAAATTTCTAAAATTTTAACATTTGCGTCAAAAATCAGCTGAAACACTGCTATTCAGGCACTTTTGAGGCAACCCCCCAATTCATATATTGTGGTGACTTTTGTTTTTTATCTCTTTATTTTACAGATCATGACCAGGTTCATCAATTTACAAAATATTATCAAATTCTCAAGGGCAGAAATTCTCTATTTTTTAACATTTGTGTAAAAATATTCAAATTTCCCATTGGCCACCATGTTAAAAATAGCCATTTCAGTGCCGGTTTTGAGACGGTCCCCATGCTTTCCCTAGATGGTGAGTTATCTTTTTTATTATCTTAAAATGTCAGTAAGGATTCACTTTATAACATGCGACAGTATGAGTCAATTCTCTAGGGCAGTTTTCTTGTTATGGAATCGAATTCGGCCACCTTAAGAAATTAAAACTGGCGTCCAGCGTCTTCCACTCCAAAAATAATACACTAATTTCCCACACAAAAAAATTCTGTCCAGGACACAATGATTTCCCATAGATATATGTGAAACAAGAGTGCCATTGGGTCCTGACCTGCATATCTGAGACAATAGTTTTGTATATTGGTATGACTACTCCCTAGAATGTACATCGTTTTACTAATATTTGATCTCGTGAGATCTGATATGAGGTATGATGCAAAAAAAAATTCTAAATAGGTTCCATCAGGATAGGGCTAAAATGTGACCTAGCGGTGCATAAGAGATATATCTAAGACTTGACCCTGTGACGTAGCTTTTGACCTCGGATTATCCAATGTAATTAAATTGTTTGAGGGTTATTGGGAAAAATCGTTCTAGCCAAATTTCATGTTGATTGGGGAAAATGGGGCCTTCAGATTGTCCACAACATTTTTCTAAGATTTGACCCGGCGACCTATTTTTTGACTCTAGAGGACCAAATGTCTAACGTTTCTTCAAGAATTCACTTATCCAATCATCCTGATCACATTTCGGGCTTTTTGATAAAACACCGTAGTATCAAGTGTGCAAACAAGGGTTTATCAAGTTAGATATTTTGACAATAATTTGAGGATGACTGTTCAAAGTATATAATATCTAGGGTGCAAGTTTTTTTCTAATATTTGACCTTGTGGTCTAGAATTTGGGAAATCAACCACGAAATTAGTATAATTTGCAAATAGAATCATTCGATTTGTATAATAAAATATTCGGTAAAGAATCAATCGGTTAGTAAATAACTTAAATGTTACAGGTAAACGAAAATGCGAACGACATATCAACATACTATAGTAACACCACAAGCATTGAGATTCAAATGATTGTTCTTTTGACTATTGACTTATCCGCGTAAGAAGGGGTTAATGATTATATACTCAGCAAAAGAGCTAACACATCACTTTTTTTAAAATTGCATAACTTCTTTATTGTCAAAGATTTTTACTTATACTTTGGCATATATTTATACTACAAGTTTATGCACTCATCCATAAAACTATTTTTAAGTTTTCTTTATTATGTGACCGCCTAATACGAAAAGGGGATCAAAACAGTTTTTCGGCTCCTGTAACTTGTGATCTTTTTCAATTATTTTTGTTTGAATTGTTTCTGACAACTTGTTTATTGTGGGATTGAAATTAATTCCTTATCTAACGTAACAAGGGCTGTTCACGGACAACGTAGCTTACCTAGACGCACATTCTTAAAAGAAAATGTCAATTGTTCAAGGTCAATGTCACAAGGTCAAATTTTATGGTCTCAGGTATAATGTCGTGGTAGGACCTGTCTATGTGTGAAATATCAAGACTGCATCGCATGCAGTTCGTAAGATTTAGACCGATATGTTTTGACTACGTAGCCGACGTCGCCGCCGACAATGTCACCATCGACACTAGTGATGTAACACTACCTCTACAGGAATAAATTACGCGCCCACAAAAGTTTTAAAGCTGTCTTATCGTTTAACGAAGGGTAACTTTTCAACACAGGAACTCTTTCAGCCAATACAAAATGTTTGAAAGCTATGTGTTAATTTTCCTTTTAAATTAAATTTCAGGCTTTATGAATTTTAGAATAAAGGGTGTCCTTATTCAAAGTTCAATATTTCAAAACAGACCGTCGCATTTACTACGGCCTTATCAAATGGTAGTAGTCGACATGTGTAAATTTTGCACGTTTTATGAAGATTCGTTAAAAAGATATTAAGGTATATGACCCATCATTAAAACACCACTTTCTAGCCATGCGACATGCATCAAATTACACACACTTGTAAATATACTTAAATAAGTTGATTCAACGTGTCGGATTCCAAGATTATGCTTCAAGAATAAAACAATTTACAAATATTTTTTTACTCTATATTCATATGCAATGGAGGTAATTTTGAACAATTTTGTCAAATATTTCTACAAGTATGCATTAATTCAAAATTCTAAACCGTTCAAAAAGCTTATGTTTGTATTTGGAATGGAACTATAACACAGTTAACGAATTACTGGCACTTTTCAAATTTTACCTCTGGCCCTTTGGTGCTAATGATGAGTTGTATACGTTAACAAAGATCTGAGTGGTGCGTTAGGAGTTTGGCCGAGTTTATATAACGATAAACGCTTTCTTAAAACCACGACGTTTATATGGTGTTTTACCTGGCCAGTTTAATGCGTCTACCAAGAGGTCATGGTTTATATACTGAGAGGCAAAAGAAAGTATACACTTTTTGTCTCTCAATATCTCTCTCAATTTCCATCATATCGCCTCAAAATTTTGTACTTTTAATTTCTACTTAGAAACCAATAATACATTGTTGATAAAGGGGGGGGGCGGGTCTCACCCTATTAGAAATTCCCATAGGGTTGTGCCCACGCTCGGATTTTCATGAAATTTGGTATGAAGTTAGTATTCTGTATCACAGCATTATTCCCGAAATATTTTCCAAAAATCTATTCTGGAAAATAATTTTCTAAGAATTCTAAGATTTTTGCTCAATAATGGGGGGTATCCTAACTTAAAGAGGCCATATACACCCAGGTTTCTTGTATTCGAGCCAAATTGTCCCCAAAAATAATGTCTAACAATTTCTTTCGTGTATAAACCAGAATAGTATGTATTACTCTACTTAAAACAATTTGCTTAAAGATTTTGTATGACCTCATCGCCAAATTTTCTAGTTTTTAAATTTTTTGACCAAATTCAGGTCTTAATTTCACCTAGTTCCAATTTTTGTCAACCTATTAAATTAACATTAAAATTACCCGCATATATGCCCATGCTTATGGTAAAATATGAAGAAAAAATAAAACCGGTACCAGTGTTGTTTTTTAATTTAAGTGAAAAGGGTCCAGATTTCTAAGAATGTAAAATCTAAGATTTTACTTAATTAATTTCATATACATTTGTAAATAGCTCATTATGTTTTGTTGTGTCTTTATTTAACATTTCCAACGTATACATGGCATTAATTTTAGCATTTTTTTACACAAAAACATGATTTAAAATAATAATTGGCACATTGTCGTACCCCACCCACCAATAATATAATTGAAGAAAAAATCCCAAACAGCGGAATTTTTATAATGGAAGAAAAAATCCCAAATAGCGGAGAGGAAAAATAAAGGAAATGCAATAATGTTACATATTTAATCTATTATGTCACCATTTTTAACTTTTCCTGTGTGGCTTATTAGCACTTAGACTACTTTCTACTTCTTCCGGTCACAGTGCTAGGCCCTTATGAGAACATATTCGCACATTTATTAAAAATACAAACATTTTTTTTTTCTTTACTACACTGCTCAAAATGATGAAAAGAACACCAAAGCAGTTTTTATTGTATATTAATTGTGTCTTTCAATGTAAAATTGCTAATATTTCTATTGTAATGGTGAACTAGCCACTGCTTTGTTGACATATTAACTTTTCAATAATCTCAGATTTGTGAAGAACATGCATCATTTTCGCATGTTTGTATCAACAATATTTATACAAAATGTTGCACAATGACTCCTCTTGCTATTTTGATTTAAAATTGGGGACTGATATCAAAACTATGTAGGCAATATTGATCTTTTGCTAGATGGGTACCATTGAAATCCGGGAGCATTTTAGGGTACATGTACCGTTGTTCACAATTTTCATTTTTTGACAACATAACCGGTTTCAAATTTTCACCAAATTTTGCATACGACTAGGAGACATATATGGCTAACATTTTTATCAATTTTATATGTTGACAAAGACAGAAACATACAAATAAAATTGATTGAATTGAAGGTTTTGAAAATTTCTGGACTATTTTTCTGATAATTCCTAATAAATAAATTTCTGAGATTTTTTTTTTTTTTTTTTTTTTTTTTTTTTTTTTTTGCATGATGGCATCTACAATGTTGGTACCAAAATATTCCACAGTGACTCATCTTCCTATTCTGATTTGAAATTAGGGACTGATATCAAAACTAACTAAGAAAAACTGGGCTTTTACTAGACGGGAACCATTGATATCCGGGAGCATTTTAAGGTGTTGTTGTTCACAAATTTTGTTATTTGACAACCTTACCGGTTTCAAATGTTCACGAAATTTTGCATACAAACTGGAAACATATATGGCTTACTTTGCTATCAATTCCATAGGCTGACAAAGACGGAAACATACAAAAAAAATTGATTGAATGTTAGGTTTCATAATTTCCTGTGTTGTTTTTCTGACAGTATCTGACTATACAAATATCTGAGAAATTATGTGTGCATGTTCCTATTAAAAATATTGGTCTGAAAATTGAGCTACAAGAACTCTTCTTGCTATTCTGATTTGAAATTTGGGGCCGATATCAAAACTAGGTAGGCAACATTGGGCTTTTGCTAGACGGAAACCATTGAAATCCGGGAGCATCTTTAGTTGCCGTTGTTCACAATTCTCACTATTTGACAACATTACCGGTTTCAAATTTTCACCAAATTCTGCATACAAACAGGGGCCATAAAGGATGGGTTGCAATAAGGGGTCAAAAAATAGATTTTCTTTAAACTTCGTGGATAGATAGGGTTACATAATATCTTTAATTTGTATGTGTAAAAAATCTGGTTTCGGCTTATTTTCCGAGATATGGGTAAATAAAGTGGGTGGGGTAAGATGGACTGAAACACAGTAGGGGTTATTCTAAGTCGATTATCTTTCTTGTTTTTAGCCCCAGATGCGTGAAAATTTGTATGCGTGTCTTGTGATATATGCGTCAAACATTTATGTGCTTACATTTGATATTCCATGTATATCTTTTCCGTAATACTCATTCTTCTTTCTTTCGAAGAATTTCGCTCTTTTTTAACGACCAACTTTACCAAACTATCTCCACATGTTTTATTTGAAACCCGATTTCTATGAAACTTTACAGATGTATTGTCCAGATATTAATGTAACTTTGTATGAAATTTGAAAGAAAAGCGTTGGTCTGGTTTTGAGATATTTGACCTTGACCTTCAAAATGACTTCAAAACTCGGGAAATGCCAAAATGTGATGGTTAAAGCGCCAATTTTATTCACAAGGATTGGAAGCATGGTTTCTTTTTATTGTTTCTAATGAGTTTCATAGCAATATTTACTTTTTTGTATCGTACAACCCATTCGGAAGAATGGGAAAGAAAAGAAATTCTTTTTACTTCTCTGTTTTCGTATCAAACTAAATATTGCACATGAAACATGTCTACGCGGAAAGCGCTGTGATTAATATTACTACCACAGGTGAGTGAAATTAAATATTAGCATTATGTTAAGATTGCCAAAGCTTTATAGATCTATGCAACTTGAATTGTCTAAGATTTTATATTCACTCATCTCTTGATGGACAAGAATTATCAATTTGCTAGGAGAAAACTAATCATTTTCAGATTGTATTTCTTATATGGTTATAAAGAAGACGCATTGTGAATGATTTTACTAAATGACCAAATGTGCTTACAATTAATTAACTTAAGCTAAATATTTATATAACGTTATATAATATCAACAAAAAGAAAATAATGTTAAATGTATAGACAGGCCTTAAACAAATATCTGTCTATCAATGATTTCATTAGATGAAATAACCGGGTAACTCTTAGAGGTGACCAAGTTTATTATATTGAGTATATCACTTTTAACGGTAAAACCATACAATAAAAAACCCAATCATGTGTGAAATGCATTTTTTTATGAATGGGCTGACACATGCCATTCAACCCTAACCATTTTCCCAACAATACGTAGTTTTGACGGACATTCCCGAATTTGATGTTATTTTGAAGGTCAAGGTCGAATATCTCAACAACGGGCCAACGCTTTTCTTTCAAATTTCACGCAAAGTTATATTAATATCTGATTAATACGTCTATAAAGTTTCATAAAAATCGTTATTCAAATAAAACGTGTGGAGATAGTTTGGTAAAGTTGGTCGTTAAAAAAGAGCGAAATTTTGCGAAAGAAAGAAGAATGAATATTACGGGAAGAATATACATGGAATATCAAATATAAGCCCATAAATGTTTAACGCATATATCACAAGACACGCATACAAATTTTCACGCATCTGGGGCTCAAAATAAGAAAGATAAGCGACTTAGAATGACCCCTACTGTGTTTCAGTCCATCTTACCCCACCCACTTTATTTACCCATATCTCGGAAAATAAGCCGAAACCAGATTTTTTACACATACAAATTAAAGATATTATGTAACCCTATCAATCCACAAAATTTAAAGAAAATCTATTTTTTGACCCCTTATTGCAACCCATCCTTGCCAACTTTCCTATCAATTTCATAGGTTGACATAGACGGGAACACACACAAAAAATGATAGAATAGTAGGTTTTGAAAATTTCTCAGCTATTTTTCTGACAATTTCTGACTTATTAAATTTCTAAGAATTCTTTGTTCATGTTGGTATCAACAACGTTGGTACCAAAATGTTCTACAGTGACTCTTCTTGCTATTCCGATTTAAAATTAGGGACTGATATCAAAACTGGGTAAGCAAAATTGGGCTTTTGCTAGACAGGAACCATTGAAATCCAGGAGCATCTTATGGTTGCCATTGTTCATAATTCTCATTATTTGACAACCTTACCGGTTTCAAATTTTCACAAAATTTTGCATACAAACAGGGGACATATATGGCAAATTTCCATATCGATTTCATAGGTTGACAAAGACGGGAACATACAAAAACAGTTATAGAAATTTGGGTTTTGAAAATTTCTTGGCTATTTTTCTGACAATTTCTGACTAAATAAATTTCTGAGAATGTTTGTGTTCATGTCGGTATCAACAATGTTGGTACCAAAATGTTCTACAATGACTCCACTTGCTATTCTGATTGAAAATTTGGGATTGATATCAAAACTAGGTAAGCAAAAGTGGGCTTTTGCCAGACGGGTACCGTTGAAATCCGGGAGCATTTTAATGTGCCATTGTTCACAATTCTCATTATTTGACAATGTTACCGGTTTCAAATTTTCGCCAAATTTTGCATACAAACAGGGGACATATATGGCCAACTTTGCTATCAATTTCATAGGTTGACAAAGACGGGAACACACAAAAAATGTGATAGAATTTTAGGAATTGAAAAATTCTAGGCTATTTTTCTGACAATTTCAGACTAAAATATTTTCTAAGATTTTTTTTACGCTTGTCGGTACCAACAACATTGGTATAAAGAGTTTCCACAATGACTCCTCTTGCTATTTTAATTAAAACCTGTGGATTAATACCAAAACTAGATAGTCAACATTGAGTCTTTGTAAGACAGGTATCAATGAAAACCGGGAACACTTTAAGGTGTCGCGTATAGGCCTATATGCACTCTTTAGGTAAAAGGAATATATATTTGTAGTTCATAGGCCATAGGCATTCTATGTGTAAAGTTACAAGAAAATCCATGCGTGGGCGCAAATGAGACCCCCCCCCCTTCACCTGAAATTGCTTTGACTACCCATACTCCTGCCACATGCCGATTTAGCAAATTTTGCACGTGCGACTTAGCGGAGCATCAAATATTGCCGTTGATCCGTATTTGGTGTCTTTAATCTTTATCATAACAAAATCACAACCTTAGATTTTCTCTAACATTATAACACAATTCTCGGTGGCTAGTAGAAATCAATCAATATGTCACTTTTGCATTAAGACCCATTTTTCCATGACGCAGCATCATAAATAAAGAAACGTGACTATATATTCACTTAGGAAATTGACTAGGAACATTCTACGCAAATTTCATCAAAATTCGTCAATAAATTTAAACGGAGCTATGTCAGATGACATGTTTGCATCAAGTCACATTTTGCCATGAAGCACAGAAATATGGAAAAGCACTAACAATGTACGCATAGTCCTAGGTGACTAGGCACTTTCTGTGAAAATTCTATCAAAATCCGTTCATAAATGTAGGGGACGTGTCAACGTATATGCCTGCATTAATTAAGTAATCATGTCCCCTTTTTCGATGACGCTGTATGCTATGAAAAAACCTTCGCACCTAAAGGAAAGACAGATAGACGGATAGCGGAGATGATTACACCAATAGAAGAACACCTTCGGTGCATTTTAAAAATCGTACACAATCTGTTAATCGGTTTCTCCGAAAACGTGAAAGAACTAGGGTGTATACTTATTTTTGCCTCTCAGTATATATACCACCGATTGCTCGGTTATGCGATGCTACATAATCAAAGAGAATAACGGTGCCAGTTTTATTTTACAGCTACAGTTGTCGCCACATCGTATGGCACGTGTTTATGTTTTGTTTAACGTTCAATTACATTTGAACAAAATATAAACATTGTGCCATACGATGTGGCGACAACTGTAGAAAAACATATGCACAAAACGAACATCGCAGTCGGTCTTACTATCGATCAGTAAAAAAAATAGGAACCTATTGTCGTAAGTTTGCATCTGAAACTTGGCTAAGTAATTACACGCTCCAATCGTTTTCTAAATATATCTTCGAGACTACGTCGTATATTGACACGAGGAGCACGTACATAATACAAATTCACAATGCTTACGAAAACTATCGACTCTGTTCGACAGTGTACGATTGCTAGCGAGTATTAATTGTTTCGTGTCATAATTACCCATTGCATATTGGTCAGGGTCAGGTGAATGTCAACGGACTGAACAAAATTTCGATCCGTTGTCATATGATAGCTCAGGATGGACCATACGAATGTCGTATTATGTTTACGGTCAAACCAAAATTTGGAGAGAAAAAAATCTTATACCAGGTATTCATTTGCTGCTAATGTTGGTATTTAGTGACGCCTGTATATACGAACACATGCGGCAATCACGTGACTTTGTCATGATATGCTTTCCTGACTTATGTAAACAAAAACACTCGATAAGTACACAATTTACTCAAACTTTAAATCAAATACTTAACTCTCAATATTGAGATACGGACCATTCGATACGTCGTAATCTACGGTTTATTTTGATACAAGCTCTTCCATGAAATCCCTGTCAAAGCTGAGAACATTCGTGCAAAGTATTTTTGAATGCTGTGATATATTTTCTTTAAAAAATGCTTGCAATTTGCACGAATGTTCTCAGCTTTGGCAAAGATTTGAGAGAAGATCTTGGTATCAAAATAAACTGGAGAGTACGGCGTATCGAATAGTACGCATCTTAATACTGAGAGTTAAGTATTTGAATTAAAATTTGAGAAAAATGTGTACCTACTATGTGTTTTTGTTAACATAAGTTCGGAAATCATATCATGACAAAGTCACATGATTGCCGCCTGTGACGAAAGGAATTGTGCCAAGGCAATAAGTTAAAAACGCATTTCATATATCTCATTTTCATTTCAGAAATTCTGCCAAACATTTGGTCTTGAAGTGGTGGAGTTTGACTCTATAGCAGAACGTGACTTTATCAGATCAAAATTGCCGCAATGGTTAGACGAATCTGGTCAACGATATACTAGTGAGTACTTTGGTATCATCGATACTCTCTTAAGTATGTCGGATAATATTTTTAACCAAAGCCTCAATTCTGTGTTTCATTTTTTCGAGATTGATAACAACAGTTTCATGCTCAATCCCAGCCAGAAAATCCCCTTAAAAAGTATGTAAACATCAAAAGATAGTTAATAACATTTAATTGTGTCATAGCAGAATCCATGCCATTGAGAACAAGGTTCAGACAGACAATAGACCTTTCATATCGCAGAATACCCATGCGGAAAGGTTGCTGTATAAACAAACCACGGCGATACCGAAATGAATGTCCAAAAACTCCATCATTTATCGGGCCGAACAAGACAAAGGTCCTAAATATAATCTGGTAATTCCTACCAACAAACGAGGTGGAGTCTCAAGCATTTTTATCAATCGAATATTGATGCGCAGGATTTTGCATCCTTCGCATGTATATGCCTACTAATGAGACCAAATAATCCTATTGAATGGTGGACCAAAGATATCTTCTTCAGCATTTGTCTCTAAATCATTAGATGCAGAGCTAGTAGATGGGGGCGAATAGGTCCCAAAAACCTGTTTTTTAAAGTTGATTAGCTCGGAACATCGTGAATTACTTGGTTGATTTTTAAAGAATTATTTTGTGATTTCTCTAGGTCGGATAAGCCCCGAGTAAGTTCACCAAATGTCCACACTGTCCTTTTATCGACACCCCCACGATTTTATCATAAATACGATTCCAGCCTCACTCCTGATATGAAAATATCAATATTTGCGATATCATCACTAAAAGATGCAATTTTGGAGTTTGCAGGCCACATTTTTGTCCATGTTTTTCAGGATCATCATGAATTTGGGTTAGTATTAACTTCCGAGATAAGGCTGGTTGAATTTTTTTCTTGAAAATTCTTAACTTTTATCTGTCATATTTTCCCTACGTATACCACAATTTAGCTTAAAATATGTTATCCTTTACATTTTAGACTTTTAAATGTGTATTGCCTTTCAATTTCTGTAAAAATCTATGGGTGTCGATAATTAGGAAAGATTAGTCATGGTTTCCCTAATATCGACAACCACTGAAAAGGTGCTTCTAAAAAGGAAACAATGAGGCTTTAGTTTACTGAGACTACAGGAACATCTGATAATTTGTACAAGTTGTAAATGGTAGCTAATTGTATTAGTAACTATTTCAATTGGGAGGTCTTTGGTCACCAGGTTATATAGGCTACGGTCTGGCCGCTACCCTAGACTAGTTGCAATAATACAACCAAAACCTTTTAGTCCCGATACCAACCATTACCATTCATCAAGTTTGTGGCTACGATATCGCATCTAGCCATACCCTGATGTTGAAAAGAAGAAGTGGTGTTAATGCCTTTAGTTAACCTACCATTTCAATGTAAAATAGGACAATTACATGTTTAAAATTGTCATCTGAAAATCGCATTTCATATTCGCTCAAATTCCCAACTGAAGATTAACATACATGAATAAAAATGACGAGTCTTACTTTGTAAGAAACATCCTTTAATTCATCACAAAAGTCACACTATAGGCTATAGACTATATGCATTCGCAACCCGCATAAGTCAAAAAGAAAATAATTTGGAAGATATCTATCGAAATCGAACTATCTGTTTAGCTCTTTCTACATGTTTTAATCCAATATCATGCATGGTTTATTCTCTTTCCCCCCATCATTTCAACGTTTTTTAAAGCTTTTATTACGAAATGTAGTCAATGTAAAATTTTGAAGAGAATACTTGGCTCTAGTTTGATTAAGGTAAACTGTCTCAGGGGTTGGTGAAAGTATTAAAGTGTCCGCTGATTGGCAAAATCAAACTCTTGTGTCGAAAAAAACACCTTTCTAAGGACCAAATATCAAAGTTTCTACAATTTTCAAACATTAGAAGTGTTTTCATTTCGTCTTTTAGATTGGATATTTTGGTCTTTTCCGATCTTTACCGAAGAAAAAACGCTAAACTTCCTATTTGAAGTTATGACGTCATACCTGCCACTGAATGACGTCATGGCGGGAAAAATGGGAAGTCATGGGTCATTTCCCGGAAAGCCTGAGATTTCTGACAAACTTAAATGTCTGAGCTTTCTGTCATATAGCGACTTCCCCAATCGATACTCAAAACACGGTATTCATCCTTAGTAAATGTTAGAAAAAATGTTAAAATAGTCAAAGAGTATGTCATTAGTGAGTGAAGGAATGTGCCAAAGAACGGTTTAAGTTTGTCTATATTACTCTGACGATCGAGAAATGGATAAAAACTTAGACTTAGCTTTATACAGAAATCGCACACTTTATTTTTGTCAGAAACCTCATGCTCTAGAATGGGGCGGAGTCAAGCCATTGTATGACGTCAATCCGTGGCGATTTTATGGAAATTGCCGATCTTTATTTTCTCGAAAAATTCAAGTAACGACGTAAAGAAAAGCAAACAAAACTTCTAAAACAACCCGAGTTTGGTGGATCTTTTTATGAAACACGTCGATTTAATGATTTTCTTCCAATAATAGAATGAAAACATGAGACATTGTTCTTCAAAGAAAGGAATTCATATCTTATTGTTTCATTTAAAATATAGCAAACAAAATTTTAATGTGTTCTTTACTTTTTAACAGACAATTCCAATACATTATTACCCTTTTCTAAATGACAGGCAGTCTAAAGTTATCAAAAGATAACAATGCAGACCATAAGATCACTATCATTGAAGATAGCTGAAAAAAGTGGCATAAATGACCATAATGGAAAATGTGAAAATGCTGATGCTGCCCTTTATTCTTTTCCTAATAAGTTTTCTGAAAGAATATATTCAATGGGGAAACCAGATCTTTGTTCAGAATTGTTAAAGGCGTTGTACTGTTTTTCTTGTTTGAGATTCTTGAGAAGTTGGTTTTATCCCTTTCCCAAGCTTACAGATTTTTGCTGTCTGGAGAAGTGCTTCCGACAAAAATATTAACAGTTACAGAAAATATCAATTTTCAAAGCATAGAAAACAAAATAGCCAACAAAACTAAATTTCAGTACTGGCTTCTTTTCTTAAAAATATTTCATAAAGATTGAAGTTATGGATGTCAAAACCGTGTAAATGTACATGTATTCATTGTCTGAGGAAGGATTCAATACAAAAGCATTTCTATTTTGGTTTCATTACAACCTTTATCAAATAGGCACCAAATATTTTGTATAAGCAAATGAACAGAGAATAATCATAGAAGTCTTAATATTGCCGTAATAGCCTGCTTTCATTTTTTATAACGAAATAATATTTTGTCAACAGGTAATGGATTAATCCTTAAGTTTATCACAGTTAAAGACAAAATTAACAATCTTAATCAAAGGCTGATCTAATCAAAAGTGTTAATCATTAAATTAGATGTAGTAGATCTAGTTTATAATATACGAGGGGCGTTCATTCAAGATTTCCCCTGGCCTATTTTCAGTTGAGGTAGGAAGTTGAAATTGTACACAAACATTACCGTATACCTCTATAAGTCACATGAAAATTTCCAGCTCTGAAGTATGATTTGTTTCTCATTTTTGAGAGTTGAATTAATCAGATGAAAGAAGTTTATGGGGATGATGTTCCATCATATGACGTTGTCAAACGCTGCTATACTCAGTTCAAGTGTGGATGTAAGTCAGTGGAAACATCCCGAATCCTGGGCGCCCACAGTCTGTCATTGATGATGCCACCATAAAGTCAATGCAAGGTTTCGGGCACAATCTACGGTGTTCTACAGAAGAGGTCTCCAACACTACATTAAACGATGGCAGAAGTGTGTCTCTGGCTAGAGGCCATGTAGAGAAAGATTAATAAATGTGCCAAGTTTCAATTTTCTCTGCTTATTGGAAGTAGGACAGGGGAAATCTTTAACGAACGCCCCATGTATTTCCGTCTCATTCAATCATGCACATTACATACAACCATTTACATGTCATGTAAAAGATTTCAAATTATTGCGTGAATGTACATGCGCTTGACCATTCTTTAAAGAATAATAAGAATTATAATAGACTTATGCTTAATAAAAGTTATCATTTCTCTACAAAAAAGATCTAGTGTAAAATCTTAATTGTGGATTTTTTTCTATAAAAATAAAGTATAAAATGTGTGTAACTATTCAAAGGATAACGAGTTTTGCAGTATTTCACCTCATCCTAACCATTTTCCAAAATGACAAAAGAATCGGATTACTTTGATTTGAAATCTAATGCTGACAATAATAAAAGGGCAGTGACGGATGCATAGGGGGTTCTTTGGGGTTGTAAACCCCACTCTGTAGCTCGATTATTTCACTTTATGCAGAAATGAAATCAAAATTGTGTAATGTTTGTAAAACGAACAGCCCATTTTGTAAAACGCGAACCCCATCACAGAAATGTTGGATCCGCCACAGAAGAGAACACATTAAAGTTAGTTTTATGCAGTTAACTTTGAGGCAAAATTATGAAATGGAAAATACAGTCATCATACCTCTCCGTTAAGAAAATGTTGAATAAAAGAGAGAAATAATTTATTATTAGTAATTTCATTTTCAGAATTAATGTCGGCCATTTCAATCATCAATCCAACCCAAGCTGCAATATAGCCTATCTAGTTTATTACTGGATCTACACAGTTCCATGTTCAAATAAATGACCATCTAACAAGATATTTGAAAATCAAGACTTTAAAGCTTTCTGTTGTACAGTTGTTTTATGACAAACGGCAAAGTATTGAAATAAATGCGTTTAATATTTACTAGCGTATATATTGACTGTCGTACTTGCGCATGCGCAGGATTGAGTAACCGTAACCAAGGAAGTCGAAAAGTGTAAATTGGTCTATAGAATATTGCAGTGTAGCGTTTTCACTTTGGTTCAGAATGATTATTATGATTCAGACTACGAGGGGTGTTCAATTAATTTTGGAACTGGGGTTATAAGCCATAGTTATGTCGCAATTCAATTTTAAGTTTCTTTAGTCCTTCGAGGGATTCCTTTTTGACAACCGCATACGTACTTCTCAAGTTTTGAGATCCATTACTTACATGCCAATAAATGGGTCTCTTTTAGAACACCTCGCAGACACTGGTAAATTGCACTGCATAAGAAACATGAATACATATACCGACGACCAGGGGCTTTTTTTGTAATCATGGGGAACACAAAAAAGCCACACGGGCTCAAACCAGTCTATAAGAGTGGATGAAGACGCCATGCAGCATGTGTCTCTGTCAGGAAGTCTTGGGCAAGAGGACACATGTGGACAGTTCCGTTGTCATATATTTAGTACATGCCTCTTTAGCCGGTCCTAGACCTGCTCTTTTCGTGATATTTCTTTACTTTCGCCGACATACATTTCTTGTATGAATGACCGTCGATAGTGGTACTATTTGAAACAGTAATTTGAACAATACACCTGTTACATTTGAAAATTACCGCGTAAAAAACTTTTGCCACGCTTTTAATGTTTCGGCTATTACAGACCTTGCCTGATCTTTTCGCAACTATTGCTTGCTAATGACACGCCATTGGTGCTCATAATAGTAGATTATTGTTCAATCATATGTATAAAGCTCAGAAAGCCCACATTTGTTGCATTTATTGCATTATTTCAAAATATATATCGCCACCTTTACACGGATTGCTCTCTGTCCTTTAGGCAGCAGGTGGGGGACCCAGTGGGCATATACCTGTCTGTGTTTCAACCCTTTCGTCAAGATCGTATAACATGTGCCCGATGAAAAACCAACTTTATCTGCTATTTCTTGCATATTGAACTATGCGTCTTGTTCGGTCATGTCGGAATCTACAGCAACATTTGCTTTGGTACTAGCACTATCCGGGTTGCATCATTCAGGCCAGTTTTACCAATTTCAATTTTCATTAACTTCCTAAAAACTGACGTATGTTCAACGTTCGAATGTCCATGAATCTGATATAGTTCATTAAATACATTTGATGCAGATATGTCAAAGCCTATGCGACCTTTAATGTAGACCCGCACATCCTACTTCAGTTCGTTTTCCATTTTGCGCACAGCAAAATAGCCAGTGTTTATGACTGAACCAACTTTAAAGTTCAATAACTTTTGAAAGAGTGAATGAATTCGCCTCAAATTTTGACAAAGTATAGACAGTAACTTTCCTGTCAAATAGCTGCAAGCACCACTAGTTCTGTAGAACCATGATGTATGGTGGACCATAAGTACCACTTTGAATTGAACATCCCTCGTATTTTCACTTACACCAAACAGAACTTAAAATATATCTACTTCTAGCTATATTATGCATTTGATACATTTTATTTGGGGTCTGAAAAATAACCCTAACATCATTGTAGGCAATCATTGTTCAGGTCCTGCACCTCAGTGCTGTCCGATTCATACTGCTACTTTACAGTTGATTCAGTTCGTGACGAAGCATAACGAGAACATATATAATAGGATTTAGTTCAGACTGTTTGTAAACACATATGTTATGTTAATGGTCCTTTTCAAGTTCCCAACTCATTTGCATTATAAAAAAACCTTTCTTTTAAATAGATGAAACTAATAAAAAACAAGAGTTGTCCGCGGACAACGTAGCTCGCCTTTACGGGAGCTTGTCACAAAAACAGCTATTTTTTTAAAAGTAGGTCAAACGTAAGGGTCATAAGCAAAGGGTCATGGTCACAAATGAAAGGTCTTAGCAGGAGGTATATATGTGAGAAATATCAAGGCTCTATCTATAAAAGTGCATAAGATAAAGGCCAGGTTAAAGGGTTTTTTAAAGTAGGTCAAATTCTAAGGTCAAGGTCACTAGGTCAAAGGTCATGGTCCCAAATTAATGGTCTTGTCAAGAAGTATCTATGTGTGAACTATCAAGGCTGTATCTCTGATAGTGCCTGAGATATAGACCAGGATAAAGTTTTCAAGTGCAAACCCGACGCCGACACTAGGCCTATGATATTAGCTCCCAGGGCATAAAGTCCCGGATCGCTAAAAAGGGGGTAACTGTAATAATGGACTCAATTATTTGCTCTTTACAGCATTCTGGTTGGGCATTTATCAGGACGGGCCTACCAACAGTGGACCATACATATGGAGAGCATCTGGACAACCTGTCGACGGTATGTTATTATCAAACTCGTGTATTATTTATTGTGCCGCCTTACTTAGAGTCGTGGTTAATTTAACCATAAACCATGAATTATGTTTCAAAAAAGTTAAAGTAAAGTTTCAAAATTTTCAGTACACAAAATACAATACTTACATTCGTGCTGTTTATACAACAGATGCGGCTACTGGTTTGGGACTACATATTTACATATTCGATTAGGTCCGACTACATTTCCGTCTATATTTGTGTTATCGTATATCCAAATTCGTACATGCTAGCAACTTCAATCTGCATTCACCTAGATCCACTAGGGTTGTCACAGAAAAAGTGATATTTTCAAAGTAAGTTATGAATGTGACGTCCGATTGATTTCAAAGGGGGTGTCTCACGTATAGTAAAAATAACATGGGAGTCTGTCCACGCTCGGAATTCAATGAAATTTGGTGTGAAGTTAGTACACTAGATAACGGTTCATATTCATGAAATGTTTCCCATCGCATATTCCAAGAACAATTTTCTCGAAATTTGAAGTTTTCATTGAAAAAGAGGGTACGCTGATTAAAAGAGTGTTCAAGGGTTCTGGTTTTTAGTTTCATCGCCTGATTAATTCTAAAAATAGTGTCCATTACTCTCTGATCCTGTATGAAACAAAAATACATACAATTCTGAACAAAGAAAGATTTTATATCAACTGATGTTTTGGGCCACACAATTTAAGCGAATTCTATTCTAAAATTTACTTTGTTCCAGTTTGTGTCAAGATATGAAAATCATGTAAAAGTTGTCCACATATAGACTTATAATTATAGTGAAATTTCAAGATTAAATAAAACCGGTAACAGGTTGCTTTTGGAATTTCCACCTAAATGGCACGAATTTCCAAGAATGTCCAAAGTTAAGATTTTTTTAAAAAAAATGACGTTTTCAAATGTTTTTGTTTACTTTTTTGGTTATTTATTTTGGGTTATTGAGGACAAATCAAGATGTGAGATATTTTCCCGCCATTTCCTGTCATTTGTATGTGTGTCTGTCGGTCTGTCTGTCTGTCTGTCTGTTGGCATTTTCTCAAACAGTCTTTGTTTTCCAATCTAATATGTAAATATTTTTGAAACTTGATAGAAAAAAATCCTTGGGTAAAGGCAGTACAACGCTGTCTTTTAGATTTTTGTCAAAAACTTTGGTTGTTTTGGCGGCATAAAAGAGGCAACATTTTATATTACAAAATAGGCTCTTTCTGTAAAGCTTTACATTGCCATGAGGTTTCAAATTTTGTATGTAAGTTTGCTAAAGGGGGACTTTACAATTGGTTAGAATATTTCCGTTTAGGGTTACATTAGATCTTGTCCCAGGAGTACTTTTTTTACAAAAAAAAGAGAGGAAATTCTATGTAAAAATCCTCTTAAATTATTCTTGTCAGCCATGATGCATGTTCACGTTAACATCAAAAGTGTTCTATGGATCTTTTTAAACATGAAAAAGCAAATCAGAAAAAAACAACCGATTCCTATGATGGCATTTGTTTATCATGGAAAAGTGAAAACATTGTCCTCATGCACTAGAAATAGATAATCCAGCTTCCAAGTGATAAATTAAGGACTACTGATGGCTAAACCCCTTGTTATATGACGTCATGGAAATGTGTATAAATTGTGTATTAATACGGACGAAAAGGCTGCGAAGCAGCCTTAAGTCCGTCTATAGATTGAAATCCAAACGGAAATAAAAATGTCGGAAACCCTCTGTTTTTTTTCAATGTTAATTGAATGGAAAAATCAGAGGGTTTCCGTGAAATTTCGGGCGGGGGGGAAGGGTAATTTCGCATTTTTGGACTCTTGTGCCCCTGGCTTTTAACTTCATTTTTACAGCAATAACTTGATAATCCCCTTCCTAAACGCTATCAAAACGACATGTCAGACGCAGTGGATCAATTAATATCGATATAGATAATGCTTTTGAATTGTGTGTGAATTTAAGAAATACAACAACAAAGCTAAAGTTTAACTAAAGACCTAAGCGAAGTCGACCTATGCTAGCTCACGTGTTATCGTTCTCTGTTCAATGGATAATTTATGATCAGCGGCCATCTTGTTTCGTCTGCACTAGTCGACAAATATAGGCCTACAGGTCTCCAACAATTTTGGCTACATTCACCATGGAGTAACATACTGCGCGATAATATGAAGTGGTGTGACACCAACAGAAATATTACCGGAAGTGACAGAATCAGCCTATACCAGACAGCAAAAACTTGAAAAGGACCGAATTGGTGCAAACGACTTCGAGAACTGTGTGAACTATGTGTAAGTGTCAAAATCTATGGATTTTTAATATCTCAGTTATATTTCAAACCTGTCATATTGGTTTCCAGTAGCAAATGAGTTTCGTACCAAATAAATTTCGACCGATCAAGTTGTAGTCTGGACATACCGGGTCTTCTACGGTGGATACCGCCGTATTCGAAAAAGTATTCATTTGCAAACGAAGCATCACCTGTCAACTGCGTGCTTTAGCAAAACTAAAGGAAATTTTACGTACTATAATTTTCGGTGATTATTCTTAACATTATTTTGTCTGCATTGGATTGCTGTAGAAAAAGAAAACATGGAATGTTTTCATGTCTCCATAATGGCATTCATCATTTATTTTCTAGGACGCAATTAACTTCCGCGGTACCCAAGAGAACCACCCTTACAATAACAATGATAACGGAATACCTGTTCCTCGAAGCTGTTAATAGGCTTTCGCCTCAATGGCCTTAGCAGTTTTAATTGTATACATGAATCAGATCAAATTCTACAAAATCATAACTACGATATGTATATATGTTGATGTCACTCATTTGCATCAGAGCGCATTACACTTCAAAAACAGCAGGAAGTTCGACATATGTTGTGGCGTTTTGTTCACCATCCGATCTTGAACGCTATCCTTATGACGTAACGGTTTAGAATTTAAAAGAAAAAGGGATAACAATATTCTATTTTTCAAAGTGAGGATCGTTTTGGACATAATATAACAATAACGAGTTTAAAAACTCTGATAATATTAATAAGCAAATACATGTAATATATCAGAAACATTCAGTAAAAGTTCCAAGCTAGAATTCGCACCAATAATGTTTGCTCCTAAGTTGGGTAAATTCTATAATGAGCATGGAGAACAAAATAATCGGAATTTCACGGGAAAATCAATACATTTTCAAGTGGCGAGCTTAATAGATCAACATGAATTGATCTCCGCAACAAGAATACTCTATAATTTCTAAACAAAGGCAGTCACATGACTGGAAAGAAATTCAAAACAAAGCCGGTCATGTGACAGTAACTGATTATCTAACTTCCGTTCTATTTTCAAACGAGATCTGGTCACGTGATCTACAATAACAATGCAGACGTAATTGGGGGTTGTAGTTTCGGAAGGTTATTCTCTTCCAGCAGGCCAATTTGAATCAGAATTTTTGGTCAGGTATGACAAAAAATGATTAATTGATCTATACCCTACAGGTTTTTACTAAGTGATTGGATATAATACACAAAAACAAAGCGCCACAACTTGTGTCGGACTTTCCCGTTGTTTTTGAAGCATAATGCGCTCTAATGTAAATAGCGAAATATCAAAGAGTGTATTTACATCAGAGAAGACTCTGATTAAATGGTCTTTGATTCTTTCCCAAATTATACGACATAGTTTTGTCGTTCCCAAACTGAAAATTTTGGTAAACATTAATTTTGTATCCAGCATCTAGAACTCTGCTCAAATGATCATAATGCCAAGATGCTTATGTTAATCTATAGCCAATAGCACAGAATATATTGAGGACAGATGAGGAATTGCATTTGTATTTGTAAATGTATTGAATTACCATGACTTAAAATGATTTCTATATTCATTTCAGCTATAAAACAAAAATCTACATGGGTTCGAGTTATTTAATACTCATTGCAAGTAGGCCTAATTGTGAGGCCAAGCACCAGACACATTTCAAGTGAGTTGATTTGTTGTTTACCATTTTAAGTTTATTTTAGTAAAAGTGTACAAAACATGGTAAAGTAAAAACACAGTACAGCAATATTGCACATATTTAGTTACGAGGGACGGTCGGAAAGAAGTTGGACTTTTGACTAGTTCTCTAAAACCATTTAATTTTTTTAACAAAATTCTTTTTACACTGTTTAAACAAATTGTCCGTCTATGTCTATGCATTTCTGCCATCTTTGTAGGAGCTTTACTATTCCCACTATTAACCATGACGTAGACCCACTGTATTAGGTACTGTGTAACCACCGTTATCAAAGGCGCCCTGGTCTCAAATTTGGATGTGGGTCCATTTCTATAGAAAATTGCCCCCTCGAGAACACGGATGAAATTTATATGAATAAATGCTACATATGTGTACTTAATCCTCCCGAAATATTTAAGGATTTGGAATAGTCCAAAAGGGTGTATTAGAGCTCTAAAGTATGGTGGTCTGGACTGGCCATAATTGCACATTTGACATTGTTCTTTAATTTTGTCCCAATTTTTCGATGCATTTTCGTGTAAAAATGTGTGAATATCAAAGAACCAATGACAAAATATATTTTTGAAAGAAAAAATCCTACAAATTTCCTCGAAAACTTGTCAAAATCCCTTTTAATAGAGCTCTATGGCAAATCCAAAGAATTTTTAATTTATATTTCTGATTTTAAGACGTAGAATTCAATGTGAATGATCGATTTACAATTATTTACCCTCCAGAGTACAAAAGGCTTAGAGTAAGCTGTTGTAGTCACTTTACGACTTTTCCTTTCTTCCCAGCAAGCATTTTCATCAGTCCTTGACACAAATAAAAGTCACGTGGGGCGAGGTCAGGGCTATAAGAAGAGCAAAATAACTTTTGTCATGTGTAATAGTTGATAATCTCCACTGTATATGCGGTGGTATGGGACCGTGCGTAATCGTAAAGTAGAAAAAAAATTTCTTTGCTAATCTGGAAGGCGTTTACTTCAGCATTTATTCTTTGGTTTTTCTGAATTACTTCAGAATTGTACTTGGCAATGACAGTTTTTACCGTTTGACATGAAATGAGTAACTATCAATCCTCGTGAATCCCTAAAAGCAACAAACATGACAACCAGCCGAAGGAAACGGCTTAATCTTTTCATGGGCAGGGAACCAGCTCGTTTCCATGACTGCTTTGACTGGTTTTTTATCCCAAGTTCGGAATTATGGACCCTTATTTAATCTTCAGTGATAATTTAGTTAAAAAACTTAACTTCTTCGCGATTAAAATGACTAGAATGTTCTTTTGTTTTGGTTACCCTTGTTGTTTTTCTAACAAATAGTCTATGGTACATAAAACCCCTATCACATATAAGTGGACAGAATAGCATACATATACAACTATCTTTGAAAATAAACTGACCACATTATTGGCAAATGGATGTAGATTTCATCAATATATAATATGTTTATACAGTTGCAAATAGAGAGACAGCAGCACGAAAAGTCCAACTACTTTTCGACCGTCCCTCGTATATGGGAAAAAAGACTCCCTTGTCTAAATGATTTTAGTGAGTTTGTATATGTATAGATTCTGATAATTCTGATAAAATAGCACTATGTCTATTCAATCACTGTTACTGGACTGTCTGTTAATAAATTGCTGAGTGTAACGCTGCACGCCTAGGAGGAAGTAGTGTTTGAAATGAGATATCATGTTAATTATTTTGTTAAATGGACAGGTCTGTTGCCACCCACTGCAAATGCTGATCAGGGAACACTTCAGTTGTGGATACTTACTCATATAATAATCATATTTTGGATAAGACATTATTTAGCTGAATCTATTTATATAGAAATTTAATTTCGAGGGCTTAGCACATTTAAAACTACATATTTTGTTTGTATTTCTGTATCTTAAGAAAATAATATGTCATGAGTTCTAATAATGAGTTTCATTTCTGTATTTATTAAAAAAGTTTTATCTCTTAAAATTTTAGAAAGTTCTAAGTTTTTCCCTCTCCTGTAAAATTTTACAAAATTTAATTACAATAGTTTTGCACTAAGCCCTCAATTTGCCTTATGACCATCATAAGTGTTGGGGTATTATATATGAGCCGGGATCCGGAAAAACGCCCCTTTTAGCATTTGAGGAATCCATATTTCAAGATCAGTCAGTCCCTAAATAGAGTCCTGTAGAGACCCATGCTGCTCTTTTTCCATTGCTACAGGTCATGTGAAAGCTATTGGAGAACAACATGGTTCCTGATCAGACTGCGTGTATACGCAGGTTGATCTGGAACCGGGTTGGGCCCAAAAGCCTTAAGGGACCTTTTCCAGATCCCGGCTCATATGTATTTGACAAGTTTGTCCATTTTCATGTTATGAATTTGATATGCATATAATTGTGTACATGTATATCAATAAATATTTTGCAGACATGGTGAAATCAGAAAACAGTGGTATGTTGAACAGCTCTATAAAGTCTGGTAGAATGAAATGTGTTTCAGAAAGGCCTTCAATGGTATGCATTTATTCTTTATCCCTGAAACAATCTTGATTTCATTGTATCATGTACAAAGGTAGATTTTTCCTATATTAAGTATGATGAAAAACATTACTTTCTAAATAAACTATACCTTACCATAACGTACAAATTGTCTGCAACCTGTTTCAACATGGATCAGTTTGAAATATTGTTGTTTAGAAAAGGTTGCACACGTATATATTTACATGTCTAGGTCTATGCTTGATTGGAATCTGACAATTTTAATTACGAATTCACAGATTACATATTGAATTACCCAGGTAGGTAATTAAACAGCAGGTGTGCAGTATATATATTTTGTAAGTAAAATGTTCTGTTCTGTATATAAGGGCACATCCCCTGCCGCTTAATGAGACCCAGACTGCATTAAAAGGGATGAATTAAATGGGTAATTACGGCTTTTTAAAGTAATTACAAACTTTTCCAAAAGAACAAGAAGAATTTTACATTCTACAGTAAAAACAATGTAGGATATATCAATAATCAACATTTTCTACTTTTCATTCAATGTTTTGATTTTGAAAATATGCATATCCTTTTTCCTTTTGCAATACATATTGCAGAAAATTTTGTAAAAATACATTTTTGATGATTTAATGACTGATCTTGTCACCTCATCAGCATCACCTTTGAAATTTTTGATAATATTTTTCATTGCATGTATTGTTGCATTTTGACAGGGCTTCAAATATTGTTAGAAAAGTAGAAAATGCCAAGATGACAGGAGTTGTGATTTTTAGGGGTCAGTATAAGGCTGAAATGTTACATTTGTTACTTTTGTGTAATTGCAGGTTCATGAATCATGTGCATAGATGAATAAAGATGATGCTGACAATGATGATTACCGGTGCTATAACAGAAAAATTGACAATTTGTGGACATTGTTTGGTCCATACAGTGATTTGTGTACAATATCAATGTATAAACATTCAAATTTTAAATCTGACAAAACTCCACCCTGTTTTAACCAATTCCAACATAATGACGTCTTTTGACAACCTATATGATGAAAGGTTTTGAAAACATTCTGGAAAATGAAGGAATGGTTTTGTGAAAAGCAATTTTATCATTTCCCACGATGTTTTTTAGCCAGTTAGATAAACAAATATAAAATTTTATTCTATTAAGATTGTCATCTGCAACATCTTTCAAATTGGGACAGTCTTAAAAAATCTTTCTGGTAATTGGTTACAAATGATATAGTGCAGAAAACCAAATACAATAGGATATCATGTTGTGACTTGTAAAATTCAGCCAAAGTGTCATTCATGTTTTTTGAAAATTTGAATAAATTTTTAACGTTTTATTTGATTTTTGTTCTGGCTATAAGAAAACATACACATTAACCCAAATAAGTCCTGATTTTGTCATCACTGAAAGAAAAAGCTTAAGAAAACATTGAGACAAAAGAAGAAAATGCTGATAACCAGTGTTTTCTCCTTTTACCTAAATAATTTCTATGCTAAATTGTACGTAAATTCTATCTTTATCAACATTCATTTGACGTTTGTAGGATGTTTCTTATTGGATCACCTCTAAATTTTAGAGTTTGGGAAAGGGTTAAATCAGAGTAATAACTAGTATGGAGATTTGATAGACATAAGGATATTATGCCTGCCAACAGCATATCTTCTGTCCTCTTTATTTCAAGTTGAGCACCGGTCCATGAGAAAACCTTCAACCAAAGCAAATACAGTTTACACTCGTTAAGTCAACATCTGATATGTCACACTTCTGCTTAAGTCGAAATGAAAATGTGGTCCTTGCATCATCTATAGTCATAGGGTATCAATCAGGTTAGACAAATTTAATTATTTTAAAGTGAATAAATCAATTGAAATATAGTAGGAAAAGAAGATTATTTGCCCCTTTTGAGCAATTTTCCATTTCCTGCTATATTTCATTAATATACACACTTGCCCAACGACAATGAATAAATATCATTAATCAAAGCCGAAAAGAATTGGGATAAGTCGTATTCACGATATCTTGAGCTAGAATGATGTTCCCTAAGACTTCGACTCAACAAATATTACGTAACATATTGGAAAACGGCTTACTGTCGTTTGAAGGCAATGCTGAAAACTGTTGAGATGAAGCGAAACATGCTAGTGATAATGAATTTTCCGAGCGTCTTCAATATATGGTAACTTTTGAGAACTATGGACTTGATGAGAGAAAATGTTGAAAAACTACTATGCCTGTTTGCGGTTTTTAGCTCACCTGAGCAGAAAGTGCTTAAGGTGAGCTATTTTGGTGACTCAATGTCTGTCCGTCTGTCTGTCAACAATTTGGTGTTTACACCATATGAACTTGCATGGGTTCGAATCATTCCCATTAGACCAGAAAGTTGAGAGTTATGTGCCCTTGAATCTGACAAAATTGCCGTTTTCGAATCTAACAACTACAAATTTTAAACAAACAAGACAAAAATGGCCATGATGTTAATTATCAAGTATTGTTCGGGAAAGGTTTAAGGTAGTCCATCCCCTAATGAGATTTGCACGACGGAATTATTCGGGTAAGGTCGAAATCAGTCGGCGGATGAACCTTCCAACGCTGAATGATTACGATCGCGTCTGGATATGTTCAGATACGTAACGACGACACTCGGAAAAAACAAATGTTTTATGAATCTCAAAATGGCCACATTACGGGTATTCTACCTTAATTAAAGACAAATTACTCGTAATCTTTTCACCCAAAAAAGACAACAATATGCATATATATTCCAATGATTCATTTAAAATTATTGTGTGCAACATCTTTGTATTTGGACCAAACTCAAATTTTGACGTTTGGGAATGGGTTTATGGTGTGGATTTCAAAATTCAATCAATTTGTTATGATGTCTGTGTGACAAGTCTGTCAGGTCATTGTTCTTGGTCAAAGACACATAACAAGGTCATAACTACAGAACCTCATAGGCCTTTAGACTCTACTCCAAGTTCCAACAGGCATTTGTGCTTCACATGCACATCTTTTGGTCTAAAACACTTTGGATTTTGACGAGATAGATCTAGTTTTCTGGGAAACGTTAAGGTTGACGTCGACATCCTTTCGTCCGTTTCTAGGCTTTGCCTACTTTCATATTACATGTTAAAGGCTACCAGTCTAGGCAGTTTATTTCACAGTATATTGGAAGAAACTCATCAAATTAACGTGTTTTATAAAGATCCGCCTAACTCGATTGTTTAATAGTTTTGTTTGCTTTACGTCAATTGTCACCCACCAATTGGTTTGAAATCGTTAACCTAAGTGGGCGAGCAGCTGGAGGCTCGGTAAGGGTGTTGTGGTAGTACTGGTTTGAGAAACAACAGGAATCCATGAGTAGGTGCTCCAGCCGCCGCGATATGACCCTGGTAGTTGAAAACGGCGTAAAACCCCAATAAACTCAAACTTTTCTTTACGTCGTTACTTGAATGATTTTCGAGAAAATAAAGATCGGCAATTTCCGTAAAGCTGCCATGAAGTGACGTCATTCAATGGCTTGACACCGCCCCCAATCTAGAGCATGAGGTTTCTGACAAAGATAAAGTGTGCGACTTCTCTGTCATAAAGCGAAGTCAAAGTTTTTATCCATTTCTCGATCGCCAGAGTAATACAGACAAACTTAAACCGTTCTTTGGCACATTCCTTCACTCACTAACGACATATTCTTTGACTGTTTTAACATTTTTTCTAACATTTACTAAGGATGAATTCCGTGTTTTAAGTTTCAATTGGGGAGGCCGCTTTTATGACAGAAAAGTGGGACATTTAACTTTGTCAGAAATCTCAGGTTTTCCGGGAAATGACCAATGACTTCCCGTTTTTCCCGCCATGACGTCATTATTTGGCCTGTATGACGTCATCACTTCAAATCGGAAGTTTAGCTTTTTTCTTCGGTAAAGATCGGAAAAGACCAAAATATCAAATTTTAAAGACGAAATAAAAACACTTAAAATGTTTGATAATTGAAGAAAATTTGATATTTGGTTATTAAAAAGATGTTTTTTTCGACACAAGAGTTTAAGATTTACGAACTGAGAATGAATACACCACTTTCTAACCTAACGAAATGCATCAAATTACACACACTTGTAAATACACTTCACATAAGTTGATTCACCAGGCCGGATTTCAAGATGCTTCAAGAAGAAAATAATTCACAAATATTATTTTACTCTATATTTACATGCAAGGGAGGTAATTTTGAACATTTTGTCAAATATTTACATAAGTATGCATCAATTCAAAAGAATACAATGCTGTAATAGTCTTTTATAGGTGGCCTTCCATATCATGAATTTCCATTAGTGGCTCTTAGAGCAACATCATTACATACACTTAAAGGCACTTCTAACGCAACACTTACTCTTTTGATAATAACTTGAAATGTGATGAACCATTTTTCATCAAATTTTCAACAAATTTAATTCATTCACAATTGCATAAAATCTGTAATTTTCATAAAGAAACATTGAGTAGAAAGGATTAAATTTGCAATTCATATATTATTACTAGAAAACAAAAAGTCGCATGATGAAGCAGTGGTATGAGATATGTGCATGATTTGGTGACGCTGCTTTGATGCTATTGAATTCTGAAATTGCCTGGGGTTTTGTGACATTTCATATTTGAGTCTTAGTGTAAAACCTAAACATTTTTCATGTTAAGATCTGTCAATTTTAATGAAATTGACAGAAAGTATGTACACGTAGTTGATTTATATTTGCTAAACATTTCATGAAATATACTGCATTATTTATTTGATGATAATGAAAATTGTTAAGTGTTGCGTTGGAAGTTTATATTAAAACATTGCGGGGCCACTTTGGGTGCTTTATCGTACGGGTTCTAGGCGTCTTTTTATTTTATAACATAAGGCTTGACCTTTTTTGCATGTCATAGTGTCACTTATGATGGTGTATAGGCAATTTGACCAGGTATAAAAGAAAATTGCCACTGTATACATGTTTGCCTATTTTGGGGACAATATTAGTAATTTTGTAAATAAAAGTAATATTTATATTGCATCTTTATTTTTTCAATGATTGTTTTGAGCATGAAATTTTGACAAAGACTCTAACATACGTTACTTTGATATTTAGTTTTGCTCTTTCAATAAATTTTACTGAAAAAATATGCATTTTAGCTAACCTGAGCATCTAGTGCTCGAGGTGAGGTATTATGATTGGTCTGTTGTCCGGCTTCTATCTATCTGTCTAAATGTCATCTGTCCGTCCGTCAACTTTTAACAAAAAATTCTCTCCTCCTAAACTATAAGGCATAAAGTCTTGAAATTTTATATGTAGCATCGTCTCAAAGCCCTTTAACAAAATACTCCAAATCATTGTGATACATGGAAAATTAGCCCTGTGTTGTTGATATCGAATTTCATAAAGAGATAAAGGAAATTTTGTACAATCTTCTTCTCCTGACCCATTGGGCATAGAGCTTTAAAATTTTGTGAGTATAATCGTCTAAAGGCTGTAGTACAGCGACGGCGAGAGCGAAGGAGGTGGTACAGGTAGAATGATTAACGAAGCAACACAACGTCCATTATCAGCTATTATTTTATTTACATTATTTACACGCGACCAAGTAACCTGTCTACTCTACTCCAGTCTCCAGTCTGTCTCAGTCTGCGGCTGCGGCGGTTAACAGCCTCTTATATACTCAGCCACTGGTTATACAACACTCTCAGGTCACGCCCCTCGAAACGTGCTCAAGTCACGTTTCTCAACACGTGATATCCCCGAGAGTATTGCACAACTACAGTGCTGGCACTCATCGTGTTACATCCGCCCTTTTCTTTTTAAAATTTGTAAACCTTGTTTACAAATTAAATATAAAGTTATTAATCAAAATTACGTCATGATACAAGAAAAAGAAATAAATAAAACTGTATGGCATTCCTGTTGTAACCCACATCACTTACTAAATTAACTAGAATCTTGACTGTACTATATCAACAGAGGAGTGATGTCCATACTTGAAAGTTAAATAGAAACCTAACACCTTACGTGGATGATAAATGACAATTGACAATAATAATTAATTGACACCTAACTGAATTAAACAGAAAGAACATTAACAATGGCAATTGAACATTTATTTTTAACCTAACCGTAAACCTTAAACTAGCATACTAGCAAAGTAAAACTTAACTTAACCCCTACCTTGAATTTAAATATTGGTCCTTATTTATTGCACATAAATTCTGTTACACTACACAATGTCCATGACTAATCATTCCTGCATCTCAGTGTATTTACAATGTTCGTCTGTCTCGTCCTCCTCGTATTCTGTCTCGTCCTCCTCGTATTCAGTCTCGTCCTCCTCATCGTCATCCACAGCCTCGTGTCCCTCATTTCCGAGATGTAAACAGTTTTCGCAATCTTTGGCATGTGGTCGATCTACCCGAACGACCACACAGTCATCATCATCTGTAGCGTTTTCTGGGTTGACGAGGATGCAATCGTCGTCGTCATCGTCCCCGGTAATATCCTTAAATTTAAAATGGTCCAGTACAGCAGCAGTCACTTGCACGGACAGGTGTCCAATATACCTGTCCGGCATCTGGTTGTAGTTATTTTCACGTACTACACGTTCAATAATTTTTGAAACTTTATGAAAGTGTTCCATATTTTCGTAAGCCATCTAAAGTGTCGAATGTTCGGTGTTCGTAGAATGAAGATTAAAGCACAAGTGAGAGATATTTTAATTTTCTGGACATATAGGTAAGTTTATCAAAGTTTATCAAGGCAATTATTTTCTATAGTTCTCTCAATTATTCTTATCAACTTGTTTGTGTCCAATTATTGGTTTCCATGTAATTACTACGATTTACTACGACAGTCTTATCAGCCATCTATCTACTGTTCTGTATGTTAATTAACCATTTCATGGGCGGTCAACAGGTATGGATACAGTGTAGGTATCCTTTGGTCGGTGCTCGACACTGCCTCAGTAGATGGTTCTTTCCCATCGATCTCCATGGTTTGGAGTTCAACTCCCGTCGAATCCTCGGCCTGTCGTTGTCGCTTCACACACCTTTTACATAAGCAATCTGGCAGAAATTTTCTAATTCTCGGCATAATACAATAGCGAACTACAACAGCAAAGGCAGCCACCAGAGTTAGCACAAGACTAGCAATATACCAAAAATTAAACCTTGTATGTCCGTCTACATAGTGCACATTATGTAGTTGACGTAGTAAAAAGTCCAAGGGCATGTCGTTTATAGTCGTCAGTTGTTCTGGTATGTCAATGTTCGAGACATTAGGAAATTGTTCTTTAAAAGGTTTCCAAACCACGTCATCGGTAAAATTTGCAATTTTCAACTGTGTGTATTGTTCATGAGTCATGTTTGTCTTACCCACAACGTAGGGTTGTGATAAAGTAAAGAATTTATTCGAAGCAATACAACCACTGTCTAACTTAATTACGTCAACAGGCGACCTAGTATGAGCCTCAGTATGCAGGCCATTACATACTAATGCAAAACTCAAGTTCGTCCGCGAAATAATCAACCATGTGGTATCAAGTAAGTATTTAGCTATAGGCAATCTCTCTTGAGATACTTGCGGTGTACAGTAGTCTGTTTTCCTTGCGTCCACAAACAAATTAATTAAACAGGTATGATCTACATTTACCGGGAATTCAGGACTTATTAAAGTACAAAATTTCGTGCGATGGTGACTACAAGTCTGAACTTCTG
This sequence comes from Fragum sueziense, assembly GCA_963680895.1. Classification (NCBI taxonomy): domain Eukaryota; kingdom Metazoa; phylum Mollusca; class Bivalvia; order Cardiida; family Cardiidae; genus Fragum; species Fragum sueziense. The sequence goes on from OY804594.1 coordinate 48,424,666, forward strand.
TGTCAGAAAGTAAACGATATCTTGTTCGTGCTTTATCTATTAAGAACGCGTTACTTTCTAATTTGTAATTAGCCAATAAATCAGTATGTTTTGTTTTCCCTCGGTGATTGACACCAACAGGTGGTGGTACGGGAATTGAGATAGCCTCAAAAACTTCATAGCGGTTATCTAGCCTTATCACTGGGATTGATAAAATAATAATTATTTTGCCATTAACGAAGGCTGTTTCTGTTCGCATATACTTATAAAACTCCCATATCTCAGTTTTTGGGTCGTTAATTAGTGACATTAAATCAGGCAACGCCTTCTGAATTTCAACTAACAAGCTTTGTAATCTCGGTGGACTAATTATCGTTACAGGAAGTTTTCCAAGCGCCAAATAATCTAAATCAGCTCTCAACTGCGTGAGATATGTTTTCGCATTTTGTGTGAGAATAGTTATTTCACTTATTAGAAGATTCAGGTAACTGTATATTTCCAAAAATCGGCGGTTTTCGCTGATTTGCTTGGTAAGTTCTTGAGCCATAGCATTTATTTTTATATCCATTGCGTAAAGACTTCTGATTATTTTAGACTTTGTTCTTCGGTTTTCGCGAATGAGTGTTCTTGACTCGTTTATAATTGTCAGACTTTGCTCAACAATATCACGGGTGGTAAACTTTGGAACGACCTCCAAAAAGAGGTAGTGAATTTCTGTTCCCATAGCACATCCGGGAACTCGCGAGGTCGGTCCAATGGCTAAAAACGTGTAAACAAAGGTAGGTGTCGGTGGTTCTTCGATTGTTTTCTAGGTTTCTAGCGAAAAATTGGACAATTATGGCAATGCTATGTCGTGTAAAAATGACTTCTCAACGCATACGGCTCAAAACTGCGGTCGAAACCGAAGTAATTTCCGCTGGATCGTTTTTAAAAGTTCGAGCACGATAATGCTTTTTCACAACAGTTTGTCAACAACCTGTCACCTTTTTGTATAATTTGTGGTTTTCCGCGAAGAATACAGCCCCGGTACGTTCGTCCTGGGGAAACGAGTACTCTGTATCACATATCCTGTTAAAAACGGCAACAGGGTGCATTATTTAAGAAAATGATTGAGAAAATTCCAGTAGAGGTCGTTCCAATAAGGTAGAGCTTGTTCCAATTTGAATGAGATCGTTCCCAGTGCTCTCCTGTTTTATACAATGAAATAATACCTGTGATATCAGACCAGCCAAACTAAGACAAATATTAATGATGGCGTTTGAAATATCAGAATTATCGTCATATCAGAGGCGTCGTTTTGTCTTGTGTGGTTACTTTGTTTTACATGAAAGTCTGTTTCTTATGTTTCTTAAACTCTACGCATGGATCTCTTAAAATGCACTTTTAGCTCACCTAAGCACGAAGTGCTCGAGGTGCGCTTTTGTGGTCACTTTTTGTCAGTCGTCCATCCGTCTGTCTGTATGTCCGTCTACACTCTAGCATCCGCAAGCTTTATAAGCCAATCTTAAACAAACTTGGTCAAAATAATGATAGTCGTAAGTTCTTGGATGAGTTCGATTATGAGCCTAATAGAACCAGAAAGTACTAAGTGATCTGCATTTGAATGTCAAAAAGGCTGTTTTTGACTTAGTTTACACTTTAGCATCTACAGATATTGATCAACCAAGACAAGACTTGGACAGAAAAGTTGATGATAATAACATCTTGGGCAGGTTTAATTTTCGCCTGATTGAAAATGAACCTCTGGAGTTATCTGCACTTGATTTTGACAAAATTGCCATTTTCGACCTTGTTTCCGCTCTAGCATCCACAAATATTTATCAATCATCACAAAACTTGGACAGAATATTGTTGAACATAAGATCTTGTATAGGTAAACTTTTCTGCCTGATTAGAATGATACATCTTGAGTTATCTGCCCTCGAATTTGACAAAATTGCGATTTTCGACTTTACTTTCACTCTTCAGCATTCACAGTTTCTTTCAATCAAAATTATATCCAAAGAAATAAGATTTTCAGAGAATAAGATATTACTTAAAAGAAAATTTAAGCCTAATCAGAATGCATCTATAGTTATCTGCTTTTGATTCTGACAAAATTGCCATTTTGGACTTTGTTTTCACTAGTCTAGCCACTACAAATATTTTTCAATTAAGAAAAGAACTTGGACTGAATATTGTTGACCATAGGATCTTGCATAGGTAAAACTTTCATCCTGATAAGAATGATGCATCTTGAGTTATCTGCCCTCGAATTTGACAAAACTGCAATTTTCGACTTTACTTTCACTCTTCAGCATTCACTATTTCTTCGAACTCATCCAAGGACTTACGTGACCATCATTATTTTGACAAAGTTTGGTTAAGATTAGCTTATAAAGCTTGTGGATGCTTGAGTGTAGACGGACATACAGACAGACGGATGGACGACTGACAAAAAGTGACCACAATAGCGCACCTCGAGCACTTCGTGCTTAGGTCAGCTAAAAGTGCATTTCAAGAGATCCATGCGTACAGTTTAAGAAACATAAGAAACAGACTTTCATGTAAAACAAAGTCACCACACAAGACAAAACGACGCCTCTGATATGACGATAATTCTGATATTTCAAACGCCATCATTAATATTTGTCTTAGTTTGGCTGGTCTGATATCACAGGTATTATTTCATTGTATAAAACAGGAGAGCACTGGGAACGATCTCATTCAAATTGGAACAAGCTCTACCTTATTGGAACGACCTCTACTGGAATTTTCTCAATCATTTTCTTAAATAATGCACCCTGTTGCCGTTTTTAACAGGATATGTGATACAGAGTACTCGTTTCCCCAGGACGAACGTACCGGGGCTGTATTCTTCGCGGAAAACCACAAATTATACAAAAAGGTGACAGTTGTTGACAAACTGTTGTGAAAAAGCATTATCGTGCTCGAACTTTTAAAAACGATCCAGCGGAAATTACTTCGGTTTCGACCGCAGTTTTGGGCCGTATGCGACGAGAAGTCATTTTTTACACGACATAGCATTGCCATAATTGTCCATTTTTCGCTAGAAACCTCGAAAACAATCAAAAGAACCACCGACACCTACCTTTGTTTACACGTTTTTAGCCATTGGACCGACCTCGCGAATTCCCGGATGTGCTATGGGAACAGAAATTCACTACCTCTTTTTGGAGGTCGTTCCAAAGTTTACCACCCGTGAATATGAACTATCTGCTTTTGATTCGATTCCGGAGATGATACCTGATTACGAATATTCTTTAGGTCAGATTCACTGACTACTCCAAGTAACCATGACATTGCATCTCCTAGAAATGGTAATAAACTCCTGCGATTTCGAGTCTTTTTCGCAAGTGACATGAGAGGAAACAATTCACTCTTAATGTCCTTTTCAACCTCTTGCAAGTACTTAACTTTTTGCCTTAGCCCTTGAAAAGCACTTTGGAAATTTTCGGTCCCTTTCAAGTGACCTGATTCGACGACGTTAAATGCATGTTTAACTCGTTTAAGATCTTCAGCTAATCTTGCCAGAAGATCCTGGATATTTTCAAAATCAATAACAATTGTTGCTAGCCATTTTGCCCTAGTGGTGCTTACTTCATTTGTCTTGTATTATATAACATTGTCCCGAATAACTATTGCTTCAGCAACGAACGCGGCCGACGAACGCTGTCTAACATTTAGGACACATAACATTACTGCCAAAATGCTTAATGTAAACGTGAAGTTAACCATTGTTCTTTCCTACAATGAACAAGATTAATCAATTTTATTACTAACATAAACAAAAAACAAAGCAAAGGTACATTTTTACATGCCTCAGTTAACTATAACTGAAGGAAGCCTTATCTACAGAATACAAACTGAAAGGCTATAATCTCCTCATTATCATCCTAATAGGATTCAGAATCACGTTTGTTTCGTGACCTTATTCTCTGCCTCAATTCGGCCAAAGGTATATCTGATTCATCAGAACTTTGTGAGCGCTGTCGTTTCAGCCTACGCACTAATTTACTCTTATCATAAATTATTGTGTCAGTCGATGATTCGCTATCTGAACTATCACTTTCAGATGAAATAGGCGGAACAACGTAATTACTTGGTCTTAATTGGCGGCCTGGCTTATCTACAGGTACGTGTCATTCCTCTAAATTAGCTAAACGCAGGTGTTCAGCATGAGCTTTGGTCGTGCTTCCATCTAATTGATGTTTGATAATGAAAGTAACAGGTGATGTTTGTTCAATTATCCGGTAATAAGGACGCCATTTAATGTCCAATTTATTTTTACGAGTGTGGTTTTTGAGATAAACAGGGTCACCGACCTTAAGTTTGACGTCATCAGTTTTCGGTTTTTGTACTCATTTCGTTTTTGTTTGGCCTTTTTCCTATTTCGGTGAACCAAGAGAAATGCTTTATGTTGTTGTTCTAACGAAATTTTATGAGGGTCTTCTCCTTGGTATTTTCGACGCGGCCTCAGAATCGTGTCGATTGGTAACACACATTCTCTATTAAACAAAAGGTAGAAAGGTGAGCATTTTGTTGATTCATTTACACCGAACCGGATAGCTAAAAGTACATGGGGTAGAAATGCATCCCACTGAGCATTTTCAATTTGCATTTTCTTTGACATAACATCAACTAGTGTTCTGTGATATCGCTCTATAAGACCATTACTTTGAGGATGGTAAAAGGACGTTGTTACATGGTGTATATTTAATTCAGCCAATGTCTCTTTAATGACCTGATTAACGATTTCAGAACCGTTATCAGACAATTTTTCAAGAGGACAGGAAGAACGAGGTACAATTTCATCTATAATGAGGTGAGCCATCGTTTGCGCACTTTTATCGGGACACGCAAACGCCTCGGGATAACCAGAAAATAGGTCAATGAAACTGATTATGTATCTGTTTCCAGACAAAGTAGTAGGATACGGCCCGCTTACGTCGACAGCACATTTTGCCCACGCAAAAGGAGGCGTGTCAGTTTCTTGTACAGCTGGTTTAGTCTTTTTATTACTCCTTGTTTGACAAACTAAACAGGACGTAACATATTGAACAACATCTTTGAATAGATTAATCCAGAAGTATTTTTCTCTAATTGCATCATATGTTTTATCTATACCCATATGTCCTAAAGATCTATGATATTCAGACAAAACATCAGTTTGAAGATGTTGAGGAATGTAAAGACGAAGAGTTGGATCGGAGTCAGTAAATGAAATGTAATACAAAATTCCATCGAGAACTAAATGTTTTTTAGCAAGAGAGGGGGATAACGTATCGTTTTGTAATCCTTGTTTAATTTGTTTCAGAATTTCATCTTTGTCTTTTTCAACAATCATATCAAGTGGCTCATAGAAAAGGGGCTTTTCAACCTCGTCTTCAAGATGCGGTTTACATCTTGCGAAACTTTCTGGTTCTTAAGTGAGTTTGGCGGTACACGCGAAAGCAGGTCAGCTACTGAATTCATCGTGCCTGGCAGATACTCAATCTGACAGTCGTAACCGGCAATACTTAAGGACCATAGCAAAACTTTCTTATTCTGGATCGGAGACTCAAATAAATATCTTAAAGGTTTATGGTCACAGTACACCGTAAACTTAGCATTATGGAGATAATGATCCAACTTTTGCAAACTGTAATAGATTGCATATGCTTCTTTCTCTATGACAGCCCATCTAGTCTGGGTGTCACTCAGTCGGTGTGATAAATAGTATATAGGACGCTTAATTTCTTGTCCTTGTTCAATAACAGTCTGGGTAAGACATGCACCAAAGCATTTGTCGCTTGCGTCAGTGTACAATTTATATGGTAAATAGACGTCGGGGAAGCATTATAAGGGCAATTCTGACAATTTGTCCTTCAATTTATCAAAAGCTAATTGGCAACTAGAGTCCCATTTGAACTTGGCATATTTCCGAGTTAGAGAAATAATAGGTTCAGCTACGCTAGAAAATTGAGGTATAAATCTTCGATAGTAACTACACATACCTATAAAACTTCTAACCTCACGCACATTAGTTGGAGGTGAAAGAGATCTAATTACATCAACTTTTTTTTCTTCTGGCTGAATGCCATTAGCATTGATAACAAATCCTAAGTAATTAGTTTCTTTTTTCAGGAAACTACATTTCTTGAGTTTCAGGCGAAGACCATGTTCACGAAGACGTTGAAACACTTGTTGTATGTAATTTAAGTGCTCTTCTAAAGTTCTTGAATGTATCAAAATATCATCTAAGTAAGCGGTTGTAAAATCACTTAAGCCTTCCAAAACTCTATTCATCAGGTCTTGGAAGATAGCTGGCGCATTTGTAAGCCCAAACGGCATAACATTGAATTCAAATAGGCCTCGGTGACAAGTAAATGCTGTCTTTTCTTTGTCGGAGTCAGACATCTTAACTTGCCAATACCCTGATTTCAGATCAAGAGAGGAAAAGTATCTAGCCTTGCCTAACAGAGCTAATATGTCATCTATTACTGTAAGAGGGTAAGAATTTGTCTTTGTAATTTTGTTCAATTGTCGAAAATCAACGCAAAACCTTTTTGTTCCATCTTTCTTATCAACAATTACAATTGGAAATGACCAAGCTGATCTACTTCGTTGTATGATTTTAGAGTCTAACATTTCGTCAACTGCCTGATCGATAATTTTTCTATTATTCAGTTGAGTACGATAAGGTCTGAGTTTAATTGGTTCATGTGTTCCAGTATCTATTCTCATCTTAACTGTGTCCGTATGACTTAAATCAGCATCAGTTTTTGCAAACAAGTCAGAGTTTTTGTTCAGCACTCTAATTATTTTTGGCTTGAATTCAAGAGGAACATCTAATTTATCTAACTCATTAGTGTCAATTTTCTTATCGGCGTTTCCGTGACTTTTCTCACTAATTGGCACGCCCGAAGATTGCTTATCTATGCTCATTATTTCTGTAGATTTAATTTGCCTGATACGTGCTACAGGTGTTCCAGCTTTAAAAGATAACGTCTTGTTAGTGGTGTTAACGAGCATAACGGGTAATCTCCTGTTATCAGAAAGCTTAGCGATTGAATTCATCAATAACAAGCCAATTTGACCTACTTCGAAGGGAGAAATCTCATACTCATAACCTGATGGAAGATCCACGTGCCTTCTCACCTGACATTGACAAATATGGGCAGACTGTGGAGGAATCTTGGTTTTATGTTTCATCCTAGCAACGGAAGATATATGACGTCGCGCACGGTATTGGGGAACTAAATGTAACGTCAAACTAGCGAACGTCGTTATTCTACTAATTGCGGAACGTTGAAGTTTTTACGTAGACGGTTGTGTTGTGCTTTTTATGCTTACTCTGTTTACAAACTAATGTGATTTAAAAAGACAAGACCATGTTTTAAGAAAATCTCCACTATTTCTGTCTTTTGCTCTTCTTAAGCTTTAACGCCACTTTGATTCGTTTTATTTTCGTCTTAAAATGCGCCAAATAAATACTTTTAAGGCTACGCCAATTAAAAAAAGTTAACGTTTATAAAATTTCTGTCCACACGAACAAATTTGAACATCTTTTTTACGTTTTATCATTTTGCGTTGAAATTTTGATATGACAAACAAGAAAAAAATAATATTTCCATATTGAAATTAAATTGTTGTATGAATAAGGGAACCGGTATTTTTTAAACTCTAAAGGGTAAAAAAGTAGAGTTTTCAACGACCTGAAACAATTTCTGTCCACACGCATTTTATATCATAAATGCTTCGTTTATTATGCTAACTAATTTTCTTGTATATATTATAGAAATAGAGAAAAATAATATTTCTTGTATCAAGTTTTGTTGCATTTTAGCCATTAATTCATAAAATATCAAACGAAATTCTCAATTTTTCTGCGACGTAATTCTAATTGTTACACAGCGATTTTTGGTGAACAAACTGGGCTTATTTGCGTAATCGACATCGAAATTTGATTTCCGTTCGGCAAAACATTCTACAGCATTTCCACTGTCATATAATATACTTTTCAATGTGTTTGACGTTACTTAATCGCAAAGTTGCTTATAAATATCCGTCGCCGTTGAAAATTTATGTTACATGTTACACGCGTTTTTTCGCCGAATTTATGAACAAAAAGTCTTTCTAGCAAATTTATACAAACTAACAATCTGAAAAGAGTATGTCATTGAAAAAGATAATGGTTTTACGGTTATTTTGACATATAACAAAGTTTTAGGAAGCAAAACGGTTCTTGCAAAATTCAGTTATGAATCGCAGAGGGTAGCGTTTTTTGAAAAGTTCCCCAATAGCGTGCGCAACGTCATATGTATATCATCTACAAGCGGAACGTATGACTCATCGACCCGGATACACCCCAAATCATGATACACACGCACCCCTCGTGATTGAAGCCAATCAAGTCCTATTATAATATTTCGGTTAAGGTCTCGCACTACATAAAATTTATGGGTCATTTTTACCCCTCCCAACATAAACTCAATTTCTGCTATACCATCGATGTGAAGTGGAGTATTTCCAGCAGTTGTTAAGTCTAATTTATGTTTTTGCAACCTAGGTTTAATTTTTAATGCATTATAAACACGGCTATGAATCAAAGATACCTCAGCGCCCGTATCCAAAAGACCTCGATATTTTTGTTTTTGTAATTTGATAAGAAGAGAATTATGTCCTTTGTTAACTGAATTAATTTGAATACATTTCCTTTTAGTATGTTTATTCTTTTTCAAAAATTTTGCCTTCATTTTGTCTTCTGATTTTCTTCCCACACCGGCTTCTACATGTGGGAAGCATTGGAGTTTAAAGAGTTATTTTGTGTTTGCTTCTCTGGACAATTTCTAGCAATGTGTCCAAATTTCCCACACGCATAGCATTTAACGTTTTCCATATTTCTTTGATATTTTGGCTTTTCGGAAGTAGCATTTATTCTGGCTTTTCGCAGTCGAAAGTCTTTTATGACGTGCCCTAATTTTTTACAATAATGACATTTCAACAACTTAGATCGTGAGTGACCTATTTCCATAGGTGTCTCTTCTCTGGCTTGCGCATTTTGTTGTCCTAATCTAAGTTTAAATCTTTTTCGCAAATTTTGTTCACCCGTGGCGATTCTTCCTCATCAGCCTCATTAAAAGTCGGCGAATTATCACGCATAACTTTCATTTTCATATAGTCCTGTGCTAGTCCATCAATAAAATATCCCACCAAATGTCGTTGCATCTGATCAGGTCCGTCGAATGCGTCCTCAGCGAGAGTTAACAATCTCTCAGCATAAACTTGAATTGATTCCCCCGATTTTTGTTTAACCCTTCGTAAAAGTAACAATGCATGTTGCTGGTCAACAACCTCCCCAAACCTAAGTCGTAATTCTGTCTTTGCTTGATCCCAATTATGTCCTATATTCTGCTCGTAATAACGTTGCGATCTCTAATAATTCTGCCATGCCTACGCAAAAGAATATGCAAAATTGACAACTTACGGTTCTCGAATTCCACCAATCACAATTCAGCACAGCAAAACTACAGCAGGAACAGTTCAGTTCAATTCAACCCAGATCCTGGTCACGGCACCACAAAAGCGTCATGTAGTACAGCGACGAAATTTACATTATTTACACCCGACCAAGTAACCTGTCTACTCTACTCCAGTCTCCAGTCTGTCTCAGTCTGCGGCTGCGGCGGTTAACAGCCTCTTATATACTCAGCCACTGGTTATACAACACTCTCAGGTCACGCCCCTCGAAACGTGCTCAAGTCACGTTTCTCAACACGTGATATCCCCGAGAGTATTGCACAACTACAGTGCTGGCACTCATCGTGTTACAAGGCCCTCTACCAAAATAGCTTCAAATCATTGTGAAACATGGAAAATTGGCCCTGTTTTGTGGGTATCGAATTTCATATAGAGACAAAGAATCAAATCTTGTACAATCTTCTTCTCATGAACTAATTGACCTAGAGATTTTAAATTTTGTGGGTAGACCCTCTACCAAAATACTATTGTGATACAAGGAAAACTGGTCATATGTTGTTTGTGTCGAATTTCATATAGAGACAAGGAAGGAAATCTTGTGCAATCTTCTTCTCATTTGGCCTAGAGCTTTGAAGAAGTCTGTGTTGAATTGTATGAAGGCGCTCTACCAAAATACTTCAAATTATTGTGATAATGGCCCTATGCTGTGGGTACTGAATTTCACATAGAGACAAAGAAGGAACTATTGTACAATTTTCTTTGAGATTTTAAAAGTAGAATCGTCCTAAGGTCATCTCCCAAATAACTTCAAATTATTGTGATACAAGGAAAACTGGATCTGTGTTGTTGGTATCGAATTTCAAACGGACAAAGAAGGAAAATTTGTACAACCTTTTTCTCCTGAGCTGTTTGGCATAGAGCTCTGAAATTGTGTGTATAGAATCGCCTTAAGGCACATTACTGAACCAGTTTGATTATTGTGATTTAAGGAATATTTCGCCCTAAGTTGTGGATATCGAATTTCATATAGAGACAAAGAAGATCGAAATCTTGTACAATCGTTTTCTCCTGAGTTGTTTGGCATAGGGATTTTAAATTTTTGTATAGAATCGCCTCAAGGCACATTACTGAACCACTCTAATTATTATGATTTATAGAAAATTTGCCCTATTATGTGGGTATCGAATTTCATATATAGAGACAAAGAAGGAAATATTCTACAATCATCTTCGCTTGAAAGTTTTGGCCTAAGGATTGAACTTTTGTGTGTAGAATAGTCTCATAATAATAAGTCTAGGAGCCAGGTCCTGGAATGGAACTTTTCTTGCAACCGGTGACCTATAAAATTTTGAGTGGTATTTTTCAATATATTAGGGTCCCATGCTTTGGTTAAGGGTGGATGACATGCTTTAAAGTGGTAGGATTTTTTTTAAATCAAGGTCAAAGGTCATTCGGTGCACTTCTCATACATACCTCCTAAAATATCCCATAACATACTCATTTATTAAGCTAAAACAATTATTTTGGTATCAAAATAAAGCTATTGATTTGCACTTTGACTTACATGAATAACATACAACTTTTTGATTTTCAATATTTTTGAATATTCATAAATATAGCAAAAATTGGCTAAAAATCACAAAAATAAGTTTCGTCTACAAGTGAAAAAAAAGTTTTTGAAATACCAAAGGTGTGTTTTTGTGGTTGAAATCATACTTAAAAAATGCCCAGAAACCTGTTCTTGACTTATATGTATCACTTCACAGAATTAGTCTTTAGCTTAGGCTTGTAGTCATAGGTAAAAGTTGGTGGGGTAATTTTTTCCCTAAAATTACAAAACATGCAAACATTGATGTAACAATAAATCTTACACATAAATGTGATGTTTTATTAGAGTTAATTGTTTTAAAATCACATTTGCAGGGATTTGTAAAGCTTTTAATGCATATTTCTGAAATTAATTAGAATTTTAAGAGCCAAAATAACAATTCAATGAAACAGCACGTATATACGAGATGGATACAGGTCATATCAACACCACAATGTCAAAATAATGACTCTTAATGAATATTTATCAAGTATCTAGTACAATTAAAAAAACAAGACTCAGATTAGCATAGTCAGCAGCCGAAAATATTCCTCTTTCTATTTTACGGGTAAAGGACATCAAAAAACCCATGCCATATTTTCAGGAATCAGAACAGCATAGGGATGGTCCGAATTTACTTTGTTGTGTAGTGCATTGCTTTTATATACCAATAAGGAAAGCCATTTTAGAGCTTGAACTAAATTTTTCACTATCAAGGTTCAGTGTCACATAAATGTTACTATAAATATAAAGTGCGGTTAGTTGATTATATACACTTGGTTTAGAAGAACAGACTTGATTTAGAAGAACTAAATGAACTTCATTTGAAATTTCCTTGTGCAGAAATGATCTAGCTATCCAGGTTGACGATTCCATACAATATTTCATAAACATATTTCCTATCGTTTTGTTTGTCCGACAACTTAGCACGGGTCTCTTTAAAGATAATTACGAATCTGCCATCATTGCAATGCTTACACCTGGTAGCCTTACGAGAACATTCGAACATGTATACATAAAATGTAATTTGGAACCGAATATTCCATTCTGTGAATACATATCAATATCATCAGTCTAGAATCTGGATGTTATAATGTGTGGTTATGAAGGTCTCCAAGAGTAACCATGAACATGTTAGTACCGTATACTAGTATTCGTTTCTGTACATGCCTTCAATAGGGACAACAGAGGATCTGGTATTTGAGTTTTATTAATTTTGTGACCCAATAAGATTAAATTGTACACGAAATTGAACTCAATAGACAATATTTCTCTTATTATGCAAATTATTTATTGTGTGTGACATTTTGTTACGAGTAAATAGTAGAAAATAAAGATACCACAATTGTTGATCCATCCTTCACAATCCCATCATGATAACATAACATTGTTTATTGATTCATGACTGTAATGTGTATTTGGGTAGACACAGAGAAACTTTTGGTTTAAAACAAGAGATGTCCGAAGACAGCGCGCTCGACTTTCTAAGTTGCTTAGTATAAAGGGGGCATAACTATAAATATAGTGGAGCCAGGGTCATGGGCCCTGGTAGTAAGGTAGAGCGTGTGATGGTGAATAAGTATTCCATGTTTGGGTTGAATCAATTTGATAGTATGGAAGTCATTTATGTTTGGAAAAAACTTAAACCTTTGCTGCAACGCCGACTGCAACGCCGACGCCCGGGTGACATTATAAGCTCTCATTTTCTTCGAAAAGTCGAGCTAAAAAGTGGAAATCCTTGGACCTGTGGTTGTTCTAACTCCACAACAATATACCTGACAAAAATCTGGACAATGTTTTACTTATTACATGGCTAAAACTATTCCTAGTAAATCGTGCTTCTTTCATTTGTATCTATGTCAAAGAAATCATTGAATCTTTCCCAAACAAGACCTCGTTTTGACGTCCCTAGGAGAACATGCTTGGGAAAACATTGACGCAAAAGGAGAAAATTTTGATTATCAGCATTTTCTTTTGCCTCAATATTTTTAGGCTATATTGTACACAAATCTAATCACCCATTTTGTCGTTTTAACTTTTAAACCAACTGAGATGAAATTTTAAACACATATACTGTGAAGAATTATACATTTGATCCTGGAACAAAAACGCTGCTGTTTGGATAAGGGCGCATTCGACAGGGTGGGGTCACGTTGAGCGGGGAAACTTTTGACAATTTGCAAAGTTGTGACTTATGAATCGCTTTTAAAGCAATCATATTTTGTATTTTGACCTCAACAATTGTCCAAAATCCTTTGAGCGGACTTTTTTCTCAGCAAACGTAACATCATCGGCTGACATTTTGAGTCAATTTCCGTAAACAAGCGTAGGTGAATACATCGCTTTGCTTACATATCACATATGGTGCTAGGGCAAAGGTATTCAATAATGATTTGAGTGTAATTTGGAAAATCAAAATCAGAGACGATCTTTATGATTATGAAGACGCACAGCTAATACTTCTATGAGAAAAAACAAGCATTTGTGAGTGGTATAACGCATTTATAAATTGTCTTACCTATGATGTTTCTGACTTTAATATATCTGGACGTCCCAACATGACGTCGGCGAAATCGTTCATGACTTGCCAATTGTGTTCCAGAAACTATCTATAGAATTCCCCAAGTCAGACGCTTCTTTGAGAAATAAATGCATATGTTGGAAATGTGGTATATCGTGCAGTGGCAAATATACCGAAAAGATGTAAATATTAGATGTGTAAGACAGACTTTCCTGACTTAATCCATCTCAGACCTAGGATGCGCTGCTAAATATGACCCTATGTTGCCATAGCAACTATAGAATGCGCCTTAATGCATAAACTAAGTTTTTGTATCCTATAATATCATAACAGTTATACATAAATGAAAAAGTTGACATAATTCCGGATACTTTATAAACAGCCCTCCTACATACCAAATGAGCTTTGTATGTTTAATACTTTTAGAGAAAATGCCAATGCTAAATTTTGGACAGACAGACGGACGGACGGACGGACAAGAATAAAACAATATGCCCCCGATCTCTCGATACAGGGGCATAAAAATATATGGACCCATATATACTTTCTGTATAGACATAAATTCAGTATATTCCTTTATTTGTAAGCACAAAAATGACCAGTATCTGAATCTACCATCACCAGCATGCCATTTATGGACCAAGGATGACAACAATATTTTAGTTCCTGTAAGAATGCGTAAAGATCCTGCTCGTCTAACTTTGCTTGACATCACACAATGCTCGTGTTAAACTGACTGCCACATGCGAAGGTCTAAGTGTCAAAGAGAAGATCTTTTATGCACTGATGCATGTGTTTCTGAGTCAGAACTGTGTAAAGACTTGAGTATCTTGATGCATCAGACAGTGATAAGGATGAGTATATATGGCATGAGTAGAGCGTATTGAAGTGTTTAGTATAGGGTAGCTGTGGACTTTACAAGTCTGGTTATTGCATCATGTGTCTTGTTGTTATTGTAGTTGTTGTTGATGATGGTGATGATGAGGATATTGTTGTATATAAAGATATTAGAAATTACTTATATTTAGTAAAGTATACAAGATACATAAAATGAACAAAACAATGAGTTTATGCATTACCTCTGCTTTACGCAACTATCATGCAGAAGACAGTTCGGTCGTCGTTTGACAAATAAAACTCTATAAAATGGTCTTACTTTCTAAAATGCACATCACTGGCTATCTCTCACGAATTCATATATATATATATATATCGGCTCATCAGTGACATGACGTTGTTACTATGTATTGAAAATTTTGTTTCCAAAGCTGAAGTTGTTATTATATAAAATTATTTTGATGCCTTCTATGATGAAGTTTTTGGAGAATCTATTATTTATCAAATTAGGATATTTTCCCATCTACACGCCAAATACCATTAAGTGCACACTTAGACGAATGTTCGAATAATGAAATAAAATTTAGAATATTTCCTTTCTTTAAAATGTTTTCTGAAAAACTTTCGGTTAGATTGTCAAAAGAAAAATACTTTATAAAATACTTTAAGCCAAAACTCAACTCAAGTACAATAACGAGTGGTTCCCCTTAAAGACTCTTCATTAACGTTACGTCGATACGACGTCAACGTCGCGATACATAGTAACAACGTCATGTCACTGATGAGCCGAAAGGCGAAACCGGTTTGCCAAATTGAATTTAGATTAAATACATACATATTGTTAAGGCACGTGAAGTCAGTTTTTTATTTCCTTTTATATTTTACTTGTGTCGGACCGGTTTCGACCGGACAATTCCGTTTTCCGTCTATGGTAAGGGTTGGCAAGGATTAATGGAGTTTGAGTTTATTGGGGTTTTACGCCGTTTTCAACTACCAGGGTCATATCGCGCGGCTGGAGCACCTACCCATGGATTCCTGTTGTTTCTCAAACCAGTACTACCACAACACCCTTACCGAGCCTCTAGCTGCTCGCCCACTTAGGTTAACGATTTCAAACCCATTCGTGGGTGACAATTTTGTCAGAAAGGGTATTAGCCGCGGCCGGGTATCGAACCCGGGACCTCTCGAATGAGGGTCAGATGGAAGACCTTGGGGAAAGTCATTTTGCATGGAACAGATAGTATCATTGAAAGAAGGTTACATAACCAAATTTGAGCTTTGTATGTGGAATACTTTTGGAGAAAATGCCAATGTTAAGTTTTCATGTTAGTTTCGGACTGACGGACGGACAGACAGATGGATGGATGGATGGATGGATGGACGGACGGACGGACGGACGGACAGACAGACGGACAATGGTAAAACAATATGCCATCGATCTATCGATGTGGGGGCATAAAAACGACTAATTCGTGGTCTTATTTCTATCTATGTTAAAATTTCGCTATATAAACATTGAAAAGGGGTCATCTTGAATTTTGTTGGCCGTTTTGAACAAAAGGAGAAAGATAATTTTGAAAAAAAGATATTTCTGTATCTCTAATAAGTATGTAATACTAGAGATATTGTTTTATTCACTTAAACTGTAAACTGTGTTTCCTGTGTATGAGCTATTTGGTTCCAGCGCTAAATTCCTTTCCCTTTGGCTCTATATAAGCAATGCACTACCCAACAATGCAAACTCTGACCGTCTCCATGTTGTTCTGATTCCTAAAAATATAGCACGTGCCTGGGGAATATTTTCAGCTGCCGATTACTATTATAAAGATACTTGATAAATATTCACTTTAAGAGTCATAGTTTTAACATTGTGCTGTTGATATAATCTGTATCCATCTAACATGCTGTTTCATTGAATTGTTATTTTGGCTCTTAAAATTCAAATTAATTTTCAGGAATATACATTAAAAGCTTTACAAATACGTGCAAATATGATTTCAAAACAATAAATTCTAATAAAATATCACATTTATGTATAAGATATATTGTAACATCAATGTTTGCACGTTTTGTAATTTTAGGGAAAATTTACCCCACCCACTTTTACCTATGACTACAAGACTAAGCTAAAGACTAATTCTGTGAAGAAATACATATAAGTCAAGAACAGGTCTCTGGGAAATATTTAAGTATGATTTCAACCCCAAAAACACACCTTTGATATTTCAAAAACTTTTTTTTCACTTGTAGACGAAACTTATTTTTGTGATTTTTAGCCAATTTTTGCTATATTTATGAATATTCTAAAATATAGAAAATCAAAAAGTTGTATATTATTCATGTAAGTCAAAGCGCAAATCATCAGCTTTATTTTGATACTAAAATAATTGTTTTAGCTTAATAAATGAGTAAGTTATGGGGTATTTTAGGAGGTATGTATGAAAAGTGCACCGAATGACCTTTGACCTTGATTTAAAAAAATCTTACCACTTTTAAGCATGTCATCCACCCTTAACCAAAGCATGGGACCCTAATGTATTGAAAAATACCACTCAACAATTTATAGGTCACCGGTTGCAAGAACTTTTAATTTAACCCCCTTTGTAAAAGTTGGCTCCGAGACTAAATACAATCTTCTCTAATTCTATTTGTCAGAGATCCTTAATGGAAATTTTGCATTTCTAATGGTTGTATGACTCTCATACTTTGAGAAATGTTTGAATTTTTTTCTGAGTGAAAGTTGCCCATAAGTTGCTGATGTGAGATGAGACAATTAAAAGTTATCAGCATGATGTTCTCTCAGGTGAGCGATATAGGGCCCTCTTGTTCAAATCATTAATTAAATAAAAACAATAACAATTATTTAATAAAATACTTTTTCTGGTATGAATGAAATTCCTTAACGTGTCACGGAGCGAATTCACTTGACATATAACCCCAGCTATGGAGGGGGATTAGAAATATCCCGGCTACCCTGTCCTGTAGCAAATGGTAAGACCCCATGCAATGGACAGTCTGTCTGTTATTAGTGCGGCCCCGCTTGTTGGCCGTGAGTGGATACTCGTAAGCCGGAAAGGGGGATCCTGGTCAGTTGAGGGAAGCCCAGGGCTCTCCAGCTTCCCAGCACGCTGGCTTTGGCTTCGGCTTAGGTGTAGACGGAAGCTTAGATGGACCCGGTCTAAGCAATCGGCTGGTCGCTTTAGACTGGTGCTTTTTGTAATTGCATATCGTTACCTACATGTATACCGCTACATTTAATAATGTTATTATAATAACAATTAGTGCTGTATGCAGTTTTATTGAAGGCCGGCTATTGACTCGAATGCTTTTTCGAAATGGATATGTAAGATGTAGGAGGTTAACAATGTACAGCACTTTCGACCTATTGGTGTAAAACTGGCTGCTTTGTAAGTCAATAATTGTCGTTCATCTTGCAGGTTATTTCTTTTATATATTTGCAACTTTGCGAGCAAAAATATCACACAATTGGCCGCATTTGTATATCATTCGAAGTGTAATAACTGACAGCCCACAATCACGTGATATCAGATAAATCACGGTTCATAGAAATACCGGAATGCACAAAAACCGAGACGTACTTAGAATGTCTATAAAACGTAATCGGCAAGCTTTGGTAGTTATCGAAACGCGTATCAAATCCGACACTTAACCCATTCCCATGTAAACGTCTTGGTTGAAAGCATCTAATGAAATACTCATACCTTTCGGTATTTCTATGGACCAGAATGAATGAATGGAGTTTTAAGGCCCGTCGACTACTAAGGTCATATTGGGCGCACTCACTGTAATTATACCTCACTACAAGATGTATAGGAATATGTATTAGTTACATAAACATCTAGAGGAGAAATGATAAAAATACGATATTCTATAACAGATAAAATTCTATGCAAATTTATAATACACCATGAATAATCCGACATGAGCACGAAAGGACATGGGCTCCTCCCAGATCAGAGAACACCCATGTCCGAGTCCACCCGACCGGAAAATCCACAGATCATCGAAATAAATTAAACAAACTTAAATTAACAAGATAAAAATATCATATAGAGGATAAAACAACAATAGGTCATGAATAATCCGACGTGAGCACGAAAGGACATGGGCTTCTCCCAGATCGGAGAACACCCATGTCCGAGTCCACCCGACCGGAAAATCATATAAAAACTACAATGCACATCGCCGAATAATCCGACGAGAGCACGAATGGACATGGGCTTCTCCCAGATCAGAGGTCACCCATGTCCGAGTCCACCCGACCGGAAAATTCATAGTGCATAAAACCTATTAAAATAACTGAAGTATAAATGATTAAAACTATCATACGAAATATTGTATGACAATGTAACATGAATAATCCGACGTGAGCATGATTAGACATGGGCTCCTCCCAGATCAGAGAACACCCATGTCCGAGTCCACCCGACCGGAAAATCCATAAAACATTTTAAATATCACAGAATTAATATCACAGCTAAATCTTTTTAAAGAAATTATACTCTTTCAGAAAGTTGAAAATTGATTCAGGCCTTACAGTTTCAAACAATGTTTTCAAACTGTCGACGTTAAAGTGCCTGTTTCTTATGATGGCTAAATCTACACAATCAATAAGTAGATGCTGAACAGTTAGTGCCTCGTTACAAGGAATACATTGAGGTTTTTCCTTGTTCTTCAATAAGTACGAATGGGTCAAATGTGTGTGACCAATTCGTAGTCGGGCCAAAACTAACTCTTCGCGGCGGTCAGATCGAAGACCTGGCAGCCATTCACCAAGTGCAGGTTTAATACTAAACAATTTATTTTGGTGATTGGCCTCGTCGCTCCAACAATTTTGCCATACATTTTGAATAAAACTATTTATCAGGGGTTTAAAATCGGTAAAAGGGACCTTAAAAAGGTAAACTATCTAGTGACAACGCCTCCTTGGCAGCTTTGTCTGCCTCTTCGTTGCCACGTAGACCGCAATGGCTTGGAAGCCAGCAAAAACAATATCAGTATCTTCATCAGAAGCATAGAGACGAGATAGCTTCTCAAGAAGTTTCACGATAATAGGATTGTCCGTTTTTTCGTGCTCGAGCGCATGCATACAGGACAAAGAGTCTGTAAAAATAATGTAGCGTCAATAGCCATTTTCAATGATGTGCTCGAGCGCAAGGTCAATAGCCTTGAGCTCGGCAGAGAAAATGGACGAGCTATCGAGCAAACGATACTGATATTTGAAGCCATCTAAAATGGCAGCAGAAGCAACTTTTTCTTCGCTTTTAGAACCATCGGTGTAAATTTGTAAATGAAGCATGTGCTTTTCTTGTACTTCAAGAAATATGTTTTTAAACACCAAAGGATCAGTTTCCGACTTTTTCGTTGAAGCAAGATCATAAATAAAGGTGGGACTTTTGGACGTCCACAAAGGTACGTGTGGAACTTTATGTTCGGCCACGTCATCTAGATCGAAATCTAGAGAATTCACATCTGCCTTACAACGTAAACTGAAAGGAGGTATAATTGATTCCTTCTTATTAAATTCCTCTTCATAAAGAGGTTCAAAGACAACGTCATGTGTAGGATTATCGGGATTAGATTTAAGTTTCAAATAATAATCCATTGATAATTTCTTTCTACGTAAATTCAAAGATGGCTCATTTGCTTCCGCATAGAGACTGTTAATTGGCGATGTTTTAAATGCGCCCAGCGCAATACGTAAACCTTGATTATGAATAGAATCAAGCTTGCGCAAGTAGGATTGACGGGCAGATCCGTAAACAACACAACCATAGTCTAATTTAGATCTCACAAGAGATCTATAAAGACGTAATAAAACTTTTTTGTCTGCTCCCCAGTCCACACTGGAGACGACACGTAAAAGATTTAGAGCTTTCTTACATTTATTGCTCAAATATTCAATGTGCGGGATGAATGATAATTTAGAGTCAAATAAAAGACCAAGGAACTTGAATTCTGGGACAACTTCGATACGGATCCCGTCCAAAGTGAGTTCTGGATCGGGATGGAGTTTTCTCGATTTACAAAAATGCATACATTTTGTCTTGGTTTTAGAAAATTTAAAACCATTTTCATTCGACCATTTACTCAGGTTGTTTAGAACCTGCTGTAACTGTCGTTCAATGGTATGCATGTGTTTAGACCTGTAACAAATGCAGAAGTCGTCAACGTAAAGAAAATATTCAATACCGGGGCAAGTAGCCTTAATAATATTGTTTATCTTAACACTAAAAAGTGTAACAGAAAGAATGGAGCCCTGGGGGACGCCCATCTCCTGTTCATGAGGATCAGAGAGCGTATCTCCAACCCTGACTCTAAATTGCCGTTCATCCAAAAATGCAGAAATGAAATAAGCAAGGCGACCTCGTATACCGAAATCATGGAGGTCATTCATGATTCCATACTTCCATGTAGTATCATATGCACTCTCTAAATCAAAAAAGACTGAAACAACATGTTCTTTCTTGATAAAGGCTTCTCGTATAAAAGTCTCAAAGCGAACTAAATGATCGAGAGTGCTTCTTTGTTTACGAAAGCCACTTTGGGCTGACGTAATAAGTTTGTTTTTCTCAAGAAACCATACAAGACGGTCATTGACCATTCTTTCCATGGTCTTACAAACACAACTTGTTAAGGCTATAGGCCGGTAATTCGAAGGATTATCTGAATCTTTACCAGGTTTGGGTACTGGAATGACAATAGCTTCCCGCCACGAGGCTGGAAGTATTCCCGTTTTCCAAACACTGTTAAAGATATCGAGTAAACATTGAAGGGATTGGTGCGGTAAATGCTTCAAGAACTGGTAGTGGATATCATCGCATCCAACTGCAGTATCATGGCATTTCTTAAGGGCTGATTTTAGCTCCTTAAGAGTAAATTCTTTATTGTAATATTCTGTATTTTTGGATTTAAAATTCAAGTTAACTTTTTCTGTTTGTTCTTGATATTTTTGAAATTCAGGTGAATAATTAGAAGAGGAGGATTTTTTGGCAAATGTGTCTGCCAAAACATTTGCTATGTCAGGCTTAGATGAAACAACGCCATTATCAGTATCCAAATGCCCAACACTGAGCGAAGAGTTCTTGCCACTAATTTTCCGCACCATATCCCAAGTCTTTTTGACAGACGATCTAGAATTTAATCTAGATACATACTGTCTCAAAGACGTACGTTTACTGCGTTTAATAGTGCGCCGTGCTCTCGCACGTGCAACTTTAAACTTTATAAGATTTTCCTTTGTCGGCCTTAGATCAAACTCTCTAAGAACCGACTTTTGCTTTGCCACAGCCTTCTTGCAATAATCATTAAACCATGGTTTATTTGGATGTTTAGGGTTTTTAGATGTTCTTGGAATTGCTTTTTCTGCAGATGAATATAACAGAGAGGTAAATAATTCTGCAGGATTCTCACAATCTTCAAAAGCTTGAGGTGTAATGGACTGTTCACATACAGTTTTGAACAAGCCCCAGTTTGCTTTATGGAGTTTCCACCTTTGTGGTCGCTCCTGTACAGTTGGCCCAATTTCCGAAACAAGAATCGGAAAATGGTCACTGCCATGAAGGTCTTCATCAACTTTCCAGTTTAAATCTGGAAAAACTTGAGGACTGCAAACTGTCAAGTCTAATGATGAATAAGAACCAGTAGCAGGATGTAGATAAGTAGATGACTTATTATTTAAAAGAGAAAGATCGTGCCTTGAAATAAAGTCTTCAACAATTTGGCCCTTCTTGTCTGTGTTTGAACATCCCCACAGCGTATGATGGGAGTTAAAATCTCCCATTAAAATGAAAGGTTTGGGTAACTGCTCAATAAGACGATCTAGTTTCCTGCTGTCAACAGAAGAACTAGGAGGAAGATAAATAGAACAAAGGGTTACTGTTTTGTTGAGAGAAACACTTACGGCAACTGCCTGTAAAGTTGTGTCAAGCTGTACAGGGCGATGTGGAACATTGTTGTTCACAATGATACCAACACCTCCTGATGCTCTTTCACTTCCCGTAAAATTTTTAAAGTAACAAGAATGATATTTAAAGGTAAACTTGTCAGTATCTTTAAGGAAGGTTTCTTGTAAACAAACTGCTACTGGTTTTTCTTTAGAGACATAAAGACTTAGTTCTTCAAAATTGGATTTAATACTTCTACAACTCCATTGAATAATAGTATTCGCCATGAGAGATATAAGGATTAAAATTATACCACAGAGTATTGGAAGTTTGAAATTACCCATCTTTTATTGAGTTTTATAATGCTGCTACCTTGCTTATTCTTTTTGGAATCTGCGAGGTCATCGGTTATCATGTCTTCTTCAAGACTATGATACCGATTGTATTGTTTAATGGGATCCTGTGATCCCTTTGGTTGGCGGTCAGAGACCACCGGTTTAGAAGGCTTAGGCCTTCGATTTTCACTGCTAGACTTGGCGTCATCATGACTGATGGAAACGGTGCTGGCTGACTTTGAGCTTTCTGAAATTTTAGAGCTATCTGGTGCCTTTTGTAAAGGAAGTTCAGGTTCTGGAGACTTATTTGTAGTGTTTGTATTCGGAGAGGAAGTAGATACTGCAGGAGTAGGAGATGGAAACAATTTTGTTATTTCTTCTTTCTTTTCAGGCAAAAGTATCATCAATTTCCTAAAAAGACCTTTGCAGTTTTCGCATCCAGTGTCGCTTTTGTTCGAAGTTTGATTTGGTTTAGTTGCTTGAGCATAGGAGGCTATGTTTGAACGACTTTCAACAATTTTCTTTGCTTCAAAATAGGATAGGCCTTCTCTACATTGAACTGTAACGATATCCTTTTCCCGCTTCCAATGGGAACATGCACGAGAAGTCGACATGTGAGGACCATCGCAATTGATGCATCGCGCAGAGTTCTCACACTCGTCAACGTCATGAGTCTCAGCAAGATCGCCACAACGACAACAACGCTGAGCCTCCTGACACCTCTTCTCGTGATGTCCGAACTTAAAACATTTGTAACATTGGAGTGGGTTCGGAATATAGAGGTCTACATTAACCCGTAAGTATCCAATTTTCAAGCACTTCGGCAAAGTAGCGGCGTTGAAAGTCAAAACAATCGTATTTTTTGCTTACCTCTGTCCATTATTGTGAACGAAAATCCGTCTAGCAGCTGTCACGTTTTGAGACCCAAGTTCCGAAACAATTTCTTCCTCAGACACCCCCTGAAGATCAGGGCAGCGAATTAGGCCTTTAGAAGTGTTGAGGGTTGCATGTTCGGAACATTTGGCAGGAATGTCGTGAAACTTTTTGAGCTTTAATAAGTTGTCAGAATGTGACTTCTTATCAACCTCTACCAAAATGGCACCAGACTTCAACTTTTTGACTGTCTTCGGCTCACCAGCATAAGAAACAAGACATTTATTTATCACAAAAGGCGATAGAGTGGTCAAAGATCTTTCAGTTTCCGATTCAATCAACAAGTACCTTGGGAAATTCGTATTGCTTGGTCGATTATCCGTATCCGATTCGATATCTAAACGCGTCCTTTTAAAAGTTTTGGTATCCATGGTTAAGAATTGGTATTCATCATCTGGGCCCCCAACCCGCCACGGAGTCCAACAAGGGGACACGGAATTGGAGCGGATATCCAGCTCCCAATGCCAGGGATGCCCAGATGGTATACTCAAGCCGACCAAACAACAAGCGCGGCAAAGACATACATGAGTAATGTTTGAAATAAAGATCAACCATGCATTTCAACGCCGATCAAGGCATCTAATCAACCCAATTAGCCCGTGAGCCTACATAGACGAGGACAATACTAGGTTTAATAATATAACTAAAAGCTGATACAAGAAATTGCATGACCTGTACAATGTCAAAGTATTTGTCGAGATAGAACATCTGTTTGATTCTGTTCAATCAAACAGTCTTCGTCTAAAGCGACCAGCCGTTTGCCTAGACCGGGCCCATCTAAGCTCCCGTTAACACCGGAGCCGAGGCCAAAGCCAGCGTGTTGGGAAGCTGGAGAGCCCTGGGCTTCCCTCAACCGACCAGGATCCCCTTTTCCGGCTTACGAGTCTCCACTCACGGCCAACAAGCGGGTCCGCACTTATAACGGACAGACTGTCCTTTGCTTGGGGTCTTACCATTTGCTACAGGACAGGGCAGCCGGGATATTTCTAACCCCCCTCCACAGCTGGGGGCTTTCTATGGACCAGATAGACTGGGCTACTGCCCCCAGAAGATACGGTTGTCACCTACCAGTGGGTTTGAAATCGTTAACCTAAGTGGGCGAGCAGCTGGAGGCTCGGTAAGGGTGTTGTGGTAGTACTGGTTTGAGAAACAACAGGAATCCATGGGTAGGTGCTCCAGCCGCGCGATATGACCCTGGCAGTTGAAAACGGCGTAAAACCCCAATAAACTCAAACCCAGAAGATACGTCGGGGTACCAGTTTAAGGACCCGATAAATTAGTTTTATTTTCTGTGTACAATGTGTTTGTGCAACTAGCGCCCTAGCCCAATCGGTTAGACACTCGTAGTAACAGTAACTTATGTATTTCACGACGTGGATTCAATCCCCACTCTCGCCAGCGTCAAGTTTTTCTCAAATACTTTTGAAAGGAACTTTTGTCGTTTGTTATCAATTTAATCACGTATCTAAATTGATTTCTTTTTGTGCGTGTGTGTGTTTTTTCTAATATGTTTTGCAATTTAAGCGTTTAATATTGTTCTGTCATTCTCTTTTCATTATGATAAGGAGATGCTCCACAACGGGAAATGCTTCCAGGTCTAGTATGCATAGTTCCGTCAAAAATAGATTCTATCCTTTTGTTGCATTGATTCTGTCTATAAATTCCATGGGTGTGTGTCACATGCATATCCCCAAAGAGATGGTAAATTGCAAGGGTGGCTGTGTTCACGGGGGCGTGATTTTAGCTGATGGTACTATTGATACCACTTTCTTGGTAGTAGATTAAAGACCACGGAATAATCTATCAGGCAGACTAAATAAAAAGTGCCACAGAGAAGCAAAAAGCTGCCAAAATGGCCAATTTTCCTATATATTTTTAAAATAGGCCCGTTTCGTTGAGGAGTGTCACCATAAATATCATACATGAAAACAGCCTGATCTGACAGAATGTCAATAGATAGCTGAAAAACAACGTTCTTAAACAAAGGGAATTAACTCACTGCATGATCTAACAAGAGGGCCATTGTTCCTGAAGCGCTCACCTGAGATAATACCTTTCTGTATATGGTGTGTCTGAGCCTCCAAAATGATCAGATTTTACTAAGATTTGTGGCCTGTATAGTGCACATATTTTTTAACATTTGACCCTGTGACCTAGTTTATGACCCAAAATGACCCAATTTCGAACTTGTCTTAGGTTTCATCAAGATAATCATTATGACATATTTTCGAGTGG
Source organism: Fragum sueziense (assembly GCA_963680895.1). Taxonomy (NCBI): domain Eukaryota; kingdom Metazoa; phylum Mollusca; class Bivalvia; order Cardiida; family Cardiidae; genus Fragum; species Fragum sueziense. The sequence goes on from OY804594.1 coordinate 48,450,463, forward strand.
ATTTGGCAAAAAAAATCCCAAGACTGGACTCCATGACATAGTTTAGGACCCCAGATGACCCAATTTTGAAATTGTCCAAGATTTTATCAAGATAGTTATTCTGACCAGTTTTCAGGTTGATTGGGCTTAAAATGTGGCAATCAAGGTTTTTATTTAATTTGACCTAGTGACCTAGTTTTTGACCATTGATGACCCAATTTCAAACTTTATGTACAATTCATCAAGACCATCATTCTGAGCTTATTTCAGGTTGATTGGGCAAAAAATAGGCTTCATGGAGTACACACAAGGTTTTCCAAGACTTGACCCCTTGACCTTGTTTATGACCCCAGATGACCCAATTTCAAAATTGTCTGAGATTTTATCAAGATAATTATTCTGACAAATTTTCATGATCATCTGGCAAAAATGTGGCCTTAATAGATTGCCAAAAGGTTTTTCTGAGACTTGACCCCTTGACCTAACTAATGACCCCAGATGACCCAATTTCGAACTTGTCCGAGATTTTACCAAAATAATCATTCTGAGCAAATTTCAGCTATATTGGAAGAAAAATGTGGCCTCTAGAGTGCACACAAGGTTTTTCTAAGATTTGACCCCATGACCTTTTTGATTACCCCAAATGACCCAATTTCAAACTTGTCCGAGATTTCAACAAGATAATCATTCTGAGCAAATTTCAGATATATTGGACAAAAAATGTGGCCTCTAGAAAGCACACAAGGTTTTTCAAAAATTTGACCCCGTGACCTAAGTTTATGACCCCAGATGACCCAACTCCGAACTTGTCCGAGATTTGATCAAGACAATCATTCTGAGCCAATTTCAGGTTTATTGGGTAAAATATGTGGCTTCTAGAGTGCACACAAGGGTTTTCTAAGACTTGACCCCTTGACCTAGTTAATGACCCCAGATGACCCAATTTCGAACTTGTCCGAGATTTTATTCAGATAATTATTTTGAGCAAATTTCAGGTATATTGGAAGAAAAATGTGGCCTCTACAGTGCACACAAGATTTTCTAAGATTTGACCCCATGACCTAGCTAATGACCCCATATGACCCGATTTCGAACTTGTCAGAGATTTCATCAAGATAATCATTCTTAGCAAATCTAAGATATATTGGACAATAAATATGGCCTCTAGAGTGCACACAAGGGGTTTTCAAAGATTTGACCCCGTGACCTAGTTTTTTTTTCATATTTATTACTTTTTCTTTAAAACCTTTAGACGGATTTCAACCAAACTTGGCAGGAATAATCCCTATAGGAAGAGGCTCCAGATTTGTACAAGTCATTGTATTATCTCCCCTAATTGCCACATAAGACACCAAAAGGGGGCCAAAAAAAGGTCTAACTTGTATACATTTTCTACTTCTTAAAAACCATTGGACAAATTTTAACCAAACATGACAGAAAGCATCACCATTGGAACGGGCTTCAGATTTGTATAAGTCATTGTGTTATCTCCCCTTTGGGCCCCATAAGACACAGAAAAGTTCATACAAAAATAAATCGGTCAAGAAATGGCTATGCTAGGATGGAGGGGGCTGAGTGGGGGCATATGTTATGTGCTTACTTTACTTTTCCGACTTCTTCTCAAGACCCTATGGATGGAATTGAACCAAATTCGGCTGGATGTATTCCAATTGGGAGGTTCTTTAAAGTGTAAAAATCATGGAATTATCACCCCAAGGGTAAATATGATCTTTGGATTCAGGTGACCGATAAGGATCTTGGCCTCTTGTTTGGACACAGAAAAGTGCTTGCGTTTGGCTATTTAAAAATAACTCATGGTGTTTGGTATAGACCGAGTAAGAACCGGACAGGACCCCCTCAAATGCACATAAGGTGCGGTTCATCTCGTTTAAAGTCTGAATATCTGTCAAAATTGAAGTTTTTCTGTTGCCGAGTTCTGATTATCTAATGATATGAACAAAGCCTATTCCAACTGCCTAACACCAATAAAACCAGTGAAAGAATGGTACATTGGAACATTTTACCTTTCTTGCAATGTATGTCAGTATGTCATGTCTACAATGTCAAGGGCGATCGGAATTATCTGAGCCCTAAGCGGTTAAAAACAAGAGTCTACAGAATCTATTTTTAAATCGAGTGAAATGACGTCAGAGAATAAACAGTAAAAATTTAAACTGTGAGATGTCTCTTTAAAAGGGACCTTCTTGGAAGTGTGGAGCAACCCTAAACAGTCTGCGAGGAAAGCACAGACTGATCAGGATCGCAACTATTGACACTAGGTTAATACTCTGGATTTACATGTTTTTCCTATCACACTATGTATTATTATCTAAATACGGATATCATTGGCGCTTGCTGAATGTAATATGTCTCTCGAAATAATTGACCAAACGCCGACTGCCAATCAAAACCATGGATAAGCCAATGAACGATCAGAAAAATGCTACATCACCATAGTTTGTTCTAAATTCTTCGTTGCACGTAGTATTGTATCGATCTATCGACTGACAATCAAAACAGTCGACATGCCAATGCCCCCCGTTGTTTGTACAAGATTTTGCGTTGGGCGGAGCGATCTATCGATCGGCGTTTGGTCAATTATGGTATTCTATTGACTTCACAGAAACACACTTTTAGCATGACGTGTCAAACGTAATTTAACTATTCCTTTCCCAACTATAACCTTGTTTTGACGTCATCAATAGAAGGGATTGAGAACACACTGAGGCAATAGGAGGACATCTTGATAACAAGAAATTTTCAAGTTGCTTAGATATTTTCTGTTTTGTTCAATCAAATAAATCTTAACATGCATAGTTTTCGTCTTTACAACTTTCAAAATAAGATATGTAACGTATTGCCGTTTGGGAAAAAGTGAGACATGACTATTAAAACAACTTCAGCTGGTTAACCCTTTCCCGTACAAGACCTGCTTTGGACTTCCCTATTGCTTAAACATAGGAAACTTTTAGACAAATGAAAGGAATGCTAATTGTTAGCAGTCTCTCCTTTTACCTAAATATTTTCTATGTCATATCGTAAATAATTTACATTTCCAATACCATTGGTTATGCTGTCTTCAAACGATTTTTAATTGAGAACTGTTTCATTTTTTGTCATTTTTGGAAACAGTTGAATATTTATTTGTAACCAGGCACGTGCTGAAATCCCGTGAAAATCGGAATGTTTCAAAATTTTTACCGTCGTACTAAAGAGGAACCTTCTGCAAAGTGTAACAAGAGAGCCATGGTCACAATATACGCCGCCACTTATAGTCTAGTAGTTTTTTTCTGGTAGAGGCCTAGAAATCGAAAGTGGGAGGACGGAATGTGTATGCAAAGTTTTATGCTGGAGGTTGTTCAGGAACTTCTGCTGCACTAGGAATGCCCTGTCTGCAAGTCAGCAATTGACATTTGGCTGAGTTACAGGGGTCAAAGGTCACTGAGTGCAAACATGTAAAAAATCGCTATTTTGTTACTTTTCAAATCCTCGAACCAAGAAGTTTCCTTGTGAATGAATGAAAGTTGTGTTTTCTTGTTGGCCAGATTGTTGGCTACACGTTTTGCCATGTCTGCAGATTCATTGTCGGTTCTATGAGGGCAGAACAGGGGTCAAAGGTCACTGAGTGCACAAATTCTTAAATTTCATTTTTGTCGTTTCTAAGACACACAGACATGAATCTTTGAGTCATGAATAGACAGTATTAATGTTTTCTAATTACCAAATATACTTGGGAAATTTTTGGCTCCTGTCTGCAGACCCCTAGCTTGTTTTTAAGGTCAGAAAATGGGGTCAAAGGTCAATGAGTGCAGAATAGCTATTTGAAATTATTCCTTGATAATATTAAATGTTTTAAAACTATGATATTGGCTTATAAATAGACACAAGTTGTATTTTATGTTTGTCAGATATGTAGATGACATGTTTGTCCCAGTCTGCAGATTCAAAAATAAAAGTAAGAACATGAAGGCAAGGGGTCAAAGGTCATTGAGTGCAAAAATCCTTGAATATCATGTAAGTCCACTCCAAGACTTCCAGACATGAAACGAAGAGTTATGAATAGGAAATATTTATATGTTCCAGTTACCAATTATGGTAGGGAGCTTTTGGTTCCTGTCTGCAGACTCCCAGTTGGCTTTTAAGGTCAGAAAAAGGAGCCAAAGGAGTGCTAGATGCTCTATTTGGATTTATTCAAAGTTCAAAATAAAGATTTTAAACTTTTGTTGGCTTATGATTGGATAAAAGTTGTATTTAATGTTTGTTAAATATGTCAATGAAATATTTGTCTCTGTCTTCATGCAGATTCAAATTTAGGATTTAGAGATAACAAAATAGAGGTCAAAGGTCAAAGAGTACAAACATTTTAAAAGATATAAATGCTTGAAAATATGGACGTGAACTCAAAATCAGTTATTAAAGTTCTATTGGTACTTAATCTGGTAGTAATTTTGGTTCGAAAACGATTGTCCATAATAAAGAAAGAACTAGATTTGATTAAAAATAATACTGAATGACACTTTATCCATTCTGAGAAGTCAAATGTTTAGATCTAAATAGATATATTGTTTCATGTGAAATATAGCATTTGACAACAATTATTTCTCGTGATTTCTTTTATATGAAAATATCCACATAATATATATGGTAGTTTATATACCTTTAATGATAACTCATGTTCAAGATGATTCTGCGCTCGTTGGCCATCAGCCATGTAAATGAGCAGATTTAGATGTGGACTTAGGGCCTATAATCCAAATCTCCGAAAATCCTCACTTGGTAAGGACAGCTATCGAACCATCTAGAATACCAAGATAGTTTTCATTGAAATTACAACAGAGGTAATAGTCATTTTCGATATTCACTTGTTCATTCCTCTTTTTCAATAGATTTTTAAGGTTTATTGGTACATGTATAAACACAGGTCGAAGGCTGCAGTACAGCACTGACTAAGCATTTAAGCTACAAATCAAACACTACTGGTATTGACCTCTTTCTTAAAATCTGTCCCAAATATGGCAAGGGGTCTATCCATTACTCTGTTGACTCAGTTTGTTAAATGTTGCTTACAAAGCTATGATTGAATTTAATCATACCATGCAAATTTACAAACTTACAACCAAGGATACATTTAATATATCTACTATTGTATTTTTATAGAAACTATTTTTCAATGCAAGTAGATTCTTCCTTACGGAAAACACATAAACAGAGAAAGGCATATATGGGTTTTGAATCTGTATTATATTGCTGGGTTCATTCACAAACATGTATACTCACTCTTATTGTAAGTTTTGTTTTATCTTCACTGATAGAAGAGAACAATTATAATATGTGAACATGTGCCTCATGTGAAAAATTTACACACATTGAAAGAACTTGTGTAAAACCATATGAAAATTCACCCATACTGTAGAAATTGTAGTCAGGAGAAGCAGACATATGCATTCCTCTACCCACACCGAAGTCTTCCTATGGTAGACACGGTAGGGATCTGTTATCAAGTCCCTACTTCAATCAAAGAATGAAAATGAGTATTTGCTGACTTGTCATGCGAAAGCAAGATGCACATATCCGAAGCTGAACAAGGTTTTGGAACAGGTTTTGCTCTGTGAATTAGATCCTGGTATGAACCTAAGGCTGTATAGTACTTACAAAAGGATTTGAATATTGGCTTTAATCAAAATTGTATAGATAACATATTCATTCATTGAAGAGAATGGTTTTGCCAAAGTAATTTGATATCAATTTTATAACATACAAATTATGGCAAGGACAAAGTTGAACACATGCATGATGCATCTTTACCAAAAATAAGTTGTGCTTTGTCTCAATACCCCAAAACGGGTTGGATAATAAACAATTTATATGACAAATGCATACATGTAATTTGACATGAACGCAATAAATACTGAAATTAAGATAAGAAATATTACAGGATTTATATAAAAAGGAACATGTTGATCATTGCTGCAACAATGACTCTGTCGTTTTTAATAATACATAGCTAGACGATGGAAAATGAAGCCAAAATCTGATTGAGCAAATTATTTTCTATGCAGATACATTGTTGGACAAAGGTTTTATAGTATTGTAATAGAAAAATATTAAGACACTCCCAATCGATTTCGTTTTTTCATTTTCTCTGTTCAGTCTGCCTAAATCTTTGTAACAAGATCACACATGCAGTCAATTTCCGAGGTCAAGATAACCTTATTCAGTACTTTCATCGTTTGATGCTGGTCTTATTGAACTCTACTGTGATTCCTTGAACACACTTTAAACCAAAGTTACTGTCAGAATGTCAAGAGCATCATTGAAACCTCAATTTTGCATATCTTTTTATGCACAGCACATTTTCTGAGAATTTAATTAACCTTTTAGTACATTTTTGCCCTCTTTGACCTTTGGCCTCTATTGTGTCCACCCAATATTTCAATTTTGAGTATGTAAACAGGGGTAAACATGTAATGATCTGTACATTGGACAGACATTAAATACAACTTTTATTCATTGATTAGCCTATACCAATGTTTTGAAACGTTTTATGGACCAGGATTAATTTCATATCGAGGGCTTGGTGCAAAACTATTGTAACTCCATTTTATAAAACTGTACAGGAGAGGGAAAAAACTAATTGACTTTATCAAAGCAAAAGAGGAAAAATGTTTTTGAAATTCTAAATATTATTTTAAGTATACAGAATTGAAATCTAATATTTGAACACATGATGCATTCCTTCCTAAAGATTCAGGAAATGCAAAAAAGTGAATTTCGGAAAAATATGCAGTTACAATAGTTTTGCACTGAGCCCTCGATATAGTGTTCTTTCACTCGCTGACCTTTGGCTCCCTTTCGTACCCTAAGAACCAACCAAGGATATGTAGATAGGAAACAAAAGATCCCAAACACATAATTGTATAGCAACTGGAAAACTGGAAAAGTATTATCTATACATAGCTATTCGTTCCATGTTTGGGAGTCTTGGAACACACATATATGAACGTTTCAAAAACTGCACTTTTTGACCTTTGACCCTGCTGTACATACTCTTGATTCTAATTTTGAATCTGTAGATATGCACAAACATGTCTTTCACACATTCAGCAGGCATAAAATATAACCAATTTCTTTAATTAGCAAACACCAACGTTCAAAACCTTCAAATCAAATCAGGAATAATTTCAAATAGTGTGTTTGCACTCAGTGACCTTTGACCCAATTTTCTGACCTCAATAACTAGTTGGGAATCTGCAGACAGGACCCAAAAACTTCCTCAACATATTTCATAATTAGAAAACATAAATTTTGGCTATTCATAACTCAAACTTTCATGTCCTGAAGTCTTGAAATGGACATACATGTATATGAATTTTAAGAATTTTTGCACTTAGTGACCTTTGCCTCCCTTTCTGACCTTATAAAACCAATATTGAATATGCAGACTTGACAAAACTTGTAGCAAATATTCTAGACAACTAGAAAACACAACTTTGGATCATCAAAGATTTAGCTTCTAGATTTGAGGATTAGAGATCTGGCCAATAGCGAAATATGTTATTTTTGCACTCTTTGACCTTTGACCCCTTTGTACAAACTCTTGATTCTAATTTTGAATTTGCAGATATTGGCAAACATATCTTTTACACATTTAGCAGGCATAAAATACAATTTTGATTTCTTTAATTATCAAACACCAACGTTCGAAACCTTTAAATCAAATCAGGAATAATTTCAAATAGTGTGTTTGCACCCAGTGACCTTTGACCCAATTTTCTGACCTCAATAACTAGTCGGGAATCTGCAGACAGGACCCAAAAATTTCCTTAACATATTTCATAATTAGAAAACATAAATTTTGGCTATTCATAACTCAAACGTTCATGTCCGGATGTCTTGAAAGGGACATATATGAATTTAAAGGAATTTTGCACTTAGTGACCTTTGACCCATTTTCTGACCTTATAGAGCCAATAATGAATACACAGACTTGTCAAAATTTGTAGCGAACATTCTGGACAACTAGAAAATACAACTTTTGGTCATTAAAGATTTAGCTTCTGGGTTTGAGGATTAGATATCCAGAAAAATAGCGAAATATGTCATTTTTGCACTCAATGACCTTTGACCCCTGTTCTGACCTTAAGAGTCAAATTTGGATCTGCAGACAGGCCAAACCATGTTGCCTACATGTTGGGCAATCGGAAAAACACAACTTTTGTCCATACACATTCCGGCCTCCCACTTCTGAAATTTCGAGTTTGGACTACCAGAAAAACTTGAGACAAAAAAATGACTTCGACAAGGATTTATAAATATTCACACAAAAACCTGTAAGTTGTGTTCACAAAAAGGTTTTTATAAATATTCAAAAACCTGGAAGGAATTGCGTTCACGAGGCTGAAATATCAATAAGCCCCAGAGACTAAGATTGAAGGGGGCATAACTCAGGCAAAAATCAATGAACCATAAAATCCTTACTTCATGCACATCTACCAATTAAGGTAATAACATCCACCAAGTTTCATTAGTATCCAGTCAGAATCTTAGAAGTTGTGTTGACAAGGCTGCAATTTCAATCAGCCCCAGAGACTAAGTTTTAAGGGGGAATAACTCTGGCAAAAATCAATGAACCATAAAATCCTTCCTACATGCACATCTACTAATTGAGGTGATAACATTGACCAAGTGTCATTAATATCCAGCCATAAACTTAGGAGGAGTTGCGTTGACAAGGCTGCAATTTCAATAAGCCCCAGAGACTAAGTTTTAAGGGGGCATAACTGTGGCAAAAATCAATGAACCATAAAATCCTTCCTTCATGCACATCTACCAATTGAGGTGATAACATTGACCAAGTGTCATTAAGATCTAGCCATAAACGTAGGAGGAGTTGCGTTGACAAGGCTGCAATTTCAATAAGCCCCAGAGACTAAGTTTTAAAGGGGCATAACTCTAGCAAAAATCAATGAACCATAAAATCCTTCCTTCATGCACATCTACCAATTAAGTTGATAACATTGACCAAGTTTCATTAAAATCCAGCTAGAAACTTAGGAGGAGTTGCGTTGACAAGGCTGCAATTTCAATAAGCCCCAGAGACTAAGTTTTAAAGGGGCATAACTCAGGCAAAAATCAACGAACCATAAAATCCTTCCTTCATGCATATCTACCAATTGAGGTGATAACATTGACCAAGTTTCAAGAAGATCCAGCCAGAAACTTAGGAGGAGTTGCGTTGACAAGAAAAGTGGACGGACGTACGGACGGACGGATGGACGGACGGACGGACAGACGGAGAAGATGTCGCCAATATACGTCCGCCTCCGGCGGCGTATAAAAAGTATAGACAATATAAAGCATGTGCAAACTGACAAGATTCGAAACTCATAACTCGTAGGTTATTTTCTGGGTCTAAAATATTTCATCTATCTTACTATATATGTTCATTTCTAAATGCGACATCAAGTTTACGTCTGCTTATTATGAGTCGTTTTTTTTTTTTTTTTTTTTTTTTTTTTTTTTTTTTAGCTTTATGGACTTCCCATAATGTCCCTTTTAGCGTGGCTTGTTACTTTTATTAGATACCTTTGTATCACATGATCACCCGACTATAAACGAATGTTCACGGCTTTTGCAGGTACCCGAAACATATCTATTTAAAGACACGATTGTTAACACCCTGCAAACTTTTTACCGCCGTGGAAAGTTATAATGTCAATATATATGCGCTTATTGTAGGTAAACAGCGCACGGTTACTCGCTTGAAGTATGGTCTTTCTGCACCTTTTAATACTGTAAACCCTTATTTGGCAAATTATGCAGGTTTTTTGACAGCTATTCAGGCTTTAAGTGGAAGCCGAAAAATTATGTAAAAATAAACTTTAAGCAAGCGATTAATCGGTGTGTACTCTTAAAAAATATAACTTGGGTTAGATACCTTGAAATTATCAGCAACTCTTCTCTCAATCTGTCGGGTTATTTATGTTGGAAAGTGCTGAAAAAAATCTATTCATTTCACTCATTCTTTTATGTGACATCCTTTCGGTGTCGCCAATCTATTTTAGTAAACCTTGATTATGAATAGAATCAAGCGTGGGCAAGTATGATTTACGGGATGAAACAACAGAAAAGAAGAAACAACGCTATTTTCAGTATTCAAATGCTCAAAACTGAGCGAGGAGTTCTTGCCACTAATTTCCCGCACCATATCCCAAGTCTTTTTGACAGAAGATCTAGAATTAAATCTAGACACATACTGTCTCCAAGACGTATGTTTACTGCGTGTAATAGTGCGCCGTGCTCTCGCATATGCAACTTTAAACTTTATAAGGTTTTCCTTAGTCGGCCTTAGATCAAACTCTTTAAGAACCGACTTTTGCTTTGCTATAGTCTTCTTGCAATCATCATTAAACCATGGCTTATTTGGATGTTTAGGATTTTTAGACGTTCTCGGAATTGCCTTTTCTGCAGAAGCATATAAAAGGACAGTTAATAATTCGGCAGGATTCTCACAATCTTCAAAAGATTAAGGTTTAATGGACTGTTCACAAAAAAAGGTAAAGTTAGCTACCGGTAGCCGGTTACTTGTTCCAGTTACTTGAAAAAGAAAAGTTTGTTACCGGTAGCCAGCTAGCCAGTTACTTGAAAAAGAAAAGTTAGTTATCGGTAGCCAGCTACCGAAAGCCAGTTACTAAGACCGATTTTACAATTTGACTTTGACCTGTGATTGACCATACAATTTACATAACTTTCATATTTTGTTAAGTTAAATAGAGTATACGGCTTAAACACGGTATTCGGGAAAAAAGGTTTTTTGAATGTTATATATGATTTTCTGAAAAAATATAGCCTAAAATATATCTACAAAAAACTCATATTGTGAGGCAAGACTAGTTTTTGGTGTCCAAAAATTTTCATGAGTCAGTCTTTAATGATCATTGAGAAATGATTGATTATATACCCTGAAAATAGCCATTTTTGGGCGTTATATTGTCTCACCAAAATTTTAAAATACAAGGTACACGTGATGAGTTATATTTGATTGTTTATTTTGATTTGATAGAACAGTTCTTAATAGTCCATGAGCCAGGACCCGAATTTTGGCCGATTGGTACCACTCGGAGGGAGTAATTCTTTTTACCCTTTTTGATTAGTCTGGTATCTATACTTCAGTATGATAGCAATCTCAGATTGGTAGCTTATGCCCCGAAAAACGCTTCTTTTCAAGGGTACCCTTTACACACAAAATTTTCATTGGTTTTCTGGTGAAACAACACATACATTTCTCCAACCCTTAAACTCATTCAAATACAAAAGTCTTTCTTCATAACCAAGATACAGTAAAGAGTAGCATATTGTAAGGTTTTGTGTTAGTCTGAAATATCATCTGGAGGATGATTTTAGTGTACACAGAGAACTATCTATAGATGATACGAATTACAACGAAAAATTGAAAATTATAGCGTTTTTGGACACATAAAGTCCGCTTTCTGATGAAAATGGACTGTAATTAGTATTTTGATATCAGGTGATGCTAAATAGATATACATATAACAAAATAGCATGGATAGCAATGCCGACTTAATTGCCACTCATTACACTTATCATTTACATTTCGTTCATTTTCTTACTGTAAAACTAATTCAAACTACGAATAATTCAAATGAATATTGCTTACAAACAACTCTTTAATGATAAACATGTAGAAAACCAGGCCTGGTTTGAAAGTGTACGCAGAGAAGCTAGCTTCTCACAAGATAAAAAGGGGTGAGGGTTAAAGCCGGATATATTGCTTTTATTCTTTCTGGTTAGAGAGGATGACACAAAGTCATTGCTTTAATGTTATTCTACTGTCGGACAGTCATTAGAATACATGTCCAGACAAATGTACGTCCATAAAGCATTGAAGAAAAACGTTTTTCCATATGCAGTTGATTCGTGAAGAAAGACGGGTAATCAATACTGCTATATAATGTATGACATTTCTTTCCTGAAATCCAATGCGGATATTCAAGTGAATAAGGCATCCTTTACAAATAAAGAGCCCCTCTAGAGTGCACATCTTCGTCTTTTGCCTTTTGTTCGGATACATTTGCACAATGAATACAAAAATTGTAGGCTACTGGCATGCTTTTAAAAACAATTATGAGGACTTCCGGTGTTAACACTGACATGCAAATCGGTAGTGTTTCCTAATATATGGACAAATTCTTTCTACGTTTATATTGCCTTAATACAACCACTTGAATTGCAAATGGAAGTTCGTCCATTCCAGGAAAAATATTGTATATACAACATATTAAGAAACATGTGTAGTTAACTACAATGCTATCGCTTTTCGTGTGTACGTATACAAATCTTACAAAGGAGGTATTTTCAGCAAAACTGTCATGAAACTAATCTATAATTAGAGACCTAGCAAGAATTAAATACATCTTAAGTGAATTAAAAGCGTTGTTGTCCAATAGAATTAACATTAACCCAGGACATCTGAATATGTATTGACCCACTTCGGCTATGATTTCTTAAGAAAGACGCTAACCTAACGGACGAAGATGCAGTTGTCCCGGGTTCACTTTAGTGCACTATACTCTGTAGCGAGGACATATCACTACAGCAGTATAGTCTTTTAGAATACAAGATATAATGCAGTACAAAAGAAATATTTACGAGAAAAAAATAAAGCAAAGTGTTAAATAAATGATGAAACTAGAGATAAAATTGATTACATTGATAAAAAAAAAGCTGTTGAAAAAATTCACACTACCTTTCTGAAAAAAAAAGAACCTTATTCCATGTCAAATCAACATAGCAAAGTTCAGTTGTACTCTTTCGTGAATGATGCATACTGTAAGTAAAACGGGCTAGAAAGGAAGAAAGAATCACTATGTGGACTGTTATACAATGTACATAGACAGTCACAATTTATTTATGCGAAGTATACAATGATAACACAAAGAGAGTAATATGCAAATGTAAGTATTTAAGTACCAAAACAGATGTGTTGAATTGCAATTACAACACAAGTATCTGGTGTTGTATGCAACACATAAAGTCCCCTACCGACTCAATATGGTAATCAATAATAGATTAAGTTGCAGGATCCATTTTTTGCCATATTTTCACTATTTCCGTTACCATAGCAACCGCACTTTTCGTCAAAGAACAAAGATAAAATGATGTGCATAATCTACACATTGCCATCTAGTCATAGACCAAGTCTCATCAAATTAGCTTGCTTACTTATTAACTTATCGCAGGATCCAATATTTTTTGCCATATTTTCACTATTTCCGTAACCATAGCAACAACAATTTTAGTCTAAAAACAAAAATAAAATGATGTGCATAATCTACACATTGCCATATAGTCATATACCAAGTCTCATCAAACTAGCTTGCTTAGTTATTATCTTATCGCAGGATCCCATTTTTGGCCATATTTTCACTATTTCTGTAACCATAGCAACCTCAATTTAGGTCGAAAAACAAAAATAAAATGATGTGCATAATCTACACATTGCCATCTAGTCATATACCAACTTTCATCAAAAACGCTTGCTTAGTTATTAAGTTATCGCGGGATCCAGATTTGAGCGGACAGACGGACGGACGGACGGACAGACGGACAGACGGACGGACAGACGGAGGGCAAACCTATAGTCCCCTCCGGTGTGAACACCGGTAGGGGCCTAATAATGCAAGAATTACGAATTGATATTAATCAACTTCTACCAAAAAGCTTGGAACTGCCATGAGCAAAGCCATGATTATAACCAAAACAATTGAAATCACACTAGCATTTAGCCTTGCAGCAATTGGTATTTTAAATGAAGAAATGCAGACATGTTGATATAAAGAAAAAAATAAGAATCTAGTATGCAAAACAGGGAAATTTGTTTTGTGACTTTTGAACACTTCATAGTTATGAAGATTAGACATGTATTTGAAGTTCGTTTATTATATTATTCAAGCATGTTACTCGTTGATTGTAAATATGCAAATATGAGAGAGAATAGGATCACGATAGAAGTGGTCTCGGTTATAAATATATGAAAGAATATGGTCGATCAGAGGTAGAGATTTTCCATGTATATAAGTCGTCAGCAAATTTGTCTGTTGGTGCTTTAGACAGACTCAATTTTAAAAAAAAATGAAAAAAAAAAACGATCCAAAGTTATTTTGCTCTGTTCGTTGATAGATAAAGTACATGTTTTAATTAGCATCAATATTTTTTTCAACGATTTAGGTGTTAATGTAAGAAAATAAGTATAAAGCGGCGATGGAAAAGCGAAATGTTGAGGCAGAATGAAATTTAATTTCTCTGCATTACGGACATTATCAACTTACAAACAAATTGTAGTATTTTAATGTTAATCAGATAAAAACCATCATTACTGAATTATAAGCAAAATAAGGTTTGTGACGTTGAAGAATGTCATATATCAACAGTTGGTATTTATAAGTCCAATTACCCACGAGAATGACAATTTCGAAATTATAAAGTTATGTAGACAACTATGTTTTGTATGTAGGATAATATGGCTAGCTGCTACGAGCTTGTCCGAAACTTTTAAACCGACTTACCCCTTCCAGTTTTATTGGCCAAAATGGATAATACTAAGAACACAGTTGCACACGGTAATGTTTCTAGTCCTGGGGGCTTAAAGTGCTAAACAAGATTGCCTAAGTTTATGGGGAGTCTACCCCTTCTTTTGCAACAATCTGATATTGGGAAAACTGCTTCTAGTGAGACTGAGATAGTTAAGAAGATTAGTTGACTGCTGCTGAGGAGACTGGTTAGGGTAACAAGAAGTTGATTTCTAAAAAATGGGATGTCAGTGAACTATTAACTAGGTGGAAGGAGTGTGTGGGGTTGGAAAGGCTACAGAACTATTATATGAAAAATACAGCAGGTGTGAGAATAAAACACTTTTGATATGCCCTCATAAACGACTTGTTGTGAAGCATGGGATCATAAACGAAATCGCTTAACAACCACAAACTTGCATTCTCTCCTACACAGATGAAAGTCACGCCAGTAGTGACTAGTTATGGTAACTATTTAGAGGATTATTAAACCAAGTTTCAATTTAAAAAGATCTGATGATTCTGTTGCTCACAACGTAGATTCTATGAAACCTTTGCATTTTACCTAAAAGAGAGGGTGAATGCGATACGTTTGATTAAAAATTACGCCACTGTGATTATAAAGACAGGGGGTGCCGTTTTTGCTTTTGTTACCACAACTGCAATCACTTTGACCATTAGTTATCAATTATATTTCAATCACTTTGTTGTTAACATTTGTGTGGTGATATGGATCCTAGAAAACTTTCAGACTCTTACAAAATGAAAAAAAATACAAAGATTTACCCAACCATTTGAGTATGTATCATAATGCATTTTGTTATGATTCATGTCAAATAAACTAGAACACATATACATCTGAATCACATTTCAATGCATATGTACGACAGAGAAAGTTTAAATCTAAGTCAAATGATTATCATTCATGAACACTGCAATATATTTTCAAAACGAAATAAAATTGCAAAAGTACTACATGACTTTTGTATCTCATTTAGATTTTAACATAGAAATAAGTTCCCTCAGTACACTTTGGTTATCGTTCTTTGCATAAGTAATCTTTGTCTAATCATCATAGTTTATACAAACTAGGTTAGAAAATGAGAATGTTATAATCTTACTTAAAAGCAGAAACAATTGTTTTCTCTCATACTTACATAGTAGAGCGCGAATCTGGAAAAGAGTCCCTCATAGCATTTGAGTCAGTCACATTTCAAGATCAGTGCATGCTTCAAGTGAAGACAGGAAGAGATCCTTGCTGCTATATTACAATTGCAACAGGTCATTAAGGATCTAGTGGAGAACAGCAATGGTTCCTGATCAGACTACGTGTATACGCAGGCTGATTTGGAACCATATTTGGCTCAAAAGCCTTAAGGGACCCCTTTACTGTATCCTGACTCATTATATTGTACATGTATTATATTGGGTTATGATTAGATTTATATGAAGGCCTATATATCCGACGAAGAGAGTTTTTGTACTATATCATGACAAAAGCAGCAAATCATTGCGCATATTCATTGTATAATTGAATAGTGGACTATCAGGCTTTACCTTGGTTGCTACATGATGTAGGGCCTACATTATATATCGTATAATCGTATATTGGCATTGGGCTATATTTTTTTGCGTAAAGTATAGCTTCATTTTTTCATGTGGTCATTCAATTTAGTTACGAACCGTCGAATATTGTGCAATTGAATACATTTCCAGTAATTATTTTCTAAATTGCATTGATTGGACATTCAACTGAACATATAAGGCCCTTCATTATATTTAAAAGTGAAAATGCTATTGAGTTCAGCATTCTTTCAGTAGGCCTAACGTAAAGTTCTCCATTTCATATTCATATAACACATATTTGCATGAAATAGCCACCTAATAGGTAATCCAGTTGTTTTGGATAAAAACACAGTGTTGTCAACAGATTAGCAACAGTAAGAAGCCATAACACGCTCATAATATGCGTTTTAGTTTTTAGGTACGAACATTTCAGGGTCCGAATCGACCAAATGTTTTTGCTTTTTACAGCTTTTTCCGAGTGTTTTGTGTCACGAAACTGGCATGAATCGACGAATACGCATTTGAAAATATATTTAAGGGGGAATGCTCCAGTTTTTCGGAACACTCGGTTTTTACTGTAGTAAATTAAATGTTTCGTACCAAGATGTTTCGCTACCATAATTTCAATAATATAACACATTATTCCAATTTACCATTTTCGACGGTAAAAGTGTATTTATTATGCGAAACTGATTTCCCCAAGATGGAAATGGATTATTTAGAGCAAGACAGTCGTAAGTGTGTATGCAGTTACCACTGTTTTGCGTCATTTTATTCATGTGTAGCTGATAAAAATTGCTGTAATTCACTAATAAGTGCGCTGACATATACATTTTCTTTTTGAATAATTACCAGGACATATTGCTTAATACAATGAGGGAGTTTTATCAAATTCTATTATGTAGAACTTGAAATATTTCCAAAAATATGCAAATTTTGACATAAAAAACTCCAGCTTCGTTGATCTGACCGAACACTTGAACATGCTGTTTTATACATTTACGCATTTATATTAGCACATATTTTGGGTTTTCTGTTCTTATTAAATGTAAGACGTTACTTTAAATCCGTTTTCGGGACTAAGCAATGAATATACAGCATTTTATTAACATTTTAGTGACCTTGGACAGGTGCAAGAAATTGTGCATTTTTTCGATGTAGGGGTATGTGATACGAATGCCTATAAAATTCAAACAAGATCGCTGACCACCCATTTTTATTTTATTTTTCAATTGGTAATAACATGTAATTTCAACATACAAAATATAAATAAATTCTATTATTGGGAAAAAAATTAGGAAACTGGAGCATTCCCCTTTAAGTGTATAAATATGTAGCTACTTGCATTTCTGCTTCAAAGAATTGAAAAATTCACTTGAAAAAATCGTGCATTTCGTTCGGTGTAGGGGCCGACAAATTGTCTTCTATTTCACAGCCTACAGAGGCATCATACCTGGGAACAGATTAAATAGTACTCAAAACTAGCGTTTTAAGAATATTTTGGCAGAGAAAATAATCACGACAAGCCTCTTGATAAATCACATACTTCCAAAAGAAATCGCACCTACTGACCAATTTGTTGACATGTGAAAATGGGGTAGGTTAAGAAAACGGCGATTTTCTCACCATAAGCTACAAATTTCAGGCTGCTATCATATCAATTAGTTAACTACATATATCAAGCTGTTCAGAAAGTGCAATTAGAATTACTCCCTCCGAGTGGTACCAAAAAAGTGTCTGGCTCACGGACTATAACGTAGATTTTGGTGGTCTATTGTACCCATATTTTAGAGTTGTGTCTCAGAAAATGGGACATTTGTAGACCCTAGCTTGAAAATGTAGTGTCCGCAACCAACTGTTACAATGGTGATTTTTGGAGTTTTGTTGTGAATGGATCCTTTGAAAAATCACCATTGTAATACAATGTAATTTGTTACGGATACTACATATTCAAGCTAGGGTCTATAAATGTCCCATTTTCTGAGACACAACTCTAAAAATATGGGTACAATAGACTACCAAAATTTACCTAAGAACTGTTTTATCAAATCAAAAAAGTTGCTTGGGAAAAATCAAATATAATTCATCACGTGTACCTTGAATTCTAGAATTGTTTTGGTGAGACATGATATAACACCCAAAAATGGCCATTTTTTTAGTACATATTCAATAATTTCTAATGATCATAAAAGATTGACTCATGCAATTTTTTGGACATCAAAAACTAGTCTTACCTCATAATATAGCTTTTTTAGATAAAGTTTATGCTATATTTTTCCAGAAAAGCATATATAACATTAAAAACCCCTTTTTTCCCGAATACCGTGTTTTAGCCGAATGCAATCGGCTTGTGACCCGGAGGACCTAAGTTCGAGTCCCACCCGGCGAGATGTGTCCTTGGGCTAGTCACTTAATTGTCAACGCCGCAGTCTACCCAGCTGAATGGAGTGGGTAGCAGTGAGGTAAAACTTACTGCCTCTTCTCTTCTGCACGCACAAAAATGTTCCGAGTTAGAAAAAGTTTGTTTCATAGTTCATTGCACTGTAAATAGAGCACATGTTACATGTAGATTATATAGTCTATTAGTAGGAACATGCACACAAAAAAATGTTATACACTAGCTTTAGCTAGTTGGGCCTTGGGTCATCGGGGGAATCTAATAGTACAAACAAACAAACAATTGCTCGAATTAGTGAATTATCGCAAAGACTTTGTTTCTTATTTATTTTATCTAATCAGCGATATGATCATGAGTACGGAATCATTAACTTATCTTTCCAACTGGAGATGAAGACGACAATTTCAAGATAGAAATTACTGCGTACAATCGGTCATTTCCTAAAAGCAATCGTAGAATTACGGTAATTCTATTTATAACCAAACATTAGTTTAGTCCTCCAAAATTAATTCTGCTTTTTGAATTTACAAAATTTGCTTAAATAACAACATGTACATATTTAATTTGCCATGAACATCTAGCTTAGAGAAGTTTCTTTTACCTACATTTAGAAAGCTTTACTTCAAATTCATTTCGCTCCATTTTACAGAATATCATTATCACTGCATGCATTTTACATCGTCTATTTTTTTATCATGAGACTAAAGCGCATTAACACTTGATGCGCTCGATACACGACCTCGCGCCATACAGAGTGTCTCAAAAAAGCGGAACCCTATTTCAAAGTCAAATATTTGAAAGCGAAAGAATAGAATCTAATTTTTGAATTTGCAGTAGTGAAGATACATTAATTTTGCATATGTGTTCTAAATTTCACTTCAAAATATGTATTGGTTCAAAAGTTATATGAAATTTAATAAAGACACTAAAAAAGCGTTTTAACACGAAATCGATTTTTGCATCTTGTTTGTTCGTAAAAGCGCACTGACGGTCAGCTGTTGAGTTCTCTACCGTTGTACAAGTACCAAGTACCGTCGTACCAATTTTCTCAAATTTTGATATATAAAAGTGCCGCATGTGCAATTTGAGTCCGTAAGGTGGTTGTTTGAAATAATCTTAACCCTTTCCCAGACCACAAAAAGTTAGGGTGGACCGGATTAAAAGCTGTTACTGATGACAAGATTGGCGCTGATAAAGACAGACTTTGCGTAAAATGCAGCGCAGAAAATATAGAGGCAAAAGGAGAAAATGGTGGTGACTATTACTTTCTTCTTTTGTCTAAATATTTTCTAAAGCTTTTTCTCTCATGGATGTCAAAACCAGGTCTTTTTGGGGAAAGGATCAAAGTGCTTGGCATTTGAGCACTGACCCGGGTATGTTGTAGAGTAATGAAACAACTGCATATGATTGCATGTAACTATTATGAATCTGTAATACACTTTGATATTTTATTTGTATTCATTTTTTTTTTGTTACACCACAGCTCTACTTTAACAGTTTATTTGTTAGCAGTAAAGATGAAACGAATATGCACTATTTTGAGTAAAATATTCAATTATCACTTTTAAATCCATATTGTTTTTACCAAGGACTTGAACATGGAGCAATTACTTCTATGGGCTTGTTACTATGGAGGATGGCTGCGCAAACCGACACCGTTATAGACAGAACAGAACAGAGCAACTGAATGCACCCGAAGTTCCCTTTGTTCGGGGGCATGGAACCAAGTCAATACATTTAGTGATAATTAAAGCATTTATTATGTATTTACAAAATTCATTCAAAATAGTAATGGCAAGTCGTTGGGCAACAAGGCATCTACGATTACTAAATACATGTACAATTTTGTGGCCCCAGCCCTGGGGAGACTACAGACTACCAACGTGCAAACGTGTAACGGGCCAGTCCGCGTCCCATGTTACCATGGTGACGAGGTCCCATGGGATACACCCATGTGGACAGCCCCAAAGGTCAGCCTGTCTACCTAATCCCCGGGAGAAATGATTCAAGCGTTGTACTGCTTTGAACCTTCCCTCTATACATAGAGGTGAAGGGGAACGCCCACGTTATTCGAGGTGCGTCCCATCCGAAAACCAACGACTGTAATTACGACAACTACGGTAAAACACTAAACTACCTGCAGCTTGAGAGACTGTCAGGCCGAGGATAAGGCCAGGCTGAAACACCCAAGGGGCATACCTGTCTCCCCAGGACCACCCCCCGCGATTAACTTCAGCATTTTCTAGCCTTGTGCCGTTTTAAAAGAATGAAAGCATTGATTACGCGGTGACAAAAAAACCTGGCTAACACAATTTAACAATATTGTCTTTATGTGGTAGAACACCGTTGATTAGACTAGTTTTTGCGTAGGTAACTTTAGCTTGAATCTTCCCTGAGTATGTAGTTAGGTGCTGAGGTAGTGGCGGCTCCGGAATGCTACAATCTGAAATGATACTAATGCTAAAATTGAATAATTTTCTATTGTGTGCGAATAATAATCGAGATATACCCCGTTTTCAGGGTGGGCGGGAGGGTCTTCTGGTTAAAAATTGCGTCTGATTCTTAGAAATGGCAGATGGAAAGGGAGATAATTCCCGTTGCCTCGTGGTCTCCCACTCTACCAAGGGAGACTAATCCTGCAAGGCCTTACCAATTTTTACCTGTAGTTACTTCCCTTTGACCAGCAGATATCTCACAAATAGATTTAAACTGGATTATAAGATATAAAATCCTATAATCTTTATTAAATCCATATTGTTTTTACCAAGGACTTGAACATGGAGCAATTACTTCTATGGGTTTGTTACTATGGAGGATGGCTGCGTAAACCGACACCGTTATAGACAGAACAGAACAGAGCAACTGAATGCACCCGAAGTTCCCTTTGTTCGGGGGCATGGAACCAAGTCAATACATTTAGTGATAATTAAAGCATTTATTATGTATTTACAAAATTCATTCAAAATAGTAATGGCAAGTCGTTGGGCAACAAGGCATCTACGATTACTAAATACATGTACAATTTTGTGGCCCCAGCCCTGGGGAGACTACAGACTACCAACGTGCAAACGTGTAACGGGCCAGTCCGCGTCCCATGTTACCATGGTGACGAGGTCCCATGGGATACACCCATGTGGACAGCCCCAAAGGTCAGCCTGTCTACCTAATCCCCGGGAGAAATGATTCAAGCGTTGTACTGCTTTGAACCTTCCCTCTATACATAGAGGTGAAGGGGAACGCCCACGTTATTCGAGGTGAGTCCCATCCGATAACCAACGACTGTAATTACGACAACTACGGTAAAACACTAAACTACCTGCAGCTTGAGAGACTGTCAGGCCGAGGATAAGGCCAGGCTGAAACACCTAAGGGGCATACCTGTCTCCCCAGGACCGCCACTAGGGATCATCATACAACGATGATACCTTACGCCACAAAATACTGACTAGACTGGGTATATATTTCCCCGGTGTTCGTTAAAATGGACCATTGCCTCCTTCCAGTGTTTGAGGAGGGATTGATTTCCTAATTTTGACAGGTGGGTTCCATCCATCCTGTACAGACTTACCTCTGTGGCCGTGATGCAGCTATCATTGTTAATTATTTTCCCACCCGATTCAAGCGTGAAGGCCCTGATAGCAGCATTGACCCTTTTTCTCTTTTTTTCAATTTGTGCTCCAGTACCCAGGGGGGCGAAATGCCAGTATCTCCTGGGTAGGATGGTCGACCAAACAATTTCGCTTCTTCCAAAGAGAGCTCTGTATCTTAGGAGAGATGTTTTTATTTTCTCAATCAAGTCCTTACCTGAGACCCCTTCTGTTGTCATGTCGTTTGACCCACAGTGGATTATAATAAATTTTGGATACTTATCCTGTTTGTAAACTTGATCCATTTCGTAGTCTAGGTTATTGATAGAAAGACCTGTCCTCCCACGCCATTGCACTGTTACACCTCTTCCTGTGAAGTCTTGGTTCTTGGCTTCCAAACCAGCCCAGTACACGTAGGAGGACCCAACAACCACCATTTTGGTTTTTTCTGAAAAATCTTAAAATCTCATACATGAAATCTTTATTCATGGTTTACAATCTGATATACTTTGTATAAGCCTGGGATTGCCACCTCCCTGCTCTCATGATTTCATTTTCAGTCTTTCCAATGTTAGCTAGGTATGTGGCCCCGCCTATTCTAAAACTGTGGGATCTAAGGTGGTTTACTGATTTGATGAATTTGAGTGACTTTGACATTACGGCATTGAATTGGTAACGAGTTAATGACTTCCCATTCAGATGGACAAATAGGTAACGAGACATTAAATATTGCCTCATGCAGGCTATAGGACAGTATATCTTGTCGTTATTTTGAAGAATAATATTCACTGATTTCCCATGCTGGTCTGTTTTTGACCATTTTATTTCAGGACTTAACTGGTTGTTTTTTATTTCTACATCCTGCAACTTGATAACTTTTTCATTTACCGCCTTATTGTTTGTTTGAGTAAATTCTCCTATCCGGAGTAGCGCAAAAAAGGCGAGAGAAAATACTGCTTGAAATAGGCATTGCTCGTATGAGTTTTGGCAAATGTGCTTTAAACTTCTTAGCATGGCTGACAAAGTGTCCAGGGTTATTGGGGCTCTTGTGTCTCGCCTGACATCCTTTAGCCTTTTTGCGCTCTCTAGTGCTTTCGACACCAGGAAAGATTTTGTTGTGTCAGTGACTTGATTAAGTTTATGATTATAGGAAATGGCTGACATGTATGTACAGATTGTTGATGCTGCTATTTTGTTAAAGACCAAATATGACACAAAGTTTAGGAGGTCGGAACAGGGTACGGGCCATGATTTTTTAAGATTGTATAATTCTCTGAAGGCATCCAACTTCTGTAGTGCCACGGCGTAAGTATTTTTGCTGTTTTGGGCTAGCGAATTTGATATAAGACCTTTTGATATACCTGTTAAATGTCCCAAAGATGGTATGGGACCCTGACTGGAGCCATTGCTGCATCTGGTGCTGCTTCTCTGAACCGTCCCCACTGTGAATGAGAGATTGAGTCTGCTATAACATTATCTTTAGAGGAGATATATGTGGCCTTTATGCGTATGTTGTTTGATAGTAACTTAAGGACCATCTTTCTAACAAGGTTCATTACCTTTTCTGATTTGCATGTCTGAGTCTTTATTTGGACCACTGCCTGGTTTTCTACATGAAACTTAACCCATTGATTCTGTAGGCTTTTTGCCCAAATTGTAATGGCAGCCACAACCGGAAAAAGCTCCAGAAGTGTCATGTCTCTAGTGAGGCCTTCGGTCACCCAGCTGTGGGGCCACGTACCGTGAGCCCACTGCCCTGAGAAGAAGATGCCGAAACCCCCATTTGCCCCCCACATGAATCTGTGAAAAGTTCAAGCTCTGAATCGGTATGCCACTCCCTGTTAGAGATTAATGTAACCCCATTGTATGTTTGTAAAAATGACAGCCAAAGATTCAGGTCAGCCTTCATGTTTTTGGAAACCCGCAGCCTATGGTGTGGCTTTTTAATGCCAATGGTTGCATTGATGAGTCTTCTACAGAAGGCTCTGCCAGGGGAGATAACCTTGCAGGCAAAGTTTAAGATTGCATTTCCCTCAGCGTGATTTTGTTGGATGATAAGGCTTTTAATATTTTCTGTCTAAGGCTGACAATTTTTTTTCTTCTGGAAGCCTCATTGTCATTTTAATTGTATCTATCTCGACCCCCAGGAAGGTTATGCAAGTTTTGGGCTGCTCTGTTTTTTCCTCTGCTAGAGGGACACCGAATTGAAAACAAATAGATTGGAAATCTGATAGTATTGCCCCAAGATTAGGACTTTCGCTCCATTCCCCAAAAAGGAAATCATCGAGATAGTTTAGTATATTTTCGCTACCCGTCTTTTGACATAAAACCCATTGTAAAAAAATTGCAAAATTTTCCCAAATTGCGCAACTAGCAGACGACCCCATTGGCAGCATTTTGTCGTAGAAGTAAGAGTTTTCAAACTTGATGCCGAGCAGTTCGAAATCTGCCGGGTTGATTGGAAGTAGGCGAAATGCTGACTTGATGTCCGTTTTGCTTAAATAGGCTCCCTTTCCCAACCTTACGGCCATATCGGCTGCCTGATCAATGTTTGAGTATGACACCGAGCAATATTTTTGATCAATAAAGTCGTTAATGGATGTGTTGTCGGGGTACGAAAGGTGATGGATCATTCTGAAATCTCCGTCTTTCTTTGGCGTAAGGCCTATTGGGGAAATTTGTAATGAATGTAATGGGGCAATTTTGAAAGGGCCAGCTATCCGGCCTAGATTTACTTCTTTGTTTATTTTCTCCCTTAATATTTCTGGGTATTGGTTTGCGCTGCACAATTTTTTTGAATCTCTGTAGATTCTTGGTCCCGTGTAATTTAGAGAAAAACCTTTTGTTAAACCATATTCAAGGGAGGCGGCATCCTCATGTCTATAATTCTTTAAGTAGTTTAAGATTGTCTTTACCCTCAATGGAGATTTTCCTAGTTCAAATAACTTTATTTTGTTATTGTTTTTGATTCCTACAGATTGACTTTGGGTGGTTCCCCCCGCATGCTTGACAGGTATGGCTGAATCTGCAATTTGGTATAAATGGACATTTATTACCCGAGCTAAAATAGTTGCATTTAGGTGGATTACTTGCTTTTTTCGTTGGATTGAACTGTGTGGAGGGCTTGCTGAATTGAGGTTGTTGCACGTAATTGCTGCTTTCGGCTCTTACATACAGCAGCCAAAATTCATCATTAATAACGCCCCATGAAGACAACGGGTTGTTGGCCTTTCGCAACCTAAATTGTTCATCATATTGAATCCATCCCGACGACCTGCTGGCTGCAAGCTTTATATCCCTCATATATTTAAGTAGTTCTTGTGCCCTCTCGGGGGCCCTTTCAATTACTACGCTCATGTAGATCATGAAACCCGAGGCCCATTGATCTATGCTTATTTTTTTAGGCTCTTGTTTGGTTGGTGCAATGCATAGCCTCCCATTTTGTATAATGACCTCGCCCGAAAGCGATTGTAGGCCCGGACTTTCTGCCAGATTGGCTTGTTCTCTAGCAGACTTCAAGAGCGTAGGAATGTCAACAAATTGCCCTGCCCAAATGTTTTCCTTTATTTTTAGTGGTACGTTACAACCTATTGGATCAAATACACTAGTTTGCTGAACTGGCAGCCAAGGATTTTCATAGATGTTATCACCAGCTAATGCCTGATTCGTTTTCTTGGAAATACCTGAATTCTCTTCTTTTCCTTGTTCTTCCTGTATGCAGACCGCTGCCCTTACCCTTTTGGCAGCCTTTGGTTGCCCCTTTGTTTGGCTTTTCCTCTTTGGTGGCATGATGATGACGGATTTTTCTTCTGGTTAAAAATTGCGTCTGATTCTTAGAAATGGCAGATGGAAAGGGAGATAATTCCCGTTGCCTCGTGGTCTCCCACTCTACCAAGGGAGACTAATCCTGCAAGGCCTTACCAATTTTTACCTGTAGTTACTTCCCTTTGACCAGCAGATATCTCACAAATAGATTTAAACTGGATTATACGAGGGACGGTCGGAAAGTAGTTGGACTTTTGACTAGTTCTCTAAAACCATTTAATTTTTTACCAAAATTCTTTTTACACTGTTTAAACAAATTGTCCATCTATGTCTATGCATTTTTGCAATCTTTGCATGAGCTTTACTATTCCCACTATTAACCATGACGTAGACCCACTGTATTAGGTACTGTGTAACCACCGTTATCAAAGGCGCCCTGGTCTCAAATTTCTTCCCAGCAAGCATTTTCATCAGTCCTTGACACAAATAAAAGTCACGTGGGACGAGGTCAGGGCTATAAGAAGAGCAAAATAACTTTTGTCATGTGTAATAGTTGATAACCTCCACTGTATATGTGGTGGTATGGGACCGTGCGTAATCGTAAAGTAGAAATTTATTTCTTTGCTAATCTGGGAGGCGTTTACTTCAGCATTTATTCTTTGTTTTTTTCTGAATTACTTCAGAATTGTACTTGGCAATGACTGTTTTTACCGTTTGACATGAAATGAGTAACCATCAATCCTCGTGAATCCCTAAAAGCAACAAACATGACAACCAGCCGAAGGAAACAGCTTAATCTTTTCATGGACGGGGAACTAGCTCGTTTCCATGACTGCTTTGACTGGTTTTTTATCCCAAGTTCGGAATTATGGACCCTTATTTAATCTTCAGTGATAATTTAGTTAAAAAACTTAACTTCTTCGCGATTAAAATGACTACAATGTTCTTTTGTTTTGGTTACCCTTGTTGTTCCTCTAACAAATAGTCTATGGTACATAAAACCCCTATCACATATAAGTGGACAGAATAGCATACATATACAACTATCTTTGAAAATAAACTGACCACATTATTGGCAAATGGATGTAGATTCCATCAATATATAACATGTTTATACAGTTGCAAATGGAGAGACAGCAGCACGAAAAGTCCAACTACTTTCCGACCGTCCCTCGTAAGATATAAAATCCTATAATCTTTATTGTGTTGTATTAAACAAGCGTCAAGTGTAGGCGCGAGCTGCGAACGGAAAGATCAATATCGTGTTAAAATGGTTTTCCGGGTGCATTCATTTGAATGCCAATATTTTCAAAACTGATAAACATTTTTGAACCAAATTTTAACTGCTGATAAAGAATTGTCGTGTCTTCTCTCTACTTATTTACGCTTTCAACAACAAACAAACACTTATTTTTGCCATTAGCGAGGCGTACCTGCTATGGATTTAATGGACACAACCAACAGTGAAACAGCAATCAAATATTACCAGAGAAGATACGAATGGAAAGAGAGGTAAATCCACGTCAACATCGAAACGCGACGTCCAGCCAAAAAACAGAGAAGATGGCTCTGAAAAAGCTGTATCCCAAAACAATTCGGCGCTCAACTCGGTGGAGTGCGTGGGATTTCGCACTGGACAAGTGACATACATATATGTAATTCTGATAGTTAAATGGTAAATAGATAGGACCGAATACTTCGGTGCGCTCGCTAGAACTGACTCAATTTCATGCAATCTACCCGCCTTTTAATTGTGCTCCTTTTTGATTGGCCATTAGCGAGGCGTACCTGCTAGAACTCATTTAAAGATAGAAAAAAGAGAACATTTACATTCCCAAAACGGCAATGTACATGTCTTTTGACTTATCGGATTTCCATCTTCCGTGTCTTTTCAAACATCTGTCATTTATCCCATTATTTGCAGCAGTAGTTACTCCCCCTGCTCTCAAAGAATGAACACCAATGTTTAATTTTGAATCTATAGTGTGAAAAAGATCTAAAACACATTCTCTAACTCTAGTATAACTCAATTTCTTATCTTTAGCTATAAGCTTGTGGATTCCCTTTGAATGATAAATAGGCTTGAAAAGATAGGATTCTGACTCAATGGTAATAGCTAGACTCATATACAGTTGTAGCATTTTGACAGGACATGCCGACGTTTTACCTTGGCTAACTAGGACGTCTGATCCGAATCTATACTGATCCGTCTTGCTACGTGGAATGCTTATATTCAAATATCAATCATGACATTTCAAATCTTTGCATCTTATGCTACTTAGTTCATCAAACCTAAGGAATGCCGCAAACCCAAGAGTAATAATACATTTTCTAACAATAATAAGATTAACGCACATTCTCGCGATCGTGTCCTCGTCGCAGTTAACATCAGCTTGTCTGAGCTGCCTCTTTATGTTCGCCTTTAATCCTACATCTGAAACAAATAAGCAGCTGCCAATGTCATAATTATTACAATACATGTCAGTCAAACAGATTTACATTGATCTTTTTGTTATTCTGACTGCAACATGTCAAAACGTAACGGACTTTCTGCAAAAATGCCATTGTTGCCATATCCGTGCTTTACAGTATCTGTTCTTGGTAATATTATCATATTTTTTACAAAAGATTTGTAATTATTCTTTGAATCAAACAGTAAAGGCCAAAAAGGAGCAGATTTCCAAGAAGGTAAGACAAAAGTACCCTCTGCGTCGTCTTTAATCAATTTAATTAAAGCCTTTGCAATTAATTTTGGCGGAGGAACACACCAGTTATTTTCACCTTTCCAACTTACGGTAAAAGCATCTACAGCTTCACACCCTGGACTCCAGCTATTACAGTTAAAACGGTCACATTTGGCATTCATAGCATTTGCAAATCTATCAACAGTAAATGGGCCCCCAACGAACATTCAAATGATGGTAAATTACATTCGAAATTGACCAATCATCATTATCATATGTTCTACTTATCCGATCAGCCAATATATTGTTAGCTCTCGGCACCCAATGAGGAAGTAATGTTATTTTTGAATCATTGCAAAATGAATTTTTGCTCAAATTGAGTGTCTGCAAATCAGCATTTTTGCTACCTTTTGATAAAATACCTACTGCATTCTTATTGTCACAAAACATATCTACATATTTCCCTTTTAGCATTCCTTCATTGCTTTTCAGAAATCTTTCTACACTGGCCAGTTCTCGCCAGGATGAACTTTCCAATTTCTCGGAGGCATTCCACAACTCCGATCCTTCAACTAAGGTACCCGCACATAGGGCTACATACCCGCCGTAACCAGAGGCGGAAGCATCGCTAAAACAACTTAACTCACCGTTCAGCTCCCCGGCAATGGGATTTCCATGTTCATTCAATTTTTCACAGTTCTCTCTCCAAAATTGCAATTCAGACAATGCATCAGCGTCAACATAAACAAATGAATTCCAGTCTTAACGTGTATCTATACATTTAAACAAATACCTCGTTTTAAGGAAAACTTTCTTTCCCAAAGCATTACTCATGGAAATTATTTGTCCTACTATTCCAGCTAGAAAACGCTCTCTGACAATATGCAAACTGCGGATTTTCAATTCTGCGAGCAAACTATCTAAATGAGTATTTAGTCTTGAAACTCTGGACTCGGTAACTTTCAGGCAATTGTTGAACATGTCCCATATATGCCCAAGCCATTCTGCTTTGCGGGAAGGTTCCCAACAGCATTTGTTTTCAGCGATCAGAAATCCCAAATTTAAAAGGAAATCTCTAACTAAACAAATCAACTTACTTGCGTTTTGTTTATCTGTATGTCCACCGAGGCCATCATCAAGGAACATAACTATTTTATTACCCTTACCTCGTAAATAAGCGACAGAAACTCTCATCAATTTTGTGAATATATGACTAGCTGTAGATATGCCGAACGGAAGAACATTGAAAATATAAAACTGATCTCTGCCATTAGAATCTGGCCAACTAAATCCCAAATATGTCCTATGTTCATCGAAAATCTCGACAATGTGATAGGCTGATTGTAAATCAAAAGTAAATAGAAATTATGAATCATGAAACAATTGCTTCGCTACCTGAATATCCTCGTATTGGAACTTAAATTTTACCAAATGATCATTTATAAGTCTACAATCCAAGACAAGTCTCGCCTTACCTTTCTTTCCATAAGCTACTGTTAATGGATTCACAACGCACAGACGTGTATTAACTCTTGAAATGCACCCCAAGTCTACTCTCCAAAGCCGAGGTCTATTGATTATCCATCAAATTTGACCTCTGCCGTTTTTGGTACACAAACAGCCTATTTGGTCGTCATAATCTAATTATAGCACATCATTTGAATTATCGAATCAAAATCATTCAGTTTTATCTTGCATGATTATTACGTATACGTTACGTCGCTTCTATTTTTGGCTGAAGCCGGTAACATTTGAATTATCGAATCAAAATCATTCAGTTTTATCTTGTTTGATTACGTATACATTACGTCGCTTCTATTTTTGGCTGAAGCCGGTAATTTGAAGCGTCAGTCTATGAAAGTTTGTATCAGCTTTTTAAATTGTTTTGTTGTGTAAAGCCAACGATTGGATACCGAAATCCCGCCAAGGCCCGAGATTAGACGTAAAATGACCCCGCAAGAATAGAGCATCATTATATCATAATGGAATGAAGAGAGAATGTGCTCTGTTCTTAAGAGAGTACCCCAAGTCTAGCAGACGACATATTTCGCTCGAGACAAATGACGCATCTGACCTTGCAGATAGATTTTTTCGTGCATAGCTAATTACTGGCAATGTCTTAAAAGGCAATTTATACCCAAAACGTATTAAACTCATAATATAGTCGATTGTGCCTATACCTTCCCATTCTTTTATCCTTTCTTTCAATCTACCTACCGGGGTAATTTCTGTCCGTCATTCGATGGGGAAACCCCAACTCTACCTTGTTACTATTTTTAGCTAATACAGGTAGGTCCACAGTCCTACACGGACCGTTATGAAAACAAAAATAATCAACACTTATCTAATCAATGCCCTAATCCCTTTCTCCCTGTCTGCATTCTCCTCTCCAATGTCCTGGCTTTCCACAGTCAAAACAAAGACCAGGCCTCCGGCCCTTGCCAACAACGCTGGATATATTTTGACCCTGCACTGTTGTATGTTGAGCTAGAACAGAGTTCTGGTTGTAATTCGGGTTGTAATTCGGGTTGTGACGACGATTCCGTTTTTGCTTTCTAATAGCTCTGGACTCGGCTCTTACCATTTTCCTCTCGTCTTCTGACTCCGAAGCTAAAGGATTTGACTGATATTCCTTGGCGACTGACCATCCCAAATCGGAGGAATCTGCTAACTTGATTATTTTCTGTCTGTCATGTAATAAAGTCATATCTTCAGAAATACTCTCCAGCGCTTTATCTTGTCTGCCACTTTTAAGCGCTGAATCTGCTTGGACTAACTTTGAATTAACCTGGGTGTTGAATTTAAATTGGTCTTCACAACTTTTTCTTTTAAACGTGTAACCAGAAGTGTTCAAAACGCTTTCCGTGACGTCTTTCTGCGACTTAGATAAACTGTCTTGAAAAGAGCTCAATCTCGCTGTAATTAGCTCGTCTATTCTGTCTAGAAGTTGGTTAGGCTGGCCTGTCTCGAAGCCTCGTGGTCTCTCTTCTTGTCCGTCCATTAAATCCATAGCAGTTCCGCAAATAAATAGGACCGAATACTTCGGTGCGCTCGCTAGAACTGACTCAATTTCATGCAATCTACCCACCTATTAATTGTGCTCCTTTTTGATTGGTCAAAACTCTCATAACAATATCATAACAACTTTATACATGTACGTAGCAAGAAGACAACCCTTTTCCGCTAAACTGCGTAACGCGGAAAAGAAATATTCTATTGCATATTTAAATTTCGTGGGGACTTATCACTTAATAAATGAGCTCACTTTCAAAAATGGGTTTTGTTTTTATCAGGACACCCTGTACATAAGGCTTATCGTCGGTGTTAATGCAAAACCTCGCATCTCATTTTTGGAAGGTTTTAAAGGGCTGGGGGTAATAACTTTTTCGAAAATGAAGGGTTTTACTTGAAATTCGGACATATTGTTCACATATAATGTGCAATTAACACTGATAAGTAAAACCATATCAAAACATGCAAAAAAAACTTGAAATGTTGTTTGTGTTCTTATGGTTACTACTAACAGCAACTCAAATGTTTACAATATATTAGAATTTAACTCGTTATGTTTCAGATTGTATGCAGACTGAGAATCAATAAGAAATTCGCAAAACTATTGTTCAAATGATGATGTCTCATAACTTTCCGAACAACCCTTGTATGTTGTACACAAAATGTTATCTTTCTCAACCTATATTTTATTGTCTGCAGCAGCTTTAAAAAAATTGGACTGGCCAAATAGTTTGTCGTTTAGGAAAGGGTTAATGGCTATTGAAATGGATTGTCTTGTTGTTCTTCCTTTCAGATGGACTTCTATTTTGGGCAACCGGACAACCATCATCTGCTACCAATCGTCGTTGTACAGGTGTTTTCCCCTCACGAGAGGGTGATTGGAACATGTACCACACAGTCTGTGATTCTCACAGCAGCATAATTTGTTCGCAATCCCTACAACCGCCTACTAGCCAAAAGTGAAGTTTCACAAATTTGGGGGAAATCATGTGAAAGAGGTTACTTTATGAGATTTTATAAAAGTTTATTTTATGAGATAGAAAATGGACTATTTACGACAATGCAAAGGCCATGTTTTGAAACAGAGTAAATGTATAACAATTAAGTTTTACAATAAATGAATTTACAATTTCATAAACGCACTAATTTCGCGTTTGTTTTAAAATTATTTAAGAAATTACAATTAGGTATACCTCGAGATAAATGCCCTGACAGAGCAGCCCATGCTAATCAAATGGAATGCTCTGCCAGGTCAATTCTCGTCCGCTATAAATGAATTCATTGTTTCTACTCTGATGACAGCCTGCAAATGCACCTGAGCCAGGATCTGGATAATGGTCCCTTATGGAATTCGAGACCACAATGTTTCTAGATCAGCATGTGCATATGAAAAGTCTGATCAAGATCCATGTTATTATCAAATCACCTATTCATGTCCCCGCGGCCACTTGGTAGTGCATCTGCATCTCACTCGAGAGGTCACGGGTTCGATCCCCGGCTGCGGCAAATACCTTTTCTGACAAAAATGTCACCCACCTATGGTTTGTTGTCGTTAACCTATGTTAGCGAGCAGCTGAAGGCTCGGCTAGAGTGTTATGGTAGTACTGGTATGAGAAACAACAGGAAACCGTGGTTAGGTGCTCCAGCCGCCGTGATATGTCCATAGCAGTTGAAAACGGTGTAAAACCCCAATAAACCAAAACTTTTCATGCCAAGTAGTCATGTAAATTAGTGACTGTCAGAAATCATTATATTTGTGACCCGTCACGCTAAACGGGACCATATCCGAACTACAAAAATCCAAATTTTGACAATCTTGTCAGACTCAGCACATGTAAACCAAATCCCGTATGCGAACGATGAACATATAGTTATATAGGGAAAACATTCCGGATTTAGAAAAATACTTAAAAGTGAAAGTGTCGGACCTCGTCTGGCTGCGCAGATTGCGCAGACTGACTAGGGTCGATATTTTTCGCACTTCCTATAAAGCCCCTTTTAGCGTGACGGGTCACATTTGTACAATCTTATCCGGAACCATTTTGGTCTCAATTTTCATAGGGTGGAGCTACAGGTAAAAGGGGGTGAAGACCCTCTTACTTTCTTTATTTCAAAACCTATGTTGTGGGTACTCAATCGAGTCGTTTCGACAATACGATTCTAATGAGTACCCACAACTTAGGATTTGGTGAACAATAGAAAACACAGTGCATTTTTTGAAGTCACGAACCCCTTTTATCCATAACTTCGGGTCCTAAGGGGCCTTTTTCCAGTTCCTGGCTCAAATACATGTATTATAGCAGATTTCTTTTTCAATAGTTCTAATCTAGTTTTTCCCCCAAATCTGTGAAGAATCACTTATCAAATGAATCGCGTTATTGAACAAGGCTTATTGCGTCTGCTATGTGCATTAATTGACTCAAGTTCCAGATCTAAAAACTCTAACCCATTACTGCCCAGTGACGCCTTTTGACTTTTTCATATGAAAAGGCTTGGGAAAACAATGTGGACAATGAAGAAATTGCTTCTGACGAGCAATTTCTTCATTTTCCACAATGTTTTCTTACCAAAATGGAACTTTTAAAATTTCATATAGCATCACCTTTCAAATCGGTGGAGTCTAAAATTTTGCCGTCTGGTAATGGGCTTAACAGGCAAAATTGAAAGACGTTGTTAAAAAGAATATCAAGTTTTTAGAATTTTAATGGTTTACTATGTTCTTGTTGGAAAAACATTTTTGACAATAGATAAATTACTTGTCAATATGAGGGGAATAAAAAGCGCCAATGATATTTACGAGTAGCGCAACTTTGATCTATAGCTCATGATAAATGACATGACAAAGCAACTCTGGCTAAAAGCTAGACATACTCTGCCATGTCATTTATCGAAACCTATCAATGAAAATGATTTCCATAAGATACGAGCGCATATTGTGCATTATAGATATAGATAAATCCTTGGTATCGTCGTTTTTTTCAACGAAAACCTCGTAATTGCAGCTAGTTTTAAGCTGCAGTTACGATGTTTTCGTTGAAACGCATCGAAATTGTAAAGTATATTTATAACGTTTTGAACATAGCGACAACATGCATTTTTGACTGATTGCAACCAACCTGGCTACCGAAATACGATTGCATATTTTTTATTGGAAACTAATTGGCCATTTTGTGGTCTCTACAGGCTAAATTTGAACAAAGTTTTGCATATATTTTGCAGACTCGATATGGCCTTGTTCAATTGATACTCGTCAAGTCGGCATCTTATTTTATCAATTTTACAAACGATAAAGAAACATTATTTAGAAAATGAAAAGTTCTAATAAAAATTCCGTGGTACGGATCAATTCTCTACAAAATACCCCACTACCGATGTTAAATCGACTATATTGAAATTAGGGGTATAGTTAGAATTGTGTCATCTTAAAAAATATTCTGGACAGAGTACCAGTTACATGTATATTTTCATTTGTTTACGTCCAAAATGATTATTCCATTCAATGCCTAACAAGAATTGTTGTTCATTATAAATAATTATTTCTGTTTGAATAGTTTCACTGGTTACAAGAAGTTGTTTTAGAAAACCGATGTCGACATAACGAGTGGCAAAATGTGTTTAAACGCGATTCATACAAGAGATACTATATGTCCTTAATGGCTGCTGTTCGAAATAATTCAGTCGAAAATTCATTTTTAATTGCAAATAAACCATAATTTATATCAGCTTTTTCCTTGCATTTTCCCACCTTCTCTACGTCAAACCGAATTCAAATCGGTCCCGTATTAACAAAGGGGGGGTCTCATTTGCGCCCACGCACAGATTTTCTTGTAACTTTACTCATAGAATGCCTCTGACATATGAACTACAAAAATATATTCGTTTTACTCAAAGAGTGCATATAGGCCTATACGCGGCACCTTAAAGTGTTCCCGGTTTTCGTTGATACCCGTCTTACAAAAACTCAATGTTGGCTATCTAGTTTTGGTATAAATCCACAAGTTTTAATTGAAATAGCAAGAGGAGTCATTGTAAAAACTTTTGATACCAAAACTGTTGGTACCAACATGGACAAAAAATTCTTAGAAATTAATTTAGTCAGAAATTGTCAGAAAAATAAGCGAAGGAATTTTCAAAACCTAAAATTCTATCGATTTTTTTGTATGTTCCCGTCTTTGTCAACCTATGAAATTGATAGAAAAGTTGGCTATATATGTTCCCTGTTTGTATGCAAAATTTGGTGAAAATTTGAAACCGGTAACATTGTCAAATAATTAGAATTGTGAACGACGGCACCTTAAGATGCTCCCGGATTTCAATGGTACATGTCTAGCAAAAGCCCAATTTTGCTTACATTGTTTTGATATCAGTCCCCAATTTTAAATTAGAATAGCAATAGGAGTTACTGTAGAACATTTTAGTACCAATATTGTTGATATCAACATGAACAAAAAAATTCTTAGAAATTTATTTAGTCAGGAATTGTCAGAAAAATAATCAAGAAATTGTCAAAACCTAAAATTCTATAACTTTTTTTGTGTGTTCCCGTCTTTGTCAACCTATGTAATCGATAATAAAATTTGCCATATATGTCCCCTGTTTGCATGCAAAATTTGGTGCAAATTTGACACCGGTAACGTTGTCAAATAATGAGAATTGTGAACAACGGCACCATAAGATGCTCCCGGATTTTAATGGTTCCCGTCTAGCAAAAACCCAATTTTGCTTACCTAGTTTTGTTATCAGTCCCAAATGCTAAATCAGAGTAGCAAGAGGAGTTACTGTAGAACATTTTGGTACCAACATTGTGGATACCAACATGAACAAAAAAGTTCTCAGAAATTTATTTATTCAGAAAAATAGCCGAGAAATTTTCAAAACCTAAAATTCCATCAATTTTTTTGTATGTTCCCGTCTTTGTCAACCCATGAAATCGAAAAGAAAATTTGCCATATATGTCCCCTGTTTGTAAGCAAAATTTGGTGAAAATTTGAAACTGGTAAAGTTGTCAAATAATCAGAATTGTGAACAATGGCACCAAAAGATGCTCTCGGATTTCAATGGTTCCCGTCTAGCAAAAGCCCAATGTTCCTTGCCTAGTTTTGATATCAGTCCCAAATTTTAAATCAGAATAGCAAGAAGAGTTATTGTAGAATATGCAGAACATTTTCAGACCAATATTTTTAATAGCAACATGTCACATAATTTCTCAGAAGTCTATTTAGTCAGAAATTGACACAAAAAGAACCCAGAAAATTATATGAAACCTAACATTCAATCAAACTTTTTTGTATGTTCCCGTCTCTGTCAACCTATGCAATTAATAAGAACATTTGCCATATATGTTCCCTCCTTGCATGCAAAGTTTGGTGAAAATTTGAAACCGGTAACATTGTCAAATTATAAAAGTTGTGAACAACAACACCTTAAAATGCTCCCGGATTTCAATGGTATCCGTCTAGCAAAAGCCCAATATTGCTTACCTAGGTTTGATATCAGTCCCAAATTTTAAATCAAAATAGCAAGAGAGGTCATTGAAGAACATTTTGGTACCAACAATATTGATGCCAACATGAAAAAGAAAATTCTCAGAAATTTATTTGGTCAGGAATTGTCAGAAAACAGCCGAGAAATTTTCAAAACCTTCAATTCAAATAATTTTATTTGAATGTTCCCGTCTTTGTCAACCTATAAAATTGATAAAAAGGTTAGCCATATATGTCTCCTAGTTGTATGCAAAATTTGGTAAAAATTTGAAACCGGTAACATTGTCAAATAATGAGAATTGTGAACAACGGCACCTTAAAATGCTCCCGGATTTTAATGGTACCCATCTAGCAAAAGCTCAGTATTGCCTACATAGTATTGATATCAGTCCCCAATTTTAAATCAGAATAGCAAGAGGAGTCATCGTACAACATTTTTATATCAATTTTGTTGATACAAACATGCGAAAATGATGCATTTTCTTCTCAAATCTGAGATTATCAAAAAATGAATATGTCAACAAAGCAGTGGCTAGTTCATCATTACAATAGAAATGTTAGCAATTTTGCATTGAAAGGCAAAATTTATGTACAATAAAAACTGCTTTTGTGTTCTTTTTATTATCTTGAGCAGTGTGGTAAAGAAAAAAATGTTTGTATTTTTAATAATTGTGCGAAAATGCTCTTATAAGGGCCCAACACTGAAACCGGAAGAAGAAGAAAGTAGTCTAAGTGCTGATAAGCCACAAAGAAAAGTTAAAAAGGGTGATATAATAGATTAAATATGTAACATTATGCATCTCCTTTATTTTTCATCCCCACATTTTATAATTTACTACGCTGTTTGGGATTTATTCTTCCATTATATTATTGGTGGGTGGGGTACGGCAATGTGACCATTATTCTTTAGAACCATGTTTTTGTGTGAAAAAAAGCTAAAATTACTGCCATGTATAAGTTGGTTTTGTTAAATAAAGACACAACAAAACATAATGAGCTATTTACAAATGTATATGAAAATGATTAAGTAACATCTTAGATTTTACATTCTTAGCAATCTGGACCCTTTACACTTAAATTCAAAAACAACACTGTTACCGGTTTTATTTTTTCTTCAAATTTTACCATAAGCATGGGTATATATAAGGGCAATTTTAATGTAAATTTCATAGGTTGACAAAAACTGGAACTAGGTGAAATTAATACCTGAATTTGGTCGAAATATTTAAAAACTAAAAAAATTGGAGATGAGGTCATACAAAATCTTTTAGAAAATTGTTTTTTGATGAGTAATATATAATATTCTGGTTTGTACATGATGAGGAATTATTAGACATTATTTTTGGGGACAATTTGGCTCGAATACAACAAAGCTGGGTGTATATGGCCTCTTTAAGTTAGGATACACCCCATTTTTAAACAAAAATCTTAAAATTCTTAGAAAATTATTTCCAGAATAGATTTTTAAAAAATATTTCGGGAATAACGCCTTAATAAAGAATACTAACTTCATACCAAATTTCATGAAATTCCGAGCGTGGGCACAACCCTATGGGAATTTCTAATAGGGTGAGACCCCCCCTTTGTTTAAGATTTTCTGAAATTGTTGTAACACGTTATTAAACACCGCGAAAACGTTCAAGGAGAAACAAATATCAACATGGATCTTGAACAAATTGCGTGTTTAAGGTAGTCTATCCCGAATGAGATTCGCGTGACGTCGAAATTATTCGGACAACGTCGTAAACATTCGGCGGTGGAACTTTCCGTCGCCGAATGTTTACAAACGCGCCCGAATAAGTTCGGATACGTAACGACACCGCTCGACAAAAATCCTATGTTTTATGAATCTCAAAATGGTCACATTACGGGTATTCTACCTTAAGTAGGCTGGACTGTATCCATGTTGATCTCAAATGCCATACAGATTTTGAGACCACAGCTCATTTATAATGTTTCAGGAACTGTTTCTATTATGTTTATTAATCTGAAAAAATCCACAACTTTTACTCAGGAAAGTTCGACACAATTAATCGAACAGCAGCTTTTACCCTTTTCCCAAATAGACCCACATTTTGACGTCCTTAATTAAAGGGACCCATGTT
This sequence comes from Fragum sueziense, assembly GCA_963680895.1. NCBI lineage: Eukaryota > Metazoa > Mollusca > Bivalvia > Cardiida > Cardiidae > Fragum > Fragum sueziense. Next base: position 48,489,630 of record OY804594.1, read on the forward strand.
AGGTTGTCAAATGCTCAATTGGTAAAAAATATGTTAAGAAAAAGTGTATGGATTGGTAAACCAGCATGGAAAGAACTTTTCTGTCCATGAAAAATTCGAATGAAATTCATTTAGTTCTAAATCAAGACTAATATTTTCATTAAATAAATGGTCTTTATAAATAGTGAAAACCCGACAGAATCCTTTCTTTTCTGGTCCTAGATAATGCAATGAACGACGCAATGTTTACTGTTACCATGTTGTCCTAATCCCTGAAATATCTAGCATGGGCCCATTTAATAAGAAACGTGTGCGAAAAAAGCTAATTTTCTTATGTCTCAAATAGAAAACATGAAAAAGTGGAAATACTTTGAGCAAAAAAAGAAGAAATTCTTTATAAACAAGAAAGATTCTTCCTTCCGTCTCAGTAGTTTCTTTGTTATAGCTCATGATAAATGACCTGGCAGAGCAGCCCATGCTAATCGAATGAGATGCTCTGCCAGGTCATTTATCGTGAGGTATACATCGTACACAAATCCTAATGTTATCAAAATCCATTTTGTTTTCTTCATCCGTTTACAAAATGGAATAGTTTGTTTGGGAAGAGGTTAACTATGTTCATGGGGATCTTCTTGTTGAGAAATAAAAGTACATTATGTACACAAAATATTGTTATGTTTTCTTTTGTCTTCCATTTTTAGCTCCACTGGCCGAAGGCCACAGCCGAAGGCCAGCGAGCTATTGTCATGGCGTTGTGTCCGGCGTGCGTCCGTGTGTCAATGCGTCCGTGCGTCTGTGCGTCCGTTAGCCTTTTCTTTAAAAATCTTCTCCTCTAAAACCAATGGACCAATTTTGACTTAACTTTACAGGAATGTTCCTTTGGGTGACCCTTTACTTAAGGACAGATCCTCCATTTATTTCCAAAAGTAAGATTTTTTTTATCTTTTCTGTACTGATATTTAAATATATGTGAAGTACTGACTAAATGACTTAAAAACTATAGGTCACCAAGCGAATTAAAAAGTTATTGAATTTCAAGGGAGACTACTCTTGTCTAAAATTGTAAAAATGAGGTGTCACATAAATTATTAATACCCACAAAAAAGGTGTTCGAAATGACTAGGATTACATAAATAAGTCTTTATTGTGTTCAATATGTTTTATTCTGTCTAAATAAGTATCAATTTGGGGAAATTTAGTGATGATTTTGAAATTTTTAGTAAAACATTCTTTCAAAAGTAGCTGAAATTGCTCTTTTTTCGCTACGTTTCTGATAATAAAAAATATTCCAGATTTTTTCTTTTTTGGTATAGACATAGTGCTTGGTCATACCTACAAAAAAAAAGAAATATATATCAAACCAAGCGTTTTTCTTAGTTATAAGTAAAATTTGGTTTACTTTTTACAGCTCTGTCCGAAATTGTTTCACTACTTTTATCCATTTTCTTCCTTATTACCAGCTTTAGATAATAAAACGTGTCATCTTTTGTGTCCATCTGAAGCGGACTATCTCATAAAGACACCACGTTGCTTTTGTTGCTTCGTTTCCTATCGCTAACGCCACATTTTGAACGCATAATAGAAAGCGAAATGTACGATCCGAGTACTATTACACTTAAATTGACCAAACAGAGAAAATTGAAATAACCGAAAATGGTCTTGTCATTTATCAACCAAACATTAACTAAATGTAAGAAATACATTTGCTGAAAAAGGCCAATTATTAAAACAGCTTTACTTCGTTATTTAGGATATGCGCAGTAAGTTGCACAGTAACAATTGGAGGATCTGTCCTTAACTTGTTCAAAGAATTTTGATTTGTCCATAAATGTGGGCGTGGCAGGGCGGGACTTATCAGACTTAGGGAAATCACAAAAAAAATCATTAAAAATCAACCATTTGGCCAAATTTGACCAAACTTGGCAGAAATGTACCTTGGGTGACTATTTACCTAAATAATGGGCGAAATTCTGATTCGTCTATAAATGTGGGCGTGGCAGGAAGGGGCTTATCAGACTTAATGAAAAATTCTTAAAACATCTTCTCCTCTCAAACCAGGGGGCCAATTTTGACCAAACTGTGCAAGAATGTTTCTTATGTGACCCTTTACTTGAATTGTTCAAAGAATTTTGATTGGTCCATAAATGTGGGCGTGGCAGGGCGGGGCTGCTCAGACTTAGAGAAATCACAAAATAATTCTTTAAAAATCCACCATTTGGCCAAATTTGACCAAACTTGGCAGAAATGTACCTTGGGCATCCTCGGAAACCCCGCGGTCATAGCTACGCTACATGACCCCTTGGGCACTTGACGCGGAAAACTTTGAATTAATCGCCGAAAATCGATACGAAACGCGTGAGCGCAAGACCCAATCAAATAACGGCTCTCATAAGTCAATAAGTTGTCAATTACAACCAAGATAGCTGTGCTCATGATAAGTTGTAATTTGTGCTACACCGAAATAAAAATTACAGATCGCTGACATCTTATAAGTTTCTTTTAAAAGTCTTTCAATTTTTTTCACACGCTATACGATAGTATCATCCTTATTGACAACTTACCCGAAGCGATTTGCCAATCTCCTTCGCAGTTATCTAATCCTGAATCAGGATTTAATTACGTATCTCTGACGTCATCACTGTTTAGAGGTTGGCGATTTGTATCGGCCAGTTTGATTGGTCTACACGCCCATCATGAAATGATGATGGAACCAATGAAACGGCTGCATTTGGGAGCGGCTAATACAAAGTTTTCCTAGCCGATTGCCCCAGGGGTCATGTAGCGTAGCTATGACCGCGGGGTTTCCGAGGATGTACCTTGGGTGACTATTTAACTTAAATTATGGGTAAAATTCTAATTTGTCCATAAATGTGGACGTGGCAGGGCGGGGCTTATCAGACTGAATGAAATCACAAAATAATTCTTTAAAAATCTTCTCCTCTCAAACCAGGGGGCCAATTTTGACCAAACTGTGCAAGAATGTTTCTTATGTGACCCTTTACTTGAATTGTTCAAAGAATTTTGATTGGTCCATAAATGTGGGCGTGGCAGGGCGGGGCTTATCAGACTCATAGAAATCACAAAATAATTCTTTAAAAATCAACCATTGGGCCAATTTTGACCAAACTAGACAGGAATGTTCCTTGGGTGTTCCTTTAGTTAACTTTTCCGTAAAACTTTGATTGGTCCACAAATGTGGGTATGGCAGGGCGGGGCTTTTCAGAGAAATCACAAAATAATTCTTTAAAAATCAACCAAGGGGACTATTTTGACCAAATTTGGCAGAAATTTGCCTTAGATTACTGTTTAATTAAATTGTCTTTGACATTTTTATTGGTCCATAAATGCAGGGTGGGGCTTATCAGAATTGGAGATATCACAAAATATTCTTTTATAAATCAACCAATGGGCCAATTTAGACCAATTGTGGCAATAATGTTCCATGGGTGGCCCTTTACTTAATTTTTTGTGAAATTTTGATTGGTCCGTTAATGTGGGCATGGCATGGCAGCACTTATCAGAATGGGAGAAATCATGAAATAATTCTTGAAAACAACCATTGGGTCAATTTAGTACAAACTTGGCAGAATTTTCCTTGGGTAGTCCTTTACATACATAGTTAGTGAAATTTTGATTGGTCTATAAATGTGGCTTTGGCAGGCCAGGGCTTATCAGAATTGGACAAACCATGAAATAATTGTACGAAAATAAACCAATGGGCCAATTCAGACCAAACTTGGCAGAAATGCTCCTTGGAAGACCGTTTTTCAAGATTTGGCAGTGTGAGGCTTACAAGAACTCGTGATATCATTCTTTTCTTTTAGCCAGTGGAGCGATTCAGGCACTCTTGGGCCTCTTGTTTATTATCTCCAATTTGTCCCTTGGCCCTATCACAAGCAAGACCTGGTTCTGATTCAGAAGTGTCTTTGAGAACAAGTTCGAGAAAAAAAAATTAGGCAAAAGAATAAATGCTGAAAATCGGCATTTTCTCCTTTGCCTAACTATTTTCCATGCTATATTGCGCACAAATTCAATCTTCGTCAACACCCTTTTTTCGGATTCCAGCAGCTTTTGAATTATACCACCCTAAAATTGAGTCCTTTGGGAAAGGATTAAGGCCCGGATACACACAACTGTACTTCCACATCACGTCTAGAAATGCTCAAATATTTGTGTGTGACCGGGCCCTGCTTTCTCGAAAAAACTTTTAAAAAAAGTACATTTACTCATGAGTACATGCACAACTTCAATGATATACTCCCCAACGTTGAAGGGTATTCGATTGAAGTTCACGTGGATTTCGAATAATTTTAGTACGGTGCTCATATTTGAGTCTGAGAACGTACTTAAGGTTTTTCGAGAATCCGAGACCAGGGGACGTATTCATCTACATTTCTAAATCGATTGTATAAAGTAGAATTACATACCAAGCCATCTGATTGGACGAGACATATGTCTTGACCAACCGGGTTGATTGTTGTGTGATTTTAAAGGTATTCCTTGATTAAGACTGGTTGGTGAATACTGCCCTGTGTAATTACGTAACATTGGCGTGCGGAGAAGTCTATTCTAATTTAATACACCCTTTCGTACCATGTAATTAACCGTACCATATTTCCCCTGGAAGCATTTAGCGCATGTTCTTAGCCTAGAATGTTTACCAACCATAGTACTGCTTCGTATGAATTAACTTATACCCGACGTAGTATCAAGGGTGGCACATATATACAGTCGAAACTGTCGTATGCAGCCAGCCAAGGGACAGACCAAAATTGGCAACATACGAATATTGGCTGCTTAACACAGAATAGAAAATTCTTAAGCATAGATGACTTTCATTGGTCATGATGTAAGTAAATGTCTATTTGTATGACTGGTCCCATTAATGTGCTGAAAAGGCAGGTGTTAAAGTAGAAAGGGTACAAGTTTATGACCTATAACCGGTTATCATACCTTGTCATGGTCTATGTACATGATTAGCTTAATGCATTATCAATTTCTCACACCTTGCCTGCCACCAATTAGTTGTGAATGTCTGCTTAAGGGGATATATATGTAAAGAGCAATTAGGACAGTTAAAGCTGGCCACTGACCACATACGGCAGGCTATTGTTATTCACAGTTACTTTAAAGTGTAAAATTGCTTGGGGGACCGGGACTCGCTGCATACGACAGATTTGCTGCTATTCACATGTGTCCGCTAACACAGTTTCGACTGTACTCTTTATTTCACTTTTTGGGATGTCGAAAAGCCAACAGGTCATTCGATGAGTTTACTTCTCAATACTTTGGTTAATATAAGCATGTACACATTTCCGCAATGCCTTCCGAAAAAGTATGCAGAATAACCATTAAGCTCGCACATGAGCCAAAATTCTTCTGTGTAAAATGGTACGATTAAGAAGGTCATATGGAGACGGGACCTTGGTTTAAAGTCTCATCCGAAAGACTGGAGTAGTAGCAGATCGATTTGATTTATTGGGGTTCCACGCCGGTTTCAACTGCAATGGTCATATCCCGGTGGCTGGATCGCCTAATAGTCCTTGGGCCAGGACCAGGAAAATTGGGTAAGTATTACCAGAAAAAAGGACAAAAGGACACCTATATATATTTGTAGATATACATCTGACGGATGTTTTTCAGTGATGATATCCGACATGAAGAGTAGCTAAATATATTTTACCCTTCCCTTTATATAGGTACCCTTCACGACGTGAATGACAATCTGGTTTGGGGTAAGGGAAAGGGAAAAATTAATGAAAAATATTAAATGCATGTATAAATCTATTTATTTGAATCCATACGTATGAGCATGTATTTCACTACTTATGAATTATGATTTTTTAAATTATGTCATTATTATGACGTCATTACTCCTCTTCAAAATATGCTTCATGTGCAATCAAGTATAAGAATTGGCCGAAATATTCGAAAAAGTATTTTTCTATAATTATCATTTATTTCTAATACAAGAAGACATGGTTTTTCATAAAGTACATTATCTTAGAAACATTTTGAGCGTTGTTTGCACTCTGGCCGTCGGGACTTTTGGCTGTAACCATTATCTTAAACCCTTAGCCCTATCATTTTTTGCATTCAAATTTATAACACTTATTTGGTCATATTTCCATTGAATATTGACCTACAGGTGTCAAAATGGTATCAAATGAAAGCTTATTACTTGTTCTTTTGTTTGTAGTTATCTTATTCAAATTATCTCATTTGCATATTCATGAATATTAATGATTTCCCTGAAGAATTCCTTTTTTTTGGCAAAAAAAATGATAAATACTTTCCAAAACAAGGCGTTTCTTTTCAGGGGGAATTTTGAAAACATAATTTTTCTTAAAGAACATTTTATTAGAAACATTTTGAGCCTTGTTTACACTCTGGAGGTTGAGGCTTTTTGCCGTAACCCTTATCTAAACCCTTAGTCCCATCAAATTACTTATGTAAATTTTGAAAATGAGTTCGGTCATATCATCATTGAATATTTGCACACAGTTGTCAGAATGATATCAAATGAAAGCTTATGACTTATTCTTTCATTTTAGTTATGTTATGCAAATTAGCTCATTTGCATATTCATGAATTGCCCTAAAATTGCGATTTTCGACGGAAATTTGGTAAATATTTTCCAAAACGAGGCATTTTTGTGCAGGGGAATTACGTTAACATATTAAATCTTAAAGAAAATTAATATATCAAACATTTTGAGCGATGTTTGCACTTAATTTGGCCGTAGGGGCTTTGGGTTATAAACCTTATCTAAACCCTTTACCCTATAAAATTCTTCAGTCATTTCAAAACGTTTTTGGTCATGTCTTGGTTGAATATTGACCTACAGATGTAAGAATGGTATCAAATGAAAGTTTATGACTTGCTCAATATTTTACCATAAATTTTATGCAAATTACCTTATTTGCATATTCGCGAATATTAATGACATTACTTAAAACTGTGACCCTTTTTGCGAATTAGGTTTTTGTTTGGTAAAAGTGTCATATCTCTGTTTTACTAACACCATTACTCTAAAACTTTGCACATACCTCTATGACCATGATACCAACCTCAAGACAGATATCTATTGCTCTAGCATTTAATGTCGAGCAATTTTTACCTTTTTTGCCTAGAAATTTTTCATCAAACTTTAATGAGCATCTTTCAAACATCTGTCACAAATAACTTTGTTTCTGTCATAACTATTGCTTTCAAACTTGGCATAAAAATTTGCTCTTGCTTCTAAGATCAGCATCTGTTATGTGATCTAGTAACAGTTAATGTTCATTCGTTTAGTATATTCGCTCATTTTCATGCACGATTCAATTATTTTTTTAGCATCCGTGATTTTGCATCTTACTGTAAATCTGCTTAAATATAAGGGCTAAACAACCCTTTTGAACGTAAAATAATACACCCTAAATCCAATATTAAATAGAAAATAATGTCCCTAAAGTTTAGGAAAACACTGATACAGTAAACTGAATACATTATTATAAATAATTGTTAAATATTTTAACACTTTCTTTGCACAATTTACACTAATGATTAAATGATTATGATGATGAACAGAACTGATTAGATGGTTCAAATGATCTCGTTTGATACTTTAAGAATTCAAAGTAGAATCAAAACACATGGATTAACAAAAAGGGCAACTGCAATATATTGAAAGTTTATTAACATCGTTTAAAATTAAGGTTGTAGTTCGTATACATGTATAGTATATTCTTTAGGGGAAAGCTAGATCTATGACAGAAGGTATAAATTTTGCAATTATAGTGTTTTCATTATTATTATACAGCGTTCTTTGGATGATATATGCACTTCCGAGGAATATGATCTTCTGCAGTTCCTCGATAACTGGCGCACCAGGAATTTGTTTGACTATTTTGTCAAGTCCCTTCTTAATGAGACCAAGTGCACCTACAACGACTTGTACGGTTGTCGTCTCCATACCCCACATTCTGGCTACTTCTATGTCAAGGTCTTTGTATTTTTTGTGTTTCTCAAGTGCCTTGACGGAGACATTTCTTTCAGATGGAACCGTCATGTCAATCATGATGAACGTCTTGTCCAATTTGTTCTTGATGATGATGTCTGGTCTGTTAGCCTTGATCTCTGTACCAGTTTTCACTGACATGTCCCTCTACGACAGTTTTTGGTTGATGTTCATACAATTTTTTGTTTGCTGGGAGTCCAAATTGCTTGCAGATTTTCCAATGAATGTACCCTGCTGCCTTGTCATGTCTTTGAATGTACTATGTTGGCACTAATGTTGGACAGCCTGAGACAATTTCATCATATTGGTTGCATATTCTACACTTTGGATCTGTACCATCTTTGATGATCTTGTCGCCAAACTCTGATCTTGTGCTGCTATCACCATTCCCTCTGTTTCTACATTGAGACCTGCACTAAAGAGCCACTTATGTGTCTGATCTTGGTCAACATCTGGTTTGTAAACCTTACGGGCATTGCCCATGCATTGGTTTGGCTTTCCATGTTTGTGTCATCCCCTTTTGGGCATTTGCCTTTGTCCGTCTTGTTCTTTTGGCAAACTTTGTGACGGATTCTTCTCCATTTCTTGTCGTTTGTGCAATGTTCAGTTCTTGAATGAATTTTCTGGCTTGCTCTGAGATTGAGTAAAGTTTCTTGTTACGTTCATCTTCCCGGATTAGATGTAGCAGATTGTCTTGTGTTGTCTCCAAATATGTGTTTATGCCATCTCAATCTATGAGAGGCCCCTGCCACCGATCTTTCGTGGTAGGTACAATCTTTCAACGTCAACTTTTGGGTGGTGCATTCTTTCTGTTGTTAGTAACTGTCTGGTCTTTGTGTCAAGTTTTTCTTTTTTCTTGCATTTGCCAGTTTATGATATTGAAATTGTATGTGACAACTGGGACTGCCAGGGTGTTTGAGGCTTCAATCTTATCTGCAGCTTTTAGCTCACTCTTGATGGCAAGCCTTAACTCTTCTGTAATACTCTTTTCTGATCTTTTCCCTCGTTGCTTCATGTTGAATTCCGTCCCCTTCATTAACACAAGGTATTTGTATTTAGCATCCTGGTCTAGTTTCTTGATGATGCTGTCTCTTTCTAGCTGTATGTCAGATGCTGATGTTAGTTTTCCTTTTTTGAAGATGGCTTTTAGACACTTGTCCAGTTCAAATTGCATACATATGTCATCACTAAAGACCTTTACTGTCTTGAGCAGTTGTTTTTGCTGATGGTCGTTCTTGGCAATGGTCTTTAGGTCATCCATGTTGAAAAGATGGCTGATCTTCTTGCCTTGGATGTCCTATCCATGTCCAGTGTCATTCAGCATGGTATTGAGAGGGGCAAGAAACAAACAGAAGTGGAAGGGTGATAGTTATGCGACTTTTGCATGCAGATGATTAAGTCTTGAACTTCTTTAGCCTTGGTTTGAAACCTACCGGATGAGGACTCCCACCACGCCCATTTATTTGGGACCATAACCTTTGACTTAGTTACTCTGAGCTTTGAGTTTGACCTACTTTTAAAAAACTCAAACTTTAAAGGGCTTACAACAGGAATTTATCCTTAACCCCAAATGCTGTCAAAAACACTGTATACTGAGTCCCCCGTCTCTTTTTTTCACTTTTAGATCTACATGCAGTTTACCTATAATTGTCCATAATTTGCCAACGAAGTAATAATTAATTTATTTGTGTTATTTTACCTTTTGAATACGGTATACAACACACATCATATTTACATTGTTACTAGAAATGTCTCATTTCAGCAATTTAAACACGCAGGGGCATATTGTTTTACTCTTGTCTGTCTGTCTGTCTGTCCGTCCATCTGTCTGTATGAAAAGTTAACACTGGCCTTTTCTCCAAAAATATTTGACATACAAAGCTATAATTTTGTATGTAACCTTCTTTTGAACAATAATATTTATCTGTTCGTGCAATATCAATATGACCTTCCTCAAGGTCATTAATTAACCCTTATCAATCGTTAACTCGAAAGCTTAGCATAAAAACTTAACATTGCCATTCCTTTGGCATTTGTGTTTCACGATCTTGTTATTAAAGTTTTTATTAATATTCATAAGCATAATAATTAGTTTTGTGTAAGAGATGTCTTAACAAAATATCATTTCAAAACTAAAATGTATGTTTTATTACTATAATAGTTTGTTTTTTTAAAAAAAATTGCGCTTAGTTCAAGCTAATGCTGAAACTTCTATAAGACCGTTGCCATGGAAACAAGAAGGTTGTTAAATTTTGCTTATCCTGCACTTTATAATGGAACAACAGTCAGAATTCATTAACAGGTTCAAGAAAATACAGAGGGTTTTCATTTTTGGCTTATGACATAATAATGTCATACTCCATATTGAAAAGCATGTAATTTGCTCGGCTTATTACCTCCCTTTATGGATATACCTGTTGTGATTTTTTCCATATACATGCTGTGTAGGACAAATTATTCAACATGAATTGTATTTCTATGCATCTGGTTTATGTATGCAGTATATGCTTAGTATAGAAAGCAGTAAAGCCACATTATTTTTAACATTTCAAAACCTTGCACTGATTTTCAACTATCCAAACCCTATCAAATTTCAAATGCACATTCTGAGATATAGCTACTCTGCAGAGTGGATATCATTGCATTTTTGTTCCTCCTTTGGATAGGTCTTTCAAGATATATAGGTGTCCCTTTGTCCATTTTAGTGGTAACTCCAACCATATCTGGCCCAAGGACTATAACCGTGGAATCCAGAGCCGCGTTCTTTAGAGGTAGATTTTTTGAGTTATCTTGAGATTTCTTAAGATGTTTTAGGATAAAGCGCTCTTTTTAGCAAGATTTTTAAGACGATCATTGCGAGCTGCTCTATATTTCTTTCGGAACCCCTCGGTGAATTCTGTAGAATCTATATGGGAGAGAATTGACCGAGTGTTTCCGAATGCTCCATGATTCATAAACCGCGGAGTTCCGAATGTCCCAAACTTCATACAAATGACGTCATCATGAACATGGAACATTCGGAACACTTCGCTTATAATCTCGGTCTCGAAGACGCTGTATCAAAAATATCTTAAGAAATCTTAAAAAAATCTCGCTCTAAAGAACGCGCCTCTGGTGTTTCTCTCACCAGTATTACCACACTATCCAACCTCCAACTGCTCTCTCACATTGATGATTCACACCCATTGGTGAGAGAGAAATGACTTTTGTCAAATGTCAGATTCGATACTGGCCGAGCCAAAGTACTACCTAACGACTCCTAGATAGACAGACTGAGTTATCCGGGCTTTTACTTTTTTCTATTGTACAACGACTCGGAAGCAAATATTTGACTGGGGTTACTCTTATATGAAACCACATTTCCCACATTAACTTATTTTTCACTTTCTGCAAGTTTGGGGGGTATTATCTCGATAACCCATTTTATGGGCCTCTGAGAATGTTAACGACAAAAAAACGTGAATTGACGCTATTATTGCATAAAATATGAAGAATTTGCAAAGAAATATAATAAGATAAGACGAATAAAAAACTTTGTGAAAACTTAGCCATATTTACATTTATTTGCTGAGACCAGCTATAATTTAAGCTTAAAAAACATTCCTGCCTTTCTGTACGAAGAAAAATCAGAAAATGTATTTTGTTATTTATTCCACAATTTGTCATAGGTTTTCGTGCATCCAAGGGCCCATAACTCATTTTCCCGACTAGCTATCAAAAATCCCTCATAATTTTGCAATGACGAATTATTGACAAGTTTGCACCTAAAATATTATTCCAATGTGTCGCTTGATAAAAACGTGTTGATGTTTTCCCCAAAGTTGGGAGATGAAAATATACAAAAAATTGAAAAATTACATAAAATGCCAAATATTTTAATATTTAACATATAGTCCATGGGCCCATAACCGAAACCCTCCCCCCCCCCCTAGTGGGATTTTTGAAGACCTATATTTTCTTGAAGCTTATGATGTATAGTAATGAATTCAGGTTGTTGTTCAATTTAAAAGTGCTGGATAAGCAAATGGCGGGCTCGTTACCATGGCAACCGTCCATTTTCCTACAATCCAGCGCTTGGATCAATTAATTGCAATAAAATTACTTATTTTTGTCATAAATCTTTCAAAATAGATGTAAATTATTACCAAGATATTTCTCTCACAATATAGATATTTTTTAGAAAATTTGCTAATTTGCATATTCATGAATATTAATGAGAAAGAAAGAAAATGTGTTTAATTTGCTAAAAACAAGACTTTACTAGTGAATTTAAACCTCCCTACCAGGTAGGATTTTTGAAGATCTATATTTTCTTGAAGCTTATGATGTATTTCAATACATTCACTTTGTTATTTGATTTAAAAATGCTGGATAAGCAAGTAGTTGGCTTGTTACCATGGTAACCACCCATTTTCGTTCGTTCGGGCGCTTGGATCAATTAATTGCAATAAAATTATTTATTTTGGTCAGAAAACATTGAGGCTAGTTTTAAAATGTTGTCATTACATTTCTCTCACAACCAAAAGATTTTTCAGAAATTTTGCTAATTTGCATATTCATGAATATCAATGAGATTGTGGAAAATATGTGTTTAATTTGCAAAAAGACGATTTTACTAGTTTACTAATGAATAGAAACCCTTCTCACCACGTGGGATTTTTTAAGACCTATATTTTCTTGAAGCGCAGGAAACATATTAATGGATTTAGGTTCTTGTTTGATTTAAAAGTGCTGGATAAGAAAATGGTAGACCTGTTACCATGACAACTGCTCATTTTCCTTCGTTTCAGATCAATTAATTGCAATAAAATATTTTAAAATACTTATTTAAGATATATACTTATTTTGGTACTAAAACATGAGACTAGTTTTAAAATTTTAAATAGACATTTTTTCTTGAAATCATTTTTATTTAGCTAATTTGCATATTCATGAATATTAATGAGAAAGTAGAAACATGTGTTTAATTAGCTAAAACAAGGCTTTTCTATGGAATAAATATGCTGAGGCGATACGTTTTTATAATGCTTAATGTTTCCAATGAATAAGAACACTAATAGATTAACAATAAGTTCATAAACCATTCATCAGCTACACAGAACAAGCAAATATGGGCTTATTCGCATTCACAATTATTTGCATACTTTTCTCTAAATGGCAAATAAACTCTCAAATATTCTCTAATAATGTTAATGACTTTCATTTTTGCATCTTTTTCCCTAAATTGTTTACCTGTTGTATTTGAAAACTAAAATTTCATGATTTATCCATTAAAAGGGAGAATCTTAACAATATATGCTCTGAAAAATTACCGTATAAATGGAAATAAAATTCCATTCAGTGCAAATGACATGCTGAAAACTTTAACCTGCTTTCTTTGATTTTTTTTTTTTTCAATGTGAAATACAGTTTTCTTTTACACAAAGAAACTTTATTTTGTAACAGTTAAGTACTAAAAAGCGTTTTAATAATGAATTCCCATTGGATTACATGTATGGTCACCTTTGATTTATACCATTTTTGCCTTGTAATGCATGGGTTTTTTTTACATTTTGCTCCAAGTTTAAACTTAACAATACTATTGGAGACATGCTGTACAGTAGAGAAATCTTCCCAACCACTTCTATTGATTGGAATGCTATGTTACAGGAACACAGTTTACCAAATATATTCTAATAAGCGATAGTTGAAACTGGTCAATTTCATATTTGCGCTGTCATGTGCATTAATTGATGATTTAAAATTGCCTATAATAGCAACTGAATTATTCATTTCTTTATCAAATTGCATTCGAGTGACATCGTTTTACACCTTTATAATTCAGAATACTTATATGTGATAATATAAACAGTTATAAATTGTACATATGTACCTTATTGGTTGGATACCAGTACTTCGAAGACACTTGATTTGTGAGGAATCCTCGTATTCGTGTAACAAAATGTTGTTTTGAAAGATTTAGTTAAAATAGCAAACACAATTTTTGTTGATTATGATGAGAGGGAAACACATCATATTCCAACTTCTAGTGTTGTAATATGTCGCTTGCCGAAGATTTGAAATCCTTCGTTTTGTTATCAGTTTTTAGATATGCTCGTGCATTTCTTAATTCATTTCAAACATCTCCACTACAAATTAGCTTTTGGAATTCTGACTTTTGTGGAAGACAACAAGCTAACCTCAGGATGAGGTAAAATCCATAAAACACAAGGGCTAGCTATGAATAACACATATAAGCAATTTCCAATCAACCAAGGAATCCGCGATTTATATATGTCATTATATGTGCACAAACTTGTCTAAATATACGGTTATTAGAAAGCCTTTTCACAAAAAAGGGAGAGCCTGCTATGGTTCGACACTTGTATTGAAAAGGGACTGAGGGTAAAAAACACATGCATTATGAGTTTACTGGTCTTCTGTACCATCTTATTCTCAAGTAAAATATCGTGGTGGGGGGGGGGGGTTATAACGCGACAGAGAAACTTAAGAAGATGATGCTCGGTCTGAAGGCAAAGTTGCAACCACTGTCAATGGTATGTGTCATAAATTCACACATCTGATATACTTGCTGAGCGAATTAAAGTAAGAAATTATCCATGCATTATCTTTTACAAGATATTGCTTGATCGCAAATGGATGTACTAACTTACAGACTGTTGGGTCTAAAATTCCAAATAGTACATGTTGCATTCTCATGAACGAAAAAAAGGTCCAGGGGCATGTTTCATCAAAACATTTAAGTCGTATTTTTGACTTACCGACGACTTACCACAAGTTTAGGGTAGAAAAGTGTATCGCCATTCTATCAAAAGCTGGGTTATGCGATTGTTGTTTTATGCGAGTTTTAAGACATTGGTAAGTCAAAAATACGACTTAAATGTTTTGATGAAACAGGCCCCAGAGTCCTAGGTACATTGGTATGGAATCCCAAGGGCCAAGAAAATTATTCAATGTTTTACAGACAAGGTTCAGTATTCAATGTTTTGGGACAATTGGGGGTTGCAATAAAATATTTTGTTGAACACATTACCCAAGAAAGGTACAATTAACGAAACATACTATGCCAAGTTGCTAGACAATCTGAAGCAGACCATACGTGAGAAACGTAGCGGCAAACGCTAAAAAATGTGACCGCTGCTTGCAACTGAAAATTACATTAGTACACAATTGACAAAGTACAATGGATGCTGTCGAGAAAAATGGGTATCAATTAAGATCACACCCTTCCTATCCACATGACCTTGCTTCTATCGACTTCTTTCCTAAAAAGGACACGAATGGTTGTAATCTTAAGTCTCATGAAAGAAGTTATTGATGCAGTTTAGGTGTGGTTCTTTGGAAAGTTATCGGACTTCTTTTCTTCAGGACTTCTTCTGGATGTCACTTGACCACTTTTAACGTTGATTAATTTGAGTTTAACTTCTTTTTCAACTGCTATGGTCATATTGTTTGGTCAAAGCGCATAGGCCTGGGTGGAAAGTATTTCAAGAGAAAAGATGTCGATCTAAACATAAAAAGTTAGGTCAGTTCTTCATTGATCCATGCTCGTATTTGAGCATTTAGGTAGATTACATAAAATACATATTATTGTATTGTATTATATGTCATGTAAATTAACAGTGAAGAAGCCATTTTTAGCGTGGCAAAATTGTTGATATTGGTGTATTGTATTAAACATATCCACCAAACAAAAAGAGCTTAAACGCTTTATGACCAAAATAAGCCTTAATGTCTTTATACTATTATTTTATTAAGTACCGAATTTATATAGCGCTTTTATCATACGAAAGTACGTTCAAAAGCGCTTTACAAACATAAAACATAAAATCTACTAAAAAATAAATCATACTAATAAGAAATGTCACACATACGTTATAAGAATTGTATGAGTATAAAAAATGAATGAACCGTGAAAGACGATACACATAAAAAAAATCAGTGTTTAATTTCCATAAATCTGCTTAAACAAATAAGTCTTTAAGTATTTCTTAAAACATGAAACTGTAGAAGCAGCTCTTATTTCGGATGGGAGAGAGTTCCATAATACTGGAGCAGCACTCATAAAACTGCGGTCTCCATACGTTTTAGTACGGCGTTTCGGTACTACAAGTGTTGTGCCATTTGACCCGGATCTAAGTTCACGGGATGGTTTGTGTATCATTAAAAGTGATGTGATATATTCTGGGGCTTGTCCATGGAGAGCTTTAAATGTATAAGTCAGTATCTTAAATTGAATTCTGTGCTCTACAGGTATCCAATGCAACTCTTTCAGTACTGGTGTTATATGATGACGTCTCGGTGATCTGGTGATAATACGAGCTGAAGTATTTTGGACTACCTGTAACTTGTTCAGGGTTTTTTGGGGTATTCCAAAAAGTAAAGAATTGCAGTAATCCAACCGCGATGTAACCAAAGAGTTAACAAGAGACTTAGTAGCGTCATCATTTAGATATTTTCTAATATGCCCGATTTGGCGGAGCTGGGAATAACAGGATCTACAAACACTGTTTATGTGCGATTCCATGTTCATATGTGAGTCAAAAAAGGCACCAAGATTTCTGACAGACTTCACCGATTTCACCTCGGAACTGCCAACTTTAATTGACATGTTTTCTATTTCATTCGAATGTTTTTTGGGTGCAAAGACAATAAGTTCAGTTTTATCTGCGTTGAGCTTGAGCATGTTATGGTTCATCCAATCAGTGATTTCGTTCAAACATAACTCAACACGCCGGACAGCTTCGTCCCTCGAAACATTGTTGTTAGGTTTGAATGAGAGGTAAAGCTGAGAGTCGTCCGCATAGAAATGATGTTCAAGGTCATGCTTTCTGCAGATCATACCGACTGGCTTTGTGTACATGACATAATTCTTAGGCCCAAGCACAGAACCTTGGGGAACACTGTATTTCATGAGTACTGGGTCTGATAAAACACCGTTTATGTAAACAGATTGATGTCTGTCTGTTAGATATGACTTCATCCAGGCAAGAGGCTTACCGGAGATATGAAAGTCATGTTCATATACACTCTATAACACCTATTATCCAAAGCATCCCTTGTCCATGTAAGACTTAAAACCTTCATACAAAAAGATACCAATGATGTACTCAAATGAGGACTCATTATCAAAGAATCGGGTACATGGTTTCTGTCAAAGAGGGAAAATTCTTAACTCTCCTAGAAAATAATCAATTTGAATTTTCTTCAGTACTTAATTTATGTGATTGGGGATTTATTACCATTTATATGGTAATTAGGACCGTTTTGGAAATATATATTTTGAAGGTTATGACATTTATTTACTCGTTGAATCATGTAGTTTTAATAAGAAGTTGAAATACATTTGAAAATACAATATTAAGTGCAGAAGATTTGCAGAAATGAAAAACGTTTACATCATTTTTGCATATTTGAGATTTTAGCGGCCATTTTGAAAATTAAAAAAAATGACAAAAAAAACTATTATAAGCATGGCAACACTTTTAGATTTAATATACTCAATTTTCCTAAGAAATGATCTCATTTACATACAGAATATGATTACAAATTATAGGGCAGTGATATTTCGATATTTAGTCAAGTGGTCATTTTGCGGCGGCCATCTTGCAAAATCATTTGAAATGTCGAATATATCCTAAAATGTCGATAGTCAACACTTTGACTTTTATTACAAGGCATCTAATAAACACTTTAAAACAAATTCTAGCAATTATTCGCTCTGGAAATGATTTCCAAATGCAAAGTAAATATAAACAAAGGCAATATCTATACTATTTTTCTCTTGTTTTACATATTTAAGGGGCATAATTCATGCTAATTTTGGTGTGAAATTATCTTTTACTATTTAACGATATGAATTGATAAAATCTATAAGCATTTTGGTCTTTTGCGCTTAAATTTGGGTTATTTTGGATCCCATGAATTTGTATAAGGTGAGTTATAAACAAGTATTTTTTGTAATTCAAGGGGAGATAATCAATCGTTCCGCATATGCTTATCCAGCACTTATATATATCAAACAACAAGTAGCATTTGAAAGGGAATTCATCAAGCTTTACAATGATATAGGTGTCATAAAATCCCGGTAGCGGGGGACCTAGGGTGTAGCCAGCCCATGGACTAATAAGCAGGCCACTGAATTTCATGTCATATTAACATGGGCTCATATACAAAAAGTTTTTTTTTTTTTTTTTTTTTTTTTTTTAAATCGCCAATTATTTACATTTAGATAGAAAGTTGTTGAATAAGAACCTTGGGTAGCGCCTAAATAGAATTACCCCACCCACTTTCAATATGCACTATACACCAAACCAAAGGTCCGTTCGATTCAGACTTCTCAGCAAAACACGTCCCCTTTATACATGTATATCTATTTGTACTAAAAATATAATTGGATTTAGGTCCCAGGAAAACGGCCTTATTGACCCCCCCCCTTTATCGTTTAAGTAATGCACAAGAATCGAAATAAAAAAGTTTTTCGAATTTATCTTTTTTAAAATTCACATATTTTGTACATCAAAGTATGTTGAAAATAATTGTAAAAAGAAAAAAGGGGTCACAATATTCATTTGGTAGATAAACGGACATTTGTTGGCCTGGTGTAAGCCATTTTTTTCCATTTTTCGAGTCTCTAAAATAAGTATCAAAACAGGGATACCATTACAAACTAAAATAACCTACTCCAAACATCCAGTTTCTTGAAAAGGGGGAATATCTAATGTGTGCAGGCATACAAGGCTTACAAGTTTGATTGAAGATTTTTAAGTGACTTATGTACAGTAGAAAATATTGCGGAAAAGTGTGAAATAATTGCATGTTTTATGCAATTTCTCCTTTCTCCGCAATTTTTCAAATGCATTCTACTGCAGAGGTTTACAGGTTTTACTGTGAAGGAAAGGTTCAAAAGGCAGAGACAATTCTTTTGAGTGCTCATAACATAGGCTTTGGATTTCGCAAGTTATCGGCAAACCATCCAAAAATATGGCTAGGGTAAAACTGCATGTTTTGTGCAATGTCTCCTTTTCCCGCAATGTTTTCAAAGGGGTTCTACTGCAGAGGTTTACAGGTGTCACTGCAAAGGAAATTTTTGAATGGCAGAGACAATTCTTTTGAGTGTTCATAACAAAGGCTTTGGATTCGGCTAGTTATCGGCAAACCATCCGAAAATATGGCTAGTTTTGACAAATACAAAGCGCTTCAATGCGCACAGAGTTGCGCACTAACAACTATCGAAAACGTCTTTAATGAAGGGTTTTTTATGCAAATGCTGTCACGTTTTTCTCTGTCGTCACTTCTGTGATCCGATGATAAAATTATACTAAACTACTTCTGTTAACCCTTTCCCAAACGACAAATTTTAAGGTGATCCACTTCAAAAACTGCCACAAATGACAAAATGAATGTTATTAAAGGGACATTTCATTCCAATTTCAAATTTTTAAAGTATGTCTTGATGCCAAGATTGGTTATTCTAATGAGTATAAATGCTATTAGTTTTTTAAGTTGTTGCCAATAAGCGAGAAACACGCATTTAAAGTTAGCCATAATCGGTAAATTGCATATAAATCCGAACTGTTGTCCACAACAATTTGTTCAATTTTAACACAAAAATATAAATTTCTCGTAAACGGCGCAATATTTTGGCTTGAAATTTTTGGAACTTTCATAAGGAAATATGCTCTTTCAGATAAAAATGAAAGTAAAATTTATGACAAAAAATTCTGAAATGTCACTTTAAAGATAGGATTTGGGTAAAATATGACACAGAAAATATTGAGACAAAAGGAGAAACTGATAACCAGCAGTTTCTCCTTTTGTCTTAATATTTTCTCTGCTTTATTTTACATAAATCCTATGTTTGAAGTGGATCACCCTAAAATTTTGCCGTTTGGGAAAGGGTTAATCAACCATCATTGTTGAACCGTTTTTGGCCTGTGAAGGCCAATATTAACATACGGTTTTTCTAGGGGTAGGTAGAATTAATAATGGGAAAACATCCAACGCAGTTATTCTTGCGCGATGAAAAGTAGGTCGGAACTGGATTAGATCTATACGACTTCAAGCAGATTTTGTGACCCATGTACATTACAAAAGAAGTAAAAATTTACGTTGAGAGTAGTGAAGTGAAATTGTAAAATATCTACAATCGATTGCAACATATATTAATACGCGTAAACCGGCTTTGTCATAACCCGTTTGGCAATTCGAACAATTTTAAAATTGGCATATCCCCATTTTAAAATAATTGTTAGTATGATCGAACAATTTTACGATTGGTTGGTCGGGAAGATGAACACTGGACCAGATATGGAGACACTCCACAACGGGAAATGCTTCGGGGTCGTAGTATACAAACATAGTTCCGTCAAAAACAGATTCGCTCCTTTTGTTGCATTGATTCTGTGTCTATAGAATAGGCAGATGCATGAAATGTGGTTCTGCATACTGGCAGACCATCAGTGTACTGCTAGGATGTGTTTTAATGAATTTGTCGGGAACTAGTTTCTTGCGCGGTCGTGACCTTTCATGGGGGTGTGTCACATGCAGATTCCAAAAGAGATGGCAAATTGCAAGGGTGACTGTGTTCACGGGTGCGTCGTTTTAGCTGATGGTGCTATTGATACCACTTTCTTGGTATTTAATTAAAGACAAATGAATGGTCTATTAAGCAGACTAAGTAAAATGTGCCGCAAAGACTTCTGAGAGAAGCTAGAAGCTGCCAAATTGACCCATTTTACTATATATTAAATAGGGCCGTTTCGTTGAGGAGTGACACCTATATGAGCCAGAAGTGAAAATTACGAAATTTCAACTTTGACCACATTTTTGTGTTTGAAGTGGTTTCAATTCATCTGAAAGTAAAGAATTTGTGAAAAAAAGACCACATTTTCAAATTTTTTGTCATATTTTAACTTGAATTTAAAAAATTTAAAAAATGTAAAAAAGAACGAAGACAACGTTAGAAACCACGTCAAATTGACTCGATTGCTTGTTTTGTCAATTCCTATGTATTTTTGGATACGTAATTCCCTTTTTTACTAGTTCAAGCTGAAACTAGTTTGGAAACATCGTTGGAAAGGCGAAAAACCCTTTATCCCAGAAGCACCCCGCCTAAAATTAAAAAGGTGCGTGACATGATTTTTTCATTAAATTTGATTTGAAATCAACCTTTTTTGCACGAAATGCCATTTGTTTTGCTTATCACACATTAGAGAAAGCAAAGTAGTACAAATTTCTGGATTTTAAATAGATTTAACCATTTCAATAACAGAAAATGATATTTTTTGTTTAACATTTTGCCCCCCCCCCCCCATTTTTGTATCCCCCACCCCCTTTGTGATTTCCTTCGATTTCCTATACAAAATCCTTTTCAAGTAGGAGTAACACGTATGCAGTAATTATGTATTTCAAAGATATTTTGAAAGCATTTTTAAAGGAAAATAGACTGCAGAAACCCTTTATCCTATAAAGACTTATCTTATTATTGATTTCTGTTTCGTGTGTTTTCCACCTTTGTATTGTCTTTTAAACCTTTGTTTTTCCTTCTCAAAGACACGGCTTTCAGCTAACTTGAATAGCTGAAGACTGGAAATAGCAAGGAGAATCTTGTGTAAAATATTTCAGCCGTTTTTAAGATTTTTTTCGGTCCACAAAATAACGAATTTTAGTAGAAAAATCGATAATTTTGTCATTTTTGCCCCTTTTTACATGCCTTGTTTCTGCTAATTTGTCACAGAAGTTACGAGTTTCGTTTTAAATAGTGTTACTTATTCTATAGTATCGATTTGCTGTATTTCCACATTGAAAACATCGTAGGAAATGGCGAAAAACCCTTAACTCTCTTCAATACTTACTTTGGTCATAATCCGATTTAAGAGGCTTAATTGGCCAGTAGTGGCCATTTCCTGTCCCAAAACAGTCTTTGTTTTTATTTATTTTATTGTACAAGTATATATCTACACTCAAGTAGTACTTTTACAAAATTCAATTTTAGTATTTGCAGTTTAAAATGTATATAAATGATAAAAATAGGATTTCAGACTGAAAAGGGACATTTGTCTTAAAACAGCTCCTTTTTCCGCATTGTTTTATGCAATAATTTCAAGAAATGCATCTTACTGTGAAAGCCTAAGGACGACAGAGTAAGTATCTTTTTATTTTTTTGGAAATCTGACCATAAATCACTGATTTATTCCAATTTAAGTAAGCCATGGGGGTCTCAACCCAGATTGCATTAAAAACATCGTTTTGCAGTTAAGGGGGCCCTTTTTAAAATGCCACTCGGTTGTTACTTAGAGACAATTGTTAGACTCTTTTTATGTTTTCTCTTTGGAAACACCATAAAGCACTGACCTGAGACAGATTTGGTAAATATTTTGCAAAATCCTTCATTATATAGGAGACACTCCACAACGGGAAATGCTTCGGGGTCGTAGTATACAAACATAGTTCCGTCAAAAACAGATTCGCTCCTTTTGTTGCATTGATTCTGTGTCTATAGAATAGGCAGATGCATGAAATGTGGTTCTGCATACTGGCAGACCATCAGTGTACTGCTAAGATGTGTTTTAATGAATTTGTCGGGAACTAGTTTCTTGCGCGGTCGTGACCTTTCATGGGGGTGTGTCACATGCAGATTCCAAAAGAGATGGCAAATTGCAAGGGTGACTGTGTTCACGGGTGCGTCGTTTTAGCTGATGGTGCTATTGATACCACTTTCTTGGTATTTAATTAAAGACAAATGAATGGTCTATTAAGCAGACTAAGTAAAATGTGCCGCAAAGACTTCTGAGAGAAGCTAGAAGCTGCCAAATTGACCCATTTTACTATATATTAAATAGGGCCGTTTCGTTGAGGAGTGACACCTATATATTTTGTTATTGAAACTTGTTATTAAAATATACAGAAAATTAAAAGAATAGCGAGTAGAACGCCTGTTTTCAACATATACTAACAAGAACACATTATAGCATTTGTATGCACAAGTTCACCATGTTTTTTTTATTAACTTCGTGGTTCTAATTACAAAGGTCAGCTATTTACGACACAAGATACATTATTATGCTCCCCGAAGGGAGAGCATATAGTCGCCGCTTTGTCCGTCCGTCCGTCCGAAATGATTTCTCCATAACCCTTGGGCCAAATCAAATGAAACTTACCATGTGAACTCCCTATGACAAAATGCCGATGTACTTTTCCCGGTTTTTTTATTTGATGCCTCGTCATGGGAAAAGGGGACTTAAGGTAAAATGCAGTTTTTCTCTAATTTCTCCTACTTTAATGGTCAGAATTTGATGAAATTTCATATTTAAGTAGCAAATTAGATGCCCTTGACAATAAAGTGCTCTCCATGGCATACATTTATTGTGACAATGCCTTATTCGGGGAGCATTGTCCATCTCTGACGGCCCTTGTTTTAAGTCTTTTTGGTCAAACTCAACAAATTTCAAATATATTTCACAGACTGGTGCACCTAACAATATCTTCCTGCAACCCAAAGATCGATAAAAGCATTACTCTAATTGATTTTAGTACAACTCACAGGCCTTCAGCGCATTCAGCGCTTTGATTATATCAGCAACTACTGTTGTCGCTGTTCTCTCTTAATAAACGGGAGGCTACTGTTGATTTTTCATTTTGTTCTATATTTTTCTAGTTACTTCCCTTTATCTATCAATCTCTGTATAACTCCGTCGATAGCGTCGCAGTCTGTCAATCCAGGGATCGTAGGCTTGAACCCCGGTTCGGCATATGTATCTTTCCACGCCAAAAAAGAGACACCGGAAATGGTGTCCACGTGTACTGCCTCCACCCAAACACGTCAAATAGTCCTGAAAGGAAAGATGGGTTCTGGCTAAAAAAATAAGAAAACATGTAAATCAAAAGCATCCAATGGAAATCTTAGCTCAAAATCGTTCATGCAGAGAGCAAGGCATCACTAGAAAAAAGGGGGACACTATGTTTTCAAACAACTATTCTCGCCCCCTACGACCCGGGACTACTTCTCTGGGTGACCATTACTCCATTTTTTATGATAGGTGTAAAGCACTGGTGGTGAACTCGGCCAAAGCGAGGGACGTTTTTCGCTACAAAAAGGTATATATATTTTGCGTTTGAATGTGAATTTAAAGATTTTTAACTCTAATTGCAATGTATTTGTTTTAAAAATAGACCGGATTCACTGTTATGTATTGACAAACCGTCGGTGTTGTCATAAAATCTCGTAACTACGGCTTTATCTAAGCCGTAGTTACGAGATTTTATAACAACACCGACGGAATACATTGATCGCGAAAAAACGTCCCTCGCTTTGGCCGAGTTCACCGCCAGTGGTAAGAATGTCCAATTTATTTCATAATAATTTAATATTAGTTGATTTCATTAAAATCCGAGCGTTTTGATTGGCTAAATTTTTTTTCATAACTCCATGAAAAAAAAATTGATATTGTCGGAACTTCTTTCGGAGTCAACAATATGGATAAATGGATGTGCCCTGTACAAATCGGCATATTACGTTCGTTTTGAGTAGTAAACTACAACTTTTATCATTAAATCTTACTCTTAAATAGATTTTCTAGTTGAAACAAACTCAGTTTCAAAGACTTTATTGCTTA
The DNA here is from genome assembly GCA_963680895.1 of Fragum sueziense. Lineage (NCBI taxonomy): Eukaryota > Metazoa > Mollusca > Bivalvia > Cardiida > Cardiidae > Fragum > Fragum sueziense. Next base: position 48,514,227 of record OY804594.1, read on the forward strand.
AAACACACCTGAGAGGATGGAAAATAACGTTACGACAACTGAATTCGCTGTAAACAACGTTGCAGTTACGCGCGCTTTTTATGACGTCATTTAAAGTTTTCGTCACGGAAAGGCACGTGCGTAAGATCTGAATACCTTGGCAGCGGCCAGATATCGCACATCTGTCCGCGTCTTTGAACATAGTCCAGACGATAACTCATTTTTTCTTGTCGCAAATATTACTATTTACGGTAATAAAATGTATTATTAAATTATAAGGAATGAATGCAATTTTATTTTTTTCATGTAGGTATGAAAAATAAAATCTAATCACACTTTTGTATGAACCGCTTCGCGGATTCATACAGTGTGATTAGATTTTTTTTTTTCATACCTGCATGAAAAAAATAAAATTGCATTCATTCCTTAAATGAAAAGCGAACGTATGCTACAAAAAAACTCATATTTTCAGATGATTATTAACTCAGGGGCCGTACTCGCCAACAATTCTTAATTGATTATATAAATTTTATTTACATTACAAGCCATCTGATTGGGCGAGACATGATAAAATTATGTCCAATCGGATGAATTGTGTAATTCTAAATGTACACTTGGAGTTAGACTAGTTGGTGAAAACTACCCCAGGACATGTTTGGGAAATGTTGACGCCCTGTCACTGAACTATCGGGTAAAATTGGTGGGTATAGGACAATGGTCAGGAAGGGTACTTATCCTTCCGTTCAGCTGTCGCGTATTGTTCCTTCCCAACGAGTATGTTGTTGGTATTCTCAACTCTTCATGCATGAAGTCGCCTGTAGATGTAAACTGGTGTCAGTCTAAAACAATGAATACGAGTTTATTCGCTTTCGATTTTGACCGGTTCATTTTTACATGTAGGCCTACCGTTATACGAAAAGGCTGAGAAGGCCCACAATAAAAAGTCCACATCCGATGTCCATTGTCAAAGTCCACGTAAGACACAAAACTCTATTTCAACCTATTTCTATTAACAATGAAAATGTATTCGCTTTTCTTAAAAAAAGGTTCTGTGGAGATACCTTGGGTTTAAGAGAAAGTACAATTTTGCTATGACGGAAACTTCTCACTCTATGATATTTTTTCTGAATCTAGAAAGTTTTCTAATCTTATAGCTGGGCCGATAAGGGGAAAAATTGTGCACTTAGTGAAACAAGCATGAAACTTGGTATGTAGGTTCTACATGTCCTACTCTTTCAAAAAACATCGTTGGCCACTCAAAATTCAAAATGACGGTCAAAATGGCGGCCATTTTCAAAATGGCCGCCAAATAGTACTTGCTAATTCAATTTTTGGTATAAAACTGGGCTGAATTGCCCGATTTTTACGATTTTAGTCGAAACGCATGTGTTTGACGACAGTAAATCTAAATCCTTATATCAAGAGTGCTTGTTTTCATCATTTTAGCTCACCTGGGCATATCATAATCACGAAAACCCGTTACAGATGGGCAGATAAGAGAAATATTAGGTTTTTAGTGTAATAGGCATAAAACTTGACATATGGACTCACCATGGTGCACTCATTTGAAAGAAACAAATGGCCACGCAAATGTTCAAAATGGTGGACAAAATGGCAGCCATTTTCAAAATGGCAGCCATATTCAAAATGAAAAATGGCCGCCATTTAATGCTTGATTTAACAGAATTTAAGTTTAGATTTATCACAATTTATCAATATGTATGATTTTTGTGCTGAATTTATTCTTTTGATCATAGGAAATTCAAATATATATTTTGATTGATTTAATCATTTTAGCTCACCTAAGTGCAACATACTCAACGTAAGCTTCAAGGGTAACCCTTTGTCTGTATCAGAACAACAACAATTGAAAACTATAATGACAACAGAAAACTATGTTCCTGAGCAAAAAGCCCACACACAAACAATTATACAATGTGTGCCAGACACACACACAGACATTTTGTCTTAAATTTAGCAAAATTGCTTAAGCAAGAGTGTCAGAATGGTCATATCTTGCTCACCTCTTAAAAAGACTGCATGGCGTAGATCTGGAAATTGTTTATTTTTAAAGATTTTACAAAAACTAAAGAAACCAATTTGCTGCATACAACGTTTGTTTTGAATTTATTGTTATTGGTCCTAAAAATGTAAATATGTACACATTCATCATTATAGCTCACAAGAACAAAACACACTCAAAGAGAGCTCCAAAGGTGACAATTTCCCTGCTGCTTAACATCAACAATGCCATATTTCCGATATGGTGTAAAATTGCGCCAGTTAATAGCCAGTAAAGAAACGTTGTCTTTCAAATTTAGCAAGATTAAAAATCTAGAGGGTCAGAATAGTCACAAAATGCTCGCCTACTTTTCAGAATCATAAATGGATTTTCAAATGATGTATAAATTTGTTTTTTTAAAGTGTTACAGCATTTGATGTGGAAAGTACCTAACCCAAACTTCATTGTATCCATTTCTGACTGAATACTATTGGGTGTCTTTAGCATTTAGCTCTCCAAGCTCAAATTGAGACTTTGTGATTATTGGCAGTCTATTATCAGCTATACAGAGCACTTTGTCAGTCGCCAACACATTCAGGGTTTCGACTCTAGATATGTCACAACATTTAACTAGCGTGTGGAGATTGTTAACAATTACTTGGGTTGCCTATTGAATTTGGTAACATTCTATCGAAAATGGTAATTTTAGAGGGCATTTCTTTGAAAATATCCACAAATATCAATAGATGCATTGAAGTGTTCATTTGAAAACACAAGCTAATGTTTTTGGTTTTTTTTTAAGATAACATATATTTTCCTCACAGACATCCATATATGCATATATATTTGACCAGCCCGTGTATAACTTGTTGGGTATACCGTATATTTCTCTTAGCTCCACAATATGATGAATGTGGGAATTTATAGACAAGCGTATGTGTTTACAAAGAGAAAAAAAATTGAATAATTCCATTTTTCAGTCCCTGATCATAAGAGATCTATGTATGTGGATAAATGAATAGTAATTCTTCTCCATACTTGTTACAGATTATCTTGGTATTTGTCTTTTGATACATAATATTATGTTAATGGTTTGACAAACAGCATATAAACAGAAAGGAAGGAACATTTTAAATCCATTCAAATATACATGTAAAGATATCCTGTTATGGTTCAGCAACAATCATTCGTTTGACACACTAACAAGCCAAACTTCTACTCTGGTTACTATATAAACAGGCTGTAAGAAAGATTGCTAATTACGAGGGGTGATCCAGAATTAGCGGTACTGACTTTATAACTTCAATACAAATCCATCGAAGTCAATCAAATTTTTACAGCATGAAATGTAATTTATCAATGATCCATCGGCGAAATATCATCAAAAATCGGACTTAGAACAAAAAAGTTACGACAAAACTAGTTTTGTATATAACGCATAGGCGGGGCACGTCACGACGTCGCAAGTTCGCAACGTTAAAATAATGACGTTACTCCTCCACATAGTCACCTAGAGTTGCAATACATTTACTGTGACGTTCAATTAATCCACTTAAAATATCCATGTAGGCCTACCATTGCTTGCCGATGGTAGAAAACATCCATAGAATGTCCAGAGCTAATTTGCTAAGTCCTTGAAACAGACATTTCAGTACCGATTTCATATAGGGAAATACCCGCAATCAATTCCCCTCAAGCTTTAACTGGTGAGAAGGAATAATTTTAGCTTTCTTTGATTGGGGATGAGACAGGTGAAGTCCGTTGTTGTGATTTTTAAAAGTGTTTTAGGTCATACAAACGCACATAAATTTATCTGCTGTTGGGATTTCATCACGGGATTTGCTTCTAAACGAAATCTTTGATCCAGAATTTCTTCAATGCCTGTGCGCGTTTTCTCAGAATTTCTGTTTTAGGTAGATATGGAATCTACTGACATTTGAGCCTATTCAGGTTAAAATTATCGGTCAATATCCAAAACTCTCTACCGTAACTTAGGTCCGTCTTGTAACAAATGCATTTGATGGTGAAGCGTGACCTCAAGTGTTAACGCCCTTATCAGATTTAGTTGACGTCGCGTCCAAACTGCGCCTCTAGATACTACCCGCTTTCTTTTCCTACAAAAAAGTTCTTCCCTTTTTTGAAAATTCGTTGTCGAACAATTTTGAAAATTCTAATAAAGAATGTTTATGAGTTTTTCAACATTATTCGTAAGTATCGATTATGGAATTTCCACGTTGTACGCAAAACTAAAAAACTGCGTACGTTCGAATACTCTGCCAACGTCAAAGTTGACTTTTATCTCCAAAGGAAAGTGGTCCACAGTTCTCCCGTTTGGCCAGGAATAACGTTCAAATTTTGGTCATAGAATAGCACGAAGTCATTTTTGATGTCCACAACGTTTCAGTAAAATCGTTTCGTTAAAAAGGCTTGAACAAATATTTAAAATATTAAAAAGTCAAGTTATTCTACCCCTGCCCCGCTTAACCGTACCTTGGTTGCTATGGACACGCTTTCAACATGGACGCAATTAAAAGACAATGCCGATATTTCCGTATCATGTAAAACAAGGATAGTCCTTGTATTATGCCAGATTTCATCAAGAAAAACACACAAATATCAATTTTAGAGGATCAGTACCGCTAATTCTGGATCACCCCTCGTAAGTTTAATTTGAAACTTTTTTCTTGCATTCATTCTGCGGATCAAAGTTCTTATTTACCACTATATGTATCAAAATTAACACATTTAGTCTGTTTTCAAATTAAAAATCAGATCCATGCCTATAATTACGTACAAGAAAACTCGTACCAAAGGGGACATTTATGATCCAGGATCTGTAAGTAGGGTCAATTATATTTGTATAAATGTAACATTTGAGATCATATCAAGCTGTATACACGTCTAATAAAGATAATCATATTCCTATCTCTCTAAAAAAATTCTTGGTAACCTTGTACAACTCTGTCAGATTATGCCCAGGTAAGAACTGATCTGGATCCGTAGGTGACTGAATTGCAGTAATGGATCCCTTTTCCACACCCGGGTCATATATATTTTAAGACAATGAAACTAAGTATTTGCAGGACATCGTGTATAGTTAGCTATAGAAATTTGTTTAAATAAGTCCACAAATCCATGATATAATTATGCAAATGTGTAGACTTGATGCTCGCTGCGTGATGTTCAGTGTGGTTTCAAAGTTGAGATAAAAAGATTATGTTGTATGGATTTGTTTGATTGTTGGGCTCATTGAATACAATTAACACTTAGGGTTTTAAGTTGACCGATGCTGTATCCTAAGTTGATTTATTTGCCATTGATGAAATCAACAGGCATATTCTCTGATTGTACAAAGACAGTCACTGTTTGCGTGCAATGAGCATGCAAACCTTTCACAAAATGTGTTTGTGAAATACGAATGCCCACGAAAAAATTTCATGTTAAGTTTTAGTGTTAAGGGTTAATGAATGACCATGAGGACGGTCATATTGCATGGAACATGGTTACATATCAAATTTGAACTTTGTATGTCAAATACTGTTGGAAAAATGGCAAATGCTACTTTTTCGGACTGACAAGCGGGTGGACAGACCGGTGGACAGACAGAGAGACGTAAATTGTGGAGGAAGCCTCAAGTTAATAGTAATCGTTGATCGGGATTTTTGTCGTAAGATAGTTCTACTTTTTAGCTCGACTTTTCGAAGAAAATGAGAGCTTATACTGTCACCCGGGCATCAGCGTTGGCGTCGGCGTCAGCGTTGCAAGAAAGGTTAAAGTTTTTTCAAACATCAATGACTTCCATACTATCAAAGGGATTCAACCCAAACTTGGAAGACTTATTCACCATCACACCCTCTACCTTACTACCAGGGCCAATGACCCTGGCTCCACTACATTTGGAGTTATGCCCCCTTTATACTAAGCACATTAGAAAGTCGAGCGCGCTGTGCCGCGGCCTTAGCGCAGTTGGTAGCGCATCTGACCCTCATTCGAGAGGTCCCGGGTTCGATACCCGGCCGCGGCTAATACCCTTTCTGACAAAATTGTCACCCACCAATGGGTTTGAAATCATTAACCTAAGTGGGCGAGCAGCTGGAGGCTCGTTAAGGGTATTGTGGTAGTACTGGTTTGAGAAACAACAGGAATCCATGGGTAGGTGCTCCAGCCGCCGCGATATGACCCTGGTAGTTGAAAACGGCGTAAAACCCTAATAAACTCAAACTCGAGCGCGCTGTCTTCGGATAGCTCTTGTTGTCAATACAACATTCCTAGCAACGCAAATAGACAATATTAAATGAATCACAATCAAAATCATTAATTTATTTCATATAACCCGTCTAAATAACATGCAAATACCATGTACATGATAATGCGCATAAGAATGGCGGCCATCTTGGATTTTTCTTAAGTAGTATCCCCATAAACAACATAAATGAATAAATCATTATTGAAAATTAATATTCCACACAATTGCACCATTTGTGTAAGGAAATTTGCAGAAAAAAAACAAAATCTAGCTGAAATTTACCCCAAAAATGAACGAAATCATGACCATGGCGGCCATCTTGGAAAATGGCCGCCATTTTGATTTTTTTCGGTGGCCAACGGGTTTTTTGTGAACTGCTATCATTTGCTGACCTCTGTGCAAAATTTCATGCTTGTTTCACCAAATGCACAATTTGAGTGAAAAATCGACTTTACCGGCCCAGCTATTACTTAAATGTCCATTTAGCCAATGCGGCAGCTCTGGGTCTTTTTCGAGTCGTGTTCGTTTCTCTCATTGTCTCTTTTCTTCAAAAAACACGTAACTGCAGCTTGTTCTAAGCCGCAGTTACGAGGTTTCTGAAGAAAAAACGACGTGATATTGGTTCTGCGTCAGGTTCTTTTCGTCGTTGGTCACATTGCTCGCTGTAGGCAACAGTCAACGAACGGGTAATCACCCTTGTTCCGTCTACCCAATACAATGTCCGTTTCATCATTTGCCAACAAGATGTAAGTCGGGATTTGATTCAACCCTTTTCAAACCACAAAATTTTGGGAAGTCACAATTTAAGAGTAAAGGCTAAGGATTCCACCGGTGGTTTGCGTTAAAAGAATACAATTTTCATATATTTCTTAATTTAAAAGACGGCAAAATGCATACATAGGCATAGAATTCACAGAACTTTAGAAATAACGCTCTTTTTTACACGATATTCTATAGTCCAGTCAAGATGTTAATGGCACATGTTAACAAATTTTACATTTTTCACCAAGGTGAAAAGCGTTTTTGATTTCAAAAATAAAATCTATGAGTTGATTTTAATCTTACTGGCGTTGCACACTTGCAATATTAGAACGATTAAAGTTGTTTTGAGATCGATATTGTGTTGTTTACGTAGCTAAAGTTTGTAAACAAGTACCATAACTTCGTTATCGAACTGTAGAGTCGCTACTTATTTACATTCTGTGCCCAAAGTCCGGCGTTGTGCTTGCGAAGCATTTTTTACAAAATTTGTGCAAGATGGCCAACTTATAGATCGGATGGATGTTATTTACTCGATATTGGCGTGAATGTACCGACGTCGCGTACGTTATTGCGACCAGTCGTGAAAAATCTGCATCGTCAGTGAGAAATGCGCTCGTTCAAGAAGCATATTTAGCGAAGAAATGTTTTATTGATAGAATCTCTTTCTGTATACATGAACCTTTCTGTATATAGTTTTACATGGACACGATCCACCGGAAAGTCATGAATTTTGGTCACTATTTTATGAAAAAGATACCAGTTTTTAAGCGTGACGTGTAACATAAAAAATCGACGAATTTGATTACTCCAAATAAAACTTGTATTTGCAGCATAAATCCATGTTTAAATATTGTATTTTTCGTTTTGGTATCCTATTTGCTATACAAAAATATGAATTTCATGAATAACATGCATAAAATACGGTCGGTATAACGAAAAAACGAACTCGCTTTGGTGCGTGACGTGAGCTATTTTCGGGATTTTTACAATAAAATGTCATTTTTCGCTTTCCTTGAAGTGAATACAATTGTATCATTTTCATTTAAATTTAATTCACAATCAAGTTCATCAAATAAACTTCAGATGTATAAAATCTGAACGATCTATTACGTCGTTTTCATGCTTTATTTTGAATTCTCCCAGGTAAAACAGAAATGTCCACCCCCTGGTTTTTTTTCGCGAAAAAATGTTTTAGCGCACATTTCACTATTAATATGTTTAAATTCGTCAAATTCTAAGAATGGATGTTTTAATAATCAGTTAGTTCATTACAATATCTTTAAAATGGTGTATCATGTAGATGCGTATCATCATTATACGAGAAACGCCGAATTTTTTCCCAGGTAAAACAGAAATGTCCACCCCCTAAATTTACGTCAAAATAGGCGTTTAACGTCGACGTTAACAGCGGTCAATTTCTATGGTATTGAAAAGGGGTTTGAATATTTCGGAGAATCTATACCAAACACAATTAGTGGTAACGGCATCGTTTATTACAAATGGTAATTGAGTTTTGTCTTCTTTCGCCGACTAAAATGTTGCAAATAATTCATGAAATTAAATAGAATTTTCTTCGTGCGTCTCTTTCAAATCATTTGCTCATGATTACAAGAATCACACAATAATTTGCTGTAATGGAAGACCCGTGTTACATATCCAACCATAAAATTGTAATACTAGTACGTGTTGTTTCATATAGGCCTAAATAAAACTTACTTTAAAGCATAAATAGTTATTATTTTCTCCCTTTTCCCCTTTTTTCTTCTTTTCTTTATCCAGAAACCTGCTCTACAGGACACAATATTTACGATATGAAATAACATACAAACAACAGAAACTATTCTGATGTACAACTAAATTTCCCTCATATTGAGTGATATGTAATACCATGTTCCGCAAATGTAATTGCAAAAAAATGTAAAAAGAAATACATAATTATGTATTTTTAAAATTCAGTGTTGAAAACCGCCAGCGCAGCATTTATAATGTAGCGACAATACTCAAACGCATAATATTATTCATCAACAAAATCAACAAAAAGTAGGAATAATTTTACTATAATCCAGATGTATATTCCTTTCTTTTATCCATGTATTCTTCTGCTTTCGAAATATCTCATTAAACGACACCGATTGAACTTTTTTCTTGGAAATAAAACGCGTATGACAAAGAATGTTCGTTGTACGCAGCGTCTTCCCGTGTATTTTGACGTTACATAAATTGGTCGCAATAGCGTGCGCGACGTCACCACGCCCAGCTTATTCCTGGCATTTTCCACCTCTCCCTCAAACCGAATTAAAATTGGTCAAGAATAAACAAAAATATTTAAGATTTTCTGGAAATTCAGGACCTCGTGATTCTGCATCGTGTTTCATGGGGGCCAGATAGCGGAGACGGAAGCCAGTCTACTCATCCTCATGATTACATGTACAGTTGGCGCCACCTCGTATGGCACGTGTTTATGTTTTGTTTGACGTTCAATTACATATGAACAAAATATAAACATTGTGCCATACGATGTGGCGACAACTGTAATAGATAATAATGTTGGTTTCTAGATAATAAAAATAGGATTTTCCAGGAAAATTCTCGATTGATTCCGTCTGTGGTTGATAAGATAATAATAAACGGTTGATGAACGAATTATACACGAGATTTCCTTCTATTTTTTCACTCTTTAATAGTGAAAAGGTTATTTCAGAAAAGAAGAAAGAAATTTCGTAGGTGCGCATTTGAACCCTTTCCCAAATAATGTCTGGTTTTGACGTCCCTTATTGAAATAACTTGGGAAAACAGTGAGGCAAAAGAAGAAAATGATGGTAACCAGTATTTTCTCCTTTTGCCTCAATATTTTCTTGGCTATACGTATTAAACACAGATCCAATCTTTATAAACCTCCATTAGATAAGTCTGCAGGAGATTTTTTTCTTTAAATCATTATGAAGGGATAGTAACTTCTTTTTCTACGGCATGTGACAAACACATAAAAGTATTTGTAATGTTTTTCATCGACTACGTTCAAAATATGCCGTAAATACAGCTTGAATGAGCTTTAGTTACGTCGTTTTGGAACGTGACCAACGTTTTGCTTTATTTTTTTCATCACGTGCACGTCAGTGTAATTCTAGAAAGGTTACTATGTAACGTTTTCTATTTGAGATTGAGAATCAAAGTACTTTAGATCTTTTCCTGTAGATTAGGAGTATTTTGTTTGAAAAATCATGAGTCTTGATCTGGAAAAGGGTTCCTTAAGAAAATTTAGGCCAACATGGATCCAGATCAGCCTGTGCACGTCAGTGTTATTCTAGAATAAGATAGATTACTAGGTAATATTTTCTATTTGAGACTGAGGATCAAAGTACGTTAGATCTTTTCCGGGAGAATAGGAGTGTTTTGTGAAGAAAAATAGGGAACGATTTTATAAAGTAAACAGTGACGTAATATCGGACAAACAATTGGTATTTCGTAGGTGTTGTTATAAAAATCTCGAAACTACGGCTTGAGTCAAGCCGTAGTTACGAGATTTTATAACGACACTGACAGTTTATCAAAACACAACGATAAATCCAGGCTATTTCTGAAACAAAATTCCTTGCTATTATGAGACTTGATCTAGAAAAGGGTTTCTTGGGGCCAGCATGGATGCATATCAGCCTTTGCATACGCACAGCCTGATCAAGATCCATCTTGTTCTAATAACTTCTTCATTATCTGAAACAACAAGAGGTTGGCTGAATGGATTTTTACATAAATCGACGCATTTTCAACGAAAACCTCGTATCTGCAGCTTGTTTTAAGCTGCAGTTACGAGGTTTTCGTTGAAAAGCGACGAAATGCATTTGACCATATGCTGATCTTGAAACATGTCTTTCTAAAATGCCTTTTTTTCTGTAATACCTTTTTTTTCAGATATCTATTATTTTTTATCATGTATGTCAGAGTCGCCAGAAAACTGGCAAACCGAAAAAAAAATCTTGTCGTCAATAACTTTATTATCTGCTGCTGTTTTAAATATCCATTACATCCAGCAAATCCCTAACGTTTTTCCACCTCCTCTTCTTCAAACCAAATTCAAATCGGTTGCGTCTTTACTGAATTATTGGTGGTGGTGGTGGTTGTTGTTGTTGTTGTTGTTGTGTTGTGTTGTTGTGTCGCGTGATTTTCCTGTCGTGATATAGGTAACATGAGAACCGAACGGAAGAAAGATCGAATAGACACATACAGATAGACAGACAGACAGAGGTAAACAAACTGGTATTTAAAGTGTCCTTTTTTCTGGAATGTTTCATAAGTTGTTACTTTTCACAAACACGGCATTCTTTCGATGTTCCTTATAGACTGATATGGAAAACTTTGTGGCATGAGAAGAAAGTGCTGATTTCCCAACATTTTCTCATTTTGTATCAACATTTTCTGTTTTGTGTTGTAGACAAATCCTTTCCGTTTTGATATACATCTTGTCCTCTTAATTTGATCACTTAATGCTGCCATTTGGGAAAGGGCTGACATGCTTAAATAAAGCGATAAAGAAGATCATTATTATTTCAGACGATACAGAAAATCACCCTGTCGTCTGCCAATATTTACTGTTCGTCTGCCAAAGTTTTCTACGTCTGCTCTTGAATAACCCAGGAATAGGAATTCAGGAAAGAAATTCTGTTGATAATGTTTCCGGCCTAACTGCTGTCAGTATCTTTTCCCGATCCACAAAAGTATCGTCGTCGTCGTCGTCGTCGTCGTCGTCGTCGTCGTCGTCGTCGTCGTCGTCGTCGTCGTCGTCGTCGTCGTCGTCGTCGTTGTTGTTGTTGTTGTTGTTGTTGTTGTTGTTGTTGTTGTTGTTGTTGTTTTGGGGGTGAAAATTGTAACTTCAATTTTAAACGAACTATAGTAACGTCGGCCAGATTCTTTTTATTTCCTGTTTTATCAATACTTTCTTAATCAAGTTTTGGTGTCACCAGCTGGAAATTTCAAATTTGTTTTTCGTTTAACGGTTAAATAGTATTTTTTCGACTGCAGCTGGTCCATTGAGTTCAAACATTCTCAACTTGAGTTTGAAAAAATGTTATTTGAGATTAGAAAGCAATTAGGAAATATCGTGCTGGTAGAATTAGGAAGAAAATGAAGAAATATCACAAAAATGTATCATTTACAAAGGGCACTTAGTACTTGATAGTACTACAAGGAAACTAAGCATTAATTTCTACAAACGAGTCTTTTCTTATTTAAAAAAAAAACATCTGGTGTCAGGTTTGTTTAAGTGATGTGGTATTTTAAAATTGGCGAAGTCGTACCAGGGTCAAGTCGAAAAGGAGAATGAAAAGAAGAAATTTTAAGTGTTATGTATGACAACAATTTAACATTCCTCGAACCTGCAGAGTATATGAGTATCATTTTTAGTATGATAGTACTCATCTCAACACCCACCCCCATCCTTGTGACCCAGGAAATCCTTCTTACCAGAGAAGCGTATGGTCAAGTAACACAACGTACACGTAAGCTGGGTCAAGGGGGGAATATACGCCAGCCCATTTAGAAGATTTTTTTTTTGCAGAACAGTACGCATTTAAAGTTCTTTCAATAATGCGCATGCGTAATACGGACAAACCCAAAGATGTCATACGATGACAACACCATTTGTCATTGTATTTATAGAAAATCAATTGCATAATTATACTCTTTATTTGAATAATGAAAGTCACCCAGGAAAGACGACGTTATAAATTTTACTCTCTTTTTGTTGATGTTTCGTACTGTAACCTCTTTCCCAAACGGCAAAAAATCAGGGTGCTCTAAATGGAAAGCTGCTGCATATAACAAAATGGATTATGGTAGAGATAATATTATGATTGGTGTACAAAACAGCACAGAAAATATTGACACAAAAAGAGAAAATGCTGGTCACCAGTTTTTCCCCTTTTTCCCCAATATTTTCTCAGTCGTTTTCTGTAAGGGACCTCAAAACCAGGTCTTGTTTGGGAAAGGGCTAATTTGATGACCTGTCCTTTTAAAAATGACGCGCCGCCTTCTACACGTGGAACGTCGATGTATTTACGGTAGTAGGCTAAAAAGCGTTCTAATTCTTGTCTATTGTCAAATGATTTCTATTGGGCAGTTGGGCATGATAAAAGGGACACTGTGAGGGAATTGGTTAATTTGACGAGGTTCCTTTTTATACGTGACGCGTCGCCTTCTATTCGTGGAACGTAGATATAATTTTTCGCGGAACTAAGTAAAAAAACGTTCTAATTCTGGTCTTTATTCTTATCTCTGCCAAATTGTCTGGAGACACGTTACGTTGTGATGAAAATAACAACACGTGATTTGATCACGTGACCTCTTATCGGTGTCTCGAGACTTGATTCTGTTTCGGAAAAGAAACGAAAAAAAACAACAAGGACTTGTTTCCCGATTCGAAATATCCTAATATTTTTGTTGAACATTACAATATTTATCTGTCACGCTAGGCATACCTGTATGTACAGTCGAGGAACGAAAAAATTTATGTAATTATTATAATGATTTCAGAACTTAAAGTGACATTTCAGGATTATTTTTACCTAAATTTCACTTTTATTCAATCTGAAAGAGCATGTTTTCTTATGAAAATTCTGAAAATTTCAAGCCAAAATATTGAACTGTTTACGAGAAATGTATATTTTTGTGCTAAAATTAAACAGATTGTTGTGGACAACAGTTCAGATTCATATAGAATTTGTCATATCTATCTAAACTTTGAAGGCATATTTTTTGTATATAAATAACAACTTCATAAAACCAATAGCATTTCTACGCATTAGAGTAAACAATCTTTGCATCAAGACATAGGCCTACTTTTAGTAAATGAAATAAATGTGAAATGTCACTTTAACCCATTACCAGATGGTAAAATTTTGCACTGTTCCAAATTCAAAGATGATGCAGACGACAATTTCAAGTGAATATAATTTTCTTTTTTTGTCTTTTTAGGTAGCAAACATTGTGGGAAATGAAGAAATTGCTTGTCACAAGCAATTTCTTCATTTTCCACAATGTTTCCAAAGCCTTTATCTTGAAGGGCGTCAAAAAGCGTCAATGTTTGGGAATGGGTTAAAAACTGAGACAAATCCGAATTGTAGCCCTACCGGAAATTTTTCGTAGAAAATCCAATCCCCAATTATTTAAACCCGGAAAATCGTGTATTGACCTTTAAAACATTATCTCTTGACATCATTAAAGTGTAAAGTTGTCATTTAAAGACATACGTGCGCAATTCGTGCGACGCCAAGCGGCGTAATTGCGAAGAACTAAGGGACGTTACTCCATTTGCTTATTCGACGTAAATTTCAACAGAGCGGGAGCAAAGTTCAGCCAAAACGCAGGTAAATAATCGTCACAGATTGAACAAAATTAGTAAGTTTTCACTGCGAAAAATGTCAACGATCTCAAGTAGGACCAGTTGTGGTGCAAAAAATGCGTGGAGCGAAAGTTTATTCAATCAAGGGAACCAGGGGATTTTGACAGTGTCAAGGACGCAAGGTTGAGTTTTGTTTTTTTCATCGTTTGAAAATACTTTGCTGCAAATCCATGCAAACATGTAGCATTGAAACCTCATTAATTGTACGTTAGATCATGGCAAGTGTATATGCTTTTCCTATGTAAATGAATTTGAGCCTACGCTCCATTTTATCTTGAAACGAAAGAAAACAATTGAATAAGGTAGCCTTTGCTAGTGGGTGGGGTAAGCATGGATATAGAAATGATTTTAAAAATGCATTACATAACAATGGTGTGTTTATCGTTTTAGATCGTTATATATGCCACCACAATGAAATAATAATCAGCTGTGATCAAAGTCGTCAAAGGAAAGAAAGGGGAATAAAAATGGAATCATCCGAATGTGGACATAATCCTTGTAGAGACACAGATGCTTGACCATGAGCAACCAGTATATTTGAAATAAAAGGTTTGACCCATTTTATTTAGAAATTAGGCTAAACTAAAAAAGAGATGAGCAAGTCTGATTTAAAAAAATACTTCTATAATTTCAAATCATTTGGGAAACAATTTCATGGAATTCATAGAATCTGTTGTTGTTATTGTTGGAATTTGCACCAATACTTGCCATGTGTTGGCCAATTAAAAGCCCAAGAATTACCTCCGTTACAAGGGTTGTAATAAATGTCGTATCACAAGGCCAATGCTCTACATCTCAATTACGGACACCACAATCTGCAGTGGTGGATCAAGAGGGGGTTCGGATTCAAATGAACCCACACGTCTGAAGTCTGATTATTTCATTTTCATGTGGATATTCAGCCAAAATTGTGATACATGTACTAGAAAAACGAACCCCTCATTTGTATGTTCGAACCCCCTCACAGAAATTCTTGTGTTATTGTCTCATTACAGGTAAACTTACCAGCTGACAAATACAATTACATTTGCTGTACTGTACCACATACCAAGAATGAAGATCACCATTTGGAAACCCTGGAACCCCTCTTGTGTCATAGCCCCTAAAAGAAGTGCTTGAGTCTGTCTTAGACTAGCTGAGTACCATGAACAGTTCCAAGTTTTTTCGTCTGGTAATGGATTAAAGAAGGAAGAAAAGCCCTCTTGTTGTTTGTATAAGAACAGGTTCATAGATCATCTTTTCATAAAAAATTGAATGATTAGATTAAATTTTAGCAAGCCGGGGAGCTAATGTAACATCTCTACTGTCGGCATCTGTGTGACTGTGTCACATTCTGTGTCGTGTCTCCAAAAACTTTAACCTAGCTTATATCTCACACTAGTATTTAGAATAGACCCTTGATATTTCACACATGGATACTTCTTATCAAGGCCTTTCATTTGAGACCATGACCTTGGACCTAGTGATCTTGATCTTAAAAATTGACATTTTTTTTAAAAAGTTTAGCTTGGACTATATAATCTTATGCACTATAAGAGATTGAGCCTTGATATTCACACTTGGGCACTTCATACCTTGACTTTGAGACCATGACCTGGTCACCTTAACCTTTGACTTTTCTGTTGACAACCTCTGGTAAAAGTGAGCTAATTTCTCTTGTTAAGAATCAGATGACCCATTCATATGTAAAGCTTTAACCCTTTCCAAATTAAACAATTTTACAGGGATGAGAATCTTCAGCTGTTAGGCAAATATCAGATTTTTTTGTTAAAAGTTAATATTTCAATTTTTTTACAAATTGTGTTTGATCTGGCCAGATCTGATTTTTTATGCTCCCCGAAAATTTTGCGGGAGCATATAGTCGCCACGCTGTCTGTCTGTGTGTCCGTCCATCCTTCTGTCCACAGCCAGATCTCAGCAACTCTTGAACCAAATTCAATGAAACTTCACATGTGAACTCCCTTGGAAAATCCCTAGGAACCTTCTTCTCCGTTTTTTAATTTGAGGCTGTGTCATGGAAAAAGGGGCCTTAGTGTAAAAAATTAGTTTTTCTCTAATTTCTTTTCATCTAATGGGCAGAACTCAATGAAATTTTGTACTAATGTGATAAATGATATGTTCTAGACCATATTCTATAAATAATGTGTACAAAAAATCTGTCATGGGAAAAGGGGCATAGTGTATGATAGTTTTTATTTTGTGACAAACACTTATTCGGTGAGCATAATCTGTCTATGGCGGCTCTTGTTTGAAAGGGGTGCAGTGGGATTCAGATTTTTTCACTGAAACTGATTCTCCTGTCTGATTATAGGGTGGTCCCATTCAAAAGCTGCAACAGAAGATAAATTTGATGATAAAGAAGATACATTTTGAGACAAAAGGAGAAAATGCTGATTATTAGCATTTTCCTCTTTTGCCTCAATGTTTTTACATGTCCATTTTACTAGGGATGTTAAAACCAGGTCTTGTTTGGGAAAGGGTTTATATAAGACATTTGCTGTAGTTATAACAGAACTGAATGATACATGTAATTATTACCTGAATTATTTAAAAGTGACTTATAGCCCATGGGGCTGGGTTTTATACGCTGCTGGAGGCGGTCGTATATTGGAATCATCTTCTCCGTCTGTCTGTCCGTCTGTCCATCCACTTTTCTTATCAACGCAACTCCTCCTAAGTTTCTGGCTGGATCTTTTTGAAACTTAGTCAATTTTATCATCTCAATTGGTAGATGTGCATGAAGGGAGGATTTTATGGTTCATTGATTTTTGCCTGAGTTATGCCCCTTGAAACTTAGTCTCTGGAGCGGCGTATATTGTGACCATGGCACTCTTGTTGTATTGTATATCATTGTAGGTTTGTTAACCCTTTCCCAAACAAGACCTGGTTTTAACGTCTCTGTAAGAAAAGGCTTGGGAAACATTGAGGCAAAAGAAGAAAATGTTGATTATCAGCATTTTCTACTTTTGTCCCAATATTATCTATGCTATGTTGTACACAAATTCAGTCTTTTTTCAATATCCACGTTGTCGTCTGCATCAATTAAAGTTCACACAGTTTTGGAAAGGGTTAAACTGTTTAATTGTACACATTATGACAAATCGCTATAATAAAGATTTACTTTACTTACTTACTCATTTACTTGTATAGATTAGCTCATCCGTTTCCAAAACAAGGTCTGGTTTTGACGCCTCTATAGGATTGTCTTGAGAAAACATTGAGACAAAAGAAGAAAATGCTGATAACCAGCATTTTCTCCATTTGTCTCAAAATTTTCTGTGCTGATGTAATTTATCATTGACTCCTTTTGACTCAGTTGTCTGTGATATATAATGGATTAGTCCAGTCTATTATGTGCATTTTTACACCGGCAGCTTTCAAATTGGACCACACTTTATTTAACCCATGCCCACATAATTACGCCTGTTGGCGGCCCAGAAGATGAAGGCTTAAGGAAACATTGTGAAAAATGAAGGAATTGCTTTTGACAAGTGATTTCTTCATTTCCCACACTATTTCTACCGAGAAAAGCTTCAAAATTGTAAATTTTCATGCATGTGAAATTGTTTTCTGTAATACTTTGAATTTTGGTGAGACTAAAATTTTGCCGTCTAGTACGGGGTAAATTTTTAGCGTTTGGGAAAGGTTTTAATTAACCCATTCCCACACAATGACTGTTACTCCATATAAAAGGCTTTATAAAACATTGTGATAAACGAAGAAATTGCCTGTGACAAGAAATGTCTTCATGTCCCACAATGTTTTCTACTGAGAAAGACCAATATATGTAAAATTTGATTCGCTTGCGATTGGAATCAGGAAAACTCTAATATTTTGCCGTTTGGTAATGGGTTAATTTACAGCAATTTACCGCGGAGAGCTTTTTATAGACGATCTCATTTATTTTTGATATTTTCAAAAAAATATTGTCAGCGCTTCCGTCTACCAAGTTGATAACCTATGTAGACGCGCAGCTGGGGGCTCGATAAGGATGTTTGGTAGTAATAGTAAGAGAAAGGACAGGAATCCATGGTAAAGTGCTCTAGCCGCCATACGAAAGAGACGTTAAACCCAATCAGTCAACCAGTCTACCCAGCTGTATTGAGAGGGCAACATTTAGGTGACTGTTGTCCTGCGCGCGTTGAAATATATTTCGAATAAGTAAAAGCTAAATGTTCCGGAATTTCGCAAACATCGTTGGAATTTTAGCTCACCTTAGCACGAAGCTCAGGTTGAGCTATTGTGGTCACTTGCCGCCTGTCGTTACAGACTTGGTGTTTTAACAGCTATTCTTCAATTTTCAAGAATGCACTCTTGAATTCAGCAACCCCCTTGGCAGTTTTATAGTAACCAGTCTACCAGTTTCTTCCGCATTTTTTGTTATCTCTCTACCGCCTTTGAAGCTCCGTACCCGCTTTCAAAGAATATTATTCGATAAAATAAGTCACAAGATCTATGAAAGACACTTACAATTATCATGTTCGTACATGACATATCGAGTAGGCCTAATTCATAAAGTTTTATTACAAGGCGTTGCTCACAAATGCAAGGTAACGTCATTTTTAAGCAAACGTTATTGATTTGACGTCAAGATTCTGACATGACGTCATGTAAATTTTGGTAAAACGTCACAACACCTGACGTCTTTAAAGTCTCATTCCTCGAAAACAAGCATGGCGACCCCCCATTTTTTTCATTGGCATGCGTTTAAATATGGATCAACAACATCTATTTACAGTTTTGTCAATTTATTATTGGCAGTTTTTATGATATGATCTCTTTTGTAAAAAACTTAGTAGAAAAATCCGTAATTTCGTATCACACTTTGTGGCGAAGAGGGTAGTCTTTTCCGCGGATTTTCTGCATTTGTAAATCCAAAAGGCTTATATGTGGGATTTTTTTCTTTTTATCAATATATATGCTTTAAGAATATCAGAAAAAAACGAAAAGAAAATAATTTTAAAATGAAATATGGTCCAAAAACTTGAGATATAGCGCTCTGTTTTCTTCAGCGTTGGATTTTGGTAAAACGTCACAACACCACATGTCTTCAAAGTCTCATATTTCGGAAATTAACATGGCGACCCCCCATTTTTTTTCACGGATTTGTATTAATATATAGATAAATATTTGTATGAAATGGGTTTCATTAAAAGTCTATTGGAAATTCATTTGCGCACGTATGTCTTTAAATCTTTGGTGAACAAAATTGTTTTATAGAAATATTATAAAACAACAGAATTAATCGTGACATCTGCAAACTTCGACATTGTTTTCTTACGACGCTCGACTAACGGACTTAATGCTAGGTTCCCACTGCCGATCAAATCAACTCGATCAAACCCGACCTAGCGATCGAGTACCGGTCGAGGTCGGTCGGCAAGGGTGATCGGGATAAGTCGAGATGGTCGAGTTTGGTCTGCATCGATCGGTAATCCTGCCAACTTGTTTTGACACGTCAAAAAAAATCCGTGTAGCGGTCGAGTAGAAAATACATCGGGAAGATGCTCGAGTATCGATCGTATAGAAGATCGAGCTGATCGACAATCACTCGAGTAGAGATTGTGTGTGCTCGAGTCAATATCTTTTACCGGTATTTGATTGGATGAACAGTTGGAGCAGAAGTCGAGTTGATCGGGAATGCGTTCGGGAATAACTCGTACAGGTCGAGGTGGTCGAGTGCTTCCAACTGCTCTATGGCAGCGGATCAACTCGATCTACTCGATCGCTAAAGTGCACTCGACCAATCCCGACCATATGACTTCTTCTCGATCTCTAGTCGATCAAACCCGACCTCTTCATCCGATTTGATTGAGTGAACAGATGAATCAGAGGTCGAGTTGATCGGGGTGTGGTCGGATATTACTCGAGTACAAGTCGAGGGAATCGAGTGCACGCTCGGTGCAGGTCGGAATACAAATTATCTACCCGATCACACTCGATCTCCAGACCCGACTGATTCACGACCAGGTCGATCTTCTACCCGGTCGCTTCTCGATCATTTTCGTACTCGATCGCACTCGACTGTTTTTGCATGTCAAAAAAACTAGAGTAGGAAGCCCGAGCGATGCAGATCAAATTCGATCATCTCGACCGCTCCCGATCACTCTTGCAGACCTAACTCGACCTGTATTCGACCGCTTGATCGAGTTGATCTGGTCGGCAGTGGGAACACCAGGTCGTGTGGTAATAAACGTGTACAAACAGCACGAGATCCCGCGCAGAGTATATTAACAGAAATATTGAATATTATTGGAAATTGCGTTTCACGTGAGTCCCCGCTCTTAGACATAACACGCACGGTTGATATAATGATATTAAAGTGACATTTCAGAATTTTTTGTCATAAATTTTACTGTTATTTTTATCTGAAAGAGCATATTTCCTTATGAAAATTCTGAAAATTTCGAGCCAAAATATTGCACCGTTTACGAGAAATATATATTTTTGTGTTAAAATTGAACAAATTGTTGTGGACAACAGTTCGGATTTATATGCAATTTATCGATTATGTCTCAACTTTAAATGCGTGTTTCTCGCTTATTGGCAACAACTTCAAAAAACCAATAGTATTTATACTCATTAGAATAACCAATCTTGGCATCAAGACATACTTTAAAAAATTGAAATTGGAATGAAATGTCCCTTTAAACGCCTCAAAGAATCATTAATCTTTATATTTAATCAGATTAAGAATGAGTCAATAGCTACAAGTACATTTACGTCACATTTAAATTATGTACATATTTAGACTGACAATATGATGAACTTATTATGAATATGTGATAATCACAGACGCTGCAAAAAGATTATCATTTAGAACACCTAGAATAGAATCAGCTCGATCTGGTCGTGTACAGATCGAGATGGTCGGGTATTGATCGTGTAGGACTCGAATTAAGGTCGGGGTGATCGGGTAGACATCGGAAAGATGGTCGGGCTTCAGTCGGGAAATGATCTGGAGTGCTCGGGCAGGGGTCTAGTTTGATCGACTAGAGATCGAGAAGAAGTCGTGTACATACATTTGGTCGGGCTTGATCGGGGAAATTAGGTGGTCGAGTAGATCGAGTTGATCAGATCGGCAGTGGGAACCTAGCATAACCGACGAAGAAAATATTGTCCCAAATTAATAATTATGTTGATATCATCACTTGCAGGTGTTTGGAGTGCAAAATATTGAATTCATTGGGTTAAACAAAAGACGTAAATTTTGACGTCACTACGCATTTGATCCGTACATTATGAAAATATAGATTGTACATATCATTAAAGTATACACAGTTCGACACTTCATTGAAACAATTAATTTTTCATTGAAACAATTAATTCTCCATTATATTCAATATTCTCTTTATTGTTTAGTTGCTTAACTATCTTTAACGAGGTAAGAAAAAACTAATAAGCCGGGATCTGGAAAGGGGGTCAATGTAAATAGCGTGCTTCCGATCAGTATGTGCCTTATTACAATCTGATCAAGCTCCATACTGTTCTCTTGCAGATACAATAGGACTTGAAGAAGTTCTTTGAGAAAAACATGGATCTTGATCAGGCTGCGTGTATACGCAGGCTGATCTAGATCAATGTTGGTCCTAGATACTACCAATGTTCTTTTTTCAAGGTACCAGCTAAAATCATAATAAAAACAACTCAAGCTAACGTTTCTCGCCCAGTGATGAAACTGTCACAGAAACGAGTTATTATTGTGCGCATAAATTTACCACAACAAAAACTTTTCTAGTGAAATATGAAAAGTGTCGGTTAGATCGCATTACGTCGCCTTACGTCCACGTCAAACCTTGTAAACGTCGTTAAACTTCTTTTTGTTTTTAAAAAGCAGTAAGCAAGGCGGAATTTGATTTGTTATTTTAAATGTATAGGAATAACGTCTACAAATTTTTACATTTAAACATTAAATTCAAATTAAAGAGTAAAGCTGTGCATTCACGCGTCATTCCGAACGTTTTACGTTGACGTTACGGCGTGTAAATGTCATGTACTATTCAAGGTTGACACGTGCGTTGTACGTCATTTAACGTTGTTTTAACGTTGTTTGTGGTCCAACCCAGATCGAATAACAATGTCGCAACGAAACTCGGTCAGTATAGCATTGATGATCACGTCGTTACGTTATCCCCTTATATTGGGTCGGACTTGTTTAATTTTTTCGTATTTATGAATGTCAAAAACGTCGACGTTACATGTTGCGCATGGTGGTAGAAGTAGCGGACGTTACGTCTAAGTGTCTGTTGTTCTAGAAAATAAAAATTGTATTCAATAGGGAACGATTTAATCCAGGGTACCGTGACGTAATTTCGGACAAACAATAGTATTTCCGTTGGTGTTGTAATAAAATCTAGTAACTACGGCTTGATTCAGTTATGAGATTTTGTAAGAACACCAACAGTTTATCAAAACATAACGGTAAACTCAATGTATTTTTAGCACAAAAATCATTGTCATTATTGGCTTGTTAGTCATTTGTTTTTTTCAAAACGTGTCGCTGTTGTCGCTTGTTTTTAGCTGCAGTTACGAGGTTTTTGTTGAAAAGCGACGATATCTTGTACTTCATGTACTTACAATAGTTTTGCACTAACTCATTTTTATAACTGTAAACACGACGTTCCTCTGTCTCTGCTGGAAAGATGGTACAGTCCCCCAAGACATGCGAGATGCCAAGGTAGTGACGCTGTACAAGAACAAAGGAGACAGAAGTGACTGTAACAACTACCGCGGTATCTCTCTTCTCAGCATTGTGGGCAAGGTTTTCGCTCGTGTAGTTTTGGTTCGCCTCCAAGTACTCGCAGAAGATGTCTACCCAGAGTCTCAATGTGGCTTTAGATCCGGAAGATCCACCACTGACATGATTTTCTCTGTCAGGCAGTTTCAAGAAAAATGCAGAGAACAGCAACAACCATTATACATCGCTTTTGTCGACCTCACCAAAGCCTTCGACCTGGTCAGCCGCAGCGGTCTTTTCAAACTACTCAAAAGAATCGGTTGTCCACCTACTCTCCTCAGCATCATTGAATCTTTCCACACTGACATGCTAGGTACAGTCAACTTCGACGGTTACAACTAGGAACCTTTCAAGATCAAAAGTGGAGTCAAGCAAGGATGTGTTCTAGCCCCAACACTTTTCGGTATTTTCTTCTCACTCCTACTCACTCATGCTAGTGAGTCTAGTTCAGCAGGTATACAATGTATGTAAAACTGATGACTCTAGACCAAGCTTGTTATAAGGGAATGGCCGTATCTAAGTTGCTAGAACTTGTGGCCAGACCCTTTTGCCAACTGTTGATTTTCACTTGCTGTAAAAACTCTACATGTATGTAAATATTGATGGCAATAAAATACAGTCAAATCTCTCTATGTCGAACTTCGTGGGACCTACGAAAAAACTTCGACGTATAGAATGTTCGACGAAGAGATATTTTGGAGACAATCGGTCATCATCGATTAGAATTATCTGTACGTCATGGCAGTTGGATTCGCTGCCTACACCCCCCCTCCCGGTTTACCGGGTCTTTCACCAAACAAGTCCGACATAGAATAAGCATTAGATGCTTCTGTTTTCATTGTAAATTACAAATGCAACGCTGTATACAATTTTCCGAGCCTTTTTATTTCAAATCATTAAATCACCCAATAATGACGTCCTCAAAAGTAATACAAACAAATTAATGAAACAATCAAACAAAATCAGGTAAAATCAATATTCGATAAATGTTAACTCCTGTGTTGATTGCTCTAGTTGACTGGTCGAAAGGTGTGAAAAACTGGCTTGATTGCAATCGTCATCATGTAAGTGCGAGGTTCGTCGTACAGATGTGTGAATGTGTGCTAATAGAGGTGATTGGACTTCGAAATTGGTTCGATGTAAGGAGGAAGTTCGTGCAAGAGAAAACGACGTATAGAGGTTGGAATATATCTATATAGAAATAAAGAGCAAAATAATCGGGACTTGAAAACTACTTCGACGTAGGGAGAACTTCGGCTAAGGGACGTTCGACATAAAGAGATTTGACTGTATGTTTAAACTAAACTAAACTCACTCATGCCTTTAAAGACTGTACTGGTGGTATATACATTCACACCAGACACGATGGCAAGCTGTTTAACATCGAACGGCTCCGAGCAAAAACAAAAGTAACCAGCATCCTTATTAGAGAGCTGCTGTTTGCGGATGACGCTGCTATAGCAAGCCATACACCTGATGGCCTACAACGACTACTAGACCGATTTTCCAAAGCATGCAATGACTTTGGTCTCACTATTAGTATAAAGAAAACAGAAGTGATGGCACAAAATGCTCCGATTCCAACAACTATCACAATCAACGATAGGGTCAATTCGGGTAAATACGGACGCTATTTACACTTCGGTGATTCACTAGGCCGTGTGCTTTACCTGCTGGTCCCACAAGACCGGGTACCAGTTTTTTGGGTCGGTCAATATCTTGTCTTGACGCTGCGTACGTGCAGGCTGGTCTTGTTCTATTTTGTCTGCCAGCATGACCATTTGGGAAGGATTTCTAACAAATTTCTTAGAATTTTACAACGCCAATCCAAAACTTTCGAATTTGATCACCCTTTTTCGTTTTGGAAAGAAATATTGTTAAAATATAGTGGACTTTTATCTAATATTATTTTGTCTATTCCCTGCCCTACTAATGTATGGCGGCAACAACCTAAATGACCGGAATGCCAATAACCAATCTAGTCTTAATCTTTGGTCAAAACGTATTTTATCCTTTCCTCGGTGGTTTGATATCGTAAACCTTGGAGGGCGAGCAGCTGGATGCTCGGTTAAGTATTGTAGTACTGTAGTACTGGTATGAGAAACAATAGGGATGCATGGTTAGATGCTCCATTCGTCGCGACATGACCAAAGCAGTTGAATCCCAATAAACAGAGCTTATCCTTTCCTAAATGGGAAAATGTATTGTCCAAAATTAGAAACTGAAATATATACTGAAAAGATATAATTCGTGCACGATATCTAACACAGCATTTTGTCGTTGGGGAGTCAAAACCTCGTAACTCCAGCTTATTCAAGCTGTAGTTACGAGGTTTTGACTCCCCACCAACGATTTTGGACATAATTAGGGATGCTCGTTATCTGCGTGTTCTACTTTTGTCTCGATGCTAATATAAGTCTTTCCTACTAGAGACGGAAACATCTCTTGTTTTGTGGGAACTGCAGCTTAAAACAAGCTACAGTTAGAAGGTTTTTGTTGGAAAGCATCGATAAATGAGACCAGCTGCGATTTCTAATCAAAATATTATTTCTGAAAAAAAATGTGACATGGTTTAATCTTTCAAGTAGGTTAACATATGAATTAAACAAAGCACTGTCAGTCAGAATTCCTGTAGACCTACTGTTTCTAAAGTCAACAAGAAAAACGTCTCAAGAAACAAGAGTTTATAATCGGTCAGATAAAATTCAACTGCGACAGTCTGTCAGGTACACGTTTCCTCCGGGAAACGAACGGTCTGAACTAAATAATAGACTAGGCGTCACATCTGGATATTTTTCACTTGTAATTATAGAGCTAAATGTCACCAAAG
The DNA here is from genome assembly GCA_963680895.1 of Fragum sueziense. Lineage (NCBI taxonomy): Eukaryota > Metazoa > Mollusca > Bivalvia > Cardiida > Cardiidae > Fragum > Fragum sueziense. The sequence continues at coordinate 48,540,176 of OY804594.1, forward strand.
ACATAAACTTTATACCTGACACGTGCTGCACACGAGATGCGTTTATTGCTAGAAGAATTTAAACTTGACATTAAAGACGTAGCTTACGATAAATGACTTGGTAGAGCATCCCTAGCTAATAGCTAGAGATGCCCTGCCAGGCAATTTATCATCAGCTATACTTTAGGTAAATTTGATATCTCGGCGGGGAATCAATGACAGAAAAAACATTAGCAAATTGTCGCTTTTCAACGAAAACCTTGTAACTGCAGATTAAAACAAGCTGCAATCAAGAGGATTTGTTGAAAAGCATCGAAAGTTTCTTCAATAATTTTGATATTACGGTTAAAATGGTTTGTAACAAAGAAGACGAAAAATACCAGGGATTTTCTGGATGCGGAGAATCTTTTAAACAAATTGTGCTTGTTTTTCATCCTTTATTGAACAGCTGCTTTTTAGAGAGCCGAGACTTCGTAATCGAGGAGTCATGTCACAGCCCTAGTGTTACTCTCTTACATTATTATAGAATGATGCTCTGTTCCCGCGGGGTCATTTCACGTCTAATCTCGGGGCCTTGGCGGGATTTCGGTATCCAATCGTTGGCTCTACACAACAAAACAATTGAAAACGCTGATACAAACTTTCATTGGCTGACCCTTTAAATTACCGGCTTCAGCCAAAAATAGGAGCGATGTAATGTATACGTAATGACCATGCAAGATAAAACTGAATGATTTTGATTCGATATTTCAAATGATGTGCTATAATTAGATTATGACGACCAAATAGGCTGTTGGCGTACCAAAAACGGCAGAGGTCATATTTGATGGTTAATCAATAGACCTCGGCTTTGGAGAGTACCATAGTGTCGGAGTCGAGTTACGTCGGCGTCGGTGTCACGTCTCGTCTACCAAAACAACTTTAATCTGGTCTTATTATCCCGGGTAGGCCTACTATTAGAGATACAGCCTTGATATTTCACACACTGATACTTCCTGTCTGAATCTTTTTTATTTGGGTCATGACCTTTGACCTAGTGACCTTGAAGTTTGACCTACTTTATTCAGGCCTACAACTTTAGCACAAGTAGAGTTAGAACCTTTATATTTAACACATATATTCCTCCTGCCAATACCTTTTAATTGGGACCATGACTTTTAACCACTTGACCTTGACCTTGAAATTGACCTGCTTTTAAGACAATGTCTCGTATAGGCGAGCTACGTTGTCCGCGGACAGAGAAAGAACCGAAGTGAACTAAATAGCAGACTATTTGTATTTTTTGTTAACCTACATTCAGACTTGAATGTCATCGAAGCCTTCAACTACATTATTTGACATATTTGACACGTGCAGCTCACGAGATGCTTACCTAGCTAGGTAACCTTCTAAAGACCCTATTGGTTCCAACAAATATTGATTACATTAGATTGATGAAAAGTGCTTGTCTTCAATCGATTTTATAATACTTTTATGGTAAAGTCCAAACCCCAATGAGATTCACTAGACGTCGGAATTTATCGTGTGAAGTCGTTTATGTTCGTTACGCTCCAAAACCTAATTAGGTGACGTTAACATTCGGCGGTGGAACGTTTCACCGCCGAATGTTTACGACGTCGCCCAAATAATTCCGACGTTGCATTAGTTTCAGCAGAGGTGGACTACCTTAAGGGAAACGAAACATTTTAAGCTTATGCAGAATAAAGTAACCATTTTCAAAACAAAAACAGGTTTTGACGTCCCTAATAGAAAAGGCTTGGGAGAAAGGACACAATGAAAATTAAGAAAATGAAGACAAACCAGGGACCCGTTTTTTCACAAATGGGATTTCCCGTCCAAGTTAGTTGTAAGACCGTTAATAATACGCGTCCACGCATTTACTCCATTTCCCTAAATATTTTCTCACTGTATTTAACACAAATCCTATCTTTAGGGATACCCATTTTGTCATCTGTTGCAGCATTTAATTTGGACCAATCTAAAATCCCGCAGTTTGGGAAAGGGTATGCCCTAAGTGTAATCGGACTAGCTACACGTTCCCATCATTAAATATTGGTTCAAACATCTGTTTGATTTGTTTTTATTTTATTTTTAAGCCCAAGCTGATGCATGTAATGGAACCTGTTACCATTTTTATACGAAATAAATAGGTCTATGTTTATAGGCCTACTGTAATGTGAAGCAAAATAGAATTAAATATCACTGTAAAAAAACAGAGAACTCGTATCTTTACCAGTGCAACGTATAAAACGGGATAAAAATCTAAATTTTATGTTTCATATTGATACCCTATGTTGTGTTTACTCATTTGATTCTAATGAGTGCCCGCAACATAGGTGTTGGTGAGCATTAAGTTAAATACTTCATTTTGAAAAGTCATCACCTCCTCTTATCTGCAACTCTTATTAATTGATATAATGAGTAGTCTATTTTGGATATTTGCTGCCTATAAATTGCATTAATAAGGTCGACACTCGTTGTGTCGAAGTCATAGGAACCATCAAATTACCTCGACATATCCGGAGTTCGACTCATCCGATTTTTGTTCATTCTTATTGAAATAATATTTGACCATTTTTGTTGTTCATCAAGTACGTTCATAATCGAAATATAGTAGGAAAAGGAAAGAAATTGCTCGAAACGAGCAATTTCTATCCTTTTCCTTCTTTATTTCAATGGCTGTTTATATTTCAAAATGATTTTGTTTAGCATTTTAGATGTCCATTGTTGATGATCGGGCAATACTTTAACTTCGTGTGTTTTTGTACATATGAGATGAATAATGTGTATTAAAAAATACTTTAACTTCGACTTAAGCGAAAATTCGACTTATCCGATGTCGACATAACGAGTGTCGACTGTACTTTGATTAGGAAGTTTCACGAACATGCTTTATGATCAAACGAGATCATCAAAAGCCACTTTGATGAAGCTTCTAATACACTGTTGGTGAACTCGGCCAAAGCGTTGGACGTTTTTTCGCGATCAAAGTATTCCGTCGGTGTTGTTAAAAAATATCGTTACTACGGCTTCGATTAAGCCGTAGTTACGAAATTTTATAACAACACAGACAGTTTGTCAATACATATCGCTACACCCTGTCTATTTTTACAACAAATTCATTGTTATTAGAAAAACTATCCAATCAGATCTTTAAACTCACATTTAACGTATACAACCCATCATTAGCACCAAAGAGCCAGATGCGAAATTTGAAAAGTGCCAGTAATTCCTAAACTGTGTTATATTTTCATTCCAAATACAAATATAAGCATTTTGAACGGTTTAGAATTTCGAATTAATGTATACTTATGGAAATATTTGATGAAAATGTTCAAAATTACCTCCCTTGCATATGAATATAGAGTGAAAAAAAAATGTAAATCATTTTTTTCTTGAAGCATAATCTTGAAATCCGGCACGGCGAATAAACTTATTTGAAGTGTATTTACATGTGTGTGTAATTAGATACATGTCGCATGCTAGAAAGCGGTGTTTTTAATGATGGATCATGTACCTTAAACGCAAAGTATCTGTTCCTTGTGGTAGCGAAAAACGTCCCTCGCTTTGGCCGAGTTCACCACCAGTGTTATAGTTACAGATCATACGGGTAAATAAAGAATTAATTGATCAGATTGTGCGTATACGGAAGCTTATCGTTAGTGGGGAGTCAAAACCTCGTAACTACAGCTTGACAAAGCTGGATCTACGAGGTTTTGATCCCCCACTGGCGTTATATTTATAACATCAATCATGTTGGTCTTAAATACCATAAGGGCAGGGAAACCTCGTAACTGCAACTTGTTTTAGCTGTATTAACGAGGTTTTTGTTAAAAAGCACCGATATGCCTTACATGTTATCAGCATTTTCTTCTTTTCTTTCAAAGTGCTCCAGCGTTGTTTCTTTACTTGGGACTGCAAACCAATACTTGTTCGTGTGAAAGTTGATAAGTTATGAGTGGGGAAAATGAATCGTAATCAGACTACGCGTATGCGCAGGCTGGTCTTGACCCATGTTAATCACAAATAACACTAGTATTCCCTTTCTCCATCCTCTCTCTTTTTCTTACTAACATTGGTGCTTCTTGGTGCTCAAAAAGAAAAGGCTTTCGAAAACAGCGTAGAGAATTTAAGAAGTTGTTTGTGACAAGCATTTTCTATAGAAAGAGCGAAATACCTAAGATTGCATACCTACGTAAATTGCATTCATTTGAAATTATCGTCTGTGGCATCTTTGATTTTGCACCGGTCTAGTATAGAATTTTGCAGTCTGATAATGTATGAACCCTTTCCCAAACGACAAATCCAGACGACAAAATGGATGTTGAAATAGATAAATATGCGTACATTATACTGTGTATAGTACATAAAATATTGAGGCAAATGGAGAATATGCTGTTTATCAGCATTTTCTTCTTTTTCCTCAAAGTTTTCTCAAAACTTTTATCTTATGGACACCTAAACCAGATCTTGTTTGGGAAAGGGTTACAATCTAAATGCAAAAAAATAATCTATTACCACAAATATTATTTCTCAATATTGACATTTCAAACGGAGTTGTAGCGTAAGAACTCGTCTCCATTTTCAAAGAGAAATAAATAGTTCAACTTAGAACTATGCTTAATAAACAAAATAAAAAAAGAACGAGAATATCGCGGAAGACATAATCTGCACACGTGGGTCGTATGCACGTGCTGCCGAAACGTCGTTCTTATCTGTAAATTACGAAATAAAAATCTAGTTTTTGCCCAAAAACATATTCCTCAATTTTTGGCGCCCTAACAGAAAAGGGCATTGGAAAACATCGTAGAAAACCCAAGAAAGTTCTTGAGACAAGCAATTCCTTAATTTCCATCAATGTTTTCTCTCAGAAAGAAACAAGATGTGTTTGTGAAAGACTAATGTCCCCGAAATTGCTATTTTTCTGTCAATGTTAAGTTTTCATGTTAAGGGTTGATAAGGGTTAACAGATGACATTGGGAACGGTCATATTGCATGGAACAGATAGATATCACTCTCAAAGAAGGTTGCATACCAAATTCGAGCTTTGTATGTCGAATACTTTTGAAGAAAATGCTAATGTTTTCGGACAGACAGACAGACGGGCACGAGTTAAACAAAGTGCCCCCGATCTCTCGATACGGGGGCAAGAAATACGTAAAATTTCATTCACTTGAAATTATTGTCTGCAACATCAATTTTCAGACTGGTAATGCGTTAAATGGGGAAAAATATTCTGATACCACATAATATTGTTCAATATTGATATTTCAAACAGAGTTGTAGCCTAAGAAATCGTCTCTTTTTTCTACGAGAAAAAAATAGTTCTGCTGTTTAAAAAAATGATAACAGAAAAGATAATGTCGCGGAAGTCATAATCTGTACACGTGGATTGTGTGCACGTGATCGCTGGATGCCATTCTTATCTCTGTAAATTTCGAAATAAAATCTAGTTTCTGTCCCCAAACATTTTTCTCCTTTACTTCTTCCTGTTGTTTACTATTTTCTTTACCAAATAAGACCGAATTGTGTCGTCCCTGGTAGAAATGAATTTGGAAAACATTGAGACAAAAGAAGAAATTGCTGACCATCAGCAATTTCTCGTTTAGGAATTACTGGAACTTTTCACATTTCACCTCTGGCTCTTTAGTGCTAATGATAGGTTGTATATCTTAATACAGCATCTCGCAATTTGGACAGATCAAAAATTTTGTCGTTTGGGAAATGACTAAAGACCAAATCATCAGGTGCAGGTCAATGTTTTGCAACCTTCCTATGCATGTTTATAAAACATTTTTTACATAAATGTCAATGGTTCGAAATTTGTCACTTAAGGCATCCGACCCCTCAAACGCACCAAAGAGTCAGAGGCGAAATTTGAAAAGTGCAAATAATTCATAAAATGTGTTACATTTCCATTCTAAATACAAAGATAAGCATTTTGTAAGGTTTAGAATTTTGATTTGATGCATACTTATGGAAATAGTTGACAAAAAAGTTCAAAATTACCCCCCTTGCATATGAATAAAGAGTAAGATAATATTTGTAAATTACTTTCTTCTTGAAGCATAATCTTTAAATCCGGCACGGTGAATCGACTTATATGAAGTGTATTTACAAGTATGTGTAATTTGATGCATTTCGTATGGCTAGAAAGTGGTGATTTTTTTCAGGGTCTGTAAACCTTAATTCACATGATTACAATTTCGAGCACCAAACGGCGTTAAAGGGCTTTCTCGCCAACAATTCTTAATTATCTGATTTATTCTAAAATTACATTACAAGTCATCTGATTAGACATATGTCTCGCACGGCTGTTGTGTAACTTAAGAATTATCATCAAAACTGATCGTCAATAACTTTGATGGCGATTGATCATTTAAAGGTATGTTACCAATCACAAGATACCAAACACTTCGTGCAACTTCACCGTCATCCATAGCATCGGAGATTTACGAGGTTGTCTCCGGACTTTTTTTAAAAAAATGGGGGATGGGGGGGTTGAAAAGTAACACCATTTTGAAATTTCTCTCAGAACTATGGTTATGTGTCATAGGTTAACCCATTATCAGACGGCATACTTTTGGACTTGTCCTAATTTAAAGATGTTGCAAACGACATTTTCAAGAAAATGAAAATCAACATTTTGTTGTCTTTCTACGTAAAAAAACATATAGATTGATAAATGAAGAATTTGCTTACCACGAGCAATTTCTTCATTTGCCACAATATTTTTCATGTCTATAATTTGTTGGGGAGTCAAAAGACGTCACTATGTGGGAATAGGTTTAAAGTACATATCGTCGGTGGGGGGTTAAAACCTCGTAACTCCAGCTTATTCAAGCTGTAGTTACGAGGATTTGGCTCCCCACCAACGATATTCCTCCAAATCCTTGATGATCCTGTATTTTGAAATTTCTCTAAGAACTGTGATAATTTGTCATAGATCAAAAATGTCGACATCTGCAAACTTTCACATATAAACAGATAGCACTGTTATCTATTTTGAAATACGCTCCGTCTGTCTCTAAAATAGGTTCAATTATAATCTTAACATCCTATTTTAATTCTAGGGTTAACCCTTTCACAGACCTACTCCTTACAGAAAAAGTTTGGAAAACATTGAAAGAAATGAAGAAAATGCTGAAAATCAGCATTTTCTCCTTTTCCCTCCATGCTTTCCTATTTATTTAATGTACATTTCGTCATTTTCTAAATTGATCAAAAATAATGTTGGCGTGCGCCTGCATTGTCAGGCCCGTAGGAACAGGGGGCTAGGGAGGGGCTAAGCCCCCCCCCCCCAGCCCCCCTCCCAGTTGGCCAAAAAATGCCAAATTTTCCCTTTTTCACACTGAAAATTTGGGCAAATCCAAATAAGACCCCCCAATATTCAGACACTGAGGTTTAGCCCCCCCATATGTAATTGCTTCCTATGGGCCCGATTGTCTTTGGAATTGTTCCAGTACAACGATTTCTCGTTGGGGAAATGGTTAAAACAAAAGAAAAGGGAGACTTTATATCCGAACCTGCTCTTACCTGGCCTGAACCTATAGGAAAATGTTTTGGAAAACATTGAGACAAAAGGAGAAAATGATGCTTACCACTATTTTGTTATTCTGTATCAATAATTTGTGTTGTGATTACAGCATGTTCTCATCTTATTTAAATATTTCCTGTGCTAAAATTTGAAGGCTTACTGGTGGTGAACTAAAATTTTCGCTACAACAAGGTATAGATATTTTGCGTTTAAATGTAAGTTCATAGATTTTTTCTAATGACTATGAACTTGTTCTAAAAACAGACCGGGTTTACCGTTTTGTATTGACAAACTGTCGGAGTTGTTATAAAATCTCGTAACTACGGCTTTGATAAAGCCGTAGTTACGATATCTTATAACAACACCGACGGAATACATTGAACGCGAAAAAACGTCCCTCGCTTTGGCCGAGTTCACCACCAGTGAGGCCACCGTTATCAACAACAATTTCATTGTCTGCAGAATCTTTCAAATTGGAAGGTTCTTAATTCTTACCGTTTGGAAAATATTGAAAAACATCCTGTTTTTGTTGTTGTTTTGAACAACCTGTTACTGAAGCATGGTTAAATATTTTCAACAAAAAGACGAATGCTAGAATAGATGAACACAAGGGCGGACCCAGGTTTTTTTTTTTCAAGGGGGGTACAAGCCCAAATGGTGGCGTAAAGTGTAATAAAATTAGTTGCTTTTCAACGAAAACCTCGTAACTGCACCTTGTTTTAAGCTGCAGTTACGGGGTTTTCGTTGAAAAGCAGCAATATGTAACATTATACTAAAGTTATATGGTCGAAATTTAAATTTTCGGCCAATGCCGGGGGGGTCCTAACCCTCTGACCCCCCTCTAGATCCGCCCTTGGAACAACTTTCTGACGACAGCATCTATACCTTCATAATGTATTTTGTTTGTTTACAAAATCGCAAGATAAATATCTGCTTATCACGAAAGTGTGGCGATTGAAAGTTCTCAAAACAGGGTTAACATAGAAATGTATCTATCTATCTATCTATCTATCTATCTATCTATCTATCTATCTATCTATCTATCTATCTATCTATCTATCTATCTATCTATCTATCTATCTATCTATCTATCTATCTATCTATCTATCTATCTATCTATCTATCTATCTATCTATCTATCTATCTATCTATCTATCTATCTATCTATCTATCTATCTATCTATCTATCTATCTATCTATCTATCTATCTATCTATCTATCTATCTATCTATCTATCTATCTATCTATCTATCTATCTATCTATCTATCTATCTATCTATCTATCTATCTATCTATCTATCTATCTATCTATCTATCTATCTATCTATCTATCTATCTATCTATCTATCTATCTATCTATCTATCTATCTATCTATCTATCTATCTATCTATCTATCTATCTATCTATCTATCTATCTATCTATCTATCTATCTATCTATCTATCTATCTATCTATCTATCTATCTATCTATCTATCTATCTATCTATCTATCTATCTATCTATCTATCTATCTATCTATCTATCTATCTATCTATCTATCTATCTATCTATCTATCTATCTATCTATCTATCTATCTATCTATCTATCTATCTATCTATCTATCTATCTATCTATCTATCTATCTATCTATCTATCTATCTATCTATCTATCTATCTATCTATCTATCTATCTATCTATCTATCTATCTATCTATCTATCTATCTATCTATCTATCTATCTATCTATCTATCTATCTATCTATCTATCTATCTATCTATCTATCTATCTATCTATCTATCTATCTATCTATCTATCTATCTATCTATCTATCTATCTATCTATCTATCTATCTATCTATCTATCTATCTATCTATCTATCTATCTACATATATATACTGCCTAACTCCCCTTTCGGGTATTACTGGCAGGTGCGCGTCTGTGCTGGAATAAAACTGTTAGTCATTGGTTAGAGTGCCAAATTTTAAAAGTATTGTGAGTGTTAGATTAAAAGAGCTGATAAAACATATTTTGGACATTCAAGGACGGCTCACTATCTGAAAAGAATCAAGACTCTTTTTGAACGCTGCAATATCAGGTTGCTGTACAATTGTTTCTGGTAGGCTGTTCCATAGTATCACTGTGTAGGGAAAAAAAGAATATTTAAAGTAGGCTGCATTTGTGTGGATCTGTCTGAAAGATGTTGTGTGCATATGTCGGGTGGTCCTCACTGGTCTTTCGAGATAAGCTAATATGGGCACTGCAACAAAATTATTATAGATTTTATAAAAAATGGTGATTCTGGAAATGTCTCGTCTGTATTGTAGAGTTTGCCAGTCAAGCTCCTTCTGCATGCAGGTAACACTGTCGTAATAAGAAAAATTATTTTGAACCCATCTTGCTGCTCTTCGTTGTACTTTTTCAACTTTGTTGATGTAGGTTTTTGTGTAGGGACTCCAAACTGTTGATGCGTATTCTACCTGTGGTCTCACTAAAGTTTTATAAGCTGTTTCTCTGATCTTCTTATTTTTGGTCTGGATGTTTCTGCGGAGAAAACCTAAAGTTTTAGTAGCATTTGAAGTTATATTGTCAATGTGTTTATTCCAGGAAAGATCTCCAGATATTGTTACTCCTAGGTATTTGGCATTGTCCACAGTCTCTAGTATTTGTCCATGTAATCTATAATCAAAGGAAATCTTTTTCTTCTTTTTAGTAATATTTAGGACAATGCATTTGCTGGGGTTAAACTCCATTTCCCACTTTTTCTCCCACTGCATTAACTTGTCTAGGTCTTCTTGTAGTGTCAAACAGTCTTGCTTGTTGTTTATAGCTAAGTAGACGGCAGTGTCATCAGCAAACAAACGAACTTGGGACGTGATGGTATTAGGAAGGTCATTTACATACAAAAGAAACAAAAGGGGGCCAAGTACGGATCCCTGAGGCACTCCAGACGTGACTGGTACTTCTGATGAGCATCCACCTTCTAAGACTACTTTTTGTGTTCTGCCTATAAGAAAAGATTTAATCCACAAAAGTGTAGCATTGTTTACACCATGTTCCTGCAATTTATACAAAAGTTTTAAGTGGCTAACTTTGTCAAAAGCCTTGCTGAAGTCTAACAAAACTAGGTCAGTTTGTTTGCCGTCAGTTAGGTTTCTGGCAAGATGGTCGGTCAGTTGAAGTACCTGGGTTTCGCATGAACGCCTTTCTCTAAAACCATGCTGCAAGTCATAAACACTGGGTATAACCGTACAGTGAGCCAAACCGGAAGTGCCACCGACTGTACGCACAGATATCACTAGTTCACATCAAATAATTCAACAGTCATTTTTTTCGTATCGAGGTAACTTTTTATCTATTCATCGTTTTTGAACGCGGTTTGCGATTGTAAAAAGCGAAATGAACATACCTGTCATTTTTGTTCTTCGCTACACCCTAAAACGGCGATTTTGTCTACAAATCAAGATTTAGCACTCGCAATCACCAAGGTTCGTTCCATTTTGGCCGCGGATGTGACAGATTTTTCTCCCAAAAGGTATGTTTCGACACACAATGCATAGTGTTTTACTGGTGGAAAAGTCGTTTAATCTAATAATTTGAAAACCCAATTCTCCGTTTTGCAACGGGAGCTCGGATATTTCAAAAAATGCCTTCTGAAAACAACCACCCTGTTGCCAACAACTGTACGACTAGTTTCCAAAATGTTTTTCGTTACCGTACGACTTGTTCTTCGTTACTGTATGACTAGTGTCCAGTATGTAATGTATGTTTAGGTTTGATTTATTTGGGTTTTACGCCGTTTGCAATTGCTATGGTCATATCGCGGTGGCTGGAGCACCTAACCATAGGCACCTGTTGTTTCTCATACTAGTACTGGCACAACACCGTAACCGAGCCTCTAGCTGCTCGCCCACATAGGTTAACGATATCAAACCATTGGAGAGGGACATTTTGTCAGAAAGGACATTTGCCGCGACAGGGTATCGAACCCGGGACCTTTCGAGTAAGAGGCAGATGCGCTACCAACTGCGCTATGGTCGCGGCCTACAGGCACTTTTGCTTCCATACCAATCCTATTCATTTTGAAAATTATTATTTGTAATGTATTATATGTTTATCATACGAATAAAATAAATATGTTGAAACTAAATAAAGTTGTATTTTGGGTTTATCAAATTCTTTCAAAAATACACTCGTTTTGTCGACATCGGATAAGTCTATTTTTTGCCTAAGTCGAAGTGTAGTAGGCCTACCGTCCTCATCAAATGGTTACCAAGTATGTTAAACAATATTATTTTGAAATAAATGCAGTGACTGAAATATATTTCAAGAATGATAAGAATGTGTCCCTTTCGAACAAGTTATTTTCTTTTCTTTATCAGGAAGGGAAATGACAGAATTCTTCAATGGTGCCAACACTGTTCATTAGACCTATACGGGGATATGTATCCTTTATTTGCCCTCGGTCATATGATACTAACAGACATATCAACAAGGATATGAACATGTATTTTATCTTAAATTACATCTCAAAAGTACAAATTACAACCACATTATCCGGTCGATCAATTTGGAAATGGGAAGGGGCGTGACAAAGTAGTTCCAACTACCACATCATGACATCGTATCCTATTACATTCTTCAAATGTAATGTTTTTAAAAGACGAAACTATCAAATATGCTTAAAATCGAGTTGTATGTGAAATGAGAAGTGGTGTGATATGTTACGAAGTGTTATGTTGCCACAGCCGCTTTTGTGACTTTAGAACATACCTTTTCCCCGAGAATAACTTATTTTAATATACTACTCAAAATTTGCTAAGGATCACTTCTTTCTAGCTTAATATTTTTGTATCTTGATCAATTAACACAGATTTTTTTGTGTTTCTGAAAACTTTATTGTATTAGGTATTCAAATCTTTAAACAAAATGAAATTTTCGGTGTTGCTTTCAGTGCAAGGCTTGCCAAAAGGACATAGGGGTCAAAAATCAACATTTTTGGTGCTATCATGAAAATAAAGAAATTTAGTTTTTCCAAAATTTTAAAAGTTTTATGCACTTCAATAGCGCGTGTGATGTCCCCGAGCTTCAATTACAGCCTGACAACGCCTATGCATACTGCTGATAAGCCTCCTGATTTTAAACTGTGGAATTTGATCCCATTCTTCCAGAAGAGCCTGTCTGAGCTCCGGAACAGATGCTGGTTGTACAGGACGCGATGAAACAGCTGTCTGTAACATGTCCCAAGCATGCTCTATAGGATTTAGATCCGGGGATCTAGCTGGCCATTCCATACGTACAATTGTGGCTTGCTCAAGGTATTGATTAGTGATACGGGCTCTATGAGCGCGAGCATTGTCATCCATTAAGATGAAATTATCACCAACTGCACCTGCATATGGGCGAACGTAAACATCCAAGATCTCGTTTACGTACCTGAGAGCCGTCAACGTGCCGTTGTCGATGACATGGAGGTCCGTTTTTCCCTGAGCACTAATTCCCGCCCAAACCATGACTGAGCCCCCGCCAAACCGATCATGTTCTGCCACACATCCTGGAGCAAAACGCTCATTTGGCATTCTCCAGACCCTCCGACGTCTATCTGTAAAGTCAACGCAAAACCTGGACTCGTCTGTAAAAAGGACAGGGGCCCAGTCATTTTGGGTCCAATTCAAATGATCCCGTGCCCATGCTAAACGCATTTGCACATGAAATTGGGTCAACGGAATGCGGATTGCAGGCCGTCTTGACCTCAGTCCAGCATCATGCAATCCATTTCTAATGGTTTGAGTACTAACCCGCACACCAGTAGCGTTCTGGAAGTCCCTACGTAATGTTGTCGCATTGTCAAATCGATGACGCCGTGCCTGAACTACCAGAAATCGGTCTTGAACCTCATTAGTTGAGCGTTCTCGACCCCCAGCATGCAAATGCCTAACATTTCCGTTCGTTATAAAACGGTTCCACATTCGGGAAACAACACTCTGGGACACACCAAGGGTATTAGCAACATGCCTTTGGGAAAGCCCAGAAATAAGCATGCCAATGCCTCTATTCATCTCATCTTGACTGAGATGTCGTCTTATACGCCTGTCTGCCATATTGAAATAGAAATCAATATAAAATTTGTGAAAATTTGCTTAAAACTCGCAAAAATGTACCAACGTGCTTGAAGACACAAGGTTAAATGAAACACGTTTTAGGGGGTATGTCTTTTCCCGAGCTCCTCGTGCAAAGTATACATGCCAAATCGATAGTTTTACTATAGGGTCATCAAGTACGAATATTTACCTATCTTTATATATAAAAACTTTAGGGGGGTCGATAAGTTTTAAGCAAATTATCCTTAAAAGAAAAAGTGATCCTTAGCAAATTTTGAGTAGTATATATGCCAGAGAATATCTTTTCAAAACAAAGAGAAAAGGGAGAAACTGATGATTAATAGAACATTCTCCTTTTTCTACCAACATTTTCTTTGTTTAAGGACTATTTCCATTCGAAATCGCGAAAATAGGTTGAAATATGGATTCGTTTTGTTCCTATTTACTCGCCGATGAGTAGTCACCGACTGTTTATCGACTTAGTGTATCGGACAAGAAATGCCACTGTTTGATCTGTTGATTTTCGTTGATCGATTTCTAGTTATGAAATAATAACGAGTTAAGAGGTCTTTATTCGCCAAATAAAAGCAGATGTGCGACGGACTACATCGTCAGTGTAGGTAAAAACCGAGGCGCTCAGCGCCAAGGTATTTGCCTGAACATGTAGTTCAGAGCTCAGAGGTTTTATTTGGAAAATAAAGACCTCTAAACTTATTATATTCTCCATTATAACACTCTAAATAAAAAACGCGCATTCGAAATGTGTTGTTTTGTGGAAATTCTGCCATGATCTAGTTTTCAGCGTAGGAAACGCATTGGTGATTTAGTGACATTATTGATGATGTCATTTGACGCAGGTGATGTTTTTGTCGTTTTTTCGTCATATTATGAAATGGAAATTTACAGCAATTAATCCGAGATGCCTGGTCAAGTGAGCCGGGAATTCATGTCCGGGGAGTTAATGTTACAGCCCTGTGTCTGCGCAGGCGTCTTTGCGTCTTCAGGGGGTTTCACATAAAAGTTCGGACGACCCGGAGATATTATTGAAAATTAGTTGGCGGTATGTCGTTGATTGATAGAGGCATCAGTCAACAAAAACAAAATATTTTCATGATCGGCAGCGCGTCTGCCAATATATTCTGCTAGTTTAAACCAACCGATCAATCGGCTGAATTTTCTCTGTTTTGAAAAAGTCGGTGAAGTCTCATTGATTAGTTGCTGAAAATCTGTTGGGATTCTGCCGAACATGTAAGGGACTCCGGTAAATATTTAATACATCGTCGACGTCCCAACTTCCAGGCAATTTCATGTAACACCGACTTTCTTAAATCGGCCGGTATCAAAGAAATTAGCCGCCAACTCTGGGGTGTCGCTTTTTTGTGACTACTCAACCAAACCATTCCTCAGTCAAGTGACTACCTTGGAATACTTCTACATTGTAATTTGAGCAAAGAAACACAACCTAGAACCGCACACATGCCCATACCGCCAATGCCTATGTGACTTTACCAGGCAAAATCACATAAAATTTGGTCGCGCCGTTTTATCAGCGATTTCGCTCGTTTTGTTGCTGTCAGACCAGTAGAAAATATTAACCCACCTTTATTTTGCAATTAAGTTGGTATGCAAGCCATCGGATGAAACTGGTTGGGCATATGCAATGCATCAGAGTGGGACCCAGCGAGATGTCAACGATAGGTCACTGATGATTGCAAAAATGAGCCAGATACTTCAGCAATGTGAAAAAAGTCAGCTGTACACCATCAGACAGTCGACAGTATCCAGTCAAATAGTCGACGTGTAGTCATCGACGCTTCATCGACTTCTTCAGACATTCAAAATGCCACTGATTGATCGGTTGATTTTAACTTGAGGTGCAAATTGGCCGACAAGTCGCCGATCATACAAAAACTGGTATTTCTGTCGGCCAGTGCGACTATCAATCGACTATGCATCTCCGATTAATCGCCGAGAATTTCCCTGATATTACCAAAACCCCATTGCAGGCGCCTGAGAGCGTTCATATTCATGACAGCAGAAACCGATCAAGCAAAATCAAACAACAAATCCGCGGCATTTTTTGTCGGTAAAGCGTAGGTGACATCTCGCCGGCGATTGGACTGAATACTTCAATTATACACATCACAAACATGTTTGATCTCTTTTGTCGTGTCGTGCTTTAAATCGCCGATAAAAGAAAAAAAACGACCAAATTTAACACCAGATTTAAACTACCTGATCAACTGGGGGCATGTTAGATTTTGATTTTATTGGTTTTACGCCGTTTTCAAATGCTATGGTCGTATCACAGCGGCTGGGCATCTAACCATGGTTTCCTGGTATTTCTCTCACCAGTACCACCACAATATCCAAAACTAGCCTCCAGTTGCTCCCTCATATAGATGATTCACACCCATTTGCGAGTGACAAATGACTTTTGTTAAATGTCAGAATGGAAACTGGCCGAACTGGTGTTCCAACTCGCGATCCCTAACGGAATGTATGATGTACATTTATAAAGAATTAAGTAAACGGTAAAATACTTTTCACAGACAATTGGCCAGCATACTGTCATTCATCTGGTAACTAACAGCCGGCATTTCCAACATGTTCTTAAGGTAGTCAATCCCTAATGAGACTATTGCGACGTCGGAATTATTCAGGCAATGTCGTTAACATGTGGCAGTGGAACGTTCCACGACAGAATGTTTACAATGTTGCATAAGTTCGGATTAGGTACCAAATGTGAACGATGTCCCTCGAAAAAATCCAATGTAGCATGATTCCCAATAAGGGTGGTCTACCTTGATTCAGTTATCAGCAATTTCTTGATAAGTTGGCAAAGCCGACATATACTTTTATCATTCTACCAGATGTCGGCAAAGCCATAAGCCACCAAAGCAGAATCCCAGAATTCAGCCATTCATCTGACAAAGTCCAGTCGACATTTCAAACATGTTCTTAAGGTAGTCCATCCCTAATGAGATTCATGTGACGTCAGAATTATTCCGGCAATGTCGTTAACATGCAGGGGCGCAACGTTCCACCACCTTATGTTAACGATGTCACACGTATAAGTTCGGATTAGGTAACAAATGTTAACGATGTCACATGAATCTCATTGGGGTTGGACTACCTTAATTTAATTATCATCAATTTCTTGATAAGTTGGCAAAGCGGTTATGTATCATTCTACCATACCTCAGCAAAAGCCTAAAACATCAAAGCAGAATATCCTTATACAGCCATTCATCTAACAAAGTACAGCCGACATTACCATCATATTCTAAAGGTAGTCCGTCCCTAATGAGATTCTAGGGACGTTGGAATTATTTTGGTATTTTTGTTAACATGTGGCTGTGGAACGTTTTTACTGGGGGATGTTTACAAGGTCGAACATATACATGTATAAATTCCGATAACGTAATTAATGTTAGGATGTTGCTCGAAAAAAATGAAATTGCATGAATCTCATTAGGCTTGGACTACCTTAATTCTATTATCAGCAATTTCTTAATAAGTTGTATAAATGTAAGTAGGCAGAAATAACACTTAAAGACGCGTGTTCAGACGTCATTCTTCATCTGTGCTGAAGCGAAACAAGATAAATTTAGACAGTTACGGTTATCATAATTATGTTTACAAAATGTATTACATAATTATGTATTTGTTTTACATCGATTGGGAATCAAGTTCTTAAAGCTAAGATTGGTCCTTCTCGATTCTGCTTCCTGGTTACTGCACCAGTAGGCCTACTCGCGCCACCTCTCCTTCACGGACATACATGTAATATTTTAAACATGTCGCTATGCCAGAGCGAAACTATTGTACCCCCATTTCCCAAATTTTATAGGAGAGGAAAATACTGACATAACAACTTTGATAACACACGTGACTTTTGGGAAGAGTTTACATTGTTTAATTTCGCAGCTTATACTCTATGGATTAAGACGAGATAGAGTTCGCCGTACGTGCATTTGAGAGGGCCACTCCAGGTTGTAACTCGACTTTGCCCCGAACCCAGTGGTTTCTTCTAACATTCTAGCAAAATGAATCTGGGCGCGTGAACGCTATCCACTTTCGTTTTTTGCCGAAAAATACTGACTTGATTCTTTGAAAGAAGATCACTCAGATTATTTGACCTAGAGACATAGTGTCTGGCCATCACCCATACTCAGAATGCCTGCTTGATACATATATAGCGGACGAGAATTGACCTGGCAGAGCTTTCCATTCGATTAGCATGGGCTGCTCTGCCAGGTCATTTCTCGTGAGGTATATATTGAGTATATGTGAAAAGCGTCAATTAACAAAAGGGTTGCTGGTTTACGGAGAAAGAACACATCTTGAAATGGAGTATAAGGCTGTTAATTAATTGCCTCATACCATTTGCTTACATTTCCTAAGAAAAAATAAACACAAAACTACAAAGCAATTAGCTAGAGTAACGAAATCCAGCCCATCAATACGTTGTTATGGTGACACTAGTCGTACAGTTGTTTGACGACAGGTTGTTGACTAGTGATTCTGTACACTTGCCGCTAGTCGTACAGTCAGTCGCAAGACTGGTGTAATTCTTCGCTAAATACTCAGGAGTGTATAATAACTAGGCGAAAACAGGGACATATGGCTTCAAGAGTAATGATTGGCATATCTTTCTGTGCGTGTTTCAACAAAATTCATGCACTCGGTAACGAAATATGACATTGGAAACACAAATTTGATGGGCCAGGAAAATGAAAAGTCAGTGATTTGCAACCGAAATTACTGTTTGATGGGTAAAGTATACATACTATCACAAAAATCATCACCCAGGCTGAACAACGTTTAATTGAGCTCTTCAACATCGAAAACCGCGTTTAGATTCGATTCCTGAGCTTTCATCAATCTCGTTATGAAAACGTGACCCTATTTGTTTATCGAGGTGAACTAGTGATATTTGTGCGTACAGTCGGTGGCACTTCCGGTTTGGCTCACTGTACGGTTATACACAGTGATAAAGGATATTATTGTTGTCAAAATGTTTAGTTAGATTGGAGGCTACAATATGTTCTAGAGCTGTGTCTAGGGATTTCTGAAAAAGAATTTGTAAGATAGGGGAAATTTGATAACATAAGTTTTTTAATACAAGAGGTTTGATGTTGTCTGGTCCTGCTGCTTTATCAGGTTTCAAGTTGGAAATAAGTTTTTGTACTCCATTTGTGCAGATGGTAATGTTCGGCATAACTGGGTATTTGCTGAAAGAGGAAGAATACACATTTTGTCTTAAAGATGAAAGGCAGGACTGAGCCAGGGAAATTCGTGTCATTGGAGTGAAGACTGACTGAAACTGTCGATTTAGAATATCCGCCTTTTCTGTGTTGTCCGATTTGATGGATCCTGAAATTTGATCGAGAAGGGGGGCTACTCCTGTTGCGTCTTGCTTGGCATTCTTTATCAGGCTGAAAAGTTTCTTATTATTAAATCGTGTGGCTTTCTCTTTGTCTTCAGTGGTTCCATCTAGGCCTAAAATGTATTCAATATAATTATTGTAGGAGACTTTTATCTGATTTTTGGTGTTTCTTTTTAGAGCCTGGAAAGCAGTCTTCATCTTGTTGTTTCCCTCTTTCTTCAATCTGGAATAAAGGTAATCCCTTTTTCTGATTAGTCTTTTAATGGGCTGAGTAATTCATGGAAGTGATCTCTTGTGGCCAAGTCGTTTTGTTGGAACATATTTCTCGATACCGGTGGAGATTGCATCTGAAAATTTTAACCAAATTTCTTCAACAGATTTAGTGTGATGATCTTTCAGCACTTCATTCTTGACTTGGTCCATGTAGATTTTAAAGCTACCCCAGTCAGCTTTTTTGTACAGATGAACCTGTCTAGGTAGTTGTTTGGTCATCTGTGGCTTTGTATCTGCAAGAATAGAGACAATACTATGGTCTGATATACCTGGAAGACATTTTACATTTTAATTAAAGTGTGGTTTGATGTTAGGAAAAGGTCCAGTGTATCTTCTCCTCTGGTGTTTTCTGTTACCATCTGAGTGAGGTTGAAATCTGAAAGCAAATCATTAAATTCTTCATATAAGTTGGTGTAACTGCATCCTGACTTTAAGACTGGTGTATGATCGTTGCTCCAAGAGAATTTTGGGAAGTTAAAATCACCTAGCACCCAAAAAGATCCTTTAAGGTTTCTTGTCAGGTCTAGGGATTTTTTGAATTCGTTAAAGCTGTAGATGTCTGATTCTTTCGGTCTGTAGTAGGCTGCGATATAAAGAGGTTTGCATGTTTTGACCTGTAATTTAATCCAAATAATTTCACAATCAGTCTTTAGTTGCTTCTGCTCTGTTGCAAGAAAAGTATCTTTAACCAGGATGAATACTCCTCCACCTTTGGTTGTCCTGTCTAATCTGAAAGGTGTATATCCTAAAGATTTTTGAAAAAATTCACAGTCTGCATGTTGTTTATTTAACCAGGATTCTGTACCTACAACTATATCAGGTTTATTTTGATCTATCATACAAAGAAATTCTGCTTTTTTGTTGACGATGGACTGACAATTCACTGAAATTACTTTAAGCTGAAAAGCATTATTATTTTGTTTAGATCTCTGTCTCTGTGCTGTATTTCCGGAGGTGGTACTTGGATAAAGTTGAAAGTCGGACTGCTCTCTCAGTACACTGTGGCTATTCTGTGATGAAAAAGAAGAAATTGAAAGATTCGAATGTCTAGAAAAATTTTGGGATTCACAAATTGAGCAGATCCAGGAGAATGATGTGTCTCGTGCTACAAGATCAAAATATGTTTCATTAGTAATATCTTGACATTTGATGTGGAACCATCTCTGGAATCAAATTGACTCTCACTTATGGTTTGATATCGTTGACATATGTGAGCTAGCAGCAGGGGCTCGGATATTTACTGATAAAACGATTTTTCAAGTATTTTTCATTTTCTAGACCCGGTGACCTCCCCTTGTTCCACGTTTTATCAGTAAATATCCTAAATTGGTGTATGGAACAACAATGTGCAGACTAATCTGGGCCGGTTATATTATTTTCAACTGCTGTGGTCATATCGCAGCGGCTGGAACACCTAACCATAGATTCTTGTCGTTTCTCATGTCAGTACTATCACAGCATTCTGACCGAGCCCCCTGCTGCTAGCTCACATATGTCAACGATATCAAACCATAAGTGAGAGTCAATTTTGTCTGAAAGGATATTTACCGAGACAGGGGATCGAACCCGGGACCTAAAAACCAGTTTTATCTAAGCATTTGAGACGTATTTATCGTCGCTTTTCAACGAAAACATCGTAACTGCAGCTTAAAACAAGCTGCATTTACGAGTTTTTCGTTGAAAGCGACGTAATGTCTTACCATATCTGGCAACACATTTAGGGCAATAAATAACTCGTATCTCAATTCTAATAAGAGATAGGTTAAGTCATTAGGAAATTGGTAAGACAAGATACGTCTTTAAAAAAATATCTTGATGAAAATGGCGACTTGTTCTACTCTTACGTGGTCTTATATGACCTTTTCCGGATAAATGCTCATATAATTTTCTTGTTTGTTTTCTAAAGTCACTTGAAAAACACATGCTTATGTAATCGTTAAAGGGGCTCATTCTATGTTTTTATGCTTCCGATCGAACTGTTCAGGAACTCATATTTGTGCATGGAAAAACAATTAGCAATGCACAAAAACCTCAATCTCGGCGAAAAAACACCTTTCCTTTGCTATAGATCAATCCTTTACAAGCGTGTTTACACATTCTATTTTTACTTCAAAACAAGTCAAGGTCAAGGTCAACGAGACACACCTCCGCGTTATTAACACACCGTACAACCGGCTGTGTCGATGACTGTGACCTTATTTGCGAGGAATACGTGAAAATGTTTATTTTGTACAAGAACTGAACATTTATACGCATATTTATCAACTATAGAATACCAAAGATCCTTTCGTTTATTTATAAAAGTAAATTAATTTGACCTACCATGCACATGACATCAGATGCCGAATCTGTCTTCGCTGACTTTCTACGCAGCCGGTTGTACGGCGTGTTAAATCTCGCTGAGCACAGATGATGTATCTCTGACGTAATTGATTTTTGAAGGTTGGGCATATGTAGCCGTTACAAAACAAAAACAAGGAAGACCAGCATGTTATTAATTGACTTGGATTTTAATACTTAATAAAGCTCGACGAGTGGTAACAATGGACATAAATGATCTACCCCTTCAGGTTGGTAATTTCATACGTTATTTCTGGTTTGTAATTATTGTGCCATTTGCATTTTCGACAGCCTAGCTCGTCCCCCTTTAAAGTTCAGCAATTGAAAGTATTACAATCAAAACAAGGCTTATGTAACAAGGAAATATGTTGTTTACCGCACTCAATGGCTCTTCGACGGAGATTAGTTTTAAATCGCATTACTTAACCAATTACCACACACAATGAAGCATTTTGACCTTTTTAGACAAAAAGGCTTTGGAAAACATCATGTGACAATCAATAGAGGAATGTCAAGCAAATAACGCGCATGCGCAAAAGCCGTAATTCAACTATCGGTTTCCCTTGAGGGGGCAAGTCGATAATCATTCAATAATGGGATAATAAGCGTGACGGATTAATCTGCTACTGTGATTCGTTAAATCGAAAAAATGGGCGGACACGATCATTGTTGCGTGTATGGGTGTGATCATAGACGGAATAAACTGTCAAATAATTGTAGATTCTTCACTTTTCCAAAAAAAAAATCGGCATTAAAAATGCGTTGGATTCATGCGTCAGGTAGACAGAACTTGAGTTTAAAAACACTTACAAATAACGTGAAAGTTTGTGGATGCCACTTTATTTTGGGAAAGCCAGACAAAACTGATACAGTAAAAACAATCCTGACTATATACCAAATAGAAATATACCAAGTATTTTGACGAAGAAACCCACCAGACAAACTAAAACGAGCAAAAATCGTCGGAATATACCAAGACTCTAGAAGCGGCCGAACAAAGTTCAACCACAGTTTCTAGAGTTGCAAATAGAAATCGACGACAATTATCACTCTCCGAAATCCCCAGTCCCTCCAATGAGATCGAGATATCTTCCGAAGTAAGTATTATTCATTTGTTATATAACTACATGTATTATGTTTAATGTCCGTCATTCAAAGGCCGGAGAAGATTTGGAGATACGGAAATAACGAGAAAACTCCACAAAAGAAATCTAGATTGACTCTGTTTTGGATTAAAATTTTGGAAAAGAAAACATATAATGGTCTGTTAATATATGTATATACAAATCATTTCACCATGTGGATCCTGTTCAAAATTGAATTATTATTAAAGTGCAAATATCGTAGGGAAAATGCTGCATTCCGCATGATTTCGAAATCTTAAAATACCCACTCTTCACATTTTCTCGAGCCAAATCCCATTATTCATCCGTGAGCTATAAAATTTCATAATTAGGCTATAGGCCTAATATATCATATCATCGAAACGGTATCGAAACTTAAGTTGATTTCTGTTCTGGAGTAAAAAGTGTCTTAATAAAAGTCTTATTAAGACACTATTAAATATTCAAAATAAAGGCCAAATGAATACGTTCTTTTCCCTTCTTATTCGAAAAACAAGGAACCTGATCAGTAAAATTAATGCTTAAATTGCGCTCCGACTGGAATGTTTAGCATTATTGATCAATATTTGGTTTTGAAATAATGATACCGATGATCTGTCTCATTACCGTATTGCTATTAATTTCGGTTGTTCGATTTTTTTTCCTTCGAATTTCACTCAATGACAATTTCGTCTGATTTGTCACATGTCTTTGATCGGTGTCCAAAATTATCATTTTTACAGCTTGATTAAAGGTTAAATTACATTTCGATTGTCATTGATGGGATCAGTATTGTCTATGCAAAGGGTTTTGCAGATAGGCCTACTGGTATATCACACGTTTGACAGTCTCGTCGGTACATTACTTTAATATCGCCTTATCAGTATATCACAATCAACGTTATAGGCTTTTCAACAGCAACAAAAATCCCTGTCATTCCAGAACCCTTTCCTCTCACCGATATGTTCCAAAGAAACGTGCCAATGCGAATATTAAATCTTGAGAAAAAAAGAAGGCTCGTTAGAACAGGGGTTGGTCGGTCATCGATCAAACCATCGTTTATAACGCTGAGGCAAAGGGGAAATGCTTACCATCATCGTTTTATTCTTTTGTCAGAATGTTTTCACGAGTCAGGGACAGGCGTACAATCACAACTAGGCTTAGCAAATATCATGCATAATACCAAGTGGGGTTAGTTCATAGTGGCGGATCCAGAGTCGTTTCGGGGGGATCAAATGCCCCCACACCCTGTAGTGTAATTTATTCATTTTTTTTTTTAAACTTGTTTCACTATTTCCAAGACAGCAAATATTGAGACTGTTCTGATCGAATACAGTTGAACACGACACCGAGTTTTGACGTCCCTGATCGAGAAAACCTTGGGAAATATTGAAGCAAAAGAAGATAATGCATTAATGCTGATCATCAGAAGTTTCGCATTGGGCAATATTTTCTGTGCTCAAACATTTCATGTTTTAATTTAGAAATCAAATATTTTATAGCCTGTACATTTGTAACTCCTTTTAAAAATTGTGCCAGCCTTAAATTCAGTCGTTGGAGAAAGGAAAAAATCTCTCTGAGAAATCGCCATTAATGGCAAAATCACCGTAAATGTTCTTCGATAATTCGTTGTTACAATGTTCTGCCTTCTCAATAACGAAATATCGTTGGCTGAATGGTTAGGAATATGCCAATCACCGGTGTTATTGCAAAACCTCGTAACTGCAGTTTGATTTAAGCTGTAATTACAAGGTTTTACAATACCACGGAAGATATAGGTGTCGATATATACCGTCTATTGATCACATCAAAACGTATTCGCAGACAAGTGAACGGGCTTCGTGGTCATTAAGAAAATATGACAATAGAGATATTTTTAAACAAGAAACTGATAAAAATAATGAATCATTTATTTTAAATTTTGACCGATTTTGACATCTTGGGGTCTTAGTGATTCAACTCGCGCACAATTCGATGTATAATCAAGCTTAAATGTGTAAATTTAAACATTATTTTAAACCGTATCTTCTACAAACAAAATAGAGCGCTAATTTGCCCGAAGTAATTAGTGCCCCCTCAGGAACACCGGCAGTGCATTTTTAATTTTCTTTGTGAAGAGTTTCGCAAGGGGAATAACTCTTTGACAAACCTCTATTTCTTCATTTCTCACAATGTTTTCTACACATAGCGTGACTTTCGGGAAGCGTTCCCAAGTTTTGTTTTTTTTTTTTTTTTTTTTTTTTTTTTTTTTTTTTTTTTTTCCACTCTGCACCGAATTCCATGGTTTTCCAAACAATAAGAATTAATGTTTGCGCTTGAATGTTTGAAGAAACAATGATACTCGATGCAGAGTGAGTTGGAATGGGTCGCTTTGGTAAGCACGTAAACCAAGCCAGACCTTGTCTTTTGAGTATTTTATGTGTTTTTATATCATACTTCCTAACAAGTACTCAACTTATTTCTCGTTGAAGCTGGAGGACCATCATTCTTTTCTTCTTCACCAGCACGATATCGTCGGTGTCATTGCAATACCTCGTAACTACAGCTTTAATCAAGCTGTAGTTACGAGGTTTTGCAATAACACCGACGATATGTCTACGTGGGTAACATCCCAATTGGTCTACTCCCATTTCGTCTACTGTTATTTAAGTGCATTGAGTCCCAATTCGTCTACTGTCCCAACTCGTCTACTTTCATGTAAAATCATCAATAAACAACATTATTTTTGTTTTAAGATAAGAAATTAAGTCAATATATTCACAAATACAATAAAAATGCAAACATTTTAATATAAATAGTAAAATATCATATTGATATACAAAGTATAGAAAAGTAGACGAAATGGGACTTTTGTCAAAAATAGTAGACGAATTGGGAGTAGACGAATTGGGAGTAGACCAAATGGGATTAAACCTCTACGTGCAAGGTCAATCGTTTTTAACCGATCTATAGGCATAAGTACAATGTACTTTGTTTTTAGCAATTCATTAGCCTCTATTTAACACTTATATCCCACCTAAGTTGATTTCCACAATCTATTATCAAAGTCATTTTCACAAACAAAATGTAATTTATGTTCTATATTGGTGACTTAGTTCGTAGT
Organism: Fragum sueziense; assembly: GCA_963680895.1. Taxonomy (NCBI): domain Eukaryota; kingdom Metazoa; phylum Mollusca; class Bivalvia; order Cardiida; family Cardiidae; genus Fragum; species Fragum sueziense. The sequence continues at coordinate 48,565,983 of OY804594.1, forward strand.
GTGTATATAATTGGTCTTTTTATGTTCAAAATATTTTTTTTTCAAAGTCGGTATTGTTCTCTGCTAGCTTTTCATGACCTTTCGCAAGTTGGCCAACTAACACACGGTAAAACCTAAATTCAATGGTGATGTAGAAGACAGAGCATTTGACAACCCTAATGAGATTCGCGCGGAATCTTTCGAGCAACATCTTTAACATCCGTTACGTATCCGATCCTACTCGAGCGACGTCGTAAACATACGATGGTGGATCGTGCCACCGGCGAATGTTTATGGGTAGACTACTTAAAATCGGAAAATCATTTCTTATCTTCTGTGCTTTCATGTACATGTACGTAGATTCTATCGTATTGTATAGGCCTATCTTTTGGCGTGTATACATCTTTGAATCTAGATCAGTCTATTTTCATGTATGGGAAAGGGTAAATCAATTAAAATTAACATATGACTTATCATTAGCTTGCAATTTTCCAAATGTTTCAACAGTGGTCAACCTACGTTTACAGCGACATTTTTGGCAATGATCAAAAGTTCCCTTTTTTTCACGACGATTCGCATTTTTATATGAATTGCGTCAGAATGCAGTATAAATAGTAACCTAAATTCCAGTTAAACATTCTCCTTCCACGTGCGCGTGCACGCGCGCTAGTTAACTTGGAATCGTGACACGAAATTTCCAGGTAAGTCTATAAATAGCACACACCGAAATAAACATCGCAAAGCATTATGTTTGTTACATGTTCATTTCGGGTTTGGAAACAAACATTTACGTCAATTAGCGAATATATTGTAGGCCGACTAGGCTAGTGCATCTTCTTTACATATACACTATACCAATCTGTTCAGTGTTCTAAATGGGGATATAGAAAAAAAAGCATTTGAGAACAACATGGATCCAGATCAGGCTGTGCATACGCACAATCTGATCAAAATCCACGTTGTTCTCTGATTGCTTCCTCATGGCCTGAAACAACTGTGAAAGAGCAGCATCGATCTGTTTACACGAAGTGATCATTGAAAATGTATGGTTTCAGACTTCTAAACGGCTAAAACTACTAGGTGAGTTGGTGATATCTGAACAACACTCGTTTGAAGACCCTTTTTCATGTTTCGCTTAAAAGTGACATTTCACATTTATTTTTTCATGAATTATACCTATATTTCTATCTGAAAGTTTAAATTTTCTTATGAAAATTTTGAAAATTTCAAGACAAATTATTGAATCGTTTACGAGAAATATAATGTTTGTGCTAAAACACATTATTGGGGACAACAGTTCAGATTTGTATGGAATTTGTCATTTCTGTCTCAACGTGTATTTTTCGCTTATAAATAACAACTTCAAAAACTGATAGCATTCCTATGCATAAGAATAATCAATCTTTGCATCAAGACATACTTTGAAAAATGAAATTGCAATGTTATATCCCTTTAAGGTGACATTTGCATTGTCAGAATATTAAGACATTGATAAGACACGAGGGACATGCCTAAGTAAGCCCCCCCCCCCCCCCCTTACACTAAACAGATCTTCTAAACCGCCATGGCATGTAACTTTATATATCTCCATTAATATTTCAGATAAGGGCTTGAAATTTTCAAAATAATAAAGATTACCATTTTCACAGAAGATGTCAAAATTTCATTGGTGCCTTTTGACAATAACACGACTAAATCGAAAATTGAAAATGGTCACTGTCACGTCTACATTTTCACATCAAAAAGGTAAACTGTAAGTACGGGATGTGACATTACTCTGCGTCAATAACTCTGATTGACAACGAGCCATCATTCAGTTGCAGCTATCTGGGAAGTACTAAGGTGTCATTCCAGTAGCCTAGGTATGTCTGTCACACTTCCGGTTGCCTGGCATTTGTGCCGAAACTTATTGTAACGTCTTTTGATTACATTGGAGCATTTCTCCGATTTGAACTAATCTGCGAATCAAATCTGAGTGATATTTGTTGACTGTTAAAGGCAGAATAACACTTAACATCTTGCAAATTTTCCGAGAACTTCGTACAAAAAAATAAATATATATTATTAAAATATGGTCTTTAAATTACATATATGCCAAATCTTAGCTTTCTATCTTGTGTATTGGCTTAGATGTCGACGGATTTAAAACCCCATGATTTGTTGTCCCGGGGACAATATTTACAATAATGGAACATATGGGGTTTTAAATCCGTCGACATCCTAGCCAATACACAAGATAGAAAGCTAAGATTTGACATAGATGCAATTTAAAGGCCATATTTTCATAATACATATCTATTTTGTACGAATTTCTCGGAAAGTTTGCATGATTTTAAGTGCCATTCCCCCTTTAACAAAAATGTCGGTCAGTCCTCACTTATGAATTCTTTGATGGCGTTCTACGGAATACAATACGTGCTATAAAAAGAACAAAAAAAACCAGTTTGTGAACATAACTTTGCATCCTCTCCAGAAGCATACAGGCGTCAAGGATCTATTAATGATATGCATAACCGATTCGAAAGTCATGCCTTTCGTCAAAAACGGTACATTTGGAATAACAATAACTGGTATGGTACACTGTACGGATGATGATCCGTGGTGCATTTTGACAAGGTTTTTGGGGCCATATACTCTCTTATGAACAGAGCACATTATCTCTACATTCCATTTCGATAGAATGAGCTCTATTCTCGCGGGGTCATTTTACGTCTAATCTCGGGGCCTTGGCGGGATTTCAGTATCCAATCGTTGGCGATACACAACAAAACAATTTAAAAAGCTGATACAAGCTTTCATTGGCTGACGCTTCAAATTACCGGCTTCAGCCAAAAATAGAAGCGACGTAATGTATACGTAATCAAACCAGATCAAACTGAATGATTTTGATTCGATAATTCAAATGTTACCGGCTTCAGCCATAAATAGAAGCGACGTAATGTATACGTAATGATCATGCAAGATAAAACTGAATGATTTTGATTCGATAATTCAAATGGTGTGCTATAATAAGATTATGACGACCAAATAGGCTGTTTGCGTACCGAAAATTGCAGAGGTCATATTTGATGGTTTAATCAATAGACCTCGGCAATGGAGAGTAGGGGCCATAGTACTCGTTAGAAAGAATCAACATGAAAATAACCAGTGCATTTAAGAATAATGTCGGCATATCATCATTTTTAAATGCTTTATTGTGTTCTGTGGAATATAATACAAGCCAAAAGAACACTATAATGCAGTTTATAAATAAAAAATTTAATCCTCTCTAATAGCATACACACGTCAAACATCCATTACTGCCATGCTAAATTCGTGAAAGAGACATGTCATCTGTCAGAAAATGTACATGTGAACTAATAATGTTTTGTATGGTGGACTCTGAAGGCCATGCTCTGTGGTGCACTTTGACACGGTTTGGTGTCCGTAAAATTCGAAATACAGAAGGCAATCGGAAAACAGTTAATGCATTTAGCAGTATCGTGACCTACCTTTTGAAACATGCGTACGTCACTGAAAAGGGTACATACCTTATTCATATTGACATCACTTCTGATAAGCCCCACAGTACGACCCATATCACTGAAGGACATCCGGCCCATTGAGTTGCCTTTTCTTTGAAAAATCGGCATGTCCGATCAATATGAAGTAATGCTAAAGTAAATGTTGTGCAATTTAACTCATCATATCGTGCGCCACGTGCAAAAACGGTTTTATATCAAAGCCTCCTTACACAAAAAGTTTTTGTTTTGATTTTGACTGTATAATAGATTCAATATTAAACGAGAATTTTTACAGTTGAATTGCTTTATCAAAACAACTGAAATAATTCTCGTTTAATTGCAAATCTATTATACCGCGTTAAATCGACAGCTTGTTATCACAAAATCTAATGTGCATAATATTGTTTCAAACGTACTTTTCGTTTTTCATTTACACCAAAAAATCTGTTCTGAAAAGTGGCGGTTTAGAACATCTGTTCAGTGTAAGATTGGCCAAAAATGTCGAATTCTCCTTATTTTACGCTGAACGGTTAGGGAAAATCCCTCCCCCCCCCCTTTCAATATAAAATTGCTTCCTACATGCCTGCTTATCAATGTCATTTGAGTACGTTTCTGTCACATTTAAAGGAACTGCCATCTTTTGTAATCTCTAAATCGTACTACTTATTCACACGATAGTAAAAAATAATAACATTTAAATTGACATTTCACATTTATTTCATTTTTAAAAGTATGTCTTGATGCAAAAATTGCTTATTCTAATGCCTAGAAATGCTATCAGTTGTTATTTATAAGCGACAAAAACGCGTTTAAAGTTGAGACAGAAATGACCAAATTCTATATAAATGAACTGTTGTCCACAACAATTTGTTTAATTTTAGCACGAAACTATATATTTCTCGTAAACGTTTCAATATTTTGGCTTGAAATTTTCAGACTCTTCATAAGAAAACATGCTCTTTCAGATAGAATAAAAGTAAAATTTATGTAAAAATAGTTGTGAAATGTCACTTTAAAGTCACCATGAGCTTGTCACGAGTAGACAAATCACTTAAATCATTCGTACAATCGCGAGAGAAAATGACATGTAAACACACGAGCTTGCATCTTAAAGAGAAGCCTGATAGTGTATGAGAACAACATGGATCCTGATCAGCCTGTGTATGCACAGTCTGATCAGGATTCATGTTGCTCTCTTATAGCTTCTAAACATTACACTTAGTAGTTCTTAGAAGAATTTATTATTGTAAACATGTAAGCTGGACGGGGGGTTTAATAGCCTTAGATACCAACTTGGAGAAATCAGCATGGATCCCGATCCGCATTCAATCTAAGTCAGCGCCTATGCAAATTGTTGTAACTTTTATCCTAATCTGCATAAAATGGTGCTTAAAGATTAGGCAGTCCAGGCCCCGGTTTCTGGAAAAAAATTAAGTATATTCTTATGAGAACATGCTCAACTTCAAAGGGATACTCTCCAACGATGAAGGGTATTCGATTGAAGTTCACGTGGATTTCGTGTGATTTGAGCACGGTGCCCAGATTTGAGCATGAGATTGTACTTAAGTTTTTTCGAGAAACCGGGGCCAGGTCTATGCTTTCGTAGTCAGGGTGACAGGCACTGACAACGATTCTCAGAAACTCAGATCAGTCAGATGTCTTCCCATTATCATGCTGTGATGAATTGGTGCAGCGTAACATATCGCTGATTTTTAACAAAAACCTCGAAACTGCAGCTTAAGACCAGCTGCATTTACGATGTTTTTTTTGAAAAGCAGCGATATCGGAAGACACCTTTGTATCAGAGGATGTTATTTGGCCTACCAGCTCATAGTATATCTGAGCTGTGACTGTCAAATCGCCGCTTTTCAACAAAAAAACACTCGTAACTGCAGCTTGTTTAAAGCTGCAGTTACGAGTTTTTTGTTGAAAAGCAGCGATATGTTCGATGGAACAACGACCGAATTGGACCGAACTGGAATTCGAACTACTGCGGAATATTTTCCCACAAAGATACTGACTGAATTATAGGATTCACTTTTTTTCTGTGTGGATTCCTTACCCACGTTCCCTGAGCGGGAACAAGGCCAAGTCTCTGACGTTATTTAGATTTATATCTCGGGAATTCTAAACTGCATGCGCAAATACACTGCTTAACAGAGTTAAAGGATTTGGTAGATAATTGCAGCTTAAAATCAAAGTACTGAAAGTACTGTCGGGAAGCAAATTTGTCAATATAGGCATGTCCAGAAGTAGAGTACTTTGATTAGGTACTTTGATTGGTAGCCGATCTTGAGATCGGCTACCTTTGTAATAATTTTAAAATATTAACATGGGGAGTTGGGGGAGGTGATTATTTTAAAAATGTTCGACATATTGGTTGAAACTGGTTAAATTGCACGTTGATGATAATTGTTACATTATCAACATGTTTGTTTTTACATAATAACACCATTTACGAGGAAATACAGTGCATAAAAATGCATTTGTATATTATTTTATTTTCCTCCAGATGCGAATTACTAACCGCTCAATCACGTGACCAGATCGGTCCATAGAAATACCGACATACACGAAGAACTGAAACGCATCATATCAATTATTGTTGTCTATGCTCAATAATAGCAAGAAGAAATTTTTGTATGAAATATTGAATGAAAAACGGTAATATATATACGCTATGAACTGATCTGTTTTAAAATCGATTCTGTGAAAGTGTTTGGGTATTTACTAACGCGTTTCGGTATTTCTACAGACCCACATTTCAGGGGCGGTAACTAGTCTAATCTGATGATAAATACTATTTTGTATATAATACTAACACATAATATTTGTAGAAAGCTCTGTGGCCTAATGGATAGAACGGAACTCCCTGACACCTTTTTGTTTATTGTTACGTGGGTTTGATACCCATCAACGCTTGATTTTTTTTCTTCTTTTTTCCCCTTTTGTACTTTTTTTTACATCAATAAGAAAGTTATCATACACATTCTCTCAGTACGCTTTTTTTACTAATGCGTGCGGGTATTTCTAAGGAACAACTGATTGATTTCGGGGACGTTTACCAATCTAATCTGATAAATAATTCTATATTTATTTTCATCTAATTTACACCAATTATTTGGATGTGTCACAGTGGCCTAATGGGTAGAGCTGAATGCTGATATCCTTTAGTGTTTTTGTTATGTGGGTTCGAAACCCATCCACGCATGATTTCTTTCTTTTTTCCTCTTTTTGTATATTTTTAAATTGATAAGACAGAACTTTATCATGTATTCTCTCTACACGCTTTACTTTTTTTTTATTAAAATATTCTATGAAAAATACTTTAAATTGTTTTCAACCGGAATGACCAATAGTTTAAATTGTTTTCAACCCGATTGACCAATCAAGTGTAACCACGCGACGCTTTAATTATTTAAAACTGATTTCAAATTTGAAAAATATCTAGAAGTATTGAAAAATGATAAACAGCGATGTGAAATGTCCAGACTTCGATTAAGCTCACATAGTCTTAATATAGAAACAGGCAGATATGAAAGAATTGAGAGACATGCAAGAATATGTAAATGCTGTTCCCAAAATATGTGCGAATCAGAATACCATTTTCTGTTGTGCTGCCCTGCTTATTCTGATCTCAGACGAAAGTATGAGATCAGAGCAAGCTGGCCTAGCATAGCGAAATTAATTCATTAATGATGTCGCAAAGTCCTGTAATTATCAAAAGACTGTCTGCTTTTATCGACCATGCGTTCAAAAAAAGAAATGATATTATAAATTCTGATGCTGCTTCTTAAGATAATGTATATCCAATTACTTTCTATTTGAAATGCCTTGTAATAATATATTATATACATGCATGTATGTTATTGTATATGTACTGTCTTGACCATAATTTTTGTTAATTTATATTGTAAATGGTCAAAGGCAACTTGCCGATTTACCATTAAAGTTTCTTCTTTAATCTGGTACCCATCATATCAAAATCGAACTACCGCGTATTGGTATCTGAGATGAAAACCAGCCTAGACCCGTTTCTAACCGATTGACCAATCAGGTGACACTTGGGAACCTTGCATTCAGTAAGACAAAACGTTAGCCGTTTCATTCGGAATACTCGGTCATTTTTTTTAATTTTGTGTCAAAGAAGTTGCGACTGTTGCTAACATTAGGGAACGTTTTGTCTTACTGAACGCAGGGCTGGATTGACCAATCACATCACACATAAACGCGCGCACCCTTGCCATTTCGACATTTGACGACGAGACAGCAACGGAGTTAACTGGTAAGAAATGTTCTGGGGAATTTCCATCAGGGATGCAATATCCATATAATGGCTTACAATGCACAGCCATGTCATTGGTGGCTTTATTGGCATTTTTCCATTTTTATAATAATGAGCCGGTTAATAAGCAGCTGAGGTCATTCACTGCACAAGAATTTGACGATGTTCTGTTTCAGGGAAATGCGCTGTATGCACGTGTTGTAGAGCAAATTCGTATTCCAAGATATTTGTCGCATAACGAACTACCGAATTCGCACAGTTTTCACGGCCGTTCTTACGAGATAGAATGTTTTACCGAACCCTTTTTTGGGTCCGTAAATTTTTGACGAATCAAGATTTCCAACAAACGGCATTTCTTGACGCAATCTTGCAAGCTGTTTTATTGTCACCACTGAATATTGTAACGTTAAATGACCTTACAATAGCGCTATACATACAGCAATAAACTAACCAATTTTTCATTTCAAATTCTCACCAAAGAAATAGTCTTGGGCAATATAGTCAATATGGTATGTCTGTGTTGTTGGTTTTTGACAATTTAGACGAGTTGGTCGACTTGTACAGTCAATACTGGGCAAGTTTAAAAAAATGTGACCATTCACTTTTTACATGCCTCGGCTTTTACAGAGAAACATATCATACCCAATCAAAGCTAAAAAGATGTGTTATTGTGTCTTTATACTGTGTACCAAGTTTAAAGAAAATCGCTTCACAGATAAAAAAGATATGTCATTTAAACATGTCAAAAATGTCAGGAGTGAAACGCTTTTTGTGTGACACTTAACACTTTGACCAGATTTCTAAGCTATGGTAAATAAAAGACAGTGACAGGATACTACAATAAGCAATTTTAATTCATAAAACAACATGTGCATCATCATCTTAAAATTACCTTTTCATCTTATCTTCACTGGTTTAGGATGTGGAGCCTGTTTTACACAACAACCCTCTAAATTTTATGTCAGGAGTGAAACACTTTTATTTGTTAAAATGTGTTCTCATTTTTGTCTATTCAGCCAGAAATCTACCACTCAAACTTTTTTACGAAGCCATCAACCTTGTGGGCATTCTGCACTCTACCATTTAGTGATTCGTGGGTTACAATTTCTCATATTGTGCAATATCTATGCTGTCAGGAGTGAAACGCTTTTTTGTTGTCATTTTGCAAGATTGTGCTCTCAATTTTAACTAAAAGTTAGTGAACATGAATTTTACATATAACTTAGACACTGCTTCACCATTTAGAATAGTTTTTAGCCGTCGGAATTAAGAAATCTGGATAATATTCTGTAAAAATAGCTGTTATTCTAAAAATTTAAATGTCACACTTTGGTCACATTTTTTTTAAACCTGCCCTACTGGGGTAATTTATATGAATTAATCCCTGTCTCATTTCAATTAAGTTCATATGAAGTGGCTGATAGTGTGCAAAATTATGTAAGACCTGCTAGCACAAGTTTTGCCTCCACATTTCACCAGACAAATTTTGATTCTGAAAGTATTGACACTGAACAACCCAAAACTACCATGCATGCATATGCAGCAAATGGTTCCATGTTGGAACAGTCAACCCATTCAGTTAATTCAAACCAAATGTCAGAATATCAGACTGACCAGATTGTTCCATTTGTATCTAAGGATCATATGTATAGTAGAAAAAAACTATTAAGAAGTGTAGAAGGTCAAGAAGGCGAAAAACTTCAATTATAAGCGTGACAAATGACACGGATACTGTCTCCACTGTAAACTCTTTATATGACATGTTGGATGTGGGATATGTATGCAATGTATCGTCAACTGTCGATTTGACGTTCATTGATTATGAATTGAGCAGCGAGCATTGTTCAATTTATGAGAAGAAAATAAGAGTGAAGCCAGAGCATAAATGTGAATGCTGTTTTAGAATATTATATGCAGACCAAGTACGTTCTATAAAGAAAGAAAATACAGTTACACAGCTGTTAAAAATTAAAATTTCAGATGACTGCTGTTCTACATGTTTTGTGCTATCTCGAGGAATCAAATACCAAGCATATCCTTCACATACAATACTATATTGATCCAGGATTGATTCCTGAAGAACTTTTAGGTCTTTCAAATGTTGAGAAGCGTCTGATTTGTCTTATAAATGTTTATGTCAGTAATATAGTTGCCCGGTGGCCAATATGCTGAAAAGGGCTTGATTTTAAATTTGCCTGTACAAGCTAGAGATATTATTCATAAATTACCCTTCAATGATGACGTTTCACATGTATAACAGTTGCATTTGAAAACACAGCATTGCACCCTACAGCTGTGAATAGTCATACAGTTTCAGTGTTTAAACTTAAACGTGTTTTGCAATGGCTATTAGAAAACAATCCTCTGTATTGCAACGTAAGCCTAAATTAAGATGACAACAGTAATGTATGTTCAAATCTACACAATGAACAGGATATTTTGAATCACGAAATAGAAGAATGTGTTATGGTGCCTGTGAATCCATCTAGAAACTGTGTACTGAATGATGTTTTGAGTAATCAACCTATCAATATTCCCCCAATACCAATTCTCCTTTAAATGTTTTGGAAACATGCAGCGGTGAGGAAATGGCTTTTCCTTGGCATTTCCCTTTAGGATGTAATGGTTTTAAGGTGAATCATGAAAGACCTCTAAAATTAAATCCTAATATGTACTTCAGGACAAGACTGTACAATTATGACTCAAGATTTCGAAAAAAATATCACATATCTTTTACAAACAGCTGTTGCATATGATTTATCCTGCTTGAAGTCAGCTATTAATATTCGTATGAAAATAACTCATTCACACAATAACTGTTCTCAACCAGTTTCTCTTGGGAATTTAAGGAATTTAAATGAGAATCCAGAACTTCTTGAGAATTCATATATGTTTATAAAAAAAATTAAAGGGACTGTTGCATATCTCTGAAATATGCTATTTGACTTACTGTCCATGTTTCGGTGTTTAGGTCCTCCTACTCTGACTTTATCTGCTGATGACGTGCATTGACCAGAATTAGGCATGACTTTGGAAGGTTTGACCTTTGATGATGCTTTCGGAAAAAACACTTTTTAGGTCAATGCGAAATGACCCAGTTCTTACTGCTACACATTTTGAGAGGAGATTTCGATTTTTGATGAAAAATGTTATTCTCTCAGACTCCAAACCTCTTGGTGAAATTGTGGTCTACTTTGCTCGAGTTGAGTTTCAGAATAGGGGCAGTCCGAAAATCCACATGTTTTTATGGGTGGCCAATGTTCCGCTTGTTGCTCATGTCACCCTGTTGACACGCAGATACACTTTCAATTGATGCTAACCAAAATATTGTCGGCTACTTTGATGCTATGCATCACAAATTTGTCTTGTTATCCATTTGAATACCTTGAATAATTTGATTCGTAGAGCACATTGATTAGGTACTTTGATTATCCAGAATACCTTGAATACGTTGATTCCATGCTGGAGTTGTATCTATTTTAGCACAACTTCATGCATATTAATCGTTTGTGTAAACTTTGAATATATTTCATAGTTCAGTAAACTTGACTGACCCATTTACATGGAAGACCATTGGACTGATCTTTGAACCATAATAAAAGCATATTACTACGTCTATCTTTTCTTCTCTTAGAGATATGATTAATTTAATGTTTCATTTTCAGTCACACAATTCAATATCTACACATAATTTCAGACTTACATATTGACTGTTCGAATGACTGTTACCTCATTAATCTTTGCTTTTGATAGAACTATTTATAGTGAGGAGGACCGTAAGATGTTGTGCGGTATGCAGAGAATGGTAAAGTGCAGAGACAGGTAGCTGCAAAGAGAAGCAAATTTTGCAAAATTTGCTTCCAACCAGCTGCTGTTACGAGGTTTTTGTTGATATGGGATGACACCTTGGTATCAGAGAATGCTATTTACTAGCTCATAGTAGGTCTATATCTGAGCTGTGACTGTCAAATCGTCGCTTTTCAACGAAAAACTCGTAACTGCAACATGTTTAAAGCTGCAGTTACGAGGTTTTTGTTGATAAGCAGTAATGTGTTGGAAGGAACAATGACCGAACTGGAATTCGAACCAGTGCGGAGTATTTTCCCACAAAGATTCTGACTGAATTGTAGGATTCACTTTTTTGCTGTTTGGATTCCTTACCCACGTTCCCCGAGCGGGAACAAGGCCAAGTCTCTGACGTTATTCAGATTTATATCTCGGGAATTCTGAATTGTATGCGCAAATACACTGCTTAAAAAAGTTAAAGGATTGGTCAGGCCCCAAATTTAAGATCTTGTATGTCTTTTGTATCTTTAAAGTCTCGTGAAAGCTGTAAAACACAATACACTTTCTTATTTGATTGCCAATTTTCCATTAGTTTTTACTTGCCTTTTAGCATGGTTTTGAGATAAATGTGTATCTGGATCATATAGTGAGTAGGTAAAGTCTGGTGAGGACCCATAATGCAGTCTTACAGTTGCCCCAAGTCACGAAGAAGCTACGACAGAACAACATGGATCCTGATCAGACTGTGCGTATGCACAGGCTGATCCGGATCTATGTTGAACTAAAATGATGTAACGACCCCTTTTCTAATCCTGGTTCAAATGTGTGTTATCTTTGGTTAACAAACCGCCACCTAAATCTTTCAAATTAGGTACAGTTTCTAGGCTTTTACATCGCATCTGAATTGTTGTATGAAGTTGATCGTCAATAAATCAAGAATAACATCAGAGAGATTTGGCCTTGTTCCTGGAAAAATTCAGGTGAAGATACAAACAGTAAAAGATAAGTAAGTTAAGGAAGTTCGCGATGTGTCAAGCAATTAAGGGCTTCATGGCTGTTTTTAAAACGTTCGATCGGAATCAGCAAGTTCATTGCCCGTATTAATATAATTAATATGTCAGAGACTGAATTCGAGTTTTAACCTTTTACTATACGGAAAATCTTACATACCGTAATTATTCTATTAAACGTCCATGTTCGAATTAACGCCTACCCCCCAAATCTCGGGTGAAAATATGCATATTTCAAGCACAATTTCAGCGGGAAAGGGTGATTCTAATAAACGCCCATCCTCCGATTCCAGATTAAAATAATGTAAGCCATTAACAAAGATCATTTCCAAAAGCAATGAAAGAGATGATTTCCTGTCCACCAGTCACTTTACAATGAAGGAATTTCATCCAAAAATCGTATTTTACAGTCCTTGAAAAAAAAAACTTTGCCGACTTTTACTTGATTAATATCGAGTCCATGAACTTACATTTGATTTGCATGTTTTGACGAACAAAATTAGAATGCCTTTAATAAACGCCTACCCCCAATTTTTCTATCGAACACTTTTCTAATAAACGACCGGGCGTTTATTAGAATAATTACGGTAAATCCATTTTGAAAGGGATATCAGACGACAGAACTATTGACGTCAAATGTAGAAAATTCACGTGTTCAAGTCATATATACTGAGCAAAAATGAAAACTTTACACCTACATTGCTTCTCATATTTCTTCTAAATACAACAAGTAAATAAATCAAATGAATGTGCTTCGCATTGTTCATTGACTTGGTTTGCCAAACACCAAATGTTTTGTTGATCTTAATCACAGGGATGAAAAACGGACCCTTTAAGTGTGACAGGGGTCCGTTTTTTCAGGTGTACAATTTTAACAGAATTTTACAAAATTTAAACCCTAAAAAATCCGAACAGAAGAATTCAAACCATGTCAGACTGTACGGAATGGTAGTCTGACAAGTCATCAGTCAGAAAATGTAAAGAAGCTTGCATAACATTGTTTGAGCTTTTAAAAAATGATGTTTGAAAAGCAGAATTTTCATTATGTTGCAAAGCTTGAAAATTTTACAATGCAATCTCCATAGGAAATTGAAATCGCTATTGCATGAACATCTGGGAAAATCCTAGTCGAAAAAGGGTTCAAAAATCCCCTGTAAAGCCTGCATGATGTTTTCAAAAAAATCAATCGAAAACCGTGATAAATTTGTGAATATCAAACATTTTAAATTCCCTATTTGTTTATGTAAAAGGGAGGTAATTCACAAAATTGACAGATTAGACCATTATTTTAGAGCTTGCTACTTGTGATAAGAAAGATTTTTTGTGTTTTTTTGGCAACCCGAATACGACAAATTCCGAAAAAATAATGAATCGTTTCCTGCGCATGCGCATATGTGATATTAGATGTAATTAGGTCTAAACTCATTAAGGGCCGTAACTCTGACATTAAAGGACACAAGGCAATGAGATTTCGGCAAAACGATTGCTGAAAGCCTGGGAAATAACGTCAAAATATATTTTAGGCTTTTTGTTCGATAGTTTTCCAGAAACAAGAAATCTTGGAGTGTAAAGTTTTCATTTTTGTTCAGTATATTATTATGGGAAACAGAGAAACTGTCAGCAATGCTTTCTTATCTCTCAATGTTTTCCCGAACTACCGGTTTTTCAACTAGGCTTGTGAAAACCAAATATTGTTTAAACTGCAGATAAGAGGTTTTTGTAGAAAATCGAAGAAAAAATGTCCCATAGATGTTATATACTTAGAAAAGTGATTTGTTTTTTATCCAGCATCAAACGCATGCAACATTCCAACGATATGTGCTGAAACCCTTTCCCAAACAAGACCTGCTTTTGACGTCCCTATGTTAAAAGGCTTGGGAAAACATTGAGACAAAAGAAGAAAATGCTGATAACCAGCATTTTCTCATTTTGCCTCAATATTTTGCGTGCCATATCATACATAATTCCTATCTATAAAATAATTATATTTTGTTGTTTGTGGAAGTTTTTGAAGTGGATCACCCTAAAATTGTGTCGTTTGGGATAGGGTTAGTTTCTTTCACAATCACTTTGATTCAAACATAATTTCAGCATAGGTTTGAATTATGCTGTACAGTTCTGTTTTGTAATGGGCAGATTCCGTCTTTATCACGGCGGGTAACCACGTGATACAACAACAATTTTACAAAATGCTATATGGTTTTATATGACCAATTTTGGATTTTGTTTGAAACAGAGAAAACTGTCCAGAATTTGATTGATTTAATAGATTCGTAAACAGTGTATGATAAAAAAAACATTGCCAAGCAAACTGCTCGTCAATTACATTATCATGTCCTGTTTAAAGTGTGACACATATTAGAAAATCGCATACCTTTATTTCCTAATCTCCTCTTCAAACCATTCTAAATTCTGTCACGTGTCACGTAAAACCTAATAATTGAAGATTTTCTGCAATTTTGTCGTTTTGTCACGTTATTCCTACCCGCCGGGTTTATGCTAATGCTATTCAGTTCTTACACTAATTAGTGTTCGTCCTAGTTTTTGGACCAATGAAATTGCAGTATATTTGAAAATATCGGAGCTATATTTCACATAAACCCACTGCCGGTCAGTTTATGTCACGGATATACATAGTCACGCCCCCATTTCCTGTGCAGTTATGAAAAATGATGTAATTTTTCGGAAAATGATGTAATTTTGGGAAAATGATGTAATTCCAGCAGATCCGCTTGATAGTAGCTCCGGTCGGAGGCGTGGTTTGAAGAATGACAGTAGAAGCGTATGTTTTCATTGGTTGACGAACACTAAGTCAGATAGAGTCTGTATAGTAGATTCTACGCGACATAAACGTTCAAAGGCTGCGCCCTTTGAACGTTTTTATCGCGTAGAATCTACTATACAGCCTCTATCTAATACTTAGTTTTTATAGGATGACAAGAAAACTGGTTGAACTTTTAATGTCAACATTGATAAAATTGTCCTCATCCCGGATGAGATTCGGTAAGAAATGTACATGTGTTAGTTTAATAATATTTATTTTACGCCGATGAGGTGAAGTCTATAAACTCATGTTAGTGCCTATCGACTCTGCCTCCTGGGAAAAACGCCATTTGAAAAATAATGGTACGGAAATTGATTTAATAAGACAAAAAATGATTTGTCCTACACATATTTCTCGTTCAATCACATGTCTTATTACATAATTATCGCAGAAAAATATTCATTGGCCTAAATTCGTTATCTAGTAAAACAGGATCCAGTACTCGCAATACTCGTATGTGGGCCAATTAAAAGATCAAGATAAACCTCCACTACTTGGTATCGAACTCAGAAACTCCTGGTCCCGGTTTCTCGAAAAATACTTTTACGTTCTCATGCTCAAAATCTGAGCACCGTGCTCAAGTCGCACGAAATCCACGTGAACTTCAATCGAATCCCCTTCAAAGTTGGAGAGTATTCCTTTGAAGTTGAGCGTGTCCTCATGAGTATGTACTTTAACCCATTACCACACAGTGACTCTTTTTGACTCCCTACAAGATAATGGCTTTGGAATACATCGTGGAAAACGAAGAAATTGCTTGTGTCAAGCAATTTCTTTGTTTCCCACAATGTTTTCTTCACAAAAATACTAACAAATTTCAAATTTCATTCACTTGAGATTGTTTTCTGCGAAATCTTTCAATTTGGACTACCCTAAAATTTTGTCGTCTGGTAATGGGTTAAAAGTTTTTTCGAGAAACTGGAGCCCGGTCATGAAGTCGACGCTCTACCTTGCGAGATCCCACTCCGCAAAACTCACTTTCAACTGACTGGTTAGTTTTTGACGAGAAAGTGGATATTCATAGAAGCATATAGAGTAGGGCGCTATGTAATTCCGTGTGCTTTTGATGATACAGCTTGTCAACATTGTCCATTACGAAGTCCACACACCGAAGGTGGAGAAACAATATCTTGACATCCGTGTTCTCGCGGGAGATTTTTGAGACGTTACGTTAAAAATGACGTCCGGAAAAAGGACTTTTGAAAAATAAAAGGCGTAAATGATAAAAAGTTTGATGAATATACCTTCATTTGTTCATAAGGCATTTATCTAAAGGTAGAAAAACGTATTTTGTGTACTGTGTTGAACCTTAAACGCCATTTCTGACGTCACGACCCAATTTAAACGATGTTAATAAAACAAGCAGACGTAGGTATTTTTTGGTATATAAACAAATCGTGTTTACAATCACTCATTGAACAATTGTAATAAATAATATGAAAATAAGGCAGAGCCTCTAACCGGGGTCAAGATATAGGTCTAGTAGTTGTTATTTTCTATCATATTCATGCATTTGCAAGGACGGATCCAGGATTTTTTCCCAGGCGGGTCCAAGCCCAAGATTTTTTTCAAGGGGGGTCCAAGCCCAAATTATGGCTTAAAATGTAGTAAATATGTAACTTTACACTGAATTTATATAGTCAAAATTTAATTTTTGGCCAATGCCAGGGGGGGTGGGGTTGGGGGGGGGGGGTTCAGACCCCACGGCCCTACCTCTAGATCCGCCCATGCATTTGTGATTCTTTAATGATAATCTGGTAGTAAAAGACAGATTCAGTGACGTGAAAAAATTTAGCTTTTGAATTAGTAAGAGAAGTCGTTTAGTGGTGTAGACCACCTGTCCCAAGCCATAGCCTAATTGTTACTGTATTTGGCCAAATGCAAGGGGAAAAAAAGAAACCTCAAAACCTTGTTTCAATTTGAGTTCTCAAGACAACATTCTACGTTTGTCTAGTCTTTTTCATTAGCCTTCAGAATTGAAGAAGACAAAGACAGATCTATGATGTATTGGAAAGGGGTTGTTCATGATTGACGTGCAAACTCCTGACATATCAGTTAAAATTAGAATACGTTCAGTTTGGTCTCAATTTTCTTTTCTTTCAAATAAAAATAATAATTAAAAAAAAAAAAAAAAAAAAAAAAAAAAAAAAAAAAAAAAAAAAAAAGAAGAAGAAGAAAAAAATCTAGCTTTGCAAAGTTCAATCCGGTCACTCATGACTCATTATTTATAATGTAGAATCACTATTTTTGTCGTCCAAGGTGACTTCTTTGACCCTTTCAAAACAAGACATGATTTTGGTGTCCTTTAGAGACGACAAAACGAAAAAAATCAGAAAAAAGATATACTTGTTGAAAATCAAACATTTCTCATTTTGTCTGTATATTATCTGTGCTATATTGTACATTGATCGTATGCTATCTTTATCAACGGCGAATTCGTCGTTTGCAGCAACTTTCAAAATTGAACGACCCTCAAATATTGTCGTTTGAGAAAGCCTGAAATTGGACCAGTAGATCTATATACTTCCATTATTTGGCCTAAAAACGTAACCCTTACTCAATTCAGTGATATTGTATGAAAGCTTAACGGAAAATGCCTATAGTTACAAAAACGTTGAGACAAGAGAAGAAATTTCTGATAACTAGCATTTTCTCCTTTTGTACAAATGTTTCCGAAGCCTTCTCCATCTCAATGATAATCGTCAAGAAGGTCTTGCTTGGGAAAGGGTTGACACGAGATGCTGAGATCTATGTATATTTTGCTGTGAAACAGCCTTTAGGCCTAATGAAGAATTCTCAAAATGATTAGATCTATAAATCTTTTCCTTCATTTTCCCCCAATATTTCCTTCTAGTCTATATCTAAGAAATTTTTTGGTTAAAAAATGGAAAATCTATTTTCCTTTCAAATTAGCTGGCGCTTCTATCTCCGGTATAAAATAAACGGGTTTGAATAATAATTCACAAATCCTACACCCCGCAGACAGAATTGACGTGGACTAAAAAACTTTTAACGTCGTAGTCATTTGATAAAAGACGCGCGTTTCCAAACAACGCTACTTGACGTCTGATAACGCGCGGGAAATGGAACGTCGCGAGAACGCAGAAAAATCCATGTTGACGTCATATCGGCTAGTTATATGACGTCACAAAGTCAAAAACTGACTGGTTCACTAAACTCGGATATTTCAATGTCACGGGACCCCAGACAACGGAGGTAATTAGCACTAAACCAATTCACAATCTCAGTATCTTGGATAAAGCCTGGCAAAAGGACAACCGAGGGTGTCCGAAAACCGGAAAAAATTCAGAACGAGACTCGTGCAACTCAACCCAAAAACACAATATAACAAGCACTGAAATCTATACGCCCACAATACCGTAAGCCGTGGTCAATTCCATTGACCCCGGTATTAAAAATGATTTTATTCCACCGTGAGTACGCAAAATAAACGTAATTGAAAACTGGTGACGTCACTTTAGTATTGTTTTCAAAGAATACGCATAGTAATTAATTTTATTCAATACTGTCCGATCTAAAGCAAATATGTTTACCACAGAAAACATTTAATGTACACAAGTAGATAGGGATAGGTATAAAATCATTAAACTTGTGGTTGACGTTGGTATATTTTGCCCTTTCTTGTTTGCCCACCCTTTAATTTGAAAGTGATATACCGGTATTTGTGGTCAAGTATTCAGTATCGAAACGTATATACGTATACATTTCTGAGAAATATAGGAAGCTTACAGTTTGTTTATATTAACAATTGCTTAGATTCCCAATTTTGACGTTATCGCAAGTATGCCAATTATATCTTTTACACCTGTTTATGAAAGCCTACTAAACCGTCTAGAATCATAAAACTCTTTTAAAACATATAAAACGAAGTAAAAGAATTTAAAAACGGGATAAAATTAGATAAAATTCAATATTAGTTATATCACCTAATCCTAACAAGAGCTGCGCATAGCGGCGCATATACGCTCTAGAGGGGTTCGTCAGTAAAATTAGCCATTTTCTTTCAATTCAAGGGCATATAATTCAAGAACGAAAAGAGATATCTGAATTCCGTATGCGGTGTGCACAACTAGACATCATGGAAAATCATTGTGGCGAGTTCGATGAAATTCCGATCAAAACTGAAGGAGGAGTTGCGCACACAAGAAATTGCAATCGGGCGGACAGACGGACGGACGACCGGGGCCATAACATAATACGATCCTTCGGGCGTATATAAATGAGCGAAATTAATTGGCGGCATCTGCTCTGTTTTGACAGGTAGACTCATCTGCTCCACACGCGCACAATGCATTGCAATCCAGGTTGATTGATGTGCACTTTCTTGATCCACATTTAGATTTTGTGTAACTACACTTTACCAGTTCAAGAAGTGCCAGTGGTGTTGGCAACAAGGTCGTCATAACCGGCTGGTATACATCCCGATCCTTTGTCCAACCAAAGATTTCAGGGTCTGGAATGGGAGGACAAGGGACCACGTCAAAGTTCCAAATTATGCATTGGAACGCTGCGCGCTTAACAGTTTCCTCAAATGCCGCGTTTGTATGTGGCAATCGCTGAGATTCGTATTGCTTCCTACGAAATAGCCTCCACCGAGGAGCTCCCAGTTCTGTGATCTCTATTCCAGGCTGATGCAACTAGCAGACAAACTTTTCAAGAGACGCTAATGTTATGCCAGTTATGGAATGCCCCGCAGAGATGGCTTTAAAAGCGTCTATAACATTGGTGTTTGCCTGTTCAAATGAATTCCAAAACAGATTTTTTACCTCTCCAGTGAAGGACCCCGTGTTATCAGCGCCCAAAAAGGCATGCACGGCTGGTAAAGCTTCGGCTGTGTTATTTCCTATGGCACCAACTACTGCTTTCAAACGTACAATGCATTTTGTCTCGCCATTTCCTGAAACAAACTCGGTGTTTCCGGGTAAAAATTTTGGAATTCGCCTTAAGCATAGCACAAGTACACCTATGCCTGGCGAATAAATATCAATGAAAATGAAGCAACAGTTATAGCAGTCAGTTGCATGGAGCAGAATCTTTGTATCGGCATCTTCTTGTGAACTGAAAAGATATGACATATCTCCTTTCGTTGAACGTACAATGTTACGGTATGCTTTCTTTGAGCTTTGTGATTACCTCTGCTAGGTAAACAGTGAGCTCGTCTTTAGTAGAAGACGAGGAGAGAAGAGTTACCATCGACACATTTTCGAGCGGTGTACTGTATTTGATGTGATACCGCTTGTTTCTTGCCAAGTCGTTTCAGGCGTGTTGCTTTTTTCAAAGAAGATGGTCGATCATAGCGATCGAAGATCAGATGCACTTCAGAGTAGCCTTCATACGTTGACTCAAGTACAGATACAAAATGGTCGCCCAATTGTGAACCTGTTTTGGTGCTTTGGGGTTTATGAAGTGCCTGCACTAAGTTCATTGCATCTATTACCACAACTTCCCTGTTCCTTGGACCAAATATAGGCTCGAAGTGATCAGAGGTAGCCCTCTCTCTCAGAATCGTAATCAACTGAGACTTGTTCGAACAACGATGAAGTGAACCATCAGCGTCAAACAGTGCTCTTTGGACGACTGGAAGTTAATAATTACTGAGGCCATTTTCTAGACCGATTTCCTTCCGAGAATTCGCAATTATCAGTAGCCATGCAAACTGTCCTCTGTCCTCTTTTAGCTCAGTAAGCTTGTTTTGTACTTGGACTACAATAGATTTGACAGATGACCTGTACGAAGTGACAGAAGCCTTTGTCATCGTGCCCCAAAACTGTGTTTTATTTGGGTGAATCCTCTTTCCAATAAATCCATCCAACATGGTAACATGGTTATTGCTATGACATCAACCGAGTTGCTGTAATTTTGCCTCTGAAGCCTAATAGATTATATAGGTTTACATGTATATGTTCTGCGCAAAGTAGGAATTCGTACAATTCTAGAATTGTCCTGCGCAAAGTAAGAATTCTTACTTTGTCCGCCGATTCCGGAATTGTACCGGACAATTCTAGAATTGCGCAGGGCTAATTTATCGTATATTTGCATTCCTACTTTGTCCTGTGCGCAAAGTAAGAAAATTTTGGAAAATGTAAGAATTCAAATCGGGTGCAAAGTGATAATGATAAGGTGGTATTTTTCGAATAATTTAGAATAAAATTTTCAGTGTAGGCCTATATCAATCGAATTTCTGTTTGAATCGCCCGTTCTCCTCGTTATTTAGGCCTTGTTTGTCATTGTGTTTTACAACAATTCCAGTGTTTTAAACGTTTAGAAATTTATTCTTTAAACAAAAACATGTGTGTCGTTGAATGTATAATTCGAGCACAACATATCCAGAGATACATACTTTTGTCTCAATGTTTCGCGTGCTCTGTCTTTAATGCTCATCAAAACCTTTTCTTTTTGTTATGGAAAGGATTAAAGAACTCAACTCTGACAAACTTTGGATTAACTGCTGTTACAATGTTTTCACAAAACTTCTCAATCTGTGGATGAGTAGCTTGTCTCAGCTTTATGTTTTAAACCCCATAGTTGTGCTAAATATGAATTTTCCATCCATTGTACAATCTAAACATTTTTGTTTTATAACAGATTTGTATCCGAATACATGTAATTGACAAACAATCAGACATAGTTATAATTATATTCAAGTGATGAAATATTCTTACTTTGCACCAGCATCCCCACACTGCGCAAGAATTAAAAAATCGATAATCGATTCTTACTTTGTCCCGATTCCTACATTGCGCACGGACAATTCCGGAATTGTCCGGGCAATTTAGGAATTCTTACTTCGCCCGACAAAGTAAGAATTCCTACTTTGCGCAGGACAATTCTAGAATTGACCTAATTCCTACTTTGCGCAGAACATATATACTGAGAGACAAAAGAAAGTATACAAATTCTATTTCTCAATATCTCTCTTAATTTTCATGATATCGACTCGAAATTTTGAACAAAATAATTCTATTCATAAAGCATTTACACAAGGTTGAAAGATGTCCCCTGGAATCAATCGATTATCCATACCCGTGCTACATGTCGGTTTCGCAAACCTTGCATGTGCGACTTAGTGGAGTATCGGATATTGCTGTTGATTATGATTTGTTTTCTCATTTCTTTACCACAACATAATCACAATGTTGTTATTTCTATTACATTAAAACAGAAGTAGTCGTGGCTGGGAGAAATTGATCAATATGCCAGCTTTTTAATTAAGTCCCATTTTTCTATGATGCAGCATTAAATGACAAAAACACGTGCCAATATACACATGATCATGTGGATAGAAACACCTTTCGTATTTATTTTCAAAACCCGCCAATAAATTTCTAAGGAATTATGTCAAAGAACGTTTTTGCATCAAGTCCTCTTTTGCCATGACGCAGCATAAAATTGTAAAAACACCAACAGAATGTACATGATCAGGTAACTAGGTACATTCTGTGAAATTTTTATCCAAATCCGTTCATAAATGTAGGAGTTATATCAACTAGAATGTTTGCATTGAATTTGTGACGTATTTAAGCAACCTGGAAATGGACGAATTCTAGGAAATCACCGCCTCTCCCAAAATGTCAAGAAACGGATATCGATAACAGGAACATATGTGATTACAAAGATGCATGTTGGCACCCTGTATCATCAAAAGCACACGGGAGCCAATTTCGTTACATAGCGCCCTACTCTAATACATTGTGTATAAGATGATATATAAAATATTGAGTCGAACGGAGAAAATGCTGATTATTTTCTTCTTTTGTCTCAATGTTTTCACAAGCATTTCCGTTTGGGGGCATCAAAACCAGGTCTTGTATGAGAAAGGGTTAGACAACGAAATCATACTACTAGTCAGCGAATATTAAAACAGGTCAAAGTGCCTTAGGCTTTTGTTGACCATTGTTTTCGACTCAGCACAAAAACGTACTGACCGAATTCTTTATGTTTGACCTGGGTTATAATATCATTTGTGTCATTAATAAGTTTTGGTCTGGAAAAAAGAGACATTTTGGCATTTCAAGCATTTCCTCGTTGTAAATGCAAAAGCTCGTATTTCGTTTTTTGGAAGATTTTAAAGGGGAAGGAAAAATGCGTAATAGCTTTTCCCAAACTGAAAGGATTTACTTGAAATTTGGACATGGTGTTACCAAATGATGTGTCATTTATACTGATCAGTAAAAATATTTCAAAACATACAAGAAATGTCTTATTTGGGCACACAAAGTTTTACCATGAAAATCGGAAAAATCGACTTACGAGGTTTTTCATTTAAGCCAAAAGCATAACTAGTTAAATCATGGTACCTGGATATAAATGGAATGCAAGAAAACGTGACTGAGTTATTCTCGATAGTATAGGCCTAATTTATGATGATAAAAGCTAATGCTGCGCCGTATCAAATCAAATCAGGTATGCCTGAGAGAAGTGTTGATATTGATCAAACTACACTTATACACAGGCATTTTTATGCCCCCTTTCGAAGAAAATGGGGGTATATTGTTTTGCAAGTGTCGGTCGGTCGGTCGGTCGGAAGGTCGGTCGGTCGGTCGGTCGATCGGTCGGTCGGTCCGTAGGTCGGTCGGTCTGTCCGTAGACCAAACCTTGTCCGGAGCATAACTCGAAAAGTATTAAAGGTAGAATCATGAAACTTCATAGGTGGATAGATCTCATTATGGAGAGGTGCAGTGCACAAGAACCGTAACTCTGCCGATCATTTTTTTGAGTTATTGCCCTTTGTTGATTTTATAACTTGATTCTTGTCCGGAGCATAACTCAAAAAGTATGTAAGGTAGAATCATGAAACTTTACAGGTGGATAGATCTCATTATGGAAAGGTGCAGTGCACAAGAACCGTAACTCTGCTGATAATTTTTTTTGAGTTATTGCCCTTTGTTGATTTTCAACTTGATTCTTGTCCGGAGCATAACTCAAAAACTATGTAAGGTAGAATCATGAAACTTTACAGGTGAATAGATCTCATTATGTAGAGGTGCAGTGCACAAGAACCGTAACTCTGCCGATCATAATTTTGGAGTTATTGCCCTTTGTTGATTTTAAGTTGATTCTTGTCCGGAGCATAACTCAAAAAGTACGTAAGGTAGAATCATGAAACTTTACAGGTGGATAGATCTCATTATGAAGAGGTGCAGTGCACAAGAACCGTAACTCTGCCGATCAGATTTTTTGAGTTATTGCCCTTTGTTGATTTTATAACTTGATTCTTGTCCGGAGCACAACTCAAAAAATATGTAAGGTAGAATCATGAAACTTTACAGGTGAATAGATTTCATTATGGAGAGGTGCAGTGCTTAAGGACCGTAACTCTGCCAAACAAATTCTTGGAGTTATTTCCCTTTGTTGATTTTTACACTTAATTCTTAACCTTAATCTCATGTCCTTTTACACATACAGCCTTGATATCTAACACATAGATACCTCCTTTCAACATGGTTCACATTTAACCATGAGCTTGGACCTTGTGACCTTGACCTTGGAGTTTGACCTACTTTAAAAAAAATTAAACCCGTTATATATCTCATAACCTTTTACAAAAACAGCCTTGATATTTCACACATGGACACATCTTACCAAGACCTTTCACAATTGACCATGATCTTGGACTTTGTGACCTTGACCTTGGGGTTTGACCTACTTTTAAAAAAACTTTAACCTGGCCAATATATCATGTCCTTTTACACATACAGCCTTGATATTTGACACATGGAAACCTCCGACCAAGACCTATCACATAAGACTATGACATTGGACCATGTGGCCTTGACCTTGGAGTTTGACCTACTTTTAAAAAAAATAAACTGGGCCTATATCTTATGTGCTATTACACATACAGCCTTGGTATTTCACACATGGACACATCTTACGAAGACTTTTCACATTTGACCATGACCTTGGACCTTGTGACCTTGACCTTTGACTTTAACCTACTTTAAAAAAAACTTTAACCTAGCTGATATATCAATTCCTTTTACACATACAGCCTTGATATTTGACACATGGACACCTACGACCAAGACCTCTAACATTTGACCATGACCTTGGACCATGTGACCTTGACCTTGGTGTTTGACCTACTTTAATAATACATTAACCTGGTCTATATTTCATGTCATTTTACATATACAGCCTTGATATTTCACGCATGGTCACTTCCAACCAAGAAATTTCGCTTTTGACCATGACCTTGGACCTTGACCTTGGAGTTTGACCTACTTTTAAAAATCTTAAACTAGGCCTATATCTCATGTCCTGTTACCTATACAGTCTCAATATTTCACACATGGACACCTCCTACCAAGACCTTTCACATTTGACCATGACCTTGGCCTGTGTGACCTTGACCTTTGATCTTTACATACTTTTAGAAATCTTTAACCTAGCCTTTATCTTATGTCCTATTACACCTACAGCCTTGATATTTCACACATAGACACCTGCTACCAAGACCTTTCACATTTGACCATGACCTTGAATATTGCAACCTTGACCTTGGAGTTTGACCTACTTTTAAAAAGACTGAAGCCAGGCATATATATCATGTCCTTTTACACCTACAGCCTTTATAAGTCACACATGGACACCTCCAACCAAGACCTTTCACATTTGATCATGACCTTGACCTTGGCATTTGGCCTACTTTTAAATACTTTAATCTGGCCTATGTTTCATTTTATTTTTACATATACAGCTTTGATATTTCACACATAGACACCTCCTACCAAGACCTTTCATATATGACCATGACCTTGGACCTTGTTAACTTGACCTTGGACTTTGACCTACATCAAATGTAGGCCCTTGAGGGGGCATATATGTTTCACAAACATCTCTTGTTTATTCTTTTTTGCTTCAAATGCCAAAATTTTAATAATAGTCTACGGACTGTAAATCCTACGATGACTCCTGATGGCATTCTTTGTTAATGCTCGGCATCCATGCTAGAATTGTTCCTTAGACTATTACAAACAAGATAGGGGTGGATGCCCAGCGTGATTTTTCGATTTAAGGTCACAATGAGGTCAAAGGTCAATTAGTGCAAAAATCAAGAAAATGGCTTTTATAGATAAAGCAGAATTATTTGCGTCCATACAAAATGAAAGCAATGTAAACGAAATCAAATAAATTGAATACGGAAGTGACAGAGGCTCACCCAGAGCCTATATTGTCATTTTCAAACATTATTTTACCATATTTATGCTAAAAAACGCTCAGGCCAACAACAAATTTAAGCACGATACTTAACGAAATTTTGATTGAATTTGAGTAAAAGGTTTAGTTCTATTATTACACACAAATAATCCAATGCATTCTTGTAACTAAAGGTTGCAATGCTAGAAATGTTCTAGACTACTTCAAACAATGTTAGGATGCATGCTTGGTGTTTGTTTTGAATTTTAGATCAGAATGAGGTCACAGGTAAATTACGTTCAAAAGTGCGAAACTGGCAAATAGCTAAGCAGATAAGTGTAAAAATACTGCAATTGATAATGCAAGCATCAAACTTGGCACATACATTTTAAGACCATGTAGTTTAATGAAAACCCATTAGCCAATCAAAAAGCATATATGGCCGCCATTTTTCAAGATGGACGCCATTGACATGTGAAAGATACCGCTTTTACCATAAATGCTAATATAATTGGCCGATTTTTGTACTTTTCTCAACAAAATCAATGTTTCCAAACATGGGAAAACAGAATTTTAACATGTTTTGTGCATAAGAATTGCGTAATGGCCACCATTTTCCAAGATGGCAGCCGATGACGGTTGGAAAATGCGGTTTTTGTTGTAAAACCTGATATTATTTGCCGCTTTTTTATAACATAATGTATGTTTATCAACACAAGATAACATATTATGAAATTATTCTGTGCATAAAATTACTATTTCCTATATTTTGAACAATACTCTTTTGGCAAAAAATACAACATAAATCAACCTGGAAGCACATTGTTTCTGTCCAGACAATTGTAATGAAATACCGGTATATGCAGACTTTCTTCTTCAAAACGCAATCTTTTAAACTAAGACCCTTTCAATTTCTGGTAATGACTATGGTAAAATATTTCTCCATCGGAACTCGGAAGTGTTATACTTAATACCAGATCTATCTTTCTTTTCATTTTGACCAGTAATAATGTGGTGTAAGACGTATGCCGGTAAGCCTTGATGCATAAATTACCTAACCTCGGTCCCTTTAAATCGTAGCGTGCATAGCTCACCACTAGGATTTCTTGGAGCGCCAGTATTTACATCTGCACAATCAAGGGAAGCGTAGGCTAAACCTATTGCATCAATCTTTGCACAGCTTCTTGTACCCACAACAATTGACGGAAGTTAATCCTAATCCAGACAATATGCTATGTGATTCTTCAATGCTTCCATTTCTATTTAGGAAGGCTCGGTGCTTCCATTTTGGGGATAATTATATGACCGCATGTATTCTGCTTGGTAAAAAGTAGACCTTTCCAAAGCTGCGCTCGTTTGGGATTATGCATTATATAGCTTTGTTAGCAGACATGATAAAAAGAAAAGACTTATGTCCCTTGTTCTACAAACAACATCACAGACAGTGAAAGCATGAAATACTCTCTTTTTTCCCTAAAAAACAGTGCATTATATGTAGGGGCGTTTAGCACTATAAGGTTATACCTTAAACGAAAGCTTCTCAATACCAATATCATTTAGTCCTTGAAATACACTGGTTATTGTAATAAGGACGTCTGTGCTACTGGCTTTGATTATCAAACATGTATTTGCTCATGATTACAAGGCGCAATTCCCTCAAGGCTGGCTACATGCAACCCTTTCTTTCCCTTTCACAATGATGATATTTTGCTGACACATCAGCCTGAAAGGTGTTGAAATCAGTCTTGTTGTCATTATCTCAACAAAATGTATGCCATACTTAACAGATGGAATGTTTTTGTCAGTCACTCTGTATTTCATGTCTTGACAATGTTTGCACCTTTTTTCGGCATTCAGGCTGGTGTATCTTTGTCCATTGATAAACCAAACCAAATCAGTTAGCCTGTAAATGCCCATGAAGGTTTAGCGCATTCGGCTGCATGTTCTTGAAGCATTTTGAGGTACGAAGCGACTATGTGTTTATCATAGCTGATCCATCAACTATGATAGCATAGACGTTTGGTTTTGTATCTACAGCTGCAATACCAAGTACAACCGGAAAAGATTGATTTTCATAATGAGAGAATTCTATGAGGTAGATCCCTCATGATTTGCAAGCTATAAACAAGGTCGAGAAAGACTGACAATTTTATTTTAAAATCCTAAAAAGCTTTTGATCACAGGGATCTAATTCTGGTTTACATTATTCAAAAGAAGCCAAGTAGTGACTATTATCTTCAGGTAAAGAGTAAGCAAATCAGAACGTTCGTCTTAAAAAAGATTCCCCTTATCATTCATGACAACGTCAGCGTGAACCTTTCCAAAATTGTTGAAGAGATGTTGTTTACCCCAAAATGTTTGTTCATGGTATCTAAAATTTCCATTTAGGGCTGGTTATAGTGAAACCGATTCGCTCAGATTGGAAGAACTGAAAGACAGCTGAGTACTTTGAGTGTTCTAAAGATAAAATGCCTCTAGGATGAACAGATATCCCAGTTTGATTATCTTACAATACAAACTGTAAGAGAAGTTGCGCACCCAAGCAATCGCTATCGGACAAAAGAACACACAGATGGAGGAGTAGACAGACGGACGACTAATTCCACAACATTATTCGGCCATTCGGGTGTATTGAGATGAAATTGTTGAGTCTAATCTTGTGACACCAGGGCTAAATAGAAAGACTTGTGTCATAATTTTTCATTGATTGTATTGTCGTGATATTTATAGGTTCCTTTAACTCTTTCCCAAACAACAAAACCTTATGGGCTTCCATTTGGAAGCTCCTGCAGCCGGCAAAACGAATCTTTATGAATACTGGAGTGTGTTTGTGTATCATATAGCCAGTATTTTCTTCTTTTGCCTCAATGTTTTCCCAAGCCCCTTCTACTAGGGACGTCAAAACCAGTTCTCGTTTGGGAAAGGGTTAATGTACTTGTACAGATAACTTGACATCTGGACTAGTCTCGTTCTGGAAACATTGGAAACTTACAAATATAACACTGCAGTTCAACTTAAAGGGGCATTTCATTTCGATTTCATTTTTGTAAAATGTGTCTTGATGCAAAGATTGGTTATTCTAATGCGTAGAAATGCTATCAGTTTTTTGAAGTTGTTAATTATAAGCCAAAACTACGCATTTAAAGTTGGGACAGAAATGACAAATTCCATATAAATCTGAATTGTTGCCCACAACAATTTGTTTAATTTTAGCACATAAATATATATTTCTCGTAAACGGTGCAATATTTTGGCTTGGAATTTTCAGAATTTCCATAAGAAAATACGCTCTTTTAGATAAAAATAAAAGTAAAGTAAGAAAAAAGTGAAATGTCACTTTAAGGTTTACGGACCTTCAATAAAATCACTACTTTCAAGCCATACGAAATGCATCAAATTACACATACTTGTAAATACACTTCACATAGGTTGATTCATCGCGGCAGATTTCAAGATTATGCTTCTACAATAAAACAATTTACAAATATTATTTTACACGATATTCATATGCAAGTGAGGTAATTTTGAACATTTTTGTCAAACATTTCCATAAGTATGCATTAATTCAAAATTCTCAACCGCACAAAATGCTTATCTTTGTATTTGGAATAGAAATGTAACACCGAGAAGGAATTTCTGGCTTTTTTCAAATTTCGCATTTGGCTCTTTGGTGCTAATGAGGGGTTGGATACCTTAAGAGCTAAACGCATATCAGCCTCTACAATAGCTCTTATATCTTAGATATATACAAAGCAAGTGTTTACAGACCCTTACACAGAGTAGAGGACACAATCACAAATTATGAAATGCTTATGACTGAGGCATCGTGGCAAATACTGTTAAAAAGAAGACTGAAAACGTTAGAAATATTCAGAAATAACCCGTTTTTAGCTTTGGAAAGTACATTTTTCTATCCCATAATAGTCAAAATATTAAAAAAAGTCATCGTTTCAGTAAAATAATGTCTCTGATGCAGTTTTCAACAAATAGCACAATTAGAATTAAGAATACAACATGTGTAGCAATTATAAATATCACAATGACTATCTAAATATGAAATTGCACCCATTTGACCTTTGACCTTGCTGTGACCTTAATTCGAAGTTTCAGACTGGGCATCCACCCTGGGAGGTTTTGTAATACCCCAAAGAATATTTCTAGCATGTATGCCGAGCATTAACAAAAAATGCCATCAAAACCATTTTCTAGAGCCCGTAGGATTTATAGTCCGTAGACTATAATGTCTTGCCTTAAATTCAGTGCTGTGTCAAATGAAATCAGTTTAAGTGAAACCAGTTCATGCATCCCCACTGTTGATTTACAGACTTTGCTAACATATACTGAGCAAAAAAAGTTTAGCACGTTTTTTAACACATTATTTTTCAGTTTATGATAATTAAATGAACATTGCTTTGTGCTGTTCAGTTGTCCCAATCGACAACCATTACGCATACAGTGCATGTGTAGAGTGAACATTCAGTGTATTGGACAAAGTCCAGATTAGTAAAAGTCACGTGCGGCACATGTGCAGTGACATCGATAATGTCTAGCTTGTCCAAAAACACACGATTACACAGATCTGTTAGCACAATCAATTTAACTGTTACACGTTCTTTGAAATTGATAGTGGGAAGGCGAGAAATGATGACGTAAGTTCGACGTCAGAGAGCTCTTTGCATGCTCGAAGAAGGTATGTCTGTTAGAGATGTCGCTTTGCATTTCAATTGGCTCGAATTGACAATTACGCGCCTACGGCACTTGGTTTATGCAACTTTAGCCACCAACGACCGACCTAAATCTTGCAGACCGTGTAAAACGACGTTCAAGGAGGATCGTTTCACAGCGACGTCCTGACGACGTTTCGAATTCCTGTCTAGTAAGAATATAGTGCTACTCCTCCAGGACGTCACAGGGTATACCGTTAGTGACCAGACTGTCCGGAACAGGCTCCGCACAACTTGCATCAGGGTCCTCCGATCTTACGCTAATGACGTTAAGCATCGACAGGCAAGGCGTCAGTGGGTATGGACACATCGATATTGATTCAGGAGACATTGGACTGATGTCCGGACGAATCTCATTTTACGTGTCATTAACTGACGGCAGGATTTGTGGTTGGAGAGGATGCGTAAGGCTTGATACCAATAACGTCATCATTGAGACAGTTACGTCGAGTGCAGCGTCATTTTTTGGCAGGAATAGATGAAACAGACCTCATTTCAGTTAATGGCAACCACACGGTGCAAGGGTACTGCGATGAAATTATCCAACCTGCTACTGGACCGTCTTACAACGACACAACGTTGTGATATTTCAATAAGATAATCACCGCCCACTTACTCAAAGAAACATACAGAATGATCTACGCCTGAACTGCTTAATCACCAGCAAAAGAACACATAAAGAACATTGTTGGACGTCAGGCTAGAGAAAGTAATGACGTCTGTAACGTCAATGGCATTGAGTGTCATCTGCATTATGAATGGGAAAAAAATCCTTTCTGTGTGGTCAGGAAGCTTGTCTGTAACATGGGAAGACATTGAATGGCGGTCCTAGCTGCTTATGCTGGACACTCGCGTCATTGAAATTTACTTGACTTTCGATATCTGACCCCTGTGCACTTTAACGTAAGATACCTAATTAACGCTTTAGAATTTTGAAACAGAATTTTCGGGAAGCGCCAGAAAATTGAATTTTCAAACACATTAGTGTTTTCTTTTTAAGGATTTTGGAATAGTTTTTGAATAGGAAAAAACGTTTGCCGAGTGTGCTAAACATTTTTTGCGTAGTATATAATGAAGCGGCTAAAACAGAAAAACTGGTCAAACTGTGTATACATGCGACTTTGTATGTAAATATTGAGACAAAAGGAGATTATGCTGATATATACGCAGACTGATATGGATATGTGTTGACCCAAATATCTCAAAGGCCCCTTTTCGTATGCTGGCTTAACTAATTTCCACACGATGGCGTTTTTGACACCTACAAGAAAAAGGCTTTGCAAAACATGGTGGAAAATGAAGAAATTCAATGGCAATTGCTTGATTTCAAACCTTGTTTTCTAGCCCGTTTGACCATACTGTGTAAAATTTCATTTACTATTTCGTCTGCATTATTTTTGAATTTGGACCATTATAAACTAGTTCCGCATGGTAATGGACAAGTTTCCTCTTAGACCCCCCCCCCCACACACACACACACAACAGCATCCGGAAGTCGTCCTTGGAGTCTTAAAACGCCGCTTAACCGTTTATCATTTGTTATTTTTAGTAACAATACCCTCAAATCCACAGCAATTTAGTAACAATTACTCTCAATCCAAAAGCGTTTTGGTGACAATACTCTCGAAACCAAAGCGTTTTCGTAACGATACTCTTCGAACACAAAGCATGACCGTGCATACGAAATCACAACGTTTCAATGTT
The DNA here is from genome assembly GCA_963680895.1 of Fragum sueziense. Taxonomy (NCBI): domain Eukaryota; kingdom Metazoa; phylum Mollusca; class Bivalvia; order Cardiida; family Cardiidae; genus Fragum; species Fragum sueziense. The sequence continues at coordinate 48,598,958 of OY804594.1, forward strand.
TATTTCCCATAAACCCATTTTTTTGCCTCCGGAAGGTACGTACTAAAACATAAATGAAAGGAGTCTATTTGTTAAATATAGATTTAATTCAAGTGTTTTGGACAAACATATTCCGACCTCGGTCCGGATGACATGTCCTAGTGCAAAATAAAGGTCCCGTGTACTTAAAAGATTTGTTTACAAGATTAAGATTATAAACTGTGCTAATCAAACTTTGAGTCATGCTATTATTGTTTATAAAATTCAAACTGGGACAAATTAATCCATGGCAAAGGTTGATTGTTGTGCGTAAACATCTTAATATATCGCATCGGGTTGGTTTAGAAATGGCATCACCGAACATTTGATGAATACCTAATCGCAAAAAAACTGATGGCGTCGACAAATAGATTAGAAATTATTTAGATGTTACAAAACGCGTGAAATATAGTCGAATTTTTTCACAATCCAATGCTCGAAGCGAAATCTGAGGTGCGTTCTTTATGGTGAGATTTTTAAGATTTTTAAGATGTTTTTGATATAGCATTTTTGAGACCGAGATTATAAGGATGTGTTCCGAATGTTCCATACTTAATACAAATGACGTCATCATGACGTCATTTGTATGAGGTATGGAGCATTCGGAACTCCGCGGTTTATGAATCATTGAGCATTCGAAACAACTCGCTCAATTCTCTCCCACATAGATTCTACAGAATTTACCGAGGAGTTCCGAAAGAAGTATAGAGCAATGTCGGCTCCCAGTGATCGTCTTAAAAATCTTGCTCTAAACAACAATTTATCCTAAAACATCTTAAGAAACCTCAAGATATCTCAAAAATCTCGCTCTAAAGAACGCGCCTCTGGATCTACATGACGTCAAGCTATATTCATGAGTATCACGATGGCGTCACAATAACGGCCTATGTGTTATTTCACTTATAATTTTACCTTATCGTTTGAAAAACGGTGTTTCGCTATAGGCCTACATTTCACTAATCTCTCTTCATTCTTTGTCAGTCTCATTTTGTCAATCGTTCAAAGGTGACCATCGCAGTGCAAAAAATTACATTTTCAAGCAACATCTTTTTGCAAATTGATCGTTTCTTTCATCTTATAGACCGGTAAAGATATTTTGACATATATTTGCAAATTCTATCTATGAAAACAATGAGAAACGTCGTTCTTTGATTTACAATACAATTTTGCATGCATGCAAACCATGCAGGTTTGAGACACTTGCAAGTTTCATATCATTACTTGCAAAAAAATACAATTATAGGTATAGTGCACAGAAAGTGGCTCGAGACAGTTCTATCCTCATCGACCAAGTCCATTAGCTAAGTGTATTAAGAAATCATCGCCGAAGTAGGGTCATTACATATTCTCGCTTTTCAATGAAAATCATGTAACGGCAGCTTATGTTAAGCTGCAGTTACGAGGTTTTCGTTGAAAAACAGCGATATGCAGATGTCCAAGGTTATTTCTTGGCATTATAGAAGTTCGATATCGTGGTGTTTACATAGGTAAATTTTGCAAACATGTGCCGTGATATCGCAACCGCACTATATAGGCTAGCCCTCTTGAAAAATTCCATGGAAAGTATTGGTGGAAAAGAAATGGGTATGGTCTGTATTTTCGGGAATCCATAGATCGCACGATGATTTTACAAACTGGGGATTATTTTTTGGTAAGGATAGTTTGTTTACACCCTATCCAGGGTATGGAGACGATGATTTTAAGTACAAAGCTACCGTATGTACCTTATACTTTTATATGCTTTTACGACAGTTTTACGTAAATCCCTCATTAACCGAGTTTTGAAGTAATTCGGGTGTATAATCTGGTCGGTAACCGGGTCATAGACCGGGTCATAGACAACCTGCTGTAAAATAGTTTTATAATTATTGTGTAAATATACGTATAGCCTTGTCCTGGCCCAGGTTTCTTGAGAAAAAAACTTAAGTACGTTCTCCGACTCAAATCTGAGCACCGTGCTCAAATCGCACGAAATTCACGTGAACTTCAATCGAATACCCTTCAACGTTGGAGAGTATTCCAATGAAGTTGAGCATGTTCTCATGGGTATGTACTGAAGTTTTTTCGAGAAACCAGGCCCGGTTTCTCGAAAAAACTTAAGTATATTCTCATGAGAATATGCTCAACTTCAAAGGGATACTCTCCAATGTTGAAGGGTATTCGATTGAAGTTCACGTGGATTTCTAATCCGAATCATATCTGATCAAAAATCGCTTTTTGACATTCGGATAACGTTCATTTTGATCAGAACTAGGTCCTATTTGAAAAGGCAAGAAAACAGCGCCTAAAGTTAGGCGGCATTTCATCGTCTGTTTATGTGTATTATATCCAACACTCGGTAAAATTCTATAGGGTATAGATCAATCAATCATTTTTTGTCATACCTGACCTAAAATTTCAATTCAAATCGGCCTGCTAAAAGAGTATTAGCTTTTGTATCTCGACAACCCCCGATTGTCGCTTCGACTCGCGGCCATTTTTTTGGTAAATCACGTGACCAGATCTCGTTAGAAAATAAACCGGAAGTTAGGAAATCCTTTACTGTCACGTGACCGCCTTTGTTTACGAATTTCTCTCGAGTCACGTGATCGACGTAACCCATACTTTTGCCAAATCCAGTTGGCAAAACTGCTAAAGTGTCCCTTCCATGTAAAACATTGTTAATTATCTCGACCTGTTCCGCTCGCAGTTGGAAAAGGTATTTCCTTTCATGCAGAATTTGGTTTATCTCGTCCTCCATGATAAGAGACCCAACATAGTAGCAAACATTATTGGTGCGAATACTACACGGAACGCTTCTGACATATTTTATTTATTTTTTCATAAAATCATTTTTTTCTAACTCGTTGTTTTTATATTAAGCCAGAAAGGGTCCTCAACATGAAAAAAAAAATTATTCTGAATTCTTATTTTCGAAAATTCTTATATTTAGACCGTTACGTCATAGTTTAGGGAAACCCGCATTCCGAGAGCGAGATCTCGCGTTAGTCATGTGGTTTTAAATGGTGGGTCATTGTAAACAAAAGCAGTTCAGGTGAGGGTTGTTGCAAAACATTGCCTATAAACCTTTTTGAAATACTTTTTGGTCTTGAATTTTTTATCATACACGCCAATAAATAGTACATTGATCGGTATCATAAGGCTTTTTGGGGATAGCGTTTAAGATAATTAAACAATCGGACGATGAAATGCTGACATAACTTTTCTCCGGTTTTTGAATAGGACCTAGTTCTGATCAAAATGAGCGTTATCCGAATGTCAAAAAGCGATTTTTGATCAGATATGATTCGGATTAGTGGATTTCATGCGATTTGAGCACGGTGCTCAGATTTGAGCATGAGATTATACTTAAGTTTTTTCGAGAAACCGGGGCCAGGGCCTGGTTCAAGTCTCGTGCATTTGTTACCACTATAGTCCGGTAATGGTATTATGGCACATGTTTACAAAATTAGTATACAGAACTTTAGCTGTTCGACACCCCAAACAGTTATTCAAATAAAAACAGCTTTATATGACTTTTTTATTCAGATTCCTCCCCAAAGAAAGATATAGTTTGAAGATGTGTTCTGCATAGAGAGACCTCCGATCAACATCCAAATAACAATATAAATGCTGCTTTGTGCAGTTTCAGCCGCGGCCTTAGGCTATCGCAGTTGGTAGCGCATCTGAATCTCATTCAAGAGGTCCCGGATTCGATACCCGGCCGCGGCAAATACCCTTTCTGACAAAATTGTCACCAACCAATGGGTTTGAAATCGTTAACCTAAGTGGGCGAGCAGCTGGAGGCTCGGTAAGGGTATTGTGGTAGTACTGGTTTAAGAAACAACAGGAATCCATGGTTAGGTGCTCCAGCCGCCGCGATCTGACCCTGGCAGTTGAAAACGGCGTAAACCCCCAATGAACTCAAACTTGTGCAGTTTCAAAACTGCTCAAAACGGGTTCCGTAACATTTGAGTTTTAAAACTGCTTACGACTTGTGTATCTCAAGAGATGACCTAACAGAGCATCCCTAGCTAATAGGAACACATACATAGATGCAAATAACAAAATATCAAACTCCAAAATCCTTCAATTTTGTAGGTCTATGTGTAAAACACCCGCAAAATTCGAACCAAAACATGCAAAATTGTATTGACAATTTAGACAGCTTATCCTTTCGTACATTGGTAGTTTGTAAACATGTGACTAAATATCATGACTGCACTATACTAATCAGTGGAATGCATCATTTGCTGAACTAGGCCATGTTTGCATATGCGGACCTATATAAATTTTATTGATGATTTCATCAACTATGCTGGCTTTTCACTAAATTCACCAGGAGAATAATTTATTCCAAGGAATTTTCTACGGCGGGAAAAGAGCTAGATGCTTTGTATAAAAACTAAAAAATTTGGAGATGAGGTCATACAAAATCTTTTAGAAAATTGTTTTTTGATGAGTAATATATAATATTCTGGTTTGTACATGATGAGGAATTATTAGACATTATTTTTGGGGACAATTTGGCTCGAATACAACAAAGCTGGGTGTATATGGCCTCTTTAAGTTAGGATACACCCCATTTTTAAACAAAAATCTTAAAATTCTTAGAAAATTATTTCCAGAATAGATTTTTAAAAAATATTTCGGGAATAACGCCTTAATAAAGAATACTAACTTCATACCAAATTTCATGAAATTCCGAGCGTGGGCACAACCCTATGGGAATTTCTAATAGGGTGAGACCCCCCCCCCCCCCCCTTTGTTTAAGATTTTCTGAAATTGTTGTAACACGTTATTAAACACCGCGAAAACGTTCAAGGAGAAACAAATATCAACATGGATCTTGAACAAATTGCGTGTTTAAGGTAGTCTATCCCGAATGAGATTCGCGTGACGTCGAAATTATTCGGACAACGTCGTAAACATTCGGCGGTGGAACTTTCCGTCGCCGAATGTTTACAAACGCGCCCGAATAAGTTCGGATACGTAACGACACCGCTCGACAAAAATCCTATGTTTTATGAATCTCAAAATGGTCACATTACGGGTATTCTACCTTAAGTAGGCTGGACTGTATCCATGTTGATCTCAAATGCCATACAGATTTTGAGACCACAGCTCATTTATAATGTTTCAGGAACTGTTTCTATTATGTTTATTAATCTGAAAAAATCCACAACTTTTACTCAGGAAAGTTCGACACAATTAATCGAACAGCAGCTTTTACCCTTTTCCCAAATAGACCCACATTTTGACGTCCTTAATTAAAGGGACCCATGTTAGGTTGTCAAATGCTCAATTGGTAAAAAATATGTTAAGAAAAAGTGTATGGATTGGTAAACCAGCATGGAAAGAACTTTTCTGTCCATGAAAAATTCGAATGAAATTCATTTAGTTCTAAATCAAGACTAATATTTTCATTAAATAAATGGTCTTTATAAATAGTGAAAACCCGACAGAATCCTTTCTTTTCTGGTCCTAGATAATGCAATGAACGACGCAATGTTTACTGTTACCATGTTGTCCTAATCCCTGAAATATCTAGCATGGGCCCATTTAATAAGAAACGTGTGCGAAAAAAGCTAATTTTCTTATGTCTCAAATAGAAAACATGAAAAAGTGGAAATACTTTGAGCAAAAAAAGAAGAAATTCTTTATAAACAAGAAAGATTCTTCCTTCCGTCTCAGTAGTTTCTTTGTTATAGCTCATGATAAATGACCTGGCAGAGCAGCCCATGCTAATCGAATGAGATGCTCTGCCAGGTCATTTATCGTGAGGTATACATCGTACACAAATCCTAATGTTATCAAAATCCATTTTGTTTTCTTCATCCGTTTACAAAATGGAATAGTTTGTTTGGGAAGAGGTTAACTATGTTCATGGGGATCTTCTTGTTGAGAAATAAAAGTACATTATGTACACAAAATATTGTTATGTTTTCTTTTGTCTTCCATTTTTAGCTCCACTGGCCGAAGGCCACAGCCGAAGGCCAGCGAGCTATTGTCATGGCGTTGTGTCCGGCGTGCGTCCGTGTGTCAATGCGTCCGTGCGTCTGTGCGTCCGTTAGCCTTTTCTTTAAAAATCTTCTCCTCTAAAACCAATGGACCAATTTTGACTTAACTTTACAGGAATGTTCCTTTGGGTGACCCTTTACTTAAGGACAGATCCTCCATTTATTTCCAAAAGTAAGATTTTTTTTATCTTTTCTGTACTGATATTTAAATATATGTGAAGTACTGACTAAATGACTTAAAAACTATAGGTCACCAAGCGAATTAAAAAGTTATTGAATTTCAAGGGAGACTACTCTTGTCTAAAATTGTAAAAATGAGGTGTCACATAAATTATTAATACCCACAAAAAAGGTGTTCGAAATGACTAGGATTACATAAATAAGTCTTTATTGTGTTCAATATGTTTTATTCTGTCTAAATAAGTATCAATTTGGGGAAATTTAGTGATGATTTTGAAATTTTTAGTAAAACATTCTTTCAAAAGTAGCTGAAATTGCTCTTTTTTCGCAACGTTTCTGATAATAAAAAATATTCCAGATTTTTTCTTTTTTGGTATAGACATAGTGCTTGGTCATACCTACAAAAAAAAGAAATATATATCAAACCAAGCGTTTTTCTTAGTTATAAGTAAAATTTGGTTTACTTTTTACAGCTCTGTCCGAAATTGTTTCACTACTTTTATCCATTTTCTTCCTTATTACCAGCTTTAGATAATAAAACGTGTCATCTTTTGTGTCCATCTGAAGCGGACTATCTCATAAAGACACCACGTTGCTTTTGTTGCTTCGTTTCCTATCGCTAACGCCACATTTTGAACGCATAATAGAAAGCGAAATGTACGATCCGAGTACTATTACACTTAAATTGACCAAACAGAGAAAATTGAAATAACCGAAAATGGTCTTGTCATTTATCAACCAAACATTAACTAAATGTAAGAAATACATTTGCTGAAAAAGGCCAATTATTAAAACAGCTTTACTTCGTTATTTAGGATATGCGCAGTAAGTTGCGCAGTAACAATTGGAGGATCTGTCCTTAACTTGTTCAAAGAATTTTGATTTGTCCATAAATGTGGGCGTGGCAGGGCGGGACTTATCAGACTTAGGGAAATCACAAAATAATTCATTAAAAATCAACCATTTGGCCAAATTTGACCAAACTTGGCAGAAATGTACCTTGGGTGACTATTTACCTAAATAATGGGCGAAATTCTGATTCGTCTATAAATGTGGGCGTGGCAGGAAGGGGCTTATCAGACTTAATGAAAAATTCTTAAAACATCTTCTCCTCTCAAACCAGGGGGCCAATTTTGACCAAACTGTGCAAGAATGTTTCTTATGTGACCCTTTACTTGAATTGTTCAAAGAATTTTGATTGGTCCATAAATGTGGGCGTGGCAGGGCGGGGCTGCTCAGACTTAGAGAAATCACAAAATAATTCTTTAAAAATCCACCATTTGGCCAAATTTGACCAAACTTGGCAGAAATGTACCTTGGGCATCCTCGGAAACCCCGCGGTCATAGCTACGCTACATGACCCCTTGGGCACTTGACGCGGAAAACTTTGAATTAATCGCCGAAAATCGATACGAAACGCGTGAGCGCAAGACCCAATCAAATAACGGCTCTCATAAGTCAATAAGTTGTCAATTACAACCAAGATAGCTGTGCTCATGATAAGTTGTAATTTGTGCTACACCGAAATAAAAATTACAGATCGCTGACATCTTATAAGGCTTTAAAACAGAAAGATAGAGAGAGTTTCTTTTAAAAGTCTTTCAATTTTTTTCACACGCTATACGATAGTATCATCCTTATTGACAACTTACCCGAAGCGATTTGCCAATCTCCTTCGCAGTTATCTAATCCTGAATCAGGATTTAATTACGTATCTCTGACGTCATCACTGTTTAGAGGTTGGCGATTTGTATCGGCCAGTTTGATTGGTCTACACGCCCATCATGAAATGATGATGGAACCAATGAAACGGCTGCATTTGGGAGCGGCTAATACAAAGTTTTCCTAGCCGATTGCCCCAGGGGTCATGTAGCGTAGCTATGACCGCGGGGTTTCCGAGGATGTACCTTGGGTGACTATTTAACTTAAATTATGGGTAAAATTCTAATTTGTCCATAAATGTGGACGTGGCAGGGCGGGGCTTATCAGACTGAATGAAATCACAAAATAATTCTTTAAAAATCTTCTCCTCTCAAACCAGGGGGCCAATTTTGACCAAACTGTGCAAGAATGTTTCTTATGTGACCCTTTACTTGAATTGTTCAAAGAATTTTGATTGGTCCATAAATGTGGGCGTGGCAGGGCGGGGCTTATCAGACTCATAGAAATCACAAAATAATTCTTTAAAAATCAACCATTGGGCCAATTTTGACCAAACTAGACAGGAATGTTCCTTGGGTGTTCCTTTAGTTAACTTTTCCGTAAAACTTTGATTGGTCCACAAATGTGGGTATGGCAGGGCGGGGCTTTTCAGAGAAATCACAAAATAATTCTTTAAAAATCAACCAAGGGGACTATTTTGACCAAATTTGGCAGAAATTTGCCTTAGATTACTGTTTAATTAAATTGTCTTTGACATTTTTATTGGTCCATAAATGCAGGGTGGGGCTTATCAGAATTGGAGATATCACAAAATATTTTTTTATAAATCAACCAATGGGCCAATTTAGACCAATTGTGGCAATAATGTTCCATGGGTGGCCCTTTACTTAATTTTTTGTGAAATTTTGATTGGTCCGTTAATGTGGGCATGGCATGGCAGCACTTATCAGAATGGGAGAAATCATGAAATAATTCTTGAAAACAACCATTGGGTCAATTTAGTACAAACTTGGCAGAATTTTCCTTGGGTAGTCCTTTACATACATAGTTAGTGAAATTTTGATTGGTCTATAAATGTGGCTTTGGCAGGCCAGGGCTTATCAGAATTGGACAAACCATGAAATAATTGTACGAAAATAAACCAATGGGCCAATTCAGACCAAACTTGGCAGAAATGCTCCTTGGAAGACCGTTTTTCAAGATTTGGCAGTGTGAGGCTTACAAGAACTCGTGATATCATTCTTTTCTTTTAGCCAGTGGAGCGATTCAGGCACTCTTGGGCCTCTTGTTTATTATCTCCAATTTGTCCCTTGGCCCTATCACAAGCAAGACCTGGTTCTGATTCAGAAGTGTCTTTGAGAACAAGTTCGAGAAAAAAAAATTAGGCAAAAGAATAAATGCTGAAAATCGGCATTTTCTCCTTTGCCTAACTATTTTCCATGCTATATTGCGCACAAATTCAATCTTCGTCAACACCCTTTTTTCGGATTCCAGCAGCTTTTGAATTATACCACCCTAAAATTGAGTCCTTTGGGAAAGGATTAAGGCCCGGATACACACAACTGTACTTCCACATCACGTCTAGAAATGCTCAAATATTTGTGTGTGACCGGGCCCTGCTTTCTCGAAAAAACTTTTAAAAAAAGTACATTTACTCATGAGTACATGCACAACTTCAATGATATACTCCCCAACGTTGAAGGGTATTCGATTGAAGTTCACGTGGATTTCGAATAATTTTAGTACGGTGCTCATATTTGAGTCTGAGAACGTACTTAAGGTTTTTCGAGAATCCGAGACCAGGGGACGTATTCATCTACATTTCTAAATCGATTGTATAAAGTAGAATTACATACCAAGCCATCTGATTGGACGAGACATATGTCTTGACCAACCGGGTTGATTGTTGTGTGATTTTAAAGGTATTCCTTGATTAAGACTGGTTGGTGAATACTGCCCTGTGTAATTACGTAACATTGGCGTGCGGAGAAGTCTATTCTAATTTAATACACCCTTTCGTACCATGTAATTAACCGTACCATATTTCCCCTGGAAGCATTTAGCGCATGTTCTTAGCCTAGAATGTTTACCAACCATAGTACTGCTTCGTATGAATTAACTTATACCCGACGTAGTATCAAGGGTGGCACATATATACAGTCGAAACTGTCGTATGCAGCCAGCCAAGGGACAGACCAAAATTGGCAACATACGAATATTGGCTGCTTAACACAGAATAGAAAATTCTTAAGCATAGATGACTTTCATTGGTCATGATGTAAGTAAATGTCTATTTGTATGACTGGTCCCATTAATGTGCTGAAAAGGCAGGTGTTAAAGTAGAAAGGGTACAAGTTTATGACCTATAACCGGTTATCATACCTTGTCATGGTCTATGTACATGATTAGCTTAATGCATTATCAATTTCTCACACCTTGCCTGCCACCAATTAGTTGTGAATGTCTGCTTAAGGGGATATATATGTAAAGAGCAATTAGGACAGTTAAAGCTGGCCACTGACCACATACGGCAGGCTATTGTTATTCACAGTTACTTTAAAGTGTAAAATTGCTTGGGGGACCGGGACTCGCTGCATACGACAGATTTGCTGCTATTCACAGGTGTCCGCTAACACAGTTTCGACTGTACTCTTTATTTCACTTTTTGGGATGTCGAAAAGCCAACAGGTCATTTGATGAGTTTACTTCTCAATACTTTGGTTAATATAAGCATGTACACATTTCCGCAATGCCTTCCGAAAAAGTATGCAGAATAACCATTAAGCTCGCACATGAGCCAAAATTCTTCTGTATAAAATGGTACGATTAAGAAGGTCATATGGAGACGGGACCTTGGTTTAAAGTCTCATCCGAAAGACTGGAGTAGTAGCAGATCGATTTGATTTATTGGGGTTCCACGCCGGTTTCAACTGCAATGGTCATATCCCGGTGGCTGGATCGTCTAACCGTGGAATCCAGAGCCGCGTTCCTTAGAGGTAGATTTCTTGAGTTATCTTGAGATTTCTTAAGATGTTTTAGGATAAAGCGCTCTTTTTAGCAAGATTTTTAAGACGATCATTGCGAGCTGCTCTATATTTCTTTCGGAACCCCTCGGTAAATTCTGTAGAATCTATATGGGAGAGAATTGACCGAGTGTTTCCGAATGCTCCATGATTCATAAACCGCGGAGTTCCGAATGTCCCAAACTTCATACAAATGACGTCATGATGACGTCATTTGTATGAAGTATGGAACATTCGGAACACTTCGCTTATAATCTCGGTCTCGAAGACGCTGTATCAAAAATATCTTAAGAAATCTTAAAAAAATCTCGCTCTAAAGAACGCGCATCTGATGTTTCTCTCACCAGTATTACCACACTATCCAACCTCCAACTGCTCTCTCACATTGATGATTCACACCCATTGGTGAGAGAGAAATGACTTTTGTCAAATGTCAGATTCGATACTGGCCGAGCCAAAGTACTACCTAACGACTCCTAGATAGACAGACTGAGTTATCCGGGCTTTTACTTTTTTTCTATTGTACAACGACTCGGAAGCAAATATTTGACTGGGGTTACTCTTATATGAAACCACATTTCCCACATTAACTTATTTTTCACTTTCTGCAAGTTTGGGGGGTATTATCTCGATAACCCATTTTATGGGCCTCTGAGAATGTTAACGACAAAAAAACGTGAATTGACGCTATTATTGCATAAAATATGAAGAATTTGCAAAGAAATGTAATAAGATAAGACGAATAAAAAACTTTGTGAAAACTTAGCCATATTTACATTTATTTGCTGAGACCAGCTATTATTTAAGCTTAAAAAACATTTCTGCCTTTCTGTACGAAGAAAAATCAGAAAATGTATTTTGTTATTTATTCCACAATTTGTCATAGGTTTTCGTGCATCCAAGGGCCCATAACTCATTTTCCCGACTAGCTATCAAAAATCCCTCATAATTTTGCAATGACGAATTATTGACAAGTTTGCACCTAAAATATTATTCCAATGTGTCGCTTGATAAAAACGTGTTGATGTTTTTCCCAAAGTTGGGAGATGAAAATATACAAAAAATTGAAAAATTACATAAAATGCCAAATATTTTAATATTTAACATAAGCAGGCCACTGAATTTCATGTCATATTAACATGGGCTCATATACAAAACGTATTTTTTTTTTTTTTTTTAATTCGCCAATTATTAACATTTAGATAAAATGTATATTGAACTTGTTTGTAATATTTGAACAAATATTGTGCCCAAGTGGGCATATCGCTGCTTTTCAACGAATACCTCGTAACTGCAGCTTAAAACAAGCTGCAGTTACAAGGTTTTCGTTGTGGTAGCCTATTCACCGCTATGAAAAATGACAGGAACAAATGGTTAGATGATCAAGCCTCCCTGATATGACCATAGCAGTTGAAAGAGGCGTTAACCCATTACCACACAATGACTCTTATTGACTCCCCACAAAATAATGGCCATGGAAAACATCGTGGAAAATGAAGAAATTGCTTGTGACAAGCAATTTCTTCATTTCCCACAATGTTTTCCATCCAAAAAGACCTAAAATTCCAAATTCCATTCACTTGAAATTGTCGTCTACAGGATCTTTCAATCTGGACCGCCCTAAAATTTATCGTTTGGTAATGGGTTAAACCCAAAATCAAGCAATTAATCAAATATCATTGTTGAACGGTTTTGCCATCAGCAACAGTTACTACTGTTATAAAAAGGGAGGCTACTGTTGGCTTTTCAGTTTGTTCTCTATTTTTCTAGTTACTTCCCTTTATCCATCAATCTCTGTATAAATTTCACTCGAGTCGAGTCGAGAAAGCTCCGTAGATAGCGCCGGAGTCTGTCAATCCAGGGATCGTAGGCTTGAACCCCGGATCGGCACGTGTATTTTTCCACGCTAAAATGGAGACACTGAAAATGGTGGCCACGTGTACTGCCTCCACCCAAACACGTCAAATAAAAAGAAAGAAAGATGGGTTCTGGCATAAAAAATAAGAAAACGTGTCAATCAAAAGCATCCAGTGGAAATCTTAGCTCAAAATCGTTCATGCAGAGAGCAATAAATCACTAGAAAAAAGGGGGACACAATGTTTTTATTTTCGCCCCCCCCCCCCTATAACCCGGAAGGACTTCTCTGAGTGACCATTTAATACTCCTTTTTTATCATGGGTGCAAGAATATCCAGTTTGTTTAAAATGAAAGGTGAACGTAGGCTATTTATATAAAAATCTCATATTTTCAGCTAGGTGATTACTTATCCAGGGGCCGTACTCGCTGACAATTCTAAATTGATTGTCTAAATCTTAATTAGGCTACATTACAAGCCATCTGATTGGAAGAAACAACTATTGTGTCCAATCGGATGGATTGTTACAACACATGATTGTATTTCTAAATGTACACTTGGAGTTAGACTAGTTGGTGAAAACTACCCCAGGACATGTTTGGGAAATGTTGACGCCCTGTCACTGAACTATCGGGTAAAATCGATGGGTATAGGACAATAGGCCTGTCCCACCTTACCGAATAGTGGCACCGACTTCGTACCGAATGTCAAGTGCGAAATTCGCAGTGTTCGTTGTCATTTTATTCGGTGAACTTTGGTTTTCAACGATTGTGTACCGACCATTCACCGAACACGTAACGAACCTGTAGCGAATGTGTCGAACAGCTAACGTTGTTTCTCCGAAATATCCCCCAATTCGTGCCCAAGCACCAACGAACCCCTACCGTTTGAGTAACGAATATAACGTCATATTCGGAATGGCATCGTCAGGATCGGTGTGTTTCGTTATAGGCCTGTCCCACCTTACCGAACATTGGCAGCGAATTCATACCGAATGTCAAGTGCGAAATTCGCAGTGTTCGTTGTCATTTTATTCGGTGAATTTTGGTTTTCAACGATTTTGTACCGACCATACACCGAACACGTAACGAACTTGTAGCGAATGTGTCGAACAGCCAACGTTGTTTCTCCGAAATATCCCCCAATTTGTTCCCAAACATCAACGAACCCCTACCGTGTGAGTAACGAATTTAAAGTCATATTCGGAATGGCATCGTCAGGTTCGGTGTGTTTCGTTAGCGGTTCGTTTAACCTTTTCGGCCAGATCGGTAAAGAAACGCACCTCTATCGGAGTGCAAACGCTAGTCATTCGGTGAGATCATAACGAACATACCGAACAGGAATTCGTCTGCGAATCATTACCGACACCGAAACGAAAGTAACGAATGCTAGACGTGCGCCTACCGATCCCTCTGCGAACGATTACCGAACTCATTCCGAAATTTTGATTCGCTGCATTCGTTGAAAAAGTTTGTGCATACTCAAAAACCCTTTTAGGCGTCTGCGAACACCGCGTAATGTCGACGAAAAGCATCGAATGGCACCGTAAACATACCGAACACAAACCGTTTGTGGAACGAACCTTTAACGAATACACCGAATTAAGTTCGGTACGCATTCGGTATTAAAATTCGGTTAGGTGGGACAGGCCTATTAGCGGTTCGTTTAACCTTTTCGGCTAGATCGGTAAAGAAACGCACCTTTATCGGAGAGCAAACGCTAGTCATTCGGTGAGATCATAACGAACATACCGAACAGGAATTCGACTGCGAATTATTACCGACACCAAAACGAAAGTAACGAATGCCAGACGCAAGCCTACCGATCCCTCTGCGAACGATTATCGAACTCATTCCGAAATTTTGATTCGCTGCATTCGTTGAAAAATTTTGTGCATGCTCAAAAACTTTTTTAGGCGTCTGCGAACACCGCGTAATGTCAACGAAAAGCACAGAATGGCACCGTAAACATTCCGAACACAAACCGTTTGTGGAACGAATCTTTAACGAATACACCGAATTAAGTTCGGTACGCATTCGGTGTAAAAATTCGGTTAGGTGGGACAGGCCTATTAGGAAGGGTACTTATTCTTTCGTTCAGCTGTCGCGTATTCACGGTGGGGATTGTGCATGCTGGGATGGATAACGAATACGGACAAAAATAATCTCGAATCTGGTCAAATATTTTGCAATAACTCCTTTATTTCTTTGTCGATTTTCAAAAGGTTAGTTGCATATACCCCGCCTTGAAAATCTCTTTCCTCAGATACGTGGATTATTTGTGGTATCCTTTTAATTTTTCAAAAAAAATGATCCCAACTGACCAGAAAACGAAATGATAACGACTACGGCAAAATAAGCCATGCATCAGGTAGGAAGTTGTGCAATAATTTTCTTATTTCTGTGTCAATTTTCAAGTGGTTTGTTGCATGTACCCCACCTTTCTGAGTGCTTTACTTATGTGTATTACTTATTTGAAAACTCCCCATTCTTTTGCCAAAAATTTATCCCAACTGACCTGAAAAATGAGTAGAATTTTTTGTCGTTTTTCTGGTCGGTTGAGATCAATTTTCGCAAAAAGTACACAAATGTTTCGTGTAAGGCATACACTGAACAGATGTTCTAAACCGCCACTTTTCAGAACAGATTTTTTTGGTATAAATGAAAAACGAAAAACTCTTTTGAAATAATGTTTTGCACATTAGATTTTGTGATCACTAGCTATCGATTTAACACAATAAAGTCAAAATCTAAACAAAAGCTTTTTGCGTGAAGAGGCTTTTACATAAAACGGTTTTGCACGTGGCGCACGATGTGATGAGTTAAATTGCACAACGTTTACTCAAGCATTAGTTCATATTGATCCAACATACCGATTTTGCAAAGAAAAGGTAACTCAATGGACCGAATGTCCTTCAGTGATATGGGTCGTACTGTGGGGCTTATCGAAAGAGACGTCAATATGAATAAGGCATGTACCCTTTTCAGTGATGTGTGCATGTTTCAAAAGGGTGCTCATGATACTGCCAAATGCATTAACTGTTTACAGATTGCATTCTGTATTGCGAATCTTATGGACATCAAACCGTGTGAAAGTGCACCAGAGAGCATGGCCCTCAGAGTCCACCATAAAAACATTATTAGTTCACTTGTACATTTTCTGATAGATGACATGTCTCTTGCACGAATTTAGCATGTCAGTAATGGATGTTTGACGCATGTAAGCTAAAAGAGAGGATTTAAAGTTTTGTTTACAAACTGCATTTTAGTGTTCTTTTAGCACGTATTATATTCCGTAGAACACCATAAAGCATTCAAAGGTAATGATATGCCGACATTGTTGTTAAATACATCTGTTGTTTTCCTGTTGCTTCTTTCTAACGAGTTATATGACCCCAAAAACCATGTCAAAGTGCACCAAAGATTATGACCCGTACAATCTACCATACACATTATAATCATTCCACAGGTACATCTATTGTCGAAAGACATGACTTATGAATCAGTTATGCATATCTTTAACAGATCCTTGGATTTCTTGTTCTTTTTATAGCCCGTATTGTATTCCGTAGAACACCATAAAATCATTCAAAAGTGAAAACTGACCGATATTTTAGTTAAAAGTGAACAAAATAATATCACTCACATTTGATGCGTAGATCAATTCAAATCAGAGAAATGCTCCGATGTAATCACAAGACGTTACAATAAGTTTTGGCACAAACACCAGGCAACCGGAAGTGTGGCATACATACCTAGGCTATTGAGACGTCTGGAATGACACATGAGTACTTCCTAGATGGCTACAACTCAATGAAGGCTCGTTGTAAATCAGAGTTATTGACGCAGAGGGATATCACATCCCTTACTTACAGTTTACCTTTCTGATGTGAAAATGTAGACGTGACAGTGACCCTTTTCAATATGCAATTTAGTCATGTTATTGTCAAAGGGCCTTGATGAAATTTTGGCGTCTTCTGTAGAAATGGTTAATCTTTCTTATTTGAAAATTTCAAGCCCCTGCCTAAAATACTAATGGAGTTATGTAAAGTTACTTGCCAGGGCGGTTTAGAAGATCTGTTCAGTGTACATCAGTGGAAAGAGCTCAGTAAGGCGGGGTACTACATGCAACAAACCGTTTTTAAATTGACGCAGAAATAAGGAAGTTATTGCAAAATGTCTTACCTGAAGCGAGGCATTTGTCCGTAGATTTACCCATCCCAGCATGCACAATCGCCACCGTGGTATTGTTCCTTCCCAACGAGCATGATGTATGTATTCTCAACTCATCATGCATGAAGTCGCCTGTACATGTAAACTGGTGTCAGTCTAATAAGAATGCATAACACCATTTTTATTAACAATAACAAAAATGTGTTCGCTTTTCTTATAAACCTCGTAACTGCAGCTTAAACTAGCTGCGGTTACGAGGTTTTTATTGAAAAGCGACGATACAATATTGTAAAAAGGAAAATTGTTTTCCTGGGATATCTTGAATTTTACAGAATGTCGGGGTTTTTTTTTTGTTTTTGTTTTTATTTTCTATAGTCGCCTTTCTTCGAAAAACTCGTAACTGCAGCTTACAACAAGCTGCATTTACGAGGTTTCTGAAGAAAAACAACTATAGATACATGTATATTGGTTCTGTGTTAGGCCCTTTTCGTCGTTGGTCACATTGCTCGCTGTAGGCAACAGTCAACGAACGGGTAATCACCCTTGTTCCGTCTACCCAATACAATGTCCGTTTCATCATTTGCCAACAAGATGTAAGACGAGATTTGATTCAACCCTTTTCAAACCATACATTTTTGGGAAGTCACATTTTAAGGGTAAGGGCTAAGGATTCCACCGGTAGTTTGCGTTGAAAGAATACAATTTTCATAATTTTAAGGTCTCCAACCCCTCAAAAGCACCGAAGAGCCAGAGGCGAAATTTGAAAAGGGCAAATAATTCCTGAACTGTGTTACATTTCCATTCCAAATACAAACATAAGCACTTTATGGACCATACTTATGACAAAAATGTCGAAAAGTACCTCCCTTGCATATGAATATAGAGTAAAATAATATTTGTTAATTATTTTCTTCTTCAAGCATAATCTTGATATCTTGCACGGTGAATCAATTTATGTGAAGTGTATTTACAAGTGTGTATAATATGATGCATTTCCAATGGCTAGAAAGTGGTGATTTTTTCAGGATCTGTAAACCTTAACTGAAAAGACGGCAAAATGCATACATAGGCCTAGAATTCAGACAGAACTTCAGAAATAACGCTTCTTTTTACACGATATTCTATAGTCCAGTCAAGATATCAATGACACGTGTTTACAATTTTTTTAAACCCTTTCACCAAGGTGAAAAGCGTTTTTAATTTCAGAAATAAAATCTGTGTTGATTTTAATCTGACAGGCGTTGGGCTCTTGCAATGTTAGAACGATTAAAATTGTTTTGAGATCGATATTGTGTTGTTTGCGTAGGTAAATTTTGTAAACAAGTACCATCATTTCGTGATCTAACTTTAGAGTCGCTACTTATTTACATTCTGTGCTCAAATTCCGGCGTTGTACTTGCTTCAAGCAACTTTTACAAAATTGTACAAGATGGCCACCTTACACTTCCGAG
Organism: Fragum sueziense; assembly: GCA_963680895.1. NCBI lineage: Eukaryota > Metazoa > Mollusca > Bivalvia > Cardiida > Cardiidae > Fragum > Fragum sueziense. Next base: position 48,617,318 of record OY804594.1, read on the forward strand.
GGATGTTGAGAGCCCGATATCACCTGAGGGGTTGCGATTGCAGCTGTCTATCTTATTTACTAGTCTAGCTCCTAGGTCGTGAAGATATTGGTGTGAATTTACCACGCCCAGCTTATTCCTGGCATTTTTCCACCTCTCCCTCAAAATTGAAAAAGATTGAAGATTTTTTGAAATTCTTAGTCACGTGATTATCCATCGTGTTTCATTGGGGACAAGATAGCGAAACGGAAGCCAGCCTGCTCGTCCTCATGATTACATTATGTTGGTTTCTAGATAATAAAAATAGGATTTTCCGGGAAATTTCTCGATTGATTCCGTCTGTGGTTGATAAGAAAACAACTAACGGTTGATGAACGAATTGTTCCTATTTTCAAAAGACCTCATTCTATTTTGTCAGTCTTCAATACTAAAAAGGTTATTTTAGCAAAAAAAAAGAAAGAAAGAAAGAAATCTCGAAGGTGCGCATTTGAACCCTTTCCAAACAATGTCTGTTTTTGAAGTCCCTGGTTGAAAAGACTTGGGAAAACCTTGAACCACAAGAAGAAAATGCTAAATTGTGGAGTTTTTGCCATTGTTTATGCCACACTTAACTTCGAAAAGGAACTGTGAGCGGGTTTTATATTTGCTGATGAAAACAATAGCATAGACTTCACATGTCGCAAAGACAAAAACACATCATAGCCGTGTACGTCTACATACTTGGACATCTTTCATATAGGAACAGCTTTATTCCTTGTCGCTCAGATAAGGGATAGTAACTTTTTTTTACGGCATGTGACAAACACACATTTTTAATGTTTTTCGTCGACTACGTTCAAAATATGTCGTAAATACAGCTTGAACTAGCTTTAGTTACGTCGTTTTGGAACGTGACCAACGTTTTGCTTTGTTTTTTCATCACGTGCACGTCAGTGTAATTCTAGAAAGGTTACTATGTAATATTTTCTATTTGAGACTGAGAATCAAAGTACTTTAGATCTTTTCCTGGAGAATAGGAGTGTTTTGTGAGAAAAAATAGGGAACGATTTTTTAAAGTAAACAGTGACGTAATATCGGACAAACAATGGTATTTCGTAGGTGTTGTTATAAAAAATCTCGAAACTACGGCTTGAATCAAGCCGTACGTAGTTAAGAGATTTTATAACGACACTGACAGTTTATCAAAACATAACGGAAAATCCAGGCTATTTTTAGAACAAAATTCCTTGCTATTATGAGCCTTGATCTAGAAAATGGTCCCTTATGAAAATTTAGGCCAACATGGATCCAGATCAGCCTGTGCATACGCACATTCTGATCAAGATCCATCTTGTTGTGATGACTTCTTCATTATCTGGCACAACTCGAGGTTGATTGAATGGACTTTTACATAAAATGCATTTGACCAAAGTCTGATCTCGAAACATGTTTTTCTAAAATGCCTTTTTTTCTGAAAGACCTTTTTTCAGAGATATCTGTTTTTTTTTTTTTTTTTTTTTTTTTTTTTTTTTTTTTTTTTTTTTTATCATGTATGTCAAAGTCGTCAGAAAACTGACAATTTTGCTTGTCGTCAATAACTTTTTTATCTACTGCTGTTTAAAATATCCATTACATCCAGCAAATCCCTAACGTTTTTCCACCTTCTCTTCTTCAAACAAAATTCAAATCGGTTGCGTCTTTACTGAATTATTGAATTGTTGTTGTTGTTGTTGTTGTTGCTGCTGTTGTTGTTGTGGTGGTGGTGGTGGTGGTGGTGGTGGTGGTGTCGCGTGATTTTCCTGTCATGGTACAGGTTACATGAGAACCGAACGGAAGAAAGATCGAATAGACACATACAGATAGACAGACAGAGGTAAACAAACTGGTATTTAAAGTGTCATTTATTCTGGAATGTTTCAAAAGTTGTTACTTTTCCCAAACAAGACCTGCTTTTGATGTTCCTTATAGACTGATATGGAAAAGTTTGTGGCATGAGAAGAAAATGCTGATAACCAGCATTTTCTCATTTTGTATCAACATTTTCTGTTTTGTGTTGTACACAAATCCTTTCCTTTTTATACGTCGCCGGAGGCGGACGTATATTGGCATCATCTTCCCCGTCTGTCTGTCCGTCCATCCGTCTGTCCGTCCGTCCATCCGTACGTACGTCCACTTTTCTTGTCAACGCAACTCCTCCTAAGTTTCTGGTTGGATTTTCATGAAACTTGGTCAATGTTATCACCTTCATCGGTAGATGTGCATGAAGTAAGGATTTAAGGTTCATTGATTTTGCCTGAATTATGCCCCTTTAAATTTTAGTCTCTGGAGCTTATTGAAATTGCAGCCTTGTCAACGCAACTCCGCCTAAGTTCCTGGTTGGATCTTAATGAAACTTGGTGGATCTTATCACCTTAACTGGTAGATATGCATGAAGTTAGGATTTTATGGTTCATTGATTATTGCAAGAGTTATGCCCCTTAAAACTTCTGGTGCTTATTGAAATTGCAGCCTTGTCAACGCAACTCCTTCTAAGTTCCTGGTTGGATCTTAATGAAACTTGGTAGATCTTATCACCTCATTGGTAGATGTGCATGAAGTTAGGATTTTAAGGTTCATTAATTTTTGCAAGAGTTCCTCTGAAACAGCTTTTAATCGGATCACTCAATGCTGCCGTTTGGGAAGGGCTGATGTCACGTACTAAGCGATAAAGAAGATTATTATTAATTCAGACGATACAGAAAATCACCCTGTCGTCTGCCAATATTTCTGTTCGTCTGCCAAAGTTTTCTACGTCTGCTCTTGTATAACCCAGGAATAGGAATTCAGGAAATTCTGTTGATAATGTTTCCAACCTTACTGCTGTCAGTATCTTTTCCCGATCCACAAAAGTATCGTTTTTTTTTGTTGTTGTTGTTGGTGGTGGTGGTGGAAGTGTTGCTGTTATTGAGTTTCAAACAAACTATAGTAACGCCGGCCAGATTCTTTTTATTTCCTGTTTTGTCAATACTTTCTTAATCAACTTTTGGTGTCACCAGCTGGAAATTTCAAATTTGTTTTTTGTTAAACGGTTAAATAGTATTTTTTTTTCTGCTGTAGCTGGTCCATTGAGTTCAACCATTCTCAGTTTGAGTCTGAAAAATGTTATTTGAGATTAGAAAGCAATTAGGAAATATCGTGCTGGTAGAATTAGGAAGAAAATGAAGAAATATCACAAAAATGTATCATTTACAAAGGGCACTTAGTACTTGATAGCACTACAAGGAAACTAAGCATTAATTTCTACAAACGAGTATTTTCTTATTTAAAAAACATCTGGTGACAGGTTTGTTTAAGTGATGTGGTATTTTAAAATTGGCGAAGTCGCACCAGGGTCAACTCGAAAAGGAGAATGAAAAGAAGAAATTTTAAGTGTTATGTATGACAACAATTTAACATTCCTCGAACCTGCAGGGTATATGAGTATCATTTTTAGTATGATAGTACTCATCTCAACACCCACCCCCATCCCTGTGACCCAGGAAATCCTTCTTACCAGAGAAGCGTATGGTCAAGTAACACAACGTACACGTAAGCTGGGTCAAGGGGGAAATATACGCCAGCCCATTTAGAAGATTTTTTTTTTATTTTGGCAGAACATTACGCATTTAAAGTTCTTTCAATAATGCGCATGCGTAATACAGACAAACCCAAAGATGTCATACGATGACAACACCATTTGTCATTGTATTTATTGAAAATCAATTGCATATACTCTTTATTTGATTAATGAAAGTCACCCAGGAAAGACGACGTTATAAATTTTACTCTCTTTTTGTTAATGTTTCGTACTGTAACCCCTTTCCCAAACGGCAAAAAATCAGGGTGCTCTAAATGGAAGGCTGCTACAAATAACAAAATGGATTATGGTAAAGATAATATTATGATTGGTGTACAAAACAGCACAGAAAATATTGACACAAAAAAAAGAAAATGCTGGTCACCAGTTTTTTCCCTTTTCCCCCAATATTTTCTCAGTCGTTTTCTGTTAGGGACCTCAAAACCAGGTCTTGTTTGGGAAAGGGCTAATTTGATGACGTGTCCTTTTAAAAATGACGCGCCGCCTTCTACACATGGAACGTCGATGTATTTACGATAGTAGGCTAAAAAGCGTTCTAATTCTTGTCTATTGTCAAATAATTTCTATTGGGCAGTTGGGCATGAAAAAGGGGACACTGTGAGGGAATTGGTTAATTTAACGAGGTTCTTTTTTATACATGACGCGTCGCCTTCTATTCGCGGAACGTAGATATAATTTTTCGCGGAACTAGGTTACAAAACGTTTTAATTCTTGTCTTTATTCTTATCTCTGCCAAATTGTCTGGAGACACGTTACGTTGAGATGAAAATAACAACACGTGATTTGATCACGTGACCTCTTATCGGCGTCTCGAGACTTGGTTCTCGAGACTTGGTTTTTATTTTTTGTGGGTTTTTTTTTTTTTTTTAATAAAAGGATTTTTTTCTTCCGATTCGAAATAATATCCTTTGATCATCATTTAATATTTTGGTAATTCGTACACACAAAAATTTGGTGTTACTTTGACCCTTTTTTAAACGGCTAAAATTTCGGGTGGTCTAATTCAAAAGTTACTAGACACACTACAGACGATTAGATTTGTTTGCAATGTGAACTAGAAAATGTTGACGCAAAAGAAAAAAATGCTGATTATCAGCATTTTCTTCTTTTGTCTCAACGTTTCCCCAAGTCTTTTCTGTTAGGGACGTCAAAACCGGGTTTTGTTTTGGAAAGGATAATGAGCCCTGTCGGACCGTATTGTGTACAAAAACGAATATGGTACATTTGTACCATATTCGACCGAATATGGTACATTTGTACCATATTCGGACCGAATACGGTACAATTTTCGACCGAATATGGTACAAACATTGTACCATATTCGGTTGGAACAAGTTTTTCTTTGCTTGCCAAAACGTATTTGGTACATACCAAAAAAACTCATAAAATGAAAATAGCCTACGTATATGGTACATAAATTATGTATTTCTTAATAAATGAAATAGTCTGCCGATGTGTAAACTTTTTTTCAAACTCAAATACATTGTATTAACCTAATATTGGAAGTGACAAAAGTATCATCATCATCATCATCATCATCATCATCATCATCATCATCATCATCATCATCATCATCATCATCATTATCATCATCATCATCATCATCATCATCATCATCATCATCATCATCATCATCATCATCATCATCATCATCATCATCATCATCATCATCATCATCATCATCATCATCATCATCATCATCATCATCATCTTTATCATCATCATCATAGCTACAATTTGCACCAACGTCATCAATACCATAATGAAAATAATCATCATCGTCGTCATCATCAGCAGCAGCAGCAGCAGCAGCATCATCATCACCACCATCATCATAATCATCATCATCGGCGGCCGGTAATCATTGGTGTCAACATAAACATGAATTTCCGTTTCTTTTTAACCCGACAGCATTTCAACTTGAAAGACATTTACATGATACCACGCTCGCTACCTGTATGAGAAACGGCATACCGTCGTTTTCCCCAAAAAAAAAATTCGTGTAGCAGCTTGAAACAATCTACAGTTACGAGGTTTTTCTTAGAAAAGCATCGATAGACAGGCCCGTAGGAAGCAATTCCATATCGGGAGTGGGGGGTTAAAGCCCTTGTCCTGAATATTGGGGAGGGGGCTAATTTGGATTTTCCAAAAAAAATCAGTGTAAATTAAGAGATTTTGGCATTTTTTGCCAACTTTGGGGGCGGGAAAGGGGACTTAGCCCCCTCCCACAGCCCCCTGTTCCTAAGGGCCTGATAGGCTTCTATAATTTCAGAACATATAAAGTAGGAAAGGTTTAAAGTAGGATTGGTTTGGAAGAGGACATAAAAAATAATTTCGAAAGCGTGCAATACCGGATCCTTTTCGAAGAAAGTCCAATCCTCATTTATCCAAAACCGGAAGAGAATATGTTGACCTTTTAAACATTATCTTTTGACGTCAATAAAGCATTAAGAGAATAACGTCGCATTATAGAAATATTAAAGAGCACCAAAATTAATGTAATGACCCAACTTCCACAATGTTTTCTTAAGGTAGCCCGCCCCTAATGAGATTCACACGACGTCGGAATTACACGGGCGACACGTCGTAAACATTCGGCGGTGGAATGTTCCACCGCCGAATATTTACGACGTCGTCCGAATAGTTTCGGATATTTTTTAAGCAATGTTAACGACTTCGCTCGAAAAATTCTGACCACGCCCGACTATCATTAGAAATACACCAACCTTACTGGTGGTGAACTAAAACATTTTTTGCTACAACAAGGTATAGATATTTTGCGTTCAAATGTGAGCTTATAGATTTTTTTCTAATGACAATGATCTTGTTCTAAAACAGACCGGGTTTACCTTTTTTTATTGACAAACTGTTGGTGTTGTTATAAAATGTCGTAACTACGGCTTTATCGAAGCCGTAGTTACGAGGTTTTATAACAACACCGACGGAATCCATTGATTTTGAAAAAACGTCCCCCCCCCCCCCCTTTGGCCGAGTTCACCACCAGTGAACCTAACATATTTACAGACAAATATAAACTTATCCCGGTCAATTCTGGTGCACTTTAACTTTATTACATTTATTGAAATCATCGCTTGAAGATATTTGGAGTGCAACTTCTCTTGGAACCACATTATGAATTTTGAAATATTGGGTATTCATTAAGCTAGATAAAAGACGTAACTGACGTCATCACGCATGTATTCCGTTGGTTACGAAAATATATATGGCTGTTATAGTTCGTTCAAGTAAGCAAAGATCGACCCTTCATTGAAACAATTAATTCTCCATTATATCCAATACCCTCGTTATTGTTGAGTTGCTTAAAGTGACATTTCACAATTTTATTTCATTTTTTAAAGAGACATTTCACATTTATTTCATTTTTTCAAAGTACATATGTCTTGATGCACAGATTGTTTATTCTAATGCGTAGAAATGCTATCAGTTATTTGAAGTTTTTATTTATAAGCGAAAAATATGTCTTCAAAGTTGATATAGAAATGACAAATTCTATATAAATCTGAACTGTTGTCCACAACAATTTGTTTAATTTTAGCACAAAAATATATATTTCTCGTAAAGGGTTCAATATTTTGACTTGAAATTTTCAGAATTTTCGTAAGAAAACGTGCTCTTTCAGATAAAATAAAAGTAAAATTTATGTAAAAATAATTCTGAAATGTCACTTTAAATGTATGTCTTGATGCAAAGATTGTTTATTCTAATGCGTAGAAATGATATCAGTTTATTGAAGTTGTTATTTACAAGCGAAAAATACGCCTTTAAAGTTGAGACAGAAATGACCAATTCTATATAAATCTGAACTGTTGTCCACAACAATTTGTTTAATTTTAGCACAAAAATATATATATCTCGTAAACGGTTAAATATTTTGACTTGAAATTTTCAGAATTTTCATAAGAAAATATGCTCTTTCAGATAGAATAAAAGTAAAATTTATGTAAGGATAATTGTGAAATGTCACTTTAACTAATTATCTTTAACGAGATCAGAAAAATGAGTAAGCCGGGGTCTGGAAATGGGGGCAAAGTAAAAAGCGTGCTTCCGATCAGTATGTGCCTTATTACAATCTGATCAAGCTACTGTACTCTTGTAGATACAATAAGACTTGAAGAAGTTCTTTGAGAACAACATGAAACTTGATCAGACTGCGTGTATACGTAGGCTGATCAAGATCCATGTTGGTTCTCAATGCTATCAATGTCCTTTTTTCAAGATCCCAGCTAAAAACCATAATTTAAAAAAAACTTAAGCTAACGTTTATCGCCCAGTGATGAAACTGTCCCAGAGACGAATTATTATTGTGCACATAAATTTACCACAACAAAAACTTTTCTAGTGAAATATGAAAAGTGTTGGTTAGATCGCATTACGTCGCCTTACGTCGACGTCAAACCTTGTTAACGTCGTGAAACGTCTGTTGTTTTTAAAGCAGTAAGCAAGACGGAATTTGATTTGTTATTTAATGTATAAGAATAACGTCTACAAATTTACATTTAAACATTAAATTCAAATTAAAGAGTGAAGCTGTGCATTCACTCGTCATTCCGAACGTTTCGCGTTGACGTTACGGCGTGTAAATGTCATGTACTATTCAAGGTTGACACGTGCGTTGTACGTCATTTAACGTTGTTTTAACGTTGTTTGTGGTCCAACCCAGATCGAATAACAATGTCGCAACGAAACTCGGTCAGTATAGAATTGATGTTCACATCGTTACGTTATTCCATTACGTTAGGTCGAACTTTTTTTTTCTTTTTGCGATTTTATTATTCATGTAATATGATAAGCGTCTGTTGCTCGAAAATGACTTAGAAATCTATTCACGCCTGTTAACCATTGGCTGTGAACGTGCTGTTGTTGTTGTTGTTGTTGTTGTTGTTGTTGTTGTTGTTGTTGTTGTTGTTGTTGTTGTTGTTGTTGTTGTTGTTGATGATGATGATGATGATGATGATGATGATGATGATGATGATGATGATGATGATGATGATGATGATGATGATGATGATGATGATGATGATGATGATGATGATGATGATGATGATGATGATGATGATGATGATGATGATGATGATGATGATGATGATGACGACGACGACGTCGTTTTGAGCTGCAGTTACGAGGTTTTTGTTGAAAAGCGACGTATCTTATTCTTCACGAACTTACAACAGTGTAACACTAATTCATCTTATTACCGTATACCAAAAAATCATTAGTAGGTGCAATATTACAACCATTACCCCACCCCCTCCCCAGCAAAATGGTGTCTAGGTTTTATATATTATCGATCATCAACCCTAACAAGACTTAGCTTGACGTCTCTAAAAGAAAAGTCTTGGGAAAACCTTGGTGAAAGAGAAATAAATGCTGATAATCAGCATTTTTTTTCTTTTGTTTCAACGTTTCTAAGCTATATTATACACAAATTCTATCATGATTTAAATATATTTTGTTGTCTGATACAGTTTTGAAATTAAGATGATCCTATTTTGTTGTTTTTTGGAAAGGGTTAAATGACATTTATCGAACGTTGACGTTTTATATTGAAAGTATGACCAAGCGCGACATACATCAAACACACCTACCGACCTTTAATATGGCACAAACTACAGGGAATCGCATGTCAAAACAACAACTATTGCTCATGGGGGGGGGGGGGGGGGGGGGGAGGTATTTTTTCTTTTTTGAATCTTCTCAGTTTCAAACTTTTTTTTTTTCAAATCGCTCACTTAACCCTTTACCAAACGACAAAACTTTAGGGTGGTCCAATTCAAAACCTGTTGCAGACGACAAAATGGACGGTAATAAAGATTGAAATTGTGCGTGATATAGTCAACAAAATATTGAGACAAAAGAAGAAACTGCTGGTTATCAGCAGTTTCTTCTTTTGTCCCAATGTTTTCCCAAGCCTATTCTATTAGGGACGTCAAAACCAGGTATTGTTTGGGAAAAGGTTAAATTGCCAGATTTGTGGAAGTTATTCTGCAATTGTTGGAGCATCTTGTGCTTCCCTGTCGTTTAATAAGGTCACATACCCGGTATTAACCCTTGTCGTGTTGCAATAAAGGACGCAGATATTATATAGAATAAGACCAGACTGAACTTATGTGCAGGCTGGTCTTGTTCTATTTTGCCTACCAAAGTGATCGGAATATTCCGGGACCAGCATGACCATTTGGGAAGGATATCTAACACAATTCTCAGAGTTTTACAACGCCAATCTAAAATAAATCTTTCGAATTGGATCACCCTAATTTTTTCTCGTTTTTGGAAGGGTTTAAAATAATGTTGATTTTTATCTAATATTATTTTGTCTATTCCCTGTCCTACTAATGTATGGCGGCAACAACCTAAATGACCGGAATGCCAATAACCAATCTATTCTTAATCTTTGGTCAAAACGTATTTTATCCTTTCCTCAGTGGTTTGATATCGTAAACCTTGGAGGGCGAGCATATGGATGCTCGGTTAGGGTGTTGTAGTAGTACTGGTGTGCTCCAGTCGCCGCGATATGACCAAAGCAGTTGAAAACGGCGTAAAACCCAGATCTTATCCTTTCCTAAATGGGAAAATATATTGTCCAAAATTAGAAACTGAAATATATACTGAAAAGATATAATTCGTGCACGATATCTAACACAGCATTTTGTCGTTGGGGAGTCAAAACCTCGTAACTCCAGCTTATTCAAGCTGTAGTTACGAGGTTTTGACTCCCCACCAACGATTTGGGACATAATTAGGGATGCTCGTTATCTGCGTGTTCTACTTTTGTCTCGATGCTAATATAAGTCTTTCCTACTAGAGACGGAAACATCTCTTGTTTTGTGGGAACTGCAGCTTAAAACAAGCTACAGTTAGAAGGTTTTTGTTGGAAAGCATCGATAAATGAGACCAGCTGCGATTTCTAATCAAAATATTATTTCTGAAAAAAAAAATGTGACATGGTTTAATCTTTCAAGTAGGTTAACATATGAATTAAACAAAGCACTGTCAGTCAGAATTCCTGTAGACCTACTGTTTCTAAAGTCAACAAGAAAAACGTCTCAAGAAACAAGAGTTTATAATCGGTCAGATAAAATTCAACTGCGACAGTCTGTCAGGTACATGTATGTGTTGAACGTTTCCTCCGGGAAACGAACGGTCTGAACTAAATAATAGACTAGGCGTCACATCTGGATATTTTTCACTTGTAATTATAGAGCTAAATGTCACCGAAGACATAAACTTTATACCTGACACGTGCTGCACACGAGATGCGTTTATTGTTAGAAGAATTTAAACTTGACATTAGAGACGTAGCTTACGATAAATGACCTGGTAGAGCATCCCTAGCTAATAGCTAGAGATGCCCTGCCAGGCAATTTATCGTCAGGTAAATTTGATATCTCGGCGGGGAATCAATCGACAGAAATTTTTTTTTGCAAATTGTCGCTTTTCAACGAAAACCTTGTAACTGCAGCTTAAAACAAGCTGCAATCACGAGAATTTGTTGAAAAGCATCGAAAAGATCTTCAGTAATTTTGATATTACGGGGTAAAATGGTTTGCTGCAAAGAAGACGTAAAACACCAGGGATTGTCTGGATGCGGAGAATCTTTTAAACAGATTGTGCTTGATCTTTCATCTTTTATTGAACAGCTGTTTTTAGAGAGCCGGGACTTCATGTCCGAGGTGTCATGTCACAGCCCTAGTGTCGGAGTCAAGTTACGTCGGCGTCGGTGTCACGTCTCGTCCATCAAAACAACTTTAACCTGGTCTATATCCCGGGTAATATTAGAGATTCAGCCTTGATATTTCACACATGGATACTTCCTGCCTAAACCTTTAATTTGGGCCATGACCTTTGACCTAGTGACCTTGAAGTTTGACCTACTTTTAAAAAACTTTATTCGGACCTATATCTTACGCACTGGTAGAGTTAGAACCTTTATATTTCACACATATATTCTTCCTGTCAATACCTTTTAATTGGGACCATGACTTTAAACCTCTTGACCTTGACCTTGGAATTGACCTGCTTTTGTGACAAGGTCCCGTATAGTCAAGCTACATTGACCGCGGACAACCCTTGTTAAGATGTCCACTAAATCTATACAAAAAAATCCATGACAATTTCACCACTCTCTGTTCCAAACCAAATTTAAATCGGTCACGTATTTTCAGCAAAAATATAACGGATTGTGTTGTTGTGTCACGTGATTCCCCGCCGTAGACATAATGTCGTCCTTTCTTTCGAAACTTTCGTACGAGAAACAACCGATGTGTATACATCAAGGTAAATGACCTGACAGAGCAGCCCATGCTAATCGAATGGAATGCTCTGCCAGGTCAATTCTCGTCCGCTATACTGAATAGCAGACTATTTGTATTTATGTTTTTTGTTAACCTACATTTAAACTTGAATGTCACCGAAGCCTTCAACTACATATTTGACATATTTGACACGTGCAGCTCACGAGATGCTTACCTAGCTAGGTAACCTTCTAAAGACCCTATTGGTTCCAGCAAATATTGATTACATTAGATTGATGAAAAGTGCTTGTCTTCAATCGATTTTATAATATTTTTATGGTAAGTCTAAACCTTAAAGGGGGACGAGCTAGGCTGTCGAAAAATGCAAATGGCACAATAATTACAAACCAGAAATAACGTATGAAATTACCGACCTGAAGGGGTAGATCATTTATGTCCATTGTTGGCACGCACTCCAAGAGCTTTATTAAGTATTAAAATCCAAGTCAATTAATAACATGCTGGTCGTCCTTGTTTTTGTTTTGTAACGGCTACATATGCCCAACCTTCAAAAATCAATTACGTCAGAGATACGTCATCTGTGCTCAGCGAGATTTAACACACCGTACAATCGGCTGCCTAGAAAGTCAGCGAAGACAGATTCGGCATCTGATGTCATGTGCATGGTAGGTCAAATGAATTTACTTTTATAAATAAACGAAAGGATCTCTGGTATTATACAGTTGATAAATACGCGTATAAATGTTCAGTGCATGTACAAAATAAACCTTTTTACGTATTCCTCGCAAATAAGGTCACAGTCATCGACACAGCCGGTTGTGCGGTGTGTTAATACCGCGGAGGTGTGTCTCGTTGACCTTGACCTTGTCTTGTTTTAAAGTAAAAATAGAATGTGTAAACACGCTTGTAAAGGATTGATCTATAGCAAAGGAACGATGTTTTTTCGCCGAGATTGGGGTTTTTATGCATTTTTAATTATTTTTCCATGCAAAAATATGAGTTCCCGAACAGTTCGGAAGCATATAAACATAGAATGAGCCCCTTTAATGAGATTCACTAGACGTCGGAATTTATCGCGTCAAGTTTTTTACGTTCGTTACGATCCAGAACCTATACGGGCGACGTGAACATTCGGCGGTGGAACGTTTCGACGTTGCGTTAGTTTCAGCAGAGGTGGACTATCTTAAAGGAAACGAATCATTTTTTAAGCTTATGCAGAATAGAGTAACCATTTTCAAAACAAAAAACAGGTTTTGACGTCCCTAATAGAAAAGGCTTGGGAGAAAGGACACAATGAAAATTAAGAAAATGCAGATTCCCGTCCAAGTTTGTTGTAAGACCGTTAATAATGCGCGTCCACGCATTTACTCTTTTTCCCTAAATATTTTCTCGCTGTATTTAACACAAATCCTATCTTTATGGATACCCATTTTGTCATCTGTTGCAGCATTTAATTTGGACCAATCTAAAATACCGCGGTTTGGGAAAGGGTATGCCCTAAGTGTAATCGGACTAGCTACACGTTCCCATCATTAAATATTGGTTCAAACATCTGTTTGACTTGTTTTTATTTGATATTTAAGTCCAAGCTGATGGAACCTGTTACCATTTCTATACGAAATAAATAGGTCTATGTTTATAGGCCTACTATAATGTGAAGCAAAATAGAATGTCACTGTAAAAAACAGAGAACTCGTATCTTTACCAGTGCAACAGATAAAAGGGGATAAAAAGTCTAAATATTATGTTTCAGATTGATACCCTATGTTGTGTTTACTCATTTGATTCTAATGAGTGTCCGCAACATAGGTGTTGGTGAACATTAAGTTAAATATTTCATTTTGAAAAGTCATCACCTCCTCTTATCTGCAACTCTTATTATGTGATACAATGAGTAGCCTATTTCGGATATTTGCTGCCTATAAATTGCATTTATACAGTCGACACTCGTTGTGTCGAAGTCATAGGAACCATCAAATTACCTCGACATATCCGGAGTTCGACTCATCCGATTTTTGTTCATTCTTATTGAAATAATATTTGACCATTTTTGTTGTTCATCAAGTACGTTCATAATCGAAATATAGTAGGAAAAGGAAAAAAATTGCTCGAAACGAGCAATTTCTATCCTTTTCCTTCTATATTTCAATGGCTGTTTATATTTCAAAATGATTTTTGTTTAGCATTTTAGATGTCCATTGTTGATGATCGGGCAATCCTTTAACTTCGTGTGTTTTTGTACATATGAGATGAATAATGTGTATTAAAAAAATACTTTAACTTCGACTTAAGCGAAAATTCGACTTATCCGATGTCGACATGACGAGTGTCGACTGTACTTTGATTGGGAAGTCTCACGAACATGCTTTATGATCAAACGAGATCACAAATAGCCATGCGAAGTTTGATGAAGATTCTTATAGTGCCCCTTACAGATCCACTGGTGGTGAACTCGGCCAAAGCGTAGGACGTTTTTTAGCGATCATAGTATTCCGTGTGTGTTGTTATAAGATATCGTAACTACGGCTTCGATAAAGCCGTAGTTACGAGATTTTATAACAACACAGACGGTTTGTCAATACATATCGATATACCCGGTGTATTTTTAGAACAAATTCGTTGTTATCAGAAAAACTATCCAATCAGATCTTTAAACTCACATTTAACGTATACAACCCATCATTAGCACCAAAGAGCCAGATGCGAAATTTGAAAAGTGCCATTAATTCCTAAACTGTGTTATATTTTCATTCCAAGTACAAATATACTTGCATTTTGAACTGTTTAGAATTTTGAATTAATGTATACTTATGGAAATATTTGATGAAAATGTTCAAAATTACCTCCCTTGCATATGAATATAGAGTAAAAAAATGTAAATCATTTTTTTCTTGAAGCATAATCTTGAAATCCGGCACGGTGAATAAACTTATTTGAAGTGTATTTACATGTGTGTGTAATTAGATGCATGTCGCATGCTAGAAAGTTGTGTTTTTAATGATGGATCATGTACCTTAAACCCAAAGTATCTGTTCCTTGTGGTAGCGAAAAACGTCCCTCGCTTTGGCCGAGTTCACCACCAGTGTTATAGTTACAGATCATACGGGTAAATATAGAATTAATTGATCAGATTGTGCGTACACGGAAGCTTATCGTTAGTGGGGAGTCAAAACCTCGTAACTACAGCTTGACAAAGCTGGGTCTACGAGGTTTTGATCCCCCACTGGCGTTATATTTATAACATCAATCATGTTGGTCTTAAATACCATAAGGGCAGGGAAACCTCGTAACTGCAACTTGTTTTAGCTGTATTAACGAGGTTTTTGTTAAAAAGCACCGATATGCCTTACATGTTATCAGCATTTTCTTCTTTTCTTTCAAAGTGCTCCAGCGTTTTTCTTTACTTGGGACTGCAAACCAATACTTGTTCGTGTGAAAGTTGATAAGTTATGAGTGGGGAAAATGAATCGTAGTCAGACTACGCGTATGCACAGGCTGGTCTTGACCCATGTTTATCACAAATAACACAAGTATTCCCTTTCTCTATCCTCTCTCTTTTTCATTACTAACATTGGTGCTTTTTGGTGCTCAAAAAGAAAAGGCTTTCGAAAACAGCGTAGAGAATTTAAGAAATTGCTTGTGACAAGCATTTTCTATAGGAAGAGCGAAATACTTAAGATTGCATACCTAGGTAAATTGCATTCATTTGAAATTATCGTCTGTGGCATCTATGATTTTGCACCGGTTTAGTTTAGACTTGTGCAGTCTGATAATGTATATACTCTCTTATGAACAGAGCACATTATCTCTACATTCCATTTCGATAGAATGAGCTCTGTTCTCGCGGGGTCATTTCACGTCTAATCTCGGGGCCTTAGCGAGATTTCAATATCCAATCGTTGGCGATACACAACAAAACAATTTAAAAAGCTGATACACTCTCTCATTGGCTGACGCTTCAAACTACTGGCTTCAGCCAAAGATAGAAGCGACGTAATGTATACGTGATCAAACAAGATCAAACTGAATGATTTTGATTCGATAATTCAAATGTTACCGGCTTCAGCCAAAAATAGAAGCGACGTAATGTATACGTAATGATCATGCAAGATAAAACTGAATGATTTTGATTCGATAATTCAAATGATGTGCTATAATTAAATTATGACGACCAAATAGGCTGTTGGCGTACCGAAAACTGCAGAGGTCATATTTGATGGTTAATCAATATAAAACTCGGCAATGGAGAGTAGATAATGAATGAACCCTTTCCCAAACGACAAATCCAGACGACAAAATAGATGTTGATAAAGATAAATATGCGTACAATATACTGTGTATAGTTCATAAAATATTGAGGCAAATGGATAATATGCTGTTTATCAGCATTTTCTTCTTTTGCCTCAAAGTTTTCTCAAAACTTTCATCTTAAGGACACCAAAACCAGATCTTGTTTGGGAAAGGAATCTAAATGCAAAAAGATAATCTTTTACCACAGATATTATTTCTCAATATTGAAATTTCAAACGGAGTTGTAGCCTAAGAACTCGTCTCCATTTTCAAAGAAAAATAAATAGTTCAACTTCTATGCTTAATAAACAAAATAAAAAAAGAACAAGAATATCGCGGAAGTCATAATCTGCACACGTGGGTCGTATGCACGTGCTGCCGAAACGTCGTTCTTATCAGTAAATTACGAAATAAAAATCTAGTTTTTGCCCAAAAACATTTTTCCTCAATTTTTGACGCCCTAACAGAAAAGGGCACTGGAAAACATCGTAGAAAATTCAAGAAAGTTCTTGTGTTAAGCAATTCCTTTATTGCCCAAAATGTTTTCTCTCCAGAAAGAGAAAAATACGTAAAATTTCATTCACTTGGAATTGTCGTCTGCAACACCAAAATTTTGCAGACTGGAAATGCGTTAAATGGAAATAAAATGTCTTCTGATACCACAAAATAAAAATTATATTTTTCTCAATATTGACATTTCAAACGGAGTAGTAGCCTAAGAAATCGTCTCTTTTTTCTTAGAGAAATAAATGGTTGTACGCTTAACACTTTCCCAAACGACAAAATTCTAGGGTGGTCCAATTTGATTGCTACTGCAGACGACAAAATAGATGATACTAAAGGTAAAATTTGTGAGTAATGTAGCTGATAAAATATTGAGGCAAAAGGAGAAACTGCTGGTTTTCAGCAGTTTCCTCTTCTTTTGTCTCAATGTTTCCCCAAGCCTTTTTTCGTGTCAAAACCAGGTCTTGTTTGGGAAAGGGTTAAACAAAATCATAACGGGAAAAAAAGAATGTCGCAGAAGTTATAATCTGAACACGTGGGTTGTATGCACGTGATCGCGAGACGCCATTCTTATCTCTGTAAATCTCGAAATAAAATCTAGTTTCTGTCCCCAAACATTTTTCTCCTTTACTTCTTCCTGTTGTTTACTATTTTCTTTACCAAATAAGACCGAATTGTGTTGTCCCTAGTAGAAATGGTTTTGGAAAACATTGAGGCAAAAGAAGAAATTGTTGACAATCAGCAATTTCTCGTTTAGGAATTACTGGAACTTTTCAAATTTCATCTCTGGCTCTGAAGTGCTAATGATGGGCTGCATATCTTAATGCAGCACCTTGCAATTTGTAGTCTAAAATTTTGTCGTTTTGAGAAAAAGCTAAAGACCAAATCATCCGGTGCATGTCAATGTTTTGCAACCTTTCTATGCAAGTTTATTAAACATTTTTTACTAAATGTCAATGGTTCGAAATTTGTCACGTAATTCACCTGATTACAATTTCAAGCACCGAATGTCGTTAGCCCTTTCCCAAACAAGACATAGTTTTGAATAGAATAGATTTGGGAAAACATTGAGGCAAAAGAAGAAAATGCTGATAACCATCATTTTCTCCTTTCGCCTCCATATTTTCCTGGTTACATTGTATGCAATACTTTTCTTTAACAAGGTCCGTTTTGTCGTATGCAGCTAATTTGAACCAACCTAAGATTTTGCCGTTTGGGAATGATTTAAGGGCAATTTCACCCTGAAATTCCAAATTATTTTCAAGATTTGTTCTAGAGTTACATTACAAGCCATCTGATGGGACCAAACATTATGTCCGGAACGACAGGGTTGATTAATGTGTAATTATACAATCATATCCCGCATTTTGAAACTACTCTCTGAACTACAATAATGTGTCATAGGTTAAAAATGTCGACATCTGCAAAATTTCACACATAAACAGATAGCACTACTATCATCTATTTTGAAATACGCTTCATCTGTTAATGTCCTATTTTAATTCTAGGGTTAAATCTTCCACAGACGTACTTATTACATATTTTTGAAGACATTGGGAAAGAACAGAAGAAATTTTCTTTTAAAGACCATAATAATGTGTCATAGGTTAAAGATGTCGACATCTGCAGAATTTCACACATAAACAGAAAGAACTATTATCTATTATATATCATCTATTTTGAAATACGCTCCGTCTCTCTCTAAAATAGGTTCAATTATGTTCTTAACATCCTATTTTAATTCTAGGGTTAACCCTTTCATAGACGTACTTCTTTACAAAAAGGTTTTTGCAAATAATTGACGGAAAAGAAGAAAATGTTTAGAAATTACCAGTTTCTCTGTTTTTTTTTTTTTTTTTTTTTTTTTTTTTTTTCAAAAAAGGTTCAATTATGTTGTTGTTAATGTCCTATTGGTTTGATATTAACCCTTTCACAGACGTATTTCTTTACAGAAAACGTTTGGAAAATATTGAGAGAAAAGAAGACAATCTTACAATCAGCATTTTCTCCTTTTCCCTCAATGTTTTCCTTTTCATTCAATGTCCATTTCGTCATTTTCTAAAGTGATCAAAAATAACGTTGACGTCTGCATTACCTTTGGAATTGTTCCAATCCAACAAATTTCTCGTTTGGGAAAGGGTTAAAACAAAAGAACAGGGAGACGTTATATCTGAACCTGCTCTTACCTGGCCTAAACCTGTAGGAAATGTTTTGGAAAACATTGAGACGAATGGAGAAAAATGATGCTTACCACTATTTTCTTATTCTGTCTCAATAGTTTATGTGTTGTGATCACAGCATTTTCTCATTTTGTCTAAATATTTCCCGTGCTAAAAGTTGTAGGCTATCGTTTTCACTTGTTGTGAACTCGGCAAAAGCGAGGGACGATTTTTGCTACAACAAGGTACAAATATTTTGCGTTTAAATGCGAGTTCAAAGATCTGATTGGATAGTTTTTCTAATAACAAAGAATTTGTTCTAAAAATGACCGGGTGTAGCGATATGTATTGACAAACCGTCTGTGTTTTATAAAATCTCGTAACTACGGCTTTATCGAAGCCGTAGTTACGATATTTTATAGCAACACCGACGGAATACTATGATCGCGAAAAAACGTCCCAAGCTTTGGCCGAGTTCACCACCAGTGTAAAAGTTTCACAATTTGTAGGCTACCATTATCAACCACAATTTTACCGTCTGCAGAATCTTTCAAATTGGAAGGTCTGAATTTTTATCGTTAGGAGAATGTTGAAAAACATCCTGTTTTTGTTGTTGTTTTGAACAACCTGTTACTGAAGCATGGTTAAATATTTTCAACAAAAGACGAATGCTAAGTAAATGAACACAAGGGCGGACCCAGGATTTTTTTATCCGGGGGGGTCCAAGCCCAAACGATGGCTTAAAGTCTAATAAGAAAAGTTGCTTTTCAACGAAAACCTCGTAACTTCAGCTTGTTTTAAGCTGCAGTTACGGGATTTTCGTTGAAAAGCAGCGATATGTAACATTATACTTAAGTTATATGGTCAAAATTTAATTTTTCGGCCAATGCCGAGGAGCAAACCCCCGGGACCCCCCTAGATCCGCCCTTGGAACAACTTTCTGACGACAGCATCTATACCTTCATAATGTAACTATTTTGTTTGTTTACAAAATCGCATGATAATCACCTTCTTTTCACGAAAGTTTGGTGATGGAAAGTTATCAAAACAGGGATTACATAGCAATGTGCAGACTGATCTGGGCCAGTTATATTATTTTCAACTGCTATGGTCATATCGCAGCGGCTTGAGTGCCTAACCATGGATTCCTGTCGTTTCTCATGTCAGTACTATCACAACATCCTGACCGAGCCACCAGCTGCTAGCCCACATTGGTTAACGATATCAAACAAAAAGTAGGAGTCAATTTTGTCTGAAATGATACTTGCCGGGACAGGGGATCGAATCCAGGACCTAAAAACCAGTTTTATCTAAGCATTTGAGACGTATTTATCGTCGCTTTTCAACGAAAACCTCGTAACTGCAGCTTAAAACAAGCTGCAGTTACGAGTTTTTCGTTGAAAGCGACGTAATGTCTTGCCATATCTTGCAACACATTTATGACAATAAGGTCCTATCACTTATGGTTTAGTCTGTACCCACAGAACACACTTCCGGAGGCAAAGACGATGGGTTGATGGGAAATCAACATTGTATACACTCACCCGAACTTCTAAACGGCCACCTCATTCTTTCACCTTTAAATCAACATCTCTGATAAAAACTCGTGTTGTTTTGCTTCTTTGTAAAATACATACAATTTTGAAAAATATGACAAAGTTTCACGAAGCTGTGTTTGAAATTAATGAAATGGTGGCGTTAAGAAGTGTACTACCCCATAAATAAAAATTCGCATATCGCAACTTAATATCCCATGTGATCTTTGTGTGCATTTATCATGGCTAAGAATCCTATTCTCGTGGATAAAATGCATTCTTGAAGATACTGTAGGGTATGGTACAGTGTGGAAATACCAAGTTTGCCGAGTCAGGTCTTCTAAATCATTTACGTTGGCAGTGCTCGAATCCGTCTGCATTAACACGTCGAAGACGTGAATCTTGATTAATCACGAAACGCATTTTGTGTCCAATCCATTTTGCGATAACATAGTGGATGTTTAGTATGGCGTGTGGAACGTTGCAAAATTCGATAAATATTTTTATGTGATATAATTTTATATTTATATTCTATATTTTTTTTATTCATATTCTAAAAATATTTTTATGTGATATAATTTTATATTTATATTCTATAATTTTTATTTATATTGCATATTTTTTATTTATGTTCTTTATTTTTTATTTATGTTCGATAACGCGAAAAAAATTTATGTGATATAATTTTTTATTTATATTGTATTTTTTTTATTTATGTTCTATATTTTTTATTTATGTTCGATAATGCGAAAAAAAAAATTATGTGATATAATTTTTTATTTATATTCTATATTTTTTATTTATGTTCTATAATTTTTATTTATGTTCGATGATAGCGCGAAAAAAATTTATGTGGTATAATTGCATCATGGGATACTCGTGCACGATCCATACACGATTAATTATCGATTAGCTATATCTTCTACCCGACTAAAAATCGCTTCCCGATCAATTTTTTACGCGATATCCAACGAATATTTTGATATGCAAACAACCAAGTAAGAAGCCTTAGCTTATCGACCACGCTCGACAACCCCGACCAATTTTTATTACCCATGTCGACCAAACTCGATATGTAATCGAACAATTGGTCGGGTTTCATCGAGTTAAATTGATCGGTAGAGGGAACCTCGCATACGCCACTTAGTTGATTATGGCGTACCAAATGGGTCAAATGTCTATTTAGAGCGTGCACGCATAAAATAAACGCGTCGACGCGTAAATTTTATGCGTCGACGCGTAAAATTTACGCGAGCAGTTGAAAATTTATGCGTCGACGCGTAAATTTTCAACTGCTCGCGTAAATATACGCGTCGACGCGTATTTTATCTATAAACCAATCAGATCCTTCGTTTCATCCATCAATTTTATGGTATAAAGGGAAAGGTTTGTAACCGCCTCTCCCATTGGCCAGCCTCGGTTTCACATTTTTACTACTGCTCGCGTAAAATTTACGCGTCGACGCATATATTTTCAACTGCTCGCATAAATTTTATGCGTCGACGCGTAAATATACGCGTCGACGCATAAAATTTATGCGTCGACGCGTATATTTTATGCGTGTACGCTCTTTCTAGACTTTTGACCCATTTAGTACGTCATAGTTGATCTGGTTGCTAGTGGGGAACTAGCACCAAGGCAGTCGAACACGACTAGCCTTTACAGGTTACAGAAAACTCAGTTATCAAACAAAACTTATCATGCCAATTGTTCGATTACATATCGAGTTTGGTCGACATGGGTATTAAGAATTGGTCGGGGTTGTCGAGCGTGGTCGATAAGCTAAGGCTTCTTACTTGGTTGTTTGCATATCAAAATATTCGTTGGATATCGCGTAAAAAAAATGATCGGGAAGCGATTTTTAGTCGGGTAGAAGATATAGCTGATCGATAATTAATCGTGTATGGATCGTGCACGAGTATCCCATGATGCAATTATACCACATAAATTTTTTTCGCGCTATCATCGAACATAAATAAAAAATATAGAACATAAATAAAAAAAATATACAATATAAATAAAAAATTATATCACATAAATTTTTTTTCGCGTTATCGAACATAAATAAAAAATAAAGAACATAAATAAAAATTATACAATATAAATAAAAATTATAGAATATAAATATAAAATTAAAATTATATCACATAAAAATATTTTTAGAATATAAATAAAAAAAAAATATAGAATATAAATATAAAATTATATCACATAAAAATATTTATCGAATTTTGCAACGTTCCACACGCCATAGTTTAGTATAGTTTTTTTTTTTTTTTTTTTTTTTTTTTTTTTAATCTTTATTTTCCAGATAATTACATCGTTTTTAACAAAGTTTTACATGGTACATCTAATATAGCAAAATAAACAAAAGAGAGTAGCCCTACATACATATATTTGATTACAGTTGACTATATCATTTATTTTCTATCTTTATGATTAATTTTCAAGGTGTCGTTGGTCGCTTAAAACAGATACAAGCACTTTGGGAGTCATAGAGATAACGAAAGATAAAAGTCGAAGCTCAAAACGTTTTGTTTTCATTTTCATGCTTTCTTTTGATTGATTGTCTTTAAAAAGTTTCTTGAATTCGAAAAATGCAATATATTGTCAACTGTAAAATCGTTGATTATATTAATACTAAGCGTAATCATTAAACAGATCATGTATTTGTAATAATGTGAAAAATAAAGTTTTACATAATATGAAGGAACAGAAAGAGAAAATCTTAATTCCACCAGCAATGGTGGTAAAAGATACCCTTTATAGAAAGTGAAAATAAACACAAGTATCCAAAGCATGCTATAGTTTTGTATGTTTTATTGGCTTATTATTGAACTTGTACCAGTCTCTCAATAATTGCCCAATTTTCCCTTTTATTTTGATTTTTCTTTGTTTGCGTGATAATTTCAAGGGTTAGTTTAAGGTGTCGTATGAAGCCGTTTCGAGTGGGTACTATCTTTTTTAATTTGTTATTGTAAATATATCGTTTAAATTCTAAACATAAAATATCTAATTGAGGTTTGTCATCAAAACCAAGCAACACATCTGTACTTCTTAGTTGATAAAAATGGTTCATTTCGTTTAGTCTTTGATCTACATATTGAATAATTGGTTTGATTCTGTTACATTCGAAAAATAAATGTAAAAGATTTTCTTCATTTGTGTGACAAAAAGTGCATGTTTTATCGTCGGTAATATTCATTTTTTGTAAAAGCGAATTTGTAGGAAATATCCTATGAACGATTCGGGTCTGTAGCCATTGAATAAAAGAATCATCAGTTAATTTGAAAACATTAGAGTAGACCTTTTTCCAGTCTTTATTTAGATTGTTGAATTCTAATATCCACTTATTTTGACTTGTTGGAATGTTTTCATTATAAATCAATGTTGAGTAAGTGTGCTTATTTACATTTAGTTTAGTAATAATTGGAAATATATAGCTATTCATAGAAGGATTATGACATTGATTCAAAGATGCAAATTCAACAGGTATATGTAGTTTTTGTAAAAATGACTTAATCGCATTTCGGATGCTATAATACTCAAGAAAGTTTAATTTACCATGAACTAAATTTCTGAAGTAATCAAATGATTTAAAATCTCCCTTTTCCGTAAATACATCTTTAATTAAGAATATTCCTCTTTGAAATAGGATTTTGTTGAAAATATATTTCGAATCGGTCTTGATCTCTTCATTGTAAAATATAGGCGAATGTAATATTTGATTCCCATTCTGGAATCTAAAGGACCTGGGTCAATTTGTATAGAAAATTGCCCCCTCGAGAACACGAATGAAATTTATATAATGAATGTTACATATGTGTATTTTAACCCCCTGAAATATTTAAGGATTTGGAATAGTCCAAAGGGGTGTAATAGAGCTCTAAAGTATGGTGGCCTAGACTTGCCATAATTGCATAATAGACTTTGCACTACCAATAAATTTGTTTCCTTTGGAATTTTCAAGATTTTTTTTCGCGAAAATCAAATAAACAATTCCAATCTATCATTTGGAAGAATAAAATCTCACGACCTTACCCAAACATTTATTAGAATTTAAGTATTTTCTTTTTCTAAGAATCATTAGTTATTTTGAACATTTATTCATGATATTTTAACAACAAATTATGTAAAAAAGATTAAAATCTACTTTTGTTCTTGTAAACCTGTTCTGGTACATTATTATACTAAAACGTTTTGATGCTTTGGAATGTATGGTGTATTGTTAGGGCTATAATTTAAGTTTTGTTTATATACTTTATCATATTTAAAATATGTTTATTATTTATCTGTAGACAATTGTCCCCGAGAACACGAATAAAACTTCTATTAACGAATGCCACTTATGTGTGCTTTAATGTCCAGAAATACTTTAGGAATCAAAAGAGTCCAAAATGGTGTGGTAAAACGATAAAGTATGGAGGGCTGTACTTGTAAAACTTGCGCGTTTGACTTTGCACTGAAAAAAAGATGGGTTTCTTTTGGAATATTCCAGATTTGTATGCTCCATGAAGGGGGAGCATATTGTCACCGCTTTGTCTCTCCGTCCATCCATATGTCCGACCCGTCCAGTCCATCCGGTCATTCCGTCCGTCATTCCAGATTGATTTCTCCATAACCCTTGTACAAAATCAATGGATTTTACCATGTGAACTTCTATGATATAGTGCCGATGCTTCTCTCCTGGTTTTTGGATTTGATGCCTCGTCATGGGAAAAAGGGGACTAAGGGTAAAAAACAGTTTTTTTTCTAATTTCTCCCAGTCTAATGGTCAGAATTTGATAAAATGTCATATGTGAGTAGCAAGTCAGACGCCATAGACCATAACCTATTTGACATTTGCGTATAAAAATAGGTCATGGAAATATGAGGGCTTAATGTTTGTTAGTTTTAAGTTAGCCCTCTATGTCTCAGCAGCAAACTAACATTGGCCACAGACTTTGATTTGTAAGAAATAATAGCATCATATTCCACACGTATATTGCTTCTGACAATGCCTTTTACTGGTTTCAAGTTCGATGTCATCGAGGTCAAGGTCATGTCTCAAGGTCAAAATTAATATTTCCATTCATGGGAAACATCTTTTGTGACAATACCTTATTCGGGGAGCATAATCCGTCTCTGACGGCTCTTGTATTCTTGAAATCAAAGAAACAATGCAAGTCTATTATTTGAAAGGAATAATCCTGTGACTTTACCAGAAAATCTCCAAGAGTTTTAGTTTTTCTCTTTTTCCAAGAATCATATGTTATTTTGAACGTTTGCTTATAGTATTTCAACAACAAATGATTTGAATAAATGATTAAAGTTTACTCATGTTCTTCCAAACCTGTTCGGATACATTATTATAGTAAATAGCATTAATGTTTTGAAATATATTGTGTAGTGTTAGTGTTAAAAGTTTTTTTATTAATTACTGTTACTGTGAACACGAATGAAATTCATATGAATGAACGCTACATATATGTGTTTTAATCTCTTGTAATATCTTAGGATCTGGAATAGTTTAAAGGCGGTATAAGAGCTCTAAAGTATGGTGGCCTAGACTTGCTAAAACTGCATGATCGACTTTGCACTAGCGATAAATTGGTTTCCTTGGGAATTTTCGAGATTTTTTTTGCGGGAATCAATCTAGATATTAGGAAAATGGGAAGTTTAAAGTTTCTAGCAGAATTTATTGATAAATGTTATAAATAAATGTTCAATATTGCCTCTGATTGATATAAAAAGGGAAATGCTAAAAAATGCATTTCTTGTGAATAAGCCATGAGATTCTATGCTTTCAAGTAATAAATTGAAACTGTTTCTTGGAGTCCCGCGAAAAAATCTAATTTCCAAGGAATCCAATTTATCGGTGGTGCAAAGTCAATCATGCAATTTTGGCAAGTCCAGGCTACCATACTTTAGAGCATGATGTAATGCAAGTAGGCTGCTGGACAGATTCTGAACTTGATTCTGGTAGTGAGAATGAAAGCAACTCAAGAATTAGAATTCACATAGTTAACAAAACTAATGATAATAGTCTTTACCAACTTAATTCACAACCCTAACAATATACCATACACTTCAAAACATTAACGGTATTTACTAAAATAATGTATCCGAACAGGTTTGCAAGAACAAGGGTAGATTTTAATCATTTTTCCAAATCATTTGTTTTTAAAATATCATAAACAAATATTCAAAGTAACATATGATTCTTGGAAAAAGGAAAAAACACTAAAACTCGTGAATATCGATATTTTCTGGTAAAGTCGCAGGATTTTTTCCTTCCAAATAATAGACTTGAATTGTTTCTTGGATTTAAAGAATAAAATCTAAAATATTCCAAAAGAAACTCATCTGTTTTTAGACGCAATCCCAGTTAAAGTGGACAATTGACTAAATTTTTTTCGAAATTTTTCATTTTACCATTCACTCATTCTGGACACATTTTCTTCGTGGATCACATCTTCTGCGCAAATTTCTCTTGTTTTGTCAACTGGGCTTGCCTAGTTTTGGATTTATAGACTGTTAAATGATCAAATGTGTGCATAAAAAACTACGTATTTTAAATAGACCCCTTTGTGAAATGTGTGTCTAATTTCACATTAAATAATACCTAAAGAATAATAAATCCGATACCTGTTGATGAGTATTTGTTTGAAAAATGTGAATCAATTGACAATATGGGTGAAAATGGCGAATTGTACCTATGCGAATGAAAATACAAAACGGCCATCCTTGTACAATTCCTTTATTTTAGAACGTTGACTACTTCCAACTCTTCTAAAATACACCAAACAACCTTTAATTTTCTCTCGTATTGTTTAACAAAAGCAATGAGTTATTCCCTTAATCGATATACGGAAATGGAAAGTCAATGACTTATTACAAATCAACAATTATTTAAAACTGGTCTGTCCCGAACGTAACTAGAGCTTGTCCCGTACGTAATATGATTTCTTTTCTTTAACATCACAGCCTCTGTGTTATTACCTTTTCAATCAAATCATAATATTATCAGGCAATATCCATTTGCCAGACACTTTGTCAAAAGAATTAAAATGAAATGAATAAATGAAAATAAATACAACTCTATAAGCCATCTGGGTGTGTTGTTTTACAAATTAAAACTTTCTAACCAAATTAATTTCAATTTATAAAAGTTGAGATGTTCGTTTTGTTTTGACACATGAGTCATGTGTAATAACTTCTTAATTAAGTGAAATGTTATCCAAAATTTGCTAGACATCCTTACTTCTGATGGATCCAATATACGAAAACGTACGGGACACTTTTTATAAAGGTAAGAAACGCGGAAATAATCTATTTTAATGCATCAATCTAGTGTAATCTATATGGGTATGAATATATTCCTATATTTATCAACAAAAACCGGCATATTTTGTGGAACTTTCCTCAATATTGTAAAAATAGTATCAATTAAGCGTAATTATAATACCATAACGTACGAGACTAGTACGAGTATGTGTACAGTCTATTATGTGCATTAAAAGTCTATTTTGCTTAAACTGGAGTCCTTAAGGAACCCAAAACACATAAATAAAGCACAGGAAACGTTCCGCTTCAGCAATTTAAAAACTGAAAACTGAAAATTGCCTCGAACGTTATGGACTCGTACGTCACTTTTTAATGTGTACCCTACTTTATTTGGCCTGCTGTATCAATGCTATTATAGTAATCGGCATAATTCTTTTTATCATATTTGAAGACACTTCGAATAGTGATGTTACTTGAAGAATAAAACTATTTATAGTTACACATTTTTAACTACAGTTACTTTAGTTCGTGCCTCGTACGTTAAAATTACGGTAAATTGTTTAAGAAAGATGTTTTAAAAATATTGACAAAGGTATATCAAAATACGACTTCTTTTTGATAATATATATTTATACTAAAGTAGATTACGTTAGATTAATGCATTAAATGTAGATTTATGTTAGTGTTTCTATGCTTTAAAGAAAGTGTCCCGTGCGTTTTTGAATTATGGAGACAGGGACTCGAGGCTGTTCTACGAATTTTGGATTACATTTTTTATATATATCTTGGTATCGTTTTGGAGCTCTATGTTTTCTGTACAAGATAAGGACAGTTCTTTTAGGATAATTTATTGTTGAAATCGACATTTTTGGTTTGAAAGTTAGAATTTATACCCGGAGACATCTATTTTTCGTACCCCCTAGTTTGATTGTCACATGATTTTCATAAGAAATGGAGTTCTTACGAACGTAAATTATAGATAATTTTTTTTAGTTATAGGTGTTGGATGAAAATAAATGTGGTGGGCATTTATATAATGTTGACTATTTGCAGCTAGAACATATTAAATGCCGGAGACATCAATTGTCCCCTTTAACTGGGATTGCGTCTTTAGTGCAAAGTCAATCGTGCGATTTTGGCAAGTACAGCCCACCGTATTTTATCGTTCTAATACACCATTTTAGACTTATTTGATTCCTAAAGTATTTCTGGACATTAAAGCACACATAATTATGTCGCATTCATTAATAGAAGTTTTATTGTTGTTCTCGGGGACAATTTTCTACAGGTAAATATTTTAAATAATGATGAAAGCATTTTAACAAAACTTAAATTATAGCCCTAACAATACACCATACATTCCAAATCATTAACAAGTTTTAGTATAATGGTATACCAGAACAGGAAAATACAAGAACGAAAGTAGATTTTAATCTTTTTTACATAATTTGTTGTTAAAATATCATAAATAAATGTTCAAAATAACTAATGATTCTTAGAAAAAGAAAATACTTAAATTCTTACAAATTTTGGGTAAGGTCATGAGATTTTATTCTTCCAAATGATAGATTGGAATTGTTTTTTTGATTTTCGCGAAAAAAAATTCTTGAAAATTCCAAAGGAAACAAACTTTTTGGTAGTGCAAAGTCAATCATGCAATTATGGCAAGTCAAGGCCACCATACTTTAGAGCTCTAATACACCCCTTTGGACTATTCTAAATCCTTAAATATTTCAGGGGGTTAAAATACACATATGTAGCATTCATTCATATAAATTTCATTCGTGTTCTCGAGGGGGCAATTTTCTATAGAAATTGACCCAGGTCCTTTTCAATATATGATATGTACGATCGTAGAACATCAATCCAGAATGCATTTTTTATTCTTTTTACCAAAATATCACAGTAAAACTTTCCGCATTTCATTACTTTATTAATATCAATACAGATATTTGCTAGATCATAATAAGATGATTTTGGATTTAAAACTATGTCTTTTATCCATTTTAATTTCATACATTTAATAAAGCTTTCAATATCTGGTATTTTCAGACCTCCATCCTCATAATCTTTGATAATGATTGAAGCTTTAATTTTTGGTCTACCATCCCAAATGAATTCTGCAAATAAGTCTTTTAATTTCTTTAAAAAATCCGATGATGGGGTTGGCAAGCTTATAAAAAGATGATTTAATAAGGGTAATAAAAGTGTTTTAATGACTACAATTCGGCCTATTGGGGTAAGTTTTCGCCTTTTCCAAAATGATATACATTTATTTATACTAATCCATTTTGTATCAAAATTTAAAGCAACCATTTTATTAAGATTAACGTCAAAGAGTATTCCTAATAGTTTAAATTGTGTGTCTCCCCAGGATAATTTCCACCTTGTTTTGATAGATCGTGTACTGTACTTCAAAGATCCAATCCATATAAGTTTCGTTTTGTCAAAATTAACGTTTAACCCAGATACTTTGGAAAAATCATCAAGAATTTTTAAAACGGCATGTAAAGATTTGTCAGATCCATCTAATAAAAGAGTTGTGTCATCTGCGAATTGAGAAATAAGATATTGCTTACCTTTTATTTTAATGCCAGATATGTCCTTGCAGTTTTTAACTTTTAAATTTAATATTTGCGCGCACAGGATAAAAATATATGATGATATAGGGTCACCTTGTCTGCAGCCTCTTTTAACTCGGAAGTAGCCAGATATAAAACCATTTAGTTGTACAGAAACCTCTGTATCGTACAAAAAGAGTCTAATCCATTTTTTTACCATTTCCCCAAAATTGAAAAAAGACAAGGTTTCCTCGATAAATTCGAATGATAATGAGTCAAAAGCTTTCTCAAAGTCTATTAGCATTAACAATCCCGGTATCTTATTTTCGTCACAATGCTGCATTATGTCGTATATTAACCTAGTGTTTTCTCCAATATGTCTGTCTGCCTTTAATAAAACCTGTCTGATCCTTTGATATTAATTTATCCAGTGTTAATTTCAATCTGTTCGCAATGGAACCTGATGCTAGTGTTTTCTCCAATATGTCTGCCTTTAATAAAACCTGTCTGATCCTTTGATATTAATTTATCCAGTGTTAATTTCAATCTGTTCGCAATGGAACCTGATGCAAGTTTGAAAAAAACATTTAAGAGGGTAATAGGTCTCCAGTTTTTTAAATATTGTTTGGCCTTATTTTCCTTGGGAATGCATGTTATATTTCCGAGCTTTATGCTTTTTGAAAAGGACCCTGATATAAAGGCGAAATTTATAGAACGAACAACAAAATGGCCAATTTTAATCCAAAATACTTTAAAGAAATTTGAGGTAAATCCGTCACACCCAGGACTTTTGTCGTTTTTCATGTTTCTCAATGTATCAGTAACCTCTTTGTAAGTCAATAAACCCTCTATTTTTTGTGACTCGTCATCAGTTAATTTATTGTAAGCTATATTATGAAATTCAGACTTAGTATAGTTTATGCTTCAAAATATGTTTCACAGTGCTAAGGCTTTGACATTTCGTTGACGATGCGGCCTAGGATCGCTTTTATCAAAGTGCCTCATAGCCGTTTGTAGTGGATTGGGTGACTAGGATTACCCAAATTTCGTCTATCGTTATTTGTACATGCATGAAATTATTTCTAAAAATTGCTTAATAAAGCTGTCCATCTTGTTGACGAATAGTAGTCCTTACGTGTGGCCGTCGTCTTGTTTTATAAACACTTCCGGTACGCCTGCACTCATCCTAAATTTGCTTATTTGTGAAAAACCGAAAATATCAGATTCGATCCATCGACAAACAATAAAAACGATATGTTTACCCCTGAAACAAAAGAAATCGAATGATTGCATTAAGATTTTGCTAGAAAAAGAAATTACCAAATTGACCTTTCTGACTTGAGTCCCAACATCAAACATTCCGAAGGTCATTTCTCGCGTTATAATAATAAGTCTCGTCATGTTAAATGTTTTTCTGACTGGGCTATCCATATGAATAAATTATCAAAACAGAATCGATATTTATCACGTAATTCAAAATACGCACGTGCAATTTTTACGTTTCGATCAAAATGACGTCACGTGCTTCTTTTTTGACGTGACACTACTGTTCTTTGTTCGAAAAGATAAAATGTGACTTAGTTAAGTACAAAAAGCAGACACACAATCCAAGTGAATTGATATGATTTATTTATTCAAAAAATAAAAGTGGCCGTTTAGAAGTTCGGGTGAGTGTACACATGAAAATTATTACTAGAAATAGTCACAAATCGACATTATCAAAACGAGACTCCCTAAATATGTGGAGAAAACAATGACGACGCACGTGCATTCAATATATAGCGATAAAGAGCATGTGCATTCAACATTAAAACGCTTTTGGTTCGAGAGTATTGTTACCAAAACGCTTTGGGATTGAGAGTATGTTACTAAAAATAACAAATACTTTACCAACGTTTGAGCGGCGTTTTAAGACTCCAAGTACGTCTTTCGGAGGCTGTTGTGTGCGGGGGGGGGGGGGTCTTAGATGAAATAACCTTATAAGTAAACTCGTATCTCAATTCTAATAAGAGATAGGTTAAGTCGTTAGGACATAGATAAGACAAAATACGTCTTTAAAAATGTTTTTGATGAAAATGGCGACTTGATCTACTCTTACTTGGTCTTATATGACCTTTTCCGGATTATTGCTCACATCTTTATTGGTAGCCGATCTTGAGATCGGCTACCTTTGTAACAATTTTAAAATATTAACATGGGGAGTTGGGGAGGTGACTATTTTACAAAATGTTCGACATATTGGTTGAAACTGGTTAAATTGCACGTTAATGATAATTGTTACATTATCAACATGTTTGTTTTTACATGCTAACACCATTTACGAGGAAATACAATGCATAAACATGCATTTGTATATCATTTTATTTTCCTCCAGATGCGAATTACTAACCGCTCAATCACGTGACCAGATCGGTCCATAGAAATACCAATATACACGAAAAACTGAAACGCATCATATTAACTATTGTTGTTTATGCTAAATAATAGCAAGAAGAAAATTTTGTATGAAATATTGAATGAATAACGGTAATATATATACGCTATGAACTGATCCGTTTTAAAATCGATTCTGTTAATGTGTTTTGGTATTTACTAACGCGTTTCGGTATTTCTACAGACCCACATTTCAGGGGCGGTAACTAGTCTAATCTGATGATGAATACTACTATATATATAATATTACTAACACAACTAGCTTGCAGAAAGCTCTGTGGCCTAATGGACAGAACGGATCGTCCAGATACCTTTTTGTTTATTGTTACGTGGGTTCGATACCCATCCACGCTTGATTTTTTTCTTCTTTTTCCCCTTTTTGTACTTTTTTTACATCAATAAGAAAGTTATCATACATATTCTCTCTGTACGCTTTACTTTTTTTACTAATGCGTTTGGGTATTTCTTAGGAAAAACTGACTGATTTCAAGGACGTTTACCAATCTAATCTGATAAATACTTCTATATTTATTTTCATCTAATTTACACCAATTATTTGGATGTGTCACAGTGGCCTAATGGGTAGAGCTGAATGCTGATACCATTTTGTGTTTTTGTTATGTGGGTTCGAAACCCATCCACGCATGATTTTTTTTCTTTTTTCCTCTTTTTGTACATTTTTTAAATCAATAAGACAGAACTTTATCATATATTCTCTCTGCACGCTTTACTTTTTTTATCAAAATATTCTATGAAAAATACTTTAAATTGTTTTCAACCGGATTGACCAATAGTTTAAATTGTTTTCAACCCGATTGATCAATCAAGTGTAACCACGCGACGTTTTAATCTGGTACCCATCATATCAAAATAGAACTACCACGTATTGGTATCGGAGATGAGAACCAGCCTTGACCCGCTTCTAACCAATTGACCAATCAGGTGACACTTGGGCTGCGTTCAGTAAGACAAAACGTTAGCCGTTTCATTCGGTCAATTTTCTTAATTTTGTGTCAAAGAAGTTGCGACTGTTGCTTACATTAGGGAACGTTTTGTCTTACTGAACGCAGGGCTGGATTGACCAATCACATCACACATAAACGCGCGCACCCTCGCCATTTCGACATTTGACGACGAGACAGCAACGGAGTAACATGGTAAGAAGTGTTCTGGGGAATTTCCATCAGGGATGCAATATTTTTGCTCCATATAATGGCTTACAATGCACAGCCATGCCATCGGTGGCTTTATTGGCATTTTTCCATTTTAATAATAATGAGCCGGTTAATGAGCAGCTGAGATTATTCACTGCACAAGAATTTGACGATGTTTTGTTTTAGGGAAATGCGCTCTATGCACGCGTTGTAGAGCAAATTCGTATTCCAAGATATTTGTCGCATAACGAATTACCGAATTCGTACAGTTTTCGCGGCCGTTCTTACGAGATAGAATATTTTACCGATCACTTTTTTGTGTCCGTAAATTTTTTGACGAATCAAGATTTCCAACAAACGGCATTTCTTGACGCAAATTCGCAAGCTGTTTTATTGTCACCACTGAATATTTTAACGTTAAATGACCTTACAATAGCGCTATACATACAGTAAGAAACTAAACAATTTTTCATTTTTTATTCTCACCAAAGAAATAATCTTGGGCAATATAGTCAATATGGTATGTCTGTGTTGTTGGTTTTTGACAATTTAGACGAGTTGGTCGACTTGTACAGTCAATACTCGGGTAATTTGTATGAATTAACCCCAGTCTCATTTAAATTAAGTTCAAATGAAGTGGCTGATAGTGTGCTAAATTATGTAAGACCTGGTAGCACAAGTTTTGCCTCCACATTTCACCAGACAATTGATTCTGAAAGTATTGACACTGAACAACCCAAAACTACCATGCATGCATATGCAGCAAATGGTTCCATGTTGGAACAGTCAACCCATTCAGTTAATTCAAACCAAATGTCAGAATATCAGACTGACCAGATTGTTCCATTTGTATCTAAGGATCATATGTATAGTAGAAAAAAAACTATCAAGAAGTGTAGAAGGTCAAGAAGGCGCAAAACTTCAATTATAAGCGTGACAAATGACACTGATACTGTCTCAACTGTAAACTCTTTATATGACATGTTGGATGTGGGATATGTATGCAATGTATCGTCAACTGTCGATTTGACGTTCATTGATTATGAATTGAGCAGCGAGCATTTTTCAATTTGTGAGAAGAATATAAGAATGAAGCAAGAGCATAAATGTGAATGCTGTTTTCGAATATTATATACAGACCAAGTACGTTCTATAAAAAAGGAAAATACAGTTACACAGCTGTTAAAAATTAAAATTTCAGATGACTGCTGTTCTACATGTTTTTGCGCTATCTCGAGGAATCAAATACCAAGCATATCCTTCACATACAATAATATTGATCCAGGATTGATTCATGAAGAACTTTTAGATCTTTCAAATGTTGAGAAGCGTCTGATTTGTCTTATAAATGTTTTTATGTCAGTAATATTGTTGCCCGGTGGCCAATATGCTGAAAAGGGCTTGATTTTAAATTTGCCTGCACAAACTAGAGATATTATTCATAAATTACCCTTAATGATGACGTTTCGCATATAACAGTTGCATTTGAAACACAGCATTGCACCCTACAGCTGTGAATAGTCATACAGTTTCAGTGTTTAAACTTAAACGTGCTTTGCAATGGCTATTAGAAAACAATCCTCTGTATTGCAACGTAAGCCTAAATTTAGATGACAACAGTAATGTATGTTCAAATTTACACAATGAACAGGATATTTTGAATCACGAAATAGACGAATGTGGTATGGTGCCTGTGAATCCATCTAGAAACTGTGTACTGAATGATGTTTTGAGTAATCAACATATCAATATTCCCCCAAATACCAATTTTCCTTTAAATGTTTTGGAAACATGCAGAGGTGAGGAAATGGCTTTTCCTTGGCTTTTCCCTTCAGGATGTAATGGTTTTAAGGTGAATCCTGAAAGGCCTCTAAAATTAAATCCTAATATGTACTTCAGGACAAGACTGTACAATTATGATTCAAGACTTCGAAAAAATATCACATATCTTTTACAAACAGCTGTTGCATATGATTTATCCTGCTTAAAGTCAGCTATTAATATCAGGCCCGTAGGAAGCAATTTCATATTGGGGGCTAAAGCCATTGTCCTAAATATTGGGGGGGGGGGGGTAATTTGGATTTTCCCAAAATTTTCAGTGTAAAATTAACAAAATTTGGCATTTTTGGCCAACATTGGGGGGGCTTAGCCCCCTAGCCCCCTGTTCCTACGGGCCCGAATATTCGTTTGAAAATAACTCATTCACACAATAACTGTTCTCAACCAGTTTCTCTTGGGAATTTAAGGAATTTCAATTAGAATCCAGAACTTCTTGAGAATTCATATATGTTTATAGAAAATTAAAGGGACGGTTGCATATCTCAGAAAAATGCTGTATGACTTACTGTTCATGTTTCGGTGTTTAGGTCCTCCTACTCTGTTTTTGACTTTATCTGCTGAAGACTTGCATTGGCCAGAATTAGGCATGACTTTGGAAGGTTTTACCTTTGATGATGCTTTCGGAAAAACATTTTTAGGTCAATGCGAAATGACCCAGTTCTCACGCTACACATTTTGAGAGGAGATTTCGATTTTTGATGAAAAATGTTATCCTCTCAGACTCCAAACCTCTTGGTGAAATAGTGGACTACTTTCCTCGCGTTGAGTTTAAGAATAGGGGCAGTCCGCACATCCACATGTTTTTATGGGTGGCCAATGTTCCGCTTGTTGCTCATGTCACCATGTTGACACGCAGATACACTTTCAATTGATGCTAACCAAAATATTGTCGGCTACTTTGATGCTATGCATCACAAATTTGTCTTGTCTTGTTTGTTTTCAGAAATCACTTGAAAGACACCTGCTTATGCAATCGTTAAAGTTCAGCAATTGAAATGTTATAATCAAAACAGGGCTTATGTAACAAGGAAATATGTTGTTTACCGCACTCGATGGCTCCTCGACGGAGATTAATTTTAAATCGCATTACTTAAACCAATTACCATACACAGAAACGTTTTGACCTTTTTAAACAAAAAGGCTTTCGAAAACATTATGTGAAAAGCGATTTCGTCATTTCTCACAATCTTTTCTACACATAACGTGACTTTTGGGAAGCGTTCACACCGAAAAATATTTCGCTTCAAGTATGTTTTGTTTTATTTCTAAGATTAAACTATTTCACTTTAGATTTACCAATTTTGACGATATAAAGTGCACCGTACGCGCCTTTGAGAGGGTCATTCCCGATTCTAACTCACTATGCACCGAATTCCATGGCTTTTCCAAACATTCAAAATTGATGTTTTCGCTTGAATGTTTGCAGAAACAATGATACGGTGCAAAGTGAGTTGGAATCGGTCGCTTTGGTATGCACATAAACCAAGTCGGACTTTCTTCTTGAGTAAATCATGTGCTTAACCCATTACCAAACGACAA
The DNA here is from genome assembly GCA_963680895.1 of Fragum sueziense. Lineage (NCBI taxonomy): Eukaryota > Metazoa > Mollusca > Bivalvia > Cardiida > Cardiidae > Fragum > Fragum sueziense. The sequence goes on from OY804594.1 coordinate 48,654,445, forward strand.
AACTTTGGACCGTTCCAAATTGAAAGATGTTGCAGACAACAATTTCAAGTGATATAAAATATATAATTGTCTGGTCGTTCGGGGTCTGAAACATTGTGTGAAAAGAAGAAATTGCTTGACACAAGCAATTTCTTCATTTTCCACAATGTTTCCCATGGCCTTTTCTTTTGGAGGAGTCAAAAAGAGTCAATGTGTTGTAATGGATTAATATCATCCAGCGTGACAAGTACTCAACTTATTTCCCGTTGAAGCTGGAGGACAATTATTCTTTTCTTCTTCACCAGCACGATATCGTCGGTGTCATAGCAAAAACTCGTAACTACAGCTTTAATCAAGCTGTGGTTACGAGGTTTTGCAATAACACAGAAGAAATTTTTTATGTCTACGCCAAGGTCTCTCGTTTAACCGATCTATAGGCATAAGAACAATGTACTTTGTTTTTAGCGATTCATAACACTTATATCCCACCTAAGTTGATTTCCACAATCTATTATCAAACTCATTTTCACAAACAAAATAATGTAATTTATGTTCTATATTGGTGACTTAGTTCGTAATGTGTATATAATTGGTCTTTTTATGTTCAAAATATTTTTTCAATGTCAGTTTTGTTTTCTGCTAGCTTTTCATGACCTTTCGCAAGTTGACCCACTAACACACGGTAAAACCTAAATTCAATGGTGATGCAGAAGACAAAACATTTGACAACCCTAATGAGATTCACGCGACGTCGGAGTCTTTCGCGCGAAATCTTTAACATCCGTTACGTATCCGATCCTACTTGAGCGACGTCGTAAACATTCGGTGGTGGATCGTTCCACCGGCGAATGTTTATGGGTGGACTGCTTTAAATCGGAAAATCATTTCTTATCTTATGTGCTTTCATGTACATGTACGTATATTCTATCGTGTTCTATATCTTTTGGCGTGTATACATCTTTGAATCTAGATCAGTCTATTTTCATGTATGGGAAAGGGTAAATCAATTAGAATTTCCATATAACTTATTATAAGCTTGCAATTTTCCAAATGTTTCAACAGTGGTCAACCTACGTTTACAGCGACATTTTTGGCAATTATCAAAAGTTCCCTTTTCTCATGACTATTCGCATTTTTATATGAATTGCGTCAGAATGCAGTATAAATAGTAACCCAAATTCCAGTTAAACATTCTCCTTCCACGTGCGCGTGCACGCGCGCTAGTTAACTTGGAATCGTGACGTGAAATTTCCAGGTAAGTCTATAAATAGCACACACAGAAGTAAACATCGCAAAGCATTATGTTTGTTACATGTTAATTTCGGCTTTGGAAACAAACATGCACGTCAATATCAGCGAATACATTGTAGGCCTAAGTACTATGCTAGGGCTTTTTCTTTAGAAATATGTTTACAGTTCTAAATGCATTAAGAATGGGATATAGCAAAATGCAAAAAATGCATATGAGAACAACATGGATCCAGATCAGTCTGTGCATACGCACATTCTGATCAAAATCCATGTTGTTCTCTGATAGCTTCTTTATTAACTGAAGCAACCGTGAATTTTAAAGAGCAATCGATCTGTATACACACACTAGCTGATCACTGAAAATGTACATGACTTTGTATGGTTTCAGACTTATAAACTAGTCCGGCAGATATCCACTTATACCTTGCAGTGGAGTATAAAGTTTTTTTCTTTGCCGATTCCTGGAGTAGACATCCTACTGTTAAAGATTCCGACGGGTGCCATCGTGTCACCCTTTAGCATTTTGAGAAATTCAAGATGGCCGCCAAGATGGCGGAAATCATTGAAATAGTCAATGTAAAGGTTTTAAATTCATATGAAAACTGATAAATTTTAGGTAAAATATCTTTGATACACTTACTGTTGCTCTAGGAATGGAAAACAATAAAGACAAGACATATTTCTACCATTTCAGTTGATATTTTTTTGTAATTTACGTTACATTATGGGAAAATTGCTTCATTTGATCACTGATCCCCTATTTTATGGACATAAGTGATTTAAACACAGCAATTAGTGGTTTTGTTATCAATTCATTCACTTTAATCTTTTGGTAAGAGCAAAATAAGAGCTGTATAAATGTATGATGTAGTTTACGTTACTTTGATATTAGCATATTAGCTTCATTCATTCGCTTATCTTCTATTATTTGACCACACATCGTTTACACACGACAGTGTTTCGTCTGGTTATCAATTCATTCCTTTTTAAAGCCTTTTGTAATAGCAAAACAGCAGGTTGTATAAATGAATAATGTAGTTTACGTTACCTTGATATTAGCATATTAGCTGCATTTATTCATTTTTCTACTCATATTTAGCCATAAGTCGTTAACAAATAGTAAATATTTAGACTACCAACTTTTTTACTTGAGACTTTTGGTAAGATCAAAACAACAGTTGTATAAATGAATCATGTAATTTACGTCACCTTTATTTCGTGTAGTGTTACATATTTATAAAAAAATAATTATCATAAATGGAACAGAATACTCCCAACAGCTGGTTATAGTGGGCTAAAGTAAAGTTAACAGTAATTTAAACAAGACACACCTGTAGTCTCTGGTTCACAAACCCATCATGTTCTAGACACAGAAGAATAGTGAATTAAACATATCCAATTAGGTCTCAATGACTAATATTGGCAAATTATAATAATATTAATAATAACTTTATTTAGAGAAGGTAGCATATTAAGACATATATAATTCAATAATATTGAATTTATCTTATTTACAATATGGCCTTCTAACAATAACACTCATACTAACACAAGTAAACGAACACACTTCCGCCTTATTCTCACCTTATCTCCCTTCTCTGTTACTCACACACACATACGCACACACAAACATTCATAAACTCTATCGTTCAATCAAATTAAAATTAATTAAGTTAAATATTAATTCTATTGATTAGCTATCTATTATAAATGAAAATCCCTTGACTAGGATAAAAAGAAGTGCATAGTGACCTGCTTTTGGTGCATGACAAACCTTGCCTGAGTCATGGCTCATCCATATACATGTACTACATTCTGTGTCTCTAGATCAAACGGCACGAGAAATGGAATGGAAAGGGGTTTTCAAAGTTAAGCACAAAAGTAGATCACTCTATCCTGATTTGGGTACATGGCATAGCTTTTAGTCATTGCACATTTGCATATCAAATTTGGTATCTCTAGATCAAACAGTATATGAGAAATGAAACAGAAGGGAACTTCGAACTAAGTAAATTAGACTCAAAGTGAATAGTAGGTCACAGTGACATCATTTATGTACATAATGCTTCTGTTGGTCATGGCGCATCTTATATTAAATTTGGTTTCTCTAGGTAAAATTGTACAGGAGATATGGAGCGGAACAGAAACGCTCACAGGCTGCCCCATCGCCTGACAAAGAGTATACGATAATACCCCAGCATTTTTTCTTGACGACTTGAAGAAACTAAATAATTGTTTAAGATTAGATATCAATTCCTAACAGCTGATCAAAATTAATATTTTTTGTAAATGATCTGTATAATATGTAAGGTGCTTCTCTACATTGTTCCATTTGTCCAGGGTTCCATCCCCGGTCGCGGTAAATACCGGTATCCTTGCAGAACAAAATGTCTCCCACCAATGGTTTGCTATCGTTAACCTTTATGGGAAAGCATCTGGAGGTTTGGTTAGGATGTTGTGATAGTACTGGTATGAGAAACGACAGGGGTCCATGGTAAGGTGCACCAATCGTCGGCATATGACTATAGCAGTTGAAAATGGCGTTAAACCGCAATGAACAAAACCAAACCAATTAAAAGATGATATATATTTTTCTCCGTCAAAGTTGTGTATAATACCCGTGGTACATTGCTAAGGGGCCAAAACTTGCATGCATGTTCTATATAAAACAATAGATTTCATTGTGTATTTGTATTTCTATGTTTTTATGATTTCATTGTTACATAGCACTCCTCCTTGGCATTTACTTAAGCAATGTACATCCCTTTCTAGCGTAGCACAACTACATCTAGTTGAAGAATATGGTCCGTCACTTCCTCGTTGTCATTTTGTCATTTTTGAGATACCGGTATCGGTATTTCCAGGAGCTTAAGCTACACACTAGGCTTTGGGACAATTAGTTGTACTAGCACTTGATCCCTTGATCCCACGTCTAGTTGATCTTCTGAAAAAGTATGTTTCCAATTTTGTGCTTAATTCCTTTTATCATTGTATTAAAATGCTTGTATCTGGAGAGAATGATACTAGCTTTTGACATGCTACCAACTAAGTACTGCATGCAACGTGACAATACAGCTTAAGTAGCCTACTGTATCACTGATTGACCTCAAAGTTGAAGATCTAGCTCTTCAAAATGATAAAATGTCAGAGTGGAAGAGATGGACCTAGTTTTTCTACTAAATGCAGTTGTGCTAAGGATAAATTGGGATGTTTCAAAGCACATACCGATGAGGTGTGCTGTGTAACACTGAATACTGTAGGAAACCAGAAAAACACTATATGGAAAGCAAACGTTTTAACTCTAAGAAATGTACGGTGGGTTAAACGTATAAGGCTTAATTGACAAAACGCCAATCGATAGATCGCTCCGCCCAATGAAGAAGACAAACAATGGGTGTGTGACATTTTTCTAATCGAACATGGGTTAAACGATGGTTGTGATTGACAGCCGGCGTTTGGTCAATTGGCGGGGCGTAAGGTTGCTGGATCCGTCCGGTTCTGTTCCACTCCTTATCTCGTACACAATTTGACCTACCGAGACCAATTTTGATGTGTGTTCCATACCAAAAGTAGGTTGCTATCAGATACTTTTCACTTTGGTTGCTCTTAGTTAGAAATTTTCTTCCTCTCAATAGCTCACGTACTGTTTAATGTAAGGGACGCTAAATTTGTTGTGTAGATGCACTGTGAACCAAAGCTTTATCGTGTATCATTTTACCAAAACCAGATCGCTGTGACCTACTTTTTTACGATTATGTGCACTTAGTTCACTACTTTGCTCTGTATAAAACATAATGTGTGTGCATCAGTGGCTACAACAAGTACATGTAACAGTACATGAAATTAAGGTAACGTAAGCTACATAATACATTTATACAACCTGCTGTTTTGCTCTTGACATAATCTTCTAGTAAAAAAAATGATAAGCAAACTATTCACTGCTGTGTTTAAATGATTTATGACAGATTTGTGGCCACATAATAGTAGACAAGTAAATAAAAGAAGGCAATGTGCTAATATTAAGGTAACGTAAATTACGTAATACATGTATAAAACCTTGGATTTGCTGTTGAAAAAAGTGTCTAGTAAAATATTGATAGACGAACCTATTGCCGTTGTGTTTAAAAGACTTAAGGTCAAATAGTAGTGTTCTAGTGAATACATTAAGCCAATTATGCCATAATGTAACGTAAGTTACACACAATTATCAACTGAAATACATTCATACAACCCATATTTGGCTCTCAACAAAATATAAAGTGAATTAATTGATAACAAGACCACGCGCTGTTGTGTTTAACTGAGTTATGTCCATATGATAGTGGATAAGTGAATAAATGAAACAATTGTCCCATAATGTAACGTAAATTAAACAAAAATGTCAACTGAAATGGTAGAAATATATCTTATCTTTATTGTTTTTCATTCCTAGAGCAACAGTAAGTATATTAAAGATATCTTACCTAAAATTTATCAGTTTTCATATGAATATAAAACCCTTACATTGATTATTCAAGTAATTTCCGCCATCTTGGCGGCCATCTTGAATTTCTCAAAATGCTAAAGGGTGACACGATGGCACCCGTCGGAATCTTTAACAGTAGGATGTCTACATCAAGAATCAAAAAAGAAAAAAACTTTATACTCCACTGCAATGTTCAGCTAAAAAATGGGGAATATCTGCCGGACTAAACGGCTAAAACTGGTAGATGAATTGGTGATATCCGAACAACACTCGTTTGAAGACCCTTTTGCATGTTTCGCGAGTGACATTTGCATTGTCAGGATATTTTGACATTGATAAGACACGGGTGACATACCTATATAAGCCCCTCCCCCTCCCCACAAGGTTGGTCACAAATGCCGAATGTTCCCTTTTTACGCTGAAAATTTAAGGAAAATCCCCCCTACACAAAATTGATTCCAACGTGCCTGGTAATAGATGTCGTTTGAGTACATTTGTAACATTTCAAGGAACTGCGAATTTTTGTCTTCTGCAATTTGTACTACTTATTCACACGTTAGTAAAAAAACAATAACATTTCAAGCCACCACGAGCTTGTCACACGATGGCAGATCACTTAGCATTCGTCCAGTTGTGAGAGAAAGTGACATGTAAGCATAATTTTATGAGATTGGATCTTGAAAATGAGCCTTTATTGTATCTGAGACCAACATGGATCCTGATCAGCCTGTGTATACACAGTCTGATCAGGATTCATATTGCTCTCTTGTAGCTTTCAAATCACACATACTAGTAGTAGTTTGTAGAACAATGTATATGTAAACATATGAGATAGGACCTGAAAATGGGGCTTAATAACCTTGCAAAGCAACATGGATCCCGATCAGCATTCAATCTATGTCATCGCCTGTGATTTGTATTGTAATATTATCCTAATCTTGATAAAATGGTGCGTCTAAAGGAGACAGGTCTGGTCAATCCTATCGCCGGTGTTATTGCAAATCCTCGTAACTCCGGCTTAATTATAGCTGGAGTTACGAGGTTTCGCAATAAAACCGACGCTATGTTACGAAGAACCTGACAGGCAGAGGACAACGATCCTTGGAAACTCAGATGTCTTCCCATTATGCTGCTATGAATCGATATAGCGAGACATATCATAGCTTTTGAACAAAAACCTCGTAACTGTAGCTTTAAACCAGCAACAGTTACGATGTTTTTGTTGAAAAGCAGCGAAATGGGATGACCCCTTTGTACCAGAAGATGCTACATACCAGCTTATATTATAATGTGAACTGTGAATGTCAAAATAATTCGTCGCTTTTCAACGAAAACGTCGTAACTGCAGCTTGTTTAGAGCTGCAACTGCAGCTTGTTTAAAGATGTAGATACGAGGTTTTTCGTGAAAAGCAGTAATATGTTTAACGGAACAACAACCGAACTGGACTTCGAACCAGTGCAGAATATTTTCCCACAAAGATACTGACTGAATTATAGGATTCACTTTTTTGCTGTTTGGATTCCTTACCCACGTTATCTGAGCGGGAACAACGCCAAGTCTCTGACGTTATTCAGATTTATATCTCGGGAATTCTAAACTGCATGCGCAAATACACTGCTTAAAAGAGTTAAAGGATTGGTCAGGCCCTAAATTTAAGATCTTGTATTTTCTTTTGTATCTTTAAAGTCTCGTGGAAGCTGTAATAGCACAAACATATTATTTGATTGCCAATTTTCGATTACTAGTAGTTTCTGCATGCCTTTTTGCATGGGTTTGAGATAAATGTGGATCTGGATCATATAGTGAGTAGGTGAAGTCTGGTGTCGTGAGGACCCATAATGCAGTCTTACAGTTGCCCCAAGTCACGAAGAAGCTACGACAGAACAACATGGATCCTGATCAGACTGTGCGTATGCACAGGCTGATCCGGATCCATGTTGAACTATAATGATGTAACGACCCCTTTTCTAATCCTGGTTCAAATGTGTGTTATCTTTGGTTAACAAACCGCCACCTTAATCTTTCAAATTACGTACAGTTTCTAGGCTTTACATTTGTAGCAACGCATTTGAATTGTTGCGTGAAGTTGATCGTCAATAAATCAAGAATGACATCAGAGATTTTGGCCTTGTTCCTGGAAAAATTCAGGTGAAAATACAAACAGTGAAAGATGAATAAGCGATGTGTCAAGCAATTAAGGGCTTCATGGCTGTTTTTAAAACATTCGATCGGAATCAGGAAGTTCATTGCCTGTATTACTATAATGATTATGCCAGACTTAATTCGAGTTTTAACCTTTTACTACACGGAAAATCTTAGATACCGTAATTATTCTAATAAACATCCTTGTTCGAATTAACGCCCAACCCCAAATCTCAGGTGAAAATATGCATATTTCAAGCACAATTTCAGCGGGAAAGGGTGATTCTAATAAACACCCATCCTCCGATTCCAAATTAAAATAATGTAAGCCATTAACAAAGATCATTTCCAAAGGCAATGAAAGAGATGATTTCCTGTCCGCCAATCTGTTTACAATGAAGAAATTTCATCCAAAAATCGTATTTTACAGTCCTTGAATAAAAACTTTGCCGACTTTTACTTGATTAACATCGAGTCCATGAACTGACATTTGATTTGCATGTTTTGACGAACAAAATTAGAATACCTTTAATAAACGCATACCCCCCCCCCCCCCTCCCACACACACACACACACACACTTTTGTATCGAACACTTTTCTAATAAACGCCCGGGCGTTTATTAGAATAATTACGGTAAATCCATTTTGAAAGGGATATCAGACGACAAAACAATTGACGCCAAATGTAGAAAATTCACGTGTTATTAGGGGAAACAGAGAAATTGTCAGCAATGCTTTCTTGTCTCTCCTTGTTTTCCCGAACTACCGGTTTTTCAACACCAAATATTGTTTAAACTGCAGATAAGAGGTTTTGTAGAAAATCGAAATAATGTCCCATAGATGTTATATACTTAGAAAAGTGGTTTGTTTTTTATCCAGCATCAAACGCATGCAGCATTCCAACGATTGTGCTGATTAATTTCTTTCTCTATCACTTTGATTCAAACATATTTCAGCATAGGTTTGAATTAGGCTGTACAGAAACAGTTTTAGGGTGCAATTATAATATTGTTCTGTTTTGTAATTGGTAGATTCCGTCTTTATCACGGCGGGGAACCATGTGATACAACAACAATTTCACAAAATGCTATATGGTTTTATGTGACTAATTTTGGTTTTGGTTTGAAACAGAGAAAACTGTCCAGAATTTGTTTGATTTGATAGATTCGTAAACAGTGCATGATAAAAAAACATTGTCAAGCAAACTGCTCGTCAATTACATTATCATGTCCTGTTTAAAGTGTGACACATATTAGAAAATCGCATACCTTTGTTTCCTATTCTCTTCTTCAAACCATTCTAAAATCTGTCACGTGTCACGTAAAATCTAATTATTGAAAATTTTCTGCAATTTTGTCGTTTTGTCACGTTATTCCTACCCGCCGGGTTTATGCTAATGCTATTCAGTTCTTACAATAAATATGTGATTATCACTGGTGGTGAACTAAAAACAATTTTCGCTACTACAAGGTAAAGATATTTTGCAATTAAATGTGAGATTATAGATTTTTTTTCTAATGACAATGAACTTGTTCTAAAAACAGACCGGGTTTACCGTTTTGTATTGACAAACTGTCGGTGTTGTTATAAAATTTTGTAACTACGGCTTCGATAAAGCCGTATTTACGACATTTCATAACAACAATGACAGAATACACTGTATTCGCGAAAAACGTCCAACGCTTTGTCCGAGTTCCCCACCAGTGTTTATAGGATGACAAGAAAACTGGTTGAACTTTTTATGTCAACATTGATAAAATTGTCCTCATCCCGGATGAGATTCGGTAAGAAATGTACATGTATTAGTTTAATAATATTTATTTTACGCCGATGGGGTGAAATCTAGAAACTCATGTTAGTGCCTATCGACTCGGTTTCTCGAAAAAAAACTTAAGTATATTCTCATGAAAACATGCTCAACTTCAAAGGGATACTCTTCCACGGTGCTCAGATTTGAGCATGAGAACGTACTTAAGTTGTTTTTTTTTTTTTGAGAAACCGGGGCCTGTGAAATACGCCATTTGAAAAAAATGGTACCGAAATTAATTTAATACCACAAAAAATTGATTGGCCCTATACATATTTCTCGTTCAATCACACGTCTTGTTTAATTATTATCGCAGAAAAATATATTGGCCTAAATTCGTTATCTTGTAAAACAGGATCCAGTAGTCGCAATACTCGTGTGTGGGTCAATTAAAAGATCAAGAAAAACCTCCACTACTGGGTATCGAACTCAGAAACTCCTGACCCGGTTTCTCGAAAAAAAAAACTTAAGTATATTCTCATGAGGAAATGCTCAGCTTCAAAGAAATACTCTCCAACGCTGAAGGGTTTTCCAGGCCAGGCCTCGATTTCTCGAAAAAACATAAGTACGTTCCCATGCACAAATCTGAGCACCGTGCTCAAGTCGCACGAAATCCACGTGAACTTCAATCGAATACCCTTCTACGTTGGAGAGTATTACTTTGAAGTTGGCCATGTCCTCATGAGTATGTACTTAAGGGTTTGTTTGTTTGTTTTTTTTTTGTTTTTTTTTTTTTTTTTTTTTTTTTTTTTGTTTTTTTTTTTTTTTTTGAGAAACCGGAGCCTGGTCATGAAGTCGACGCTCTACCTCGTTAGATCCCGCACCGCAAAACTCACTTTTAACTGACTGGTCAGTCTTTTGACGAGAAAGTGGATATTCATAGAAGCATAAATTGTGTATAAGATGATACATAAAATATTGAGTCAAACGGAGAAAATGCTGATTATCAGCATTTTCTTCTTTTGTCTCAATGTTTTCACAAGCAAATTCCGTTTTGGACATCAAAATACCACAAAACTCCCTTTCAACTGACTGGTCAGCTTTTTGACGAGAAAGTGGATGTTCATAGAAGCATAAATTGTGTATAAGATGATATAAAAATATTGAGTCAAACGGAGAAAATGCTGATTATCAGAATTTTCTTCTTTTGCCTCAATGTTTTACCAAGCCTTGTCCATATATTGACCTCAAAACAATGTGTTGTTTGGGAAAGGGTTAGACAGCGAAATCAGACCACTTGTCAGCGAATATTAAAACAGGTCAAAGTGCCTTAGGCTTTTGTTGACCATTGTTTTCGACTCAGCACAATATGTACTGACCGAATTCTTTATGTTTGACCTGGGTTATAATATCATTTGTGTCATTAATAAGCTTTGGTCTGGAAAAAAGAGACAATTTGGCATTTGAAGCATAACGTCGTTGTAATGCAAAAGCCCGTATCTAGTTTTGGGAGATTTTGAAGGGGAAGGAAAAAAGCGTATTAACTTTTCCCAAACTGAAGGGATTTGCATGTACTTGAAATTTGGGCATGGTGTTAACAAATAATGTGTCGTAATACTGATCAATAAAATATCTCAAAACCTACAAGAATTGTCTTATTTGGACACACAAGGTTTTACCGTGAAAATCAGAAAAATCGACTGACGAGGTTTTGCATTTACAAATTAAATCATGGTACCCGGATATAAATGGAATGCAAGAAAATGTGACTGAGCTTTTCTCGAGAGTATAGGCCTAATTTATGACAATAAAAGCTAATGCTGCGCCATAGCAAATCAAATCAGGTATGCCTGAGAGAAGTGTTGATATTGATCAAACTACAGGCATTTTTATACGCCCGAAGGGTCGTATTATGTTATGGCCCCGGTCGCCTGTCCGTCCGTCCGTCAGTCTGTCTGTCTGTCCGTCTGTCCGTCCGTTATCAATTTCTTGTGTGCGCAACTCCTCCTACAGTTTTGATAGGAACAGAACAAAATTTTATTTGACGTATACACAAAGTACATAGTCACAATTTCAGGAAACAACACATATACATAGTAAAAAAAAGTTTAGCAATAAAATGTAAATATCTTTAGTAGCCAAAATATTTTTGTTTTAACATAAAATCAAACGTTTACACAAAAGATTATAGCTAGAAAACACAAACAAATGAATTTTATACCGCCATCGCGTGCGTCTTGCACTCCAGGTGCGCATTTCCGGTTTTCATGTCTGACATGGTATTCATGTGTTTGGAGCATAATTCTAGAAAACATTTAGGCGTGAACATACTCGTCTTTGCCCAGAATGTAAAAGGCCACTAAAAAGACTTTTCTGCAACGCTGTTTGACTACGTCATGGACTTACGTTAGAAGGACGTTATATCGCTAATGTGTTCCTACGTGACGGAATCGGCGATAAAGATGTCTTTTTAAGTTTTACGTATCTCAAAGCATGAGTAACTGTTTGAGGATGCTACATGAGCCAATGTTTGTGGTTTGAGATAGTCCCGGTCAAGGACGTCGGAGAAAAACGCCACGAGACGATGACCGTCATAATTTCGTAACGTCAAGGCAAAAATATTCCATATTCTCACCAAAACTTTGAGTGGCTTCAACAGTAATACCAAAATAGAGTATCCTCATTTACCATCTATGATCGTCTCCACAGACGAAGGGTTACTAGACGTAGACTATACGTTGTAATTTCCCTGACGCTACACCATGAACGTACCAGACCTTACTGGCATAGAGTCCTAAATGCTGTAAGCCTAAACAATGTTGATTTTCTCCCATTACCACCATTCTGTTTAATTTATCACCAATAGAGCTCATATGGCGCATTTGGAGGAAGACGTGAACGTTCAGTCTCTTGATAAAGTAGTGAATGCTGATACTGGGTACACTCTTTTTAAGTGGATTAGAAAACGTTTAAATGCTGTTCTTGCTAAAAATGACCTTATAATCGATATCGAATTTTATTGTGACTTCTTGTTTTGACCCCCATCACCTACGTTCAGACACTTTTTCTCAGACAGTATTTAACGTTTCCACAAAGCAACCTTTGAATGGTGTGTGTGAATGCATATACTAATATATATATATAATGGTGGTGAAATAAATATCACAGAAAATGTATGTTTTCAATTAACAAAGTCAGTGTTGCTAAACTTTTTTTACATGGTATATATAATAGGAATTTAATCAAACTTGCCACAATGATTATCCATGGTGTCTAGTTGTGCACACCGCTTACGGTATTCATATAACTCTTTTCGTTCATGAATTATCTGCCCTTGAATTAAAAAATTCCCATTTCTTGTGTGCGCAACTCCTCATACAGTTTACAAGCTTTTCAAAACATTGTGGAAAATGAAAAAAAATGCACATGACAAGCAATTTCTCCTTTACCCACCTTATTTTTAGCCCGATTGACCAAAATGTGTTAAATTTCATTTACGTGGAATTGTCGTCTGCAATATTTTATTATTTTGGACCAGCATGAAATATTGAAAGATTGTTTCTGACGGTTTTACCTGATAAATCGTCGGTGTTGCTATAAACTCTAGTAACTACGGCTTGAATTAAGCCGTAGTTACGAGATTCAATAACATCACATACGAAATAATATTGCTTGTCCGAAATAACGTCACATTTAATGCTAGGTTCCCATTGCCGATCTGATCAACTCGATCAACACGACCACCTAATTTCCCCGATCAAGCACGACCAAATGTATGTACACGACTTCTTCTCGATCTCTAGTCGATCAAACTAGATCCCTGCCCGAGCACACCCGATCATTTCCCGATTGACGCCCGACCATCTTTCCGATTTCTACTCGATCACCCGGTCCTTAATTCGAGCCCTACACGATCAAGACCCGACCATCTTGATCTAAACACGACCAGATCGAGCTGATTCTATTCTAGGTGTTCTGAATGAAAATCTTTCTGTGGTGTCTTTGATTATCACATATTCATTATAACTTCATAATATTGTCGGTTTAAACATGTGCATAATATAAATGTGACGTAAATGTACTTTTAGCTATTGACTCGCCCTCAATCTGATTTAATATAACGATTAATTTTCAATATTTCTGTAAATATAATCTGAGTGGTATCTCGTGCTGTTTGTACACATTTATTACCACACGACCTAATGTTCCCACTGCCGATCAGATCAACTCGATCAAGCGATCGAATGCATATCGACCTCAATCTGCAAGGATGGTCGGAAGCGGTCGAGGTGATCGAAATTGATCTGCATCGCTCGGGCTTCCTACTCGAGGTTTTTTTTGTTTGTTTGTTTTTTTTTCTTTTCTTTTTTTTTTTTTTTTTTTTTTTTTTTTTTTTTTTTTTTTTTTTTTTTTTTTTTTGACATGCAAAAATAGTCGAGTGCGATCGAGTACAAAAATGATCGAGAAGCGATTGTGTATTGATCGGGTCTGGAGATCGACCTTATCGAGAATCAATCGGGTCTGGAGATCGAGTGTGATCGGGTTGATAATCTGTATTCCGACCTGCACTGTACGTGCACCCGATTACTACGACTTGTACTCGAGTAATTTCCGACCACACCCCGATCAACTCGACCTCTAATTCATCTGTTCACTCGATCAAATCAGATGAAGAGGTCGGGTTTGATCTACTAGAAATCGAGAAGAATTAATATGGTCGGGTTTGATCGAGGGCATTTACGCGATCGATTAGATCAAATTGATCTGCTGCCATAGAGAATTTGGAAGCACTCGATCAACTCGACTTGTATGGGTTATTTTCGAACGCATTCCCGATCAACTCGACTTCTGCCCCACCTGTTGATCCAATTAAATCCCGGTAAAAGATATCGACTCGACCACACACAATCTCTACACGAGTGATTGGCGACCAACTCGATCTTATATACGATCGATACTCGAGCAACTTCCCGATGTGTTTTCTACTCGATCGCTTCACGGAATTCTTTGACGTGTCAAAACAAATTGGCAGGATTGCCGATCGATGCAGACCAAACTCGATCATCTCGACCATTTCCGATTACCCATGCCGACCGACATCGACCGGTACTCGATCGCTTGATCGGGTTAGACCGAGTCAATTTGGTCGGCAGAGGGAACCTAGCATTACTTGGAAAAAATCCGCTTTGGTTAAATATAGATTTAATTCAAGTTTTTTTGACAAACACATTCTGACATCGGTCTGAATGACATGCCCTAGTACAAATAAAGGTCCCGTGTACTTACAGTTGTCGCCACATCGTATGGCACAATGTTTATATTTTGTTCAAATGTAATTGAACGTTAAACAAAACATAAACACGTGCCATACGATGTGGCGACAACTGTAAAAGTTTTGTTTACAAGATTAAGATTATAAACTGTGCTATTGTGCAACAAGGTTAACCCGAGACAACTTAATTTTCGTGCGCAAAGTCCGTTAGTGGAGCGTCTTAACAAAACAAAGCCGAAGTGGGGTCATTACATATGCAGATGTCCCGGGTTAATCTTGCTGGACAATAATCAAACTTTGAGTCATGCTATTATTGTTTATCAAATTCAAACTGGGACAAATTAAATCTATGACAAAGGCAGATTGTTGTGCGTAAACATGTTAATATATCGCATCGGGTTGGTTTAGAAATGCCATCACTGAACATTTGATGAATACTTAATCGCAAAAACTGATGGCGTCGACAAATAGATTAGAAATTATTTACATGTTACAAAACGCGTGAAATATAGTTTCACAATCCAATGCTCGAAGCGAAATCAGCCCGTATTCACCAACATATCTAAATTGATTTTCTAAAGTAAAGTTACACACCAACCAATCAAAGTGGCCAAGACATTTGTCTACATTTCTCCCGGCCACTCTGATTGGTTGGAATCTAATTTTACTGAGTTGCGTTCTTTAGGGCGAGATTTTTAAGATTTCTTAAGATGTTTTTGATACAGCGTTTTTGAGACCGAGATTATAAGGATGTGTTCCGAATGTTCATCATGACGTCATTTGTATGAAGTATGGAGCATTTGGAACTCCGCGGTTTATGTTACCGAGGAGTTCCGAAGGAAGTATAGAGCAATGTCGGCTCCCATAGATCGTCATAAAAATCTTGCTCTAAAGAACAATTTATCCTAAAACATTTTAAGAAACCACAAGATATCTAAAAAATCTCGCTCTAAAGAACGCGCCTCTGGATCTACATGACGTCAAGCTATATTCATGAGTATCACGATGGCGTCACAATAACGGTCTATGTGTTCTTTCACTTGTGAATTTACCTTATTATTTGAAAAAAGGTGTTTCGCTATACATTTCACTAATCTCTCTTCATTCTTTGACAGTCCCATTTTGTCAATCGTTCAAAGCTGACCATCGTAGTGCAAAAAATACATTTTCAAGCTACATCTTTTTGAAAATTAATCGTCTCTTTCATCTTATAGACGGTAAAGATGTTTTGACATATATTTGCAAATTCTATCAATGGACACATTGAGAACGTCGTTCTTGATTTACAATACAATTTTGCATGCATGCAAACCATGCAGGTTTGAGACACTTGCAAGTTTAATAGCATTGCTTGCAAAAAATACAATTATAGGTATAGTGCATAGAAAGTGGCTCGAGACAGTTTTATCCTCATCGACCAAGTCCATTAGCTAAGTGTATTAAGAAATCATTGCCGAAGTAGGGTCATTACATATGAGCCAGGATTTGGAACAGGGTCCCTTATAGCATTTGAGAGAGCTATGTTTCAAGTCCTCCATCTGCCCAAGTGCAACAAGGATCAATGCTTCTCCTGTTTCTAGAGGTTATGAAGAAGGTATTGGAGAACAACATGGTTTCTGATCAGACTGCGTGTATACGCAGGCTGATCTGGAACCGTGTTGGGCTTAAAAGCTTTAAGGGACATTTTTTCAGATCCTGGCTCATTATGCAGATGTCACAGGTTATTATTTCGCATTATAGAAGTTCGATATCGTGGTGTTTACATAGGTAAATTTTGTAAACATGTGCCATGATATCGCAAACGCACTATAGGCTAGCGCTCTTGAAAAATTCCATGGAAAGTATTGGTGGAAAAGAAATGGGTATGGTCTGTATTGTCGGGAATCCATAGATCGCACATGATGATTTTTACAAACTGTGGATTATTTTTTGGTAAGGATAGTTTGTTTACATCCTATCCAGGGTATGGAGACGATGGTTAAGTACAAAGCTAGCGTATGTACCTTATACTTTTATATGCTTTTACGACAGTTTTACATAAACCCCTCATTAACCGAGTTTTGAAGTAATTCGGGTACATAATCCGGTCGGTAACCGGGTCATAGACAACCTGCTGTAAAATAGTTTTATAATTATTTTGTAAATAAACGAATAGCCTTGTCCTGGCCCCGGTTTCTTGGGAAAAAAAACTTAAGTACGATCTCATGCTCAAATCTGAGCACCGTGCTCAAATCGCACGAAATTCACGTGAACTTCGATCGAATACCATTCAACGTTGGAGAGTATTCCATTGAAGTTGAACATGTTCTCATGAACTCGTCTGTACTTAAGGTTTTTCGAGAAACCAGGGCCTAGTCTTAGTTTCGTGCATTTGGTGACCACTATAGTCCGGCAACGATATAATGGCACATGTTTACAAAATTAGTGTGTATAATATACGATATATTATATCTCGAGAGATGAGCTGACAGAGCATCCTAATCTACTAGGGATCTATATACGAGTATAGATGCAAATAACAAAATATCGAACTCCAAACTCTTTCAATTTTGTGTGTTATGGTTCGAATCTTGCAGGTGTTTTACACCTGCAAGATTTGAACCAAAACATGCAAAATTGTATTGGCAATTTAGACCGCTTATTCCCTTGTTTACATTGGTAGAGTTTGCAAACGTGTGACAAAATGCCATGACTGCACTATACTAATCAGAGGAAAGCATCGTTTGCTGAACTATGTCATTATTGTTTAAACATGCGGACCTAAATTTATTGACGAGTTCATCAACTAACTAAATTCACACGAAGAATGATTTATTCCAAGTAGGCCTAAGGGAACTATTTCATCCAGTCAACTGTGACGTAATTTCGGACAAATGCTAATATTTCGTAGATGTTGTTATATAACCTCGTAACTACGGCTTGATGCAAGCCGTAGTTACGAGGTTTTAAAACAACACCGACGGTTTATCAAAGCATAATGGTAAATCCCGTCTATTTTTAGCACAACATTATTTGCTATTGTCTACGGCGGGAAGAGAGCTAGATGATGTGATGGTAGCTTGCTTGTGGAAGAAATCCCAGGGATACATTTTCAGGTGTTTCAGGCGCCGCAATATAACTGGAGCTTTGTCGAACGTGTAATATAAATAACTTGCAGTGGCGGATCCAGAGGGGGTTCGGGGGGAGGGGTTCAAACGACCCCCTCTGTAGCTAGATTATTTCATTTTCATACAGAAATTCAATCAAAATTGTGAAATACTTGGAAAACGAACCCCAGGGCCCTATTTGTAAATTGGAAACCCCCTCACAGAAATCCTGGACCCACTCTGATAAGCCTATCCAATACAATTTATAATTCAATCTTGATTCATTAAGGTAGCAACTGAAATACCGACAGGAAAGCATTTCTCTTTTTGCTTCAATACTTTTGTTGCTTGATGTACACTAATGTACACAAAAATGTACACTTTGTCGTCTGCAGCAGCTTTCATTTAGAAAGATTGTGCCATTTTCTCGTGACGCAATCACATTCATCACATTATCTATTTGGAACTGGAAACAAGACTACTCCGTATGATGCAATACTGTCACATTCCAGCGTGTTTTTGGTGGAAAGAGTTTCCCTTCCCTCAATAAAACCCTGGTCTTGCAAGCATTCTTTAAAAAAAACAGCGCAAAAAAGGAAATTATAAGGATTGCCATCTGTATCCATCAGTCCTCCTTCCCCCTGCAAAAAAAGCTCTCATTTAAGTCTATCATTTCGTCTGCAATCCCTTTACATTTGAGCAATTCTATAATGTTGTTGTCTGAGTAAGGGTTAATGTGTTTTCCACCTGCTCACGTGATGTAAACATGTACCCCGTGACTGATTATCAGCCAATCATTTTAAAGCTTTTCACCTGTTCAAAAATGTGAACTCTGATTTTATCATCCCAGTTTTGATTTCATATTTTATGAAACCGAGGCTATGTTTTAGTTCATTTTAAAACTTGTTTGTTTTGCTTCAGGAATTTTGTCTGTCATTTTTTATATTCTCACTATCATGACTATCTCAATTCATAATTTATAATCATAAACATTTGACAACCCTTTCCCGAAAACAGAAGCCTGGTTAGGTGAATCTATTTTGAAAGATTTCTAAGGCAGTCTTCCCTTAATGAGAATCAGGCAACGTCGGAGTTTTTCGTCTGACGCCATACGTAGTGGCAAGTGGTACAGGCCCGTAGGAAGCAATTTCATATGGGGGGGGGGGCTGAAGCCCTTGTCCTGAATATTGGAGGAGCTAATTTGGATTTTCCCAAAACTTTTAATGTAAAATAAAGAAAATTCGGCATTTTTGGACAACTTTGCCCACTAGCCCCTCTGTTCCTACGGGCCTGTGGTAAGTGCAATTTTCTAACAAAATTCAAAGTTTATCCTCTGAGTCACAAAGGAATACCTTAATATAGATCTAGATGTTCAAAAATAGTACGATTGAAGTCAGCAGGTCGATGCACTATATGTATTATGTGTTCACCCTTTCCCAAACAATAGAATGGTGTATATGTGCAACAATATTAGCCAGGGATAACTTAATCCTCGTCGACAAAATACATTTGTAGTCTATTGTTGGACACCGCAAAATGAGAGAACGGTGATTTTCAGCATTTTGTTTTGTCTTCCAAATGCTTTCGAATGCATTTTCTATTAGGGACGTCGAGGCCAAGTGTTGTTTAAGAAAGGGATAATTTATATCGAATTCAAAGGCTAATGCTAACGACATTATTAGAGTTATTTATTATAAACTTTTTTGTTAAATGTTTAAACATTGTGGAAAAGACTGAAAAAGAGAGGGGACATGTTGAAGATCATTATTTTCCTCTTGTTTCGATGTTTTGCTAGAGGCTAAACCACTCAGTCACAAAGGATACTAATACCGATACATGATCGATTGATTGGATTTGGTTTAACGCATATTTCAACTGATATATAGTCATATCGCGGCGGCTGGAGCGCCTAACCATGGGCTCCTGCCATTGTTCTCACCAGTGCTACCACAACAGAATTACAGAGCCTCTAGCTGCCCGCCCACATAGGTTAACAATAATCAAACCATTGGCGGGAGACAGATATAGGAAAAGAAGTTTGCCGCGATCGGGAATCGATTCCGATGCCTCATGAATGATCTGTATGTGATCAAAAGCATACGATCCAAGCCAGAATTGCTCAGTCGGTAACGTCCGGATCTGTCAATCTAGGGGTCTTGAGTTCGAACCTCGACTTGTATCCATTTTGACATTTGACAAAAGTCATTTGTCGCACACCAATGGGTGTGAATCATTTAATAATATACATGTGAGAAAGTAGCTGGATGCTAAGTTTGGATATTGTGGTATTACATGTACTGGTGCGAGAAATACCAGGAATCCATGTTATGTGTTCCAGCCACCACGATATGACCATAGCAGTTGAAAGGGGTCTTAATCCCGAACAAATCAAATCGAAATCGTACGACTGTTGAAGTCAGACTATTATAATATTGACGTGGCATGTGTCAACCATTTCCCAAACAACAGAGCTAAAGTACCAAATTCAGAAGAGTGGCAAACGACAAAGTGAGTGTGTGAAAAATATCTGTACAATATGGTGGAAAACATTTAAGGAAAATAATAACATGCTGATGATCACAATTTTCTTCTTCTCTGTACCAAAGCTTTTTATAGCCACAATAGGCACGTTCAAAACCAATATTGTTTGGAAAATGATTTAAAAGTAGATACATGATTGAATCCACACATCGATCTAGATGATCGAAATCGTACGATTTTTGCAGTCAGTCGATCGACGTGGCCAGGTGAAGTAATACGTATTTATGGTATTGTTAATATCACTGCTTTTCAACAAAAACCTTGTAACTGCAGCTTAAAACAAGCGGCAGTTACGAGGTTTTTGTTGAAAAGCGGCAATATTTTCCTTTGTGATGTGTCATCTGCATTACTGAGGCTATATTATGCATTTTCCGCAAAAATACTATATATTGACGTCTGATGTAGAGAGGCCCTTTGAAAGTATCGAGGCAAAAGGAGTAAATGATGATAACCAGAATTTTCTGGTGTTTGTCTTCATATATTTATACAATATTTTACACAAATGATGTTTTGTCATTTGCAGCAGCCTTCAAATTAGAACATATCAATATTTGCCGGCTGGAAAAGGATTACATCTCTATACTTTTTCAAAAACAATAATAATCATAGGCTTGCTTAAATTGAAAGCTGTCGCAACGACAGAGCATGTCATTTGTGATAGAAAGTATGCAGGGGAAAAAGAAGAAAATGCTTTAAAGGTAGAATACCCGTAATGTGGCCATTTTAAAATTTAAAAAAAAACATCGCCTTTTTCTTTAGCAGCATCGTCACGTATCCGAACCTATTCGGGCGCAGTCGTAAACATTCGGCGGTGGCCACCGCCGAATGTTTTCGACGTCGCCCGAATAATTCCGAATGTCGCACGAATCTCATTAGGGTAGACTACCTTAACTTTTATTTTCGTATATTTCTAGCTATCATTTTGGGAAAGAGATAAGCCCATCACAATGTTGTAATTTCACCGATAATTATCATACAAAGTTCACAGCTTATTCGAGCTGTAGTTACGAAATTTTGAAAGCAGCCAGTGATATGATGTGTCACTGCCACATTGCAGAAAAAAATGAAAATCCAAAATTAAAACTTTCGATCTAAATTTAGATAGTTTTGCTTTAAATTTGATACATAATCGTTAAAGTATGTTTCATTTTCATAGATAAGATCATACAAATATGCATTGCAATCTGTTACCTAATATTGTAGGTTTTTGACCTTACAGTGTAACGTTAGCGTGGAAAATCAAGATAACGTGGGTATTTCCTGCCCTTCCTTTTTCTCTTGTCTCGATGTTTTCACGAACCTTTAATTCGTTTTGGACCTTCTGTATCCAGACAATGCAGGCCCGTAAGAACATGGTGTGGGGCTAGAGCTTCTAAACCCCACCGCTCCAAAAATTGACTAAGAACGGCGAATTTTCTTGATCTTTCATTGAAAAATTAGGAAAATCCAATTTAGCCCCTCCAATATTCAGACATTGGTCCAGACTGGGGTTTGAGACCCCCCCCCCCCTAACATAAAATTGCTTCATATGGTCCTGTTATGCATACAACCATTACTGCATAATGACACACTTAAAAACTCGTAAAAAAAGTAACTTAGTAAGAAAATGAGTACATTCTTGAATGCTTTGAATGCACATTTCATCTTTTCCAAAAACAGTTGTCTCTTCTGGGAATTTGTCTTTGCAAATTATAGTAAACAAGTATAAAGTGTCGTCTGCGAATAGAGTTCGAGCTTTCGTCAAATCTAACTTTTTCGCAAGGTAACAATTTGAAATAAAAGTACAACAACATTAATCGCCATTAAAAGCTTCACACTTACCTGTAACCACGTGCACATTAAAATCGTTCTGCCGTTTACAAGGCAATAAAAGAATATTATGCCATTTAACCCTTTCCCAAACGACAAGACTTTAGACTTGTCCAAATTCAAAGATGTTGCAGACGACAATTTCAAGTGAGTAGAATTCTACATGTTTTGGTCTTTTGGGACAGAAAGCATTGTGGGAAATGAAGAAATTGCTTGCAACAAGCAATTCCTTCATTTTCCTCTATGTTTTTCAAAGCCAATATCATGTCGGAGTCAAAAAGCGTCACTTTGCGGTAATGGGATAAGCTTTTATAGAATTGTTACGCGTCTCGAAAAAAAGGTACCATCTTTGAGGTGTGAATTGGCCCCTTTCAATTATCGTGTTAGACCGTACTATGAGCCGCTTCCGGTGGCAAACAATGGGTTTATGGTAAATTAATTATGTATACACACAGACACTGTTCCAATTTGTTACTAAAATAGCAACACATCATTTCTTTATGCCAAGCTCCGACCCAATTCCAAGCAAAGCATCCCACGTGCAATGGCAACGAACGGTGATTGGCAATAATTGTCATCAAAGGACGACTTCCGGTGGTTGTTGTGCGTGGAGGGTCTTAGTGGAAATAATCTTATAGGCCTAAAATCTATTCTTATCAGTCTGTGCTGTGCGGACTCCGAAGGATGACTAACCCAGCAACTTCTCGTTCAATTATAAACACTTTGTAACTTGGGGGTCATCTGAAGCAGCGAAAATTGATGATGGCATACTCTCGTCCATTTCCGGGCATCATCCGTTGCCACGGATGACGCTCGAAGTTGCACGAAGTGTTTGTTAGATAATAATGAATGGAATACCTGAATACGATATCTGGTCGAGCTCTTAGAAGAACGATCTTATTTAAGTTTAGCCTATATTTTGATATGTGGACATGCCATTGGATCTTTCGTATTTTCCAGTGTGTGTGTGTGTGGGGGTGTGTGTTTGGGGGGAGTCTGCGTTTGCACATGAAAACATCTTTAATTATCATTTTATTAGCATTTTTACAAATTCAAGGGAGGCACAGGCCCCACCCCTGATTCCGCGCATGCACTAAACCTACAGAGGACAAAATTATTGATGGTAAAAGTAGAAAATAAATTGTAAGGCATGATTTATGCCATAGCATAAAAATTTCGAGGATAGAGAAAACAAATGTTGCTCATCGAAAGTTCCTTCCTTTATCTGTATGTTTTCTCAAGTTTTTTCTACTATGGACGTATAAACCATGTCTTGTTTTTGATATATGGTTATGAGAAACCGTACAATAAGACTTTATTTGAATGGCGCGTCAATCATGTGAGTTCTCAATGGATAATGAAAAAAGTTGATTTCTTTATCTGCGTATCACATTGCAGTCTATATACTTTATTACTTTTTTATTCTTTTTTCGCAATACCGCACGAGTGAAGCCATGTGACAAATCAGTTTCAGATCTGTGAGCATGTGATCAGTCTTCGATTGATCTTGGCGACATATCAAACGGAATGGAAATATCCCACGCTTAAAAATATCGCTGCTTTTCATCGAAAACCTCGTATCTGCAGCTTAAAGCGACGACATGGCTTTTTTGTGGCCCCGTAAAAGTAATGGCAGAAAATGATCAACAGGATTCAAACGTTTTAAGATATACAAGTAATCTTAAGCGACTTGTAAGAATGTTATGAGTTGTTTGTGAACTACGAAAGACGTTTTATTACTAGTA
Organism: Fragum sueziense; assembly: GCA_963680895.1. Lineage (NCBI taxonomy): Eukaryota > Metazoa > Mollusca > Bivalvia > Cardiida > Cardiidae > Fragum > Fragum sueziense. Next base: position 48,678,484 of record OY804594.1, read on the forward strand.
TTCATTTGTTGTTGTTTTTTAAGATGTTTTTTCATCACAATATTTCCAGAAAAGTTAGCCCAACCCCCTTTCCTCGGAAACACATCACGAGAAAAGCAATGTGACGAAAAAAATGTTTAGAAAAAAAACAACAATACCGGGGTACATTACTCTGCGATTTATTTTGAAGATGAAATGTGTCGGTATCCGAAAAGAATGAACCCATATCGTCGCTTTTCAACAAAAACCTCGTAACTACAGCTTAAAACAAGCTGCAGTTACGAGTTTTTCGTTGAAAAGAAGCGATATGATATGTCAGACATAGATGTATCTAAATGCAATCTCATTCGTAGTTATCTACCCTGAACCAAGCTTGTCAGGAGTAGCCTATAAATCAAAAAGAATGTATGGTAATACCATGAAACTTTATAGGGCAAACATATTTCATTATGGAGAAGTGCAGTACACAAGACTTTGCAAACCATATTTCTACACTCCTCAAAAGTTCTAATTCTTTTTTTTACTCGTTTTACTAGGAAATGGCTGAAAAATAAAAACTACAATTTTGACAGTTCCTTATCTATATGATGAAGATTTCAAATAAAAATTTTTAACACCGATCGTTTTATCTTGCACGAGTTTGGGTACTAAACAATACGACATGACACGACAGATATGAACATGTTATACGTGATTTACTTCCTGTTCACAGGGAAAACCGTGTGATTTTATTTTAGGGAATCTGGATTTCATCATATGATCTCACTGTCAGGCACATGTATAAAGATGCAAATGGCCTGTTAGAACAAAAACGGGCCCTCTTTCACTAGAAACCATTGTGGGAAATGAAGAAATTGCTTGGGACAAGCAATTTCTCCATTTTCCACAATGGTTTCCAAAGCCATTATCATGTAGGGAGTCAAAAAGAGTCACTGTGTGGTAATGGGTTAAATGCCGTGCACTCTCAATTGACGTCTGCAACATCTTTGAAATTGGACCAGTCTAATTTTTGTCGTCTGCTAATAGGATTAGGGCCTTCTTCCAGGTAATGGCTCAAATGTATAAAAACCATGGACAAAACTAAGTGTTCACTACCGGTCATTGGAGACGTGGGCGTGGCTATGTAAGACGTCACACATACTAGCCAGCAGTCTCGTTTATGCAAAATATCGCGGCACTTTTTTTTTTAAATAAGCTGCAATTTTATTGGTCCAAAAAGTAAGTCGAGCACTAATGACAACATGCTCGAATCCAGAGCATTAACCCATAGAGATCGGTGTTTTCAAGAGGGGGTGGGCTGAAAAAAAAATCGCACGAAAGGATAGCGCACGAAAAAAATCCTGAAAGTCACTTTGAAAATACTTTTTACGAATTAAAGCGGGGCCCTGGATTCGCTCATGGACACAAACTGCTGTTTCTTTACTTTCCCAAACATAATGACTACTAAACCGGTATTTTCCTCGTGACTCCACATTCGTGAGTGGATGGAGTTTTACGTCCCACTCAACAGCTAAGGTCATATATGGAGACGGGACCTCGGTTTAAAGTCTCATCCGAAAGACCGGAGAGGCGGGGGGATCGGACCAGCGACCCCTGTGTTACAAGTCCAGCGCGTTACCACTGCACCACCTCCGCCCCTAAACTCCACATTCGTATATAACATGTTATTTGCTTCCTATTCACCGACACGGGGAATTCCCCTAGATTTTACTTTATTTCATTTTAATTTACTTTTAGGGGTGGTTGTCCGACTGTCCAGGAAATGTATATGGTAAACATGGATAAATGCACAGTCTAACGGACAGACTTTCTAAAAGTATTTTTCCGACTTTCTAAAAGTATTTTCCGAATTTTTAAAATAATGTCCCCCTTCTTTTGGTACTAGATATTGTGTCGTGCCTCGGCAGATATGAACATGTTTATGTTATAATATTGTGTTATTTACTTCCTGTTCACGGGTAGGGGAAATCCATGTAATTTTGTTTTAAGGTAAAAAGGGCCTAATTAGCACCAAAGATCCCGCGGCGAAATTTGAAAAGTGCTAGTAATTCCTAAAGTGTGTTACATTTCTATTCCAAATATAAACATAAGCATTTTGTACGGTTTAGAATTATGAATTAATAAATATTTATGGAAATATTAGACAAAAATGTTCCAAATTACCTCCCTTTTATATGAATATAGAGTAAAATAATATCTGTAAATTACTTTCTCCTTGAAGCATTATCTTGAAATCCGGCACGGTGAATCAACTTATGTGAAGTGTATTTACAAGTGTGTGTAATTTGATGCATTTCGTATGGCTAGAAAGTGGTGTTTTTAATTAGGCACTTCATACCTTAAGGGAATCTGGATTTCATCATATGATCTCGCTGTCAGGTACATGTATAAAGATGCACGGGAAACGGGCCCTTTTTTCACAAACACTATTTCGTCGATTTTTTTAAACTCGTAGCTGCAGCTTTAAAAAGTTTTTGATGAAAAGCGAAGATTTAGAGTTTTGGCCGAGCTATTTCTTGGTGAATAGACAAATTGATCTAGGCTCACATGTTTTTAAGTTACCTCTGGCCATATAAAGGGGATTTCCGTGTGATTTTTGTTTTGGGGAATTTATGTTTCATCAAGTGATAGATTATCAGGAACGTGTCACTGATTTTTCTTCAAAAATATCATAGCTGCATCTTTAAACCTTTCCCAAACAAGGCCTGGTTTTGACATCCCTGATAGAAAAGGCTATTGAAAATATTGAGGCAAAAAGAAGAAAATGCTGATGATCAGCATTTTCTCCTTTTGTCTCAGCATTTTTGTGCTATATTGTACACAAATCTTTCATAATGGAATAGTCCATTATAGTGCCATTTGGGAAAGGGTCAAAATGACTTCCTGGTCATGGGAATTGTCGTGTGATTTTTATTCTGGGGAATCTATCTTTCATCAGGTGATCAGACTATCTGGAACATGGCGCTGTTTTTCTTCAAATACGTAACTGCACCTGTAGAAATGAACTTCAATTTACACTGTGATTTATTTTTCTTTTTTTAATTAATATTGGGTTTTGACGCCGTTTTCAACTGATATGGTCACGTCGCGGCGGCTGGTGCACGTAACCGTGGATTCCTGGTATTTCTCTCACCAGTACTACCACAATATCCAAACCTAACCTCGCGCAGCTCTCTCACATAGATGATTCACACCCATTGGTGATAGACAGATTGGTGAAACCCGTATTCAGCATTTTCAACAAAACCGCACGCACCACTCCCAACTCTCCAGTTGATGAAAAATGAGAAAATTTGATTGTCAACATTTTCTTCTCTTACCTCGATATTTTCAGTTTTTCTCTCATAGGGACGACAATTAGACATTGTTTGGGAAAGGGTTGTACAAATCAGGTAAGTGTCAAGTTGAAAAATAGCCTGGCGATGACAACAAGTTGGTCTGGAAAAGGGTCCTTTAGAGCTTTTAAGGCAAGCAAGGATCCAGATCAGCCTGTGTATATACGCGCAGTCTGATCTAGATCCATGATATTCTCTAATTATTAATTTATGTACTACCTGCAATAGGGACCTGCTTAACCATAAGGGTGAAGTATGTGGACTGATCAAGGTTAACGTAGGCATTACCTGGTATTCTCAAATGCTCTAAGGGGCCTTTTCCAGACCCTAGCTTTTATCGAGCGCCCAAAAAGAACTGGATTTGACAACCTTAAAAGACAGGTCTTGTGAAACATTGAGATAATAGAAGTAAATACTGATAACCAGTATGTTCTCCTTTTGTCTCAACGTTTTCTGTACTAATGTTTATATAAATCCTATCCGTATGATATCAACATCAAACTTGTAGTCTTGGATAGCTTTCGGATTGAACCCACCTTATTCTTTGACTTTTTGGCAAAGGTTAAAGCATGTATTTGTCCACCCATCCAATTCATTTCAAATTTTAACACGATAAAATCATGTCTTGTAGGAAAGTGTTAAGAATGAAATAACAAAACAAAAAATATTTGCCGTAGTATTGACGTTTTTCATCGTTCGTTGACGTGTATTAGGTCGGGCGAAGGGGAAGCAAGGTTAATGAGTAACACGTTTTGATTAATTTGACATCTTGTCAATTTTATTGAATATCTTACTTAGACCAATTTCGGATAAAATTTCAGTGTTTTTACGTTCCTCTTCCTTGTTTTTAACCAATAGGATTTCTGAATTTGCAATTAAAATTCCCGACGTAAAATAGTAAAACGACCACGTCAACCCCAAGAGGGAAACGTTTTTACTACGTCAACTGTAACGTCTCGCGTAAATTTCGTCGTCCTAGATGTCTGCATCAGCCACGTAGCTTATTTACGTTGACGTGAAATGGATCGATGTTTTATAACATTAACAATATTTGACACAAATTGTTGGCCAAGTTCAATGTTAACCGAGTCCCCACAAGTCAAAATGTTAATGAAGTCCCACTTGAAAGCATCTTCGTGAGCCAAGAATTTTACCTCGACTTTGTTCGTTAGGAACAACGTGGATGAAGAATCCTTGGCTCATGAAGCTGCTAAAGACCAATCTATATCGCAGTGATCTAGATCCTTATTCAGGATTAGTGCACTTCGTATTACCGTTGTTTGGAGTTTGGCTGCAGACGACAAAATGCACGTTGATTAAGATGGGATTTTTTTGTACAATAAAGCATGGAGAAATTGTTGAGACAAAAGAGAAAATGCTGAGACTGGATCTTTCTCTTTTGTCTCAATGTTTTTCCCAAGCCTTATCTTATAAATCGAAACGCCAGGCCTAGATTCGAACAGGGTTAATCTTACGGCTGATAGTTAAACATTGTCATGTCGATCTAGAAATCTTCTAGTCGGCTTGCGATGCAACCAGGAATGAGTCAATCCTTCATTATCTACGAAATTGCTCGACTGAGTTACGTAGCTTTTGAGCAATTTGATTACACACAAGACAGGCCCGTAGGAAGCAATTTCATGTTGGGTGGGCTCAAGACCCGTTGTCTGAATATTGGGGGGGGGGGGGGGGGGGGGGGGCAAAATTCGTTTTTCCCTAAATTTTCAGTGTTCAATAAGGAAAACTTGGCCTTTTTTAGGCCCCCCCCCCCCCGTTCCTACGGGCCTGCAAGAGCATGTTGTAAAACATTTTTTTTTCCTTTTTTACTCAAAGTTTTCAATGTTTCAACAAGGAAAGCCTGTGTTTCTTTTAAACATCAATCCTTTCCCACGTAAGACGTCCCTGCTTTTGACGTCCCTACCAAATAAGGCTTAGGAAAGGCTGAAAACCAGCATTAATTTTTAAACTGCCTGGCTTGCCAGGCAGGTTATAATAACTGCAAATTCGACAGTCGATATCTTTACCCTTTTCATGCTGTTCACGTCAACTTACTTTTGCCAACACAGTTTTTGCAGGCAGTATAGACCAAGATCAGCCTGCACAGACGTGCAGTCTGATCTTAGCATACACTGCCTGCTTTCTCCTCCATTATTGTGGCAAAAACTTTATCTAATCTTATTGAAATGTCTCTTAAATTGGTAGTTTGTATAAACCAAAATTTAATGTCAGCAGGACAAGGGTCAAAAATACTGCAAAGTAATCCTTATCCGGTGAGCAAGCCAAACCTGTGTTTTCAAGCACCGAAGAAACGGCCTTTTCAGTCACAATCTACAAACTTTTCTTTATCTTATTTACTTTTACGACAAATAAAGAAGAGGCTAATACAAAATTTGATGTAATTTTCGCTTTTAGTAATTACCAGTTAGTATTTTCAGTGTTTATAACAAGCTTTTTGGCTGAGTAAAGGAGTAAAAGGTATAATAGGTTAACTCTATAATACATTTGTAGCAGTTACAATATTTCTGCTCTGATTTTTCAACAAACCAATCAGTTGGACACATTACATTTTCCCTTTATCCGCCGAGCACCGTGTTCGAGCCAAACTATGTGTTTTCAAACACCGAAGAAACGGCCTTTTCAGTCACAATGTACAAACTTGTTTTTTTATCTCACTTACTTTTGCGACAAATAAAGTAGAGGCTAATACAAACTTTGATGTTATTTTCGCATTTAGTAATTACCAGTTTGTGTTTTCAGTGTTAATAACAAACTTTGCGGTTGAGTAAAGGTGTTGAAACGTACAATAGGTTAACTGTATACTACATTTGTTGCAGTTACAATATTACTGCTCTGATTTTTTTCTCGGTCATTTACAGTGGTAGGGCTGACAACCAATCAAATTTGTTATGATTATCACGTGGTCAAGCTAACCGAGCTCTATACTTACATTTTGCGTGTGAGCCATGTGATAAAGGCAAACACCGCAGAAACTGCCTTTTCAGTCACAATCTACAATTTTTTTTTTGTGCCATGCACTTTTGCGACAAATAAAGAATAGGATTATTCAAAATTTTATGTAATTTTCATTTTTAGTAATTACCAATTAGTATTTTTAGTGTGTCTTTCAAGCTTTTCGGTTGAGTAAAGGAATCGAACTGTAAAATAGGTTAACTGTGTTATAAATTTGTAGCAGTTACAATATTACTGCTTTTTTGTTCTCGAACGGTCATTGAACTGACAACCCTAAAACACATTTTATCTTTCCCAAAAAACAAGAATTTAGGGTCTTACAATTTGGAAGCTGCTGCAGACAACAAAAGGCATGTTGTTATAGATAGAATTTGTGTACAAGATAACACAGAAAATATTGAGACAAAAGGAGAAACTGCTGGTTATCAACAGTTTCTTCTTTTGATTCAATATTTTCCCAAGCATTTCCACTAGGGACGTCAAAACCAGACCCCGGTTTCTCGAAAAAACTTAAGTACATTCTCATGAGAACATTCTCAACTTCAAAGGGATACTCTCCAACGTTGAAGGGTATTCGATTGAAGTTCACGTGGATTTCGTGCGATTTGAGCACGGTGCTCAGATTTGAGCATGAGAACGTACTTAAGTTTTTTTCGAGAAACCGGGGCCAGGTCTTTTTTGGGCTAAGGTTAAAAACCTTAACATTCCAACAATTTCCTATCAAACTGGTCAAAGTTACATTCCGTTCATTTCGGGATCACAAAAACATCTTGTTTTTACGTTGAGCCAATTATTGAGCTAAATTGAAGCAACTACAAATGAGCTTAGGCTCTGAAAAAAAAAAACAAAAAAAACACACACACACACATTGTGGCATTTCAGACAATGGTTGACCAACATCAGTTCTAAATGAGTGCAGCAATGATTATCACACAAGTAAACATTTAGAGTTTTATTTTCAGATCTTTAAAATAAAACCTAAGAATATCAAGGATGAATCATTACACATTTCCAACAATGTTTTCTACACAGAAAGGGCAAATTACGTAAAATTTCAATTACCTGATATTGTCGTCTGCACAATCTTTCAATTTGGACCAGTCTAAATTCTGATGTTTGGTGATTTTAAGGGTATTAGAGGAGTATAGGTTTAATGCTTTCCAAAAAAAAAACCTGGTTTTGACATCCCTTACAGAAATGCCTTTGAAAAACTGATGATAAAGAAGAAAATGCTGTACACCAGCATTTTCCTTTTAGCCTCAATAGTTTCTGTTTTATTATGTACACAAATCATATATCTATTGTCCACCCAAATTAACCCGGGACAACTTAATTTTCGTGTGCAAAGTCCGTTAATTGAGTGCCTTTACAAAACATTGCCGAAGTGGGGTCATTACATATGCAGATGTCTCGGGTTAATCTTGCTGGACAATATCCTTATGCATTTGTAATATATTTACTATACATGGCTGGTTGCCATTGTAGAAAGAATATGTGAATTTCAATCTTCAGTAATATCCAAAGCAGGCAGTTTACAGTGCTTACAGCACTTTGATTTCTCCTTCTAATCTGTCTCATTATTTTCGTGCTATATTGTACACAGGTCTAATCTTTATTAACACCAGGAGTTGCAAACAATAAAATAATTCATGTCAAAAGCCCCTGAAAGGTCTAATTGAATGGAAAATATTGAGAGAAAAACAAGAAATTGCTTATTATCAGCAATTTCTTTTTTTTTCTAGATTTTTTCTCAAACAATTTCTACAATATTTAATCCCATCTCAGCTGCAGCTGGCAAATAAATGTTAACAAACATACAGAAATGGTATGTTGTAGGAAGGAAGGGAAACATTGATAGAATGGGAAAAATGTTGGTCATTCACATTTCCTTTAAATGCTTTTCAATACCGCCCCTGCTAGATCCGCCCTAGCAAAAGGCAGAATGGATACTGGTCGAGCCAGGTTTTGATGCGTTTTTCTCAACCAATTACAGTTGACACTCGTAATCTCGACATCGGATAAGTCGAAATTTCGCTTAAGTCGAAGTGAAAGTCATGTCCCATCCTCAACATATGGATATCAAAATGAATTCTGAAACAAATACAGCCATAGAAATTTAGTAGGAAAAGGATAGAAATTGCTCATCTCGATCAATTTCTTTCCTTTTCCTACTAAATTTTATTCATGGACACATAATATTATTATGATGCCCATCAAAAATGGTTAAATATCGTTTTCATCGAAAATGATCAAAATCGGATTAGTCAAACTCCGGATATGTCGAGGTATTCTGACGGCCTCTCTGACTTCGACACAACGAGTGTCGACTGTATTGGTTTTGATGTATCTATGAGACTATGCTTTCGAAAACATTGAGGGAAGAGTAATAAATATGCTGAAAATAAACATTTACCCCCTTTTCCCTTTATATTTTCTACCATATGGAATGAACATTCAACATTATAGTTGGCTCAGAGTGAAACAGTTGTAACTGCTTATATGTTTATAGGCAGTTACAACTGTTTCGTGCTGAGCCATTGATTTCACATTATAAGTCAGATCTACATTGTTGTCAGCAACCATTTCCAATTTGGACTAGTCTAGCAGACAAGGATTAATCCATTAGTTTACCACAGTGACATAGTGGCATTTTGAAATTGATGCCCCACCCACAAGATCATCATAGAGGATTTGGAATATAACATTGTGGAAAATCAAGAAATTGCATGTGACAAGCAAGCAGCTATTTTCATTTTCCATAATATTTTCCAGCCAGAAAGACCAAATATCATAAAATCTTGTTCACTTTACTGTCTGCAATATCTTTGAATTGGGACCAAACTCAAATTTTGTTGTCTTGAGAAGGATTATACAGTACCACATTGTACAAGTTTGACAGGATTTTATTCTGTAATGAGCAAGAACACCAAATAGTATCAGAATCATTCAATGCAAAATGCTTAATTGATTCTTTCCAAAGCAAGACCTGATTTTGAAGTCCTTGATAGAAAAGGCTTGAGAAAACATTAAAGTGAAAGAAGAAAATGCAGATAACCAGCATTTTCTCCTTTTGTCTAAATGTTTTCTGAGCTATATCATAGGCAAGTCCTACCATAATCAACATCTATTTTTTGTCTCTGAAACAACTTTAAAATTGGACAACCCTAAAGTTTTGCCGTTTTGGAAAGGGTTAATTTAACTTAACCCATTACTGCACAGTGACGCCTTTTGACTCCCTCACAAGGAAAGAATTGGGAAAACATTGTGGAAAATGAAGAAATTGCTGGTGACAAGCAATTTCCTCATTTTCCACAATGTTTTCTAACCAAAAATGGAAAGAATTTTGAAATTTCATCAGCTTGAAATTGTCGTCTGCAACACCTTTCAAATTGGAACAGTCCAAAATGTTGTCGTCTGCTAATGGGTTCAACTCCTTTAAAAGCTGTAGGTCTGGTCATTCAAGACTGGGAACCATCATCAATGAATATTATCTTGCAGCTTAACTGTGGTTTTCATCATCTTGTATCAAACTTCATAAATAAAAAGCATCTATTTTTACAGTGTGTTAACACAGTTCAAGCATGCATAAAAATGTTCATTAGTGAATGTAATATTTCTGGTATGCCGTCTCAGTGAATTCAGACAGTTATGCCAGTTGTCTCTCGGAATTCATCGGGACCGGGATACTGATCCATCTGCTACGGTCAAGTGTCTGTTATGGAAGATTAACACCACCTGAAAATATAAACAAGATTTATTCAAACAACAGCATTATAATGATGACAATAATGAATACAACCATTTCCAAAACAATGAGTGATACAAGTAACATGCTGATACAACCAAGTGTTGAACATTTAGAAAATATTGATGAAAAGGAAGAAAATATTTGATACCATCTTCTTCCTTTTCCTCAATATTTTACATCTTATCAAAGGGAGGTTACTCATATTCTACCTTTAAAAGCATTAATTTTGATGTCTTTAGCAGCTGTCAAATTGAACCACACTCATTTTTTGCCGTTTGGCAAAGGGTTTACATAATTTTGCAGAAAACGTGGGAAATGAAGAAAATTCAAGATTGTCACAAGCAATTTTTCCATTGTCCACGATGTTTTCCAAACTCGTTATCTTCTGTGTCGAGTAAAAAAATCGATGTGTAGGAATGGATTTATCTTTAATGTGCCTGTTGACGTACTTGCTACTTCATGGTATCATTGGCATTTGGAAATAGTGTGAGAAGAAAATGCATTTTTTCCATGAACATGAAGTTCGAGTTTTCATTCTTTTCTGAACCAATACGAACGGATTAGTTTCATAGAATATCCGCAACATGAAATCCAAAAAAATGAGCAATTTAACAAATACATTTGCGTGAAATTGTTGTGATGAGGTCGATCAGCGCATGGGTCTTACCGTATCCGAAAAAATGAATGTCCGGTAACCGCTTCGTCTGGTCCACGAGTGCCAACTGTATTTTAGCGGCCATTACGGCACTTGAATGCTCTTTTGACATCAGTCTGGCAATTTATACATTTTCTGTCGTCGACGATGAGCTGTTTATCATGAGTTTAAGAGAAATATCGTTGTATTATTGGCATCAAACGCCCACTCGACAGACATTTTGTTTTGTTTGACAACGCGTTGAAAGTAAAGGGGCCGCTTACATCGCCGATAAAGAAGAAACGAAATCGTGCTCAACAGAGAACGTTTTCGACGTCGCTTTATAAGACTGGATTTCAAAACGTACTCACGGGAGCACGTCTTAACGTCTTGAGTCGATTTTCGTACTCAACGTCTTGAGCATGAAATCGTGCTCAAGAAAAGTTTTATAAGACTGGGCCCAGTTTTGTAACGTGCATCAACATTTGAACGACGCCCCTGAATTTTCGCCGTATGGGATAGGGTTTATTTATACCTGTCTTAAGTTACGCTGGTGGTGAACTCGGCCAAAGCGAGGGACGTTTTTTCGCGATCAATGTATTCAAAAATCAATACATTTTATACATACATTTTGGATTAATTAACTATCTTTTTGAAAGTATAGATTATTGCTATATTGATGAGGTCCTTAAGTAAAACAAGAGGGCCAAGATGGCCCTGCATCGCTCACCTGAGAGGACTTTGAGAACTAGAAAGACCTGAAGGTCTTGAGTCGCTCCACAGGCCTGAATTTCTTGTGGTTTACTATAAAAAAAATTGACAAATTTATCTAATTGCTTAAACTTTATAATTATTACATTCTTATGGTTCTTAGAGCAGAAACAAAGTAAAATACAGCAATGTGGTCAAAGAAAAACTAGATTTCTCAAAACTTGTGGTTCTTAGAGCGAAATCAAAATAAAAAGAAGCAATCATATGGTCAAAGCGAAAAGAAGGTAAATAATTGACCAATATTTTGGGGATTTTTAGAGAGATGATAAAGTAGAAAACTGTAATTATGCTAAATTCAAGGGCACATAATTCAGTATGTGAGTTTATAATCAAGCTGAAAATTAAACTCGTGCAAGATCTTATGGTCAGCATCATTCTGTCCAAATTTTATCATTATTAGTCTATAATCGTGGCTGCAAAAGGGAAAAAAAGTGTCGAAAACTGAAATTTTGTTTTTTTAAGGGCACATAACTCAGATTGTAGCTATGCAGTCATCCTGAAAATTACACATAAGCAAGATCTTGTTGTCAACTAGATTCTGTCCAAATATCTTCTTGATTGGTTTACAATTATGGTTGTTAGAGTGAAAACAAAGTCGAAAATGGCAATTTTGTCAAATTCAAGGGCACATAACTCAAGATGTAAAATTCCGATTAACCTGAAAATTACACCCAGGCAGGATATTATGCTGATATATATTCTGTCCAAGTTTTGTCTTGATTGGTAAATATTTGTAGATTTTAGAGTAAAAATAAAGTCAAAACCAGCTATTTTTGACATTCAAGGGCAGATAACTCAGGTGATTCTGGTTCAATCCAAATTCTTTGAAGGAATCTGAGAGAGGGTCACCCAAGGATCATTCCTGTGAAGTTTGGTTGAAATCCATCCAGTAGTTTCTGAGGAGAAGATTTTTAAAGAAAAAGTTTACGGACGCACGCACGCACGGACGCACTGACGCACGACGGACACATCGCCATGACAATAGCCCGCTGGCCTGAAAGGCCAGTGGAGCTAAAAACATCGTGCAATCTTCAAACTCGCATGACCCACTTTTTACATGACCTACATATCATTAAGATAAACATTCTGAACAATTTTCACTATGATGAGTAAATATTTAGGTTCTTAGAGCAAAAACAAGATTTGACCTTTTGACCTAGTTTTAAACCTAACATTAGCCACTTTCTACATGACCCATTTATCATCAAGATAAGCAATTTTCACAATGATGAATAAGTATTTTGATATTTTAGAGCAAAATTTTAAAAACAAAATTTGACCTATATTTTGACCTCCCATGGCCCACTTTATACATGCCCCAGATATTGTCAAAATAAACATTCTGAACAATTTTCACAATGATTCAGATACCATTATGGTTCTAAACGCAGAAATAAGATTTGACCTAGTGATCTAGTTTCTGACCTCACATGGCCCCCTTTCTACATTGACCAGATATCATCAAGATAAATATTCTGAACAATTTTCACAACAATAAAGTAAATATTTTGGTTCCTAGAGCAAAAACGAGATTTGACCTAGTGACCTAGTTTAAGACCTCGCATGACCCACTTTTCACATCACCAAGATATCATCAAGATAAATATTCTGAACAATTTTCACAATGATAAAGTAAACATGTTGGTTCTTAGAGCAAAAACAAAGTTTGACCTAGTGACCTAGTTTTTAACCTTGAATGACCTGCTATTCATATCATCAAGATATCATCAAGATAAACATTCTGAATTTTTACAATGATTGAGTAAATATTTCGGTTCTTAGAGGAAAAACAAGATTTGACCTAGTGACCTAGTTTCTGACCTTATATGGCCCCCTTTTTACATTGACCAGATATCACCAAGATAAATATTCTGAACAATTTTCACCACAATAAAGTAAATATTTTGGTTCCTAGAGCAAAAACAAGATTTGACCTAGTGACCTAGTTTTAGACCTCGCATAAACCACTTCACATCACCAAGATATCATCAAGATCAACATTCTGAACAATTTTCACAATGATAATGTAAATATTTTGGTTCTTAGAGCACAAACAAAATTTGACCTAATGACCTAGTTTTTAAGCTCAAATGACCTGCTATTCATATCACCAAGATATCACCAAGATAAACATTCTGAATTTTCACAATGATTGAGTAAATATTTCGGTTCTTAGAGGAAAACAAGATTTGACCTTGTGACCTAGTTTCTGACCTCACATGACCCACTTTTAAAATGACCCAAATTTCGTCAAGATAAACATTCTGAACAATTTTCACAATGTTTGAGTATATATTTCCGTTCTTAAAGTAAAACTAAGATTTGACCAAATGACCTAGTTTTTGACCTTACATGACCCAGACTTTCTACATTACCTAGATATCAAGATAAGTATTTAGGATAGTTTTGATAAAGTTTTAGGGCAACATTGGCATCTCTAGAGCAAAAGGAAGGATTCTGTAATATTTGACCTTGTGACCTAGTTTTTGACCTTGCATGGCCCATCTTTGACCATGACCAAGATATCATCAAGATAAACATTTAGGACAATTTTGACAAAGTTTAGACCAAAATTGGCACTTCCAGAGGAAAAGGGAGGATTTTGCAAGATTTGGCCTCGTGACCTAGTTTATGACCTGGCATGATCCACTTCTTGACATGACCTAGGTATCATCAAGATAAACATTCAGGACAATTTTGAGATAGTTTGGGCCAAAACTGGCATGTCCGGGCCAAAATGAAGGATTTTAAAAGATTTGACCTTGTGACCTAGTTTTTGACCTTGTATGACCCACTTTTCATCATTTGATAGATATAATCGAGATAAACATTGAGGACAATTTTGACAAAGTTTGGAAAAGAATTGGCACTTCCAGAGCAAAATAAAGGATTTTGTAAGATTTGACCTTTTGACCTACTTAATGACCTAGCATGACCCACTTCTTGACTTAACCTTGATATCATCAAAATAAACATTCATGACAATTTCTACAAAGTTTGGACCAATATTGGCACTTCCAGTGTAAAAAGATGGATTTTACAATATTTGACCTAGTGACCTAGTTTTTGACCTGGCTTGACCTATTTTTATCATGACCTAAATATCATCAAGACAAATATTCTGATCAATTTTCACAACGTTTGAGCATTAAATGTGGCTCCTAGAGCAAAAAGAAGATTTGACCTAGTGACCTACTTTTTTACCCCATTATGGCCCGATTCAAATTCTTTGAAGTATTTTGAAAAAGCATGACCCATAGATCATGTGTGTGAAATATGATTGAATTCTACCAAGTACTTTAGGAGGAGAAGATTTTTTTGTGAAAAGTTGACGGATGGACAGATAGACAGATGGACAGATGGACAGATAGACAGACAGACGCCGGACAACAGACCGATCACAATACCTCACCTCGAGCACTTTGTGCTCAGGTGAGCTAAAAACTACAGGAGAGGAACTATAAAAGCTTTAAGCTTTCGTTCTGATCCTATTCACCAATGTATTGTTTCATAATCATTCTATTGTCATTGTATTTGAATTTGTGAATAAAATATTATTAAATTAAATTACTGTATTCCGTCTGTGTTGTTATAATATATCGAAACTACGGCTTTATCGAAGCCGTAGTTACGAGATTTTATAACAACACCGACAGTTTGTCAATACAAAACGGTAAACCCGGTCTGTTTTTAGTTCATTGTCATTAGAAAAAAATCTATAAACTCACATTTAAACGCAAAATATATATACCTTGTTGTAGCTAAAAATGTTTTAGTTCACCACCAGTGAGTTAGTCGTATGGGAAATAATTTACTGGGTGCGCTCGTACCCTGTCGCCAAAATATTCCTTTTGCAAGCGTTTTGTTTGAACAGGGGTAGATGTCCGATCACGTTGGTATTGAAGACGACAATGTCAAACGTTTGAACAAATCTGCACTTTGGATTGGAAAACATTACGGACAATGAAGATTGCTTGTCAAAAGCATTTCTACAGCCCCAATCTTGTGGGGCGTAAAAAGGCATCATTCTGTGGGAAGTCTTTCCAAAACGGCAAATATACGACAAAATTGATGTTGGTACAGGCTTATTTTGTGAACAATTGTATCAGCCTGTGACTCTGCGGCTACTTATTACAGTGTGATCAATAGTGAGTTCCGAAGTTCCTATTGCTAATGGAGTTAACCCAGAACAGCATAGATCCTGATCAGGCTGCGTGTATTCACAAACTGCGTGATTCGCAAACTATGCTAAATCAATGTTGGTCCCAAATGATCCAATGGCCTTTTCTAAGGACTATTTTTCCTTACTACATCTCATTTAACGAAAATTTTAGACAGATGCAATTTCAAAGATGTTGCAGACGAAATTTTCAATTGAATTTTCATAACACATTGTGACATAAATGAAGAAATTGCTTATCACAAGCAATTTCTTCATTTTCAACCATATTTTCCAAAGCCTTTTTGTCTTCGGGAGTCAAAAAGAGTCAATATGTGAGAATGGGTAAATTTATTTCGCAATATGGATAGGAAATACAAAACAAAGTCAGTATATTACTTGATGGCACTCTTTATTATTTTTTTCTTCATTTTACATGTTTAACATCTTGACATGTCGTCCAACCCTGAGACATTTTACACTCCATTTTAGCCCTACATGAGAGTCAGTTACTGGCGTAAAAACAAACGGATAATGTGGAGCATTATCACTAGAGGCTCGGTCACATACATTGTCGCGTCCACATCACGTCCAAAAGTATACTGCACAATCCTATTTTAGACGTGCTTCTGTTGTGATGTGAAATTAGAGGTGTGTATGTGACTGGGTCTCAAGAGCTACATACAAGAGGCGAATAAAGTCATTTCTAAAATTCTTATTTCAACTTCAAACCCTATATTGTGGGTACTCATTAGAATCGTCTCAAAGAGACGATTCTAATGAGTACCCACAACATAGGATTTGAGCATATATAAATGATTTTATGACAATTTTAGGAATGACATTAAAAACATCTTATCTTGAGCTCTGAACTCCGATAAAATGTGTAGCTTCCAGGCATATCAAGTCATAAGCTTTTATGAAAAGGTCATATACCTTGATGTATAGGTATACTATATCAAATTTACTTTGCTTTCGTTCGAAAAGGTCGTCTAAGCATCTTACATGTCGCTGGTTTCCTTGCAAAACCATGTAACTACAGCTTAAAACAAACTGTAGTTTTTCGGTTTTTGAAGAACGACCATGTTGAATTGTCATTGAATATGATGAGAGAAGAAAGCTTACAAATCCATGTATTCTTAACTCCCTTCATTTTCAAGTTGAAATATTGATGAGAAAATGCAACACTATCATAAAATTATCCGAATCTAAAATAGCATTTTGTTGCATTGTCCCAACAAATTTTGCTTTTGAATTATTTATCCTTTTCTCAAAATGAATCTTGATACACCTGGATAGCCTAGCACAGAACTGAAAATAATTCCACCATTTTGCTTGTGAATTTGGATAAATTTTTGTATTTCATATCAAGGGGTAACAGCAAGAACATTATAACTGCATATAATTCTACATGCACTTAGAATGTTCTTGCAGAAACCACCGAAACTAAAATCTCATTTTGATGCCAAATTACCATATTTTTCTGATCACATGGTCAAATCTTTGCTTTCTGGCCATCAAATGTATTCATTAATTTACTATTTGTTTAGAATTTGTTCTAATATTGCACATCTTTCCGCAAAAGTATATGAATAGATGCTCAAAGCCGAGAACAATATTCCTAGCTTTAAACATGTATCTACATAAAATTTCACCTTTCCCCTCATTAAATATTTGTAATATTCTTTTATGAATTGCAACCCACAAAAGATAAAGTAGTAATTTGCTATGCATTTTTCTTGTCTTTGGTAAAAAGTACTAATTTCAACTTCATGTTCTTCATTTGAAAACTTGATCTATAATGACGAAAGTTGAAAACAAACAAAATATGCTGAAGCACATAATTTCAACAAGGCACCGATTTATTGTTTTGACTTCATTAAAACTTGTTTTGAAAATTGTTATTAAATAAATAACGAATTAAACTTAATCTAAAACTGTTGTAAGAGCATAGTATATGTCATTAATTATGCTCCTAGAACTGTTTAAACTAAGATTTTTAAACATAGTAAAACCAAAGTGAAGTTGGCAATGTAAATAAGTACAAACATGAGTAATTGTGATACAATGTCCTTCAAATCTCAGCCAACCCTGAATCCCAAATCACTGATCAGACTGTACATCTGTTCAGTCTGATCTGAGTCCATACTGTCCTAAAAGGCTTACATATCTTAGGTTACATCCAAAATGTTGTAACTACACCTTATTCAAGCTGTAGTTACAGCATTTTTGAATGTAACCTATTATTTCTGGATCAGCACAACAGAGTTTTGGACATTTTTAGATTGCCAACAATAGAATTGTTTATGTATTAGTAAATAAGATTTATAAAATATCACAACCAAATACAGTTACTGGTCCCTGCATAATAGGGCAAGGATTACTTGTTTTTTTATGACCGTCAGTCAACATTTTTTCGTTTTTCTTCAAAAGTCTTGTAATAAGAGCTTGTTTATAGCTACAGTTACAAGAATTTGGAAGAAAATCAACAATTTGACTTTTTCTTATTCATTAGAAAATTATCTATTATCAACCCAAAATGCTTTGATGTTTTGAAGCAACTTATATTTGTTGTGATGTAAAATTATTTTTCTCAAAAGTTTGTAAAATATAAAAATATTCATCTTTTTATCCAATTGCCGAAAGTCCAAGTTCAATGAAGTCAACATTTTGTGGAATGCAAATCTAGGGCTTAGTGCCAAATCATTGTAAATGCATATAGAAAGCATATGCAGATACAATAGTTTTGCACAAACCCTTAAAATTTTCTTCACAATAACACATGACCTTAACTTTCCGACCAGGCCTATTTTTCCGAATTAGCTTTAGTTGAAGGCTTCAACCACGTGTAAACGGGCCTGGCCGACTCTGCAGTGATATCTTGTTAAATCTATCTTTACACATCTGCCATTTCTCTTCATACTGGTATATCAGAGCTTCTTATCAATATAAGAATGAGTAAAGACCATCTGCATTTGTTATTACAACTCCAAACCCTATGTTGTGGGTACTAATTGGAATCTTCTCGATGAGACGATTCCAATAAGTACCCACAACATAGGGTTTGACAAACATTGAAAGATGTTTTGCATTTTGAAAAGTCAATAACCCTATCTTATCTATTATTCTGCTGGTATATCAGTATTACTAAATAATCAGTCTTGATCTAACCCAAGCATAACATATTCAGAATAATAGGAATGTACAAGGATTTCTTTCAATTTCTCTTCATAAAAGAGCAATTTTTACATGATTCCAAACCCATCATTCAATAAACATTCATGTTCACTGCAGAGATTTCAAAGCAAAACCAGGTTAGAAGATGTTGCTTTATCCTGAAGTTATTAACAAAGACTGAAGATTCAAATTTTCAAACTGAGCAATCTGATTGGTCTTTTTACACTCACATGATTTGTAACAACCAATCAGGTGATCACAGTCTTAGTCACATGCTCTGTAAGAACCAATCAGATAGCAAGTATCACTAAATTGATCAAATTCAGAGAAAAAGCCTTCTGTTTCCAATCTGGTTTACACTTAAAACAAAATATTGTATTTCTCATTATTTCTAGGTATGTTCAGCATTTGTTTTGGGTTATAAAACAAAATTAAGCATTACATAATTATCATTTAAGCACATTTTTTGGACATTTCCAAACAAACAGCTGAACATAGCACCATGTTTGACATTTAAGACAAAACATTTGTACTTTCAACCTTAAGAAGCACTTACAAATTTCACCCTTTACCAACTTTAACACAAATCATACTCAAGTAACCATCAGTTTCATGACATAAAGCCAAAATTATCTTGATAGGAATAACAGCTTATTCCAACCATAGTTTTTCTTCCTGATTTTGTTTCTTTTTTTCTATTTTTTTTTCTTCTTCCTTTAGTTTCCAACTTTTAACATGATCTATTTGCCAATGTTTGAGAGCCTTTTCATGGGTTAAAAAGTTGTTTTTCAGCAGTTTTTCTCAGTCATATTCTGTACAATTTCAGTACATTGTTTTGAATCTACAATCAGTATATCGCTGCTTCTCTTCAAAAACCTTGCAACTAAAAGCTTAAAAAAAGTTGCAGTTATGATGTTTTTGAACATAGCTAACAATATACTCGTATTACTGATGGACTGGCCTTGAGCATAATACATTATGACATACACATAACATATAAAACATACAAATTTGACAAACAATGAATCTCTTTCATGGAAATGACACTCCCAAAGCAAAATTTGAGCAGATAAGCAGGGTTAAATTCCTGAATGGAATTGTTTTCAAGTGAGCATTAATTCTACTTCTATGTAATGGCCTAGGAATCAAAATTGCAAGTTAAATAGTTCTACAGAGAACTTGCAAAATGTTAGACCCAGAACTTTAAAAATCTTGCTTATTCCACAAATATACTATGGGAGGAGTCAGATCTGATACCAGAGCTACAGATAAGAAGGGGTAAATGGCTTTTTAAAAAGGTATATTTCATTTCTATTTCATCCAACCCTATGTTGCGGGTACTCATTGGAATCGTCTCGAAGAGACAATTCCAATGAGTACCCACAGCGTAGAGTTTGAATTCAAAATAAAACATTAGAATCACTTGACCCCCTCCTATCTTTTGCTCTGGGTACACGTTACACAATGAACACTGGCTGTGAAATGCACAAGCAAGAAGAATGATAAGCTGCTATCACAGAATTGCCTTTCTTTAATCTTTCCTGCTAAAATAGAGCTCAATCATTGACAACTTACTAATCCAAAACTTTGTCTGACATTTCTTTTTTCTAAAACAACTAAGTTAAGCTTTAAAGATATCCTTTAGTTAGCTAGTCTTCAGAAACAGCAATGATATTCTGGGTTTTATAAACTCAAATCAGTAATTTGTGATTGATTTCAATGAGTGTCAAAAACAAAGTTATTTTAATCTTAATCAAAGTTTTGCCTTTGAGTTTGTTTATGTATATTTTGAAGCAATAAACTATCTACTACAATATCGATCTGTCTTGGTACAAATAAGTTGCCAAAGTTAAGCTCTGAAGTGTTTGGACAAATTTTGTTTGCATCCACTCAGTAACAAAATTTGACGAGAGATCATTTGAAAAACATAAATTCTTCGACTTATAAATTCAAAATCTGATTAAAAGAATTAGCCAATCATTTTTAGAGGGACAAAATTCCAAAAATTTGCAATCAATTAAATTATACACGATAAACACAATTTCATTTATAATAAGCAAATTGACTTTAATGATTAATTTAGCCAAAAGTTCAACATTTTCTACTTTACTATTCCCAAAGCATGATTTCTTTTTTCAAATGATGGTTGCTTTTTAATTAAACCTTGTCATTCTAATTATTGATTACCACTATTCCAAAGGTTTCGGGATATGACAGGCAGTATAGGACAAGGCCAGGCTGCACATTTGTGCAGCCTGACCTTGTTCTATACTGCCTGTTTGTTTTCAATCAGCGTAACAAAGGTTTAACACTCAATGGTTGATTCTTCAAAGTCAAATTAAACAATTATGGCCATGCAAGTTTCTAACCCACAAAAATTTAACAAAATCTGAATACCTTTCAGATCATAGCAACATTTTTACAAGGAATACTAGTTGCAAAGAGTTTCGTTACCTTATAAAATTGTAAAAAAAATCTTAACATATAACAAATCTATTTTGTTGTAAAAGGAAAAATGAAATAACAAATATGAAGCAATGCTTTGAGAAAAAGTTTCTGAGACAGAACAATTCTAAACCATTCACTGTATTATAATCTATTAATGTCATACTTCAATCATAAAACATTCGAAACTTGAAATGTATGAGATTGAATGCATAAAACTATGAGATACGATGAAATATTCATAATGGGTTTCAATCATACTCAATTAATCCCATCGAAGAAAGTTAGTTTCAGATTTTTTTTTTTCAAATGTCACATGCATACTTTTTTTCTTTCCCCTGTTAGAAATAATGAGGTTATTTTATTTTGCTGTGAATTTTAATGAATGCAATTTTCTCTCTGCCAAGAGTAATGAATCTTTTTAATTTGTTCAACTTTTTTCTCAAAATTTTCCATTTTCTCCGTTTTTTTTTTTTTTTTTTTTTTCCTTCTCTTTTTAATTAATTTTTTTCTTCTCAAAGCAAAGCTTCTCAATAAAACAATGTACTGGTGATTTGAGATCACCATATTTGCCATATGATGGGATGAAAATACTGATGATTGGAGTTTTCTACAGATTTATTTTTTACACCTACAGAGCGAAGCTATTCAAACCATTCAAAGCTATCTAAATATGCAGCAATGAGTTGAAAATAAAATTAATATTACTTAGAAACGTATAAAAAAGAAATAATTGCACAAAAAATGTTAACAAATGAGAAATTCTTATCAAACCATGATTGATTAAATCCTTCACCAAACCAAAAAGAAAACTAAATGTCAATCGTCAATCTCTTTCCCCACCCACTTATTTCCCCTTATCACTCTGTAGGTGTAAAAATACTTAAAGAGCTCTAGATCCGAGGGAGCGAAAAGAGAGTATTTCTCAAAAGATATCCAACCAAATCCTATGTTGTTGGTGCTCATTAGAATCGTCTCGGAGAGACGATTCTAATGAGCACCAACAACATAGAGTTTTTTAGAATTTTCACAAATTTACAAAATTGTCCCTCGAATCTAAAGCTCCTAATTTGTTGCCTTATTCACATACAACTGTCACAAAAATACTCATCTGTTCTAAGGCATATTGAAAGACTTATAGACACAATAGTACACGAAATAAACAAGTTTTGTCCGTTGAGACGAGAACATTTGAACAAGTCTCTTTCAGTCAACCACTAAAATGCACTGTATCACAAAGGTCCTTTTCATGTGGTTTTAAATCCTTGCAAAAGACACACCATTGCAAGTTTATCAGGCAATTTACTATTAAATTTTCAAAGACATTTTCTATTTGTTAGTTTTGCAAATGATGTTTAATTCACAAATCGAAAATAAAGGCTCAACCTGTTCAAACATAAAAGAATCTATGGTAAAGTAATGTTTTTTTTCTTTAGAATTTTTTGCCGAATTACAGATACCAAATTAAATTGTTGCGACATGATCGCTGCAGATGATTAAAGTCTATGCAAGGATTTTGTTTCAACCACAAAGAACACATATTTTTGTCGATGCACCAACTACGTACACATGTATGCACTGTAAACAAGAACACTTGTAACTCGCACACCGGGTCGCTCTCGTATCAAATATAAATCACCTGCGAAGCTACAGACAAGAGTGAGTGGGGTAATGACTTTTTAAAACCCCATAAGAGTGGGTGGGGTAATGACTTTTTAAACCCAATAACTTGGCCATAAGTCAATAATTGTAAACCAAACCCAATATTGTGAGTACTCTTTGGAAGCGTCTCAAAGAGACGATTCCAAAGAGTACCCACAATATATGGTTTGGAATAAGAATAACTATTTTAGAACATCTTTACCCCTCTTATCTGTCACTCTGCATCTATCTGCCCTCGATTATTATCAACTCCAAAGTAAAGCTTTATACTCGACCCAATGTCTTTTGTCATGTACAGCTTAAAAAGATGCACAAAAACAGAAAAATCTCACCGATTTTGACTGATATTTCAGTTTCTCAAATGACAGTACAGCCTTGCTAAAACAAAATTACTTTTTTTGCATCACTTTTTCCAAATAGCACAATAAATAGGCGTTTCTTTTTTCTTTTCTTTTTTTTTTTTTATTAAAAGGTTAAAATTGTTTCAAATTGACACATATGTTTCATGATAATAGTGTTACTCATTTTAACATGATCTACCTTTAAAATTAATTTAAAACATAAAATTTTGATGAAAGAAAAGGTTCCCTGTAATTACTTAGTAGCTGAACCCCTTTAATAATGTATATCGCTGCTTTTCAACAAAAATCTTGCAACTGAAAAGCGACAACATCTTGATGTAAATTTTAGTACGCATTTTAGCAAGGCTTAACTGTAAGTTTCCATTTTATTTTTTTTAATTTTTTTTGGATGATAAAATGACATTTGTAATGAATGATAAATGATGAATAGGCGATCATATCAAGTATGCACATTTTTCATGCAGTATGATGAAATATCGTAACTAAAGTTACTGATATGAATTTGATATGATGAGCACACAATACAGTAAAACCTCAAAACCTGGTCGTAGAACAGTAGTTTAAATTTAAATCTGGGTTTAGCCATGAGTACCTCATGGCTTCACCCAGATTTATTTAAACCACTGTCAAACAAACAACCAGTGAATGTGTAAGATACTTTTTGTTCCCATATCTCCTTAATACTTCAATGAACCAACACTAACTTGATTGGCAATATTCAATTATGTTTTCATCCAATGGATGAATTGGTGTCATATTTTTTTAGCACTTTATGAGTTCTTACGCCTTTCCTTCCATTTCTTCTGTTTTTTTACCTTTTCAAATAAAACTAAAATAGTTTTAAAATGTTCTTGAATCACACAAATAGGCGATCCATGTTCTTGATCACATAAAACATTGACTAGTTTAAGTCGCATAGAGACTGTGTTTTCCATCGAGTGTGGTTCAGTTGAGGTTTTACCGCATGCTTTAGAACATTATACCACCGACAGATGATTGTGAATTAGGCAAAGAGCTGCCACTTTCAAACCCGGATGATCCGATACTAATTCTCGCCCCTAGCGGCTGTCGTCTCATCGCGAGACTCGAGCACGGGGGAGACAGTTTAAATGTTGGCAAAGGGAAATCGTCATTTTCCTCGTTTTGGATTTCATCGCTTTCCAACCCCTCGTCGATATTTTCTTCGCGCATGTAAAACGGCGTGGGGTCGTTTATAATCAAGTGCTGTTGCATCATTCTGTTGAGGGAGATTGCAGCCTCCGCAAACGATTCAAGATCCTTTGTGCTGTTGTTCCTGAAAGTGCACAAGGAATTTCATTTAGAAATGTTTATCTCATATTAAGAATTGTCCATTTTCATCGAAAACCTTGTAACTGCAGCTTGAGACAAGCTGCAGTTACAAGGTTTTTGAAGAAAAGCAAGAAAATAATTCCTAATCTTTGAATGGTTTAGAATTGTAACATGTATTGATACTTTTCTATATTCATTTCAAATAACATTTTGAACAATTTCAAAGACTTTACGAGAAAGGGCAATTATTCGACCAAGCATAGTCCAAATGTTTTTGAGAAGTGTTCATTTCAGAAATACATACATTTTGAGTTCTTAATTGAATGTTTCTTTCGAGAATTTGATTTAAATTTCCGTAACACAAAATCAGTATAGCATACCTAGTAAGTATTTTGGGTGTAGCGAGGGGAGTAGCCGCCTGAGGCTCCGTCACCCAGGGGTGTTTCAGAACCTCCGCCGCCGAGTACCGCTTGCTCGGGCTCTTCACCAGCAGTCTACGGATTAAATCTTTGGCTTCCTCGGACACTTCACACCATTCCATGTCCGGGAACTCGTAATATCCGTCCTGAATACTCGTGAAGAGCGTCTCCTGACACGCCTCGCAGAAGGTACCTTTCTCCCAGCCACAGTCTGAGCCACATTGTCCGTAAAAAGGAGGGTAACCACACAACATAATATACCTGAAAAATATCAACGACAAAATTGTTATGAGACAAATTCACTAAGTTCACCAACAGGAGGATCTTACAAACTTAAACAGACTTTTTTTTTTATTTTGAAATAGATAATCTACTTGTAAATACTTTAAAATTGAAGTATGTAAATTCATTTTTGTGAGTGAAGTAGGCTCAAGACAGACAATTCTTTAGAAACAAAGCACTTTATCCTTACATGTATCTATTCAATTGATTAACCATTTCCCAAACAGGAACAATTGAGGGTGGCCCAATACGAAAACTGCCGCAGACTTGAAAGTTGAAGTTGATAAAGAAAGGATTTTGTACAACAAAGCCTAGAAAATATTGAAACAAAAGTAGAAAATGCTGGTTATCAGCATTTTCTACTTTTGCCTCAATGTTTTCCACCTGATGTTTTCCCAAATCTTCTCTATTTGAGATGTCAAAACCAGCTTGTGTTAATAATATATTAATACTTACAAGATGATACCAAGGCTCCACAAATCACACTTTTTGTCATAGGAGAACGACTCGCCGACCCACGCATCCACGACCTCGGGGGCCATGTACTCCGCGGATCCGACGGGTGTGAGGAGCTCCGGCGTCTTGCACGAGTCCTTCTCCAGGCTGACTGGAATGCCGCTTGCCAGATCAAAATCACAGATACGTATGGGAACCACATCGTCCCAACTCTCGCAGAGAATGTTCTCTGGCTTGAGATCACGGTGAGCAATACCTGCAACACAAAGGATAAAACATAATTAAACCATCGCCTTACCCTTCCAAAAAGAGCACAAATTTAAGGTTTTCCAAACTGAAAGCTGCCACAGTTGACACAATGTCTGTCTATAAGATCTGTGATACTCTATACCTGGTTTACCTATGAATTGTTTGTCCCACATGGAAATGTGCTAATACCCACGATATACTTAACAAAAATTTACCCTCTCTGCTAAAAACCCATTAGCATTAATTTCATTTTGGTTGTTATCAAATTGCTGCATATCGTCATTGGTAAAGCTTTAAATTCAGTACCATAAATTAACAAATTTTCAAGCTTGAATGAGCATATATGATTCGAACAAGTCACATGCTAATGAACAGCATTTACATATTTGTACTTGAAACAAACTCAAAAGTGAAAAGCAATCTTACCTTTACTATGAAGGAAATCGAGCGCTTCAGCGATACATTTGGTTATTCTGCTAGCTTCATGCTCCGAGAGATGTGTTCTTCGCTCGATGTTGGCTAGAAGCGTACCGCCGGGCATTTTCTCGAAGACAAGGTAGAAATGCTCGTCCTCTTCAAAATACTCGTGCATCTGAAGTATGCTATCCTGGCCACTACAAACATGGAAGATCTCAATCTCTTTGAACACTTTGCTGCGAGAACGCATTCCTTGTTTCTCTATGATCTAAAGAAGACAAATAAATCAAAATGTCAAAATTGAATTTTTTTCTCTTTCTTTTCTCCCCTCTATGAGAATATCAAGTTCGATTTAAACTCCAAATGTGAATGGCATGGTAGCAAATATTTGGTCGGTCCAATTTGAAAGAAATTGCAGATGCCTAATAATTGATGTCAACAGAAGAAATCATACATTTGTGTGATAAAAACTTTCAATTTGCAACGGGCGAACAACTATGTACTCTTGTATAAGGTTAGCTAAGAGGCAGTAAGTACAACTAAATCCCACGATAGAATGCTGACGCAGATCGTAACTTAATCTGCTTTAGTGCAGGTCAGGTTCAAAAAGTACATGACATTTGCAAAATCAACTATACCCAAACTGTGAACGGTGAAATTTGCAACACTGACCAGGAGAAAATTCTGTAGTCTGGTATAAGGTTAGCTAAGAGGCAGTAAGTACAGCTAAATCCCACAATAGAATGCTGACGCAGATCCTAACTTAATCAGATTTAGTACAGGTCAGGTTCAAAAAGTACATGACATTTCAGAAGTAAGCACAGCAAAAACAGAGACATTTTAGATCGCTTCAGCTTGAAAGTTGCTGCAAACTACAAAATGGATGTTTGCGAGATTTTTTTCTTTACAAAAATAGCACAGAAAATATTGAGGCAAACGGAGAAAATGCTGATCATCAGCATTTTCTTATTTAGCCTAAATATTTTCCCAAATCTTTATCTGTTAGTGGCCTCAAAATAATATCTGTCTGTGAAAGGGTTGCTTAATCAGCTTTAGAAAAGGTCAGGTAACTCAGGTTCAAAAAGTACATGATATTTGGGAATCAAACACCGCCCAAAGTTCCTCTATTGTTTCTTGTTCATTCGCCATGACCCATTACTCGAGATTGTATAATGATACTGTTTGAATCAATTAAATCTAGCCATGTTGAGTATCAAAACAAAAATCCCCTTAAAAACAAATCTTTAGTGCATTAAGATTTGACAATAATTTAAGTCAGTCAGATCTGCACTTAGTACATTATGGATCAAATATATCTAAATAAGATGTGATAATTGAGGCAGTTAATTTAACAGTTTGAACTTGTCAACCAATGTTATTATGGTATCTTTTCTTTCTATACAGAATGTACCAGTATACGGTATTATACTGTATGTTGATAAATAAATTATTTAAATAATAATTCATTTCTGCCGGTACATGTAGCTTTAGGAAAATTCAAATTCTGCATCTCTTTGTATTTGTCAACAGAAACAATTTGCATTCACATTGCAATTAACAGATTGGAGTATGATCAAGAGCTTTGGTTGAGAAACTCAAACTACAAAGAATTTTTGGGTTTTGCACAAAACTGTTGGAAATAGACACAGAATTATTAATTTATATGCTTTTACAACAATTTTGCACTGAAACCTCACATTGTTCTGGTAATAAATATGAAATTTAATGCGAGAAAAGCACCAAAGAATCCTTGACCCATATAACTTGTTTACAATCATTCACAATAAAGCTAGTTCATACAGAGGTCACCAGGCTCTCCACACTGTGTATTCGAGTGTTTTCAGTGTATTGGCCAGTCAGCCCTCCAGATTTATCGATCATATTTCAACCCTGGCTGGTCACCGCATTTAGATATCATCGCTTTTCAACAAAAACCTCGTAACTGCAGCTTTTTAAAGCTGCAGTTACGAGATTTTTGTTGAAAAGCAGCGATATAAGAACAATTTACTGCCTTTCAAACCATTTTGTCTGCTATCAGTACAGAATTATTGTAATTGAGTGTACATAATTTTTTAATTGTGCACTTTATAGTCAGCACTGATTAAATTTTGGGGGAAAACCGCTGCTAT
Organism: Fragum sueziense; assembly: GCA_963680895.1. Taxonomy (NCBI): domain Eukaryota; kingdom Metazoa; phylum Mollusca; class Bivalvia; order Cardiida; family Cardiidae; genus Fragum; species Fragum sueziense. The sequence goes on from OY804594.1 coordinate 48,706,968, forward strand.
TGTTGGCTTTTGCAATGTAAGCCTGTCAAAATGTATCAAAGTAGATGGTCTTTGGCAATAACATTTTTCCATAGTATCCGTCTTTGTTCTTTGTCTTAGTAATAACATTTTCTATAGAAGTATCATCTTTTTGTTCTTAGTCTTAGTAACTTTTCACACAATATTCTTTTGACAGCTTTCCTCCCTAGGGGCTTCTTATCCTTTTCTTTTGAAAGCTTTTATTTCAAGTAAACATTTACATTTTTATAGTAATTTACTAAAGCACCAGTTTATGACCTTTTGCATGAACAAAACAAAACCATTAATTAAGCACCTTTTGTGACATAACATTCACAGGTGCATTCATCAGGTCAAAACAACATTGTCGCTTTTAAACAAAAACCCGTAACTGCAGCTTATAACAAGCTGCAGTTACAAGGTTTTTCTTGAAAAGCAACAATTACCTAAGATTACCTGCACTAATCACCTGAGGGGATTATTTAGCTGTGTAACATTATGTTAACATAATTGACTAATTATACAGGTCCCTCTCTTATCTACACCATCATTGTGTTGTTTAGCCCTTCCTCAAACAAAGATCTATAGACTTCAATTGACCAATGTCATAGATTTTGGCAGGTTGGGGCTTAACATCCCATTCAACAATTGTAACTATTGTCCTTTGTAAGGTGGTGGCTCTTAACCCTTTCCCAAACAAGACCTGGTTTTGATGTCCCTATGGAAATAGGCTTGGGAAAACATTGAGACAAAAGAAGAAACTGCTGATAACCAGCAGTTTCTCCTTTTGTCTCAATATTTTCTATGCCATATTTTACACAAATCCCACCTTTGTAACATCTGTTTTGTCATTCGTGGCGGTTTTTGAAGTGGATCACCCTAAAAATTTGCTGTTTGGGAAAGGGCTATCCATGTACCTGGCATTTCTCACACCAGTACAAACACAATCGATTGTTGCTCAATCTACTTACACTTTATCAAATAGGTAAGCATTTGACATGGAACTAGCCAGCATTTTCTCTATGTAATTTTATGACTTCAACTAATTTCATCGTTATTTTATTCCTTGGGCTAGTCTAGAAACAATTCTTGGAAAGGGTTAAACTTGACATCCTTATTCCCTGCTGTGCATCTACATTATTTTGATGTAGGCATCATAGATAAAGATCAACACAAGAAATTAGGGAGCCAATCATTTTAATATCTGAATTTTTTGCCCTGCCATAAAGATATTTCATTTATATTATCTCAAAAGAAATCTCAAGTTTCAATTTGCATTTTTTGGAAATACCTTCTTGAAATTTGAAGTAGACTATAAACATATCTCGTTATCTCAGAAAAGGCCATGTATATTTTGTGGTTTTTCTATCGTCAGTCATATCAGGGTTAACCCTTTCCCAATTAAGACCTGGTTTTGACGCCCCTAATAGGAAAGACTTGGGAAAACATTGAAACAAAAGAAGAAACTGCTGATAACCAGCAGTTTCTTCTTTTGTCTCAATATTTTCTATGTCATATTTTACACAAATTCTATCACTAATAACTTCCATTTCGTCTTTTATGTCAGTTTTTGAAGTGGATCTCCCTAAAATTTTGTCGTTTGGGAAAGGGTTAATGACCCACTCATATCTACTTATCTACATTTATCTACAAGTACTATCTACCACCTGTCTATCATGTTCCCATCATTGACTAGAAACAAAGACAAAGTAGGCTTCATGGACTAAGTGAATGACAATTCTGACCAAGGACAAGTGGTGCTTTCTCCTTTGTCTAATGATCTCAAAGGTTCTCAGTTCTCAAGATGTTGAAGGTTACATCTTCTTACCCTTATGATTCTCTCACTTTTTACATCATTAACCCATTACCACACAATGACTCTTTTTGACTCCCTATAAGATAATGACTTTTAAAAACATTGTGGAAAATGAAGAAATTGCGTGTGACAAGCAATTTCTTCATTTCCCACAATGTTTTCAACCCCAAAAGACCAACAAATTTTAAATTCTATGCACTTGAAATTGTCGTCTGCAACACCTTTCAATTTGGACAAGTCTAAAATTGTGTCGTTTGGTAATGGGTTAGAATATCAAATTCTGACATAATTTTAAATCATTTAATTTATTTTTAAAGCAATTATCTATCACTTCCTGAATTGATTATTTGTGGGCTTAGATAATACAAAGCCTTATTTCCAATACTTTTACAGACTTTAATATTCCACACAGGTCCATATGCCCAAAACGTTTCTCTACTCAAAACAATTATTTTTTCCAGAACATTCCAAGTAATGTACATGTAAATTATGCAAAGGTATATCCTACTCATGAATCAGATGAACATGAGCCAAGAATGTATCATACAGTTATACAGCATGGCTACAGGCTGAGAAAATTGGGCCAGTGTTTCATAGGTTATACAATTAGCCTACATTCTCTAGAATGTATCATCAAGTTAAATAATTAATGCCGGAGCTACAGACAAGAGCGGGTTAAATAAGTTCAAATGACAACATATCATATATGTTGCTTTCCCACAAAAACCTCCTAATTGCAGCTTTAAACAAGCTGCAGTTACAAGGTTTTTGTTGAAAAGCCATGATATGAACATCAATCCTCCAGCAAACACTGTTTTGAGAAGCCATTTGAATCATCTCAGTGAGCGGATCCTAGAATCTTATGGCTGAGTACCCATAAAACAGACTCTGTAGTAAAAAGCATGCCATTTTCCCTCCTCTCACCCCCCTCCTCCCAGTTATCCATACTAGCTCACCATTACATCATCATCAAAACCAGATATTTCTTAGGAAAGAGGATATCATAATAAGTATGGCATTCCTCCTCATTTTTCCCAGTTATCTGTAACCAATTATTACACCATCCCCACATTCCTGATATTCTTACCTTGACTGCGTATTCTCTGTGATTGGCTAGGTTTCTGTAGGTGCTAACGGAGGCATAGGCACCGCTACCCAAAACTTCACCTGTAGGTTCATAGAGGTCTGGAAATAGATTTGTACGATACATGTTAATATTACATCACCACTTTAACAACTTGTCAAAGTATAAAATAATTGTTTTTTTGCCTTTTCAAAACAATTGACATCTCCAAGTGATGTTATGGAATACTTTAAGGGAAGAAATGCTGATTGCCAATATTTTCCCCATTTTCGTCAGCATTTCCACCGTATCAAAAGAGAACTTTCATTCTGGCAGAGGAATTTATTTTTTGAAACATCTTTGAATTTCGACAGGTATGAAGTCTGTTGGACAGGTCTGAATTTTGTCATTTGGGAAAGGGTCAACACATTACACATTTCATCATGTTTGTGAAACAGTAGATCTTCTTTGAAACTAAGTCAATATAGTGATTTCTCTAGTCACAGTTTTTTACAAGACAGAAACTAATATTGCATCATACTTGTGAAACTGTTAAAGAGACATCACATTCCAAATGAATGTCTTGATACCAAGATTGGTTATTCCAATGCTTTTACATAAATGCTATCAGTTTTAAACCAGTGTAAAATTTAGGTAAAATCTGGTAATGGGTTAATAAAGGGGAAATCTCACTCATGATAAGCTCATGAAGTGAACCAGCAAAGGGTCCCGCTTCAGTTTGTTTTGTTCAATTCTTTGTTTAGGAAGTAAAGTGTTATCAACTGTTCTATAAATAACCATTGTATGATTGAGTGACTGGCCCATAAACCGACCAATCAGAGGCTCCGAATTCAAAACATGTGAATGAAAGATCTGGAATTTTCCAATACCCTTCACCGCTAGCACAGAGACAAAGAGAGTACCATAGCCTATGTAGATTATTGCTGCTTTTCAACAAAAACCTTGTAACTGCAGCTTAAAATAAGCTGCAGTTACAAGGTTTTTGTTGAACAGCGACAATATTTTATTGCTACACATAACTTGCATTGCTGATTAAACATGTATCTTTGCCTCCGAGTTATCAAATGTTGGGAGACAGCCAAATGAATGTCTACTTTCCCAGATGATAAAGACAAATATCAATCTTGGTGTCTAGTTCATGAGTTGGTGTTATCACTTAGTGAAGGGTCTTTAGTGATGACACTTGAAAAACCACAAACAATGGCCTGGTAAAACCCAGATGAAAATATTTACTTTATTTCTTTTGCTTAGCTGTCAATTAGTACAGTCACTATAGGGATGGTTTTTACTTATATTGAAAGTGCCTGTAGGTGAAAGGGATTGTTTTTACTTTTTTTTTTTTTTTTAAAGTACACAACAACAATGAATTTCAATTAAATGAAGGAGAAAACATAATGATAAAATGTTGTTTTTTCTTTCCAAAAATACCTTATTTGTACTTTTTTTAATGATTCTTTGAATAAAAACGGGAACCTGACGAGCATTACCATGTTAGGAAAGGGCAAACTAGGTTCAGTACACTAGCAAAAATACATGTATGTAATGTAATATGTTGATTCAAACAAGAGGGCTGAGGCCATTAAGTATGACAGTATCACACATGTTGACATGTGAACAGCCATAAACTAAGTCAAGTTTGTGTACATGTATATGTTGATGGGATTACAAAAACACTGATAACAAACTCAAGGCCGCATATGTACAAAACCCAGTTCATTTTCATTGTTTATCATATTTGAACTGGTTATAAGATAACAATTTGTTTACAATTTGGTTTTTCCTAAATCAGCTCATTTTTTAAGCACAATAACTTTTAAGAAAGCGGGAGTTTGATATGTTTCGCACCAATTGTCTAATTTTACAATGAGGCTATATATCTAACACTCATCAGTGAAGCTAACACAGCAAAACATTGACAGAAGTGTCAGATCTTCCGCAAATAGAACTAGAAATATTGGGAAACATTACATAGGTCAGAAAACTGCTATCCAATATGTCAATATACTTATGCCAAGCCAAAATCAATGACACGGTTTACGACTGTTTTGTAAACAGAATGTTCTAGACTGTTCCATTGGATAATTTAGTATATAATCATAATCTTAAGCAGCTTAACAGGTTGGTGAAATTTCCCGATCAGGCAATATTGCCCAATCGGGCAATCTTGCCCGATCGGGCAATAGCGAAATTGAAAGAAAAGAACAAAAAGCCAAATTGTGGTGAAATGCTTTGGTTTCGAGTAACCAAAGTTTTTGGGCATATTGGTTAGACCTTCCGTCACACATTCCCAAAGAAATTTGACATCAAAGTTGTCTATCTTCATGCGCCCAGACTGGGGAGGTGAAGATAGAATTACAGTGTACATCAAAAGTTATGTTCATATTTTTGCTTGGAGTAATGGATGAACCTGAAAACTTCAAAATGTTTTGATCCCAAATAAATTTATTTCGTTTTTAATTAACTGTGTTCTTAAATGCACATAGCAATCATATTGTTTGGATAGTAAGCATGGGATATTACAGTATTTAGTTTGTATAACCCACATAAAATATGCCACATAACTTTTGGGTGTACACTGTGCTTTTATTGTCACATTTTCGATAGACAAGAATCTGTCATACATTGGAGTTCTTTACCGGTCCATAAATGATCAAAATGGCGAACCCTGGTTGGTGAAAAAAGTTTACGGTGATAAATACTGGGAAATGTTAAGGTTTTGTTCTTTTAGTCAATTTCTTATTCATTCCAATGTAGCATAACCAAAAAGAGTCTGGGCGCATGAAGATAGACAACTTTGATGTCAAATTTCTTTGGGAATGTGTGATGGAATGTCTAACCAATATGCCCAAAAACTTTGGTTACTCGACACCAAAACATTTCAACACAATTTGGCTTTTTGTTCTTTTCTTTCAATTTCGCTATTGCCTGATCGGACAAGATTGCCCGATTGGGCAATATTGCCCGATCGGGAAATTTCACCAACCTGCTTAACCTCTTTTTACGTCAAGAGAGTGCAATACCTAGCTTTTTTCCAAAATAATGTTACAAAATATATCTACAAATTTCATGACAGGTTTACAGGGTTTAAACCATTACCACCAGCAAAGTTTTAGACTGATTGAAACTCGAAAAATATTGCTGACAGAAATTTCAGGTGCATGGAATTCAATTATGTACATATTTTGGTCTTTCTGGATAGAAAACATTTGGGAAATGAAGAAATGGCTTGTTACAAGTACTTTCTTCATTTTTCACAATCACTTACAAAGTCTTTCTCTTCTGGAGTATCAGAAAGCATCCCCTGTGGAAAAAGTTCAAGAACGCATTTCCAGTTCTAGAAGTGAACTGTTCTAGAACACTAAATGGCACTTCTAGAACTGTTCTAGAACAGTTCTAGAAGAGCCATTTAATGTACTAGAATGTTCTAGAACAGTTCTTGAACTTAAATGGACTTTTCATAAAGGGTCTTTATGTCGGAATGGTAATTATATAGAAGATGAAGCTCACCATTGAATCGCTTTACTGGAATGTCAGCTGCCCTTTTCTTTTTCTTCCTATTTCTAGGAATGTTTGTGTTTGCGTGTATTTGATTGTTTTCTAGATCGCGTTCGTCTAACTCGAGGTCCATATCCTGTCCATTGTCCAGCATCAAAGTCGACGGTCGAGGCGGAGAAAGCCTACCGCTTGAGTTTTGGTTTTGGTCCACCTGAAGTTAATAATACATATTTTATTGAACAATATGAGACACTTCACAAAATAACTCATTCCAACTTTTCTTATTTTTCATTTTCACCATTTTACCATAGCTTTAAAGGCAGAGGTGGATACAGCAACATACAAGATACAGCTGAAGACACCAAACCTTCATATTTCTAATGAAAGATTTTTTTCAAGTTTTCCTGAAAATCATTGGGTTTTGATGACCATACAAACTATTGAAAGACAGAAGGAAAAGAAACCGCTGATCATCAGCATTTTCATCTTGTTTCTTGTTTTACTTAGTCTATTGAACAGTAAGTGAAAATATTTACATTGCCTAAATTCTTTACTCTAGGGCAGAAAAAATGAGGGAAAAGGAGAAAATGGTGATCATCAGCATTTTCTTTTTTTCTCTCATTTGTTCTATCAAAGCCCTCAATAAATAAATGTCGAAATTAAATGTCACATCAGACATACAAATAATTTGTGAATATTAGGTTTCTAAACAGTCAGGGTCTAACAGTGTCAGAGGGTTGAAAAGTTCTTTCAAATTAATTAGTAATAATGCTAGTGTAATGCCACAAAATCATGATCATTTCACTCACTTGTGCAATATCCTCGTCAGAGTCAAAATAAAATTCATATCTAATTCCCATGATAAGATTGGTAAGATTCTATAAAACATGTAAATATTCCAGGTAGCAACTTTTAAATCTTTAAAATTAAACTCTCTTTTAAAAGACAACTGCAGTCACTGACAGAAAACGCAAGACTAAGTTGCAATCACTGCAAGAACACCTTATAACTCAATTCAGTTAATGCTCTTTGGAAAACTGCAGTAAATAACAAATATTTTCAATAGCATTTACAATAGTTTTGCAATAAGCCCTTTATAAAAACACCTTAGTTGAGAATTGTAAGTCTGTTCACACTTTACAGTTAACCATTCAAGTGAAAGCCAGAGCAAAGTTTTTTTAGCTGATTGGTGTTGATTGCTTATTCATTACCATTTCATGGCATCTTTTAGATATGAAAAGAAGATGGCTTCCCTAATCATGGTCTCCAAAAGAGGGGAAAATCTAGGACATCATTTTGGAAGGGGCAATGCATTAAACCTTTCCCAAACAGCAAATTTACCGATTAAGGGTGGTCCATTTCAAAAGCTGCAGCAGGCAAAAAAATGGATGTTGATAAAATCTATTGGTGTAAGATGTAGCATAGAAAATATTGAGGCAAAAGGAGACAATGCTGATCATCATCATTTTCTTCTTTTATCTCAATGTTTTCCAAAGCCATTTCTACTAGGGAATGGGATATTAAAACTTGAGTCCCATTAACCCTTTCCCAAACAAGACCTGGTTTTGACGTCCCTAATAGAAAATGTTTTGGAAAACATTGAGACAAAAGAAGAAACTGCTGATAACCAGCAGTTTCTCCTTTTATCTCAATATTTTCTATGCCATATTTTACTCAAATCATGTCTTAATCATTATCAATTTTGTCATCTGCAGCAGCTTTCAAATTGGATCACCCTAAAATTTGGTCGTTTGGGAAAGGCTTAAATGGGAATGGATTAACCCTTTCCAAAACGAGCACTGGTTTAGACATCCACAGTAAAAATTGTGAGGGAAAACATTGCGAGAAAAGACGAAATTGCTGCCAGTCTTCAATTTCTCCTTTTCCCTAAAATACTTTCTGTGCTTCAACATAATCAAAATTTTCACCATTTTCTTCTTTTGTCTCAATGTTTTCCCCAGGTTTTTTTACGGAATGTCTAAAGGCTTCTTTGTATGGAAAAGAAGTATTACAACAATTCAACTGAAAGCTAGTGTAAGAAATTAGCTTGATTGGTGATGATTGCTAAATTATAATAAATATGCACATGGCATCTTTCTGTGATCAAAAGAAAGGGCTTCCCTTATCAAAGTCTCAAAAATATTATAGAAGAAATTCTAAGACATGATCGTTTGCGTTTCCAAGAATTTAGACTATTCCAAAACAGCCTTAGATAAGAAGGGGATAATGGCTTTCCAAAACTGCAATACCTCATTACATCTTTTGTTACTACCGGTAATCAAAGCAGGGTTCTCCGCAGGATATTTTGAAGCCGTAGTGGCATTGGTAAACCTTGCGACACATGGTGTTCATGCAAATAATTGTGAATAACATTATGGGAAAAGAAGAAATTGCTCAAGTTGAGCAATTTCTTCTTTTCCCATAACATTTTTATACAGAATTAGTAGTTTTTAGTTAAAAGAATGCCCCATTAATCAGTTTTTGACATGAAATATCTCTAAATGTCTCTCTTTGGTGACCATTTTGAAGAAATTAATTAAGCTTTGGCACGGCCGCTTATCTACTAAATCACAACATTTTGTTGTGTATGAAAAAAAGTTTAGAGGATATCCGGTTGGCAGTTAGAGGAGCCGACAAATCGGCGGGTGAAAGGCGAGTTTCGTCTTTAAATCGAAATGTTCTTGTTTCTAGTTCGAAAATCAAAAATCGGAGAATGTCATACAACCCTTTATTCATTTTCACATATTTGTGAGCCCCATCCAAACCCCGATTCCCAGATGTTGAATGGAAATTCATTTTCTCCCGATGCAAGGGTAGCCCCAATATTGACATTTCGTCAATCCTGATGAGCGTTTGTCCACTTTCTGAGGATGAATGGCCCAAAACCTGTGTGTATTATAAAATAGTTGTATGTTAATTACATCGTGCAAACAATGTTTTAATAACTTACTGTCTATCTTTGAAGAAAATCAGTTCTTCCGGTCAGTTTGTGCGTTAGAGGATAGGTTGTGAGTAAGGGGATAGGTTGTGATTTAGAAGACAGAAAGTGAAGAAAGAAGTGGAAAAAACCAGAGACAATAAAGACGTGTCAAAAATACAGGTAGATGTAAATCTTGTTTATCCATAGATCTTCTTGTATATTGATTCAATATGTTTAATATTAAGTCATCAATCACATAGGCCTACGAATTGATACATTGATAAATTTTGCAAGTTGTAACCTAAATTGAAGATGAACTTTGTGAAATCCGTACTTTATCACTTTTGTCAACATCATTCAATGCTCCAAAATAAAGGACCACTAAAATACTTGGATGACAGATCTAAGTTTGTCTACTAGTCTGGAACACTTTTGCAGTACTTACTTTATATATTTAGGGACACGACTTGTATCCAGTTCAAACAGTGAGTTTTCAAAACAGTGAGTTTGTCACCTAATCTGGACACACCAGGAACATGAGGAAAGGTGTTGAAATCTGATACCTGCATTGGAACAACAAATTTATTGTAAATATACAGTATATTTAATCATTGCAAATACAACTTACAAAGTTCGATTACAGGCATATCTTCACACCACCAACGTTTTAAAAAACTTTCCAAAACAGCCACATTTTAGGTTGGTCCAATTTGAAAAATGCTGCAGACGACAAATGGATACTAATACCAAGATGGTTTATAAAGAGAAGTAGTACAGAAAATACCGAGACAACGGGAGAAATTGCTGATTAACAGTAATCTCTTCTTTTGTGTCAATACTTTACAATCCCTTTCTAATAAGAACGCTATACCATGCCTTGTATGAGAAAGGGTTAAAGAATCCCATTTACACATCATGTAAAAGCAACGGAACAAGAGAAAATCGATTTCCTTCATACAGATTTCTTAAAAAATCCTATCCCATACAAGATATATTTTATAACCCCCTTGTAAAATAGTTTCGGAAAACATCGAGAGAGAGAAGAAATTGTTGATTATCAGCCCTTCCCTCAATATTTACGCCCTCAAACATATCGTCTGTGTTATTGCAAAAACTCGTAAGTCCAGCTTGATTAAAGCTGGAGTAACGTGGTTTTGTAATAACACCGACGATATACTTCTCACATCTGTAACTCTTTATAAATAAAGCAATCCAAAATTGTGTCATTGTGAAAACACTTTTGAAAACACTTCACCCATTACCAAAATTGCTAAATATTTGACTTTTCCGAAGCAAAAGATGTAGCAGACAAGAATATCAGGTGTATGGAATTTTAAAAAGAGAACGCACAAACGCCCTCTTAACTTAAATTTTCGTTTTAAATCATCACATGCAGATGGGCAGACAAGCATACAATGTTAAAGGTCTGTGTCCCTGATGTATTAATTTACTGGGCGTAAAAGTACGTTATGCTATTTCACTCACCCTTTGAAGATAGACATATCACATAGATGTCATAGAGTATTTCGGTTTGGCTTAATTCGCATATAAACAATGACAAATGGTATTAAATGCGATGAATGCATTCTGTCTTCTAAATCACAACCATTCCTCTTACTCACAACCTATCCTCTAACGCACAAACTGACCGGAAGAACTGATTTTCTTCAAAGATCGACAGTAAGTTATTAAAATATTGTTTGCACGATGTAATTTACATACAATTATTTTATAATACACACAGGTTTTGGGCCATTCATACTCAGAAAGTGGACAAACGCTCATCAGGATTGACGAAATGTCAATATTGGGGCTACCCTTGCAACGGGAGAAAATGAATTTCCGTTCAATCTCTGGGAATCGGGGTTTGGATGGGGCTCACAAATATGTGAAAATGAATAAAGGGTTGTATGACATTCTCCGATTTTTGATTTTCGAGCTAGAAACAAGAACATTTCGATTTAAAGACGAAAGTCACCTTTCACCCGCCGATTTGTCGGCTCCTCTAACTGCCAACCGGATATCCTCTAAACTTTTTTTCATACACAACAAAATGTTGTGATTTAGTAGATAAGCGGCCGTGTTTGGGGTACTTTTGAAGCTGTAGTTGCATTACACTGATTTTCATGAAGCTGTAATGGGGCCGATACAGCTTATCGGGCTGGGGAGAACAATGCTATGTTGTGGGAAAATGATGGAAGTGTCTCAAGATGAGCCAAGTGAGTACTCATAAAAAAAGTTTTGCCTCAGTATTTTCCATGCCACATTGCAAACAAAATCAATCTTTATTAACCCTTTCCCAAACAAGACCTGGTTCTGACGTCCCTAATAGAAAATGCTTGGGAAAACATTGAAACAAAAGAAGAAACTGCTGATAACCAGCAGTTTCTCCTTTTGTCTCAATATTTTCTATGCCATATTCTACACAAATCCTATCTTTAATAACATCTATACTGTCATTTGTGGCAGTTTTTGAAGTGGATCACCCTAAATTTTGTCGTTTGGGAAAGGGTTAACGTCCAGTGTTTGGTCTAATGCAGCTTTTGAATTAGACTACCATATTAAGTTTGTGTCAGTTGGAAAAAGATTAAACCTTTTACCAAATAATTTACTAAATAATTTTTTGTCATTCTGGGTAGAAAATATTGCAGGAAATGAGGAAATTGTTTTTCAGTTGTCAACTGTGGGGCATTAAAAACATAAATGCAAGGTAAGGGGTTAATGTTACGTTTTATCACGTATGTATTACTGTATTGTTAATCAATTATTTGAATCTAAAAAGGGATGTTTTACTCTTTTTTTTCAAGATTCCTATGATTATCTGACCAAACGCATAGAAGACAGGGTAATGGCTCCAAAGACATATATCTTCCACTTTTTCAATGAGTGTGCAAGTTCCAGGGGGGGTTTATCGTCGGCGATGGAAAGAGGGGGGGGGGGGGGTAATACAGTCATTGGCTCCAGTGGCACCAAAATGGCTCAGGAATTTTCAAAGTGGCTCACAGGGTGGCTTAAACTTTTTTTGACCCAGCGCTAGCCCTGGATTAAGTATCATTATTTGATTGGGTCTAACACAAGAGGCGTAACAGAGGTTGGTGCACCTAACCATGTGTTCCGGATATTTCTCTCATCTAGTACAACCAACTGCTAATCTTGAGACTTGAGATATTTTACATCCATTAGTGAGCAGGCCTGTTAGTGAGAGACAAATAACTTAACCCATCACCAGATGGCAAAATTTCAGACAGCTATGCATACAAAGTTTAAGCAGACGACAATTTCAAGTGAATGAAACTATATTTCTTTTGTTTTTCCTTGTAGAAATTGTAGTGGGAAATGAAGAAATTGCTTGTCAAAAGCAATTTTCTTTTTTCCACTATGATTTCCACAAAGTTTATCTTATGAGGTGTCAAAAGGTGTCATTATGTTAAAATGAGTTTAATTTAAAATTCCTAAACCCTTTTCCAAACGACAACATTTAAGGGTGGTCCAATTCAAAAGCTGACTGCAGATGACAAAATGTATATTAATAAAGATTGGATTTGTGTGTGATACAGTCAAGAAAATATTGAGGCAAAAGGAGAAACTGCTAGTCTTCAGCAGTTTCTTCATTTGTCTCAATGTTTTACCGAGCATTTTCTATAATAATAAGAGACGTCAAAACCCAGTCTTGTTTGGCAAAGGGTTAAATGTCAGAAAGGATATTTATTGGCTCCTCTGGCAGTACCAACTGAGCTAACCTGCAGTGTTTCAGCCAGGATTTTTCCAAAGGGGGCCAATTGGCCCCCTCTCTTCCTAAATAGGGGCCAGACCACTTTAACAGGGGGGGAGGGGGTCAGTTCTTATATGTTTCACAATACATAGATCTAGATCTCCTATAGCTGTTCCCCTGTCAAAATTCAGTCGTGGTTATTCACGTTTCCACGCTTTTTGGGATGAGTAAGCTTATATTCTTTTTGATCGACCAAATATTCGGCGACTTACTAAATTCTTCTTAGACATCTTGATGATGATGATCTCCGATGGTGGTCGTCTTCGTTACTTTGCTTGGGCTAGAAGTTGAATGATCGCTTAAATTCTGATCTTGGTCCTGATTAGGAACAGTAAGAAATCTGTTTTGCAAATTAAACAAGACAATTTATTTTTCTAAACACGTTGTAAAAAGCAGGTTTCCGGCTTCACTAAACTAATTTACCACAGATGCAGATGATTCGAGAACCAGACGTAGACTGGTTTAGTGTTTTGCACCTTGAGTATCCGTCCCAATATCTTTCGTACCCTGGCGCGTTCATCTACGCAAAAATCGAATTTTGGGGGCCAGAAAAGAATTTTTGCGCCAATCCTGGCGTGCCACTACGAGAAACACGCGGGAATTATTATTTTTCTGCGGGAATCCCGCAATGGCGCGTCCTGGCTGAAACACTGAACCTGGAATAGCATGAGCGTATATATTTTGTAACTTAACAAACATTGTGCACTATCAAAGAAATATCAAGAAGTCCAGTTTGGCGTCTTGATGTGGATAGAAACATAATAGTTCTTAAAATAACAGCCTATGGGATCTTAATCCGAATCATATCTGATCAAAAATCGCTTTTTGACATTCGGATAACGCTCATTTTGATCAGAACTAGGTCCTATTTGAAAAGGCAAGAAAACAGCGCCTAAAGTTAGGCGGCATTTCATCGTCTGTTTATGTGTATTATATCCAACACTCGGTAAAATTCTATAGGGTATAGATCAATCAATCATTTTTTGTCATACTTGACCAAAAATTTCATTTCAAATCGGCCTGCTGGAAGAGTATAACCTTTCGAAACTCAACAACCCCCTATTTCCACTCCATTTCGTCGCCATTGTTATTGCAGATCACGTGACCAGGTCTCGTTCAAAAATAGAGCGGAATTTACCGCCACGTGACTATCACGTGATCGCCTTTGATTACGAATTTTTCTCAAGTCACGTGACAGCCTTTGTTCAGAAATTATGGAGTGTTCTTGTTGTGGAAATCAATTTATGTCGATCTGTTCAGCTTGCAACTTGAATGGTATTGCTTTTCCTGAGAAATTCCGTTTATTTCGTTCTCCATGCTCATAAGTTATGGAATTGACCCAACATAGTAGCAAACATTATTGGTGCGAATACTAGCTTTAAAACGTTTGCCGGACGTTTCTGATATATTTCATTTATTTATTTATTCATGTTATCAGTTTTTTTTAAACTCGTTATTGTTATATTATTTCAGAAGGGCCGTCAATTTGAAAAATAAAATAATCTTATTTCTTTTTTCTTTCAAATTCTACCGTTACGTCATAATCTGGGAAAACCCGCATTCCATGTGCGAGATTTCGCGTTGATCACGTGGTTTTAAATGGAAGGTCATGGTAAACAAAGGCTGCTCAGGTGAGGGTTGTTGCAAAACATTGCCTATAAACCTTTTTGAAATACTTTTTGGTCTTGAATTTTTTATCATACACGCCAATAAATAGTACATTGATCGGTATCATAAGGCTTTTTGGGGATAGCGTTTAAGATAATTAAACAATCGGACGATGAAATGCTGACATAACTTTTCTCCGGTTTTTGAATAGGACTCGGCTCTGATGTAAATGAGTGTCAACAGAATATCAAAAAGCGAATTTTCATCAGAGAAGACTCGGATTAATGGGATCTAACTTTTTATTTCATTAAAATGTACACAGAACAAACTCTACAAAGGCATTACCAAACATGATGATTAATTGTCACATCGACAAATTTCACAACAACATGATATCAATTATTGTCACATCAACAAAGTTCTCATTTTATACATCATCAATGAACTGCAATACCAGAAAAATACTACTTGAAATCAATGTTCAAGCAACTGTATTGACAATTTTGCGTCGCCTCATTAGCCCTTTTCCTTTAAATTCATAACAAAGCATACTTACAAAAATGTCCAGCATTTTCCTTTGTTTGATGGTAATTCCTTTTAAATCCAAAAGTATAATTTCAACTACTTTGTTGCCTTTTTTCCAAAGAAATTTTCCTTTTTTCAATTTCACTTCTCTCCATCAAAACTAAGCCGAAGCTTTTCTTTTTCGTTATTCGTTCTACAAGCCCATCTTCTCCCTTTCAAATCTATTCCTACACTGACAAATCTTGCGTCAGGTGACTTGTTTATATTTGCCGACGTGTATTGGATCCAGTGACTCACACAACACGTCGTATGACCTTTGACCTCGTTTACATTCAGCAGTCGCTTTGTTTACATCGGATAGAAACTAGGTCAAATATATAAATCGAGTAACAATCGACAAACAATTTAGTTGCATGCGTGTGCATTTGCAGTCTCCTAAAATATACAACAAAGAAAAGGGAGAATTGTATTTCAGCTGCAAATAACCCTTACCTCAATCATTATCTCTTTGGAAAAGTTTTAGCATTCAACAACCATTCCACCATTTTGATTTCCAAACTGAAAAGGTAGACTGGTTCCCTGTCCCTAGATCTATCGATCATATTGGGACAGGAACGGTTAAATAAAAATATACGGTTTTCTGTATATTTTTTTGGAGGATCTGATTGGTTGATTTTTTTGGCGTGAGTGACGTATTTTGATCATGGTTAGGCGGACGCTAAAATGAATTCGTAAAGCGTTTCGGAGACGCTGTTCAAGAAATCTTGCAGTCGACGAAAACTGGATTAAGTAGTCTAATGAGTTAACTCTTTCCCAAACAAGTTCTGGTATTGACTTCCCTATCTAGATCTCTGCAGCAGCTTTGAAATTAGATCAGTCTACCCTTTTCTCTGGTTTGGCGGAGGAAAAGCATATCGTCGGTGTTAATGCAAAACCTCGTATCTCGTTTTTGCAAACTTTTAAGGGGGAAGAAAGAACTTTAGTAACTTTTCCGGAACTGAAAGGTTTTACTTGAAATACATACACATGTTCACATAAAATATGTCATTAATATTGATAATCAAAATATTCTAAAACCTGAAAGAATTGTCTAAATCGGAGAAATAAAATTTTACTTTTAAAATCGCAAAAATGGACATACAAGGTTTTGCATTTACATCGACGATATTGTGGTCGCAATTAAAAGTAAAAAAATCTTATTAATGGCAGTTTGTTATTAAAATTTCCTTGTTGACAGGAGAGAGGAAATGAGAAGATTTTTTAAATTCATATACATGTCTTAACCTCACAACTAAGAATAAGACTTGATCAAATTGTCGTTTTCAAATTACATTAAAAGTGCTTCGTCTTTTCTAAAGCATATATTTTTTGTGTATCAAAACCCATTATTTAACCATTCTAAAAAAAGTTTGTTTGTTTTTTTCATTTTTAATCATAATTTCATAAAAATGTTTGGATTCAATTTAGAAAAGAATCACTTCACGAGATTCTGAGTCGGGAATAATAGGTAGTTTGTATCAAAATTATTTCGCAGTGGTATTAAGGACGAGATATATTTTCACACTATAGTGTTAAGGGATAAACATGTGGTAAACTACTTTTTAAATTTAATTGTTTATCTAATAATTGGACACACTCTGTTACAGTACATCAAAGACAGATAGTATGACAAAGGATCAGATCGATTTTATTGCCCTTAACCCATTCCCACACTTTGGCTCTTTCTAACTCAACACTGGAGTTGCAGACGAAAAATTACATTGCTATCAAAAGCGTATTTTTCTATGGTTCTTTTTCTATAGCGTAAATTGTCTTTCTGGGTAGAAAACATTTTCGGAAATGAAGAAAATTAATTAATTCCAAAATGTTTTACGCGGTCTTTATCTTTTGGTGCACCGAAATGCGTTGTTGTGTGATAATGGATTAAAACTCTTTTCCAAACAGAAAAATTCTAGATCTAATAAAGATACCGGGAAAAGGGTCGTCATTTCTTTTCATTTTTCTTTAGGCATGCAAAGATTAAAAACATGAGCTGTGATGTAGTCTATATAGATCTAGATCTATAAAATATGAATTAAAAAAAGAAACATTGGCAATTAGTCGATTTGTGTAAGGCCCAATGTCGTCCTACATTCATTCAAAACGCAGTCTTTGTGGCATACGTGACATTATTTTACACTTGACTCAACAAGATTGAAAGTTGCAGCAGACGACAAAAAATTTGTTGACTTATTGAAATGAATATGATGGGATTTTTCCGGTGTTGTAAGATTTTACTTATCGTGAAAAATACACTGATAATTTAATCATCCAATCAGATCAAAGGAAAATTTGTAAAAGACCCGTCTTCATACATAGAGAAGACGGGGTACCAGTCTAACTGAAAAGGGAGACTACTAGAATGGTGCAATAAATAATTCATTGGAGTTACAAGAAATCGGGTAAAAAGTCTAGAGCCAGTCCAAATTGTTCTTCGCAATTGCGTTTAATTTTATTCAAGAAAGGTTTTTTCACCCCTTTCCCAAAAATACCCAAGCAGAAATCGTATGCAAAAAGAAAAATACGACTTAAAAAAAAAAGGAAAAAAAAAAATACATGAAAAGCGCTTGATTTCAATGAGCCAAGCAAGCGTCTTGTTGATTTACCGTGATCCAAGAAAATAAAAAAAAGTTTTCTCTCAAAGAATGGAATTACCAAAGCCACCAGACGGTAATAACATTTTAACCATGTTAAAACCACTCAAAGAATATATGGACAATAAAGGGATGTGTATCAAACCAACAGAAATTTACAAATCTTATTCGGCCCATAAAATTATCGTACCCATTTGATTTTAGACAGAAAATAAATGATATTGCAGGCATTTGAGATTTCCCGATCGGAAAAATGCTTTATCATACAAAATAAAACATAAGCTGTCAGTAATGAATTCAAAAGAAAAGAGCAAAAGTTATATAATTGCTTTGGTGCTAAGAATCTCCCAACGCACATCCTCCCCACTTCTTATATATAGAATCAGTTGGCACAACGTCATAGCCTCACTTTCATTTTTTCATTGAGGGTATAACCTCGGTCTTTATCGTTACGGGATACCATTTTTGAGGCAGAATATTTCAAAAATCCATCGTTAAAATTCATAAACAAAACTCATTCTTTAAAGAATGTGATTTAGACTTTCTAACTACCAACGCGTTTTTAATAATTTGGCGTAGTCGTCGAGATATAAATGCTGAAAGTTGGTAAAGCTTTAAGGAAAAAGACTGAAGCTTTCACCTCCACCGAATGAGTGCAGGTGCACACTTTTTGCCTGGCGACGTTTTTGATTGGCTGAAGGGATTGTGCCGACCGAATCAATATTGATACATTACATTTGCTTTAATTACTATTAATGTTTTGATTGTTTATTGTGTACATTATATATATTCTAAAGTTAATTCATTGACATCGTTATCTATAAATACCAAAGAAATAATGAAAATCATTGAAGTATAATTAACCCCTTCGCTGCCAGACAAATATTGGAAAATTGGTTCCTATTTGCCAGACTTTTTTCCAAGAAATTGACGGTAGTGTAAGAAATCAACGTATAACTAAAAAACTGTTCAATAAAACTATATAAAACCTTATATTTTCTGAAAGATAATTGAACATGCTATTCACAGGGGTTGAAAAATCCACTCGCCCGCTCGCATTGGCGAGTAGAAAATGCCGTAGGGCGAGTAGATTTGGGGACGAACTAGTCCGACAGGGCGAGTGCAAATTTAGGACTTGAATCACGCTGATTGAGGGAAAAAAATAAAGGATCAAAAAAGAAAGTATTTATTTCAAACAACTTCATATCGGAAACAATAATATTCGCTGAAAAATTAGACCGTTCCCTGTTTATGTTGATCAATCTTCATAGACACTTGATTGATAGACTGGAGACCATGTCGAAATACACGCAATCGCGACCCTCGAGACTGTTTGCAACCTTTTGCCGCGTTGGAACGTGGTTGCAACATGATCTCGAGCGTAATACAGTGACCGCCATATTGAACGTGAAAGTAGACGCGCGTAAATGACGTCATCAAAACAAATCAATCCTTTAGCTAACGTTATAATTCAAGTGAAATATACTGTCAATAATCGGTAAATCACATCAATTATTTTATCTGGTAAAATTTTGTCACATTTATGAGGATGCAGTCAACTTTAGGACTCTGTTTGTTTCAAATATTTTTCTGGCGTAGATTTAAATGGTTGTTTGGTCTGCTTCCGTTGTTATTGACCTGACTACCGTTGTTATGCTTGCGGAGAGATATGGGCAGGATCGGCTCATGGCGGCTACTGTAATACGTTCGAGAGGATCTTGAGTAACGATAAGATCCGAGAATATTCGAATGGAAATACACGATAATGTATAGACAGGATTTCCAGTTTAGCCTGCATAGTATTCCATATCTTTAAACGCTTGAATGATCACTGTAATGTGTATTGCAAAGCGAAAATACGTCGATCTAGATAAAATTTGTCTGTTTTAAAACTCATTGCTGTAACATTGGACATCCGATCGTTTTTGGGCAGGGGCAAGCCAGTAATAAAAAGGAAGATCAGCCCAATAAACAAGTTAAAAAAAGGGTGCAGAAAGTGAATATGATTTTGAAAAAAGAAACTAACAGTGCAGGATTCGTGGCTGGAAGAATTCCTTAAGAACCAACAGTCTAAAATTTTCTTCATCAATAGTAGGGCGAGTTGGGTTGCCTTAAGGGCGAGTAGAAATTCAGATCTACTAGTCCTACAGGACTAGTAGGTTTGAAGAAATTTTTCAACCCCTGATTCAGTGAATATATTTTTATTCATTTTGCATTTGACATTTTTGTTCTTAAACCAGGGGTGTGGAAATATGGAATTTTTCCACTTGTCCTCGGACAAGTTGAACTCAAATTTCTACTTGTCCGAAGGCAAAGTTTACTTGTCCAGAAAAAAACAACATCTAGACCTGTAGGAAAATAATATTTAAACTTTATTTTAACTCTATTTTCAGTTAACATATAAAACTGAAAGAACACAATTCAAACACATGTTTACCTTTTAAAATTAAAAAGTGATTTAATTGAAATGGATTTTTTGCAGACGGATCATGAGCAAAAATAAGTTTAAAATTTCGTCTTTATCACATTTTGATCCCCTTGATATGCACTTGCCCAAGGACAAGCTCAGTTGAAAAAAGCCCTTGCCCGTCCACCACAAAACCCAGGTCGGGCAAGTCGGGCATGTGAATTCCACACCCCTGCTTAAACTTTCAAAAAAAAAAATCCATCGGTTTCCCATCATGACAGCCCAGGCCGTCATGGGACAGTATAGCGACATTTTCGCATGACGGCTCAGGCCATCACGGGGCAGCGAAGGGGTTAATTGTGCTTTGTATTTTGTACCAATATGCTATAATAAAACGAATGAAATAAATAAAATGAATACAAGTAAGCAACAAAATATAAATATTATAAAAAGAAATGAATTGGGATAATAAATGAATTTCGTTCCTATAATTAAATTGTGTTAGTCCAAGGGAGTGGGCTTTTCTCCCAGTTGAGATGGCTTCTGTCCATTGGGCTTTTGGCTGTACCTGGGTCCCCATTTTTTAGCATGCCTTCTGTCGCTAGTTCATTTTTCAAAAAGAAAGTATGGGGACAGAAAATACTTATGTCCAGTGTCAATTGTCCGAGGCAGAGCCTCGTTTTTCAGTATGCCTTCCGACCTCTAGTTCATTTTTCAATTAATACAAACATATGGGGACTGAAAATTCGATCAAAGTGCATGATTATACTTAAAAACCTTGGGACCCATTACAAAAACAATGATTCACCCACTCACAGGCCAAATTTGATAACAACTACAGTCTACAGATTAGACCTTTATTAAGAAATTTGTCGCAAAAGTTCCTAGTGAAAACAAGGAATGAAAGTGATATTCTTTTTTAGTTCACAAAACTTCTCAGACTGAGATGAGATCCTAGTATCTGTAGCCCAAATCGGATTCTGACAAAAGCTTTACCTTGAGTTTTATATCCATCAATTTAAAAGAATATCTTTTTAAAAGCGATAAAAACAAACCACTGTGAGGTTGGTTTGTGAAAGTCAACACGAAAGATACACCATTTTGGAGTTAAGAACATCTTAACCCTTTCCCAAACAGCAAAATTTTACGGTGATCCT
Organism: Fragum sueziense; assembly: GCA_963680895.1. NCBI lineage: Eukaryota > Metazoa > Mollusca > Bivalvia > Cardiida > Cardiidae > Fragum > Fragum sueziense. Next base: position 48,728,382 of record OY804594.1, read on the forward strand.
CTTCAAAAACTGCCACAAATGACAAAATTGATGTTATTAAAGATAGGATTTGTGTAAAATATGGCACAGAAAATATTGAGACAAAAGGAGAAACTGCTGGTTATCGATTGTTTTCCCAAGTCTTTTCTATTAGGGACGTCAAAACCAGGTCTTGTTTGGGAAAGGGTTAACCGGATATTACCAATACAGAGTTTTAGTCACTCACTATTTATATGATGTTATTTTCAAATATAGGCCGACGAAACATCTGGCCGTTTTTTTCCAGTCTCAGTCTCTACAAAAATGTGTCCTCTTTATAAGGGAATAATTATGTGTAAACAATTTAGAATATGATTTGTCTGATTTTTAAAGCTGGAATTAAACACCAGGAAACCACTGAAAAAATTTTCTTCTTGAAGTTTCTCGCTCGGCAAGGCATGCGACCAAGAAATTTTCATGCCATTTGAAACTGTTATACACAAGACAGGGCTTTTTTTAGGATGGGGGGAAGACACAGGACGCTGGTGGAAAGGGGAAAAATCACATGCGATATCCTAGTTTTGGGGAAAATATCATAACATAGAAAAAGTACATTTTATAGGCTAAACCCTTCTTATACCCACTACTGCAGACTTGAGAACAAGCAGTGCTATTTGTAAAGCTGCAGAAATTGTGGAAAAGCTTTCCTTGTTTTTTTCTTGGGCTTTTAGTGTGATTTTTGAAAATATATCTTGGGAAAAAATTATTTTTTGGGGAAAAAATGCATTATTTCTGGAGGGGAAGACGCTGGAAACCAGTGTCACTCTCTTAATGGGAAAAACCCATGAAGATTTCATAATCTTTCGGACATACTTCTTACTCGGATAATTGGTCGCTGATTATCGATTTACTGACCAGCAACGATACATGTGTATTTTATAGTACTTTATAGAGTACTTTATAGTGTACTTTATAGAGTCAACCCAATACTTGAAATCATGTCTTCGGAATGCACATTGCAAATTACTTGTAACCAATAAGATTGCCAACAGGCGAAATTTGTTGCAAGATTTTTTATTTTGTTGCAATTGGCACCATTGGCGATCAACAGCGAGTGCCCTGAAGAGTCAAGGGAAAACCCTGCCAGGCATTTATCAGGGTAAACTTTTATCATTGTAGATCCAGAACTAAAGAATATAATAGATAAACTAGCCAACTTTGTGGCTAGAAATGGACCGGAGTTTGAGAACATGACCAAACAGAAACAGCAGGAAAATCCCAAATTTAGTTTCCTGTACGGCGGAGAGAATTACGCTTACTACCAGTACAAAGTGCAGACAGAACAAGCCAGTAAGTAAATTTTGTTTAATCTTCTCCCTAAGAAAGGCTTAGGAAAACATTGAGGAAAAAGAAGAAAATGCTGATAATCAGCATTTTCTCCTTTTGCCACAATATTTTCTGTGATATACTCTACACAAACCCATTCTTTATCAACACTTGTCTGTAGCAGTAGGCCTATGTAGCAGCTTTTTGAATTTTAGCACCCTTAAATTTTGTCCTTTGGGAAAGGGACAAGGCACAATGATATTGTAGTTAAAATCTTTCCCAAAAGGACAAAATTTGGTCTTTTCCCTTTTGAAAGCTGCAACAGACGACAAAATGGATGTTTTTAGAACAGGATTTTGTGTATAAGGTTACATAGCATAGAAAATATTTCTGAAAGAATGAAGGGAAAAAAAATGATAAAAGTGCTAGTTACCGAAATTAATTTTGTCCTTCCCAATTCCAAATACCGGTATGTTTACAAATCTTCTGTCCTTCACTGCAAATCAAAATCAAAGACTTCTTCACTTCTCTGCTGAAGCTGCTACTTCATTAAATTGATTATGAATCTTCAAGATTACTTTGAAAAAAGGCCAACCCCTTTCCTAAATTGATTGGCTACAGCTAATTGCTAGTTTGCTACAACATGACTGCTGATGGTGATTTGACTATGAGTATGACTATCCAACAAAAACTTGTTAAAGATAATGCTAAATACATGTATAGGTGATTTCATAATGATATGCAATACTATTCTAAGTGCTTATGCAAATCTGGATTGTTAGAGTAGTCTTGAAAAATGTCTTGACCTAGCCTCATAGTATAAATTAACAGTAAGTTGACTTTTAGCAACTGTCTTTTTCTGCCCACATTGTGTCTTTACCCATTACCAAATGGCAAAATTTAAACAGGAGTTAAACATTTTGTGGTCATTGACATTTTTAGTAAAAAACGTTTTGTGAATGGAAGAAATTGATTATAATTTTTATTTCCCACAATGTTTTCCAAAGCTTTTATCTTGTAGGCCTTTAAAAAGTCTGTAATAATTATGTAGGCATTGGTTAAGAGCTGCTTCTCCCTATCCAAATATGAACATTTTAGTTTGGTCTAGATTTAATTGAGTCTCCAACGCCAAATTTATTTCAACAAAAAATCAATTTGTGATTCAAAAGTGAAGCAAACATGGAAGGAAAACCAGAAAATGCGGATATTATTTGGGAAAGGTTATAGAAAAGAACAAAATATTGTTTGGGTTCGGAGCTCTCTTTTCATTAGACGGTTTATGGACAACAACAAAATTACTGGTATAAATTTAGAAATAAGATTGCTCTTCATTTAGAGTGATTTACAGAAAACATTTAGAGAGAAGTAGAACTTGCTAAGCTAAGATTTCTGGAAAGTTGTTCTGGGAAAGTTCAAGATCAAGTTATTCTAGAAAAATTTACAATCAAGTTGTTTTAGAAAGGTTTAAGATCAAGTTTTACTGGAAAAGTTTAAGATCAAGTTGTTTTGGGAAGGTTTATGATAAAGTTTGTCGGGAAAAGATCAAGACCAAGTTGTTCAGGAAAAAATAATAAGATCAGGTTGAACTGAAAGCAAAGTTTAAGATCAAATTGCTCTGGAAAAGTAGTTAAAGATGAATATATTCATTTAGATTCTTAGATTGATTATTGTATCAGTGTGTTGAAATGTTCTCCTATGATGTTTAACTAGCCTAATTAATTAACCCTTTCCCAAACAAGACCTGGTTTTGACATCACTAATAGATATGGTTTGGGAAAAGATTAAGACAAAAGAAGAAATTACATATAACCAGCAGTTTCTCCTTTTGTCTCAATATTTTCCATGCTGTATCATACAAAATCTTATCTTTAACAACAAAAATTTTGTCGCCAGCAGCAACTTTCAAAACAGATCAACCTAAAATGTTTTGGTAAGGGTTAACGCTTTCCCAAATGACAAAATTTAGGGTTTTATCCAAATAGGGATTGATTTTTTTTCAATTTAACAGTAATCAGTTAGGTTAAATATTGAGACGATAGAATGAAATGCTGATAACCATGAGCTTGCTGTGATCATGCTCAAAATCAATCTTCATCAACATCCATTTTGATGTCTGCAGGAGCCTTCAATTTGGAACAGTCTAAATTTTTGCCATTCGGGAAAGGGTTAAATTTTCTTCTGATGATGTGGCAACTGGCAAGGGGCTCACAGTCATAATTGTGCAGTAAATTATTGCTGCTTTTCAACAAAAACCTCGTAACTGCAGCTTAAAACAAGCTGCAGTTACGAGGTTTTTGTTGAAAAGCGACATAATACTAATCAGTGGAGAATATTCTAGTGCTGACTGGTAAAATATTGGCTGATTTCACCAGAGTTACAAACACTAAGAAATCTATTTTTAGCTTTGGAACTTCCACAATGGTTATAAATAGATCTGACATTTCGCTGCTCTTATGACATAAGATTGTAAAATCTCTGACATGTATAATAAAATTCAACTCTTTTCAGAATATTCCAAACTTTTCCAAACTCTCACAGGTTATAATTTATTCTTTTTTTAACCCCCCCCCCCCCCCCCCCCCGGCCCACCCCCTTGATCTGCCACTGTTTCTACTATACCAAATAACTGTTTTTACATTGTCAAAATTATAGGCTGTTGCAGATGACAAAGTTACTTATAAATAAAAGTTACTTGAAACATTTAGTCTAAAAATGTTTGTTAAAGAATAAAAATAAAAAAAATATCATGACTTGAATTTTAAAGTTGAAAATATGGATCAACAGTCTGAAAATGTTAAACTTGATGATAAATTTGAAAGTGGTTTAATCAGTTGCTATATTATTGTAAAGGGTCGTATAGTAAGATGATTAAATAATTCTATAAATAGACATCCTTGCCTGACATAATGCAATATGGTCCGATATTGTTAGTTTTCCGACTTGCTACATGTATGGTAAAATTAGTACACTATTAGTACACGTCATAAAATAGGATGTTTCAACTTGTTTTTCAAACGTGTCAAATATCGATGTAGAATATTCTTGATTAAAATAACTTGCCATGTCACTTTGCTTTCTTACATCAGCTTCTTGGATTTACTTTTAACCCTTTTCAGAACAGCAAAATTGGTCTCATTCCCAAATTAGCGAAAACATTGTGGCAAAAGAAGAAATTGCTGATAATCAGCAATTTCTGCTTTTACCTCAATGTACTCTGGGCTATAATAAAGACAAATTTTATCTTTATCAACATCTATTTAACCCATTACTGCAGTGGCGCCTTTTGACTACCTCACAAGAAAAGGCTTGGGAAAACATTGTGAAAAATGAAGAAATTGCTTGTGACAAGCAATTTCTTCATTTCCCACAATGTTTTATACCCAAAAGGACAAAGAAATATTAAATTTCATTCACTTGAAGTTGTCGTCTCACTCGTCTGCAACATCTTTGAATTAAGACAAGTCCAAAATTTTGTCGTTTGGTGATGGGTTAAGTCAGCATCAGCTTTCAAGTTGGACTGCCCTATAACTTTGCCGTTTGGGAAAGGATTAACCCATTACCACATATTGACTCTTTTTGACTCCCTACAAGATAATGGCTTTGAAAAACATTGTGGAAAATGAAGAAATTGCTTTTGACAAGCAATTTCTTCATTTCCTACAATGCTTTCTACATAAAAAAACGAACAACGTTTAAATTTCATTCTTTTGTAATTGTCGTCTGCAACATCTTTTAATTTGGAATAACCCAAAATTTTGTTGTTTGGTAATGGATTAAAGCTGCAGATGCAGACAACAATTGATATTGATAAAGATGATATTTGCATACATGATAGCAGAGAAAATATTGAGGCAAAATGGGTAAATTTTGATTATCAACACTTTCCTCAATGTTTTCCTTAGCACTTTTTATTTAGGACATGTCCAAAGAAGAAGGATTCGGAAAACAAAGAGAGAAAAGGAGAGAAATCTGATGTTCACCAATTTCTCTTTCTCCTAAAATGTTTTTCACCCAAAAGAATAATATGCTTTAGGTCATGTATTTTGGCTAGCTTAAACATCAAAGAGATTGGAAGGAGTAAACATTTTGTTATTTGGAAAAGGTCAAATCTAGAAAAATCCAGTTGAAAGCAACTTGCTAAATCGCCTTATTTTCTTGCGTGAGCATTTTATATTTTCTTGCGTGAGCATTTTAGGGGTATGTACATGTAACTTATACCCTTCGGCAAATAACGTCTGGTTTTGACTTCCCTAAATTAATATGGTGGCAAAATGAAAGAAAAGAAGATACTACAGAATAATAAACAACTTTTTTTTCAATTTCATTATTTATTTACCATGACATAATGTCATAATTTGACTTGTATAGATCATGATAATGACCTGGTACATCATCTCAAGCAGTTAGCTAGAGATGCTCTACCAAGTCATTTATCGTGAGATATATACGGTACATGTATGTCTTTAATAGCATTCAAAATGTAAGGTTGTGTGGGATTGGGTTAGAAAAAAATGGGATTTGACAAAATGCTACTTTCGGAGATAATGATAAAATCACAGTTAACTTTAGCCTTGAATTTACCCTTTCCCAAACGAGACCTGGTTTTGACATCCCTGATAGAAAAGGTTTGGGAAAACATTGAGACAAAAGAAGAAAATGCTGATTACCATCATTTTCTCCTTTTGTCTCAATGTTATCTGTGCTATATTATATACAAATTTTATCTTAAACAAGGTCCATTTGTCATCTGCAGCAGTTTTTGAAATGGAAATTTAGAAAATTTGCTGTTTGGGAAAGGGTTAAAGAGGTCAAGTTTATACATAATTTTATCGACTGCTGGGAAATTCCTAGAACCTATTTATAGAGTTATGGTTTTCCAAGATTTAACCCATTACTCATTGCTGCTCTGTTTTATTTGCTACCATTACATGTAAATGTTGTGTTAAATTCATGTTAATGCAGGTCTGTACAACAACTTCTCTTGTGCTCAGTGAACTCTTATTCTTTCTGTAGTATCAGGCCCAAAGGAAGAAAATTTATATTGGGGAGGGAGGAGGGGTAAAGCCCTGCCTGGGGCAGTGTCTGAATATTGGAGATGCTGAATTGGATTTTCCCTAAATTTTCAATGATAAATAAGGAAAATTCATCATTTTGTGCAAACTCTAGGGGGCTTAGCCCCCCACCCCCCACCCCTTTTCCTATGGGCCTGAATTATCATCCTTTTGCAAATTGTAGTACCATGGTAGTCTAAAATTAATTTTGTGAACATAGAAGGTGCTATATCCCTTTGATGTTGCATTTACCCCCCTGCTGCCACTTTATCTATGGATGAAATAATGATTATGTAGTTGAAGCTGTAGTTGCTTTGTAAATAATTATAGACTTATCGAATAGCCAATGAATGATGGTGTTACATATTAGAGCCCTTAATCCTTTCCCAAACAAGACCTGGTTTTGACGTCCCTAGGAGGAAAGGCTTGGGAAAATATTGAGACAAAAGAAGAAATTGCTGATAATCAGCAATTTCTCCTTTTGTCTCAATATTTTCTGTGCTACATTGTACACGAATCCTGCCTTTATCAACATCCATTTTGACGTCTGCGGCAGATTTCTTACTGGAAAAGTCCAAACTTTCGTCGTTTGGAAAAGGGTTAACTTTGTAGGTAATTGTAAAGGTGCAATATTTCTTTGATGTTTATTGATTAATGATTTTCTAATAATCAATTATCTATGTTATCTGTTGATCAAATCATATGTTAATAGATAAGAAGATTCACAAGTATGTAGCTCCTAATCAAATAGCCATTGCAGTAATCATGTACAGTTAATGCATAGTGTTCTTATCTATTATGCTAATTATTTAGATGCTGTATCTCTTTGATGTTTAGAAGGTCTTAGTTAACATTGATAAAGTTAACATTGATAAAGACCATTTCATTCACTTACAATTACATTAGTTTTGTGCCAAACTTGTGGTATTGACCTCCCAATTGTGTTACACCATTTTTGATTGTCGAACAAGGACATAAATTGATAATTATTTTTATGCCACTGTATGGAAAGATGGGGGCACATTGTTTTAACTCGCATCTGTCCGTTTGTCAGAAAACATAACATTTGCCATTTCAGGGTCATTCATGTTTCACAAACACATCTTGTTTTAAAATTGTGCTTTGCATTAATTAGATGGCAATTTAATGTATTACCTGATGAATGCTGGTGAAAGAAAATGAAGAAATTGCTTGTCACAAACAATTTCTTCACTTTCCTCAATGTTTACTTCAAAGCCTTTATTTCGTGGGGGCATCAAAATTGTCATTATAATTATGGCAACCAGTTAAGATTATAATTTCCAAGTAATTTGTTAGAACAATTACAACCTTGCAGTACTAATGCGTAGTGGGTATTAACATAAGTTATTTCCGACCATTGACCTAATTTCTGTAACAGCTTGTTCCATTGTAATACAACAATATTATGATGTGTCATCGCCAGCTCAAACCATGTGACGTTGAACAGATGGTAGTTCCGCGAAACTTGGTTACTACGCAGGGAAATATTATATTGTTGCTTTTCAACAAAAACCCCGTAACTGCAGCTTAGAATGAGCTGCAGTTATGAGGTTTTTGTTGAAAAGCAGCAATATATATTATATCTGTCAGTCTCTTATAGTGTGTGAGACCAACATTGATCCAGATCAGCCTGATGACCAGCATTTTCTCCTTTTCCCTCAATGCCTTCCATGCTACAATATTCAAATATATCCTGCTTTTCAAAAAATTTGTTTGCTTGTCTGCTACAACACAGAATTGTTTTAGTTCAACACTCATGTCGTTTGGGAAAGAGTAAAACAAAAATCAGCATAATGATGGGTCATCTACTGCTATAATCGTGTGACATTGCATTTAGAGAATTCGGTCATTTATTGCGCTGCAAAATATTTTAAAAGTTGTTCCATAAAAACAATTTATCAGTATGATTAAGATTAATAATACTAATGATTGTGTTTCCACAATAACAAAACAGATAATTTTGATGTAAAAACTCTATGTTACTTGTTTTAACCCATTCCTGCATGACACCTTTGATGCCCAACAATATAAAGGCTTTTGAAAACATTGTGGGGAATGAAAAAAATGCTTGTGACAAGCAATTTTTCATTTCCCACAATTTTATCTACCCCATATCCTCTAAAAATGTTCAATTTCATTGACTTAAAATTGTCTTCTGCAAATTCTTTGAATTTGGACCAGTCTAAAATGTTAACGTCTGGTAATGGGTTAATTAGACTTGGCTGATTGCCCTGACTTGGGTAACATCTTGTTTGATGAATGCGTGATGTGTCATTGCCAGCTCAAAGCTGGTGATGTTGGACAGGGGATATTACTAGGGTAATTGATTAAAGTCATGCAAAATATTACACGTTGCTGGTTACAGTCCAAAATATTGACATGCTGTTGCAAGAATTTTAGTCTTAACCCTCTCCTAGACAAGACCGGATTTTTACGTTCCTAACAGAAAAGGCTTTGGAAAACATTGAGGCAAAAGAAAAAAATGCTAATGATCAGCATTTTCTCCTTTTGCCTCGATATTTTCTAAGACATTTCATACCTAAATCCCATCTTTACTAAAACCAATTTTTGTCGTCTGCAGCAGCTTTTGAATTGGACCACCCTAAAATTTTGTTGTTTGGTAATGGGTTCAAGTCCGGCAAAATATTACACGTTGCTGGTTACAGTCTAAAATATTGACAAACTGTGCAGTTGTTAGAATTTTAGAAAGAAACTGTCATAATGTAACCCCCCCCCCCCCCCACACACACACACACCAAAAAAAAGAAAAAGAAAAAAAAAAGAATGGAAATCTCAAATTGTCATAAATACAATTCTGTAAGTGTATCAATTTATTAGCACCAAATACATGTACCGTAATATCCCTAAGTGATCGGACACCCTAAAAGATCGGACACTACCTATAATTCTTCAAAATAATTTATTTTATGTCCCTAATTTCGGACATTTGGTCAAATGGTCAACCCTTAATTTTCGGACACGATATTGCGTATGATAACGCAAGTTATAATACACGCTATGATCAACAAAGAAAATCAATAATTTTGTGCATTAAGCCATTTACGTTAGTTGCTAGTTTAAAAATCCTTAATTGTTTGACACCCGACATTTAGCAAGTTGTCAGGTAATTAGCGTGGTATTTTGAAAGGTGTGTGTTTATCTCTAAAAGATCGATTGACACTTGATTACAGGTGAAGATATCGGAAGAAAAATCTATCTGGTCAAATTCAGGTATTGCGATCGCAAAAACTTACGATCGCGGCCACTTTGACTTAGAATAAGATCTACATCGATTCAATGCATGACTCGGAACAAAAGAAGCTTTTACTGTATATTCGATGGTTTTTGTGTACAAAAATGAAACTATGATAAGAGTACCTTCTTTGCAAGCGAAAGAATAAATTCCGTATTCCGTGTTAAATATTCCAACTACAAGCTTTCGTTAATTCCCATTAATTCCCGGTCTTATCAACAATATTGTAACAGCATTCATTATACTCTGTTCTTATGTCGCTTTCATTTAAGTTAATGCATGATGGGATAGCATATCCTAAGTGATTGACAGGGAATGAAACTGAATTACAACCAATCATATGTAATCATATGTAACAAAATTTGTTTGCTCCGCCCCCAAACTGTACCCAAAAGTGATTGACGTATAACTGATTACAGGCACGCGACTTTGTTGACCGATTTCTAAGTACATGAGTGAAGGTCGTCACGCGCGTCTCACATCAAAGGGACCGCTGACCTTGTGGTTATATAAGAAAACACGCTTTTCTCTCTCACCATTTCTCCATTCAATAACAGCGTAACTACCCAATATTTATACTGTAGTTAAACCTTATCGATTTTCATCTCCGCAAGTCATTTAATCTGCCGATTTTGACAGTCAAATCTTCCCAAAAAAATAAGATCTAGTTGGATAATCATTGTTAGACTTGGATTTATTATTACAAGGTACTTTTATCATTCCCCAAAGAAATAAAATCTGGTCAAAAGCCTACGTTTTATTCAATCTACGGGAAATTTGTCAAATATGATGTTCAATTAATGTAATATCGCGAAAAGTTTAAAGAAATATTCCATAGTCATTCGCGTTTTGTTCGCTTCTTTGTTAGAATTTTTGGTAGGCTACGAATCATTTTCTTTATAGCGGCGCCCAAAGAGATTCCCAAAATGGATTTGAAAAAAAAAAAAAATAATAAAAAGATGAACTCGCCTGTCAAATGCAAAACTGTATAGCAAGCGAATATCGCATAACGTGATCTATGCAATATTTAACATTTGACTTGCACAAATTTATCGGACCTTGAAACCATTTTGCGATCATATCAGATCTATTCAAAATATTTTCCTAAGAAATCGGACAACAACAAAAATAATTAATTAATTCTGTCCGAACAATAAGGTTTTTTACGGTATCATTATTGTACCCTTACATACAAAGTAGCAGAGGGTATAGTATTTTCACAATGTCTGTCCGTGACGGCAACAACCCTTGGGCCTAGGACCATGTAAATCTGCAGAAATGTCGTCCATAACCCAAGGAGATTCCCTATTGTTTACAAGTCACATAATTCCGAGATGAAGGTCAAAATTGGACGTTAAAAATCTTTCTATGCTCCAATTCAAGAACTGTTTGACCTATTACCACAAGACTTGATACAAATGTGACCCTTCAGACCTTGTCCCAATGATGTGCTCTATTGTTTTTGGGTCACATAGGTAAAAGGTCAAGGTTGAAATTTTACTTTTCTGAAAGCACTTTTTCAAGGCGCTATATCTTTAAACAAGCTGTAGATAGGAGGTAACAGATTTTGTTAAAAAGCAGCGATATACATTATAATTATATACTGAATTTCTATTGAAAATGCTATTTATTATTAGTTTATGTACTAATTAGACGTGGCTGAGGCCAAAGCGCAGTTGGTAATCGCAACTGCCTCTCACTTTGATACCCAGCTGTGGCAAATACCCTCTCTGAAAAAATGTCACCCATCAATGGTTTGATATTGTGAGCCTATGTACTGGGCGACCAGCTGGAGGCTTGTAAAACCCCAATAAATCAAATAACCTAATTAGACATGTATGATTATTTTGAAGTCGGTGACTTATCACAAACATTGTCTTCTCAGTCAATGTTTGGGATAAACTTGTAAATGCACCAGACTGCTTCATGACTGCACTGTGTTTAATATTTTTTTTATAGTCAATGGATGAGATAGAACCCACACATCTTAATTGGGAGATTTTAGTTGCTGTAAATTTTTTTACAATAAATAAACTAAAAATCTAGCCCTTCAATGCTCATTTTTGGTCAGTATAGGCGAAAAAGATTAAAAATGGCACTCCTGAAATAGCAGTGTCAATGGCTCATGGATTGAAACATAACCCTATTACAAAACAGTAAGACTGCAAAATTTGTAGGTGGTCCATTTCAAAAGATACTGTAGACGACAAAATGTATGTAGATAAAGATAGGACTTGTGTTTGATATAGTACAGAAAATATTGAGACATAAGGAGAAAATGCTGGTTATAATCTATTTCTATCAGGGACATGGAAATCAAGTTTTGTTTTGGGAAAGGGTTAACACTAGGTCATTGTACAGCTGCTGCAGATGAAAACCCAGAATAGTTTGTTTCCAATTACTTACAGTCATTTCTTCCACACCTCTCGTCAGGATTTTGACCTAAAATGTAATAACGTATCATCGGTCAGTACATATCGTCAGTCACATTTGAAAATGTTGTCTCAGTCGTTCGGATGTCACTTTAAACTAAGATACAGTCTCCATAATGACTTTAGCTGTTGAGTTGGACATAAAACTACTTTTATTTCGATAAAAGATGTTGATGCTACAGCTTGAATAAACTATAGTTCATGTGTTTTTGAAGGAAATCAACAATGTTCAGATCTTTGAGGCGCAAATCATAAAAAAGCAACAATCAGAACGTTTGGGTTGTTTATATTATTGAATATGTTTGGCCCCAAAGAAAACTTATTTAACCCTTTCACAAACAAGACCTGCTTTTGACACCCCTAATAGAAAAGGCCTGGGAAAACATTGAAACAGAAGAAAAAACTGCTGATAACCAGCAGTTTTTCCTTTTGTCTCAATATTTCCTGTGCCATATTTTATACATTAATCCTATCTTGAATAACATCCATTTTGTCATTTGTTGAAGTTTTTGAAGTCGATCACTCTAAACTTTTGTCGTTTGGTAATGGTTAACTAAATACCCTAATATTGCAAGACTATTGAATGAATTCTATCTAATTTAGATAGAATTCGAAGCTTCTCATGTACCCAAAAGTACCATATTTCCCCCAATAAAGGTTCCTGACCATTTTAATATGACAATTCATTGATATTTCTTTGTAAATCAGAAACAATTTTAAGAAAAACACGTAAGAAACATGAATAAGAAACTTTCATAAACATTGCAATAAGTTAATAAACAGCTCTGCAATATGGAGTATACCATCAAATCTGTTTACAGAGAATGTTCATTTAATTAGAGAAAAATATCCAAAAGAAGGTGTTTACAGAGAATGTTCATTTAATTAGAGAAAAATATCCAAAAGAAGGATGTTTCTATTAGTGAGGGAGCTCTTTGAATGGGAAATATGGTATTTTTTACGTAAACAGAAAATGATTTTGTTGAGAACTTCCTGTAATTCTGTCTGCAGTCTCACTACCTTATTAGATACAGTGTCATTAACGTGACAAAATATGATCCAGTTTTAAATTAAGAACCACTCCTGGTTATAATAATAGTCATGTTCTGGTATTATTTCTTCTCCAATGCCAAGCCTTGATAGTTCAGTTGGTAACCTTTACTTTTTTAATGATTTCCTTCAGTTATTTTAACTTTGAGCTTTGGAGGAATTAAGCTCAACATATTGTCTAAAATTGAACAAGCAGCTAGTGTTTATCACATTCTGCTTGATTTAAATCAGCATATAGCTCATGCTAATGGCTAACGATGCTCTGCCAGGTCATTTATTGAGACCTATAGCAAGGATCAAATTGTTGATATTTTGTCAAGATTAAATTTCAAAAGTCCTTAATTGCCTGCTGTATTAGCATCACATGTTTGTTGGAGTTCAAGTAAAACAAGGAAATAAGACACTTTATAGAGATCTATGTTCTTGTGAACTCTGCATAGCTCCCTTGCGAAAAAAGTTCCAAGAATGCATGTCATTCTAGTTCTAGAATATTCTAGAACATTCTAGAACGTTAAATAGCAGTACTAGAACAGTTCCAGAACTGTCATTTAACGTTCTAGAATGTTTTAGTGCAGTTCTTGAACTAAAATGAACTTTTCGCAGGGGTATAGCTGCAGGAAGCTTTAATTACCCTCTTACAAGCTGGAATTTAACCCTTTCCCAAACAAGACCAGGTTTTGACATCCCTAATACAATAAGCTTAGGAAAACATTGAGACAAAAGAAGAAAATGCTGGTGACCAGCATTTTCTCCTTTTGTCTCAATATTTTCTTTGCTTTATTATATACAACTTGTATCTTTTTGAACATCAATTGTGTGGCTCTCAGCAGCCTTTGAATTAGAACACCCTAAACTTTTGCTGTTTGGGAAAGGGTTAATCTTCTGGTAATGTGTTATATCAGCAAAACAAGTAAAAACTTGCTGTAATGTACAGCAAAGAAAATTGTGTCGCCCTTAAATGTGTTTTACAATATTTGATTTCTTATCTGTGTTTTTTCAACATTTACTTTTTTGCTGAATGTATATTTTTCCAATCAAGTCTTAAATCTAATCGGAATTCCATTAATGACTCTAATAGAGGCCTTTCCAAGCAACATATTGCTTTATTACAATTAAATCCAATGAGCAGGTTTATAGCAACCAGAGTTCTGCATGAAATTAGATCTATTATATTTTTATGAAATTTGAATGGCTCTATGCAAGGAATTTCCTGTATAGGGTATTGTCGTTGAAATTGATCCGGTAGTTTTGTAGAAGAAAATATTTTGGGGAAGAGATTTTCGCACGGACGCACGCCCGAAACTGGACCATGCAATTTAAAGGGGGCATAAGATTCCAATTCTATTTTTTAAAAGTATGCCTTGATGCAAAGGTTGGTTATTCTAATGCGTAGCAATGCTATCATTTTTTCAAAGTTGTTATTTATAACCGAAAAATACGCTTTAAAGCTGAGACAGAAATGACAAATTCCATATAAATCTGAACTGTTGTCCACAACAATTTGTTTAATTTTAGCGCAAAAACCTATATTTCTCGTAAACGATTCAATATTTTGGCTTGAAATTTTCGTAAGAATTTGTTTTTTCTTTCAGATAGAAATAAAAGTAAAATTTATGCAAAAATAAATCTGAAATTTTACTTTTGCGTCAGAATTTACGATGGATTTTCATTAACGTAATGTTCACTACCATGACACATTCCCTTCTTTACGGAAGTTAACTCTATGTTACGGTAGTGAAATTGCAAGACGAAAAAATATAATTCTGACTGTGATTGTCAGAGATCTAGGACTTGCTCCGTTATCCTGTGTTGTGATCCAACACGTCATGTGCAAAGTTTCAAAACAATGAGTTTAGCGGTTGTTGAGGTACTAACTTCGTTACAGAAGTGAAAACATTGTTGCGGTAGTGAAATTGGAAGTAGGAAATGGATGTAACTCTTTTGAAACACTTGTTAGAGTTCTGTGACTTAGTATACAATTTTGTGTTGTCATTTCATACACATTTGCAAAATATGAAAACAAAAGTTCCAGTGGTCAGTGAGAATCTTGCATATAAAGTTTTAGCCATTTGGAATAAAAACGGACAATACCTAAATAAGAAATGGTCTCAGATTCACAGTTTGTGTGTATTGCATCTCTTCAATATGCAGCCTATAAACGAAAGAAATTGCTATCATGTATCATTTAGGATATATGGCTCAACAATTTTAGTGTTAAGATAGGGAATGCATTGTTATGGCAGTGAAAAAGTAGCAACATACATTTTGGCATGTTTAGAAAAAAAAGAATATGAATAACTTCATTGGCATTTTAACCGTAAACAGGATGTATTCATCTAGATTTTTTCAAAGACCTAGTGGCACAGTCTTTTGAGACTCACTTCCCAGTTGCGTTAACATCTTTGATTTTCGAATTCTGATATCTCATTTCCTACCGTAACACTATCTTCCCTACCGTAACGCTGTTAAAAATTTTCGCATTTAAGGTATCCAAACCCTCAAAAGCACCGAAGAGCCAGAGGCGAAATTTGAAAAGTGCCAAAAATTCCTAAAGTGCGTTACATTTCCATTCAAAATACAAACATAAGCATTTTTAACGGTTTAGAATTTTGAATTAATGCATACTTGCGGAAGTATTTGACATAAATGTTCAAAATTACCTCGCTTTTAAATGAATATAGAGTAAAAAGATATTTGTACAGGGTGTCCCAAAAGTAAGGTAACACTTAACATCTAATATATCTCGACCAATATATCACTTATATATTCCTTATATCGCTGACAGTATAGAAGGTTATGTGCAAAAATGAATAAAAGAAATTTCATCAAATTATCATAAAATTTGTATATTTTACATATGATAAACAAAACACACCCTATTTTATCAATGACGTCATTTTGATAGTAAATGACGTTCTCTATATTACGTCCCATTTATCACGTTCCTTGGTTTATTCTTTTGCTTAAAGTTTTACGCTAATAAATGCCTCATATGTGTCCATAGAAAGGTTCCTACATTCTCCTTGAACATTTATAGCAACATTGAACATGTTTAATTTAATATGTTCTTGCTGTGAGAATACACTTTAGACAACACGTGTCTCCACAAAAAAAGTCCAGTGAATTCAAATCCGGTATGTGTCCACCGACAACAGTCTTAGCGTTCAACTCGATCTTCCAAAGTCATAATTTAAATATGGTATGGGAAAATTTCAAATGAAAAAATCTAAATACACTGTACTAATGATTTCAATGAATCATAATCGGACGAAATTCTTCGCATTGACTTTCCTGGACTTCCATATGCAGTCTTATTCAAAGCTTAGATGCTTTCTGTGCTATGGGATGTTTTCGCGCTTTTGCTACCATGTTCATCAAAATCTGACCAAGGTCGTTCAAATTTATCTATAATTGAGTAGATGGGTATTCCCATGGCGAATCTTCTATTTTGAATTAGAATTTGAATTTTATATGCACACATATTGGACATTTAGATAAATGATATGCTTTACCGCATACATAAGTTTTGAGAAGGTAGGTCGTGACGTCATTTTGATAGTGGTACAGATGGCGTCAAAAATGATGCCATTTTGATATGTAAATATCATTGAAGTGTACGGTGAACAAAATTCCAATGAATTCTGCAAATATTGATAGTTTTCCGAATGAAATCGGCTAAGAAATAGCAGAGCTAGAACCATTTATAAGTGTTACCTTACTTTTGGGACACCCTGTAAATTATTTTCATGGAGCATAATCTTTAAATCCGGCACGGTGAATCAACTAATGTGAAGTGTATTTACAAGTGTGTGTAATTTGATGCATTTCGTATGGCTAGAAAGTGCTGATTTTTTCAGGGTCTGTAAACCTTAAGCTATCATTAACTTATTGGAGTAAATATTTGCAATGAAAAATGCAAATTGTGCTTAATCAGACTGCAAAATGAGGTTTTATATCTCTGGATGACTCTAAATAAAGTGTATCTCTCAATTATCAATATGGGTTGTATTCACAGATAATGGAAAAACAAAGATTTTTTTCTATTCGAGAAATACTTAGAAACATTAATTTAGTACATAAACGAAAAAATTTCCAATCTTATGCAAAAGCTACATGTTTTTCGGAGAGCAGAAAGAGTAACTGTGCCTCTTTACGAATTCGTTACGGTAGTGAAAAAATGAACACAGTCGTAAAGTTTGAACTAATTATCTGCGTAATTAAGTGAATGTTATATTTGCAAATCGCAGGAATGGGTTCGAGGACGTTTATAAAAAGTAGTAAGTTAAAATTGATATACTAGGTCAAAATCTGAAAATTGAACTTTTTATGATTTCAATATGCCAAATCTGTAGAAATGCACAAGAATGCTCTGTCATGTCATTTATTGGGACCTATTTTTGTACTTTTTCACACAAATCCTTCAGGCACGGTTAACAAATAGAATGTGAATGTTATACCTGAGCGAGGCTCTGACCAAATTAAGGACACAGTCCCCAAAGTGCTATACATGTATTATGATATATTGCGAAAGTATGATGTAAGAAGAAGTTAAAGAGGGATAAGACCCCGTTTGTCAATGATTTCTTCGTGAAACTAGACGCTATGGTGATAACGAATTTATGCCGTAATATAGACTAAGATCAGGTTGCATGTGTAATGATATTGATTTTTGTCTACACTGCCTGTAAACGCAGCCCTGGGTATAGGGGATCCAATTGACTGGACTAAAATAACTTAATCATAACATAACATGATAACACGATGCAGATAGATTTCCTAAACCATTTTCCCGAAACAGGAAAGAATTGAACTGTTCTGATTACAAAGCTGCTTTTCTACTAGGAACATAAAAACCAGATGAGAATCCCCCTAAAAGTCTACTATTTTGAATTAAGCATGTGAAAATATAATGTTCCACTAGCAATACACATACCTGTACAGTTAAAACGATCCTTGAAATTATGTAAGTTGATCAGCCCAAATTGTATGCGATGTGTTAATTCAATACTAAAGTACTTGTTGTACTTCGATTATTGTGCATTAATGTGGTCAAATCGGATAGGATTTAGTGGTCGCCAAATCGTATAGAATTTAGATATTGCCCTATTGGGCAAACCGGAAGTAGGGACTTTCCATTGCTACATACAAAAATAGAATAATTAAAATTTTGTTTTCTTGAGCTTTTTGCGTGTTCTTGGATTAGATGAACTTCAAAGTATACTTAATAGTACTGTTTGAAAAATATATCGTGTAAACTGTCTATGGGTAGGTTATATACGATTTTCAAGTACAAACAATTATCGCTCATGACGTAATTTCTAAAATTAGAAGAAGTATATCACAAGTAGTGTCGCCCCATGGGGGCGACACAACAAAGGCAAAACTTTAATTTTTATGATCCCGTATTGAAAGATAGGGCATATTTTTTTAACGTTGTCCTTCTGTATGTCTGTCAGTGTGAAACTTAAGGTAGTCCATCCCTAATGAGATTCACATGACATCGGAATTATTCGGGCAATGTCGAAAACATATGACGGTGGAACTTTCCACTGCCAAATGTTTACGACCAAGCCCGAAAAGATTTGGATACGTAACAACGACGCTTGAAAAGATCGGATGTTTTATGACTGTCAAAATGGCCACATTATGGGTATTCTACCTTAACATAAAAACCGAACATTTGCCATTTCGGGGGCTTAGTGTTTCACAAACACATGTTGTTTGTGTCGAAATACAAAAGTCTTTAATTTCCTGCTGTTTTATTGTCACATGTCTGTTGAAGTTCAAAACAAGGAAATAAAACACTTGACATTTCTTTATGGAGATTGAAGTTCTTGTGAACCCTGCAAAACAGGAATCTTTACCACTTCAGTACTTCTAACTTGCTTGTATTTAACCCATTACCAAACGACAAATTTTTAGACTAGTCCAAATTCAAAGATGATGCAGACGACAATTAAAATTGAATGAAAATTTACATTTTTCGGACTTTTTGTGTAGAAAATATTGTGGGAAATGAAGAAATTGCTTGTCACAAGCAATTTCTTCATTTCCCACAATGTTTTCCCAAGCCTTTTCTTGTGATGGAGTCAAAAGGCGTCACTGTGCAGTAATGAGTTAACCCATTACCGGACGATGCTACAGACGGTTACAGAGTTTTCCCTTAACTTTTTATGGAGGGGGTCATTATGTCCTTCTGGTCCTCAAATTAGGGGTTCATATGACATTGTATTGTAACATTGTTTCCTCATGTCCCTGCTGATTATTTTTAGAGGGTCATTTGAGTTAAAACTGCGCCAAAACCTGCAATTTTGTGTGCCAGGGAAAACCCTGCAACAATTTCAAATGAAATTTTACATATTTTGGTATCCACATCATGTGACTTGTTAGTTGGAGAAATAAAACGTGACATTACTATGGAAATTCAAGTTCTGGTGAACTATGCTAAACCTCTTACTGTCTGGAATTTAACCCCCAGTTCCAGACAGCAAACTGGTCTAGATTCAAAGATAGATAACAATCTAAAGTTAACCCTTTCCCAAACAAGACCTGGTTTTGACGTCCCTAGTAGAAAAGGCTTGTGAAAACATTGAGACAAAAGAAGAAACTGCTGATAACCAGCAGTTTCTCCTTTTGTCTCAATATTTTCTATGCCATATTTTACACAAATCCTATCTTTAATAACAACCATTTTGTCATATGTGGCAGTTTTTGAAGTGGATCACCCTAAAATTTTGCCGTTTGGGAAAGGGTTAATGAAGTTTTAAATATTTGGGTATTCCAAGTTAGAAAACATAGTAGAAAATGAAGAAATTGCTCAATGATTTTTTTTTCATTTTCCATGATGTTTTCCACAACCTTTACCTTGTGAAGTGTCAAAAAGTGTCATTATGTTGGAATTGATTAATACATGGAAATGAGGTAAAGGACAAAGTTTTTGGTCACTCACCAATAATAATCATGCATGGTTAAGTGTCACAGAATGGTCTGCCATTTAGTTAAGGAATTAAAACCAGCCTTAAACTTGAAATGATTTATTATAATGATTAGAATAAGCCAAAGGAGTCCAAACAATGATTTTATTGCCAGAAAAGTGGTCAATTGCTTGGTGTCAGTCTATGTACATTTAGATTCTTTCTAATTTTAAAAAAAATGTCTAAAATTGAAGACTTATTCCAAGAAAACATAGTGAAAAAGTTAACTACTAGTCCCCATAATGAATTATTTATGATGAAAAGCTCAAGGTTGTAATAAATTATGTGTTGAAATATGCAAATTCTTCAAATCTAGCATAATTTGTTTCAACAATATTTAAATAACTTTTTTCTGGGTTGCACATGTCTCATGCGGCACGGTTTTACATCATGTGTACTTTAGACTTTAGATTATTTGACAAACATAACAAATGATATTCTAAATTCCTTTAGATGTGTGTAATTATTCATAAGTTTTTAAGTAAAGTCTATAATATTAATTCCAGCTGTTGTTTTGTTGCCAACTACCCGTACAATGTCCCCTTTTCCAGGGGGCAGAGAAGATGCAGTGGTAACGCGCTGGACTTGTAACACATGGGTCGCTGGTTCTATCCCCCGCTTCTCTAGTCCTTTGGATGAGACTTTAAACCAAGGTCCCGTCTCCATATGACCTTAGCTGTTGAGTGGGACGTATAACTCAAATCAATCCAATCCCCTTTTCCAGGTATCTGTGCAGGCTGATCTTAGTCTATACTTTGTGCAAAAGCTTTGGTCACAACAAACAAAAGCTCAAAGGGTTAAAAAATTATTCTCTCTTTTCCAGTTATAAATGTCCAGAACAAGAAGTTACAAGAGCAGCAGACCCAGATTCAGCAACAGCAGCAGGCACAGCAGGCGGCACCATTACAGACACAAGCCCCGCCTCCCCAGCTGTCCATGGGTCTTACAGTCCCGCCCCCAACTGTGGTCAATCCAACAGTCCAGCCTCCAACTGTGACACCATGGGTATCAACTGCCCCTCCCCTAGCTCCACTGTCTACTGTACAACAGACAGCTCCATTAACATTGGTATGTATTATAGACTCCGCCTTCCCAGTCTTACAGTCCCGCCTCCAACTGTTACACCATGGGTATCAACTGCCCCTCCCCTAGCTACACTGTCTACTGTACAACAGACAGCTCCATTAACATTGGTATGTACTATAGACTCCGCCTTCCCAGTCTTACAGTCCCGCCTCCAACTGTGACACCCTGGGTATCAACTGCCCCTCCCCTAGCTACACTCACTACTGTACAACAGACAGCTCCATTGACATTGGTATGTATCATAGACTCCGCCTCCCTAGTCTTACAGTCCTACCCCCAACATTTAGTCCCTTCCCTAACTGTAGTCACACCTCCAACTGTGACACCCTGGGTATCTACAGCCCCTCCCCTAGCTACTCTTTCTACTGTACAGCAGACAGCTCCATTAACATTGGTATGTATCGTAGACTCCGCCTTCCCAGTCTAACAGCCCCGCCCCCAACTTATAGTCTCGCCTCTAACTGTAACACCATGGATATCTACAGCCCCACCCTTATCTACACTTTCTACTGTACAACAGACAGCTCCATTAACATTGGTATGTGTCATACACTCCGCCTTCTCAGTCTTACAGTCCCGCCCAGAACTTCTAATCAAGGCTCCTTCTTTTACACAATGGGTATCTACTGCCTCTCTCCTTGCTACACTTTCTACAGTACAACAATCAGCTCCTTTAACATTGGTATGTATCATAGACTCCGCCTTCCCAGTCTAAAAGTCCAGTCCCCAACTTGTAGTCCAGCCCCCAACTGTAACACCCTAGGTATCTACAACTCTTCCCTATCTACTCTTTCTACTGTACAACAGACAGCTCTATTGGTAAGTATAATAGACTCCTCCTTCCCAGTCTAAAAGTACCGCCCCCAACTTGTAGTCCCGCCTCCTACTGTAACACCAAGGATATCTACAGACTCTCCCCTAGCTACTCTTTCTACTGTACAGCAGAGCTCTATTCGTATGTATCATAGACTCCACCTTCAAAATCTAAAAGTCCCGCCCACAACTTGTAGTCCCACCCCTACTGTAACACCCTGGGTATCTACAGCCCCGCCCCTAGCTACTCTTTCTACTGTACAGCAGACAGCTCCATTAACATTGGTATGTGTCTTAGACTCCGCCATCTAAGTCTAACAGTCATGCCCCCAACTTGTAGTCCCTCCCCTAACTGTGACACCATGGGTATCTATAGCCCCTCCCCTTGCTACAATTACTACAGTACAACAGACAGCTCCATTAACTTTGATAGGTATTATAGACTCCCCCTCCTCGTATTATAGTCCCGCCCCCAAGTTGTAGTCCGGCCCCCAAACCTGTAGTCCAGTCCCCAACTGTTACATCATGGGTATTTACAGCCTCATCTGTAGCTAGTGTGGGCACCTATGATAAATTTTGATACAGTCGACACTCGTTATGTCGACATCGGATAAGTTGAATTTTCGCTTCAGTCGAAGATCAAATCTGGTCCCGTCCTCATCTATTGACATAATTTTTTCTAAACAAAATAATTTCGAACTGAATATAGCCATTGAAATATAGTAGGAAAAGGATAGAAATTGCTCGAC
Organism: Fragum sueziense; assembly: GCA_963680895.1. NCBI lineage: Eukaryota > Metazoa > Mollusca > Bivalvia > Cardiida > Cardiidae > Fragum > Fragum sueziense. The sequence goes on from OY804594.1 coordinate 48,751,095, forward strand.
ACGAGCAATTTCTTTCCTTTTCCTACTATATTTCAATAATATTCGTACTTGATAAGTTTCAAAAACGGTCAAATATCAAATATCTCGAAGCCGAATAAAATCGGATGAGTCGAACTCCGGATATGTCGAGGTATTTTGACGGCCCCTCCGACTTCGACACAACGAGTGTCGACTGTATATTTGTTCATTACCCAATTTAGCTTTAGTGATTATCCAATTTAGAATTTTCTTTCCTCTCTCAAATAAAACATTTTTCATAAGATAAACTTTCAAAATTTGCCTTATGAAAGTGTGATTGATTTCCAAACAACAAGCAAAATATGATGATTAACCACATGATTAATATTTTCAGCCACAGCAGCCGGCAGCTATCCAGCAGACAGTACCAGTACAGACACCATTACAGATGCCACAACAACAACAAGTCTCACAGCTACAACAACAAATAAATCTACAACAACAACAGATTCAACAAACTCAACAACTGAATGATCAACAGATACAACAGTCAGAGCAGAATCTATCGGCACAATATCAGAGCTTAATGACTCAACAACAGGTATTGATGAATGTTTTTAAACTTTAATTATAAGTAGAGAACATTAAATCCAAATAATATACAACAACAACCTATTCAACAAACTCAGCTGAATCATCAACAGATACACCAGGCGGAGCAGAATCTGTCTGCACAATATCAGAGCTTAATCACGGGTGGTAAACGGAGAAACTAGCTCCAAAAAGAGTCAACGGTATTTTGTTGCCTCGTGACATCTGGCCTCTAACGAGGTAGTTGCATAGAGCGAAAATCTGTAAACAAAGGTAGAATGGTTGGTAAACCCCTGTGTTAAAATTCGGAAGTTTTTACTTTCGATTTTGACATGTTTCCCAACGATTGTATTAAAACCCTGCTACTAATACGGTATATTCTCGTGCACAACAAACTTCGACCATTTCTTCATATTGCAGCATCGCCGGATTTCTCAAAAACTTGCTTTAAAAGAAATAATTTTAGAAAATGTGTTCTTGACCTACAAATTTTTGCTCTATGCTACTACCTCTTTTTGGAGCTAGTTTCTCCGTTTACCACCCGTGTTAATGACTCAACAACAGGGAGGCCTTGATGCTGTTAAACTTTGAATCATTTATTAGTGGTGTCTATTTATAAATCAACAAATTTGGATGTCTAAACCAAAGATTGTTTTGGAAAAGGTTTAGTAAAGTCAGCAACTTAATGGTCAACAGATACAACAGCCAAAGCAGAACCTGCCAGCACCATATCAGAGTCTAATGACTCAACAAAAGTTGGGCCTTGATTTGAAACAAATCAGAGAGTCTTTAGATATAGAAAATATCATTGTAAACATTTTTCTCGATGAAAGTTAAGAGTGAGGGTTCTGAAAGTTCACATTCACTGCCATAACAGTTTAATGACCTATCATAGATGTTTGATCTTACTATTGATATAAGGTGTTTTAGGATGGAATTTTCTAAACAGGTCATTGGCATTGTATTGCCCTCGATCCTTTATCCAAACGGCAACATTTTGGGTTGGTCCAAATTGAAAGCATTTGCACATGAAAAATTATTAATGTTGAAAAAGATAAATTTTTTGTACAATATATCACAGAAAATATTGAGACAAAAGGAGAAACTGCTGGTTATCAGCAGTTTCTTCTTTTGTTTCAATATTTTCCAAAGACTTTTCTACTAGGGACATCAAAACCAGGTCTTGTTTGGGAAAGGGTTAACAAACCCTAGATATACTTGTTTAAGAAAACATTGAGAGAAAATGAAAGAAATATTTTATGGAATTTTCATATCAGGTCAAAAGCCTGGTGATTGTAGATAACCTTTATCCTTTTCCCAAGCAGTGATTGAGTTCAACAAAAAAAGGTTAAGAGAATCTCAATTTTTCATGCCAATGATTACAAATTTTGTATAGATATTATAAAATGTTTTGGAATGGATTTTTCTAATCAGGTCAATAGCCTGATATTGACCTTTAATAGCTATTCTTAAGACATATGCTAATTGTGTCCTTAACCCTCTTCCAAACATTCCTTGATTTTGAAAGCTTTTAATTTTACCTTCCTAACAATAAAACTTCTGACTGGTCCAAATCTATTCAGATTACAAAATGAAATATGTATATTGTAGTGTTAAACATTTAAGAGAAAAGGAAAAAAAGTAAAGGATATAAGCATTTTATTCTTTTCTCTCATGTTTTCAAATGGCCTCTCTGATAAGTGACATCAAAATTTGTTTGTGAGAAAATGCCAGGAATAAACTGTACTTGGTGGATTTTTAAAAAAACAACTGATAATAAAAAAGGTATTGAAGATCAACCAAAATTTTGGTTGATCTTCAATAACTTTTTTATATCAGCCGATTTTTAAAAAATCCACCTCGTCCATCTAATGCATGATGTTTGTCCACCTTCTCTGCTTCAAACCGAATTCGAATTGGTCCCATACTAACAGAATTATTGAAGATTTCTTGAAATTGTTGTATTGTCCATAAATATTGACCTGAAACTGTTGAATATGCAATGAGGAATTGTGATGCGGAATAATCACTCTTCGACTTATATTAACACGAAAAGCACGTGCAAAATACAAAGTCATAATGCTAATGGAAACGATCCACTCTGCTTGGCAGTGTGTGCTTGCTGGCGAGTATTGTTTATTCCATGTCATAATTACATATTCATCGGGTTCAGGTCAATGTCTACAGACTATAGCACTTGATTAACCACCCTGGACATATGACAAACATTCCAGGTTCAAGTTGAAGAAGCCATATTTACCAACCAGACAGAGCAAATCAAGAAACTCAGTGAGGAAGTTGAGATATCATTGGAAGAACTAGACAAAACTGTACAGCCTATTATAGACTCCTGTACTAAAGATGCTATTATTGTGAGTCACAATTATATAAGGATATTGCACAATCAAAGGCCATATTTCTACTAATAAACTGTGTCAATGTCCTAGACCTTTGCCATAATGAACTCTATCAGCTTTGAAAAGCTGTAGAGAGCAACAAAACCAGGAAACACAATTGTTCATGTTCTATACAAGTAGATTACTTTCACTTGAATATAATGAATATGCAATGAGTAACTGTAACAGGTAAAAATCAATATTCACCATCAATCTATTCTGTCGAGCAGAGCCAATGTATTCTGTGAGCATTTTGACCTTGTTTTCTGCACACGGTTCCCGTGTCAATATACGATGGACTCTCTCGAAGATGTGTTTTGAAAACCATTGAAACCTGTAATTACTTATGTGATAATTTTTTTACCTTTATTGCTTGGTAATTTGAATTTAGAGTTACCATTGTTGATTTGTAATTTAAAGATCACTCAAAGATAACTGAGCTTTGTCATAATGTAACATACAATAATTGTTGAAAGTGTGGTGAAACCTAATTTGACATTGAAAATTTCTTACTGTAAGACTCAATGAATTACCATCGTAATTTTGATAAGTAAAGAATGCAAATTTTACTGCACTGATTGCCATCTTTGCAAATTCTATCCATCTGGGAGGTCTATAAAACAAAATTTTAAGAAACAGATCTAACTCAGCACACATCAAGCAGAGCTCCAGATAAGAGGGGGTGATGACTTCATAAATTGCAATAATTCTGTTATTGTTTATCAAACCCTATATTGTGGGTACTCATTTGTGTTGTCTCGTTGAGACAATTCAAATGACTACCCATAACATAGGGTTTGGAATTGAAATAAGAAAGTTAGAATGTCCTCACCCCACTTATCTGTAGCCCTGCATCAAGCATATGTCACCTTTGAACACTCATGATATTACAGTAAGAATGGATAAAGAATCTACATTCAGAAAATGATCTTAACCCTTTTCCAAACAGCAAAAATTGGACTTTTCAAATTTAAAAGTGGCTACAAAATGGGTGCTGATGGAGATCAGATTTATGTACAAATATAGCGTAGAAAATATTGGGAAAAAACTTAGATATTTCAATTTTCCTTTCAGAGTGGCAAGACTTGGATATTTCAACACTGTGCAAATGACAGTCAAGCAAACCTTATTGGACAATACTTGTTGAAAAGGTTATTATACGGTTTCATCTTGATTAAGGTAGTCCACCCCTGATGAGATTCACTCGATATTGTAGCTTTCTGTGCGATTTTGTTAAAGTTTATTACCTATACAAACCTATTCGGGCAAGGTAAACATTCTATGAAGGAACATTTCACCGTGGAATGTTTACGACGTTGCCCTAATAATTCCGATGTTGAGTGAATGTCATTAGGGTTGGATTACCTTAAGAATTCACACACTCATAAACTGAATTCTACCAAAATGTAAATATCTCAAGAAGAAATAATCTTTGTCTTCTAATTTGCTATCCTACATAAAAGGATTAACAGGATTTTGGGACTACTTACCATTTCCCAAGCAAGACCTGGATTTGATGTCCCTAACAGGTAACAGGGAATGCTTTGGAAAACATTGAGGCAAAAGAAGAATTATGCTGATAACCAACAAGCAATTTGACTTTGGGGGGGGGGGGGTCCCCTGTTAATCCACATTTATCATAAGCATATGGCTCTGCATATTTAAGGTATCCAACCCCTCAAAAGCACCAAAGAGCCAGAGGCAAAATTTGAAGAGTGCAAATAATTCCTAAACTTTGTTATATTTCCATTCCAAATACAAACTTAAGCATTTTTTATGGTTTAGAATTTTGAATTAATACATACTTATGGAAATATTTGACAAAAATGATCAAAATTACCTCCCTTGCATATGAATATAGAGTAAAATGATATTTGTGAATTATTTTCTTCTTGAAGCATAATCTTGAAATCCGTCATGGTGAATCAACTTATTTGAAGTGTATTTACAAGTGTGTGTAGTTTGATGCATTTTGTATGGCTAGAAAATGGCGATTTTTTTCAGGGTCTGTAAACCTTAATGAAAATTGACAAATGGACATTGTCATGAAGCCATTTCTTCACATTCCATGGTCAACCAAGGGAGTTAATTAAAATTTTGACTTTGAATTTGTGACTCATGCTGGTGGGGTATTGGTCTGCTCTTTGAAGTTCTTGTTTCTTTTGTCTCAATGTTTTCTTTGATATATAAATCTTATCTTTATCAATGCCATTGTTTTTATTGCAGAATATTGGCCAAAGATGCCAGTTTTGAGTTACGCCTTCACCTGATCTATCTAGTGAATGATTTGTTGCACCATTGGTGAGTTATGTGCCATTTAACCCTTGTCATGGTGAATTTAAATTTTGTTTCAAATAAAGTATAATTTAAGAGACATTTTGATAAGATTAGCTCAAGTCACAATATTGGAGTGGAAAGCAGGCAGTGTGGACTAAGATCAGACTGTACATCTGTGCAGGCTGATCTTAGTCTATACTGCCTGCCAAAGCTTTGGTCACAACTATAAATTGACATGAACAGCATGAGAAGGGTTGATAATTTGTCATGTCGAACAGTTCCTGGTATCAAAGTAGGTAATTCTCTTTCTATCATCTCCCCCCTATGTTTTTGCCTTGTCCGTAACAATGTGTGTAAAACTTTGGCCAAAAATGCCAGTTTTGAGTTACGCATTCACCTTATCTATCATGTAAATGATTTGTTGCACCACTGGTAAGTCAGTGTTCTCCCCAGCCCAATAAGCTGTATCGGCCCCACAACAGCTTCATGTAAATCAGTGTAAAGCCACTACAGCTTCAAAAGTACCCAACAGCTTAATTTATAGGTCAACAAGTAGGGGGACTTGTAGACATCTCATGTCAAAAAATGATAAATAATGCATTCTTGTAAATTGAAATGTAATAATTCTGTATAAAAACATAATGGGAAAAGAAGAAATTGCTCAAAATGAGCAATTTCTTCTTTTCCCACTATGTTTTTATGCCTCCGATAGGGAGGCATCATAAATTTGACTTGTCAGTCCGTCCGTCTGTCCGTCTGTCTGTCCGTCTGTCTGTCCGTCCGTCTGTCCGTCTGTCCGTCATTCCGTCCAAAAACTTTAACATTGGCCATAACTTCCTTATTACTTAACATATTCGCTTCATACTTTACCACAACATTCCTTGGTACATTACCTTTCTGTAGGCACATACTTTGGTGACCTTGACCCCTGGATGACCTTGACCTTGAACATAGATTGGCCATAATTTAAAATCAAAGCGGTGTCGGGGGCATTGTCATCTTACAGAGACAGCTCTTGTTATTCACATTTATTTGCATGAACACAATGCGTTTCAAGATTAACCAAAACTTACAATTTGCCACCATGACTTCAAACTATTCTGGGGAGAACCCTGGGTAAGTTATGTATCTGTAAATGATTCATCAGGCAATACCTGGCTTTGATGTTCATGTGTTGTGCCCTGATAGCTCAGTCGGTAACGGCCGAGTCTGTCAATCCAGGGGTCTTGAGTTTAACCCTTTCCCAAACAAGACCTGGTTTTGACGGCCCTGGTGGAAAAGGCTTGGGAAAACATTGAAACATAAGAAGAAATTGCTGATAATCAGCACTTTCTCCTTTTGTCTCAATATTTTCTATGCCATATTTTACACAAATCTTATCTTTGATAACATCCATTTTGTCCTTTGTAGCTGTTTTCCAAGTGGATTACCATAAAATTTTGTCGTTTGGGAAAGGGTTAAACCCCGGATCTGCCAGTATCTATTCTGACATTTGACAAACGTCACTTGTCTCTCACCAATGGGTGTGAATCGTCTATGTGAAAGAGCAGTTGAAGGCTCAGTTAGGATATTGTGGTGGTACTGATGAGAGATATATCATGGTAAGGTGCTACAGCCACTGCGATATGACCATAGCATTTGAAAAGAGTGTTAAATCCCAATAAATCAAATTGATGTTCATTTAGAGAAGATTTGTGACCCTATGTCGATAGAACAGGGGATTATGTAAGTTTTCCCCTGTCTGTTTTCTGTCCAAAAGGGAGCAAAAAATCATTGTATTCGATATATGTTTGCATAAAATGAGTTTAATGCAGAGTTATTCAATGCGTTTATTTAATAACCCTTTCCCAAATGAGACCTGGTTTTGACGTCCCTAACAGAAGAGGCTTTGGAAAAGATTGACGCACAAGAAGAAAATGCTGATAATCAGCATTTTCTCCTTTTGCCTCAATACTTTCTAAGCTACAATGTACACAAAAACGATCTTTTTGAACATACATTTTGAGGTCTTCAGCAGCTTTTGAATCAGGCTGGTATAAAAGTTTGCCGTTTCGGAAAGTGTTAAAACCTTCACATAGAAAAGATTTTTGGCTCTATATGGATAGAACAGGGGTGCATATGAGTTTCCCCCTGTCTGTTTTCTGTCCAGATGTGAAAAAACAAACAACACTTTAATATATTGGATTATAGTATGTTTGCATAAAATGATTTTAAAGCAATCAGAGGTTATTCAATGCATTTACAGTCGACACTCGTTATGTCGACATTGGATAAGTCAAATTTTCGCTTAAATCGAAGTTAAAATATTGCCTGGTTGTCATCAATGGACATCTAAAATGCTAAACAAAGTCATTTTGAAATATAAACAGCCATCGAAATATAGAAGGAAAAGGATAGAAATTGCTCGATACCGCTCGTATCGAGCAATTTCTTTCCTTTTCCTACTATATTTCAATTATGAAAGTACTTGATGAACAACAAAAATGGCCAAATATTATTTCTCATAAAAATGAAGATAAAATCGGATGAGTCGAACTCCGGATATGCCGAGGTTATTTGATGGTTCCCATGACTTCGACACAACGAGTGTTGACTGTATATACAATACTGATAGGTATGCGCCTAGTCGGCAACTGTTAAGTTGACAGTTGATACCGGTATTTTGTCATGAATGATGTATTGCCCATTACTTATGCAGATTGTTCACACCTAGTTGAACTGGGCCGTTTTAAAGTTATAAAATCTTTGTTATAATTGATTACCTCCCAGTTGAGAATCAGATTATTGCTTAACTCATTCCCACACATAAACTCTTTTTGACTCCCTTAAAGAAAAAGGATTGGGAAAACATTGTGGAAAATGAAGAAATTGCTTGTGACAAGCAATTTCTTCATTTCCCACAATATTTTCTACTCCAAAAGACCAAAATTTGTTATATACATTTGCTTAAAATTGTCGTCTGCAACATCTTAAATTTGAATTTGGACCAGTCAAAAAAATGGCCATCTGGTAATGAGCAAACAGAGGTTATTATACAATGCACATGTACATTAAACTCATTTTAGGCAAAGATTCCTCTTTATTTACAATACTGATAGGTTTGTGCCTAGTTGGCAACTGTTAAGTTGACTGTTGATACCGGTATTTTGTCATACATGATGTATTGCCCATTACATATGCAGATTGTTCACACCTAGTTGAACTGGGCTGTTTTAAAGTTATAAAATCTTTGTTATACTAATTGATTACCTCCAGCTTGAAAATCAATTTTAGCTTAACATTTAAACCTTTACTTATCTAGATCTGTTTCTTTTATTAACGATACTGATAGGTTTGTGCCTAGTTGACAACTGTTAAGATGACATTTGATTCCGGTATTTTGTCATGAATGATATATTGCCCATTACATATGCAGATTGTTCACACCTAGTTGAACTGGGCTGTTTTAAAGTTATAAAATCTTTGTTATACTAATTGATTACCTCCAGCTTGAAAATCAATTTTAGCTTAACATTTAAACCTTTACTTATCTAGATCTGTTTCTTTTATTAATGATACTGATAGGTATGCGCCTAGTCGGCAACTGTTAAGATGACAGTTGATACCAGTATTTTGTCATAAATAATGTATTGCCCATTACATATGCAGATTGTTCACACCTAGTTGAACTGGGCTGTTTTAAAGTTATAAAATCTTTGTTATAATTGATTACCTCCCAGTTGAGAATCAGATTATTGCTTAACTCATTCCCACACATAAACTCTTTTTGACTCCCTTAAAGAAAAAGGATTGGGAAAACATTGTGGAAAATGAAGAAATTGCTTGTGACAAGCAATTTCTTCATTTCCCACAATATTTTCTACTCCAAAAGACCAAAATTTGTTATATACATTTGCTTAAAATTGTCGTCTGCAACATCTTAAATTAGAATTTGGACCAGTCAAAAAAATGGCCATCTGGTAATGAGCAAACAGAGGTTATTATACAATGCACATGTACATTAAACTCATTTTAGGCAAAGATTCCTCTTTATTTACAATACTGATAGGTATGCGCCTAGTTGGCAACTGTTAAGTTGACATTTGATACAAGTATTTTGTCATGAATGATATATTGCCCATTACATATGCAGATTGTTCACACCTAGTTGAATTGGGCTGTTTTAAAGTTATAAAATCTTTGTTATAATTGATTACCTCCGGACCTGCTGGAGAATCAATTTTAGCTTAACATTTAAACCTTTACTTATCTAGATCTGTTTCTTTTATTTACGATACTGATAGGTTTGCGCCTAGTCGGCAACTGTTAAGTTGACAGTTGATACCAGTATTTTGTCATGAATGATGTATTGCCCATTACTTATGCAGATTGTTCACACCTAGTTGAACTGGGCTGTTTTAAAGTTATAAAATCTTTGTTATAATTGATTACCTCCCAGTTGAGAATCAGATAGTTGCTTAACTCATTCCCACATAAACTCCTTTTGACTCCCTGAAAGAAAAAGGCTTGGGAAAAACTTTGTGGAAAATGAAGAAATTGCTTGTGACAAGCAATTTCTTCATTTCCCACAATATTTTCTACTCCAAAAGACCAAAATTTGTTATATTTCATTTGCTTAAAATTGTCGTCTGCAACATCTTAAATTTGAATTTGGACCAGTCAAAAAAATTGCCATCTGGTAATGAGCAAACAGAGGTTATAACGCAATGCACATGTACATTAAACTCATTTTAGGCAATGGATCCTATGTATATACAATACTGATAGGTATGCGCCTAGTCGGCAACTGTTAAGTTGACATTTGATACCGGTATTTTGTCATGAATGATGTATTGGCCATTACATATGCAGATTGTTCACACCTAGTTGAACTGGGCCGTTATAAAGTTATAAAATCTTTGTTATAATTGATTAACTCTTGGTCCAGATTGTAGTTTCACATTTAACCAATTCCCACACAGTGATGCTTTTTGAGTCGACTCCCTCACAAGAAAATGCCTGGGAAAACATTGTGGAAAATGAAGAAATTGCTTGTGACAAGCAATTTCTTCATTTCTCACGATGTTTTCTACTCCAAAAGACCAAAATTTATTATATTTCATTTGCTTAAAATTGTTGTCTGCAACATCTTACATTTGAATTTAGACCAGTCAAAAAAATTGCCATCTGATAATGAGCAAACAGAGGTTATTATGCAAAGCACATGTACATTAAACTCATTTTAGTCGACGATTCCTCTGTATTTCCTATACTGATAGGTTTGTGCCTAGTCGGCAACTGTTAAGCTGACATTTGATACCGGTATTTTGTCATACATGATGTATTGCCCATTACATATGCAGATTGTTCACACCTAGTTGAACTGGGCTGTTTTAAAGTTATAAAATCTGCGCTATAATAATTGATTACCTCCAGCTTGAAAATCAATTTTAGCTTAACATTTAAAACTTTACTTATCTAGATCTGTTTCTTTTATTAATGATACTGATAGGTTTGTGCCTAGTTGGCAACTGTTAAGCTGACATTTGATACCAGTATTTTGTCATACATGATGTATTGCCCATTACTTATGCAGATTGTTCACACCTAGTTGAACTGGGCCGTTTTAAAGTTATAAAATCTTTGTTATAATTGAATACCTCCAGCTTGTAAATCAATTTTAGCTTAACATTTAAACCTTTACTTATCTAGATCTGTTTCTTTTATATACAATACTGATAGGTATGCGCCTAGTTGGCAACTGTTAAGCTGACAGTTGATACCAGTATTTTGTCATGAATGATGTATTGCCCATTACTTATGCAGATTGTTCACACCTAGTTGAACTGGGCTGTTTTAAAGTTATAAAATCTTTGTTATAATTGATTAACTCTTGGTCTAGATTGTAGTTTCACATTTAACCAATTCCCACACAGTGATGTTTTTGAGTCGACTCCCTCACAAGAAAATGCCTGGGAAAACATTGTGGAAAATGAAGAAATTGCTTCTGACAAGCAATTTCTTCATTTCTCACGATGTTTTCTTCCCTGAAAGACCCCAAAATTTTTAATTTCATTCACTTGAAATTGTCGTCTGCAACATCTTTGAATTTGGACCATGATGTATTGCCCATTACATATGCAGATGGTTCACACCTAGTTGAACTGGGCTGTTTTAAAGTTATAAAATCTCTGTTATAATAATTGATTACCTCCAGCTTGAAAATCAATTTTAGCTTAACATTTAAACCTTTACTTATCTAGATCTGTTTCTTTTATTAATGATACTGATAGGTATGCGCCTAGTCGTCCCCCTTTAAGTTGACAGTTGATACCAGTATTTTGTCATGAATGATGTATTGCCCATTACATATGCAGATGGTTCACACCTAGTTGAACCGGGCTGTTTTAAAGTTATAAAATCTTTGTTATAATTGATTAACTCTTGGTCTAGATTGTAGTTTCACATTTAACCAATTCCCACACAGTGATGTTTTTGAGTCGACTCCCTCACAAGAAAATGCCTGGGAAAACATTGTGGAAAATGAAGAAATTGCTTCTGACAAGCAATTTCTTCATTTCTCACGATGTTTTCTTCCCTGAAAGACCCCAAAATTTTTAATTTCATTCACTTGAAATTGTCGTCTGCAACATCTTTGAATTTGGACCATGATGTATTGCCCATTACATATGCAGATTGTTCACACCTAGTTGAACTGGGCTGTTTTAACCCTTTACCAAACAAGACCTGGTTTTGACGTCCCTAATAGAGAAGGATTGGGAAAACATTGAGACAAAAGAAGAAACTGCTGATAACCAGCAGTTTCTCCTTTTGTCTCAATATTTTCTGTGTCTTATTTTACACAAGTATTATCTTTAATGACATCCATTTTGTCATTTGTGGCAGTTTTTGAAGTGGATTACCCTAAAATTTTGTCGTTTGGGAAAGGGTTAAAGTTATAAAATCTTCGCTATAATTGATTACCTCCTGCTGGAGAATGTAGCTTCACATCTAACTTCTTACCAGACGTACGGCAGCATTTGGGACTGTTCCAATTTGAAAAGTGTTGCAGACAACATTTTGAAAATGATGAAATTAAAAAAATATTTCCATATTTGGTAAGAAAACATTGCAGAAAATGAAGAAATTGCTTTTCACAAGCAATTTCTTTATTTTCCACAATGTTTTCCCAAGCATTTTGTTGTGAGGGAGTCAAATGCACCACTTTGCAGAAATGGGTAAAACTTTTCTTGAAATAGACCTTGTTTGATGTAATTATTAGAAAGGACATGGAAAAAGCATTGAAGTGAAAGAAGAAAATGCTGATATTCAGCATGAAATTATTTTACTTGTAATTTGTCACTTTCACAAACTATTTGTGAAACAGCTCATCAAGTTCTGGTTGACATCCCTTGTTGAACAATCTGGTGAGTACATTTATGCAAAAGTGAAAAATGCTGATAAAGAGCATTTCCTCCTTTTACCTCAATATTTTCTGTACCGTTGTACACAAAACCTTTCATTATTGACATTCATCTAATTTGTTATCGGCAGCAGCTTTCAAATGGGATTAGTCTAAATTTTGCAGATTAGGAAAGGGTTAATCTATTCCAACTCAGTGACCCTTTTTGATGCCCGTCCAGAGAAATATTTGGGACAACATTGTAGAAAATGAAAAAATTGCTTTTGACAAGCAATTTCTTCATTATCCTTAATGTTATCTGTCACTGAATATAAAGATTTTTGAAATTTTATTAACTTGAACTTGTCGTCTACAACACCTTTCAAATTGGAACAGTCTAAATTTTTGCAGTTTAGGAAAAGGTTTAACATGGAGCAATTTGCTTGTTATGGCCTTGTCACTTTCACAAAGCAAGGGTGCAACAACATTAAACATCAAAAGAAACAATATTGTTATTTTATTGAGACAACTTTGCACTCTCTGTGTCTACATGTGCATGTTAACGAAAGAATGCGGACACAGTTTAGAGAGCTTAATTAAGCAATGCAAAACTATTGTATCTGAATACAGACATATATGCACTTACAAATAACTAGTGCTTGTTCTTAGACTTGATTATAAAACTTTTGTTTCAACCTTTCCTGAAGAATGATTGTTTGGACTGGTTCAAATTCTTTCTGCAGTTGCTGAAGATCAAATAAATGGAACTAAAAGAAGATAACTTGTATGGTGTAGCGTGGAAAAAATTGTGAGAAAAAGAGAAAAAAAATATACACTTTAGCCAGTATTTTCTTCTTTTCTCTCAATGTTTTTCCAAAGCATTCTTTGTAAGAACCATCAAAACCATACCTTGTTTGGGAAAGGGTTGGATTTGTTTACTGAAAGTTTTGTCCTTGAAAAAACAATGATAGATCTTATGAATTTGTGGGGTTATTGCTCTGCAATTTTCAGTGCATAAAAAACATGTATGTACGACATTGGTATTCTTCTAACCCCTTACCTGACATCAAATTTCTGGTGTCCAGTTCAAAGACATGGCAGACAGCAAATTCAAGTGAATGCAATTTTACATATTTTGGTTTTAATGGTGGAAAAACATTGTGTGAAATGACAGAAATTGCTTGTTTTCTAAAGCTTTAAAGCCTTTTTAGGGATATGAAAAATTCATTATTTGGGAATAGGTTAATAAGCAAGTGTTATTGTAACATTTGCAGAGATTGGCTGTGTAGCCTCTTGACAATTTTTTTTCAATTCAACTCAAACTTTAACCCATTCCCATACATTGGTGCTGTTTTACCCTCCCTACAAGAACTGCTTGGGAAAAACATTGTGGAAAATGAAGAAATTGCTTGGAACGGGACTTGTTTTGGAAAAAGATTGAATACTATGAAGACTTCAAAATAATTAGTCTTTGGGAAGAAGGGTCGATGAAAAGAAAAAAAAAAATCATAAGCTAGACAGACAAAATGTTGAATTATGTCCAAGAAATGCAAATTTCATGTTACATCTTGTCAACCAGCTTTCAGTCAAGATAAAATGCTTAACACTTTCATAAATAGCAAATGTCTAAGATGATCCCATTCAAAAATTGCCGCAGATGACAAAAGGGATATTGTTGCACAGAAAATATTGAGACAAAAGGAGAAACTGCTGGTCATCAGCAGTTTCTTCTTTTGTCTCAATGTTTTCCCAAGCCATTTCTAATAGAGACTTAAAAACGCGGTCTTGTTTTGGAAAGGGTTAACACTTTCCAAAAGCAAAATGTGGGACTAATTTAATTCAAAAGGAGTTGGAGACGACAATATAATTGAAATATGTTTTATGCAGCAAAGAATACATTGAGGGATGAGAAATTGTAATAAGCAATTTCTTCTTAAGTTTTCCCAAACTTTGCCTATGAGGTTTGACAAAACTAGGTCTTGTTTGAGAAAGAACAAAATGTGCTGAAAGTACCAGGTTTTTGACAGTTTTGTGGTTAATTTATGTTTATCAAAACCCTACTTCGTTGTTCGCGTTTGAATTTTCTCAATGAGCCAACAACATAGTATTTGATAAAAGTAGAAAAGAAATCAGATTTTGAAGCATTGTCACTCATGTCCAGAATATTGCCACTTTTCAGCGAAAACCTTGTTCCTGCAGCTTGTTTTAAGCTGCAGTTACAGAGTTTTTGTTGAAAAGCTGCGATATGAAGTTTCCTAAATATTTGCTTGACAAATTTTGTTTTAATTTGCATTTCAGTCAGCGTAAAAATGTTGACAACTTGAAGGCGTGTCTGGCGCAGATCGTCGTTCCGGTTTTCTGCACGGCCTTGGTTGGAGCAGGAGAGGATAAAAAGGTCAAGTTAAATAAGGTACGAACATGTGACTTATGATCACATGCACGTTTCTCACATGCGTTTCAAACAGAAAAAAATGGATCAGTTTCAATGACATTTAAAGTTGAAAATGTGCTTACCTGAGCGCTTTTGTGTTTTTACAACAGTAATAAGTTGCTTATTATGAGCAGTTTTGTGACATTTAACCCTTTCCCAAACGGCAAAATTTTAGCGTGATCCACTTCAAAAACTGCCAGAAATGACAAAACAGAAGTTATTCAAGAAGGAATTTGTGTAAAATATTGCATAAAAAATATTGAGACAAAAGGAGAAACTGCTGGTTATCAGCAGTTTCTTCTTTTGTTTCAATGTTTTCCCAAGCCTTTTCTATTAGGGACGTCAAAACCTGGTCTTGTTTGGGAAAGGGTTAATGTTTTATTATTTTTTTTTTGCTTACTTGAGCACTTTATGCTTATGGCAAGTTTCTTGTCATACCTTTGAAGTTTGATGTGCTAGGTCTTTGATTGCCTTTTTATGCCCCATATCAAAAGATCTGGGGCATATTGTTTTACTCATATCAGTCTGTCTGTCCGTCTGGACCAACCACATGGTGTTTATGTGCTTCATATGAAAAATAGAACAAAAAAACTTAAATCATGCCCTTTTATGTCGAAATTTTGAATATAAAGATCAAAGGAAAAAACACTTAAACCTGAAATGTTGGAATGTCCATCCGTCTGTCTGAAAACTTAACATTTGCCTTTTCTCTTAAATTATTCAACATATAAAGCTCAAATTTGGTATGTAACTTTCTTTCAATGATATCTATCTGTTCCATGCAATATGACCTTTCTCAAGGTCATCCGTTAACCCTTATCATGAACAGGAAAACTTGACATTTTAGAAAAATAGCCATGTTAGGGGCATTAGCATTTCACAAACATATCTTGTTCTGAATTCTTTCTGTCATTATCAGCATTTAATCTTTTCCCTCGATATTTTCCCAAACCATTTCTTTTAGGGATATTGAAAGGCAATTTATGAGGAAATTTTAGTAAGGAAAAGGTGGGGGGGGGAGGAATGTAGCTGATGTGCAATTAAACTTTTCTAATAAACATTTTTCTTTTGTCATTTGATTTCAAGGTTACTAATGGTCGTTAAAAGATTACAGTTACTTTTGATGCTAATGTATTTCAAATTTGCTTTATTTATATGGCAACACCTGTGTTTTAATTAACTCTTTCCCAAACAAGACCTGGTTGTCGAGCCCGCTTGCGGTGAGCTCGACATAGTTGTCACAATGGCGGTTCGGTGTATGTGCGTTAGTGCGTGCGTGCGTTAGTGCGTTAGTGCGTTAGTGCGTGCGTCCGTCCGGATGGAGCTTGTCCGGGCCATAACTTCACCATGGATGGAGGGATTCAGAAATAACTTGGCACAAATGTCAAGCTCAGTAAGGCGGAGTGTCGCGTGCAAGAACCAGATTCCAAGCTCAAAGGTCAAGGTCAAACTTGGAGGTCAAATGTCAAAAATGAGAAGATTTTTGCTTGTCCGGGCCATAACTTCACCATGGATGGAGGGATTCAGAAATAACTTGGCACAAATGTCAAGCTCAGTAAGGCGGAGTGTCGCGTGCAAGAACCAGATTCCAAGCTCAAAGGTCAAGGTCAAACTTGGAGGTCAAATGTCAAAAATGAGAAGATTTTTGCTTGTCCGGGCCATAACTTCACCATGGATGGAGGGATTCAGAAATAACTTGGCACAAATGTCAAGCTCAGTAAGGCAGAGTGTCGCGTGCAAGAACCAGATTCCAAGCTCAAAGGTCAAGGTCAAACTTGGAGGTCAAATGTCAAAAATGAGATGATTTTTGCTTGTCCGGGCCATAACTTCACCATGGATGGAGGGATTCAGAAATAACTTGGCACAAATGTCAAGCTCAGTAAGGCAGAGTGTCGCGTGCAAGAACCAGATTCCAAGCTCAAAGGTCAAGGTCAAACTTGGAGGTCAAATGTCAAAAATGAGATGATTTTTGCTTGTCCGGGCCATAACTTCACCATGGATGGAGGGATTCAGAAATAACTTGGCACAAATGTCAAGCTCAGTAAGGCGGAGTGTCGCGTGCAAAAACCAGATTCCAAGCTCAAAGGTCAAGGTCAAACTTGGAGGTCAAATGTCAAAAATGAGAAGATTTTTGCTTGTCCGGGCCATAACTTCACCATGGATGGAGGGATTCAGAAATAACTTGGCACAAATGTCAAGCTCAGTAAGGCAGAGTGTCGCGTGCAAGAACCAGATTCCAAGCTCAAAGGTCAAGGTCAAACTTGGAGGTCAAATGTCAAAAATGAGATGATTTTTGCTTGTCCGGGCCATAACTTCACCATGGATGGAGGGATTCAGAAATAACTTGGCACAAATGTCAAGCTCAGTAAGGCAGAGTGTCGCGTGCAAGAACCAGATTCCAAGCTCAAAGGTCAAGGTCAAACTTGGAGGTCAAATGTCAAAAATGAGATGATTTTTGCTTGTCCGGGCCATAACTTCACCATGGATGGAGGGATTCAGAAATAACTTGGCACAAATGTCAAGCTCAGTAAGGCGGAGTGTCGCGTGCAAAAACCAGATTCCAAGCTCAAAGGTCAAGGTCAAACTTGGAGGTCAAATGTCAAAAATGAGATGATTTTTGCTTGTGTGAACAATAAACTGTCTCACCATGATCCCCATCATTCCAACTTATTTTGTCCCCACTTTTACAACGCCATTGTAATGACAGCTGTAGACATAGGTATGGTCTTCTTTCTTCAAAATGAGCGGGCTCGACATGTTGCCCTTCGGCATCTAGTGTTAAACAGAAAAGTTCAAGTTATCATTATGCTTTGAAAATAAGCTGTACCATGAGGTATTCTAGATTTGAAAAAGCCGGAACAGGTTTAGAAATGTCTTAGAATTTCCAAACCTTAAGTTCTATGGTTTCTAAATATAAGCCCAATTACCTCTTTCCAAATGCTTCGATTTGTCTATGTGAAATGGAAATTCAGCAATATGTTGTGGGTTTTCTGATTTTAAATACAGATATAGTGAAAAATCTTTGACAATCTTTTCCCAAATTTTGCTTGGAAAATTCAGTGTGTACCATTGTCGTATGACTCCTTTTCAAAATCCTCGGAGAATTAAAACTTTTGCTAAAAAGTATGTCTCAGGGCTCTCTCAGGTGAGCAATATAGGACCATCTTGGTCCTCTTGTTCAATTTTTTGTCCACTCTATTTCTCATAAACTATTGGACCAATTTTGTTCAAACATCACATGTGAACTCATTACTAAGTTGAAATGTGCATACTAAAAAATTTTAACGGTCCATTGATTTTTGACGGAGTTACGGCCCTTGAGTGAATTTTCTTGTCCACTCAATTTCTTGGAAACTAATGGATGGATTTCAAAAAAACTTTACAGTTATGCTTAGTAGCTCTCAAATATGTGCATGTCAAATTTTGGTGATGATTCATTGATTTTTGACTGAGTTATGGCCCTTTGCTGAAAATTGCCATTTAACGCAAAATCAATGTGTGTTGATCGGTTTCTCAATTTTTTGTCCACTCTATTTCTCATAAACTTTTGAATCAATTTTGTTCAAACTTTACATGTGAACTCATTACCACGTTGAGATGTGCGTCTTGGTTCATTGATTTTTGACGGAGTTATGGTCCTTGAGTGAATTTTCTTGTCCGCTCAATTTCTCGGAAACTAAAGAACGGATTTTAAAAAAACTTTACAGTTATGCTTAGTAGCTCTCAAATATGTGCATATTAAATTTTGGTGATGATTTATTGATTTTTGACTGAGTTATGGCCCTTTGCTGAAAATTGCCATTTTACGCAAAATCAATGTGTGTTGATCGGTTTTTCAATTTTTTGTCCACTCTATTTCTCATAAACTATTGGACCAATTTTGTTCAAACATCACATGTGAACTCATTACTAAGTTGAAATGTGCATACAAAATTTTTTTTACGGTCCATTGATTTTTGACGGAGTTACGGCCCTTGAGTGAATTTTCTTGTCCACTCAATTTCTTGGAAACTAATAGACGGATTTCAAAAAAACTTTACAGTTATGCTTAGTAGCTCTCAAATATGTGCATATCAAATTTTGGTGATGATTCATTGATTTTTGACTGAGTTATGGCCCTTTGCTGAAAATTGCCATTTAACGCAAAATCAATGTGTGTTGATCGGTTTTTCAATTTTTTGTCCACTCTATTTCTCATAAACTATTGGACCAATTTTGTTCAAACATCACATGTGAACTCATTACTAAGTTGAGATGTGCATACTAAAAAAAATTTTCGGTCCATTGATTTTTGACGGAGTTACGGCCCTTGAGTGAATTTTCTTGTCCGCTCAATTTCTCAAAAACTAAAGGACAGATTTTAAAAAAACTTTACAGTTATGCTTAGTAGCTCTCAAATATGTGCATATCAAATTTTGGTTATGGTTCATTGATTTTTGACTGAGTTATGGCCCTTTGCTGAAAATTGCCATTTTACGCAAAATCAATGTGCGTTGATCGGTTTTTTCAATTTTTTGTCCACTCTATTTCTCATAAACTATTAGACCAATTTTGTTCAAACATCACATGTGAACTCATTACTAAGTTGAGATGTGCATACTAAATTTTTTTTTCGGTTCATTGATTTTTGACGGAGTTACGGCCCTTGAGTGAATTTTCTTGTCCAC
The DNA here is from genome assembly GCA_963680895.1 of Fragum sueziense. Lineage (NCBI taxonomy): Eukaryota > Metazoa > Mollusca > Bivalvia > Cardiida > Cardiidae > Fragum > Fragum sueziense. Next base: position 48,770,796 of record OY804594.1, read on the forward strand.
TCAATTTCTTGGAAACTAATGGACGGATTTCAAAAAAACTTTATAGTTATGCTTAGTAGCTCTCAAATATGTGCATATCAAATTTTGGTGATGATTCATTGATTTTTGACTGAGTTATGGCCCTTTGCTGAAAATTGCCATTTAACGCAAAATCAATGTGTGTTGATCGGTTTTTCAATTTTTTGTCCACTCTATTTCTCATAAACTATTGGACCAATTTTGTTCAAACATCACATGTGAACTCATTACTAAGTTGAAATGTGCATACTAAAAAATTTTAACGGTGCATTGATTTTTGACGGAGTTACGGCCCTTGAGTGAATTTTCTTGTCCACTCAATTTCTTGGAAACTAATGGATGGATTTCAAAAAAACTTTACAGTTATGCTTAGTAGCTCTCAAATATGTGCATGTCAAATTTTGGTGATGATTCATTGATTTTTGTCGAGCCCGCTTGCGGTGAGCTCGACATAGTTGTCACAATGGCGGTTCGGTGTATGTGCGTTAGTGCGTTAGTGCGTTAGTGCGTGCGTGCGTTAGTGCGTGCGTCCGTCCGGATGGAGCTTGTCCGGGCCATAACTTCACCATGGATGGAGGGATTCAGAAATAACTTGGCACAAATGTCAAGCTCAGTAAGGCAGAGTGTCGCGTGCAAGAACCAGATTCCAAGCTCAAAGGTCAAGGTCAAACTTGGAGGTCAAATGTCAAAAATGAGATGATTTTTGCTTGTCCGGGCCATAACTTCACCATGGATGGAGGGATTCAGAAATAACTTGGCACAAATGTCAAGCTCAGTAAGGCAGAGTGTCGCGTGCAAGAACCAGATTCCAAGCTCAAAGGTCAAGGTCAAACTTGGAGGTCAAATGTCAAAAATGAGATGATTTTTGCTTGTCCGGGCCATAACTTCACCATGGATGGAGGGATTCAGAAATAACTTGGCACAAATGTCAAGCTCAGTAAGGCAGAGTGTCGCGTGCAAGAACCAGATTCCAAGCTCAAAGGTCAAGGTCAAACTTGGAGGTCAAATGTCAAAAATGAGATGATTTTTGCTTGTCCGGGCCATAACTTCACCATGGATGGAGGGATTCAGAAATAACTTGGCACAAATGTCAAGCTCAGTAAGGCGGAGTGTCGCGTGCAAAAACCAGATTCCAAGCTCAAAGGTCAAGGTCAAACTTGGAGGTCAAATGTCAAAAATGAGATGATTTTTGCTTGTCCGGGCCATAACTTCACCATGGATGGAGGGATTCAGAAATAACTTGGCACAAATGTCAAGCTCAGTAAGATGGAGTGTCGCGTGCAAGAACCAGATTCCAAGATGAAAGGTCAAGGTCAAACTTTGAGGTCAAATGTAAAAAATGAGTTGATTTTTGCTTGTCCGGGCCATTCCTTAATTTGGCACAAATATTCTTTGGATGGCCCTCTACCAAGATTGTTCAAATTATCTCAATCCGTAAAAAACATGGCCACGTACAGCTACGTGCAGCTAATTTTCGTACTTCTCAAAATGTTCAAATTATTCCGATCCGTACAAAAAATGGGTGCCAGGGGGCATGGCTTATTTTCCTTATATGTGACCCGTCGCGCTAAAAGGGACCTTATCGGATTTGTGAAAAGTATCGACCCTAGTCCGTCTGCGCAGTCCGCGCAGCCTGACTAGGGTCGAAACTTTTCACGTTTAAGTATTTTCTGAATCTAGAATGTTTTCTCTACCTTACAATATTTTCGTTTTCCAAATACGACATCGGATGGACTTCTGCTTGGTCTGGTATATTTCTCGGAATTTGGTTTTATGGACTTAGCATAAGGTCCCTTTTAGCGTGACGGGTCACATATGTATACTCAAATTAATCCATTCTGGTATCTCGTTATAAATACATAGACATGTAATATTTTGTGAACAATAAACTGTCTCACCATGATCCCCATCATTCCAACTTATTTTGTCCCCACTTTTACAACGCCATTGTAATGACAGCTGTAGACATAGGTATGGTCTTCTTTCTTCAAAATGAGCGGGCTCGACATGTTGCCCTTCGGCATCTAGTTTTAACGTCCTTAAATATTTAGGCTTGAGAAAACATTGAGGCCAAAGAAGAAAGTGCTGATAATCAGCACTTTCTCCTTTTGCCTCAATATTTTCTATCCTATATTGTACACAAATGGAACCTTTATCAATGACATTTTGTCATTTTTGAGAGCTCTTGAGTAGGACCTCCCTAATAATTTTGACTTTGGAAAAGGGTAAGTGGAGTAGGTGCAAGGTTACCATAAAAATGTGATCGTTACTACATGGGAGGGAGGGATTTGTTTCGTAATCTGTGAAGTAATGAAGCTGGTAGTCATTTATAATAAATACCGTAAATGTCTTTCCTTTGTTATTTGATTTCAAGGTTACCAATAGTAGCTTGAGATATAAGTTACTTTTGGTCATGATGTATTTCATATTGCCTTTATTAATGGCAAGTGCACCTGTGTTTTAATGTAAACGAGAAAGTATAGGGTTATCCCATGGCCAACTTACAACCTTTCTTCATTTCCCACAATGTTTTGTACCAATGAAGAACAAAAATTGTAAAATTTTATGTAACTGAAATTATCGTCTGCAACATCTTTGAATTTGGTCCATTCCAACATTTTGTTGTCTGGGAATGGGTTAAAGATCAAACCAGTATATATCTACAGCTCTGTCATTGTTTTCCTCATAAAATAATATCGGACTCATTATTATATGTACAAACAATCCAGAGTGTGAAGGACAATAATTGCCCTCCCAGAATTGCCTTCCTGGATTATTGCCCTGGACAATTGACCAAATGCCAATCGATAGATCGCTCCGCCCAACATAGAATCTAATACAAACAATGGAAGTGTGGCATTTTCTGGGGTGTGGCATTTTTCTGATCGTCCATTGGCTTATCAATGTTTTTGATTGACAGCCGGCATTTGGTCAATTGTCCTCCTGGACTATAGCCCTCCCCTTAAGTAGTAGGATATAATAATTAACTTTTTCAACATATTTTTTCCTGACTGACCATTTTAATTTTGCAAACATGATGTTACATGATTCCCTACAGTGATGATGGTCAATGCTCAAACTCCTCATATTTTATATCTGCATTTATTGCTAGGCAGACAGTTCACATGTTGTCTGTCTCTGGTTGTCAAAAAATGTGACTTCCATACGGAAATGCAGGGCGGGCTTTTTAACATTTGCATGCAATTATCATTTTACATACATAATAACCCATTCCCAAACAAGACCTGGTTTTGATATTATTAGTAGACACGGTGGGGATTGTGCATGATGGGATGGATAACGAATACCGAGTATACGGACAAATTTTGCCTCGCTTCAGGTAAGAAATTGTGCAATAATTTTCTTATTTCTGCTCCAATTTTCAAGCGGTTTGTTGCATGTACCCCGCATTAGTGAGCTCTTTCCTCGGATATATGACTTGTTTGTAGAATCTTTGTACTTTGTCCAAAAATTGATCCCAACCGACCAGAAAAACGACAAAAAATTCAGGCCCTTTTTCTAGTCGGTTGGGATCCATTTATGAGAAAAGTACAGGGAAGTTCCAGATAAATAATACATCTGAGAAAAGGGCTCAGTAAGACGGAGTACATGCAACAAACCGCATGAAAATTGACGCAGAAATAAGAAAGTTATTGCACAAATTCTTACTTGAAGCGTGGTTAATTTGGCCGTAGTCGTTACCATTTCGCTTTCTGGCCGGTTGGGACAATATTTCGGAAAAAGTATCATGAGTTATCTAACATGTCATACATCCGATGAAAGAGCTCGATAAGGCGGGGTACATGCAGCAAACCGCTTGAAAATTGATACAGAAATAACAAGAGTTATTGCAAAATGTCTTACCTGAAGTGAGGCGAGTTGGCATCAAATTTTTACCGTTATGTTTTGATAAACCGTCGGTGTGGTTATATCATCTCGTAACTACGGTTTGATTCAAGCCGTAGTTATGAGATTTCATAACAACACCAACGAAATACTATTTATTTGTCCGAAATTACGTCACGGTTTACTTGATAAAATCGTTCCCTATTGTCGGTAGTCGTTATCCATCCCATCATGCACAATCCCCACCGTGATAGAAAAAGCTTAGGAAAACATTGTGATAATCAGCATTTTCTCCTTTCGTCTCAATATTTTTGTCTCCCCCCCCCCCCCCCCCCCCCTTTTTCAAAGTAAAAAAGGTGTTTTCATCACATTTAGGTCAAGGTCAGATGTCACATTATATATTAACTACTATTTCCCAAACATTAACGCCTTATGACGCCCTTCAAGATCACAGCTTTGGAAAACATCGTGGAGAATGTGACGAGCAATTTCTTCATTTCCCAAAATGTTTTCTACCCAAAAAGACCAAAAAATATAACATTTTATTCACTTGAAATTGTTGCCTGAATCATTTTTGAATTTGGAACAGTCCAATATTTTGCCATCTGGTAATGGATAAAAAGGCATCACGATGGAGGGGAAGATATTTGTGGGGGATGGGAGTTATACAATTATCCCCTCTTTGATGATTCTATTTTTTTGACAATTCAAGATCTTCCTTTGCCTCAAAGCTTAAGTTTTGTAAGGTTAAGGTACGAGGGACGTTCAATTAATTTTGGAACTGGGGTTCTATAAGCCATAGTTGTGTCACAATTCAATTTTAAATTTCTTCAATCCTTCGAAGTTATCCTCTTTGACACCTACACACTTCTGAAGGTTTGAGATTCATTACTTATATGCCAATAAATGGGTCTCATTTGGAACACCTCGCAGACACTGGTAAATTGCACTGCATATGGAACATAAAGGCCTATACCGACGACCAGAAGCTTTTCTCGTCATCATGAGGAACACAAAAAAGCCACACGGGCTTAAGCCCGGCTATCAGGGTGGATGAAGACGCTATGCAGCATTTGTCTCTTTCAGGAAGTCTTGGACAAGAGGACACCTGTTGACAGCGCCGCTGTCATGGATTTGGTACATGCCTCTTTAGCCGGTCCTAGACCTGCTCTTTTCGTGATATTTCTTTACTTTGGCTGACATACATTTCTTGTATGAATGACCGGCGATAGCTGTAATATTTGAAACAGTAATATGATCAATACATCCGTTACATTTGAAAAATTACCGCGTACAAAACTTTTGCCGCGCTTTTAATTTGTTGGCTATTACGGACCTTACCTGATCTTTTCGCAGCCATTGCTTGCTAATGACACGTCATTGGTGCTCAAAATAATAGATTATTGTTCAATCATATGTATAAAGCCCAGGAAGCCCACATTGGTTGCTTTTATTGCATTATTTCAGAATATATTTTGCATGGGTGGCTCTCTGTCCATAGGCAGCAAGTGGGGGACCCAATGGGCATAAATCTGTCTGTGTTTCAACCCTTTCGTCAAAATCGTATAACATGTCCCCGATGAAAAAACAACTTTATCTGCTATTTCTTGCACATTGAACCATTTGCTTTGGTACTAGCTCTAACCGGGTTGCCTGAGAGGGGGGCATCATTCAGGCCAGTTTTACCACAGTTAATTTTATTTATCTTCCTAAAAAACGACGTATGTTCAACGTTCGAATGTCCACGAATATGATATACTTCATTATATACATGTGATGCAGATATGTCAAAGCCTATGCGACCTTTAATGTAGACCCGTACATCCTAATTCAGTTCGTTTCCCATTTTGCGCACAGCGAAATAGCCAGTGTATATGACTGAACCAACTTAAAAGTTCAATAACTTTTGAAAGGGTCAACGAATTTGTCTCAAATTTTTACCATGTATAGATGGTAATTTTCTCGTCAAATAGTCGCAAGCACCACTAGTTCCATAGAACCGCGAGGTATGGTGGACCATTAGTACCACTTTTAATTGAACGCCCCTCGTATATGACCCATCATTAAAACCTCCACATTCTAGCCATGGGACATGCATCAAAGTACACACACTGTCTTGTAAATACACTTTAAATAAGTTGATTCACCATGCTGGATTTCGAGATTATCCTCAAAGAAGAAAATAATTTACAAATATATTTTTACTCTATATTCATATGCAAGGGAGGTAATTTATAACATTTTTGTCAAATATTTCCATAATTGTGCATTAATTCAAAATTCTAAACCGTCCAAAATGCTTATGTTTGTATTAGGAATGGAAATATAACACAGTGTAGGATTTTTAAAATGGCACTTTTCAAATTTTGCCTCTTTCTCTTTGGTGCTAATGATGGGTTGTATACGTTAGTTGTCAAAATAAGCAAATTTCTTGAATGAACTGTAACATCAAAGACATTTATGGTTTTGGTTTGGGAGGGGCGTTGGGCTAAAAAAGAACGATGATTCAGACTTACAGATAAGAGGAGATAATGGCTTTTCAAAATGCAATAATTCTGTAAATGCTCATCAAACCCTATGTTGTGGGTACTCATTGGAATCGTCTCACAGAGACGATTCCAATGAGTGCCCACAACATAAGGTTTGAATTTGAAAATAACAATTTTAGAATGTTTTTATGCCTTCTTTACTGTCGCTGCGTATTATTCTTAAATTCTCTGATCTGACACATTGATTTATATCTCCGGCACAAAAATGGAAAGGTTTTAATATTGTCAAAGGAACTTTGAATCATATTTCCTGACTTAGCCTTTGATATTTCGTTTGAAGGTCTTTTGAAATGACATTTACTTTTATGGCATTTTCTTGATGATCTTTTGTTACATTTGCAGAGATTGTTTCATGTTCCGCAAAAACATTTTGATATACAAGCACCAGCTTTTGTATTTGTTCAAGATGATAAAAGTTGACTTTTCGTAGAAAAGGGGGGTTATTATGGACGCACGGGAGTTGGCATTGCCGTAATTCTTTGGTTAAGTTTTCACGTGCAAGTTTCGCAAACCTTCCTTGTAAGATTGGCTTGGAAAAATAAGAGACAAAAGGAGACAATTTTGATGATCATAATGTTTCAGTTTTCCTCAATGTTTTCCGTGCTATATCATCCATTTTGTCATCTGCAGCAGCTTTCAAATTGAACCATCCTAACATTTTGCTGTTTGGGAGAGGAGTTGAAAAAGTCAAGACTTACATTGTAATTTGTTTAAAATTAGAATTGCTTTCCCTTGAAAGCAGATACAAGGTGCACTCATTCAGACAATATTTTGTAATAACTTCATAGGATCTAAAAAAAAATGCCTGTAAAAATAGCAACAATTGAAATACTAAACCAGACTACAAAATTTCCTTTTAAAGAGAAATTAACATAATAGTTATTAGAAAGCCTTTGAATTTTTTACTTCTGGGAAAGGATAAAAGTAGTCTGCTTTAAAATGTCAGGCTTAAAATGGAAGCTGGGGTCAGTTTACATTGAAATGAAATAACAATTATTAACAGTTCAGTACATTTACATCGAATTTTTTCTGCAGGAAATATGTTTCGTGTGAAATAGTATAGAAAGTACCAAGAATAAAAAGAATTTGGATAGCTCATTTGTTATTGTCAGAGACTATTAACCCTATCCCAAACGACAAAATTTTAGGGTAACCCACTTCAAAAACTGCCTTAAAAGACAAAATGGATGTTATTACAGACAGGATTTGTGTGAAATATGTCACAGAAAATATTGAGACAAATGGAGAAACTGCTGGTTATCAGTAGTTTCTTCTTTTGTCTCAATGTTTTCCCAGGCCTTTTCTAATAGGGACGTCAAAACCAGGTCTTGTTTGGGAAAGGACGTCAAAACCAGGTCTTGTTTGGGAAAGGGTTAACCCTTTCCCAAACAAGACCTGGTTTTGACGTCCCTATTAGAAAAGGCTTGGGAAAACATTGAAACAATTTTGCCTCAAAATTTTCTGTGCCATATTTTACACAAATCCTATCTTAAAATGATATCCATTTTGTCATTTGTGGCAGTTTTTGAAGTGGATCACCCTAAAATTTTGTCGTTTGGGAAAGGGTTAACCAAAGGTGGCAGGTTCCAACCCTGACACTCTTCAAGTTGAATACTTTTGAAAACACTGACAAGCAATGTCTTCATTTTCCACAATTATTTCCTACCCAGAAAGGCCAAAAAATGTAAAATGCCATTCACATGAAATTGGTGTCTTCAACATCTTTGAATTAGGACCAGTATAAAGTTTGGCCATCTGGTAATAAGTTAAGCCCTATTCAATAACATAAAATTTCTGTATTTTCAGCTGCTAACATTGTGGAAACAGACCAAGTATTTTGACCTAGAAACTTGTGTGAGAAATGACAGGAATACACAAATAGGTGCACCTGTTGCTGCAATATAAATGATTAGTTCCATATTAAACCCTATTTAATGTTTTATAATTTCTCTATTTTCAGTTGCTCTTAACCCATCACCGAAAGGCAAAAGATTAGACTAGTCCAAATTCAAAGAAGGTGCAGATGACAATTTCAAGTGAAGGAAATTCTAAATTTTTTGGCCTTTTTATTGTAGAAAACATTGTGGGAAATGAAGAAATTGCTTGTGACAAGCAATTTCTTCATTTTCTATGATGTTTTCCAAAGCCATTATCTTGTTTGGGAGTCAAAAGGAGTCATTGTGTTGGAATGGGTTAACATTTTGGTAAGAAAACAAGTATTTTGACCCAGAAACTGGTGTGAGAAATGACAGGAGCACATGCATAGGTGCACCAGTAGCAATATTAATGATCAACATGAAACTTTATTTCTCTTTTTCAGCTGCTGACACTGTGGGAACAGAACAAATATTTTGATACGGAAACCATACAAGTAAGTGATACAGAATAGACCATCATTACAATTACAGATCAATAGATAAGAGGGGCAAAAGCCTTTCAAAATGCAATATTTCATTCATTGTTCATCAAACCCTTTGTTGTTGGTACTCATTTGAATCGTTGAATCGTCTTGTTGAGACGATTCAAATGAGTACCATCAACTTAGGGTTTGTTATGGAAATAAAAAGTTAGAATCTATTCACTCCCACTTATCTTTAGCTCCGCATAGTGCAGTTGGTACTTGGTAGTGCATTAGACTCTCACTCTTAATGTCTTGGGTTTGATCCCCTGTCATACTATGATAGCAAACATCCTTTCCTTCCAAATTGTCACCCACCAATGGTTTGATAATTGTTAGCCTCTGTGGGTGAGCAGCTGGAGGCTTTGTAAGGATATTGTGGTAGTACTGGTATGAGCAATGAAGGAATCCATGGTTAGGTGCCTCAGCAGTCATAATATGAGAATAGCAGTTTAACCCATTACTGCACAGTGACACATTTAGACTCCCTCACAAGAAAAGGCTTGGGAAAACATTGTTGAAAATGAAGAAATTGCTTGTGACAAGCAATTTCTCCGTTTTCCACAATGTTTTCCAACCAAAAATGGAAGTAGTTTTAAAATTTCATCAACTTGAAATTGTCGTCTGCAACTTCTTTCAAATTGGAACAGTCCAAAATTTGACGTCTGGTAATGGGTTAATGTCTTGGGTTTGATCCCCTGTCATAGCAAATATCCTTTCTTTCCAAATTGTCACCCACCAATGGTTTGATAATTGTAGGCCTCTGTGGGTGAGCAGCTGGAGGCTTTGTAAGGATATTGTGGTAGTACTGGTATGAGCAATGAAGGAATCCATGGTTAGGTGCCTCAGCAGTCATAATATGAGAATAGCAGTTTAACCCATTACTGCACAGTGACACATTTTGACTCCCTCACAAGAAAAGGCTAGGGAAAACATTGTGGAAAATGAAGAAATTGCTTGTCACAAGCAATTTCTTCATTTTTCACTATGTTTTCTTACCCAAAATGTAAAGATTTTTGTATTTCGTCAACTTTAAATTGTCGTCTGCAACACCATTCAAATTGGAACAGTCCAAAGAAATATTGTCTGGTAATGGGTTAAAGAGGCGTTAAAGCCCAATCAATCAATCAATCTAGTTTTAATCCATTCTGGACAACCGCTTGTTAACCCTCTCATAAACAAGACTGAATTTTGATGTTTATTGTGTAGATACCTTGGGAAAACATTGACGCTAAAGAAGAAATTTCTTTATATCAGCATTTTCACCTTTTGCCTCAGTTTTGGCCCAGAAACCATTCATGTTATATTATTAAGAAAAGATCATTGATAATGGCTCTTATAGCATTTTGCCCATGACTGGACAATCAGGACTACTGCCAATTAACACTTTTCCAAAGGACAAAATTTTGACCTGTTTTCATTCAAAGGTTTTGCAGAAGACAATCCTCTCTTTTTTGGCAACCATTATACAAGATGGTTGAATTTTACACTTGTACACCTAATTAAAATGAGATATTGTTTAATTGATGAGGAAATGAAAATGGTTTTATGACAGCCTTGCAAGGTGTGTCAGACAAGAGGAAAGAATTTTTAATGTGCACTTTTCCGATGTAATGTAATCACGGTGGGGATTGTGCATGGTGGGATGGATAACAAATACGGACAAATTTGCCTCGCTTCAGGTAAGAAATAGTGCAATAATTAGTCCCCCACCGGTTACCGGTTGGGGAACTATAGGTTTGCTCGATTCCGTCTGTCCGTCCGTCCGTCACACTTTTGTCCGGGCTATATCTTCTAAACAATATGTGCTAGCAACTTCAAACTTGGTACACTTATAGATCTCATTGAAGAGAAGTGTCATGTTCAAGAACCGTTACTCTGCCACTCCCACTTTTTGAGTTATTGCCCTTTGTTGTTTTTACCCTTACATTCTTGTCCGGAACATATCTCCTAAACTATGTGTGCTAGCAACTTCAAACTTTGTATACTTATAGATCTGATTGAGGAGAAGTGTCATGTTCAAGAACGGTTACTCTGCCATGCCTACTTTTTGAGTTATTGCCCTTTGTTGTTTTTACCCTTACATTCTTGTCCGGAACATATCTCCCAAACTATGTGTGCTAGCAACGTCAAACTTTGTACACTTATAGATCTTATTGAGGAGAAGTGTCATGTTTAAGAACCATAACTCTGCCACGCCCACTTTTTGAGTTATTGCCCTTTGTTGTTTTTAGCCTTACATTCTTGTCCGGATCATATCTCCTAAATTATAAGTGCGAGCAACTTCAAACTTTGTACACTGATAGATCTTATCGAGGACAAGTGTCATGTACAAGAACTGTTACTCTGCCACGTCCACTTTTTGAGTTATTGCCCTTTGTTGTTTTTAGTCTTACATTCTTGTCCGGATCATATCTCCTAAACTATAAGTGCTAGCAACTTCAAACTTTGTACACTTAAAGATCTCATTGAGGACAAGTGTCATGTACATGAACTGTTACTCTGCCACACCCACTTTTTGAGTTATTGCCCTTTGTTGTTTTTACCGTTAGATTTTTGTCCGGAACATATCTTCTAAACCATAAGTGCTAGCAACTTCAAACTTGCTACACTTATAGATATCATTGAGGACAAGTGTCATGTACAAGAACTGTCACTCTGTCATGTCCACTTTTTGAGTTATTGCCCTTTGTTGTTTCTATCCTTACATTTTTGTCCCGAACTTATCTCCTAAACCATAAGTCCTAGCAACTTCAAATTTTATACACTGGTAGATCTCATTGAGAAGAAGTGTAATGCACAAGAACTGTTACTCTGCCACATCCACTTTTTTAGTTATTGTCCGTCGTTGTTTTTTTTCCTTACATATTTTTGTCCGGACCATATCTCCTGAGCCATCAGTGCTAGCAACTTCAAACTTGGTACACTTATAGATCTCATTGAGGACAAGTGTCATGTACAAGAATCATTCTTCTCCGCCCACTTTTTGAGTTATTGCCCTTGGTTGTTTTTACCCTTATATTTTTGTTTGGGACATTTTGTCCAAAACCTAATGTGCTAGCAACTTCAAATTTTGTATACAGTTATAGATCTAGTAAGTAGGAGATATATTATAAGAAAGGATTTTTTGTTATCCGGTGGAGGATTCCTGTATTGCATCGCAATACAACATTCACTTGTTTTTCTTGTTTCTGCGTCAATTTTCAAGCAGTTTGTTGCATGTACCCCGCACTACTGAGCTCTTTCCTCAGATATATGACTTGTTTGTAGAATCTTTGTACTTTGTCCAAAAATTGATCCCAACCGATCAGCAAAACGACAAAAAATCCAGGTCATTTTTCTAGATGGTTGGGATCGATTTTTGAGAAAAGTCCTATCTTGTTGTCTACACCGCCTTTTAAATTGAGTATAATTTTAAATAAAATTTCTTATTTTCACTCAATGTTTTCCAAATCTTTCTTTTATAAGCAAGTCTAAACCAGGGTTAAAATCTTTCCCAAACAAGATCTGATTTTGACCATCCTTCATAGAATAAGCTTTGGAAAACACTGAGACAAGAGAAGAAAGTCTAATAACTAACCTTCTCTCTTTTTGCCTCAATATTTTTTGGGGGCTAAGATATACCAATGGCCAACTTTTGATATCAATTATTTTGTTGTCTGCAACAACTATCGAATGTTTGGGCAATACAAAGGTTAAATCATTACTAGATGGCAACATTTTAGACCGGTCCAAATCCATGATGTTGCAGTTGACAATTTCAGTTAATGAAATTCACAATTTTTTGGTCTTTCTGTGCAGAAAACATTTTGGGAAATAAAGAAATTGCTTGCTAAAAGCAATTTCTTAATTTTGCACAATGTTTTCCCATGCCTTTATCTTATGGGACTTCAAAAGCAGGAAAATGTTTATACAGGTTGTTTATTACATCCCTGACATGTTATGGTCAGTTTGATATGTCATATAAAAAACAAGTGGACATTGTCGCAGCAAGCATATTGTTGTTATTATGACCGTCATTTGACCTCTCTGAGTCAGGGGTCCTCTTCATTTGGCTTGGCGCAACTTTTACATGTAACTGGCTGATCCGTCTAATTCTTGGGCCGCGGCCATGGCGCAGTTGGTAGCGCATCTGCCTTTCATTCGAGAGGTCCCGGGTTCGATACCCGGCCGCGGCAAATACCCTTACCGACAAAAATGTCACCCATCAATGGTTTGATATCGTGAACCTATGTTGGGGAGCAGCTGGAGGCTCGGTAAGGGTGTTGTGGTAGTACTGGTATAGGAAACGCCAGGAAGCCATGGTTAGGTGCTCCAGCTGCCGCGATATGACCTTAGTAGTTGAAAACTGCGTAAAACCCCAATAAATCAAATCTAGTTCTTGTGCCATTTGTATACTCATGGCAGGTAATCATGTAATACGACAACAATAATGTTTGCGGAAACCTTCAATATTACTGTTGATTGGACATCAATTTGACATTGCTGTTAAAAGAGTTAATTGACTGTTCATTAATTTGCAAAAGAGCAAACAATTCTTAAAAATCTTTTTGAAAAGCATTTTGTGTAGGTTAAGTAATGTTAGGCTCTATATTACAATGAAGGAGTGGTAAAATAACAAGACAGAGGTCAGACAGGTTGTCCATCTTGTTTGATTGTTGTTGTAAAATGTGACATGCTGCATATAAAAAGGGCTTATTGAAATGAAAGGCAAAAAGTTTGAGCAGTCTGACAATGTCCCTTCCTCCAAGAAAAAATCTTTATAGTACACTTGATCCAATCTAAATTTCAGCAAAATTAATTGGCATAGATTAAGACCTGGGCCTGGGCCCCCCTTGAATTTGTTAAAAAAAAAGTGCATATCAAAGTGATTTTTAAGGAATTTTTCATGCGCTGATGCAGTCTTGAATGTAAAGCATGCCCCACTTAACCCCCACCCACCCCCATCTGGTGGGAAAATTGTATATCTGGATATGCGCATGATTAGGACAAAGGCCCATTCTTTGGCCTGGATTTTGGATTTCAATGAGACTATGGCCCATGTCATAAACCTTTTCCAGTCACTTTATGACATGCTGATTCAATAAGGCCTTATTTAATATGTCATGAAGAAACCTTGTCCTTGTAATGAAGTTTTGACTTTATTGTTGTTTATGTGGGGGAGTCCAGCCCCAGGACATGACGGTGACCCTTGTTTGGCTTGTATTACTGATTCTGGTTTACTCCTATTTTGGAAGCTTTTGTCTCAATACTTTCCATACTATATAGTACACAAATTTATTTTTATCAACATTCTTTTTGTCATTGAGAACATCTTGCAAATTGGACTATCCTTAATTTTGACATATAGGAAAGGGTTAATCGCTCATATCTTCAATCTCTCTAGACAATAAAAAACAACAATGGAAATAATTATTGAAATAAAAAGTTCAAGTTCTCTATTTTCAGCCTTTTCCCAAAAGGCAAAAATTTAGGGTAGAACGGATTGAAAGGTGATGCAGATGACAAAATCGACGCTAATACACACAGGATTTGTGTAAAACATTGTGCAGAAAATATTGAAACAAAAGTAGAAAATACTGATTATCAGCATTTCCTTCTTTTGCCCTAATGTTTTCCCATTCCTTTTCTTTTGGGGAAGTCAAATTCCGTTCTTGTTTGGGAAAGGGCTAAGAGTACATTTCTAAATTGTAGAAAGGTTTCAATTTCTATGAAATATTTTTACCATGTTTTACAAGAATGTAATTTCTTAAAGTACAAGTAGAAAATGTCTGAGGAATGTACTTTTAACGCTTTCTCAAACAAGCCCTGATTTGGATGTTATAAATCGAAGAGGCTTTGAAAAGAATTGAGGAAAGAAAGGTAAATACTGAAGATCAACATTTTCTCCTTCTGTTGTCTCTATGCTTTCCATGAACTAGTAAGGGGCAGTTTTAGTGCAGTGGTAAAGCGCTGGACTTGGAACACAGAGATAGTGGGTTTGATTCCAGGCCTCTCAGTTCTTTCAGATGAGATTCTTTATATGACCTTAGATGTTGAGTGGGACATTTTATAATGAAAGAATGGATCTTGATAATGATAGAATTTATGAATATTTGTTTAGAATTAGCAGTATTCATTTTAGAATAGTCTACATCCTGTCGTTTGGGAATGGGTAAACCCATTTTTACATATTGAAGATTTTTTTGACACTGAACATGATAAAGGCTTTTGGAAAATATTGTGGTAAATGAAGAAATTGTTTTTGGAAAACAGGTTTTTAATCTTTTGATGAGCGATAACCAACATTTTCTACTCAAAAGGACAACATTTAAAATTTCATTCGCTTAAAATTCTTGTCTGCAACATCTTTGAATTCAGACAATTTAAAAATTTGGCTGTTTGTAATGGGTTAATTGTACAAAATGTGTTTTGTAACAGTATAAACCATAGTCAGCATTTGTAATGCTAATGAAAATATGAATTTTTACATGCAAATTAGACAGCTAATTAGTGTGATAATTTTTACATGCAAATTAGAAATGAGCTGGGACCTAGAGAAAGGTCCCGCATGGCATTTAACCCATTCCTACATATTTACGCTTTTTTAGGCCCTACAAGATATAATAAACCAAATAAAGGTTTTAGAAAACAAGACCGGGTTTTGACATCCCAAATAGAAAAGGCTTGGGAAAACATTGAAACAAAAGAAGAAACTGCTGATAACCAGCAGTTTCTCCTTTTGCCTCAATATTTTCTATGCCATATTTTAGACAAATTCTATCTTAATTAATTTCTATTTTGTTATTTTTGGCAGTTTTTGAAGTGAATCACCCTAAAATTTTGTTGTTTGGGAAAGAGTTAAAAAGCAATTTCTTCATTTCCCACAATGTTTTCTACCTCAAAGACCAAAAGTCGTTAAGTTTCATTCAATTGAAGTTGCCATCTGCAGCATCTTTGAATTTGGATAAGTCTAAAATTTTACCTTCTGGTACTGGGTTAACCCTTTCCCAAACAAGACCTGGTTTTCACATCCCTAATAGAAAAGGCTTGGGAAAACATTAAAACAAAAGAAGAAACTGCTGATAACCAGCAGTATCTCCTTTTGTCTCAATATTTTCTGTGCCATATTTTACACCAATACTGTCTTTAGTAACATCCATTTGTCATTTATGGCAGTTTTTGAAGTGGATTACCATAAAATTTTGTCGTTCTGGAAAGGTTTAAGTCACCTTATATCCAGTTAAGCCAGTGCCTAAGTGCAGTCTTGTCACGATCCATGCTGCTCAAGTATAGTTTTACGGGTCATGATGACCCCTGTGAAAAAAGCTCAAGAATGCATTTCTAGTTCTTGAACTGTTCTAGAACATTCTAGAATAATAAATGGCACTTCTAGAACTGTTCTGGAACAGTTCTAGAAGTCCCATTTAACATTTTAGAATGTTCTAGAACAGTTTCTGGACTTAAAAAAGAGGCCGTAAGAGAACAACATGGATCTTGATCAATCTAGGTGTATGCAAGCTGATCTGCGTCCATGTTGTTCGCAAATGCGGCCCTTTTCAAGATTCTGGCTGAAATGGTAATTAGCATAGTAATTTTCACATTTGCCGTATTTCTCCTCATAAGTGCTCCCTCCTTATGGAAGGGCAGAGATCGATAGCTCAGACAGTTACGTCGGAGTCTGTCATTCCAGGGGGGGCGAGTTTGAACCCCGGCTCGGCCAGTTTCCATTCTTACATTTGACCAAAGTCATATGCCTCTCACCAATGGTTGTGAATCATCTATGTAAGAGAGCAGCTGGAGGCTCGGTTTGGTGCTCCAGCCGCCCGCGATATGACCTTAGTAGTTGAAAACGACGTAAAACCCCAATATAATCAAAAGCTTATGATAGGCCCCATGCCTTCAATACTAAGTATCTTAGAATTAAAGTGCAGTAACAGGGGTAAAAGTTTTCAGGCATATGCCTGAAGTTCAGGTTTTTGAGTATTCCAAAATGCCCCATTTTCTCGATTTTTACTATATAAATACAGACTTTTTCAGGTTTTCAGGTTTTCAGGTTTTTCAAAATTTTCAACTTTTACCCCTGCAGTAAGCACTGTAAATCTAGCTACTTTGAATGTTTGAATATTTCGAAGTCTTTTTTTCAAGGTTCACACAGACCTTGAACAGTCCTTGAATTTTGGCTCATCCTTGAAAAGTCTTTGAATTTTCTATAATCCTTAAAAAGTTGGTTCCTTGTAAATTGCTGAATTTTTTGTGTACATAATGAAAGGTTAGATGGTGATTAAATTCTAATAGACATGTATGCAAATACATAACAGTATTTGAGACATGATAAATAGCGCATGATAAATGACCTGACCTGTAGCATCTCTAGCTAATCAATAGAGATGCTGTGCCAGGTCATTTGCCAGGTCATTTATCATGAGCTATACAAAATTGCAGGGTGAATACCTGGCCCCGGTTTCTCGAAAAAACTTAAGTATATTCTCATGAGAACATGCTCAACTTTAAAGGGATACTCTCCAGCGTTGAAGGGTATTCGATTGAAGTTCACGTGGATTTCGTGCGTTTTGAGCACGGTGCTCAGATTTGAGCATGAGCATGAGAACATACTTAAGTTTTTTGGAGAAACTGGGGCCAGGAGAGTTATTATTAGGATAGGTGTGGTAGTTGAGAGCAAACAATGCATTACCTGTATACCATAATTATATTGCAACTCCGCCCATACTTAATGTCTACTAGCTGAATCTTGTCTCTGCATTAGGCTTACCACTTCTTCATTGCAGCGGCTGTCTTCCAAGTTATGCTTATTACCTCACCTGTCCTTGGAAAACATTGTGGGAAATGAAAAAATTGCTTGTAACAATTGCTTGTAGCAATTTCTTCATTTCCCACAATGTTTTCTACCCAAAAAGTCTTACAATTTCTTAACAGTAAAAATGTTGTTTGCATCTTCTTTCAATTTGGACAAGCTTTAAATCTTGTCACACTGAAGGTCTGGGAAAAGAGGATTTAAAATACAAGGCCCAAATCATATAGCATGTGTCCCTGTACTTTAATTACCATATCGTCGTTGTAAATGCAAAACCTCGTATCTCGTTTTTGGAAAAATTTAAAGGGGAGGGAAAAAATTTTAATAACTTTTCCCAAACTGAATTGTATTACTTGAAATTTTGAAATATTGTACCCAAATAATATTTTTAGGTCACCTGACCAAAGGTCATGGTGACCTATTGCGACCGTGTTTCGTCTGTCGTCGTGCGTCGTCCGTCGTGCGTTAACTTTTAACATTTTCGACTTCTTCTTGAGAACCATTGGACGGATTACAACCAAACTTGGCAGGGAGCATCCCCATGGGAAGCCGCTTCAGATTTGTACGAATCATAGAGTTATCTCCCTTTGGGGCCCCATAAGGGGCCTAAAAGGGGTTAAATAGGGTACATCTTAAAAAATCTTCTTCTCATGAACCGGCTATTGGATTGGATTCACATTTGGTATTTAAAGTCTTTAGGGCAAGGACAACAAAGTTTGTACAAGAGAAAAAAATCCGTCCAGAAATGGCCGTGCTGGGGATGGGGGATGGGAGGGGGGGGGGGGGGTCGGTTATTAGTTAACTTAACATTTTCGACTTCTTCTTGAGAACCATTGGACGGATTACAACCAAACTTGGCAGGGAGCATCCCCATGGGAAGCCGCTTCAGATTTGTACGAATCATGGAGTTATCTCCCTTTGGGCCCCATAATGGGCCTAAAAGGGGTTGAATGGAGTACATCTTAAAAAATCTTCTTCTCATGAACCGGCTGTTGGATTGGATTCACATTTGGTATTTAGAGTCTTTAGGGCAAGGACAACAAAGTTTGTACAAGAGAAAAAAAATCCGTCCAGAAATGGCCATGCTGGGGATGGGGGGATGGGAGGGGGGGGTCGCGTTATTAGTTAACTTAACATTTTTGACTTCTTATTAAGAACCATAGGACGGATTACAACCAAACTTGGCAGGAAGCATCCTAAAATAGAAAGCCGCTTCAGATTTTGTACAAATCATGGAGTTATCGCCCTTTGGGGTCCCATAACGGGCCAAAAAGGGGGTAAATAGGATACATCTTAAAAAATCTTCTACTCATGAACCGGCTGTTGCATTGGATACACATTTGGAAGTTAAAGTCTTTAGGGTAAGGACTAAAAAGTTTGTACAAGAGAAAAAAATCTGTCAATAAATGGTTGTGCTGGGGATCGGGGATGGGAGGGGTTCGCATTATTACTTAGCTTTGAACATTTTCTACTTCTTTTTGAGAACCATTGGACAGATTTCTACCAAACTTGGCAGGAAGCATCCCATTGGGAAGCCGCTTCAGATTTTTACAAATCATGGAGTTATCTCCGTTTGGGGCCCCAAAAGGGGCCAAAATGGGGTAAATAGGGTACATATTAAGAAATGTTCTATTGTTGGATTGAATTCACATTTGGTATTTGAGTCTTTCAATAAGTTTGTACAAGAGAAAAAAGACTGTCAAGAAATGGTGGTGCTGAGGGGTTGCGCTATTAGTTAACTTTTAACATTTTCCTTAACTGTTTCTGCTCATTTGATTCAGGTGACCGATAAGGCCCTCTGGGCCTCTTGTATTAATACTGATCAGTAAAAATAACTCAAAACCTGCGAGAATTGTCTAAACCGGGCACACAAGTTTGTACTTTGAAAATCGCAAGAATCGACATACAAGGTTTTGCATTTATACCGACGATATATGAAAATGTCAGCATGATGAGGCTTGTGAGAGATTAGTTAACCCTTTCCCAAACAAGACCTGGTTTTGACGTCCCTAATAGAAAAGGCTTGGGAAAACATTGAAACAAAAGAAGAAACTGCTGATAACCAGCAGTTTCTCCTTTTGTCTCAATATTTTCTGTGTCATATCTTACACAAATCCCATCTTTAATAACACCCATTTTGTCATTAGTGGCAGTTTTTGAAGTGGATCACCCTAAAATTTTGCCGTTTGCGAAAGGGTTAAAAAAAAAAAAGTACAGTACTGATAGCACTGATGGTCGTGAAATAGAGCATTTAACATACACGGCCCAAGTAATGCCCTTATTATATAGCATGGTTGTCTGTACCTAAATTACCATGTAGTCGCTTTTTTGCAAAAACCTCGTATCTGCAACTTAAAACAAGCTGCAGATATGATGTTTTTGAAGAAAAGCAGCAATGTATAGATATGTCAGCATGACAAGGCTCATGAGAGAGTTATAATAATATATTGATACTCTATCACTGTAATTATGAAAGTGATTGACAACTCATCGAGTGGGATGCGGTGGAATATATTAAAAACAAGAGGACCATGGTGGTCCTAAATTGCTCATCTGAGCCTAGATTAAGTCATCTGGTAATGGGTCAATTAGCATAGATCTATAAATATGTCAGCTTGACTAGGCTTGTGAGAGAGTTATAACAGGATGAATGGGAGAGATAAACGGGTTCATCCGCTAGGAGCACTGCAGTTACACAGGTCATAACAGAACCAGCTGTCTCTCAATACACACATGTTTTACAATGGATTCTAATAGGAAATCTGTTTATAATGGATGGGGTGCTCCCAAATTCAATGCTGTAATTGCATAATACAGGTACATTAAGAAAGAGGGTGAAAGGGAAATCATTGTATAGAAAATTAACAAAAGTATTAATATAAAATTCTTTACTGACCAATCACCAGAAAACCAGTAAAACAAATTTTTATCTTCATTCATCCCTTGCTATGATGTACAATTGTATTGATATGCAAACTGACTAAGGAAAGAAAATCAAATTTTGTTATCATCGTTGTGTTTTCTGATCTTGTTTTCTGATCTTGTCTGCACTGCAATGTTCCCTAACCATATGTTCTACAAATGGTTGGTTAAAAGTTTGATGTCTTACCTGGGTATTGATGAAGCCTTTCTAATGATGGAATGTCTGGCAAATTAGTCTACATGTAGTTTCATTGAAATAGGGTGTTGAAAATTAAATTTAAATCAAATATCCTTGTTTCTGTTTTTTTCTAATTTCAAAAGCGAAATATTCCTATTTTGTAATTTTTGAATGTCATTTGTGAACTAATTTTCTGTCTAATGCATTGCAAGCATCTATTGGAAATATTTTGAAAAAATAAGTTATTTTTGTAGTTAAAAAGCATAAGTATGGTGGGGAGAGGTAAGATAATATGTTGCAGACGACAATTTCAAGCAACTGAAACACCAGATTTGAAGGAATTTCTTTGTAGAGAACATTGTGGGAAAGGAAGAAATTGCTTTCTACTAGCGTGTTTTCCCATTTGGCACAATGATTTCCAAAGCCTTTGTCTTGTAGGGCATAAACATCACTATGTGGGAATTGTGGTGAAAATAAACACACAAAAAATTCTACATAATAAAAACCTTGAGCGTGGTTGCCTATCTTGATTTTTCGAAATATACAAATTTATAATAGCAATGCCTGGTATTGAACTGTTGATTACAGACAATATTTTATCATAAGGCATTGAATCTTATACTTCATTCTTGTCGCACTGCATTTTCTTAAATTACATCATTCCCTTTTTCTTTCAAAACAAGGCTGCATCATTGATGTTGCTGGGTAAAGAGTCAATATTAAATTGAATACATGTATTGTTAGCCCATTACTATAATTGAATTGGCCACTTTGTAGAGTGATAAAGAAGGCTTTGGAAAACATTAAGGAAAATGAATAAATTGCTTGTGGTAACTTCATCTTCCACACATTTCTAACAGAAAAAATGCAAAATTTCATTACTTGCACTTTACATTGTCATCTGAAGCACATTTAATTTTGGACCAATTTGAATTTTTGCTGTCTGGAAATGGGTTAAACCATGGAATTTGGATACCTAATGATCTTGAGTAAATTAATGATCAAATGAATGGTTTATAAGCATCACACTGATACGCATTTTGCTTGTGTATTAGTAAAATCAACCACAGGTATAACCGATAGTACACAAGCGCCCCCTAGCAGAGTACTGTATCTGTTATCTCTCCCATTGATACTCTGTCATAGTAATTAACTCATTGAGTGGGATATGAAGGGAACCCTGATGGTCCTGAATTGCTCACCTGAGCGTCGATTTTGGCGTTTGGGAATGGGTTAATTACCATGTATAAATATGTCAGCATGACAAGGCTCATGAGAGAGTTATTATAACGTATTGATACTCTATCACTGTAATTATGAAAGTGATTGACAACTCATCGAGTGGGAGGTGATAGGAAATGTAAAAAACAATAGAACCATGATGGTCCTATATCACTCACCTGATCTTAGATTTTGTCATTTGGTAGTGGGTTAATTACTGTGTATATATATGTCAGCTTGACTAGGCTTGTGGGAGAGTAATAATAATATATTGATACTCTATCATAGCAATTATGAAAGTGATTGACAACTCATTGAGTGGGAGATGATGGGATTTAAAAAATGAGTCAGGATCTGGTGAAAAGGCCTCTATAGTATTTTAGAATAGCATGGATCCACATTAGCTTGTGTATGTGCACAGTTTGATCTTGATCCAAACTGTACTCTTGCAGCTTCTTCTTTAGCTGTATAAAGGTTTATGCTAGGTTCCCTCTGCAGATCAGATGCTCTTGATCAAGCCAGATCAGTTGATCGAGTATGATCTTCGTCACTTCGTACTTTGTACTTGACATTTTATTAGTACTTAACCCTTTCCCAAACAAGACCTGGTTTTGACGTCCCTAATAGAACAGGCTTGGGAAAACATTGAAACAAAAGAAGAAACTGCTGATAACCAGCAGTTTCTCCTTTTGTCTCAATATTTTCTGTGTCATATTTTACACAAATCCTATCTTTAATAACATCCATTTTGTCATCTGTAGCAGCTTTTGAATTGGAGCACCCAAAAATTTTGCCGTTTGGGAAAGGATTAAAATAATTGAGTGCGATCAGGTAGAAGATGATCCGGAAAGCAAACATGTTTTGATCGAGTAGACGATCAATTGATCATGTCTGGAGATTGAGTTTATCAGGTTGATATCTTTTACCCTATCTGTATCCAACCTATACTAAATCACCTTGACTTGTACATGATTCATTCCTGATCGCATAACCCATTACTTGATTGAATTGTCTGTAGAGGTCAAGTTTGATTGACTAGAGATCGAGAAGAAGTCATTTGGTTGGGTTTGACCGGGGAATTTAAGTGGTTGAGTTTATCGAGTTGATCTGATCAGCAGTGGACTGTGGAACAGCAGTAATAAACTGCACTAACATGGCCTGTGGTTGTTTGTAAACAAGTGACAGGGATTTCAACTCAGAAGATATTACGCCGTATGTGGTAACAGCTTATTGTCTGGGCTGGAATTAGTAAATAATCCAAAAACATCAGGCCATATCATTGTAAGGACAAAAAATGAAATGTATTTTTTTTAGATTGGTCCAAATTTAAAGATGTTGCTGACGACAATTTCAAGTGAATGTAATTCTGTATGTTTATGCTTTTCTGCATAGAAAACATTGTGGGAAATGAAGAAATTTCTCTGCCTATACTCAACAGTTTTAGACGAGATAATGACTGTGCACCATAATTATGTGCCGTTGATGGTCTCATTCCCACTTCTATCTCATGCCACACCAAATACCATGGCTTCTTCAAACATTTTTGATATCGTGAACCTATGTGGGTGAGCAGCTCGATGCTCGGTAAGGATGTTGTGGTAGTACTGGTATGAGAAACAACAGGAATCCATGATTAGGTACTCCTGACTCCGCTATATGACCTAAGTAGTTGAAAATGGTGTAAAACCCCAATAAACTAAACTTAACTTCTTCAACCATTTAAACGCAAGCATTTTTCAGTGTCAAAAAAAGTAGTAAATCAGACAAAAGCTTGTATTTGAATGTTTGAAAAAGACATGGATGGTGCTTGGTGTAAAGTTAGTTAACCCTTTCCCAAACGACAAAAATTTAGGGTGCCACAAATGACAAAATGGATGTTATCAAAGATATGATTAGTGTAAAATATGGCATAGAAAATATTGAGACAAAAGGAGAAACTGCTGATTATCAGCAGTTTCTTCTTTTGTCACAATGTTTTCCCAAGTTAATTTTTATCAGGGACGTCAAAACCAGCTCTTGTTTGGGAAAGGCTTAAAACTGGAAGTGGTGAAGCAAGCAATGTGTGTACGCTTCCAATAAGTAACATTCGATAGCCACCCTGTGTGTTACAATCTCTAAGTACTACTGCCCAGCGAAAAGTTCATTTCAGTTCAAGAACTGTTCAAGAACAGTCTAGATCGTTAAATGGCAGTTCAAGAACTGTTCTAGAACTGTCATTTAACAATCTAGAACTTTCTAGAACTAGAACTGTGTTCTTGAACTTTTTTCGCAGGGGTAGAAACAAGCAGCTCTGTTTGCAGAAATCGTTCGGGGATTTCCTAGTATCTATCTAATTTGGGAGGGGGGGGGGGGGGGGGGATGGGGGAATTTGCTTATTTTTCCAAGCAAGAGGGAAAACATGCAGAAATGCACTATTTCCTGTTTTCTCCAATGTACATGACCTTTTTAAAGTATGATCCCTATGTTTTGTAATAATTAATCCCAAGGATGTTCTATTGGTCAATGCCTCCAAAACTTGATATAATCACTTTCATCAAAAACCTTATAACTGCAGCTTGTTTAAAGCTGCAGTTATAAGGTTTTTGTTAAAAAGCAGCAATATAAAGTTGTTGACCAGATGAAAGGCTTTAAGAACACATGGCACCAAATGTGCTTGAAAGCTGATTGGCTCAAAGAGGTGACTGAACGATTAAAACAGACTTTAAAGTCAGCGTAAACAGATTTTACTATTTCTCACCTTTTCCTGAAATGACAAAACCAGGATCGTCTTTAACCCTTTCCCAAACAAGACCTGGTTTTGAAGTTCCTAATAGAAAAGGCTTGGGAAAACATTGAGACAAAAGAAGAAACTGCTGGTAACCAGCAGTTTCTCCTTTTGCCTCAATATTTTCTGGGCTATAACAGGCATATTTTCTCCTTTTGATATAATTAGCTCACCTGAGCACGAAGTGCTCGAGGGGAGCTATTGTGGTCACTCACCGTCCGTCGTCCGTCTGTCCGTCCGTCAACAATTTCTTCAAACATCTTCTTCTCCAAAACTAACAGGCCAATTTTGACCAAACTTGGCAGGAATTTTCCTTGAGTGACCCTTCTCAAAACTTGTTCGGGGATTTTTGATTCGTCAAAAAATGTGGGCGTGGCAGGGCGGGGCTTATCGCACTTAGAGAAATCCTAAGAAAATTCTTTAAAAATCAACCATTGTTCCAATTTGAACCAAACTTGGCAGAATTGTTCCTTGGGTGACCCTTCTCAAAACTTGTTCTCAGATTTTTGATTCGTCAAAAAACGTGGCCGTGGCAGGGAGAAAGGGGCTTATCAGACTTAGAGAAATCATAAGAAAATTCTTTAAAAATCAACCATTGGGCCAATTTGAACCAGACTTTGCAGGGATGTGCCTTAAGCCATTCTTTTTAAAATTTGTTCACAAATATTTTCATTTGTAAAAAATTGTGGCCGTGGCAGGGAGAAAGGGGCTTATCAGACTTAGAGAAATCATAAGAAAATTCTTTAAAAATTAACCATTGGGCCTATTTGAAGCAGACTTTGCAGGAATGTTCTTTGAGTCTCTCTTTTCAAAATTGATTCACAGATTTTTACTTTTGTCAAAAATGAGGGCGTGGCAGGGAGGAAGGGGCTCATCAGCCTTAGAGAAATCCTAAGAAAATTCTTTAAAAATCAACCGATGGGCCAATTTGAACCAAACTTGGCAGAATTGTTCCTTGAGTGACCCTTTTCAACATTTGTTCATAAATTTATAGTTTCGTCAAAAAATGTGGGTGTGGCTGGGCGGGGCTTATCTAACCAAGAGAAATTGTAAAAAAATTCTTCAAAAATCTTCTTCTCCTTAACCATAGGGCCAATTAAAACCAAATTTGGCAGGAATGTAATCCTTGGGTGACCCTTCTTTAGATTTGTTAGCGGATTTTTTATTCATCCAAAATTGTGGGCGTGGCAGGTCAGCATTTACCGGACTTGGAGAAATCATAAGAAAATTCTTTAAAAATTAACCATTGGCCCAATTTGAACCACACTTGGCAGAAATGTTCCTTGGGTGACTCTTTTCAAAAAATTTTCTCAAATTTTTTATTCGTCAGAAAAAATTGGGCGTGGCTTATCAGACTTACAGAAATCCTAAGAAAATTCTTTAAAAATCAACCATTGGCCCAATTTGAAGCAAACTTTACAGAAATGTTCCTTGAGTGACCCTTTTCAAAATATGTTAGCAAATTGTGTATTGGTCAAAACAAGTGGGCGTGGCAGGGCGTGGCTTATCAGACTTAGAGAAATCATAAGAAAATTCTTTAAAAATCAAGCATAGGGTCAATTTGAAACTAATTTGGCAACAATGTTCCTTGAGTGACCCTTTTCAAAATTTGCTTGCAAATTTTTGATTCGTCAAAAAAAGTGGGCATGTCTTAAACTTCTTTCAGGTGAGCGATATAGGGCCATTCTGGCCCTCTTGTTTATTTTGTCATATGCAATTCCTTTGAATTTGGACCACCCTAATTTTTTGTCATTTGGGAAAGGGTTAAATATATATGTTTGCTTTGAACTGAGTTTAAACCTTTTTTATGGCAAAATTATTAGAGGTGTTCAATTCAAATGTTGCCGCCTACAACAAAATAGTTGTTGATAAAGATAGGATTTGAGAATATTGGGACTAATGAAAAAATTATTATTTAGGAAAGGGTTAAGCATCAAAAGCTCAATTCCCATATTTGGTTTAAGAAGATTGAGAAAACTGAAAAATTTCCAAAACATGCCGAGAGCTTTGTAGTAAAATAGTAGAATTTGAGCTTTGTAATCTTCAAATGAGCTTAAAGAGTCTCATACTGCTTCAGACTTGTCACTGAACGTTCAGAGGGGGACTGAACTGTGGATACTGACTGTGGATGTCTAGAATTTGGGTTTCTTTTGGCTGTATGCTTACTTTTACTTTTTCCTGGACAACAACTGGAAAACCCCAAAGGGCTTGAAAATTCGTTCCTCAGGCTTGAAATTCTTTTAATATTGAATCCAATTTTTTGTTATACTTGTGTTTACTTCTACACTTATGTTTATGTCTTTGTACTTCACAGGTAGCTGGAGTCTTCAATAAATGTATATGTGAAGAATATTGGTGTTGGGTTTTAGCGTTTTAACATGGCAGCAGAGCGTGGTCAGTGAATCAGCGTCATCTTACAGCGTGATTAGCGTAGTGGTGTCAGCGTAGCGGTACCTGATGTGAAATATCTCTATAGTAAACAGCGTAGAGACAGTGTTAGTTTGATAACATGGCGTCGGTAAACTATAAGGTTCCCCCTGTGTTTTCTGTGCAAAAGCCTTACAGTCGGTGGATTGACGAGGTGAAAGCGTGGCAAGCATTGACAGATCTGGATGAAGATAAAAGGGGATTGGCGATAGCGTTGTCACTTCCTGAGGAAGGACAGAACTCTATTAGGGATAAGGTGTTCAGTGAACTAACTGTGGACCAATTGAATGCTGACGATGGTGTTACTAAGCTCATTCAATTTATGGACAAAATTTTCAAGAAAGATGAACTGAGTGAGGCATATGAAGTGTATACAGAGTTTGATAGGTTTAGAAGGAGTAAGGTCTCATCTATGGAAGATTATGTTACAGAGTTTGAGAAACTATACAATAAATCGAAAAAGTTTAAAATGGAACTTCCTCAACCTGTTTTGGCGTTCAAGTTATTGGACTGTTCAGAGCTAGAGATGAAAGATAGACAGCTTGTTCTTACAGGAGTTGATTATGGCCAGGTTGACACACTTTTCAAACAAATGTCAATCTCTTTGAAAAAGTTTTTTGGTCAACAAGCTGTTCCTAGGAAAGAGGCGAAAGAAGAGATTGATATTAAGGTAGAGTGTATGGCGGCTGAGGATGTGAACTATGCTAGGAATCGTAACCGACGAAATTTTGGGTATAGAGGTTACAATAACTACAGAGGCCCGGATCAAGAAGTGAACAATCCTGGGAAGGCAAAAGGATCATACAGACAACAAAGTAAACCTATAAATCCTGATGGACCTGACGGTCAGCCAATGAGATGTCGTAGTTGTGATTCTATCAGGCATTTGGTTAAACAGTGTCCTCATTCCTATGAGAATTTAGCGAGACAACCTGTTGAGAAGGCGGTTCTATTTACTGGAAATAAGGGATCAGAGGCGTTGGTTCTGTTATCTGAATCTGCTAACTCGGCCATTTTGGATAGTGCTTGTACTTCAACAGTGGCAGGAGAGGCTTGGATGAAATGTTACCTTGATTCTCTAGACACCTGCCAAAGGGATAGAGTTACAGAAAAATCTAGTGACACTCTCTTTAAGTTCGGTGGAGGTACTGTATTACAGTCTCAAAAGAGAGTTACATTTCCATGTTCCATAGCTGGTGTTGAGTGTGAAATTCAGGCTGATGTAGTAAACAGTGACATACCATTACTCTTAAGTAAAGACTCTATGAAAAGAGCAAAAATGAAGATGGACCTGGAAAATGACAGTGCTTCAATCTTTGGTAATGATGTTCAACTTCAGTGTACATCCTCTGGACATTATTGTGTTCCTATCCATCAGGTCAAAGTAGATGTTGATGTCACGGCGTCTGCTATGTTAGCTTCCCATGAACACACCAGTAAGCTTAAGACTGTTGAGAAGCTGCACAAACAATTCGCACATCCAACAGCTAAGCGATTAAAGACTCTTCTAAAAGATGCTGGGGGACCTACTGAAGAACTTCTAGACTGCGTTGATACTGTGACCGATTCATGCGATGTGTGTAAGAGATACAAGAAGACTCCAGCTAGACCAGTTGTTGCGTTGCCTTTGGCTAGTGAATTTAACGAAGTTGTAGCTGTTGATTTGAAAGAGTGGAAGCCCAATCTCTACTTTCTCCACCTAGTTGATGTAGCAACAAGATTTAGCCTGGCAGCTGTTGTGAAAAGGAAAACGCCAGAAGTAATTGCTGAGAAGATCATGACTCTTTGGATTGGAAGTGGTATTGGACCTCCAAGAAAGTTTTTGGCTGATAATGGTGGGGAATTTGCGAATGAAATTTTCCGTGATATGTGTGCCAATCTGAACATTGAGGTCATCAATACAGCTGCATATAGTCCATGGCAGAATGGGATTTGTGAGAGAAATCATGCAGTAGTAGATGATTGTGTGGCTAAGATTCTGG
This sequence comes from Fragum sueziense, assembly GCA_963680895.1. Lineage (NCBI taxonomy): Eukaryota > Metazoa > Mollusca > Bivalvia > Cardiida > Cardiidae > Fragum > Fragum sueziense. The sequence goes on from OY804594.1 coordinate 48,799,895, forward strand.
AAGATTATCCCAATCTGAACATTGAAATAGCACTACTGTGGGCCGTGAATGCTAAAAACAGTTTGTCAATGGTGTATGGATGGAGTCCTTATCAGCTTGTGTTTGGTGCAAACCCGAACGTACCTAATGTTCTCATTGACAAACCTCCAGCTCTAGAGAATACGACAGTGAGTCAAATGTTGGCCAAGCATTTAAATGCCTTACATAGTGGGAGGAGAGCATTTACACAGGCAGAGTCATCCGCGAGAATAAAGAGAGCTTTACGTCACAAGATAAGGTCATCAGGAGAGTGTTTCGTTCAGGGTGATAAAGTGTATTATAAGAGAGATGATGATCACAAATGGAAAGGTCCGGGAACAGTTATAGGTCAGGATGGAAAAGTGGTGTTTGTTAGACACGGAAGTGTATATGTTAGAGTACCTCCATGTAGATTGATCAGATGTGGGAAAGAGTTTTGTGATGAAGGCAAAGAAGTAGGTGCAAATGAAAGAGACATTCCATTAGTACAGACAAAAGGTTCAAATGTAGAAGGTGCTGGTGGGCTTGATGAAAGTGATTCAGACCAGAATGCAGATAGTAGTTCTTCAGAGGATGATGATGATGGACATGGAGAGAATGTAGAACCAACATTACCGAGTGGAGGTGCTGAAGGGAGCACAGACAATGTTGTGAAACCAAAAGTGTTTGAGAAACCTGAACAAATCAAAGGAGGTAAATCAAAGGATGACATACCAAAAGTTGGTGATACGATTTTGTACAAGACATTAAGTGGTGAAAATTGGGTAAAAGCCAAAGTTATGAGTAAAGGTGGTAAAGCCACGGGGAAGAATAAAGCGTATCTAAACATAAAAAACGAGAAAGATGACTATTTGATTGGAATAGATTTTACTTCGGATGTAAAGGAGTGGCGTCCAGTACTTGATACGCATGATGTGAATACTGTTTTCGTTCCCTCGTCAAGGTACATGGACGATGATGTCAGGAAAGCGAAAGAGTTAGAGCTTGAAAACTGGAGAGAATTTAAGGTATATGAGGTGGTTCCCAATACTGGACAAAAGCTTCTGTCAACAAGATGGGTCGTTACAGAAAAGGATACATCTGAAGGGAAAAGGACTAAAGCCAGACTGGTTGTAAGGGGTTTTGAGGAGGAAACTGAAGTTAAGTCTGACTCTCCTACAGTTCACAGAGAAAGTTTACGGATCTTCCTTGCTACAGCTTCGACCATGAAACAAGACATTCACTCCATTGATATAAAAGCTGCGTTTTTGCAAGGAAAGAAGATAGATAGGGATATCTACCTACAGCCTCCTAAAGAGAGTAACGTTGATGAATCAGTGGTGTGGAAATTGAATAAGTGTGTATATGGTCTCATTGATGCTTCACGGAATTGGTTCCTAAGTGTAAAGAGTGAACTTTGTAGGCTGGGTTGTGTTCAATCAAAACTTGATCCAGCTCTATTTTACTGGTACCATGACAGTAAGTTAGAAGGACTCTTTTTGATGCATGTGGATGATTTTCTGTGGACTGGGGGTGATCTGTTCAAAAGTAAGGTTATCATAGCCTTGACTGACAAATTTCATTGTGGAAAGGAGTTGGACAATAATTTCAGATACATTGGGTTGAACATTGAACAGAGAAAGGGTGAAATTCAGCTACACCAACAAGATTATACAGATGAATTGAAACAAATAGATAGAAATGCTACAACAGCAGATGTGAGAGACGATATATATCCAGAAATAGTGGGTCAGTTACATTGGATAGCTACTCAAAGCCGACCTGACCTGAGTTTTGATGTATTAGATTTGTCCACAGTATCAGAGATAAGTGACTCTAAGTTAAAGCTGAAGGTCAATAAAGTTGTTAGGAAGGCTAAGAATAACCAATATGCCATAGTGTTTCCTAGTTTTGACAGTTTTGAAGGGCTAGAACTCCTGTTGTATACGGATGCATCATATGCGAATTTGTCTGATGGAGTTTCGAGTGCAGGTGGACATATCATTTTTTTAAGAGGACAGAATGGCAAAATGTGTCCAATATCATGGGTTGCGAAGAAAATAAGACGTGTTGTAAAGAGTACTTTAGCTGCTGAGGCTCTTTCGTTGGTAGACGGATTAGATGCATGTTACTTTGTGCGGAGTATTCTCCATGAAATGCTGAAAATGAAAGATGGGAGTTTCATTCCTATTAAGTGCTTCACAGACAACAAGTCACTGTGTCAAAATATACATTCTACTAAACTCATCTCAGAGAAACGTTTACGTTTGGATCTGGCCAGTATCAAAGAAAGTGTTGCGCTAGGGGAAATTGTTGTGAAATGGGTAAAGACCAGTCATCAGATTTCGGATTGTTTGACAAAAGCTGGGGCAGATTTTTACAGACTCATTGACATTCTTAAAACTGGAAAAGAGGTTGAGGATTAGAAGGATTGATGAACTGATAGATGTTTAGTGACATGTATACACGTTTGACAGTCGGATAGGATTTTCAAAATCAGTGATTTACTTTCACAAACCAATTTGATTATCTTATTTTTGTATGTTTTCGGAGTTACCGATTTATACTTCATCAGGACTTCTCTATATTAGTTTTTGTATTATTACTACATAAAAACTTTTCTTTTTCTTTATTCTAAGAAAGACAGGGGAATGTGTTATACTTGTGTTTACTTCTACACTTATGTTTATGTCTTTGTACTTCACAGGTAGCTGGAGTCTTCAATAAATGTATATGTGAAGAATATTGGTGTTGGGTTTTAGCGTTTTAACATTTTTGACTGGATTGTTCAATAACTGTGGTTGTTAGAGCAAGGGTATTTTTATGCCCCGTATCGAGAGAGCGGGGGCATATTGTTTTGCTCATGTCTGTCTGTTTGTCTGTCTGTCTGATGTTATTATGTCTGTCCAAAAACTTAACATTGCCATTTTCTCCAAAAGTATTTAACATACAATGCTCAAATTTGCTATGTAACCTTCTTTCAATGATATCTATCTGTTCCATGCAATATGACCTTCCTCAAGGTCATTCATTAACCCTTATTAACCCTTAGCATGAAAACTTAACATTAACATTTCAGGGGCATTCGTGTTTCACAAACACATCTTGTTTAACCTGTAATGATAGATTTCTAGCTTTACAATGTACAATTTTTAATTTTGATTTCATTTTCAGAAAATGAAGGACCCGGACCAGTCTCTCTCAGCCTATCATGTAAGTTTCACTTAGTTTAATTTATTTTTATATCAATTAGGAAACAATAATATTATAGGTGAATCCCTCTCGATTCTGCTTCCTTGAAACTGCACAGTACTTGGGCTAATGTGTAGGCTGATGAAAAGTCGAAGGGGCATAGACAGGCCTACTTAAGTACTCATTTGAGTACACTTTGATTGCAATAATCTAAGTAGGCAACTATTTCATGTCAATCAAATGTTACATTTTTGGTCTGTCTTGGTAAAAAACATAGTAGAAAATGAAGAAAATGCTTAGATATTTTGATTTCATATAAGTAAATGTTTTCCTAAATTGCAGGCAGAACTAGTGACCAAGAACAGTCCGATTGTGACCCAGATCAGCACTGCTATACAGCTTCAGTACTCGTCATTACAAAAACAGCACCAGGATTTCACAACCCATCTACAATCACAACTACAACAACAACTAAATGATTTCTTAAACTTTATTTCTAGACTGAGTTAGTGACCAAGAACAGTCCAATTGTGACCCAGATCAGTACTGCCATACAGCTACAGTACTCGTCCTTACAAAAACAGCACTAGGATTTCACAACACATCTACAATTACAACTACAACTTCAAATCTTTATTTGTTATTTTGATTTGATATGATGTTTTCTCCAATTTTAGGCTGAGTTAGTAACCAAGAACAGTCCAATTGTGACCCAGATCAGCACAGCTATACAGCTACAGTACTCGTCACTACAAAAACAACACCAAGATTTCACAACCCATCTACAATCACAACTACAACAATTACAACAACAATTATCACAATTACAAACACAACTAGCACAGACTCAAGCTGCAGGTAGGTTTATTGTTTGAATTCATATGATATATCATCATCATCATCATTGCTTTTCAACAAAAACCTTGTAACTGCAGCTTGTTTCACGCTGCAGTTACAAGGTATTTGTTGGAAAGCGGCAATATGATATGATACAACATGTGTCTTATGGCTGAAAAAGAGGTACAAAAACAACACCAGGATTTCACAACCCATCTACAATCATAACTAAAACAACTACAACAACAACAATTACAATCACAAACACAATTGGCTCAGGCTGCAGGTAGGTTTATTAACCCATTAACAAAGGGCATCATTTTTAGCTCCACTGGCCGTCAGGCCAGCGGGCTATTGTCATGGCGATGTGTACATCGTGCGTGCGTCCGTCCGTGCAATCCGTCCATCCGTAAAATTTTTCTTTAAAAATCTTCTCAAAAACTACCAGATGGATTTCAACCAAACTTCACAGAAATGATCCTTGGGTGACCATCTCTTAAGATTCCTTCAAAGAATTCTGATTGAAGTAGAAAGTCTGGAGTTATCTGCCCTTAATTGTCAAAAATGGCCATTTTGACTTTGTTTTCACGCTAGCAACTACAAATATTGACCAATCAAGACAAAACTTTGACAGAATGATGGTGACTATAAGATCTTGCTTGGGTATAATTTTCAGTCTGATCTGAATTTTACATCATGAGTTATGTGCCCTTGAAATTGACAAAATTGCCATTGTCTGCTTTATTTCTACTTTGTTTTCACTCTAGCAACTACAAATATTGGCCAATCAAGACAAAACTGTAACAGCATGTTGGTGACCATAAGATCTTGCTTGGGTCTAATTTTCAGATTGAACTGACTTTTACATCATGAGTTATGTGCCCTTGAAATTGACAAAATTGCTATTTTTGGCTTGATTTTGAATTTGTTTTCACTCTTGCAACTACAAATATTAACTAATCAAGACAAAACTTGTACAGAAAGATGGTGACTATAAGATCTTACCTAGCTATAATTTTCAGCTTGATATGAATTTTACATCATGAGTTATGTGCTCTTGAAATTGACAAAATTACCATTTTCGGCTTTATTTTGACTTTGTGTTAACTCTAGCAGTTACAAATATTAACCAATCAAGACCAAACGTAGACAGAATGATGATGACTATAAGATCTTGCCTGGGTCTAATTTTCAGCTTGATCTGACTTTTACATCATGAGAATGTGCCCTTGAAATTGACAAAAATTGCCATTTTCGGCTTTATTTTGACTTTGTTTTCACTCTAGCAACTACAAATATTGGCCAATCAAGACAAAACTAGAACAGAATGTTGGTGACCATAAGATCTTGCCTTGGTATAATTTTCAGCTTGATCTGATTTTACATCATTAGTAATGTGCCCTTGAAATTGACAAAATTGCCATTTTCGGCTTTATTTTCACTCTAACAAGCACAAGTATGAACCAATCAATACAGAACTTTAACAGAATCTTACTGACATCAAGATCTTACATGCTTGTAAATTTCAGGTTGATCTGAATGTCAAATCCAGAGTTATTTGCCCTAGAGTTTTACAGAATAGCTGTTTTTAGGTCGGGAAATCTCTTCGAGATTTTCCTAACTATAGCTACGCAACGCTTGTAACTTTTTTCTATCTTTTTCTATCTTTACCTCGTATCTGCGGCTTTGTTTTATCTGCAGATACGAGGTTTTCGATATCATCTGGCCGCCGCATAGTCGTTTGTCTGAGTCCGCCGCGAAAAAGTAGACCTACCCTTGAACAATTCAAAATTGCTCAAATAACAAAATCATCGTTAATAGACTTTCATTTCATAATTGTTTTATCAAAACAATGCAGCAGTTTGCTCATAAGTGCGAAAACTATCAACCTCTCTTTTTTTGGCGAAAAGGTTGATAATTGGTGTGGCAGACTAGAGCAGACGAGAATTCCATCACCAAAACAAATAACTGCGACACAGTTCGTTTAATCGGACATTTCCGTAAAGCACTCGTAGAGACACGGAAAATCTATTTATATCCTGAGTCTAGTCAAGTCCTCCTCCTTGTTCAATCGCTATGCGCATAATTTACAACACATGCATTGTATCGGGTTATAATAACGTGTTAACACTTCGCGGTGTAAAGCTAGTATATTAGGCCAATGCTTTGACCAACCAAAGTGTTACCGTAACGGCGTTGTACGAACTTTGGGCCGTCCTGAGTACCTTCAACGTAATTTTCGTGATATATTCATCCTTATTTATCCAGGCTTGGGTTTAACGGGTATTTAGTAATCTTTCTTCGACCTGGGTTTGAGATATAGGCTATTTATGAGTTAATTGTAGGGTTCTGTCTCTACAGAAAAAAGGGGTGATAGAGTTGGCTCTTTCACAAACGACAGAAAGAACAATTCCCAAGTAAAAGCTAATGCGAAAAGCAAAAAGGACATCAAAAATAAAAAGAAAACAAGATCTAGATTTGTGTGCAGAAAATACGAGCTTACTTTTTCAAATTCTGAGTTTAACACACATGTTATTAGAATTGTTGATCAATGTTTATGGTTTAACCTTTACCGTTATTTACAATGTACTATATTTTAAATTCAATGATCTAGATCTAGTCATTTTCATGTCACTTTTGTGAACCATGTTAAAGTGACAATTCACAATTATTTGTACATAAATTTTACATTTATTCTATCTGAAAGAGCATGTTTTCTTATGAAAATTCTGAAAATTTCAAGCCAAAATATTGAATCGTTTACGAGAAATATATATTTTTGTGCTTAAATTAAACAAATTGTTGTGGACAACAGTTAAGATTTATATAGAATTTGTCATTTTGTCTCAACTATAAAGGCATATTTTCGCTTATAAATAACAACTTCAAAAACTGATAGCATTTCTATGCATCAGAATAAACAATCTTTGCATAAGACATACTTTCAAAAAATGAAATAAATGTGAAATGTCACTTTAATTTTAACTTCATTTCTCATTCTGAATTTTGCTCAGAAATTTTCCCGTCATAATATTAATATTTTTCATCGTGCAAAGTTTAACCTTTCCTAAACAGTGATATGTAAAAATGCTCTCATGCCCGTAGGAAGCAATTTGATAAAGGGGGAGGGGGCTCAAAACTCTGTCCGGGTTTGTGTCTGAACATTTAGGGACTAAATTGGCTTTTTCTTCAATTTTCTATGTAAAATGAGGAAAATTCGGTATTTTTGACCAACATTTGGGGCTTATCCCTCCCGTGGCTCCAACCTGTGCCTACGGGAGTGCATCAAAATCGGAATACTGTTGCTAATGTCAAGTTTGTGTTGATAATTTAGATAAATATTCATGTAAAGTTTAGCCGAAGAGTTGTTGAAAGATAGATTGAGACTAAGAAAACATGTTGGATATCAAAATGTATTCGTTTTGCCACCATGTTTCCTGAAATCTTTTTTATAATGGATATCAAAATGATATAATGTTTTACAAACTGTTAACCCAGACAATTCATTAAAACAGTCCATCCGTAATGAGATTCATGTGACGTCGGATCTTTTCTGACAACGCCGTAAACATTTTTAACATACGGTTACCCGTTCAACACGGACACGTTACGACTTAAAAAATTGACACTTTCCATCACCGAATGTTTACGACATCACCCGAAAAAAATACGACATCGTGTAATGGATTTGGTTTATTTGGGTTTTATGAAGTTTTCAACTAATAGGGTCATATCGCGGCGGGACGTGTAATGGAGTAGATCTATATTGTTGACAATTACCCTTTCGTCTACTATGATTTCTTCTCTAGAAATTATATCAAATTTTTGCTTATGTAAACTCGGGAATTAGAGTATAAGGGTTAATTTTAATGATAACATCAGATAACAACATTGAGAATATTTTAAGAATTCAATGTAAATTTAAGAAAATTGACCATTTACTGTATTTCGAATCCTCTGTTTCCCGACCTTCAGTACTATCAGTACTTTGATTTCACTTTGTTTTCACACTCTTTACATCCACATATAGTGATCAATCAGGTCAAATTAATAAAATATTGGTGAAGTTAAGATCTTGCTTGAGTGTGATCCTAAGCTTGATAGAAATATAATATTATTTGCACTTGAATTTGACAAAATTGAGTACGAAAAAAAGACCCTGTGAAATCATTGATGTAAAAGGAGTCATGAATTTGCTTGTTTGCACAGCCTGAACTTTTGAAATTGCTTTCAAGAAAACAAACAATTCAGGCCTGTGGAGTGCGTCCAGACCGCCAGGGCTGTCTAGTTATACTAGTCCTAATTCAAAGATGTTGGAAACAACAATTTCCAACGAATGAAATTTGAAAGTTTCTGGTCTTTCATTGTAGAAAATAACTTTTGGAAATGAAGAAATTGCTTGTCATAAGCAATTTCTTAGTTTTCCTCGATGTTTTCCAAAGCCCTTATCTTGTAGGCCGTCAAAAAGATATCACTGTAAGGTAAAGGTTTAACTCATTAGTATTTCACTAGTTTAGTACATTAGTACTTAAAAAGAAGTACTATTTCACCAGAGCTTCATAAATTCCTGTGGTCTCAAAGGTTCTAACTATTTGGAGGCATTAGAATAAGGGATGGTTTAGACCCTGCCATATAAAGACCTAATGTGATAATTATTTCTTGTTTCAAGAATTGAATAAATGTCTCTCTTATTAGCACTTATTGCCCCCATGGATGGGCCTAAATGTGATTGGCTAGAACTTTGATGGTAGGCTTGATCACTTCCTTAATTACCCCTTTCTCAAACGACAAAATTTAATGGTGGTCCAATTCAAAAGCAGTTGCAGACGACAAAAGGACTTTGATATAGATTAGAATTGTGTGTGATATAGTCGAAAAAATATTGAGGCAAAAGGAGAAACTGCTGGTTATCAGCAGTTTCTTCTTTTGTCTCAATGTTTTCACAAGCCTATTCTATAAGGGACGTCAAAACCAGGTCTTGTTTGGGAGAGGGTTACAGATACAAACTGCAGCAGCCATGAAACATTTGGAAGGGCATCAGATTCTTGCTCAGGAGGTTCCATGTTCGATCCCCGGTCACGGCAAACATCCTCTCTGACAAAACCTTCTCAGACCATTTGTTTGATAATTGTTAACCTATGTTAACCTAGGGGGAGCACCTTGAGGCTCTGTAAGGATGATGTGGTAGTACTGGTGTGAGAAACAACAGGAATCCATGGTTAGTCACTCCCATTGCCGCGATATGACTATAGTAGTTGAAAGAGGCATAAATCACGAATCATAAAGGAAGTTGAAGTTTTAGTGTGTTCGAATTTAAAAGCTGCTATACTCCGTAAACATTGACCTGGACCTGTTGAATATGAAATGAGTAACTGTGATGCGAAATAATCACTCTCAAACATATGTTGACACGAGAAGCATTTGCAGAATACAAAGTCATAATGCTCATGGAAACTATCGACTCTGCTCGACAGTTAGGATTGCTGGCGAGTATTGATTATTCCATGTCACAATTACTTATTGCATATTCATCGGGTTCAGGTCAATATTTACCGACTATACAGACAACAAAATTAATGCTACTAATGTTACTTAAGGTAAAATTTGTGAACAATATAGCACAGAAAATATTGAGACAAAAGGAGAAACTGCTGGTCATCAGCAGTTTCTTCTTTTGTCTATATGTTTTCCCAAGCCATTTGTAATAGAGACATGATAACCCAGTCCGTTTCGGAAAGGGTTAACACATCCAAGTCTAATTCAGCAAGAAAACTTTGGGAAGGGAGAAAATGCTGGTTATAAACGTTTTCATTTTCTCCCACAATGTTTTTCAAAGCTTCATTTACCTAGTTTAAGACTGAGTTACTGATGATAAAATGAAAGATACCATGTATGAAAATTCTGTCTCAAAGCGGATTGGAAATTATAAAGGGAAATGGAAAATTTCTGGTATTCTTTGCAACCTCCTCCCCCCCCCCCCCCCCCCATTGTTTTGCAATGTGTTCTTCTGTTGAAATGAAGTTAAAATCAGGGCTTGCCTATTTGGTTATATCAATTACAAGATCATGAAGTTCATGCCATTTCCTGGTTCCTGCATATAATGGATCAAAATTTCATCAATATGGGGATCTACCCTTTCCTAAAAGGCACAAGAGTGGACTATTCCAATTTGAAATTTACGAAATCCATTTTATAAAAGAAAGGAATTGTGCACAATGTAACACAGAAAATATTGCGACAAAAGGAGATAATGCTGATTATCAGCATTTACTTCTTTTGTCACAATGTTTTCCAAAGGCTATTCTAATTAGGGACATTAAAACCAGGTCTTGTTTTGGAAAGGGTTAATGTGATAAATTGCTTAATATTGTAAACATGTACTCAGTCTAAACCCAGGTAGAATCTAAAGAAAGAAAAGGAAAATCTCTCCTCAAGAACAGACCCCAGAATGTTTTCAATCTTTTCTCTGAAAATAAAGTTAAAATTGGGGATTGTTTATTTGGTAATATTAATTTCAAGATCACGAAGTACATGCCATTTTCTGGTGTAATTGCGATTTTGGGAATCATACTTTCATCACGTTGTAGTGTTTCAGTGATCGTATTTGGTAATATTAATTACAAGTTCACTAAGTTCATGACATTTCCTGGTATAATTGCGATTTTAGGGATTATAATTTCATTGCGTTGTTGTGTTTCAGTTATCTTACTTGGTAATATTAATTTCAAGATCACGAAGTTCATGACATTTCCTCATATAACTGTAATTTTGGGGATCACAATTTCAGTTTCAGTTATCTTATTTGGTAATATTAACTATAAAATCACAAAGTTCATAACATTTCCTTGTATAATCTCAATGCTGGCGATCATAATTTCATCACATTGTTGTATTTCAGTTATCACCCAGTCCATCGCGGGTCCTCAAGTTTCCGTGTCCGCGCCTCTTGTTACCCAGAGTGCCATTGTCACATCTGAACCTGATCCAACTAACGCTTTTCAACAGGTAATGTATTAACCCTTTCCAAAATAACAAAAGTTTAGCCTAGTCCAAACTCAAAGATGTTGCAGACGACAATTTCCATTGAACAAAATTTAACATTTTTTGGTCTTTCTTGGTAGAAAACATTGTGGGAAATGAAGAAATTGCTTGTCACAAGCAATTTCTTCATTTTCCACAATGTTTTTTAAAGCCTTTATTTTGTGGGATGTCCAAAATCGTCAATGTGTGGGAAAGGGTTAAACCCTTTTTTCTGGCTTTTCATGAAGACCGTTTTGATGTAGAAGCTGCTTCTGACAAAAAAAATGATGATAGTAAAAAAGTAGAAAAACTGCAAAATGACTGGATGGGAAACATAGACACATTTTCCATGGATAATGAAAATGGAAGTTGTGTACTCGCATAATTGCTTAGAAAATGATTAGGGGAAAAGAGAAAAGTCTGAAAAGTTTTTCTTTTCCTTCATTGTTTTCTCAAGCCTCTTCTGTCTGAACCATTAAAATGTTTTGAGAAAGGGGAGTTGATCGTGAATTTTGATAACTTCAAGAGGGAATAAAATGTAAACAATGAAAGGAAAAGAGATTATGTTAGTATATACTCCATATAGCTTTTAGCTTTTCCAAAAATTATTTCTAAGCTTCTACTTTTATCCCCTATTTCAGGCCTCCCAGTTTGGAACAGCTCCCCCGTTTCCTCCACCATTTAGCCAGCCCCCTCCAGGGTCCACAACTAGTACGGGGAACCAGGTGCCCTCAGTGGGCACCAGCCAAGCTACGGGGACATTAGGGGCACCAGGGCCAGCACCAGGCATGGGACCAATGGCTAGACCTCCATTTGATTATGGTAAGTATGCAAAGGTAAATAAAAAAATGCAATAATTGTAAAACCTTTTGCAATTTATAAAATTTAAAGCCGGTCAAAATTGAATAGATCCAGTTTTTCAGATAATGAAAGTGATCTTTGAAGAGAAAATTTAAGTAATTTATCACATTAATCATTATGGTTATCATGTTTTAAAATGGTTACCAATAATTCACAATTTGCGGGATGTTCTTCAATTGTAATTTGCTGAAACTGAATTGATGTAAAATGAAACAAAATACAAAATTATTCATGTTATATTTTCAGGTCCGTGGGGACCGCCTCCTGGTTCAGGTCCTGGACCGTTCCCCCTGCCAGACTTCAGCAGACCCCCGCCAGGTTTTCCTCCACCTGGAATGCCCCATATACCCCCTCCAGATATAGATTTAACCCCATCTGTACCCTACTATGAACTACCAGCGGGGTTAATGGCTCCACTAGTCAAGGTAAGTCTATTTATCTCCAGGAATGCCCCATATACCCCCTCCAGATATAGATTTAACCCCATCAGTACCCTACTATTTACTAGTCAAGGTAAGTCTATTTATCTCCAGGAATGCCCCATATACCCCCTCCAGATATAGATTTAACCCCATCAGTACCCTACTATTTACTAGTCAAGGTTAGTCTATTTATCTCCCAGGAATGCCCCATCTACCCCCTCCAGATATAGATTTATCCCCATCTATACCCTACTATTAACTACCAGCGGGGTTAATGGCCAAACTAATCAAGGTAGGTTTTATCATTCTTTTGAAGATATATCGTCGACTTACCATGGTCCGTCACCCGCCATGTATCGTCACCTTTTTAGCTCACCTGAGCACGAATGTGCTCATGGTGAGCTATTGTGATACCGATGTGTCCGGCGTCCGTCGTCCGGTGTCCGTCGTCCGTCGTCCGTCGTCCGTCAAACTTTGCCTTGTGTGCACTCTACAGGCCACAATTTTTGCCCAATCAACCTGAAATTTGCTCAGAATGATTGTCTTGATAAAATCTCGGACAAGTTCGAAATTGGGTCATCTGGGGTCAAAAACTAGGTCACGGGGTCAAATCTTAGAAAAACCTTGTGTGCACTCTAGAGGCCACAATTTTTGCCCAATCAACCTTGAATTTGCTCAGAATGATTGTCTTGATAAAATCTCGGACAAGTTCGAAATTGGGTCATCTGGGGTCAAAAACTAGGTCACGAGGTCAAATCTTAGTAAAACCTTGTGTGCACTCTAGAGGCCACATTTTTTGCCCAATCAACCTGAAAATTGATCAGAATGATTGTCTTGGTGAAATCTCGGACAAGTTAGAAATTGGGTCATCTGGGGTCAAAAACTAGATCACAGGGTCAAATCTTAGAAAAACCCTGTGTGCACTCTAGAGGTCACATTTTTTGCCCAATCAACCTGAAATTTGATCAGAATGGTTGTCTTGATGAAATCTTGGACAAGTTTGAAATTGGGTCATCTGGGGTCAAAAACTAGGTCACAAGGTCAAATCTTAGTAAAACCTTGTGTGCACTCTAGAGGCCACATTTTTTGCCCAATCAACCTGAAAATTGATCAGAATGATAATCTTGATTAAATCTCAGACATGTTTGAAATTGGGTCATCTGGGGTCAAAAACTAGGTCACGGGGTCAAATCTTAGAAAAACCTTGTGTGCACTCTAGAGGCCACATTTTTTGCCCAATCAACCTGAAATTTGATCAGAATGATTGTCTTGATGAAATCTTGGACAAGTTTGAAATTGGGTCATCTGGGGTCAAAAACTAGGTCACGGGGTCAAATCTAAGAAAAACCTTGTGTGCACTCTAGAGGCCACATTTTTTGCCCGATCAACCTGAAAATTTATCAGAATGATTGTCTTGATCAATTCTTGAACAAGTTTGAAACTGGATCATCTGGGGTCAAAAACTAGGTCACGGGGTCAAATCTTAGAAAAACCTTGTGTGCACTCTAGAGGCCACATGTTTTGCCCAAACAACCTGAAATTTGCTCGGAATGATTGTCTTGATGAAAACTTGAACAAGCTCAAAATTGGGTCATCTGGGGTCAAAAACTAGGTCACGAGGTCAAATGTTAGAAAAACCTTGTGTGCACTCTAGAGGCCACACTTTTTGCCCAATCAACCCAGTGATTTTTTTACCTGCGCATCCTGCTACTTTTACTCACAATTTGGTCTCTGGGATGCAAAGTTTTAATTCAAGCGAGTCCCAGGATGCAACATTTTTTACAGATTTCCTATTAAAAATAGTGTATTGGACTCACTGAACTAGTAGCTGGACTCATTGATATGGAATCCAGCGAGTCCCCAGGACTCACAGTCTGGAAATTGTAGAAATATCTCTGCAACCTGAAAATTAATCAGAATGATTGTCTTGGTGAAATGTCCGACAAGTTCGAAATTGGATCATCTGGGGTAAAAAATTAGGTCACAGGGTCAAATCTTAGAAAAACCTTGTGTGCACTCTAGAGGCAACATTTTTTGCCCAATCAACCTGAAAATTGATCAGAATGATTGTCTTGATGAAATCTTGGACAAGTTTATAATTGGGTCACCTGGGGTCAAAAACTAGGTCACAGGGTTAAATTTTAGAAAAACCTTGTGTGCACTCTAGAGGCCACACTTTTTGCCCAATTAACCTGAAAATTGATCAGAATGATTGTCTTGATCAATTCTTTGACAAGATTGAAATTGGGTCATCTGGGGTCATAAACTAGGTCATGAGGTCAAATCTTTGTAAAACCTTGTGTGCACTCTAGAGGCCAGATTTTGCCCAATCAACCTGAAAATTGATCAGAATGATTGTCTTGATCAATTTTAGTTCACGAGGTCAAATCTTAGTTAAACCTTGTGTGCACCCTAGAGGTCACATTTTTGCCCAATCAACCTGAAAATTGGTGTACAAAAAGTTATTATATCAGGTGAGCGCTTCAGGGCCAATGGCCCTCTTGTTTATTTTGCTACGGCTTACAGTGTGTTTACATTCACAGAGTTGTTTTTCAAGGAAAATTTTATTAAAACAAATATTTAAAGGAAGGAAACTCGTTAAATCTAGAGGGGAGATGAGTGTTTCAGGATGATTTACTCGATTATGTAATGCATATGCATTTTAGAGGCGCCGGCTTAGGGTGACGGACCATGGGGAGGCGAGGATAATGTCAAACAGCACTATAAGTTTTGTAATTTGTGTCCATCCATTAGTTATTTTATGTCTAACTTTTCCATTATTTTGTAACTGGCAGTCTTTGGGTCGCAGGTTCTAACTCTGGCTAAGCCTATATCCTTTCTGACAAAAGTCATTTATCTCTTACCAATGGGTGTGAATCATCTAAGTGAGGGATCAATTAGAGGCTCAAATTATATATTGTGGTAGTACTGGTGAGATAAATTACAGGAATCTATGGTAAGGTGCTCCAGCTGGCACAATTTGATAGCGGTTGAAAAACATGTTCAACCCCAAATAATTATCAGTTCAAATGAATTACATTGTGACTATTTTGGACTATTTTCAGTTAGAGGACCATGACTACAAACCGCTAGACCCACGAGATATACGACTTCCCCCACCCATGCCCCCCAGCGAAAGACTTTTAGCTGCTGTAGAAGCATTCTATAGTCCACCATTCCATGATAGACCCAGAGATAGGTACTGTCAATTCTCATTATTATGATGTCAAATATTGTGTACGCTTGAAATTTTGCTGCCTTTTAAAATTTACCCATGTGATATGATTTGGATTAGACTTCTAAAAGAATTGAAAATTAAAATAAACAATAGTTCTTTCAGAGGAATTTATCGTAATCTTATTCATATTTAAAAAGAAATTGAGGAGTATGTAATAGATTATTTCTTGGCCTTTGTTTTATATCAATTGACCTATCTCCTTTGTTAGCTCACGCTGAGGTGGTCACTCACTGTTCGCTTGTCCATCCTTTAGTCTGTACGTGTACTGACAATTTCGTGTTTACACTTTAGCATCCACAAGAATTACCCAATCTTGATCAAACTTGGTCAAAACTATTATGCTCTTCTAGGATGATGTTGAATTTGGACCTGATCGGACCACAATGTCTTGAGTGGCACTTGAATGTCAAAAAAAGCTAGTTTTGACATTGTTTATAGCCTAGTAACTATAATTATAGAAGAATCAAGACCAAGCTTGTTTTATATTGCAGTGAAGGCTGGGAGAAATTAGGTTTATACGAATTCTTCAAAGCTAAACAGAAGGCAAAGAAGATAAAAGATCAAAGAAAGAGATCGCGCTCAAGATCCAGATCCAGGTCTCGTTCAAGGTCACGATCTAGGTCAAGGTCAAGAGGTCAAAGGTCAAGAACGAGGTCAAGGTCACCCTCCCCCAAAAGGTCACCTCCGAGAAGACGGAGATATCACAGTAGAAGTAGATCTAGGTGAGAGGTTTACTTAACCATTTCCAAGCAAGTTCAGAGGGGCTTTCTTTAGAGCAAGATTTTCTAAGATTTCTTAGGATGTTTAGATAAAGCGTCTTTGAGACAGAGATCCTAATCAAGGTTTTCAAAATGTTTCACACTTTGTACAAATGATTTCATCATGACATCATTTGTATAAAGTAAGGAGCATTCAGAAGGCCACAGTCTATGAATTATGGAGCATTGGGAACAACTCGGTCAATTTTCTCTACACTGTCTCTACAGAATTTGCCAATGTTTTCAGAAAGAAGTATAGGGTAATGGTGCTTCCCATTTAGTGACTTAAAGATCTTGTTCTAAATAACACCTAATCGTAAAACACCTTAAGAAATCTTAAGATACCTTAAAGTGACATTTCACGATTATTTTTACATAAATTTTACTTTTATTCTATCTGAAAGAGCATCTTATATTATGGAAATTCTGAAAATTTCCAGTCAAAATATTGAGCAGTTTACGAGAAATATATATTTTTGTGCTAAAATTAGACAAATTGTTGTGGACAACAGTTCAGATTTATATAGAATTTGTCATTTCTGTCTCAACTTTAAAGGCGCATTTTTCGCTTGTAAATAACAACTTCAAAAAACTGATAGCATTTCTACGCATTAGAATAAACAATCTTTGCTTCAAGACATACTTTAAAAAAAAATGAAATAAATGTGAAATGTCACTTTAAAAATCTTGCTCTTAAGAATGCACCTCAGGTTTTGATGTACTGTAAGGAACACTTTGAAAAACTTCAGGCTGTAAATTTTTAAACCTTTCCCAAACAGCCATAATTTAGCCAAGTTCAGTATGAAAGCTGCTATAGACAGCAAAATGGATTGGATGTGGTTAAAAATAGCATTTATGTATGCTGTAGGGCAAAGAAAATATTGAGGCAAAAGAAGAAAATGCTGCTTATCTGCATTTTCTTCTTCTGCCTCAATATTTTGATAAACTATTTGTCCTTAGTATTTGTCCTAGGGACATCAAAAGCTTGCGTTTTCCGGGAAGGGTTAAATGATGTTTTTCTATTTAAAATTAGCAATTTTTGGAGAAAAATATAACCTTTTTAGTCCCATTTACTAATTCCATTTCTTGTATTTGTGACCCGTCACGCTAAAAGGACCTTATGGGAAGTGTGAAACATATCGACCCTATTCAGTCTGCACAGTCCGGCAGCCTGACTAGGATGGAAACTTTTCACTCTTATATAACATTTTGAATGTTTCTCATATCTTGCTATATGTTCATTTTCTAAATACAACATCAGGTTGACCGCTATTGAGGCTGATCATTTTCTCGCAATTTTGTTTTATGAACTTTCCATAAGGTCCTTTTTAGCTTGATGGGTCACATTTTATTAATGAAATCTGAAACCAAATTGTCACATTCTGTTGGGAAACTTGTATAGATTAGCAAATTCAAAGTAGCTGTCAACAAATACTTGTATTTCATAGCTCAGAAAATGTTGAGAGAAAAGGATTTTGTTCTATTTTACATCATATTCAGGTCAAGATCCAAATCAAGATCTCCATTACCGTACAAACGACAGAGTAGATCCCCGTCTCCTCCCAGAAGACGTCCAGCCAGATCTAGATCTAGGTCAAGGTCAAAATCGAGGTCAAGGTCACCATCCAAGGGAAGGTCACCAACACCACCATCTTTGTAAGTTCTGTGTTTTAACCCATGCCTGCTTATTGACACCTTTTCATGCCCCACAAGAAAATGGCTATGGAAAACACTGGAAAATGAAGAAATTACTTGGGAAAAGGAATTTCGTCATTTCCCACCATGTTTTCTACCCAAGAAGACCAAGAGTAATGAAATTTCATTCACATGAAATTATCTCCATTACCATACAAATGACAGAGTAAAAATCAAGGACACCATGCAAAGGAAGGTCACCACACCAACTCCTCTGTCTTTGTAAGTTCTGTGTTTTTGCATGCACAGGGCACCTGTCTTTCACTATTCCTTAACCCTTTCCCAAATGATTAAATTTTACGGTGGTTCAATTCCAAAGCTGCTGTAGACGACAAATTAGTATAAATTAAAATCGGAATTGTGTATAACATAGTCAAGAAAACATTTAGGCAAAAGAAGAAAATGCTGATTATCAGCATTTTCTTCTTTAGCCTCAATGTTTTATCAATCCTTTTTTAGCTCACCTGAGCACAAAGTGCTCGAGGTGAGCTATTGTGGTCACTCACCGTCCGTCATTCGTCTGTCTGTCCGTCCATCAACAATTTCTTCAAACATCTTCTTCTCCAAAACCAACAGGCCAATTTTGACCAAACTTGGCAGGAATGTTCCTTAAGTGACCCTTTTCAAAACTTGTTCGCGGATTTTTGATTCGTCAAAAAATGTGGGCGTGGCAGGGCGGGGATTATTGGACTTAGAGAAATCCTAAGAAAATTCTTTAAAAATCAACTATGGGGCCACTTTGAACCAAACTTGGCAGAGTTGTTCCTTGAGTGACCCTTCTCAAAACTTGTTCGCAGATTTTTGATTCGTCAAAAAACGTGGTCGTGGCAGGGAGAAAGGGGCTTATCAGACTTAGAGAAATCATAAGAAAATTCTTTAAAAATCAACCATCGGGCCAATTTGAACCAAACTTGGCAGAATTGTTCCTTGAGTGACCCTTCTCAAAACTTGTTCGCAGATTTTTGATTTATCAAAAAACGTGGCCGTGGCAGGGAGAATGGGGCTTATCAGACTTAGAGAAATCCTAAGAAAATTCTTTAAAAATCAACCATTGGGCCAATTTTAACCAGACTTTGTAGGGATGTGCCTTAAGCCATTCTTTTTAAAATTTGTTCACAAATATTTTCATTTGTAAAAAATTGTGGCCGTGGCAGGGAGAAAGGGGCTTATCAGACTTAGAGAAATCATAAGAAAATTCTTTAAAAATTAGAAGGGGGCTTAACATTTGCTAGCTTTATGTTAGCTCTGCATGGCATACATTTATTGTGACAATGCCTTATTCGGGGAGCATTGTCCGTCTCTGACGGCTCTTGTTTATTCGTCTAAAATTGTGGGCGTGGCAGGTCAGCACTTATCGGACTTGGAGAAATCATAAGAAAATTCTTTAAAAATCAATCATTGGCCCAATTTGAACCAAACTTGGCAGAAATGTTCCTTTGGTGACTCTTTAAAAAAGAAATGTGAATTTTTGTTTCGTCTGAAAAAGTGGGCGTGGCAGGGCGTGACTTATCAGACTTAGAAAAATTCTAAGAAATTCTTTAAAAATCAACCATTTGCCCAATTTGAACCACACTTGGCAGAAATGTTCCTTTTGTAACTCTTTTCAAAATTTGTTCTCAAATTTTTTATTCGTCAGAAAAAGTTGGTGTAGCTTATCAGACTTACAGTGTTGGCAAATTTTGTATTGGACAAAAAAAGTGGCCGTAGCAGGGCGTGGCTTATCAGACTTAGAGAAATCATAAGAAAATTCTTTAAAAATCAATTGGGTCAATTTGAAACAGATTTGGCAACAATGTTCCTTGAGTGACCCTTTTCAAAATTTGTTTGCAAATTTTTGATTTGTCAAAAAAGTGGGCGTGTCTTTAAACTTCTTTCAGGTGAGCGATATAGGGCCATTCTGGCCCTCTTGTATATGGATGTCAGTACCAGGTCTTGTTTTTGGGAAGGGTTAAATGGATAGAAAAGTAAACTTCAGAATGTTTTCTCAATAGAGATTTTTGTACTTGAAATATATTCTTCTCAATTACTAAGAACCTGACTCCAGAATTCAACATCGGTAATATAGACTTAGAAAAATAGGGAAAAAACAAAGAGTGTATTACTAGCCTAGGCGTTGCAACCTGTATGCATAAATGCTATTGCATACACATCGCTAAACATAAAAAACCATGTGGATTTTCCATTTTGTTTCCCTTGAAATAAACACCTGAATTGCCATTAAAATAATACCAAATACCCAAATGACCATTGTCATTCATGGCTCCAGGTTGGCATAAATTTTGGTTTGTATTTCATAAGCATCTACATTAAATTTTCAAAAAAGTTTCTGGGAGATGCCTGCAAGACTCACCCCAGTAGTATGGAGCCCACCATCAAACCTCCCCTGATACATTAGGCATGTGTTTTGCGTACACTTTATTTTCGGCTAGCTACGCCAGTGACTAGTATTTACTCTTATCCTATTTTGTGACTTGTTGGTATCAGAAGCCAAGGCCATAGCACTGGTAAGTTCCTGGATTTGATTGACAGACGAGGCAATTATCCTTTCTTACAAAATTGTCACCAACGATTGGTTTGATAATCGTTAACATGTGGGCAAACATCTGTAGGCTCGGTAAGGATGTTTATGGTAGTACTGGTATGAGAAACAACAGGAATTCATGGTTAGGTGCTCCATCTGCCGTGATATGACCATAGTTGTTGAAAGAGTTCTTAAACCCCAATCAATCAACTTGTTGGTATCATTGATACTCAGTTTTGCAACCATTCTTTGATTAACCCTTTGAAGGAGCAGCTGAAGGCTCGGTTAGAATGTTGTGGGAGCACTGGTATGAGAAACAACAGGAATCCATGGTTAGGTGCTCCATCTGCCGTGATATGACCATTGTTGTTGAAAGAGTTGTTAAACCCCCAATCAATCAATCAACTTGTTGGTATCAGTGATACTCAGTTTTACAACCATTCTTTGATTAACCCTTTCCCAAACATTAAAATTCTACTCTGCAGTAATTTGAAAGGCTGAAAGCTGTTGTAGACGACAAAATGGATGTTGATGACGATAATATTTGTGTGAAAAAAAATAGCAAAGAAAATATTTAGGCAAAAGGAGAAAATGCTGATTATCAGTATTTTCTTCTTTTACCTCAATGCTTTTCCGAGCCTTTTCTAATCAGGGCATGAAAACCAAGTCTTGTTGGAGAAAGGGTTCACCTATCTTCCTTTGTGTTTTCAGCTCAACTGCAGACTTTCTGGCTAAAGCAGCTGCAGCCAGCACATCAGATAAGATTGGAGAAGAAAACAAAGGTCATATGCTGCTCAAGAAAATGGGTAAGGACAATATGCCCCACCAGTGTTTTTGAGGAGACGTTAAACTGACTGATCTCTCCTTGTACTTGACAAATTTCATCTATATACCCATATACATGTGTACTGATAATTTTGTGTTACAAAACTGCTCATTCTGTTTACATTCTAAGTACTCTAAAAGCCTTTGGATGGGTATGAACCCTTTCATAAAAGCGACAAATTTTAGACTAGTCTAAATTCAAAGATGTTGCAGATGACAGTGTCAAATTGATGACATTTTAAAAATCTTTCCATTTTAGGTTAGAAAACATTGTGAAAAGTGAAGAAATTGCTTGTCACAAGCAATTTCTTCATTTTCCACAATGTATTCCCAAGCCTTTTCTTATAAGGGAGTCCAAATGTGTCACTGTGCAGTAACCGGTTAAGTCACATTCAGTGAAAGCTCTAGTTTCATTGGCCAAACATGTCACTGTATTGTTTATCTTTATAGGAAGGGGTGGTAAGGGATTGGGGGCCAAAGAACAGGGTCGTGTAGACCCAGTAGAAGCTGGCAATGTCCGAGATAAGCAAGACAAGTTTAAAGGTGTCGGTGTTGATATGCATGATCCATTCAAACTGTTCATGAAAAATATTATTTTTTTGATCGGCATCCTGTAGTGTAGCACTTTTCTTCAAAAACCTCATAACTGCAGCTTGTTTGAAGCTGCAGTTATGAGGTTTTTGAAGAAAAGTGATGACAAAATTATGTCTTGAAGAGACAAAATACAGATTGCTGTTATAGTGATTGTCACAGATATTACATGGCTAGTTCAAATTGAAAAATTCAGAAATGATAAAAAATAATTCTAATAAACTGTTCTTCATTTTAGGTTGGGGTGGTAAAGGATTGGGGGCCAAGGAGCAAGGGCGTGTAGATCCAGTTGAGGCGGGCGATGTCCGAGATAAGCAAGACAAGTTTAAAGGTGTTGGTGTTGATATGCATGATCCATTTGAACAGTTCAGGAAAAACAAAAGTCAGGGTTTTATAAGTAGAATGCAGGCCAGGGATGAAACAAGGAAAGATGGTAAGGAATCAGAGTTATGTAAATCAATTTTAGTTCAAAGAAATATTTTGAAGAAAATTGGTTCTATGAACTTTCATCTCTATGAAGGGATTATGTTTAAGTCAGGAATATTTATATTCTGCCAGAAAGGATTGAACTTTTAAACCTTCCCCAAACAAGGCCTGATCTGACATTTTCAATAAAATGTGCTTGAGAAAACTTTGAGTCAAGCATTTTCTCCTCTTGCCTCAATATTTTTAGCTACATCGTATGCAAATCATATCTTTATTAACATGTAATGCTACATGAAAAAAGAGTGCACTTGTTTCAGCAAAATAATGTAATATTTGGTATCAAAATTTACAAAAATATATCAACTGAAGTATATCGTCGGTGTAAATGAAAAACCTCGTATGTCGATTCTTGCGATTTTCAAAGTACCAGCTTGTGTGCCCATTTACAGACAACTTTTGCGAGTTTTGAGATATTTTACTTATCAGTATTGATGACCAATCATTTGTGAACAATATGCCCTAATTTCAAGTAAAACATTTCAGTTTGGTAAAAGTTATTACAAATTTTCCCCTCCCCCTTGAAATTTTCCAAAAACGAGATACGAGGTTTTGCATTTACAACGACGATATATGATTTACATTTGACTGAAATGACTACACATGTAAATAACAGAGGGTTAAAACTAAAAGTTGCAGACTCCCGTCATTTTGTTATATGTACATTTGATTTTAGTGTTTGTCTGGTGATTTGATATGAATTAAATATCTGTCGTTCCCTCCATGTCTATGGATCAATGTTAACCCATTACCAAACAGCAAAATTTTTTACCTGTCCAAATTGAAAGAAGTTACAGACGACAATTTCAATGAGATCAAATTTCAAAATTATATGACTTATGGGGTAGAAAACATTGTAGGAAATGAAGAAATTGCTTGTCACAAGCAATTTCTTCATTTTCCATGATGTTTTACAAAGCCTTTATCTTGTTGGGTGTCAAAAGTCGTCACTATGTGGTAATGGGTTAACGGGAACTTCTCTAGACCATAAGGAACTGTCAAAACATCTAATGACATCTGCGGGAATGCAAAACCTACATCAATGAAATGCCACAAACTTTTATTTTTCTCCCTTAGTTATTTACGTGTAAAGCAAACACCTGTTAATGGTCAAATTTCAGTCAAACATTAACCATCCTATAGCGAAACCTTTTTGCAAATTTTGATACAACATTATGATATTATTTTGCTTTGATAAGTGTATAATATTTTGCCATAACCAAGAACATACTTTCCTTTGCATATTTACATGTACCTCCTGCTATGGATATGGTAATCCTATGTTTGAATAGGTGGTCAGTTCATGAATATTTTGAATTATCTCATTTCAGAGCCTAGAAAACGGAGAGGTGACAGAGACAACTGAATGTTATAAAAGTACAATTTACTGTGTATAACTATTGTGACACAGTGGAGAATCACTTTATAGAACAATTACAGAAAATCTTCAAAACTATGTTGATATGTGATCATTTTGAAAGTTTTGAAACAGATAAGACAGAAATATGTAAGGTATTAGTTGGATGTGAGAGTTCTGTTTACCCATTACCAACCAACAGGATTTTAGGACAGTTTCAAATTGAATGATCCTGAAGGGGACAATTTCGAATGAATTGAATTTCTAATTTTTAGGTCTTTTTGGATGGAAAACATTTTTGGGAAATGAAGAAATTGCTTGTCACAAGCAATTCCTTCATTTTCCAAGATGTTTTCTATGGCCATTATTTTGTAGGGAGTCAAAAAGAGCCATTGTGTGGTTATGGGTTAAAGTCAGCTGATAAAAATGTTATTGATGACTTCCCAAAATTTTGTTGGTCATTAATAACTTTTTAATCAGCCAATTTTTCAAAAAAGTGTACCACACCAATCTGATTTATGGTGATTGCCCACCCTCTTTGCTTCAAACCATTTTCAAGTTAGCTACTTTTAACGAGGTTATTGAAGATTTTCTGCATTTGTTGTGGCACATGTTTCCCCACCTTGTGTAAGTGCCCATGCAAAACATTGAGGAAAATGAGGAAATTGCTTGTGACAAGCAATTTCTTCATTTCCCACAATGTTTTCCATCCAAAAAGACCTAAAAAATAAAAATTCCATTCACTTGAAATTATTGTCTGCATGATCTTTCAATTTGGACTACCCTAAAATTTTGTCGTGTTGGGAAAGGGTCAAGGAACTACAGATATACAATGTGATCAACTGAGTTTTGTCCTTTATATGCAGAACCATAAGAATATTCAAGCGTTGATTTATGATGTCATAAAGACACACAACTTCATAATACTTCTATGGAATATAATACATAGCATATAAAAGCTCTCGAGATATAAATTGTATGCGATTTCACTATTATTGCAAATGCTTCAGATTTTGGATATGTACATTACATGAAGATAAGCTAACTCAATATTGTTAAGATTAAGGGACAGATTATCAATAGATTGAAACTTTCTGTTGTGTCGTTTTCTTTTTTACCGGTATACATGTACTATGTTGACCTGGGGACAAATCTTGTTATCCCTCTTCTGGCACCTTTTCCCACACATTGACGCTTTTCGATGCCCCTGCGAAAACTGCTTGGGAAAACATTGTGGAAAAATGAAGAAATTGCTTGAAACAAGCAATTTCTGCACTGTCCACTAAGAATTCTAACCCAAAATGGCAAATTTTTTATCAAAAGATCAGGGGCATATTGTTTTACTTGTGTCTGTCCGTCCGAAAACTTAACATTGCCCATTTCAGGGGGATTCGTGTTTCACAAACACATCTTTAATTCTTGCTCTTTTTAAATTTCATCACCTTGAAATTGCCATCTGCAACACTTTTCAAATCACACCTTATTTTGAAGCCCTTGGTGTGAAAAGCTTGGAATACATTGAGGCAAAAGAAAATTCTGATGACCTCAACATGATGCAATTTCACGCGGCCGGAGGCAGTCATATATTGGCGTCATCTTCTCCGTCTGTCCGTCCACTTTTCTTGTGAGGGCAACTCCTCCTAAGTTTCTGGCTGGATTTTTTATACGCCCGTCGAAGACGGGACGTATTATGGGATCACCCGTGATGTCTGGCGTCCGGGCGTCCGGCGGCGTCCACTTCTTTGTCCGGAGCATAACTCTGTCACCTTAAGTCCGATTGACTTTAAACTTGACAGTTATATTCTTCTCATCATTACGGAGTGCAGTGCACAAGAACCATAACTCTACCTGGCTTATTTTTTAGCTCACCTGAGCACGAAGTGCTCAAGGTGAGGTATTGTGATCGATCAATGTCCGGCGTCCGTCTGTCCGTCTGTCCGTCACGGCGTCAACAATTTCTTTAAACGACATCTCCTCCTAAACTACTGGGTCAAAATCAACCAAACTTGGCAGAAATGTTCCTTGGGTGGTCCCTTATAAAAATTGCTAAAAGAATTGAAATCCATGAAAAACTCTGGTTGCCGTGGCATCGGAAAATGGGAAATTTCACAAAAGCTCAACAATTTCTTTAAATGACATCTCCTCCTAAACTACTGGGTCAAAATCAACCAAACTTGGCAGAAATGTTCCTTGGGTGGTCCCTTATGAAAATTGCTAAAAGAATTGAAATCCATGAAAAACTCTGGTTGCCGTGGCATCGGAAAATGGGAAAATTTCACAAAAGCTCAAAAATTTCTTTAAACGACATCTCCTCCTTAACTTCTGGGTCAAAATCAACCAAACTTGGCAGAAATGTTCCTTGGGTGGTCCCTTATAAAAATTGCTAAAAGAATTGAAATCCATGAAAAACTCTGGTTGCCGTGGCATCAGAAAATGGGAAATTTCACAAAAGCTCAAAAATTTCTTTAAACGACATCTCCTCCTAAACTACTGGGTCAAAATCAACCAAACTTGACAGAAATGTTCCTTGGGTGGTCCCTTATAAAAATTGCTAAAAGAATTGAAATCCATGAAAAACTCTTGTTGCCGTGGCATCGGAAAATGGGAAATTTTACAAAAGCTCAAAAATTTCTTTAAACGACATCTCCTCCTTAACTTCTGGTTCAAAATCAACCAAACTTGGCAGAAGTGTTCCTTGGGTGGTCCCTTATTAAAATTGCTAAAAGAATTGAAATCCATGAAAAACTCTGGTTGCCGTGGCATCGGAAAATGGGAAATTTCACAAAAATTCAACAATTTCTTTAAACAACATCTCCTCCCTAACTTCAGTGTCAAAATCAACCAAACTTGGCAGAAATGTTCCTTGGGTAGTCCCTTATAAAAACTGCTAAAAGAATTGAAATCCATGAAAAACTCTGGTTGCCGTGGCATCGAAAAATGGGAAATTTAAAAAAAAATTCAACTATTTCTTTAAACGACATCTCCTCCTTAACTTCTGGGTTAAAATCAACCAAACTTGGCAGAAATGTTCCTTGGGTGGTCCCTTATAAAAATTGCTAAAAGAATTGAAATTCATGAAAAACTCTGGTTGCCGTGGCAGTGGAAAATGGTAAATTTCACAAAAGCTCAACAATTTCTTTAAAAAACATCTCCTCCTTAACCTCTGGGTTAAAATCAACCAAACTTGGCAGAAATGTTCCTATGGTGGTCCCTTATTAAAATTGCTAAAAGAATTGAAATCCATGAAAAACTCTGGTTGCTGTGGCATCGGAAAATGGGAAATTTCACAAAAGCTAAAAAATTTCTTTAAACGACATCTCCTCCTTAACTTCTGGGTCAAAATCAACCAACTTGGCAGAAATGTTCCTTGGGTGGTCCCTTATAAAAATTGCTAAAAGAATTGAAATCCATGAAAAACTCTGGTTGCCGTGGCATCAGAAAATGGGAAATTTCACAAAAGCTCAAAAATTTCTTTAAACGACATCTCCTCCTAAACTACTGGGTCAAAATCAATTAAACTTGACAGAAATGTTCCTTGGGTGGTACCTTATAAAAATTGCTAAAAGAATTGAAATCCATGAAAAACTCTTGTTGCTGTGGCATCGGAAAATGGGAAATTTCACAAAAGCTCAAAAATTTCTTTAAACGACATCTCCTCCTTAACTTCTGGTTCAAAATCAACCAAACTTGGCAGAAGTGTTCCTTGGGTGGTCCCTTATAAAAATTGCTAAAAGAATTGAAATCCATGAAAAACTCTGGCTGCCCTGGCATCGGAAAATGGGAAATTTCACAAAAATTCAACAATTTCTTTAAACAACATCTCCTCCCTAACTTCAGTGTCAAAATCAACCAAACTTGGCAGAAATGTTCCTTGGGTAGTCCCTTATAAAAACTGCTAAAAGAATTGAAATCCATGAAAAACTCTGGTTGCCGTGGCATCGAAAAATGGGAAATTTAAAAAAAAATCAACTATTTCTTTAAACGACATCTCCTCCTTAACTTCTGGGTTAAAATCAACCAAACTTGGCAGAAATGTTCCTTGGGTGGTCCCTTATAAAAATTGCTAAAAGAATTGAAATTCATGAAAAACTCTGGTTGCCGTGGCAGTGGAAAATGGTAAATTTCACAAAAGCTCAACAATTTCTTTAAAAAACATCTTCTCCTTAACCTCTGGGTTAAAATCAACCAAACTTGGCAGAAATGTTCCTATGGTGGTCCCTTATTAAAATTGCTAAAAGAATTGAAATCCATGAAAAACTCTGGTTGCCGTGGCATCGGAAAATGGGAAATTTCACCAAAGCTAAAAAATTTCTTTAAAATCAACCAAACTTGGCAGAAATGTACCTTAGGTGGTCCCTTATAAAAATTGCTAAAAGAATTGAAATCCATGAAAAACTCTGGTTGCCGTGGCATCGGAAAATGGAAAATTTCACAAAAACTTAACAACTTCTTTAAACGACATCTCCTCCTTAACTTCTGGGTTAAAATCAAACAAACTTGGCAGAAATGTTCTTTGGGTGGTCCCTTATGACAATTGCTAAAAGAATTGAAATCCATGAAAAACTCTGGTTGCTGTGGCATCAGAAAATGGGAAATGTCATAAAGCTCATCAATTATTGTAAACAACATCTCATCCTAAACTACATGGCCAAATTCTTCTCTGGGACCACAATGCGTAACATATGCAAAGTTATTTGGCATTATTAAACATTACTCAGGTGAGCGATTTAGGGCCCTCAGGGTCCTCTTGTTGAGTTATTGCCCTTTGTTGTTTTTCAAACTTGAATCTTGTCCGGAGTATATCTCTAAAAGTATAATAGCTAGGATCATGAAACTTCATGGGTGTATAGATCTCACCATAACTCTACCTGGCTTATTTTTTGAGTTATTGCCCTTTGTTGTTTTTCATACTTGAATCTTGTCCGGAGTATATCTCTAAAAGTATAATAGCTAGGATCATGAAACTTTATGGGTGTATAGATCTCACCAAGGGGGAGTGCAGTGTACAAGAACCATAACTCTACCTGGCTTATTTTTTGAGTTATTGCCCTTTGTGGTTTTTCATACTTGAATCTTGTCCGGAGTATATCTCTAAAAGTATAATAGCTAGGATCATGGAAATTCATGGGTGTATAGATCTCACCAAGGGGGAGTGCAGTGCACAAGAACCATAACTCTACCTAACTTATTTTTTGAGTTATTGCCCTTTGTTGTTTTTCATACTTGAATCTTGTCCGGAGTATATCTCTAAAAGTATAATAGCTAGGATCATGAAACTTCATCAGTGTATAGATCTCACCAAGGGGGAGTGCATTGTACAAGAACCATAACTCTACCTGACTTATTTTTTGAGTTATTGCCCTTTGTTGTTTTTCATACTTGAATCTTGTCCGGAGTATATCTCTAAAAGTATAATAGCTAGGATCATGAAACTTCATGGGTGTATAGATCTCACCAAGGGGGAGTGCAGTGCACAAGAACCATAACTCTACCTGGCTTATTTTTTGAGTTATTCCCCTTTGTTGTTTTTCATACTTGAATCTTGTCCGGAGTATATCTCTAAAAGTATTATAGCTAGGATCATGAAACTTCATGGGTGTATAGATCTTACTAAGGAGGAGTGCAGTGCACAAGAATTTTAACTCTACCTAGCCTATATTTTGAGTTATTGCCCTTTGTTGTTTTCGTACTTGAATCGTCCAGGGCATATCTCGAAAAGTATAATAGCTAGGACCATGAAACTTTTACCAACCTGCTCCCCCTGTTGACATAAAGCAGTGTTACGGGCGTATCTTGTGACAGTTTGACACCTTGTTTGAAACTTGGTCAATGTTATCACCTCAATTGGTAGATGTGCATGAAGGAAGGATTTTATGGCACATTGATTTTTGCCTGAGTTATGCCCCCTTAAAACTTAGTCTCTGGGGTGGCGTATATTGTGACCATGGCACTCTTGATCACAATGATTTCTGATGTAATTATCTTGCGGGGCATCAAAAGGCATCATTTTGGGTTAAACAGTTTCTTCTATCCTTTTATTGCGTTTGAATGCTTTCCTGGTGGTTGACATCAAAACCAGTCTTGTTTGAGTGAGTAATAGGGCATTAACCCATTACCACACAATGACTCTTTTTGACTCCCCACAAGATAATTGCTTTGGAAAACATCATGGAAAATGAAGAAATTGCTTGTGACAAGCAATTTCTTCATTTCCCACGATGTTTTCTGCCCAAAATGACCAACAAATTTTAAATTCCGTTCACTTGAAATTGTCGTCTGCAACATCTTTCAATTTGGACTAGTCTAAAAATTTTGTCGTTTGGGAAAGGGTTAATCATAACGTCGGTGTAAATGCAAAACCTCGTATGTCGATTGTCGCGATTTTCAAAGTACAAACTTGTGCGCACAGTTTAGACAATTCTCGTAGGTTTTGAGATATTAATCTGTATTAATTACACATTATTTGTGAACAATATGACCAATTTTCAAGTGAAACATTTCAGTTTGGGAAAAGTTATTACACATTTTTCCATCCCCTTTAAAATTTTCCAAAAACGAGATACGAGGTTTTGCATTTACAACGACGATAAGTCCCTTAACCCTTTACCAGACAGTAAAATTGTGGACTGTTTTGCAGACGACAAATTCCAAGTTGGTGAAATTTTAATAATGGTTGCATTTCAGGTAAGAAAACTTTGTGGGTAAATAATGAAATTGTTTGTTACAAGCAATTTCTTTATTCTCCTAAATGTTTTCCTAAGCATTTTCTTGTGGAAAGTCAAAAAGCATCACTGTGAGGGAATGGGTTAACCCTTTCTCCGGTAATTTTGAAGTCTATCCATGGATTGCAGGTTTGAATACTGGCTCTGCCAATTTCTTTTCTGGCAGTTTACAAAAGTCAATTATCTCTCACCAATGGATGTGCTTAAACAAGACCTGGTTTTAACCCTTTCCCAAACAAGACCTGGTTTTAACGTCCCTACAAGAAAAGGTTTGGGAAAACATTGAGACAAAAGAAGAAAATGCTGATAATCAACATTTTCTCCTTTTGCCTCAATATTTTCTATGTCATATTGTACACATTTGATTTATTAACCAACTTCCATTTTGTCATCTGCGATAGATTTCAATTATGAGAACCCTAAAATTGTTTTGTTTGGGAAAGGTTTAAGGCGCTTACTAGAAAAGACTGGAAATATTTTAAACGAAAGATAACAAGCATTTCTCGTTTTGCATTTTCATCGCTGAAAGGAAATGTAGACATGAAATAATTGATGTTGAAAACAGAAAATGTTGAGAGTAAGAGTAAATTGCTGAGCATCAGCAATCCGAGTGTTTCCCAAGCCATCTCTAGTAGGGGTGTCATAACCAGGGTAAATGATTAAAGATTTCACAAAATGAGAAATAATTTATGCATTGTTGTGAAATTGTTTTAGCATACTTAAACCCCGCATAATCAACAAGCACTTTCTTCATTTCCCACAATTTTTCTACCCGAAAGGACAAAAAAGATGTAGAATTTCATTCACTTGAAATTGTCGTCTGCAATATCTTTGAATTTGAACCAGACTAAAATATTGCCGTCTGTTAATGGGATAAACCATTCCTTGAGAAATCGAAGACTGGCCTAAATTGACGGTATTTGTGTGACAGGACCAACATCACTTAAAAATGTCAATTTTGAAGAAAAAAAACATTTTATGAACAAGATGTATTTGTGAAACACGAATGCCCCCGAAATGGTCATTTTTCTAAAATGTTTAGTTTTCGTGTAAAGGGTTGATAAGGGTTAACGTATGACCTTGGGGGGGGGGGGGTCAAATTGCATGGAACAGATAGATATCATTAAAAGAAAATTACATACCAAAGGACCTCTACGGATAAGGCGAGAAATCTCCCTAAAAGGCTCAAATGGAAAAGTCATTTTTCAAAACATGCAAATTGACTATTATTTCGAACTGTATTGTTAGATATGTATCTAAATCATATGAAAACTGATTTTGTACGATCAAAACGATTCGACAGGTACAGATAACTCTTGGTTTCTGTACCTACCCCCAAAATTACATTTTCTTACCCCACCGTTATTCATTAAACCAGATTTAAGTTTTCTTTAGTTTTATAAGCAAAAGATTTTCTGTAAATGTAAGGACAATTGGTGTTGAAATCATAAACCATTTTTCGATTTGTCCATGATGCGCATGCGCATCATTGAAACGAGTTTTAAGGCGAAATCTTCCCGCCAAAATTATGGTATATGAGTACTATTTTTTGTATAAAAGTACGTTCCCCCCCGTGACCCAGCAAATCCTTTTTACCAAGGACAGGGTGCCCACTGGTCAGGGAAAAGTCAGTGAAATTTGTATTTTCTTCAAGGTCAGGGAAAAGTCAGGGAATTTTGAAAAATGGTCAGGGAAATCTGAAAAGCTAAAAAAGTCAGGGAAAAGTCAGGGAATTTTGAAATTTTCTTTTGTTAAAACAAAACAAATAGAAGAGAATGAAATAAAGTAAAACAGATAACCAAAGCTATGGCATTTTTCAGGTTGTTATTAACAAACCATTTGTTCTTTCATACATGCCTCTGCACAAACATTTTATCATTTTAATGTTGAATTAAGGCTTAACATTTGAAATGGATCTTCTATCGAAATCTTATGCTCTTAGAGCTAAATCTGTAAGCAAGAGGAAAGAAGCTGATAGTGAAGAATATTGAACATCTTCAGAGAAGGTTGAAGAAATATAATATGTGGTGTGGTATGTGTATTAATACTTGCACAGCTGCAAGGACTGTGTACCATTTGGTTTTAATTGCTTTTGAGTTTGATGATGAATGTAATATGATTTAGGTCAAATATGCCATCTCCTTCCAAATTACTTAGATATCACCATTGTCTTCTTTCAAATGACTCTTTCAAGCGACATTTTGATGTCAAGTGAATAAGGCCCTCAAATATATCCATTATCACCAGTTTCCTAAAACACATTTCAGGGGCGTATCCAAGCATACTCCCATACTCCCGGGAGTACCTCGAATTTGCAAAATGTTTTTGTGTGGCCTAAAAAGGTGTTAAATAGGCCTACTACAGAGTGTCCCAAAAAAACGGAACCCTATTTCAAAGTTAAATATTTCAAAGCGGAAGCAAAAAATTTAATTTTTGAAGTTGCAGTACTAAAGAAACACCATTTTTGCATATGTGTTCTAAATTTCATTTCAAAATATGAAATGGTTCAAAAGTTATGTGCAATTTAATAAAGACACTAAAAACCGTTTTAACACGAAATCGATTTTTGCGTCTTGTTTGTTCGTAAAAGCGCACCGACGGTCATCTGTTGAATTCTTTACCGTTGTACATGTATGTGCCAAATTTCTCAAAATTCAATATATATGATGCTCCCACGATATTCTGATTCCCGTCAGACAATAAAAGACCATACTCATTTACTAAGAATAGGTTATACTGGTCAAAACGAAATCATATCTATGACAATCAATATTTTTATGTAATATTGATTAGATGACTTTCGCGTTCGTCTCTTTAACATCACGTTTTATAGGTTCAAAGTTTGTTTATAAATAACTGGGACCACTTTAAAGGTGCCGCATGTGCAAATTGAGTCCATATGGTTGCTGTTTGAAGTAATTTTGAAGTACTTGTCATTTGAGCGCTGATATGGGTCAGTAATAAAATAAGTGCATATGATTACATGTATTATGAATCTGTTATACACTATGATATTATGTTTGTATTCATTTTTTTGTTTTGGTTACATCGCAGCTCTAACAGTTTATTTATTAGCAGAAAAGATGAAATTAATATGCACTATTGTAAGTAAAATGTTTCTAAATCACTCTTGTATTGCATTGAATAAAGGCCTATTAAACAATTGCGACGCGTATGTATTCAATGGGTGTTGGTGCGCGCTGCAAAACGGAAAAATCGATATCGTGTTAAAATGGTTTTCTGGGTGTATTCATTTGATTGACAATATTTTCAAAAGTAATAGACATATTTCCACCAAATTTTAACTGCTAATAGAAAAATGTCGTTTCTATTGCATATCTAAATTTGGTGGAGATATATTTGTTGATACATGAGCAATTCACTTTCAAAATTGGGTTCCGTTTTTATTGGGACACTCTGTAGTGTAATATGTTCATTTGAAGTTGTTCTTACCGAAGTAACATATACTCCAGTAATCCTATGCTCACAGGAATGTTGATAATTCATGGAAAAATGTTAAAAGTCTTATTTTAAAATGCTCCCTGATGTGGTCCATGTCCAATTTTTGTAGGGGACCCCAAATCCCCTAGAGGGGCTCTGCCCCTTCACCCCGCTGGGAGTCTGCACCCCCTAGACCCCCGTTTCTTTTTGGTAAGGGAGTACTTCAATTTTGGCTCCAGGTACGCCCCTGCATTT
The DNA here is from genome assembly GCA_963680895.1 of Fragum sueziense. Taxonomy (NCBI): domain Eukaryota; kingdom Metazoa; phylum Mollusca; class Bivalvia; order Cardiida; family Cardiidae; genus Fragum; species Fragum sueziense. The sequence continues at coordinate 48,834,110 of OY804594.1, forward strand.
ATTAGTTGCACTTGTAACTGATTGATAGAAAATCAATTTTAGCACAAAGCCAGTTATAAAATGCTCTAAAATTGCAACACTTGAGCATGCAATTTGTCAAAAATGTACATTAAATTGTGTTAATGATAAACTGTTAACACATGCACAGAGGTATCCATTTTTGTCCAGAAATTGGCTGAAAATAACTAGTAAACAGGATATATTTTAAGTGAAGATAGATGTGAAAGACTATCAGTGCAGGAAATTTTGATTGAAATGTATCTAGATAAGTTAGGGCCTTATCAATTGGTAAGTTAATATTTAAAATGGAAACGGTTGGAGTCGAAGCAAATATGTCCTTTAAACACCTTTAAGAATGATGCTCAAAGAAAGTTGTTAGGACAGTTTAAGTAAGACAAAGACTGAAGCAATATTTATGTATTGAGGTGTACATTTCAAAGCTCTAGTCATAACTTCACCCATAAGTATTAACATTTCATTTGTTGTCAAAGAAAGTGTGTTCAACTATTTCAAGCAGGACAAATTATCTTTTTCTCTTCATCATGTTTAAAAAGTTGAACATTTTATGGCTTCTACTAACCCATGTAAATTTAACCATCACATTTGAATTGTTATTGTAAGAAATCATCATAAAAAGCGGATGGATCAGATGGCTTTAGGGGTAGACTGAGGTCTTTTCGCGCGAAAAAAGGTCAGGGAAAAATGAATTTTGGTCAGGGAAAAGTCAGTGAAAAGTCAGGGAATTTCATTCCAGATGAAGGGTGGGCACCCTGAAGGAAGCCTATGATCCAGTTACACAACATATGTCAATGGGAAGCTGGGTCAAGGGGGGAACGATGTTAGCCAGCCTTGGGAAGGTAGGTATGCCTCGGTTTTTGGCGGGAAAGTGCGCGTTTAAAGTTGTTTCAATGGTGCGCATGCGCAATACGGACAAAACCAAAGCTTCCATATGATGTCAACACCATTTATCCCTGTATCTGTAGAAAATAAATTGCAAATAAAAATAAAAGAATCTTCATTTTACCTCTTTGAATACCGGTAGTGTAAGAAAACGAAACCATTTAGGTGGGTACTAAAATCAAGAGTTATCTGCGCCTATAGAACTTTTAAAATGACATAAAAATCGGTGTTTATTTCCTTTATTTGTCTACCTAACCATAAAGCTTAATTTTGTTTCTCAATTTGTTAGTTTTGAGAATTGACCCTTCGAGCTGAGCCTTTTAGGGAGAATTCTCGCCTTATCCGTAGAGGTCCTTTTAGCTTTGTATGTCGAATACTTTTGGAGAAAAAGGCAAATGTTAAGTTTTCAGACAGACGGACGGACAGACAGACACGAGTAAAACAATATGCCCCCGATCTCTCGATACGGGGGCATAAAATTTAGGTAATGGTGTCAAAAATTAGCATCTTCAAGTTTTCCTATGGTGTTTTACCCTTGTCCTTGTTTTGTAGTTTCCAATAAACAAGGTTTTGGAAAGCTTTGGGAGAAAAGAAGAAAGTGCTGATTATTTTTTTCAGCTGTGAGATATTTCAATGGCCATACAAACGCAGACATTCCAATCCACTTAGAATGGCCAGTAGGGAATAGACCTACCCTTGTATCCACAAGACAATATCAAAGTGCTGAGAGCACTGTAATTGGACGTCTCTGATTGATTGAGCGGGATTGTACATGAACGAAAGATATTTTATTCATTCTTCTGTGTTTAATTCTATAAGATCGGTTTCGGACATACGAAATCGGCTTTAATACCAGAAAACCCTTCTCAGGCTTCAAATTGATTTGATTGCCGTTTCAAGACAACTGATTTGTCGCTATGAATAATCACTATCAATTTGATTACCAAATTCAATTAAGGCCATGCGATTAGCACTTTTGTCTTCTTGTTTCGGTTTACTATGAGTATTGTCGTCAGTTATACTTTTCATTGATTTTATAAAGTACGCTACAAAGCAATTTATTCAAAATGTAAGCCAACGCGCTACATAAATGAAAGCCGCGATAGCTCACTTAGCAGAGCACTCACCTTGTACTCTTTACACATGTTATATCCGGAAGTCCCTGGGTTCGAATTCTACTCAGACATTGTTCTTTTTAATCATCTTTTTTTTATACGCCGCCGGAGGCGGACGTATATTGGCGTCATCTTCTCCATCTGTCCGTCCGTCCATCCGTCCGTCCATCCGTCCGTCCATCCGTCCGTCCGTACGTCCGTCCACTTTTCTTGTCAACGCAACTCCTCCTAAGTTTCTGGCTGGATCTTCTTGAAACTTTGTCAATGTTATCACCTCAATTGGTAGATGTGCATGAAGGAAGGATTTTATGGTTCGTTGATTTTTGCCAGAGTTATGTCCCTTAAAAACTTAGTCTCTGGGGCTTATTGAAATTGCAGCCTTGTCAACGCAACTCCTCCTAAGTTTCTAGCTGGATCTTAATGGATAAAATGAAGATGCTGATAATTGACATTTTCTTCTTTAGCCATAATTTCCTTGCCAACTTTCAAAAATGGGTTCCGTTTTTATTGGGACACCCTGTATAACCTAAAGGCTTGGAAATACAAAATTACGTTTACGCATCACTTCCTCATCGCGTCCAAAATATGCTGCACAGCGGATCTTTTTTTTTTTATTTTATTTTTTTTGCGTAATGCGGACGCGCAATTCATGTACATATAACAAGGCATTTAGCTGTTGAATGGGACGTAAAACTCCTATCCATTCCACCCTAGCCTCGGCTCACTTGCATGTAGGCTTATTACACAAATACCGACTACTTTGTATTCTGGACACCCGGGCGTCGGCGTAATACGTTAGTTATGTTTTCACGTGGAACTAGGCGTCTAAATATAGTGCTCCAAGCACTTTGATTTTTATTCCTGTTTAGAGTAAAAAAAGAAAAAAAACACGGTAGCAGTTTTCCCTGGTTGTGGTTACAAAACAAATTCAATACATACTTTTCCTGAAACAAAATACCTGATAAATTGGAGCACCTAACCATGGATTCCTCATACCAGTACTACCGCAGCATCCTTACATCTACAGATGTGCATAAAAAGAAGAAATTGGGAACGTGTCGTCGGGAAAATGGCAGTGGAGTACAATAAGCAATTTAAATCTTCATATCATTATCAACGAAAATTTGAGAATAGCAATGTCCCTATCTGTAAACATATTCATACGATCATCCAGGTACCATCTGTTGCAGACCCATTGCTTCATCTTCTTAGCTCAATACACGTAAACGGGTCTCTTAAACGAAATAAATACAGATCGTTGTCACTTAGTCTTATACTAGTAATAATCATTGTTGTCATGATCATCGATCAGTATGTAAATAGGTCATGATACTGTCGAATATCAGTGATACAGATGCTGGAGAAAAAAAAACTCGTAAGAGCAACTATTTTTCTGAATAGGTGGATTTCACTAGTGTCTCATCTGAGGCTGTTCAGATGGAACCCCGATTTGTCATCGAGTCGAACCCGAGTTGCGAAATGAACTCACTCCCCGATAATCAATTTCAAAACCCTGGTTCAAAAGTATGTCTCGTGGAAACCCCGTTCCTTTAAATATGTCAAAGACTTAAACAACAATGATCAAAGAAAAGGAACCTATCATACACAATACGTGCATTAAATTGGGTAATCATTCTAAAATGTGTGTTTTCAGTAAACACATCAAGAAAAACAAACGTTTTACAGAAGAAATAATCCGAACTGGTTTTGAACCAACGGCGTTCCAAATTTCAAACTGAAAAAAGGTTGCGAGGTTAATCCTTTCCCGTTTGAGCTATCGCTGCTGCTGATGATATAGGGTGTCTGTTTACATTATAACCATAGTGTATGCATGTATCGCTTTCTAAAGATCTTACCCTTTACACAATAAATATTACGAAAGTCAAAAAACTACAAGAAAATGATTAAATCGAAAAAAGATCGTAAAGTTGGTTAAGACGTGGCATGAATTGAATCGGCCAATGAATCTTATAGTATTTGTTAGAGAACACATAGAAAGTAGGAAAAGATACGACAGTTTTCCTGTATGGTCGCAAAATCTATTTTGAATTTTGGTCAACTGGCAATTGAGTCTGAGAAAGGGTTTTTTGGTAATGAAAACCCATTTCGCCTGTCCAAAAGTGGTTATAAGAATTGTACGTCCTTTCGGACGTCCAATTAAAAATCGTTCCAAATTAACTCTTTCCCAAACGACAAAATTTGGGGTGATCCTATTTGAAAGCTGTTGCAGACAACAAAATGAACGTTGATAGAGATGAGATTTGTGTATGATATAGCTCAGAAAATATTTCTTCTTTTGTCTCAATGTTTCCCAAGTTTTTTCTATTAGGGACGTCAAAACCAGGTCTTGTTTGAGAAAGGGTTTTAAAAAATGTTGCAGATCTATAACAATTTCGAGTGAATGACATTTTACATTTTCTGGTCTTTGAAGTTTCTGAGTAAATTTAGAAAACATTGTGGGAAATGAAGAAATTGCTTGTCACAGGCAATTTCTTCAATCTCCACAATGTTTTCCTAAGCTTAAAAATGTTTTTATGAAGTCAGAAAGAGTCAATGTGCGAAAAATGTTGGTTAGATCTAGTAGCTGTAAGCCTATGCCTAGATCTAGATAGATCTAGATCTATTTTATTAGATATAGGCATCTACTGTAGGCCTACCCCTAGATCTATAGTCTATATTAAAATATAAAACTTCAACAAAGATTAGACCGCCATCTAGAATCTTCATCGTAAATCTAAACAAAACGATCGAAAGCTTGAAATTCTTAATAAACAAGAGTCGTCAGAGACGGATTATGCTCTCCGAATAAGGTATTGTCACAAAAAATGTAGGCCTATGCTTTAACTATGCTATGCACTACCAAACGACAACATTTTAGGGTGGTCCAAATTGAAAGATCCTGCAGACGACAAATTCAAATGAATGGAATTTATGAATTTGAGGTCTTTTTTATGGAAAACAATGTGGGAAATGAAGAAATTGCATGTCACAAGCAATTTCTTTATTTTCCACCATGTTTTCCATGGCCATTATCTTGTGGGGAGTCACTGTGTGGTCATGGGTTATACGGATTTTCCAAATTTTGACCTTGAGAAACGACCTTGACTGATGACCTTGAACTTGAGACCAACAGAAATGTCTTGCCAATTTAAGCAATGCACGCGTGAAATATGAAGGCTATACCGGTATCTCTTACTATTATCAAAAGTTGTGGCAAATTTTAGTTTGTTGCGCTAGGCTAACGTAAAGCTAACAAACATAAAATCCCTTTTTCCATAACCTATTTGTATACACAAAATCCAAATACTTATGGTCAAGGGCATCTGATTTGCTACTCAAATATGAAATTTCATTACATTCTGACCATTAACTATGAGAAATTAGAGGAAAACTGTAAGCCTAGGTCCCCCTTTCTCGCGACGAGGCCTCAAATCCAAAAACCGGGAAAGATGCACTGGCACTATATCATAGGGAGTTCACATGGTAAGTTTCAATTGACTTGGGCCTATGGTTATGGAGAAGCCATACTAAAACATGCCATACAGGAAGTCCATGCCGTATAGGAGAAATCAATGCCATATGGATTTAAAAGTAGGCCTACCGCCGCACAGAAACAGAGACCTTAATTCCACATATTAGGCCTATGTATGCTAAGGAAAAAAACAAGTTCAGCATTTTTTTCGACTTAGAAATGCGACAGGGACATGGATTTGTGTTCGTACTGTGAGGAACAAACTTCGTTCTTTACGTTTACGTGCACGTCCACCTTACGTTGGTGTTCCTTTTGCTTGTGCCCACAGTCAGGTCAGGCTAAACCGGAGTGGGTACACTGTCCTTTGAAAAGATGGCAGTGGAATCAAATTGCCTTTGCAGATTAAACCCGTTTGAATTTTACATTTTAGGAGGCGTAATTGTGAAAGAGTCAATGTCATTCAAAACGACCGTTTTGGAGGCGACAGCGTCATGATATTAGGCTGGATTTCATATCAGAGCGAAAATAACTCGCCATCATTTAATAAATTTTTAATTGCGTATAACATTCTACTGAAATTTTCCAGTCTGTGGTATTGTCATTCAAACTTAAGATCATGCCACTATTCTCCAACAGGAGGATAACGCCCCTCTAATCCGAGTTTTCTCTGATGAAATTCGCTCTTTGATATGTTGATGTCGCTCATTTAAATGAGCGACATCGACACATCATAGAGCGAATTTCAATGAGCGACATCAACATATCAAAGAGCGAATTTCATCAGAGGAAATTCGCATTAACGCCCCTCTAAACGTTGCTACACACACGTTGAATTTTCTACAGCTACAAAATGGGATGTGGTAGACTGGCCATCCAGATTATAGATGGTACGCCAATCGATCAGCTCTAGGACCAGCTTAGGACGGAAGGTAGGAGCAGGGATGACGTCAATAACGTAACAGATCTTGTACGCGTTCTTCTTCTGGAATTTAGGCGTATTCCAGTGGCTTTTGGCTGAGGACTCATTTCAAGCATAACAAACAATGTGGTACTGTTATAAATGCTAATCTAGAGGGATTAAAATAAGTTGAAAAAACTTGATTCCCAATCGATGTAAAATAAATACGTTCAAAAAGGGACGTCTGAAGAAACTGAAGAATAATAATTGTCATACAAGGCACAGATTCCATGTGTGATTTTCAGAGTGCTATCCCTACCTTGTTTGGCGTCACACATCAGACGTGTCAGATATCAGATGCAAACCAACATTTGAAACATTGTTGTAAAAATATCAAATATCATTGTTTGAAAATTTGATTTCTATCTGAACCCAGATAATGGAGACATAACGTCGTTGTAAATGCAAAACCTCGTATCTTGTTTTTGGAAATTTTTCAAATGGGAGGGAAAAAGTGTAATAACTTTTCCCAAACTGAAATGTTTTACTTGAAATTTGGACATATTCTTCACAAAAGATTTGTCTTCAATACTGATCAGTGATCAATAAGGTATTTTAAAATCTGCAAGAATTGTCTGTAACTGGGCACACAAGTTTGTACTTTGAAAATCGAAAGAATCGAGGTTTTGCATTTACACCGACGATAAGCTACAACTAACGAAATTACTGAACTCTTTCCCCGAAGTATATTTCAAAAGATACATGCGAAGAAATGTATATATTCAAAGCATTTGGAAAAGTTAAATATCATTTTTTTACTTTGGTAATTGTACATTTTTGTTCTCTCTGGATAGAAAACATTGTGGGAAACGAAGAAATTGCTCGTCACGAGCAATTTCTTCGTTTTCCACAATGTTTTAATGGCTTTCCTGTTTTGGGGCGTGGAAATGTGTGAAAGGTTTGCCTACTCGACAAAATCCTAAATGGGCTTCAACATCACAGAATGCCTGGCTACGCCCCTGCATAATTATGCTGTAGTTTTTTTTTTTTTTTTTTTTTCGTTTCGGTAAGGGTTAACCCTTTTCTTAACGACAAAATTATACTGTTTCAACTTGAAGACTGATACAGATTACAGACCTTAAAATAAATGTTGATATAGAAAGGATTTCTGTATAATATTATGACAGAAAAAAATATATTGAGACAAAAGGAGAAAATCTTATCAGGGATTTTTTGTATGAGGTGTGTCAAAACTAGATGTTGATTGGAAAAGGGTTGAATAATCCCCTTTTCTCACATAGGCATTTCTTTTGTGGGCTACACATTGTATACATGCACTCATGATTTTCGCGAGTGAATCTTGGGGTAGATCTGCATTGGCCAATTTAAAGCTACACACACTGGTAGCCACTATGCAATTCTCCTATAGGGTTACAATGTAGTCGGGGGAGGGGGGGGGGGGGGGGGGTCTAACGCCATTCAACCCAATTTAACAATATGTTTTCCACAGAAAGACCAGAAAATCTAAAATTCCCTTTTCTTGAAATTATCGTCTGTATCATCTTCGATTTTGGAACAGCCCAAAGTTTTGTCGTCTGCTTCCAAAACAATGAACAATTTTGGCGCATTATTTAAAGTGAAAGGGCGTACCATCGCTGATATGCCAAACCTTATTTTTAATTTGATCGAACATGGATAGTTTAAATGTATTTTAGGTTGCGTTAATTTTGTCATCTGCCACTACTTTCAACATGGACCTGCTAGATATTGCTGCCTCGTAAAGATCTATTCGGAATTTTGGAAGTTCCGGGCTCATATTAACCCAATACCATACCAAAAAGTTCCCCCATGTCTTTTTATAAAGGAGTCAAAAGGCGTCACTGTATGCAGTATTGGGTTAACATATTCAGATGGAGGACAAACTTTTAACCCTTTCCCAAACAAGACCTGGTTTTGACGTCCCTATTAGAGAACGCTTGGGAAAAACATTGAGACAAAAGAAGAAACTGCTGATAACCAGCAGTTTCTTCTTTTGTCTCAATATTTTCTATGCCATATTTAACACAAATCCTATCTTTAATGACATCCATTTTGTCATTTGTGGCAATTTTTGAAGTGGATCACCCTAAAATTCTGTCGTTTGGGAAAGTGTTAATAGGATGGTGGTAGGGGGACTTGAATATATAAGAGTCAGGATCTGGAAAAAACGTACCTTATAGCATTTGAAACAGTCATATTTCAAGATAAGCATGTGTCTAGGTGCAGTCTGGCTGGGATCTATCTAATCCGAATCTTCTCTGATGTAAATACGCTCTTTGATATTTTGATTGTTCATAAATAGCGAAAAACTGAAAGAGTGTATTTACATCAGAGAAGACTCGGATTAGGATCTATCGTACTGTCATATGGATGCTTCAGACCATGAAGAAGCTATTGGAGAACAACATGGTTCCTGATCAGACTGCGTGTATACGCAGGCTGATCTGGAACCATGTTGGACTCAAATGCCTCAAGGGACCTTTTTCCAGATCCTGACCCATTTAGATCTACGTCATCATATCAATAGCTAGGAGCTTCGAACTCCGCAGTCTATTCTTTTCTTTACCCCCGTATCGAAAGATCGGGGTCATATTGCTTTACTCGCGTACGTCCGTCTGTCATTCCGAAACTTAACATTAGCATTTTAGGGGCAATAATTAGTGTTTTACAAACATATCTTTTTTGAAAACTACACGTCGAAGAAAATCCATGAAAATTTATTCTATCACATTCCTCGAATAACGGCCCTGAAATAAGTATAAAATTAATGCTGGGAAAATGGGAATATTCCACCCTTCTATTCATAGTCCCACCATCCCACTTTTCCGTTCGGTCAGAATTCACCAACGTCCTTTTCCCTGTTCCAGGGGCGGATTTGGTGCAGTGGTACCGCGCTGAACTTGTAACACATGGGTCGCAGGTTCGATCCCCCGCCTCTCCAGCCTTGCGGAGGAGACTTTAATTCCGAGGTCCCGTCTCCATATCCTAGCCTTTCCTTGTTCCCAAACGCCGTTAACGGCGGCTCAATTTGAAATCTTATGCAGACAACAAAACGGATGTTGATCATTAATTAAGCCTATGATTTTTTTTCTTCAATATTTTGAATCTATGAAGCAAAAAAGGATTTAGGCGAAAGGAGTAAAAATGTTGGAACAGTTATCAGCATTATCATTTTCTTTTTTCTTTTTTTTTTCGTTTTTTTTTTAAGCTTTTTTTCCTAATGGGCGTCGATGTCGTCAAAGATTTATTGCTTGGAAACACAGGGAATTCTAGCAATCGATATCTTGATTTTCTCTGAAAAAAAAAACCAACAACAAACCATCACGTGCTTGGAAAAGGGGCTAGATCTACTTCGTCCTAGTTGACCACCCGTGTACAATTATACCCACGAGATTATCGTGAATTTCGCTCACGCGCCATTATTAAAATCCTTTGGGAATGTGTTATGTCCTTCATATTGCACTCGCCGATGGATGGAACAAGACTTAAAATAGTAATAAGGTGATTTTTTTTATTTTAAATTTTCATTTTGTATAGAATACATTTAGCAAATTAATAATGATTTAAACAAATGTAAATTATATCCATTTATTTTCTAATCGTCTGCATTATTGGTGTCGTCTCACTCTGACCCAATTTTACAGACAGTCTTGAACATTTGATAGTGTGGTCACAGTTTCGTTTGAAAAATACTGCCTCTATCTGATTCTATGTAAAAACGAGTAATTTACAAACGGCATTTTCAGCCTAAATAACACATTAAATTGCCAAGAAGTGTGTAAAAACTTAAAGCTGAATAGTTATATTTTATTATGATAAAATACTTTTACCGTTATACACTTTCTTTTCGTGTTAAATCTCTATTTGAAAAAGTGGGTCAACTCTGCGTTTCTTTGTTTGAACTCGGTCGTTACCTTAGAAGGACGCGTGGGTATGTGTGATAAAATTGCTTTGGCACTGCCATTTCCTAACGGATTTTCATAAATCTTATATAAAATTAAAGAAGAAAAATAGATCCAGTCATCCGTATATATTAATACGATGAACCGATGAATTATGAGTCGATGATTAGGTATTCAAAATAGGTCATTTTACTCGGCTTCAAACGGCAAGAATTATGCGGCAGAAAAGCCTAGAAAAGCCTATACATGTTCTTCAACATCCTAACTATTCAAATAATAAAACATCTTGTGCTTTTAGCTTAGCGCATTCAAGCGCAAAGGCTTTAACAATGGGAAGTGTTTTTCAATTCCCCGTGATTTATCGATAAATTCTGTCTAAACTCCATTCATCCTAAATTTATTCATGAATGTTGACGACAGTGACTCAAAGAACATTCTTGCAAAGTTTGGTTGAAATTGGCCGAATGGTTGAATTGTTAAGAATGATATCATGATTTCTCAAAGTTCGATAAGCCTTGTCCTGCCACGCCCACATTTTTTGACGAATCAAAAAATCGCAAATATTCTTTAAATATGGTCATCCAAGGAACATTCCTGTAAAGTTTTGTCAAAATCGGCCCAATGGTTAAGGCGTAGGAGGTGTTTTAAGGAATTATGGGCGAACAGACGGACGGACGGACGGTGAGTGACCACAATAGCTCATCTTGAGCACTTCGTGCTCAGTCCAAAGGGATTTAAAAAATCGGCGTTTCTCATGGGCTTCCTGAATATCCATTTAACCCTTTCCGAAACAGTAAAACGTTATGGTCTTCCGACTCGAAAGCTGTGACAGGCGACAGAATGAGTGTAAAAGAAAATAAGATTCTTTCGCCTCAATCTTTTCACCTTCAATAAAATCCGTTCAGGACGTCAAAACCAGGTCTTGTTCGGGAAAGGGTGATGCAGCCAAAAATTAGATTGAATTTAGAGGTTGCAAAATGGACATGTTCAAATGTATGGTGCTCTTTTGGGTCAATGTTTTGAAAGTCTATTTCTTCACGAACCAGAGATATAATGTTAATAATCGATCACTTGAAAGTTTGAATTATTTTTTTATTTGAAATTCCTATTTTATATGTCGTAAAATCTTGTTTCTGTCGGAGGCAATGACACGGAAATGATATGCGCACAACGAAGCGCAGAAAATATTTACGCAAAGGGAGAAAATGTTGGTTATCGGCATGTTCTTCTTTTGTCTCAATGTTTTCCAAAATCTTTTCATATATGATCGTGAAAATCATGTCTTGTTCGGGGAAGGGTTGAAATAATGTAACAAAATATTTATATAATTGTTGTTGGGTAGAATTTGAAGAACTAAATTGTTTGGTAGAACAATTTCATCCTTTGTAAAACTTCAAAGGAGTGTAACTATTTTATCAAATGTCCGATTTTAAAAACGTAAGCAATTTTGAGTTCCTCTCATTCAGACCTTGAAAATGATATATAATTCGTTGAAGTTCTTTGAAAAATAAACAATAACGTAATTCGGCAGAATTATCTCCCCTTTGTAAAAATCCGAATAAGCATTATTCCATAACGCAATGTCCGATTTTCACAATTCAACCAGTTTTATGTTTCTCTCAATATTCTCTGTAAGCTGGTATATATTTTGTAGGGGCTGGAATACTTTTGGAAAAAAGTGTGACCACCCTACATTTGATATTGTTGACTCTTAGGTATCGTAATTCAGGAATTAATTTGTTCAAAGTCTCCAGGTTTTTGGTCCATTGTTTCAGGAAAAGGGTTAAGGTCTAGATCTAAGTAAATATAGAAAACGGGATTTTCATATCTTTCTATCAGACATTTCCCGCCAAAATCTGGATTTGACTTGTCCTTGTCACGAGGAAGACTAGGAAAACATTGACGCAAAAGAAGAAAATGCTGTTACACAGCATGTTCTTCTTTTATCTCAATGTTTTTTTTTGTTGTTGTTAATTTTAATTGTAGTCATTCAGTCGTATGTGGAAGCTTTTAAATCTGCCTTTTTTGGCTTTTGTTAGAGGGGTTATTCCATGCACACTAACGTCATTAGCTTTGCAGATATCACGTCATTAGTTTTAGGCCTACACAGAGATCACGTACAAGGGTTCTGGGAAAGAACCAAAAGCAGTTTGGAAATAAATCGTGAATCAAGGTTGGTTTTACTTCAATTTTTCCCTTTTTAATGGATGCTAGTAATTCATTGCCAAACAACACAATTTTAAGCTTGCCCATATTGAAATCAATTGCAGACCATATTTTCAATCCATGATTTTTTGGAATAATATAACTTATACTGTTCTAGGGGCGGGAAATATTGTGGGAAATGAAGAATTTGCTTTTTTTTTTTTCCAAGCAATTTCTTCATTTTCCATAATATTTTCTCAAGAGGCGTCGCTCGCGGCTGTATGTTAATTTTGTTTTTGGATTAAGTGACATTACAGAATTTGTTTCTGATAGAAATTGGAAACAATGTGGAAAATGAAGAAAGTGTTTTTGACATTTTTTCTTTTCCCACAATGTTTTTTCCAGAAATACCCCCCCCCCCCTTTGTAGAATTCCATTTCTTTGCTCTGTAATGATTTTTTTCTTAATTCGGAAATTTTGCTATTCGATAATGGTTAAATGAAATCACAGAATTTGTTTATGATAGTATTTATTTCAAAACCATTTAATTTTTAGAAATGTTTTTTTTTTCAAAAGATGGTAATTTTGTTGGAGGAAAGATAAAAAAAACCCCTAATTATCATGAAGGGAAACATTGAGAGTAAAAGGAAAAAAATGCTCATTATCCGCAATATTTGCTTTTCCAGAACTGGTTAAATAGACATGTCTAAAATTTTGCTGTTTGAGAAAAGCCTTATTAGTTTCTATACATAGGTCAGATAAATACTAGTAGTAAAATAGGTGTATACTTAATAAGGGGGCCCCCATACTTGCGCCATTTAGAAATTAGTACCAAGTAGATTAAACCATGGGTAAAAATAACCGGTGTTTTACTCATGTTAGTTAAGCTATAGTAGTCTCAAGGCTTTTCTCAAACGAGTCCTCAGGTTTTTGACTTGCAATGCTTTAAAAAAGAAAATATTCAGATAACTACCATTTTTTCCTTTCCTCTCAAAGCTTCCTCTTCTATAATACTGTTTAAATATTTTTCTGCATTTGGATCAATTTTGTGTTATGCATCACATATTAATTGGAAGTTACATATTTGTCGTTTATTAGAATTCATAATGATTTTTGACATACTGGTAAGACATCGTCGCTTTTCAAAGAAAAACCTCGTAACTGCAGCTTGTTTTAAGCTGCAGTTACGAGCTTTTCGTTGAAAAGCAGCAACATACATGATACTTATAGAAAATTGGTTTTTTTATGCCCCTGTTTGGAAAAATCGAGGGCATATTGTTTTACTTGCGTCTGTCCATTCATCTGTCTGTCCAAAAAATTGATATTGGCCATTTCTGGGGCATTTGTGTTTCGCAAACACATCTCGTTTTCAAATTAATTGATCTACCTTGGTACAATTACTTGGATTTTTTCTTAGTTTGCCTCAATAATTTCTGTGCGATCTTATCCACAAATAATATCTTAATTAACTTCCATTTTGTAATCTGAAAATTTTAGTTTTACCATTTGGAAAAGGGTAAATGGAAACATCTTAGGAAAACGCTGGGCTGTATTTTTTTTATCCGAAGGTTTATATTTGAATATTGTTCACGTCTTATTCTTTATACAAATCTGTTTTAGGGTTTAAAGTTACCAATGGATCTACCATGTGAATGTGGCAGCAAAAAGGGAGTATTTAGGAGCATCTGTATGTAAAAATGGTTTATTCTTACCTGTTGATCCATTTAAGTTTCTCACCATTGCTTTCCCAAAAATAGACAAGGTTTTGACAAGTTTTTCAGACAACCCTTGGAAAATATTTAGACAAAGAGAAACTGAAACAGCATTGTCTCCTTTTGTCTCAATATTTTCTTTGCAATAATGTGCACTAATTCCATTCTCATCATTATCCATTTCAGCATCTGCTTCTTGCAAATGTGACCTTTTTAATTTTCATAATGTTTTACTCATGTCTGACTGTCTGTCCGTCTGTCTGTCTGTCTGTCTGTCTTTAAATTAAACATTGGCCTTTTCTCCAGATCTGTATGCCATTTCGGGGGCATTGATGTTTCACAAACACATTTTTTTATTTGGGAAAGGTTTATTCAACAGCTTTGGAAAACATTGAGTCAAAAGGAGAAAACACTGACCTGCTGCATTTCATTGCATTTCAACGAAAACAATGTTTTCGCTGAAATGCAATGGTTTTCACCTTTAGTCTTAATGTTTACAAAGTTGAATATTGTCCACAAATCTTATTCTTTATCCAAATCTATTTTAGGGTTTGCAGCTAACGATGGATCTACCATGTGAATGTGCCAGCAAAAGGGAGTATTTAGGACCAACTGTAAGTAGAAATTAATTGATTCATTCTTAATACCGGTACCCATTGATTCATTTTACCTAAACATGGATTACTGCTGTTTCTCATACCAGTACTACCACAACATCCTAACAGAGCCTCCAGCTGCCCGACATAGGTTAACTATTATCAAACCATTGGTGGGTGTCATTTTTGTCAGAAAGAATATTTGCCACAACCGGGGTTTGAACCTAGGACCACTCAAGTGAGAGGCAGATGCACTACCAACTGCGCTATGGCTGTGGCACATCATTTGGGAAAGGGTTAATTTTCTCATTTTTCAAAAGCATTTCAAATGTTTGTTTCGTTTCATAAAAAAGTTGACCTTTGACCCCAGCATAGTTTCAACGATTTTCATTGGCTGCGGCAACCCTTCAGATGTCACTGTCACACAGAGTTCCATTGCTTGGTGAGTTACAGGTAATCTCGTTTAACCCTTTCCCAAATGACAAAATTTTAGGGCGATCCCCTTCAAGAGTTGCCACAAATGACAAAATAGAAGTTATTAAAGATAGAATTTGTGTGAAATATGACATAGAAAATATTGAGACAAAAGGAGAAACTGCTGGTTATCAGCAGTTTCTTCTTTTGTTTCAATATTTTCCTAAGCCTTTTCTATCAGGGACGTCAAAACCAGGTCTTGTTTGGGAAAGGGTTAAAATATTCATCCCTGATTGGATAGTATTTTTGTCTTTGTTGTCTCTCATACCAGTACTACCACAACACCCTAACCATGCCTCCAGCTCCTTGCCCATGTACGTTAACGATACCAAACCATTGGTGGGCGACATTTGCCTCGGCCTTGGATCGAACCTGGGACCTCTTGAGTGAGAGGCAGATGCGCTACCAACTGTGCTATGGCCATGGCCATGTTTGACCTTTGACATAAGACTTACCTGACAAGTATAGTAGATAGATACTCACATTGATACAGAGGTTCAGATAAGAGGCTTTTCAAAATGCAGTATTTCATTTATCATCCATTAAATCCTATGCTGTGGGTACTCATTGGAATCGTCTCGAGACAATTCAAATGAGTACCCACAACATAGAGTATGGGGTTGAACAAACATCTGTAGCTCTGATTGGTACATGTTATAAAACGTAGTGTAGTGTAGAGTAGATTACAGTAATTATAGATAGAGCCCATGTACTGTGTATGTCATGTTGGTATTGCTTTTCAGGTTTTTCTAGCTTTGTCTCAGCATCCAGATAGGACCAGACCCAACACAAGAATATTAACCATTGGCTTTTACTAACCCTAATGTAATAAAATCTATTAACTTGTATATTTGTGCCTGTTTGCTGAAACCAACACGATGGTTCGTTCCGTTCTCTAACATATTTGTCTTCTCTTACTGTCTTTGTCCACAGATGTAGAACAAATCCTGGTACTTGATATTCAAGCCTTCCATTTTCTCCATTATCATTGCAGAAGTTACAGTATATTAAGCGAGCAGCCCAACTAATAATATACTAGTAATATATTTGTCTTCTCTTACTGTCTTTGTCCGCAGATGTAGAGCAATTCCTGGTACTTGATATTCAAATGTTCCACTTTCTCTATTATCATTGCAGAATAGCCTAGGTAAATTTAGTAAGCAGCCTGACTTAAAACATGCTAGTAATATATTTGTCTTCTCTTGCTGTCTTTGTCCACAGATGTAGAGCAATTCCTGGTACTTGATATTCAAATGTTCCACTTTCTCTATTATAATTGCAGAACAGCCTAGGTAAATTGAGTTAGCAGCCTGACTTAAATCATGCTAGTAATACATGTATATTTGTCTTCTCTTACTATCTTTGTCCGCAGATGTAGAGCAATTCCTAGTACTTGATATTCAAATGTCCCACTTTCTCTATTATTATTGCAGAATAGCCACAGTATATTTAGTTAGCACCCTGACTTAAAACATGCTAGTAATATATTCGTCTTCTCTTACTGTCTTTGTCCACAGATGTAGAGCAATTCCTGGTACTTGATATTCAAATGTTCCACTTTCTCTATTATCATTGCAGAATAGCCTAGGTAAATTTAGTACGCAGCCTGACTTAAAACATGCTAGTAATGTATTTGTCTTCTTTTACTGTCTTTGTCCGCAGATGTAGAACAATTCCTGGTACTTGATATTCAAATGTTCCACTTTCTCTATTATCATTGCAGAATAGCTACAGTTTATTTAGTTAGCACCCTGACTTTAAAACATGCTAGTAATATATTTGTCTTCTCTTACTGTCTTTGTCCACAGATGTAGAGCAATTCCTGGTACTTGATATTCAAATGTTCCACTTTCTCTATTATCATTGCAGAATAGCCTGGGTATATTGAGTTAGCAGCCTGACTTAAAACATGATAGTTATATAATTTTGTCTTCTCTTACTGTCTTTTTCCACAGATGTAGAGCAATTCCTAGTTCTTGATATTCAAATGTTCCACTTTCTCTATTGTCATTGCAGAATAGCCTAGGTGTATTGAGTTAGCAGCCTGCCTTAAAACATGCTAGTATTATATTTGTCTTCTTTTACTGTCTTTGTCCACAGATGTAGAACAATTCCTGGTACTTGATATTTAAATGTTCCACTTTCTCTATTATCATTGCAGAATAGCCACAGTATATTTAGTTAGCATCCTCACTTAAAACATGATAGTTATATAATTTTGTCTTCTCTTACTGTCTTTGTCCACAGATGAAGAGCAATTCCTGGTACTTGATATTCAAATGTTCCACTTTCTCGATTATCATTGCAGAATAGCCTAGGTATATTGAGTTAGCAGCCTAGTTTAAACATGTTTTTAATATATTTGTCTTCTCTTACTGTCTTTTTCCACAGATGTAGAGCAATTCCTAGTACTTAATATTCAAATATTCCACTTTCTCTATTTTTATTGCAGAATAGCCACAGTATATTTAGTTAGCACCCTGACTTTAAAACATGCTAGTAATATATTTGTCTTCTCTTACTGTCTTTGTCCGCAGATGTATAGCAATTCCTGGTACTTGATATTCAAATGTTCCACTTTCTCTATTTTTATTGCAGAATAGCCACAGTATATTTAGTTAGCACCCTGACTTTAGAACATGCTAGTAATATATTTGTCTTCTCTTACTGTCTTTGTCCGCAGATGTATAGCAATTCCTGGTACTTGATTTTCAAATGTTCCACTTTCTCTATTTTTATTGCAGAATAGCCTCAGTATATTTAGTTAGCACCCTGACTTTAAAACATGCTAGTAATATATTTGTCTTCTCTTACTGTCTTTGTCCACAGATGTAGAGCAATTCCTGGTACTTGATATTAAAATTATCCACTTTCTCTATTATCATTGTAGAATAGCCTAGGTATATTTAGTTAGCACCCTGACTTTAAAACATGCTAGTAATATATTTGTCTTCTCTTACTGTCTTTGTCCACAGATGTAGAGCAATTCCTGGTACTTGATATTAAAATGTTCCACTTTCTCTATTATCATTGCAGAATAGCCTAGGAATATTTAGTTAGCACCCTGACTTTAAAACATGCTAGTAATATATTTGTCTTCTCTTACTGTCTTTGTCCACAGATGTAGAGCAATTCCTGGTACTTGATATTCAAATGTTCCACTTTCTCTATTATCATTGCAGAATAGCCTAGGTATATTTAGTTAGCACCCTGACTTTAAAACATGCTAGTAATATATTTGTCTTCTCTTACTGTCTTTGTCTACAGATGTAGAGCAATTCCTGGTACTTGATATTCAAACCATCAATTTTATCTATAATTATTGCAGAATAGCTACAGTTTATTTAGTTAGCACCCTGACTTAAAACATGATAGTAATATATTTGTCTTCTCTTACTGTCTTAGTCCACAGATGTAGAGCAATTGCTAGTTCTTGATATTCAAATGTTCCACTTTGTCTATTATGATTGCAGAATAGCCTAGGTGTATTGAGTTAGCAACCTGACTTAAAATATGCTAGTAATATATTTGTCTTCTCTTACTGTCTTTGTCCGCAGATGTAGAGCAATTCCTGGTACTTGATATTAAAATGTCCCACTTTCTCTATTATTATTGCAGAATAGCCAAAGTTTATTTAGTTAGCAGCCTGACAAAAAAACATGCTAGTAATATATTTGTCTTCTTACTGTCTTTGACTGCAGATGTAGAGCAATTCCTGGTACTTGATATTCAAACCATCAATTTTCTCGATTATCATTGCAGAATAGCCATAGTAAATTGAGTTAGCAGCCTTAAACTTCTTAGTAATATATTTGTCTTCTCTTACTGTCTTTGTCTACAGATGTAGAGCAATTCCTGGTACTTGGTATTCAAACCATCAATTTTCTCGATTATCATTGCAGAATAGCCATAGTATATTGAGGAAGGAGCCTGACTTAAAACAAGCTAGTAAAATATTTTTCTCTTACTGTCTTAGTATTACTGAAAAGTATTGGTATTTCTGATTACAGACTACATAGACAAGTACCAGAGACTGTTGTCAATAGCAATGAATTTTGTTCTAAAAATAGACTTGGTTAGCCAACATGTATTTGTTAACCGTCAGTGTTGTTGTAAAATCTCGTAACTACATCTTGCTTCTAGCTGTGGTTACGAGATTTTATTACAATACTAAAAGAAATACTATCGTATATTGATGCTTTTCAATGAACCTTGTAACTACAGCTTGTTTTAAGCTGCATTTACAAGGTTTTTATTGAAAAATGACAATATAGATAGATTGATTCAATATAGGGAATGATTTTATCAAGTAAACCGTGAGATAATTTCGGACAAACAATAGTATTTCATTGAAGTAATTCTAAAACCTTGTAACATTAATAATGTGTACCCCCGGCTGTTGAGGGGGGATAGAAATATCTCGGTTGCCAGTCCTGCAGTTGGTGGTAAAACCCCATACAATGGACATACTGTTTGATAAGTTGTTATATTTTGTTTAAGCCTGATGTTGTTGAATTTAATTGCATATGTTTAATTGTTTAGAACAAGGTTTTGAATATGTCACTAACCAAAATAGTTTACTTTGATTTGATTGCTCTATGTTTCTTTTCTATATCATGTATAATTAATTCAACAGATTTCAGATTTGGTATATTTTAAGAGAATACATTAACAACTTAGATGTTTGTCCATGATATTTTGTTTACTTATATTCTCCTGTTTTCTGATTTCATTTGTTTAGTTTAATTGATAATAATTGATAATTGATTAATTGATTAATTAATTGATAGTGATATTCGAATGTTCCCTTTTCTTCATTATTTTTGCAGAATAGCTACATTATACCCCGGTATTGAGTGAGCAGCCTGACTTAAAACATGCTTGTAATATATTTGTCTTCTCTTACTGTCTTTGTCCGCAGATGTAGAGCAATTTCTGGTACTTGATATTCAAACATTCCACTTTCTTTATTGTTTTTGCAGAATAGCTACATTATATTGAGTGAGCAGCCTAACTTAAAACATGCTAGTAATATATTTGTCTTCTCTTAAATACTGTCTTTGTCCGCAGATGTATAGCACTTCCTAGTACTTGACATTCAAATGTTAAACTTTCTTCATTATTAAATTGTAGAATAGCCACAGTTTATTAAGTTAGCAGCCTGACTTAAAACATGCTAGTAATATATTTGTCTTCTCTTACTGTCTTTGTCCGCAGATGAAGAGCAATTCCTGGTACTTGATATTCAAATGTTACACTTTCTTCATTATTATTGTAGAATAGCCACAGTATATTGAGTTAGCAGCCTGACTTAAAACATGCTGACAAGTAATATATTTGTCTTCTCTTAATGTCTTTGTCCGCAGATGTATAGCAATTCCTAGTACTTGATATTCAAATGTTTCACTTTCTTCATTATTATTGTAGAATAGCCACAGTATATTGAGTTAGCAGCCTGACTTAAAACATGCTTGTAATATATTTGTCTTCTCTTAATGTCTTTGTCCGCAGATGTATAGCAATTCCTAGTACTTGATATTCAAATGTTACACTTTCTTCATTGCTATTGCAGAATAGCTACATTATATTGAGTGAGCAGCCTGACTTAGAACATGCTTGTAATATATTTGTCTTTTCTTACTGTCTTAGTATTACTGAAAAGAAGAAAAAAACAATTTATTCCTTTGATTGCAGACTACACAGACAAGTACTAAAGATTGTTGTCAATAGCAATGAATTTTGTTCTAAAAAAAGAATCAGTTTACTAACAATAGTTTTTACATTGGTGTTGTAAAAAATCTCGTAACTACAGCTTAATTCAAGCCGTAGTTACGAGATTTTATTACAACACCAATGGAAATACTATTTTATCTGAAATTATGTCACGGTTAACTGGAAAAAATCATTCTTAATATTTAAGAGTAACAATATCTGGAAATCTTTCTTTGGAAAATCATATTGACAATATAACATCAGATGCAAATAAAGCTTTAGGTTTTCTCCACAGAAACGAACAAATAAAAATTCTGAAATTGCAGCGTCCAAAAAGTTTTGATTCTTTTCAGATAGTAAGAAGTCCCAGAATAATCAAAAGGATGTTTTACAGGTCTTTTATACTTTACAGTCACAATACTTTTAAAATTCTGCACTAACAGTTTTTAATTCCAGCACAGATGCACACCAGCCAATAATACTTGAAAGGGGAGTTTAAGTACTGTATATTGATGCTTTTCAATGAAAACCTTGTAACTGCAGCTTGTTTTAAGCTGCATTTACAAGCTTTTTGTTGAAAAGTGACAATATAGATATATGGATTCAATAGGGAATGATTTTATCAAGTAAACCGTGACATAATTCAGACAAACAAAAATATTTCCTTGATGTAATTCTAAAACCTTGAACCATTAATATTGTGTACCCCCGGCCGTTGAGGGGGGATAGAAATATCTCGGTTGCCAGTCCTGCAGTTGGTGGTAGAACCCCATACAATGGACATATTGTTTAATTAGTTGTTAGATTTTGTTTAAGCCTGATGTTGTTAAATTGAATTGCATATGTTTAATTGTTTAGAACAAGGTTTTGAATATGTTACTAACCAAAATAGTTGTCTTTGATTTGATTGCTTTTTGTTACTTTTCTATTTCATGTATAGTTAATTCAATAGATTTCACATTTTGTATATTTAAAGAGAATACATTAACAACTTGTCATTTGTTTAGTTTATTTGCTAAATATTTTTAAATTTGCATGTTTTGAAAACTGTTTTTTCACTTGTGTTTAAAATTTTCTAGTAAGTTAGTTTAATTTATTGTGCAATATTATGAATAATATTATATTTGTAGATATATTTCTTGTTGTTTTGCCCGGGTAAAATATTGTACCGTTATTATATTTGTTTGTAGTTAGACTTGTTGTCTGGCCTGTGCCATTAATATTGTGTACCCCCGGCTGTTGAGGGGGAATAGAAATATCTCGGCTGCCGGTCCTGCAGTTGGTGGTAGAACCCCATACAATGGACATACTGTTTAATTAGATTTTGTTTAAGCTTGATGTTGTTTAATTTATTAGCAAAGTATGTTCTTGCACTTGTTTAGAATATGTTACTAACCATAGTAGTTAACTTTGATTCAATTGCTTTTTGTTGTTTTCTATATCATATGATTCAATGAATTTCACATTTTGAATATTTTAAGTTAATATGCAGTGTCATGAATGCTGTTATAATGTATGTTGTTAGGCTAAGATATTGTCATTTGGCCCGGGCCAAACATGTGTTGATTCTATTGCTTTTTGTTATTTTCCTATATCATATGTTTAGATTACACATTTGCATGTTTTATGTGAATATATTAACAACTTAATTGTTTGATCAATATTACCTTTTCTTATATCCTACTCTTGACCCAATGTTTTGTGCGTTTTTTTGTAGTATTTTCGCTATACAATGTATATTCAACTTTGCATGTTTTGAAACCTATTTAGAACTAGTGTTACCGGTATACATTTTCTGATAAGTTTATAAATTTGTTTTATTGTACAATGTCATGACATTATGAGTTTGTTTATTCAATATTGAAACTTGCATGTATTTAACTGTAATTTAAGCATTTACCTACATGATTTAAGTATATTTAAGCCTTTAATTAGTATGTATATGTTCATCAGCTAGATACTTCTATTAACAACTTTTCCTGTTTCTACTAATATTTTTCCTGTAATATCATTTATTTACATTATTTACATCTCTTTGTTGTTTGTAAACCCATAAATATGTAACTTTTGTAGTTTCAAAACCAAATGAGAAAAGTAACAGTTGCTTTAGTTCACTTTTAGGTAGTGTGTCCTGCCTAAAAATAAACTGTAACAACTGTAACTTTTAAAGCATTTAAACCTTAATCATTTTAAATATCATTGCTTTTCAACAAAATCCTTGTAACTGCAGCTTGGTTAAGCTACAATTTCGAGGGTTTTATTGAAAAGCAGTGATAATCTTTTCAATATTATACACATAATTGTTCCCTTTAATTTTTTTTCAATATTCAACAAAATCTTAAATTTGACTTGAATGGGTTTTTTCCCTCCTTTCCCCTCCTTTTCTTTCGTTTTTTTCTAAGGTCAGTGGATTGAGGATTCTGAGTAGGAGCGACCCCGTCTGTTTCGTGGAGGGCCTAGCAACACAATGTCCGCACACCAACACGTTCCAGATAGTGATAGATATGCTAGTTAAGTCTTCAAAGGGTACCTGCAATATGTTGAAACAAGAAGCTGTCAAGGAGAATTAAGGTAAAGTTAGTTGTTTTAGTTCTCTTTTAGGTAGTGTGTCCTGCCTAAAAAATTAAAACAACTAACTTTAAAAGTATTAAAATCTCTAAAATCTTTGCCTTCTATTTCAATTATGTACATTGTCTCTTTTTAACAAAATCCATGTCACTGCAGCTTGGTTAAGCTACAGTTACAAGGGTTTTATTGAAAAGCTGCAATATTCTGTTTTTCAAATCATGCATATAGTTGGTTCACTATGTAAAGAATTTTTCAACATTCAACAAAATCTGTCTTGAAAGTTTTTTTTTTTTTGTTTCTTTCTAAGGTCAGTGAATTGAGATTCTGAGTAGGAGTGACCCCTAGCAGCACAATGTCCACATCAACACTACCAGAAAGTGACAGACAAGCTAGATAAAGTCTTCAAAAGGGTGCCTGCAATATGTTGGAGCATGATGCTGTCTGGTGGGATCAAGGAAATAGAGGCCAAGAAATATTCAACAAAATCTTACAGAATTTCTGTTCCTGTTTCAGACTGTGAAAATTCTAAATTAAATCTATTTTAGGCTTCAAGGATTGTGCTGATGCAAAAAGATACTCCAACCATTTTTCAGGCTTTCCTACTAATTAACATAGAATATATACAGAGAAAACAATACTCAAGTTTTTTTTTTCTTGTAGATCCGATGACCTGCAAAAATTGACCCTTTTGCCATGAAATTTCATGGAAATGTTATAAAAATTTTGAATTTGACTACAGATGGGATAGCCTTGATACCTGTTTGCCGAAATCAACCACATGGTCAGAATTTCTTCGTATGATAGATCAACATAAACCTGATTTATTTGTAAGTACGGAATCTTGGTCAGCATGCAGATTCTGAATTTTTTGCAATTTTTTCAGGATATAGGCCTACAACTTTTCGATTAGACAGGTCAACCAAAGGCAGAGAAGTATTCATCCTAGAAACGGAGCAGAAACAACGAAACACAGATTGTGAAATTATTATAAATCAGTTGTAGGTACAGAACCATGGTGTGGGCATGCAGGTTGTGAATTCTTTTCAAAATCTTTACAATATTGTCGCTTTTCAACAAAAACCTGGTAACTGCAGCTCTAAACAAGCTGCAGTTACGAGGTTTTTGTTGTAAAGCGATGGTTAACAGATCAGCAAAATACGGAGGAGTGTTCATCCTGGATGAAAGAGACTTTCCTAGCAACAGAGCAAACACAACTACATGAAGAAACTGATTGTGCAGCCTGCTACACAAAAGCAGTCATTTAGCCGGTATGTTATGATATTCTGCTGCTTTTGACGAAAAGCCCTGTTTTATAATAGTATTAAGGTAAAATGTAATATTTTAACCATTATACTTTGTAATTCAAGATTATCTATCAATCTTTCATTTCAATTATTCAGTTATATGTATTATAGTGCTCCCAGATTAATTCGGGACATTGGCATAAGTAATGACCCCACTTTGGCAATGTTTCTATATGTGCTTTCTAACTGACTTTAATGAGGAATATAAAGTTGTCCTGAGTTAATATTGGTGCACTCTACTAGCATCTATAATCGCAGGGAGAGGAGAATGGGCTACTATTGACGGATGATAACAAGTAGATGAGGATGGGCGACTAACCACTGATGATGACAAGAAGAGGAGAGCGGGCTACTACCGACTGATGACAGAAAGAAGAGAGCGGGCTTCTAGCAACACAAAAGCAGTCATTTAGCCGGTATGTTATGATATTCTGCTACTTTTGACGAAAAGCCCTGTTTTATAATAGTATTAACCCTTTCCTAAACGACAAAACTTTAGGGTGATCCACTTCAAAAACTGACACAAATGACAAAATGGATGTTATTAAAGATAGGATTTGTGTAAAATATGACATAGAAAATATTGAGACAAAAGAAGAAACTGCTGTTTGTCAGCAGTTTCTTCTTTTGTTTCAATGTTTCCCCAAGCCTATTCCACCTGGGACGTCAAAACCAGGTCTTGTTTGGGAAAGGGTTAAGATAAAATGTAATATTTTAACCATTATACTTTGTAATTCAAGATTATCTATCAATCTTTCATTTCAACTATAGTGCTCCCAGATTAAATCAGGACATCAGCATAATGCCACTTCGGCAATGTTTCTGTAGACATTTTACTTACTGACTTCAATGATGAAAATAA
Organism: Fragum sueziense; assembly: GCA_963680895.1. NCBI lineage: Eukaryota > Metazoa > Mollusca > Bivalvia > Cardiida > Cardiidae > Fragum > Fragum sueziense. Next base: position 48,859,809 of record OY804594.1, read on the forward strand.
AGTTGTCCTGAGTAAATATTGGTGCACTATACTTGCGTTTATAATGGCAGGGAGAGGAGAATGGGCTACTATTGATGGATGATAACAAGTAGATGAGGATGGGCTACTACCGACGGATGATGACAAGAGAATGGGCTACTAGCGATTAGTGACAGCGAGAGAACGGGCTACTATCGACGGATGATTACAAGGATACGAGGATGGGCTACTAACCACAGATGATGACAAGAAGAGAGCGGGCTACTACCGACTGATGACAGAAAGAAGAGAGCAGGCTTCTAGCAACAGAGCAGACACAACTACCTGTAAAGACTGATTGTGCCTGCTACACAAAAGCAGTCATTTAGCCGGTATGTTATAATATTCTGCTACTTTTGACGAAAAGCCCTGTTTTATAATAGTATTAAGATAAAATGTAATATTTTAACCATTATAATTCAAGATCATCTATCAATCTTTCATTCTAATTATTCAATTATATGTACTTTAGTGCTCCCAGATTAATTCGGGACATTGGCATATGTAATGACCCCACTTTGGCATTGTTTCTATATGCACTTTGGCCGTGGCCTTAGCGCAGTTGGTAGCGCATCTGACCCTTATACAAGAGGTCCCGGGTTCGATACCCGGCCGCGGCTAATACCCTTTCTGACAAAATTGTCACCCACCAATGGGTTTGAAATCGTTAACCTAAGTGGGCGAGCAGCTGGAGGCTTGGTTAGGGTGTTGTGGTAGTACTGGTTTGAGAAACAACAGGAATCCATGGGTAGGTGCTCCAGCCGCCGCGATATGACCCTGGTAGTTGAAAACGGCGTAAAACCCTAATAAACTCAAACTCTATATGCACTTTTCTACCTGACTTTTTATGACGAAAATAAAGTTGTCCTGAGTTAATACCGGTGCACTATACTAGCCTCTATAATGGCAGGGAGTGGAGAACAGGCTACTAACAACCGATGATAACAAGGGGGTGAGGATAGGCTACTATCGATGATGGCAAGATGAGGAGAGCGGGCTACTAGCAACTGATGACAGACATAGAACGGTCCACTAATGACTGATGACAAGAAGACGAGGATGGGCTACTAGCGACTTGTGAGAGCGAGAGAACGGGCCACTAGCGACTTGTGACAGCGAGGGAACGGGCCACTAGCGACTTGTGACAGCAAGAGAACGGGCCACTAGCGACTTGTGACAGCGAGGGAACGGGCCACTAGCGACTTGTGACAGCGAGGGAACGGGCCACTAGCGACTTGTGACAGTGAGAGAACGGGCCACTAGCGACTTGTGACAGTGAGAGAACGGGCCACTAGCGACTTGTGACAGTGAGAGAACGGGCCACTAGCGACTTGTGACAGCGAGGGAACGGGCCACTAGCGACTTGTGACAGCGAGAGAACGGGCCACTAGCGACTTGTGACAGCGAGAGAACGGGCCACTAGCGACTTGTGACAGCGAGGGAACGGGCCACTAGCGACTTGTGACAGCGAGGGAACGGGCCACTAGCGACTTGTGACAGCGAGGGAACGGGCCACTAGCGACTTGTGACAGCGAGAGAACGGGCCACTAGCGACTTGTGACAGTGAGAGAACGGGCCACTAGCAACTTGTGACAGCGAGAGAACGGGCCACTAGCGACTTGTGACAGCGAGGGAACGGGCCACTAGCGACTTGTGACAGCGAGAGAACGGGCCACTAGCGACTTGTGACAGCGAGAGAACGGGCCACTAGCGACTTGTGACAGTGAGGGAACGGGCCACTAGCGACTTGTGACAGTGAGAGAACGGGCCACTAGCGACTTGTGACAGTGAGAGAACGGGCTACTTGCGACTTGTGACAGCGAGAGAACGGGCTACTAGCGACTGATGACCAGGTATGTTTAATATTCTGCTACTTTTGATGAAAAGCCTTGATTTATGATATTGACCAATTAACATATTAACCCTTTCCTAGACTGCAAAAAATGGACTGCTCTGATATCAAAGCTGCTGCAGACAACAAAATGAGTGTTAATAAAGATAGAATTTTGACGATGTAGCACAGAAAATATTGAGGCAAAAGGAGAAAATGCTGGTTATCAGCATTTTCTTCTTTAGCCTCGATGTTTTCCCAAGCCTATTCTCTTACGGACGTCAAAACCTGGTCTTGTTTGGTAATGGTTAAAGATAAAATGTAAAACATTTTAATATCTATATTTCAAGATTATCTATCAATTTTTCATTTTAATTATTCTGTAATATGTACTATAGTGCTTCCAGATTAATTTGGAGCATCTGCATAATTGTTTTGACTCCACTTGGACAATGTTTCTATTATGCGCTATACTAACTAACCTAAATTACGAAAATAAAGTTGTCCTAAGTTACTATTGGTGCACTATACTTGCGTTTATAATGGCAGGGAGAGAACGGGCTACTGTCGACGGATGATAAGGAGACTTGGATGGGCTACTATCGACGGATGATAACAAGGAGATGAGGATTGGCTTCTCACGATTGATGATGACAAGAAGAGGAGAGCGGGCTACTAGCGACAAGTGACAGCGAGAACGGTATAATAACGATGGATGATAACAAGGAGACGAGGATGGGCGACTAACCACTGATGATCAGAAGAGGAGAGTTGGCTACTAGCGACAAGTGACAGCGAGAGAACGGGCTACTATCAACGGATGACTAGGATGACCTGGTTTGATCCCTCACCACTCCAGTTTATCAGATGAGAATTCAAACAAGCAGTTTTCTTTGAACTTTGCTGATGAGTTGGACATAAAACTATTTAACCCATTACCAAACCGCAAAATTTTGGACCATTCCAAATTCAAAGGTGTTGCAGACAACAACTAAAATGAATGAAAAAGTACACATCTTTATCATTTTGTATGAAAAATATTGTGGGAAATGAAGAAATTGCTTGTCACAAGCAATTTCTTCATTTTCCACAATGTTTTCCATAGCCAGTTTCTTGTGAGGAGTCCAAAAGAGTCACTGTGGTAATGGGTTAATCTATGAATCAAGTGGAAGTATCAATAGCTCTGAACTGTGCCTTTTGAACTGCTTGAACATTGCTGAGGAAAAAATGTGGAATAAGTCGGTTCACTACATATCTATCAACAGGAAGGATGCATGCAACAATCTTAACCCTTTCCCAAACAAAACCTTGCTTTGACACCAATGTACGAAATAGCTTAGGAAAATATTGAGACAGAAAAAGGAAATGCTGATAGTTCAGAGTTTACCCATTTTGCCTCAATATTTTCTAGACTGTATTGTACACATTCTTTCCATATCAGAATTCATGTTGTCGTCTATAACATATATTATATATGTATAACTGGTTTTTGATGCATTGATTGGCAAATGCTGGATATTGAAAATATTGAAGCAAAGGAAGAAAATGTTGGTTACCATTATTTTGTCCTTTTCCTTTAATATTTTCATTCTTTCAAAAAGTTTTCATTCAGTTTGATTAGTTTTGTTAACAACACAAGCAGGAAATTTTTATTTGGGAAAGGGTTGATAAAAACTTTTACAAAAGTATTACAAAATGATATAATTGTTGCTTTTCTACGAAAACCTTGTAACTGCAGCTTAAAGCAAGCTGCAGTTACGAGATTTTTGTTGAAAAGCATCGATATGGGACCTGTCATGCTAAAAGAGCCTTTCTGAAGCTGTGAAAAGTTTCAACCTCAGTAATCTGTGTGAAGTGCGCAGACTGACTAGGATCGAAACTTTTCATGAGAATGTTATTTTCTTGATCTAGAGCGTTTTTCTATCCCATATGTTCATTTCTTTAATGGTTATGATTATGCCCCGCAAACGGAGTTTGGAGGGGGTATACATGTACTGGAATCAGCCTGTCAGTCCAGTGGTTGGTTGGTTGGTTGGTTTGTTTGTTGGTCTGTCACCAAAACTTTGTCCGGACAACTCCTCGTACACTTGTGAACCGATTTAGTTCATACTTGGCACAAGTGTTTATTGTGACCCGTAGATGTGCAAGACGCAAATTTCATGAAATTTAGACGGGTTCTTTCTGAGTTAAGGCCCCTGATATGACCAAAAAATACTTGTCTGGACAACTCCTCCTACAGTTACTGTCAGATTTGCTTCAAACCTGGTACAAATGTTCATTAGCACCTGTAGATGTGCAAGATGCAAATTTCACGAAAATTGGAGTGACACTTTCTAAGTTATGGCCCCTGATTTGACCAAAAATGCTTGTCCGGACAACTCCTCCTACAGTTACAATCCAATTTGTTCCATACTTGGCACAAGTGTGCATTAGCACCTGTACATGTGAAAGATGCAAATTTCATGAAAATCGGACTGATACTTTCTGAGTTATGGCCCCTTTTTTTATCAAAAAATGCTTTTCCAAACAACTCCTCCTAAAGTTACTGTCCGATTTGCTTCATACTTGGCACAAGTGTGCATTAGCACCTGTACATGTGCAAGATGCAAATTTCATGAAAATCGGACTGATACTTTTTCAGTTATGGTCCACTTTTTTTACCAAAAAAGCTTTTCCGGACAACTCCTCCTATAGTTACTGTCCGATTTGCTTCATACTTGGCAAAAGTGTGCATTAGCACCTGTACATTTGCAAGATGCACATGTCATGAAAATCGGACTGATACTTACTCAGTTATGGCCCCCTTTTTTACCAAAAAATGCTTAACCGGACAACTCCTCCTACAGTAACTGTCCAATTTGTTCCATACTTGGAACAAGTGTGCATTAGCACCTGTACATGTGAAAGATGCAAATTTCATGAAAACCAGACTGATACTTTGTCAGTTAAAGCCCCTTTTTTACCACAAAATGCTTTTCCAAACAACTCAGTTATGGCCCCCTTTTTTACCAAAAAATGCTTAACCGGACAACTCCTACAGTTACTGTCCGATTTGCTTCATACTTGGCACAAGTGTGCTTTAGCACCTGTACATGTGAAAGATGCAAATTTCATGAAAATCGGACTGATACTTTTTCAGTTATGGTCCTTTTTTTTACCAAAAAATCCTTTTACGGACAAATCCTCCTACAGTTACAGTCCGATTTGTTTCATAATTGGCACAAGTGTGCATTAGCACCTGTACATTTGAAAGATGCAAATTTCATGAAAATCGGACTGATACTTACTCAGTTATGGCCCCTTTTTTATCAAAAATGCTTGTCCAAACAACTCCTCCTACAGTTACTGTCCGATTTGCTTCATACTTGGCACAAGTGTGCATTAGCACCTGTACATGTGAAAGATGCAAATTTCATGAAAATCGGACTGATACTTTTTCAGTTATGGCCCCCTTTATCACAAAATACTTGTCCAAACAACTCCTACAGTTACTGTCCGATTTGTTTCATACTTGGCACAAGTGTGCATTCAGCACCTGTACATGTGAAAGATGCAAATTTCATGAAAATCGGACTGATACTTTCTGAGTTATGGCCCCCTTTTTATCAAAAACTGCTTGTTAAAACAACTCCTCCTACAGTTACTGTCCGATTTTCTTCATACTTGGCACACGTGTTTATTGTTATCCGTAGATGTGCAAGATGCAAATGTCATGAAAATCGGACTTATATACTTTCTCAGTTATGGCGCCCTTTTTTACCAAAAATGCTTTTCCGGACAAATCCTCCTACAGTAACTGTCCCATTTGCTTCATACGTGGCACAAGTGTACATTAGCACCTGTACATGTGAAAGATGCAATTTTCATGAAAATCGGACTGATACTTTTTCAGTTATGGTCCACTTTTTTATCAAAAATGTTTGTCCAAACAACTCCTACTACAGTTACTGTCCGATTTGCTTCATACTTGGCACAAGTATGCATTAGCACCTGTACATGTGAAAGACGCAAATTTCATGAAAATAGGAGTGACACTTTTTGAGTTATTGCCCCTGATTTGACCAAAAAATGTTTGTCCGAACAACTCCTCCTACAGTTACTGTCCGATTTGTTTTATACTTGGTACAAGTGTGCATTAGCACCTGTAGATGTGTAAGACGCAAATTTCATGAAAATAGGAGTGACACTTTTTGAGTTATTGCCCCTGATTTGACCAAAAAATGTTTGTCCGAACAACTCCTCCTACAGTTACTGTCCGATTTGTTTTATACTTAGCACAAGTGTGCATTAGCACCTGTAGATGTGTAAGACGCAAATTTCATGAAAATTGGAGTGACACTTTTTGAGTTATTGCCCCCGATTTGACAATTAAATGCTTGTCCGGACAACTCCTCCTACAGTAACTGTCCAATTTGTTCCATACTTGGCACACGTGTGCATTAGCACCTGTACATGTGAAAGATGCAAATTTCATGAAAATCGGACTGATACTTATGGCCCCTTTCAGTAATGGCCCCTTTTTTTACCAAAAAAATGCTTGTCTGGACAACTTCTTCTACAATTACTGTCCGATTTGTTTCATACTTGGCACAAGTGTACATTAGCATCTGTACATGCGCAAGACACAAATTTTCAGTTATGGCCCCTGATTTGACAAAAAAAAATGTATGTACGGACATCTCCTTCTACAGCTACAGTAAGATTTGCTTCATACTTGGCACTAGTATCTGTAGATGGGCAAAACGCAAATTTCATGAAAATTGGAACGATGCTTTTGGAGTGCTTGTCCGGACAACTCATCCTACAGTTACTGCCTGATTTGCTTCATACTTAAAACAAGTGTGCATTAGGTCCTGTAGATGTGCAAGACGCAAATTTCACGAAAATTGCTCTTATACTTTCTGAGTTTTGGTCCCTTAGTTGACCAACTTTCAATAAAAATGGATTGACGATTTCTGACTTATCGCCCCTGATCCAACAAAAACGCTTGTCCGAACAAAGGTGCTTGCGGGGGTATTTTTATCACCTTTAGTGATAGATTTCTAGTTGATGCCTGCCAAGTCTGACCTGTTTCTCAAAATTTGGTTTTATAGACCTCCTGTTAGAGGTTCTTTTTAGCATGACAGGACACATCATTGGTGGGAGGTCAAAACCTTGTAACTATAGTTTGACAAAGCTGGAGTTACAAGATTTTGACCTCCCACCAACGACATACAATTAATGAACAAAAGATGTATTTATTATTTCAAGAATGTTACAATTTAACTCTGGCTTTCCAAAACAAGACCAGGTTTTCGTGTCTCTAATATAAAATGCTTGGAAAACATTGAGGAAAAAGGAGAAATTCTGATAACTAGAATTATCTCCTTTTGCCTCAATGTTTTCTAGGTTAAAATATAGGCTACAAAAATTCTATGTTAATCAGCCTCCATGGTGTGACCTGCATACATTTTCAAATCAGATCGCTTTAAAAATTTGTTTAAGAAAGGGTTAAAAAAAAAAAAGAAAATACACTGTATCGCTGCTTTTCAACAAAAACCTTGTATCTTCAGCTTAAAACAAGAGCCGCAGATACGAGGTTTTTGTTGAAAGGTGATGATATAAATTTATTTGTGCTAAAAATAGACTGGTCTCCCGTTTGTGCCTTTTAAATCATTGTGTTGGCATAGTTAACAAGATTTTATAACACATACAAAATGCTATTCTTTGTCCGAAATTCATCACGGTTAACGGGATAAAATCGAACCCTATTGTCATCTGTTGCCATTGTCTTCAAAACCCAATTTTGTTTGGGAAAAAGTTTGAGAGGGAGGATGCTTTCATCCTCGGATACGCCGAGGGTCTCTGTATTTGCATCGCTACATTGATGTAGAGTAGCAAATAAGGAGACCACAGGGTATCCGAGGATGGGATGCTTTTAGCTTTTTCCCAAACAAGCCCGGGTTTTGAAGTGTCAAATTAGAAATAGAACTGGAAAAGAATTAGATAACTGAAGTAGCTGACAGAGCTACAGATAATAGGGAATGAAGAATTTTCAAAGGGAAATACAGTCGACACACACTTGTGTCGAAGTCATAAGGACCATCAAATTACCTCGACATATCCGGAGTTCGACTCATCTGATTATTGTTCATTTTTATGCCCCCGTATCGAGAGATCGGGGGCATATTGTTTTACTCATGTCCGTCCGTCTGCCTGTCTGTCTGTCCGTCCGTCTGTCTGTCCGTCCGTCTGTCCGAAAACTTAACCTGAAAACTTAACCTTTGCCATTTCTCCAAAACTATTTGACATACAAAGCTCAAATTTGGTATGCAACTTCCTTTCAATGATATCTATCTGTTCCAAGCAGTTTGACCTCCCTCAAGGTCATCCGTTAACCCTTATCAACCCTTTACTCTACGAAAACTTAACATTTTAGAAAAATGGCCATGTCGGGGGCATTTGTGTTTCACAAACACATCTTGTTTAGCTCGACTTTTCGAAGAAAATGAGAGCTTATACTGTCACCGGGGCGTTGGCGTTGCAACAAAGGTTAAAGTTTTTTCAAACATCAATAACTTCCATACTACAAACTTGGAATACTTATTCACCATCACACCCTCTACCTTACTACCAGGGCCCATAACCCTGGCTCCACTATATTTGGAGTTATGCCCCCTTTATACTAAGCAACTTAGAAAGTCGAGCGCGCTGTCTTCGGACAGCTCTTGTTATTAAGATAATATTTGGCCATTTTTGTTGTTCATCAAGTATGATCATAATTGAAATATAGTATGAAAAGGAAAGAAATTGCTCGAAACGAGCAATTTCTATCTTTTTCCTTCTATATTTCAAAGTCTGTATATATTTCAAAAAGATTTTGTTAAGCATTTTTAAGATGTCCATTGATGATGACCGGGCCATATTTAAACTTCGACTTAAGCAAAAATTGACTTATCCGATGTCAACATAACGAGTGTCGACTGTATATTATTGTTCATCAAACCCTATGTTTTGGGTACTCATTGGAATCATCTCTTTGAGATGATTCAAATGAGTACCCACAACATCGGTTTTGGAATTGAAATTACATATTTAGAATGTCTTCACTCCTATTTATCTGTAGCTCTGGTTTCGTCGCTTTTCAACAAAAACCTGGTAACTTCAGCTTCTTTACGCAGTTTAGTCTTCTTGCTACGCACATGTATATACTTATATTATTTTGAATTTAGATGAATAAAAAAGGAGCACATCTTCGGTGGGGAGTCAAAACTTATTTAAGCTGTAGTTACGAAGTTTTGACTCCCCACCAACGACATTTAACAGGCGGGTAGATTGCATGTATAGGTCCTACCTAATAAATGACCTGGCAGAGCTCCTTTAGCTAATAGACAGGTCATTTATCGAGACCTATAATAAATAGTCAAGTATCTGGTCTTATCTATTTACCATATTATTGTTGTGGCATTGATGTATATTGTTAAACCGAAGTTACTGTGCGCTGTGAATATTTATAAAAAAACGTAATCATTTGCAATATTGATAAAAATATAATGAGCGCACGGTAACTTAGGTTCAACAATGATACCGTATAGCACTTTATTTCTGCGGGGACTTTATTTCTGCTATTTCTGCGGTCGTGGATGGCACCGCAGAAATAAAATCCGCAGAATATTAATCCTGAATGAAGAGGTTGTTGTCATTCTGTAATTTTAGTCAGTACATGGACAGGTTAAACTGTTACCACCCGATGGAAAGAACAATATCATAACAATGGAGTGCTTTCCTATTCAAAAATGGTGTAACTACGGCTTTAACTTAGGTGTAGATAAGACATTTTAGTTCATCAATAAACAATGATTTAACAGTTTGACACGTCTTTCTTTTCACACCTATCTGTATACGGCATTGTTTCCCATAACGCCTTTATAGATACTAGTACATCAGTGGGATTATCCCTTTACCCTAACGGAGTAATTAGAATATTTGGTAAGCATCGTCTTTCAAACTATATCTGATACTGACTAAATCTTTGATTTTGCAAAATGAGAGACCGCAGAAATATGTTCCGCAGAAATTTAACTCGCCTGATTTCTGGAAAAAAACGCAGAATTTGGACCCCGCAGAAATAAAGTGCTATACGGTATATTCAAAATTAAACTAGAATGATTGCAGTTGTTGTTTGGTTGATCAAAACAACTAATCATTCTCGTTTAATTTTAAACCTTATTATGATAATGTCTAGTGCGAAATCCCATGCTTCCCGCAGAGTTGAGTGCTGAATTGTTTTGGGGTACAGATTTACAGATTACAGAGCCAACTTCTGTGTTGTTTTTATGCTCCCTGAAAAAATTTCGTGGGAGCATATATAGTCGCCATGCTGTCCGTCTGTCCATCCACAGCCAGATCTCGATAACACTTGGACCAAATTCAATGAAACTTCACATGTGAACTCCCTGGCATAATCCCTAGAGACCTTTTTCTCCATTTCTTAATTTGAGGCTGCGTCATGGAAAAAGGGGCCTTAATGTAAAAATTAGATTTTCTCTAATTTCTCTTCATCCAATGGGCAGAATTTAATGAAATTGTGTGCTTATGTGATAAATGAGATGTTCTAGACCATATTTTATAAATAATGTGTGTACAAAAAATCCGTCATGGGAAAAGGGGGCTTAATGTATGATAGTTTTTATTTTGTGACAAACACTTATTCGGGGAGCATAAACCGTCTGTGATATGGCTCTTGTCTTATAATACTTTGATTGCTGTACCTATTGTTTGTGTCCATTAAATCCATAGCAGATATACCTTGCTATCGACAAAGATTTTTTTGTTTGAGTTATTTGTTGAAAGCGTAAACATGTAGAGAAGACTCTTTTTGAGACTCTCTTAACCCTTTCCCAAAAGACAAAATTTTAGACTGGTCCATATTCAAAGTTGTTGCAGACGACAATTGAAAGTGCATGAAATTTAGTTTTTTGTCTGACTGGGTAGAAAAACACTGTGGGAAATGAAGAAATTGCTTGTCACAAGCAATTCCTTCATTTTCCACAATGTTTTCCAAAGCCTTTAAGTTACCTCTTTCCCAAACAAGACCTGGTTTTGACGTCCCTAGTAGAAAAGGCTTGGGAAAATATTGAAACAAAAGAAGAAACTGCTGATAACCAGCAGTTTCTCCTTTAGTCTCAATATTTTCTATGCCATATTTTACCCAAATCCTATCTTAAATAACATCCATTTTGGCATTTGTGGCAGTTTTGAAGTGGAGCACCCTAAAATTGTCGTTTGGTAATGGGTTAAATTGTAAGGCGTCAAAAGGTGTCACTTTGTGGCAATGGGTCAAAGAAAAAGGCATTGGAAAATGTGGAAAAGAAAGATATTGCTTATGACAAGCAATTTCTTCATTTCCCACAATGCTTTCCATACAAAAATACCAAAAAATGATATTTTTATTCACTAGAAATTGTCATCTGCAGCATCTTTGAATTTGGACCAGTCAAAATTTTTGTTGTTTGGTAATGGATTGATAACATTAAATCAAAGGATAAGGGAAGAAAATTAAAGAATGCCTAGAATAATATGAATTTCAAAGGTCACATGCACAATTATGCATGATCAGAAATTTTTGACGTTCTTGTTGAAATATTTAGGCAACTGAAGAAAATGCTGATAATCGTCGAAAGATCAGTGCATATCATTTTACCGTCCATCATTGTCTATCTGTTTGTGCGTAATATGAAACCCTACAACCATCGTGGTAGTCGATGTGCCTTTAGCCCTTTCCCAAGCAGCAAAAATTAGACTGTTCATAATCAAATGGTGGTCATAAATACGAGATTTGAACAAAATTTGGCACAAATATTTAGGCAAATGGAGGAAATGCTGGTCATGAGTATTTTTCTTTTTGTCTCAATGTTTCCAATGCTTTTTTAAATTAAAAATAAATATTGAGACAAATCAGAAAGATATTGGTTATTGTCCAGCAAGGTTAACCCGGGACAACTTAATTTTCGTGCGCAAAGTCCGTTAGTTGAGCGTCTTAACAAAACATTGTCGCAGAGGGGTCATTACATATGCAGATGTCCCGGGTTAATCTTGCTGGACAATATCAACCTTTTCTTCTTTTTGTCTCGATGTTTTCTGTAGTCTTTCAGGCCCCAGTTTCTCGAAAATACTTAAGTATGTTCTCATGCTCAAATCTGAGCACCGTGCTTAAATCGCACGAAATCCATGTGAACTTCACTCGAATACTCTTCAACGTTGGAGAGTATCCCTTTGAAGTTGAGTATGTTCTCATGAGAATATACTTAAGTTTTTTTGAGAAACCGGGGCCAGGGCTGTTTTGGATGGGGTTAACAAGACTTAGTTATATGACGTAGAAAGTGTGGTTTTCTTGCTCAAAGGGAAGAAACTCTGTATTCTATGAATGCAAATTATCTCCCTTTCATGCATAATGATGCTCTACAAGTTAGACTTATGAAAACATTGTGGGAAATGAAACAATTGCTTATGCCAAGCAATTCCTTCGTTTTCAAAAATGTTGTTTACCCAGAAAGACAATTAATGCTAGATTCCATTCACTTAGCTTAGTTGTCTGCAAGATCTTTAAATTCAGACAGATGAAGTATGTTGCCGTCATTTAACCTTTTCCCAAATGGCAAAATTTTATGGTGGTCCAATTCAAAAGCTTAAGGAAACAACAAAATGGATGTTGATAAAGATTGGATGTGTAAAATAAAGTACAGAAAATATTGAGGCAAAAGGAGAAAAGGCTGGTCATCAGCATTTTCTTCTTCTTTGGCATCAATAACTTCCCACTCCAATTCTATCAGGGACGTCAAAACCAGGTCTTGTTTGGGAATGGATTAATGGGTTTACACATTCCCAAACAAAATTTTAGACTATCCAAATTGGTAAACTGCTGCTGACAAAAAAATGGGTGCATGATAGCACAGAAAATGTTGAATATAAAGGTGAAAATACTAATCATCAGCATATTCTTCTTTTCATTCAATGATTTCTGTCCCTCTATCCAACATCCGAAGTCAGCCTCGTTTTGAAGTTCCTAAGTTGAACAAAAATTTGGAAACATTGAGGCGAAAGAAAATGCTAACTGTTAAGAAGGCATTTTCTCCTTTTGCCGTTTTGTAGGCCTATTTCTTGTGTTATATCATACACAAATATTGCCTTTTTTGTCGTCAGCAGCAGCTTGCTGTTTGGGAAAATGTAAATCCAGCAGCCACATAATGTTTAAGTGCTCCAATTTGAGGTGTTACGGGAAAAGGAGATGCTGGCAACAATAATCTTTTTAAAAAAGAGAATGCTTATGTTATAGCACAGAAAGTGTTAAGGAAAATCGAGAAGTTGCTTGCTTTCATTAATATCTTTTCACAATGTTTGTTTTTCCAAAATCATTGTTACAAAGACATCAAAGCCAGTTTTTGTTTGGGAAATGAATAACCCCTGTCTAGAGAACCCCAACTAATACAGGCTGACACAGATAGAACAAGAGCCGTCAGGGACGGACAATGCTCCCCGAATAAGGCATTGTCACAATAAATGTATGCCATGCAGAGCTAATATAAAGCTAACAAATGTTAAGCCCCCTTTTTGCATGACATATTTTGTATACACAAATTTTAAATAGTTTATTGTTAAGGGCATCTGATTTGCTACTCAAATATGAAATTTCATCAAATTCTGACCATTAGACTAGGAGAAATTAGAGAAAAACTGTATTCAATCTTAAGTCCCCTTTTTCCATGACGAGGCCTCAAATCCAAAAACCGGGAAAAGTACATCGGCATTATGTCATAGGGAGTTCACATGGTAAGTTTCATTTGATTTGGCCCGAGGGTTATGGAGAAATCACTTCGGACGGACGGACAGACGGACGGAATGACGGACGGACAGACAAAGCGGCGACTATATGCTCTCCCTTCGGGGAGCATAAAAATTAATGCTATTGATTTGGGTACACTAAAACAATAGAAAATATTGAATCAGAAGATAAATGGTTCTTGAGAATCTAATATTACAAACCTAAACCAAGGCTAGTTTCTGCTTTCCCTTTCATGTTTGCCAGGAAATTTCAACTGGGGACGTCAAAGCCATGTCTTGATTTGGAAAGGATTAACCCATTACTGCACAGTGATGCCTTTTGACTCCATAACAAGAAAAGGCTTGGGAAAACATTGTGGAAAATGAAGAAATTGCTTGTGACAAGCAATTTCTTCATTTTTCCACAAAGTTTTCTAATCAAATTTCTTCCTTTTCCACAATGTTTTCTAACTCATGGATAGATTTTTAAAATTTCATCAACTTGAAATTGTCGTCTGCAACATCTTTCAAATTGAAAGTCAAAAATTTTGCCGTCTGGTAATGGGTTTAACAAAGTGCATGTCATATTGAGACCCACCGGATAATAAAAAATCCTTTCTTATGATAGATCTATATCTCCTGTCTAGATTTATAAGTGTACAAAGTTTGAAACTGCTCTGGACGGACAGACGGAATGACGGACAGACAGGACGTACCGATGGACAAAGTGGCGACTAAATACTCCCAGAAGATAAAAACATAGAAAATATACATCTGCGGAGGGAAAAGGGCCAAAATGAAAGGGGCATTTCATTCCAATTTTTTATACGCCCGAAGGGTCGTATTATGTTATGGCCCCGCTCGTCCGTCCGCCCGTCTGTCTGTCCGTTAGCAATTTCTTGTGTGCGCAACTCCTCCTACAGTTTTCATCGGAATTCAATCAAACTTGCCACAATGAATCTCCATGGTGTCTAGTTGTGCATGCTGCTTACGGAATTCAATTAACTCTTTTCGTTCTTGAATGATCTGCCCTTGAATTTAAGAAAAAATTCCCATTTTCTCAAAAATGCACATTTTCTCCTGTGCGCAACTCCTACAGTTCCAACCAGAATTTAATCAAACTAGCCACAATGAATCTATAATGCTGTCTTGTTGTGCAAACAATTTTGATAACCGTTTGAATTATCTGCCCTTAAATTGAAAAAATGGCCAATTTTACTGACAAGCCCCTCTCGGGCGTATATGCGCTGCTCTGCGAAGCTCTTGTTATTTTAGTATGTTTTGATGCCAATGTTGGTTATTCTAATGGGCATAAATGCAATCAGTTTTTTGAAAATGTTGCTGATAAGCGAATAACATGCCTTTAAAGCTGGGCTAAATATGACTTATTCCATATAGGCCTACATCCGAACTGTTGTCCACAACAATTTGTTTAATTTTAACACAAAAATAGGCCTATATATTTCTCGTAAGCGGCGCAGTATTTTGGCTTGCAATTTTCAGAATTTTCGTTAGGAAATGTGCTCTTTCAGATAAGAATAAGAGTAAAATTTATGAAAAATGTCTGTGAAATGTCACTTTAATGATGGTCTATGATCATTTCTTGAATTCTCTTTTCCTTCAATGTTTTTCCAAGTTATTGTTTCTATTTGAAAGGTTAACCCTTTCCAAATCAAGACCTGGTTTTGACGTCCCTAGTAGAAAGGGCCTGGGGGAAACATTGAAAAAAAGAAGAAACTGGAGTCTGCTGACGACCAGCAGTTTTTCCTTTTGTCTCAATATTTCCCTGTTATATTTCAAACACCAAATATTTTGTCGTTTGGTAATGGGTTAAACCCACATCTTGATTGGGAAAGGGGAAAAAGAGAAAACCAGCCGACTGCTGCGTTCAGAGAGATGCCTGAAAGGTGACTCACTTTACGGCTTGGCCAAGATAATCCCTAACTTTTGCTTTTTTTCCTGTTATGCTCAAATATTAAATAACATGAGAAATAAACCGTACAAATAATAATACCATCTGAAAGAAAATGTTAAGACCTTTATGCCAATATATAGTTTTATATATCTATACAGGCTTATATTGGCCACAAGTGGCTTTTAATAGCCCAAAAATGGCATTTTTGGCATGTTATGCTGTTGCACCAAGATAATACTAATTTTACAAAGTGTGCAATTTTTAATTGGTCAATCAAAGTTTGACCAATTAGTGTCAAGTCCAAGCGAAAATTACTCACATTAAATTTGATCTTTACTGCATGTGAATTGAACGCCAATTGTTTATTTTATGCTAATTAATGTGAACATGTGTGGCATGATTTTTTACCATTTTTGCCCTATCATAATGTGAAAGACAAAAGATACAATGTGGTTGTGATCAAACAGAGAATTATGTGTTGTGAATATTGTGTAGACATCAAGGATTATATATAACATAGATATTTGTTACAACAATCAATGGTTTGTGCGTATGTTCATACTGAAAACGGCCCATTTTTGTAGTGTCCGTAGCCCCTTACTGCAAAAACCTGTTTAGAGAAAATGACTCAATACCTCTGAATGATATACCTTTTAAATTTTCATACATCTTCTTGGGATACGTGTATAGGCATTTTTGTCATAATGACATGAAGCCAAATAATAGTTAAAGAGATAAGAATGAAGCATGTGTGCTGTAGTGTCCGTAGCCCCTAAAATTTTGACCTTTAAAGCTTCGAAAAAAGTTACAAATAGCATGTGGTATTTGGTCAATTCGCTTAATAAAATAGTTTATTAGTAATTAAATAGACAGAACTACTCTTTTGGTATATTTTACCATTCTTGAAAATTTTATTGATGATAATCCGAAAAAATATACCAAAAAATCTATATTACTCGCAAAATTTATTCTGATATAATGTAATCACACAGCCTATTTAATCTTCATGTAGAAGGTTAGAGTGCGTTTGTACTAAAACAAGCTTAAAAATAACCATAACATCTCTCATCTTTCTATGTCTATGAATTTAAATATGTAATCCAGATGGGCTACGGACACTACACAGAAAAGCATAACATTCAATTTTACCCCACAAAATTCACTATACCCTCCGAAAAACGAATGTTTTTTGGGGTATACTGGAATAAACATGTTTGTCCATCCCTCCATCTGTCCGTCCGTATGTCCATATGTCTGTCTGTCCGTCCGTCTGAGCACAAAATATTGTATCGCCAACTTCTCCTTCACCTTTTATCCAATAGTAATGAAACTTCATATACATATTGATCAAATGTTCAAGTTTTATAGGACATAATTTTCATGTCTCAACTGTCCCTATTGCAGGAATCATTTTCCATTGAATTAATACATCGTTAATCGGATGTCAAAACCTCGTAACTACAGTTTATTGAAGATGGAGTTAAGAGGTTTTGACACACCCACCCATATTTCTTATTATACCCATATAAAAGTAATTTTGTGTCATAAACTGCTCATTCTGTTTGCATTTATATTACTCTGATAGCACTGTGGGGGTATTAATTCAACTTCAGTGACAAGCTCTAGTTCTACATAGTACGTAGTTATTATAGTACGGTGATATATGAACAGAGTGTCAAATACTAAAACAAGATAAAGATGAACACAAGAGGGCATTGTGACAAACAAAACCTCATTGAAAAGGGTAAAAGTGAAAAGTCTGTAGGAAGAAAATGCCAGAAAATGAGAAGATATCGGGCAAACATCCAAAAGGATCCAGAGAGACTCAGTAAAATGAGAGAAAAAGATAGAGAAAGAAAACGAGTAGCAAGAGCGAAACAGCGCGAAGAAGTGATTAAAGGAAACAGAACATTGGATGATCAGCTTAGAGAGAAAAAACGGGAGCAGATGAGAGCCTATAGAGCTAAGAAGAAACAGGAGAAAGATAATGCAAAAATTGAATTAAGTCCCGAAGTACACACTTCACTCAAAAGGAGAGCAGAAAAATTGAGAAAAAAGAAAGCTGTACAGAGAACAAAGCAGTGGAGGCTTAGAGTAAAAATGGGAAAAAACATACCACTCACAGATACTCCTAATGAGAATACAAATATAGAAAAAGCAGACGAAGAAGGTAAAAGGCATACAGAATCTCCAGGATACAGCCGCTGGTCATTATACAGAGGAGCAAAAAAGGCAAGATTGTCACTACCAACAAGTCCAGAAAGAAGGGCAGCCATAGTAGAAAAGCTGGCTGAGTCACCAACAACAGCAAAAATCCTTCAAAAGAAAGGGAAAATTATCACAAGTGAAATCGGAAAAAAGCTCGAAATGGCAGAAAGTGTTTACAAAGAAATATCAAGTAACTTGAATGAAAACAAAAAGAAACAAAACACAGACAGAAAAACAGCAACACATGCCCTATTGTATACGACTGCAAAGGCAGTGGGAAGAAAGTATAAAATGGCAGGTTCATCTCTGAATATTCCAAAATGGAAACTTATGGACGTGAAAAAGAAAAAGGCAGATTGGTGGAAACCTAGTCCACGCAAAAAGCGAAAAGACGCTCTATCGGAAATAATAAGGCAAAAGGTGAGGGACTTTTATCTGTCCCAGGAAATCAGTAGAGAAGTTCCGAACAAGAAAGAAGTTATATGCCTTAAGGAAGGTAAAGCAAAGGAGTATGTACAAAGGCATGTCATGATAATGACAACAGCAGACGCTTTTCACATCTTCAAGACAGAGAATGCGGATATCAAGATAGGTCTCTCTTCTTTTAAGAAGATTAAACCTAAACAAGTGAGACGATTGTCTGAAACCAGCAGAAAGTCATGCTTATGCCAAACCTGTTGTAATGTAGCTTTGAAAATAGAAGCACTGAAGGTATTCATAAAAGCCAGCAAAGAGAAAATAAATGCGTGTGATATAGATCCGAACAAGAGTGTTCTTGCAGAACTAACAATGTGTGATGTCAAGATAGACGGTAGACATGATCCAAAATGCTTGAACAGAGAGTGTGAAAAGTGTGGGACTAAATTACTACAAAATTACCTGGAACCCCTGAGAAAGCAATGTCAAAATCAAAACATTAACATCAGCTGGCACAGATGGGAGAATTTAAAGGTGGACAGAGATGATGGGTCTAAGAAGGTTATCAAATCATGCGTACCGAGAAATACCACGTTCGATAACTTCATAAAAGAGCTGGAGGATGATATTTATGGATATCCCAGTCACAAATTCCGGGCAGTATGGCAACAACAGAAGATGATGGAAAGTCTGAAAACACTGAACAAAAATGAACTGATGATGATAATGGACTTTTCAGAGAATTATAAATGTTCTTTTCAGAATGAAATACAAAGTGCATACTTTGACCAAAATTTAGTAACCATCCATCCTGTAATGTGCTACTATAAAAAAGAACTCAACAACGAAGAATACTTGTATAAACATTCTGTCATTTGTATCTCAAACGACTTGAAACATGACTCCAGTTTAGTAAAGGAGTTTGAAAACAAGACTCTTGAAAACGTGAAAGAACAAATAGAAGTTGAATTAGTAAAGCAGTGGACAGATGGATGTGCTGGACAATATAAATGCAAAACAGCATTCGCATATCTCAGTAGCCGGACCACTAGTATGTCACGACAGTATTTTGAAACAAGTCATGGTAAAAATGTATGCGACGGTCTAGGGGCAATAGTTAAGAACTCATGTTACAGGGCCATGCTGACAGGAAAAGTGATAGGCACAGCTAATGATGTGTATTCTCATTGCTCTAGAGTTCTCGGACACGGACCTAAAGTCAATGAAAAAGATAAAATAGTGACTATAAGGCAGTTTGCTTACATAGATAGAAATAGTGTTGACCATGAAAACATTCCAGCTGCCAAGACCTTGATAGGCACTCGTAAAATACACGCCATCAGAAGTACAGATGTACAGCTAGTCGTTGAGAGCAGAAATCTTTCATGTTTCTGTCACGGCTGCCTTCATAACACTGCTTGCGAGAACTCTACCTTTATTGATCCGTGGACGCTATCAGACCTAAATCGTATCCTTTTGAATTTCATCGTATGCAAAAAAGTAAAATTAATCTTGATTTTTAAATAAATCTATTGAAACTTAACTCAACAAAAAATATATACACAAATGCAAGTTCAGTAATTTCAATAAAAAAATGAATCTTTTCACCGTTTCCCAAACCAAGAAAAAATATTGTTGTCTAGTTTGTAAGCTGCTGCAAACAACAAATTGAATGTAATGAAGAGTGAAAATAATTGCGAAAAATATAGTTCGGAAAGCATTGAGACAAAAGGAAAAAATGCTGATTATTGGCATCTTTTTCTTTTGTCTGTATGTTTTCCCATTAGACAATTTTTATTCTTTTACTGATGTCAAAACCAGGTTTGGTTTGAGAAAGGGTCAAACAATGTCATTTGTGTTAATTTCATTCCTTGACAATGTAATCAGCAAATCCAGTTAAACAAAGGCCTACACAGAAGACCAAGAAAAGAACAAGTAAAGCTACCCCTTGTGCTAAGAGTATCCTTTCACTGTATATTAGTAGTAGTTTCCTATTTGTACACTATTAACCCTTTCCCAAAAGGACAAATATTAGACCAGTACAAATCTAAAACAGTTGCTAACAACAGAACAATTGAAATCAATGTAAATTATGTGCATGTTATGACACAGAAAATATCGAGGCAAAAGGATAATATGTGGAGTGTAAGAATCTTCTTCCTTTTGCTCAATGTTCTTCCAAACCCTTTCTACATGAATGTCAAACCAGGTACTGTTTGTTAATGGGTCAAACAGTATAAACCTCACCATAGGGTATTATGCATACTCAATTGTAAACTAAACTAAATTTTCTTTGGAACAGAATAATAATGCCATTCCAAATGGTGGCAACTGCTATATTTTACCTCAGCAGTTGAGGCAATTTTGTTTAGGTTGTCGACAATATGTAGATGCAGATGTCTTTCTGTGTAGAAAGCATTGTGGGAAATTAAGAAATTGCTTGTCACAAGCAATTTTGTCATTCTTATTAATGTTTTCCAAATCCTTAATTTTGTATGGAGTAAACATGCGTCATTTTGTGGAAACGGATTAATATCTTTAACTCAGTTAGAAGTAGATAACCCTGCTAGCAATGTATCCCCGGCTACAGATGTTCCAGTATCTGCTGTAGAATTAACCAAGTGGTAATTAATATTTATTGTTCTTATGTCATCGGTCTTAATCTTAATGACGCTCAAGTTTTATATCATATCAAAGTTTCATTATAAGCTAAAGCTGTTTACAACCTTTTATTATTCAAACTTCAGCCGGACCTCTAAGTATGGTTTTGAAATACATATTAGTAAGGTTAGGGTGAACCAATTATGCTGAAATGATTGGTTATTTAGTATCCGATCATGTTAATAATGTTAGCTTCTTAATATACAACATAAAGGCTTTTAGATGTTAAGAATTATACGGTTATAATGTTATGTCTTTAATTTCAGAAGTACCGTGTTTTGAAAAGAGGATGATTGCGTCAAAGCCCAAGGCAGTGTATTAAAGTTGAATTTCGGCCAGTTGATCCTATGTGGTAGAATCTACAGTCAGGAGAAGGAAATTACTCCATTTGCCAGACAATCTTGATGATGAATGTTCAAATATATTCAACATTGTTGGAAAATAAAGTTCCATTGCATTAAGTGACAATAGTAGTGCTCATTTGATATATCAGACTAGATATCACTGTTTTGCGAAGCAAATGTTGCCATTAATGTGTTTGTTATGATAAAAGCTTCAAATATAATGTATGCTGACTTTTACCATGATCGCAAATGTTTAAATGTAGTGTCCGTAGCCCAGTATACAGGAAGTATTTCTGGAATTATGTGATTGTTTTGGAATTTTTGTTGCGATTAATACGGAATTACTCATCAAGTAGATTTCCATACAGTGTTTTTCATTGTGTTCTGTTATATTTTCACTGGTTTAAGAATTTATCAGTTTTCTGTTAAGATGTATAGGAAAAGAACAAATCATAAAATGTAACTGTTTGTACTAAATATCACTTAATATGATACTTCAATATGTCTCAGCTTTAAAAATTCATGACACATGTCAAATATGCGCCATTATTCCTTTCTTGGTCAAAACTTAATATAGCTCCAAATTTGTAGTGTCCGTAGGCCCTATCACAATATCTTGACTGTAAACATATAAACAGGAATACTCTAATGAAATTTGTTTCTCATGAAGAGAAAACTTCAAACTTGTATAAAATGCTGTTAAAATTTTTTTCTTGACTGTTTGTATGACAAAAATATAAAAGACAGCCTAGTAGTTAAGAAATGATTTAGTATACAACAACAAAATCATGCAGTTTGATAATATTATTGACTGTATAAGCACTTTGATCATATTGAAATATTAAAAGTAGATGTTAATGATGCATTTTACATATTTTGTTCAATATGATGGCAACTTTTAGACTCTTTAAAAAGCATGTTATGCTCAATGGTGTAGTGTCCGTAGGCCCCTAGGGGTAATGCTAAACATTTA
Organism: Fragum sueziense; assembly: GCA_963680895.1. Taxonomy (NCBI): domain Eukaryota; kingdom Metazoa; phylum Mollusca; class Bivalvia; order Cardiida; family Cardiidae; genus Fragum; species Fragum sueziense. Next base: position 48,881,975 of record OY804594.1, read on the forward strand.
GTTGTATCTTTTTTACCATTCATAGAAAATCAAAATATATTCAACATAAGCTGCATAAGATGTCCTTCTTACACAATAAATAAAAATATTAACTATCTAAACAGTTTGAAAATTTGACCTATGTGCAACATTTGGGTAGGAAATATCTTGGCCAAGCCGTTTACAGAACTCAATGTAAAACACGGTGGATAATCACGTGACTCACTATATTACAGAAAATCATCATTTTTGTTAATATTTGACCAATTTGAATTCGGTTTGAAGCAGAGGTGGGAAAATTCATGGAATAAGTTAGACTTGGTGGACTTTACAGAAATCAGCTGTTAAAAAGTTATTGAAGATCAACCAACATTTTTTTTATCTTCAATAACTTTTTTATCTGCTATTTTTTTTTCAACAATCAACTGCGTCCATCTAATGTGTGAGTTCTGTCCACCTTCTCTGCTTCAAACCGAATTCAAATCGGTCCAAAATTAACAAAATCATTGAAGATTTTCTGAGATTGTTGTATCATTTGATTTTCCTACGTGTAAAGGGGGGGGGGGATTTTCAACCTGTGTCACGTGACTTGAGAGTATCCGGTGCAAGATGGCGAACGTAAACCCAAACTCAAAATAACTTTTCAACTTTTCTCTTTCACAGTTCGCAGAGCCCTCGTATATTGCAATGAAACGATAGTTCTTGCAAGAAATTATGTGAAGTAAAATAACGATTAAGATGCAATTACCATCTTGTATTTGATGCGCCTAACTTTAGTTCGTTTACTTTTGACAGGAAGCGAACGGGAAAGTTGGCCAAGTTTTGTCAATAAAAAAGGTAGGGCATTCGCCATTATTTTCAGAAAAATATGCATGCATACAGTCTTTATTATTCTAAAGTAACAAACAAGTGATTGCCGATTCGATCACAAGAAACGACAGCGTCGTGACTCGTCTTGACAATTTTTCTCATGAAACAATTTTTACCCCCCCCCTTTCCATTAACCCTTTCCCAAACAAGACCTGGTTTTGACGTCCCTAATAGAAAAGACTTGAGAAAACATTGAGACAAAAGAAGAAACTGCTGATAACCAGCAGTTTCTCCTTTTGCCTCAATATTTCTGTGCAGTATTGTATGTAAATCTTATCGTTACCAACATCTATTTTGTCGTTTAAAGCGGCTTTTTAATTGGACCACCCTAAAATTTTGTCGTTTGGGAAAGGGTTAAAACCTGGAATTTTGCCTCATCTATATCATCAATCATCAGAAAACAATCAAGTAAATCAAATGCAATGTTTTGATAAGTAATTGTATTTGTAGATATAAATTTGGGTGTAAAAAGACCATATTTTGCTAATAATCAAATAAATCTGTAATCAAAAATGTTTGGCAGCAGCGGAATTCCATCGTTTCTAGCGATCATAGGCACCATTTTCATAACGTGATTTTGGAGAAAAACATTGATGTAACCGAAGGAAAATGGTCAAATAAAGCCATTTCACTTCAAAACAGACCACTCATTTCATTTTATGACATTTAAAACAAACAAAAGAGTCTAAATAGAGCTTTTGAAACATCCTCTATACGTAATCAAGTGTAACAGTTACCGGACACATGCCTAAATTCGGATACGAAAAAATACGATTTTTGCCACCAATACACTTTATTTTAGACAGATGATGTGAATTTGGGAAAGAGAGTTGGATTTTTGATACCTGCATCATTTATCTCCAACTCCTTAACTCTTAAAATACTAAAAATTGTCCAGCTGCTCTTTGAGTAAGGACTAGAGTAAATGGATGGGACTAAAACGCTGACACTTATTGCAGAGTCAGACACTCAAGACTTTTGTTTAAATGGATAGAAAATTAATTTGAAATTTGGCTACAAATCCAAATTATGAATTACATTATAACTTTGTTCCATGTGGATGGCTTGTGGAAGACCCTTACCCTCCACCGCACTAAACCCCCCCCCCCCCCCACACACACACATTGAAAGAAAGAAATACATATGTAGGAAACAAAAGTTTGAATAAATATAGTATAGTCTTGATAAAATCGAAGACAAAATCACTTGGCTTGCATTTTTCTTTTGATAGAGACTTACAATTATTGTTGTCAGCGTAACAAACTTTACATTTTTTGAGTACACCCATCAACACAAAAGTGTTTTATTGCAGAAAATGAAGTTTCGATTATTAATCGATAATTGAATCGAAACCAATTCCCGTTTCAATTCGATTATCGATTATGATTTGAGTCCGATTTTACAACACTAGTACATTGTAATGATCCCACTTTGGGGATATTTTCTTAAGTGCAGACACTCAGCTAACAGACTTTGTCCACGAAAAATAAGTTGTCTCGAGTTACTTTGGGTGGTCATACAGGCATTTACTCGTATGAAATTTTGACGAAGCAGACAATTGATCTGGAGTTTTGTTGGTGAGATTTTCTGCCGACGATGGGCCAGGCATCGATTCATTTGTCTGATTTGAATTTTCAAGGATCGGAGTTAACTGTGCATCTAAAGATTTACTGAAATAACTCAGGAAATACTTGGTTTTCTTCTTTTTATTTGGTGACAAAGTATCTGATGACAACATTTTAAGATTTTGCAAACACAGGTGTTCGTTTTTAAGTAACTATTCATATTGATGCTCCGCACATTCAGTAATTTTATCGCTTTGGTAATAATAGAAGAATAAAAATATCAAATTATTTCAAATTCTAAATGTGTATGTGTATTTTATATTATCAATCAAAAAAATAGTTTCGGTTGAATGAAATTATTTGAATTCAATCTGTAATGTTCGTTGATTAACTAGCATTCCGCGCCTGAAATTACAAACCGAACCGGACCTATAAACAAAGGGGCCCCGGAAACTGCGGCCGCGTATAATGGTAAATTGATATGAAGTTATGCAGAGTTTTCGAGGTTTACTAGTATTATGCTTATTCGGGGCCTTCGAGTTGAATTCTGGGTAGGATATAATGAGGTGATCTAGTTTGGATTTCACCGTTTACTTTCGATTTCGGGTACAGTTGATTTTGTTAGCGGCCCGAAAAAGGAAAATTCGATCTGGTTATTTTTATGCGACAGAAATCGCATCTTGACAAAATTCTATGCGACATATACCTTTTTCATGCGAGAATGTCGCGGAATCGCGGCCTCGCCAGAACACTCCATGTGTATGGATATTTCAAATTGCGAAACTAGATTTAACCCTTTACCAAACGACAAAATTTTGGGCTGTTTCAAATTCAAAGATGTTGCAGACGACAATTTAAAGTGAACAAAATTGAATTTTTATGGGTTTTTTTTATAGAAAATCTTGTGGGAAATGAAGAAACTGTTTGTCTAAGCAATTTCTTCATTTCCCACAATGTTTTCTCAAGCCTTTTCTTGTGAAGGATTCAAAAGGCGTCACTGCAGTAATGGGTTAATAATCCCCAAACAAAAGGGAACTTACTGTTGCAACATTTCAGATATACCTTGGCTATGCCTGAGAATTTCCATTGGTTGTTTCGTGAACCCAATAGTCATCTATAAGATTTTCCGTAACAATGGAATATACAGCATGCAATTTTTTTTTATGATATTCAGCCTTGCATCTCATCTTAATTTATTGTTGCGCAGTGTTGGATCCAGGATTTCTGTGAAGGGGGTTCGAACATACTAGAAAGTGCTTCGTTTTCCAAGCATTTCACAATTTTGACTGAATTTCTGCATGAAATTGAAATAATCAAGCTACAGACACTCACAGGGTTTAGTTGAACCCACCGAAACCCCATCTGGATCCGCCACTGCTGCTGTTCCAATTGACTAAATTGTAAATTTGCAAAATAATATCTTTCATTAATTTCCGTTGTCACAGATGAGGCCCGAAGATCCTGAAGTGTTTGTTATCTTATGATGGGTTTCAATCCTGTAAAGGTTCTACCATGTACTCGCTTCTGGCTCATGTATTTGCTTTGTATTTTCTAGGGTATTGAGCCTGACCGATTATACAAGTAAGCTTGAGAGGAATGCATACAACCCCATCCACTAGTCCACGAATGGCCAAGAGTACCTCATTAGCAGTGTTAGAAAACAACCATGACATGCATATAGTTGACCAAGATGACATCATTGGGCTCACTCAAGATGTGAAGACATTTTCTGATGGATTGGCCAAGCTGAAGGCTGTCTGTGGAGAGGAATATGGTAATGAGTTATTTATGGCTAGACAAATTTAAGGTTTGATTATTTCCAAGGATTATTGGCAGTCATCAGGGATTTATTGATAATATGATTAAATTATACATGCATAATATATGATATACTTATAATTCATATGTCACTTCGTAGACTTTTCTTAGTGGCATATTTAAATTTTTGTTTTGGACTTTTTATGTCCTTATAAATGTACAATTTTGTCTTAAAAATCACTCAATATAACAAGACTACTCTTTCAACATAGCATTTAGCTAAACTGATGTCTCTTACAGAATGTGAAGAAGACATGAGGGTTGTAGCTCATGAGAGACTAGGGGATGTGTTGTGTACGCTCAAGTCTGTTCTACAAAGATATCCACCTCTCAATACAACAGAACTCTTCTCTGCAGCAGCCACTCTCATCGGCAAAATAAAAAGTGAGTTTTTAACCATTTCCCAGAAGGCAAATATTTAGGGTGATCCACTTCAAAAACTGCCACAAATGACAAAATGGATGTTATTAAAGATAGGATTTGTTTAAAATATGGCACAGAAAATATTGAGACAAAAGGAGAAACTGCTGGTTATAAGCAGTTTCTTCTTTTGTTTCAATCTTTTTCCAAGCCTTTTCTATTAGGAATGTCAAAACCCACTCTTGTTTCGGATATTCAACAGTCATGTGTGCCATTCTGAGATTTTCTTTTGACCACCATGCACTGACACAGATCTGAGAAGATGTTGCTCCATTTGAAAGATTTCTTTTGAGGTTTTAACCTGGTTATCTGTTCAAGAGATAAAATCATGAAATGCAGTCATCACATCAGAGCTCCAGATAAGAGGGGTGATGACTTTTTAAAATGAAATATCTCACTAAAACTCCATCAAACCTTGTGTTGTGGGTAGTCACTAGAATGGTCTTGTCGAGATGATTCAAATGAGTACCAACAACATAGGGTTTGGATTTGAAATAAAAAAAAAGTTGTAAAGTCTTCACCCCCTCTTTTCTGGAGCTCTTCACATTGCTGTTGTGTGTTGTGCCTTGATGGTATTTTTTTTTTGAAAAAATTAAACGTAAATGAAAAAATATATAGAGAAGACAGAAAACAGTCAATTTATATCTTTCAGGTTATAATTATGAAGATCACAGTGTTGAGAGTATGGAAAACGCATTCAGTGATGCAATTGATCAACTGGCGCTAGAGTTTAGTAGTAGTGTATCCGAGTATTTGATGGGGGACCTTCATCATGGAATTGTGGAAGATGTCAAAACTAAGGTGAGTTATTGTAGTATAGAGTATGGAAAGTGTGTTCAGTGATGCAATTGATCAACTGGCACTAGAGTTTAGTAGTAGTGTATCCGAGTATTTGATGGGGGACCTTCATCATGGAATTGTGGAAGATGTCAAAACTAAGGTGAGTTATTGTAGTATAGAGTATGGAAAGTGTGTTCAGTGATGCAATTGATCAACTGGCACTAGAGTTTAGTAGTAGTGTATCTGAGTATTTGATGGGGGACCTTCATCATGGTATTGTGGAAGATGTCAAAACTAAGGTGAGTATATGGAAAACGCATTCAGTGATACAATTGATCAACTGGCCCTAGAGTTTAGTAGCAGTGTATCTGAGTATTTGATGGGAGACCTTCATCATGGAATTGTGGAAGATGTCAAAACTAAGGTGAGTATATGGAAAACGCATTCAGTGATACAATTGATCAACTGGCACTAGAGTTTAGTAGTAGTGTATCTGAGTATTTGATGGGAGACCTTCATCATGGAATTGTGGAAGATGTCAAAACTAAGGTGAGTATATGGAAAACGCATTCAGTGATACAATTGATCAACTGGCACTAGAGTTTAGTAGTAGTGTATCTGAGTATTTGATGGGGGACCTTCATCATGGTATTGTGGAAGATGTCAAAACTAAGGTGAGTTATTGTAGTATAGAGTATGGAAAGTGTGTTCAGTGATGAGATTGACCAACTGGCACTAGAGTTTAGTAGTAGTGTATCTGAGTATTTGATGGGGGACCTTCATCATGGAATTGTGGAAGATGTCAAAACTAAGGTGAGTATATTGTCTCTTTTCTGCGAAAACCTTGTATCTGCAGCTTGTTTTAAGCTGCAGATACGAGGTTTTCGAAGAAAAGCAGCGATATGGAAAAAAGCATTCAGTGATGCAATTGACCAACTGGCTATAGAGTTTAGTAGTAGTGTATCCGAGTACTTAATGGGAGACCTTCATCATGGAATTGTGGAAGATGTCAAAACTAAGGTGAGTATATGGAAAACGCATTCAGTGATGCAATTGATCAACTTTCCCTGGAGTTTAGTAGTAGTGTATCTGAGTATTTGATAGGGGGACCTTCATCATGGAATTGTGGAAGATGTCAAAACTAAGGTGAGTATATGGAAAACGCATTCAGTGATGCAATTGACCAACTGGCTCTAGAGTTTAGTAGTAGTGTATCTGAGTATTTGATGGGGGACCTTCATCATGGAATTGTGGAAGATGTCAAAACTAAGGTGAGTATATGGAAAACGCATTCAGTGATGCAATTGATCAACTGGCCCTAGAGTTTAGTAGTAGTGTATCTGAGTATTTGATGGGGGACCTTCATCATGGTATTGTGGAAGATGTCAAAACTAAGGTGAGTATATGGAAAACGCATTCAGTGATACATTTGATCAACTGGCCCTAGAGTTTAGTAGTAGTGTATCTGAGTATTTGATGGGGGACCTTCATCATGGTATTGTGGAAGATGTTAAAACTAAGGTGAGTATATGGAAAACGCATTCAGTGATGCAATTGATCAACTTTCCCTGGAGTTTAGTAGTAGTGTATCTGAGTATTTGATAGGGGGACCTTCATCATGGAATTGTGGAAGATGTCAAAACTAAGGTGAGTTATTGTAGTATAGAGTATGGAAAGTGTGTTCAGTGATGCAATTGATCAACTGGCACTAGAGTTTAGTAGTAGTGTATCCGAGTATTTGATGGGGGACCTTCATCATGGAATTGTGGAAGATGTCAAAACTAAGGTGAGTATATGGAAAAAAGCATTCAGTGATGCAATTGATCAACTGGCCCTAGAGTTTAGTAGTAGTGTATCTGAGTATTTGATGGGGGACCTTCATCATGGAATTGTGGAAGATGTCAAAACTAAGGTGAGTTATTGTAGTATAGAGTATGGAAAACGCATTCAGTGATGCAATTGATCAACTGGCCCTAGAGTTTAGTAGTAGTGTATCTGAGTATTTGATGGGAGACCTTCATCATGGAATTGTGGAAGATGTCAAAACTAAGGTGAGTTATTGTAGTATAGAGTATGGAAAACGCATTCAGTGATGCAATTGATCAACTGGCCCTAGAGTTTAGTAGTAGTGTATCTGAGTATTTGATGGGGGACCTTCATCATGGTATTGTGGAAGATGTCAAAAGATGTCAAAACAAAGGTAGGGACAAATTAATTTTGGGCACAATCAAGAGAATTAGTATTTCGAATGAGAATTATTTCATTTCATTACTTTGAAAGACGAATTTCAAAAAATGAAAGAAAATTGGATTGCCATTTCATTGTTTTGGTTTTCATTTAAACTTAAGGCAGTCCATCCCTAATGAGATCCATGCTATGTTCATACAACGCCGTAAACATTCAGCAGTGGAATGTTCCACCGTCAAATGTTAACGACGTTGCCTGAATAGGTTTGGATACGTAACAAATGTTATTGACATTGCACGAAACATTATGAGGTGGTGTGAATCTCCTTAGGGGTGGACTAAATTAAAACTTATAATTGATAAATCTTTTGATTATTTTGTTGCCTGACTTTATCAAGCATGTAGTCAAAACATTTGTAGTTGGATAAGAAAAGACTCATTCATTTTGTAGATCTGTCAAATCGTCGGTGTAAATGCAAAACCTCGTATTCGGTTCTTGCGATTTTCAAAGTACAAACTTTTGTGCCCAGTTTAGACTTGTAATTCTTGCATATTTTGAGATATTTTTACTGGTCAGTATTAATGACACATTTTTTGTGAACAATTTGTCAAAATTTCAAGTAAAACATTTCAGTTTGGGAAAAGTTATTACACTTTTCCCCCTCCCCGTTGAAATTTTCTGAAAACGAGATACAAGGTTTTGCATTTACAACGGCGAAATGAATTTGAAACAAAATGGTTTTCTCTTTCAGTCGTATGATAACCTGTTATCTGTATCACAAGAAACCACAGACAAGGATGAGACAGAAGATGAGAAAGAAGAAATAGGTGAGAAGAATATTGTCATAAGTATTTCTTTCCTTTTCAACAAAACCTTGTAATTGCAGCTTGTTTTAACCCTTTTCCAAACAACAAAATTTTAGGGTGATCCACTTCAAAAACTGCCAAAAATGACAAATTGGATGTTATTAAAGAAAGGATTTGTGTAAAATATGGTACAGAAAATGTTGAGACAAAAGGAGAAACTGCTGGATATCAGCAGTTTCTTCTTTTGTTTCAATGTTTTCCCAAGCCCTTTCTATTAGGGACGTCAAAACCAGGTCTTGTTTGGGAAAGGGTTAAGCTGAAGTTTAGGAGGTTTTGTTGAAAAGGAGTGATTTTTTCACCCTTCCCAAAATGTCATCTTAGAAGACTGACTTTAAACCCTGTCTCAAACGACAAAATTTTAAGGTGTACCAATTTGAAAGCTTCTATATTTGACCAAATGGATGTTACTAAAGGTAGAATTTGTGAATAATAAAGCACAGAAAACATTGAGGCAAAAGGAGAAAATGCTGATTATAAGCATTTTCTTCTTTTGCTTCATTGTTTTTCCCAAGCCTATTCTATCAGAGATGTCAAAATGTGGTCTTGGGTGGGAAACGGTTAAACCAAAGGTTTTGATGGTCCTCTAAAACATCTTGAAAGGCAGGAATTATCTATTATATGCCGTAGAAGATGGTCATATAAAGCATTTCTCTCTTAATGAGATTCATGTGACGTATGAATTATTCCGGCAACAACGTAAACATTTTGCAGTGGTTAGGATTGCGCTCGAATAAGTTCAGATGCGTAACAACTGTTAACGACATTGCTAAAAAATCTGATATGAATCTCAAAATGGCAACATTACGGGTATTCTACCTTAACCCTTTCCCAAACAAGACCTGGTTATGACGTCCCTACAAGAATTTAGGCTTGGGAAACATTGAAACAAAAGAAAAAATTGCTGATAACCAGCAGTTTCTCCTTTTTACACACAAATCATATCTTTAACAACATCCATTTTGTTATTTGTGGCAGTTTTTGAAGTGGATCACACTAAAAATTTGTCGTTTAGGAAAGGGTTAACGCAGGAAGTCTCAGTAATTAAAGCAATTCCATGGTTGGAAACATTGGTTGCCAAAAACTAGGAATACAATAAAAGTCTGTTAGAAATAATGCTGAATTAGCAAATATGTAAGAGGTTTGACAATAAGCTGTAAAAAGAAAAAAAAACTGATTAGTTTTATAAACTCAAATGCACAAAAAATAGAAATGAGTTCTTATTTTAATATACAATACAAACATTTTGCCAAATTCTACATATATTTATGCAGTTCAACTGACCCCAGAACAGATAGATGCCACCTTAATGAATCTTCAAGCTGGATTAGAGCTGGCCTTTCAGAGAGCTAAAGCTTGGTCAAAATACCTAAAAGATGTCATGTCTTATATAGAGAGGAGGGCACAGTTAGGTGAGTAGGCCTCTAGTTAATCTTTTCTCAAACAACAAAATGTCAGACTGGTCCAAATTCAAAGATGTTGCAGACGACAATTTCAAGTGAATGAAATCTTACATTTATTGGTTTTTAGCTCCACTGGCCGTCAGGCCAGCGGGCTATTGTCATGGCGGTGTGTCCGTCGTGCATGCGTTAGTGCGTGCGTGCGTGCGTCCGTAAACTTTTTCTTTAAAAATCTTCTTCTCAAAAACTACTGGAGGGATTTCAACAAAACTTCACAGGAATGATCCTTGGGTGACCTTCTCTCAGATTCCTTCAAAGAATATGGATTGAACCAGAATAACATGAGTTATCTGCCCTTGAATGTCGAAAATAGCAGGTTTTGACTTTAGTTTTCTTCTAAAATCTACAAATATTAAACAATCAAGACAAAACTTTGACAGAATGATGCTGACTACAAGATCTTGCCTTGGTAAAATTTTCAGCTTGATAAGAATTTTACATCATGAGTTAAGTGCCCTTGAATTTGACAGAATTGCTATTTTCGGCTGTATTTTGACTTTGTTTTCACTCTATCAACTACAAATATTGACTAAACAAGACAAAACTTTGACAGAATGATGCTGCAATAAGATCTTGCCTTGGTAAAATTTTCAGCTTGATCTAAATTTTATAGCATGAGTTATGCGCCCATGAAATTGCCAAAAATTGCCATTTTCGGCTCTATTTTGCTGGTTTTGACTTTATTTTTACTACAAATCTACAAATATTGACCAATCAAGACAAAACTTGGACAGAATATATAAAAGCAGAATATGCTGCCTGGGTGTGATTTTCAGCTTGATAGGAAAACTACATCATGAGTTACGTGCCCTTGAATTTGACAAAATTGCCATTTTCGACTTTGTTTTCACTCTAACAACCACAAATGTTAACCAATCAAGATGATACTTGGAAAGAAATCTGTTGACAACAAGATCTTGCTTATGTGTAATTTTCAACATGATCACACTGTTACAATCTGAGTTATGTGCCCTTGAAATTGACAAAATTTCAGTTTTCGACAATTTTTCCACTCTTGAAGCCACAAATATTGACTAATTAAATATTGACTTTACCTTCTTTTTGCATTGACCACATGATTGCTGCTTTTGACTTTGTTTTTGCTGTAAGAACCACAAGTATTCAAAAATCTAGTCAAAACTTGGATTTAATATTAAAAGAAATTCAGGCCTGTGGAGCGACTCAAGACCTTCAGGTCTTTCTAGTTCTGGTGGTAAAACATTATGGGAAAAGGATGATCTGCTTGTCACAAACATTTTCTGTATTTCTCAAAAACATTTCCAAATCTTTATTCTTGTAGGGCGTCAAAAGGCATGGTTATGCGGGAAAGAATTAATTGACTAAGAATTTTTGAAGTACATGTACTGTTGAATCAACTTCTACTCGGTGCCAAGTAATGTGTATGCTAAAAAACGATGACACTGCATAGTTTTGTCTTAGTTTATCCCATTTATGTAAGTAATCATTTCAATGAATTTCAGAGGTTGAATATTCGAAGAATTTGTCCAGACTTGCTGCTTCAGTGAAACCTCAGCTGACAGAAGAGGTAAGCATTCAGATGTTAATGACCAATTGCTGCTGTCAAGAAAGTGATTTAGAAATTAAATATTGCATTTAGCTTGTGAACCCTAGGCAGAATTTAAGGTATTCCAATAATTCCATCCATCATTAGATACCAAACACACTTGTTTTTTTTACCACATCGGTTGGATTGAGCATTTCGAAGTAATCAAATTTTATGATAAGTATGAATGTGTGTCCAAAACTCGGAGTGAGGTGAAAATTGTTTCAGTTATAAAAAAGAATAAAAAAAATGGAAAAAGCATCTAGTATTTCAATTAGATTATAAAATGATGCTTTTGAATATGGTATCATTGCTGTTCTGGAAGTAAAGTGTTTATTGATCAATGCTAAAAAATTAAACAAACTATTTCTCTTAAATTTTGATGGAATAGTAATAAAAGATATTCCAATCTTTCAATGGTCATGTTTGATGTTTTCAAACATGACTAATGATTTGTAATATATCAGCTTGCACCTACAGTATTATGATGTCGTTAGTGCACATGTAATTGCAAAGTAAGGACAACATTTGTATAGCTCAATAAAACAAAATGGATATTCTCCTATTCTTTACAAAAAATTAATTGTTCTATTTTACTGATCTATAATGAATTTTTGAGGTAGTTATTCACTTAGATTTATCTTTAAAACTGTTATTAGAAAAAAAATCTTTTTACAGGTGTATCTTCTGAAAAGGGTAATTTAGAGTTGCTAGTATATAATTGAACTAGGGGTATTTGAAATCAATCATTGTTTTTGTACTTTAGTGGATTTTTGTTTTCATAAATTGCTGGCAGGTGTATGGAGGTGTATTTGGGATGGGGTTATGATTAACTAACTAACAAATGAGCTAGGATCCAGAAAAGACGACCATGTTTCCAGATCAGCATTAGTGCAGTCTGATAAGGACCCATGTTGCTCTATTGTGGTTGATGTGTGTCATGAAGAAGATCTTAGAGAACAAAATGGATCTTGATCAGACTGTGTGTATACACAGGCTGATCTTGATCCATGTTGGTCTTAATTTCCACAAGGACTTTTTTGAGATCCTGGCTCATTAATTATTTGATGACCTCAAACTAGTATGTACATTAATTCTTTATGTATGGGGACATTTGTTTTCTGCCATGTCTGTTTGTCCTTTAGTCTTGGGAATTAAGTTAAACATTGGCTAGCACTTTTTCACCATAAGTGATAGGGATTCCATTCTTCAAGCATTTATTCCTTCTTCAAAGTGAAGAGGCATTTTGGTTTCGTCAATGAAACACTCACCAACCATTAATGTACTTCACCCTTTGAACACAAATGTTGGTTATAAAAAATTATTTGCACAGTAAGTGTTATGGTTTTGTTGTTGAAGTAAAATTCCTACCAGACCTTCAGAATGTAGATATGCAATACAAATTGATAGATTATTTCTCCAAATTTATTTAAATTTTTCTTTACTAAGTAGTGTTTCTATTTTTACAGTCAAACTGTTGTTGTAGATACATGTAGTATATAGTAAAATGTTTGGTGTTTCAGGGATTTTTACCTCTACAGTCAGTTTATTGTACAGTGTTGTCCCAGGTAAGTCAAATTTGTGTTACTTGTCTGTCATGAAACATCTTTTTTGGACACTTTTTACTATGTCAATTAAAAAGTTTAAATTCTATGAAATGAAATCAGAGGCGCGTTCTTTAGAGCGAGATTTTTTAAGATTTCTTAAGATGTTTTTGATACAGCGTCTTTGAGACCGGGATTATAAGCGAGGTGTTTCGAATGTTCCATACTTCATACAAATGTCATCATGTCATTTGTATGAAGTATGGAGCATTCGGAACTCCGCGGTTTATGAATCATGGAGCATTCGGAACAGCTCGGTCAATTCTCTCCCATATAGATTCTACAGAATTTACCGAGGGGTTCCGAAATAAGTATAGAGCAATGGCGGCTCGCAGTGATCGTCTTAAAAATCTTGCTCAAAAGAGCGCTTTATCCTAAAACATCTTAAGAAATCTCAAGATAGCTCAAGAAATCTCGATCTAAAGAACGCGGCTCCGATCTTTTTGGTTTAAGCCCATACAGTACATTAAAGCTTTTCTTTCAAATGTATTTTTCGGGAAGCTTCAAATTTAGTGGTATTTGTCATTTCTTGTGCAACATAATCTCTCTGAATCTTTAAAATATTTCAATTACTGATATTTGCTAGTAATATAATAACAAAATTTCAATCATGTCTTGTGAGTTTTTAAATCATACTATATAATAATAATGACAACTTTTTCGTAGTGTCTTTATTCAGTGAGTATTTAATACAGTAGATTATACTGCCATTTAGCAGGGGTAGCATGATTTGTATGTATAAACTGAATTCGGGGAAACATTACTGCATGCTTGATGGTAAAATCCTGTTTCCAGATGAATCATTTTAGCTTTACCCTATCCTGAACAATCCCTAGAAAAGAAATGGGAAAGGCTGTGGAAACATGGAGATTAAAGACAGAAATGCTGATACCAACATTTTCTCATTTTGCCTCAATATTTTATGTGCTAAATTGTTCAAAGCTTACCCCTTTCAACTTTCATTTTGTCACATGAAACAGCTTTCAAATTGAAAAAATGAGAATCTTTGCCATTTGGGAAATGGTTAATTCATAATTTCTGTTTATCAGGAATACCAGCTCATGTCTACTTTAGTCCCAGCTTATATGTTTTGTTTGTAAGTAAATGGTGCCAGAAATCACAGGAATATTTGACAAGGTGCATCAGTTATGCAGCTTAAAAATTGATGTATAAGCATTTTTAAAACACAATGAAACATTGTGCTATAACTGCATGTCAAGGAAGGACATTTGTCCAAGTTACTCATTAAGTAAAAGTTATTAGGGAAAAGCATGTCATGGTGGTAGGATATGGTCATGCTAAATTTCATGTATACATTAATTTTAAACCAATAAAGATACTGCAAGTAATAAATTATCAAGGAAATGGTAGGAAAATGTGGTGGCTAGATTGAGAATCACAGAGAATGTGCATAAGATATTTATGTGTATTGAAAACATAGAAAAAGATATTTGTATTGAGACCTTTAATATGTAACCATGTACCATGTAAGCAGGAGGAGTCACAAAGAACAAATTGTGCTTTTGTGCAAAGTGATTTCAAAGCAAGAATGAACTAAGATCAGCATTGCACATGTTACCTATTTGAAGTATGCTTAAGCCTTTACTGTCAATCTTTTGGAATATTTTTAGACTGATGTCTTTGATTGGAATTCTATTTTAGACAACAAAACTTTCATACAGGTGTTTTGCACGGCTGAAATGAGTACAAAATTTCCTCCTAGATAGATAGATTTTATTTGGTAAAAGATATAAACAATACATGTTGCATGTTATAAAATATAATGATTTATAAAGTATCACAGTATGTTAAATGAACCATGTCAGCTAAGAAATCTTTGATCTCTTATTTCTGTTGTGGACATGGATAGCCATCTGAGAGTTAGTGGCAGGTACATGGGTACCTGATCAAATAAATCATTTTTTGCTTTCTGAAATTGGTTGTCTCTATTTCTGAGATGATAAGCACACAGTGAGTGGTTCCAGGATTCCAATAGGAGAGCTGACAAAGTTTTAGTCTGAGTGCAATTGATTTTCTTTAACCCATTCTCAAAAGACCAAATTTTAGACCTGATCCAATTTCAACATTGTTGCAGAGGATAATTTAAGAAATTTCTTGGTAGAAAACATTGTTGAAATGAAGAAATTGCTTGTGACAAGCAATTTCTCCATTTTCCACAATGATTACCAAAGCCTTTATCCTGTTTGGCATCAAAGAGTGTTATGTGGGAATCTGTTACAGAATAATTCAAATGAGTACTCAGTGTTCTCCCCAACTCAATAAGCTGTATCGGCCCCACTACAGCTTCATGTTGATCAGTGTAATGCCCCTACAGCTTCAAAACAACCCCACAGCTTAATTTCTTAAAAATGGTTACCAAATAGAGACATTTTGAGGGTATTTCATGCCAAACACTGTTTAATAATACATTTTTGTCATTGTAAAGGTAATAATTATGAGTAAAATATTATGGGAAAAGAAGAAATTGCTCAAGATGAGCAATTTCTTCTTTTTCCATAATGTTTTCACTCACAATTATATGCTTTCAATGTTTACCAATTCTCATATAATTTGCCACTACAGCTTCAAAATATTCTGCGGAGAACCCTGGTACTTATTTTAAAAAAAACCTACATCAGTTGGGAGAAGATCCACTTTAGGTAATCTGTTGCACAATGATAATGAGGCAAATATGAGATATATTTTTATGAATGAAAATGATCTAATTTTGATTGCAGGATGTGGAATATGCAAAAACCTGTCAAGCCACATTTACAATGTTACAAACTACAAAATTTGTTGAGGTAAGAAATGATACTATAATTATTCTAATAAATCATTATATTAGTGCCCATATTCTAATGAACACCTTCCCATTTCAGCTGAATATATGCATGTTTCAAGCACAGCATGTTTAAAGACATGAAAACTGATGTATACAATTAACCCGTATCCAAATGGCAAAAATAATGGTAGTTCTAATTGAAAGCTGCTGCAGACAACGAAATAGATTTTGATTAAGAACAGATTTGTGAAAAATATAGCACAGAAAATATTGAGGTAAAATGTAAAAATTCTGGTTATCAGCATTTTCTTCTTTTGTCTCAATGTTTTCCCTAGATCATTAAATAAGGGATGCCAAAATCAGATCATGTTTGGGAACGGGTTGAATAGAGTACCCCTGTCTGTAAGATTGTTGTATTTCTTTTTTTTGAAAATTTATTTCAGCCTCTGACTGCCAGAAAGAATGAGCATGATAAAGTAAGAAAGGTTTTGAAAGAGACATGGAACAAAGAAGTTAAAAGAATGGTAAGTGATACTTAAACTAAGTATTGATTTCCAGAGATTTTATATCAAGATTGTTTCTCTTCAGTCAATTTTATGCCACTAGTTTCATATCCCACATAGAGAAATTGTAATGTTTACTGTTGAATGATATTTCAAGTTCTTTCATCAGATATTTGATATGGTTGCATCTGAACCTATGTAACATTCTTCATGATTCCTCAAGTACTAGTCCTTTATCTTGAATTTAGCTGAATTCAGGAGTTTAGTTATTTACGCACTCAATTCAAATTTATTCATATTTGTTTTCCTTTAAGCATGAAGCAGTCAATAACCTAAAGAAGGCCCAGGCCATGTATGTTACTCGGCAACAAGAGTATGAAAAAGCCAGAGAGTTGTCACAGAAAACAGAATCTGAGATGCTAAATCAAAGTGGTGGGATAGGGAATGTTTCTGGGAAAATTGATAAACGGAAAAAGGCTGAAGAGGATGCAAGTCATAAGGTGAGAATACTGGTGCAGAGCTACATTATGAGAGGGGGCAAAGGAATTTCAAAATGCAATATTTTGTTTATTGTTCATCAAACACTATGTTGTGGGTACTCATTGGAATGGTCTCATTGAGACAATTCAAATGAGTACCCACAACATATGGTTTGGAATTGAAATATTTAAGTTAGAGTATCTTAACCGCCACTTATTTGTAGCTGTGCTTATAAAAATGATCTATTAATTAGTTGGGTCCAATACCCCAATCCCGTGACCATTCTTTGGCTAACATGTTTTGACGATTGATTTGACATCTATAGACCTTTTAGAAAAAATTTAGAAACCATGCCCCTCGAGATTTTGCTGGCGTTTTTTGTTACAGGGCCAAATCCAAAATGGCCGCCGCCGCCATATTGAAAAATTAACTTTTGAACCAGATCACCTACAATCAAGTGTAAATACACTTTTCAGACTGAATTTATCACGAGAAATCCGTTTCTGACATTAGTTTTACACTAAAATATTGTTTTGACCAAAATTTCCAAGATGGCCGCCAATGTAATGTTGAAAAAATAAAATTTAAATAACCTTTGAAGTAAATATCCTAAATCAAGAATAAATACACTTTTCTGACTGAATCTATCACGGAAAACCCGATTCTGAGATTATTTTTACGTTTAGACGTCTTTTTGACCAAAATTTGCAAGATGGCCGCCAACGCAAATTTGAAAAAGTAACTTTGAAATGATTACTTTTGAACAAGATCATCTACAATCAACTGTAAATATACTTTTCATAGTGAATCTATCACAAGAAATTCATTTCTGACTTTAGTTGAACACTTAAATGTTGTTTTGACCAAAATTTTCAAGATGGCCGCCAGTGTAACATTGAAAAATAAAATTTAAATGTTGTTCCAAGTAAATATCCTGAAATAATGTGTAAATATACTTTTCTGACTGAATCTATCATGATAAATCCGACTCTGACATTTATTCTACTCTAAACGCATTTTTGACCAAAATCCTCTACCAGATGGCCGCCAATTCGAATTTGAAAAAATAACTTTAAATTGATTATATTTGAACCAGATCACTTACAATCAAGTGTAAATACATTATTCACACAGAATCAAATATGGGGAATCCTGTTCTGATTTAAGTTTGACGCTAGAATGTCGTTTTGACGAAAATATCAACGATGGAAGCCATGTGATGGATTGAACAGAAACGTAAAAGTGACACCCCGGCAATTCATTGTTCATGATAACAAGTTGTATCTATATTTAGAAACTGCAACTACATGATATGAGAACAAACTTTTGAAACAGTGAAAAGTTGCAATGTTATCTAATCTGAATCGGAGTTTTCAGTATCAATGTATTCGGTAGAATCAGATTCGGATGAATTATCTCCCCTTTCTCATCATTTAATCCGTTATCATCCGATTCACACTCGCTTTCATAAGCATCCTCAAGTGCATGCAGGGTAACCGGAAGAGAAGGACGTGTAAAGCGGACAGGGCGACAGCGGCCAACCACCACCTTCCATCCATGTCTGAGTGGAGATGAATGCTGCTTCACGGCAGGGTCATTACAGTCTGACTCCTGTAGCACAGACAGTTGATGAAGAGATTGTTTACTCCGTTGGCACCTGCTGTACGAATCTGCCAAC
This sequence comes from Fragum sueziense, assembly GCA_963680895.1. Taxonomy (NCBI): domain Eukaryota; kingdom Metazoa; phylum Mollusca; class Bivalvia; order Cardiida; family Cardiidae; genus Fragum; species Fragum sueziense. Next base: position 48,900,531 of record OY804594.1, read on the forward strand.
CCAGCAGCCAATGGATGACTACAGTTTTGATCAATCAGAGGCCGATACCACATTATTCTCAATGTATACAGTGCTGCGGGAGTCAGGCTGTAATGACCCTGATGTAATTGATGTAGCTGATACTGATGCATATGTAACGGCTGCTTTCCTCTCACATCAACTACCTGGTATCCTTTGCATTAAGAGAAACAGGATATGATCTATTGTAGTGGACTGGTTGCTGACGAGATGGCAGACTGTGTTGTGCAGTTTCCTTGTATGACCGGTTGTGATGCAAACTCCGGTTTCTATGGCAAGGGTAAGATATCCCTATATGACAATGTGGCGGAGAGCAGCTCGGCCAGTGCGGAGTAAATCTCATCATGGAGGGAGAAGTGATAGATGGAATCTTTCAGTTTACACAATAAGTGGTCTATTGGGATAAGAAAAGTCCCTCTATGGCTGAGGCTCGTACCACTAAGTGGAAGACCATGAAAAATAAGTCATTTATGCGACTTTCGCCTGATGGAGTTATCCTCTGCCAACATGTGCTGCGTGCAAAGTACTTGGCCTTCTAGTATCTTGTGCGTCACCCTGCCGTGAAGCAGCATCCTTCTCAACTTGGACATGGATTGGAGTTGGTGGGTGGCCGCTGTCGCCCTGTCCGCTATGCACATCTTGCTCTTCCGGTTACCCTACCTGCGCTCGAGAAAGCTTATGAAAGCGAGTGTGAATCGGATGATAACGGATTAAATGATGAGAAATGGGAGATAATTCATCCGAATCTGATTCTACCGAATATAGTGATACTGAAAACTCCGATTCAGATTAGATAACGTGACAATTTTTCAAAAGTTTGTGTTCATATCATGTAGTTGCAGTTTCTAAAGATAGATACAACTTGTTATCATGAACAATGAATTGACAGGCTGCCAATATATGTTTCTGTTCACTCCATCACATGGCTTCCGTCGTTGATATTTTGGTCAAAACGACATTCTAGCATAAGATCAGTCGACATGACGTCATAGCCTCACTTTCATTTTTTCATCAAGGGTACTTACTCGATCTTTATCGTTACGGGATACCATATTTGAAGCAGAATATATCAAAAATCCGTCGTTAAATTTCATAAACAAAACTCTTTCTTTAAAAAATGTAATTTAAACTTTCTAACAATCGACGCATTTTTAATAATCAGGCGTAGTCGTCGAGATATTAATGCTGGAAGTTGGTAATACTTTAACGAAAAAGACCGAAGCTTTCACCTCCTCCAAATGAGTGCATGTGCGCTTTTTATGACTGACCATGTTTTTGATTGGCTGAAGGGATTGTGCCGACTAAATCAATCAAACTTATGTCAGAATAGAATTCCCCATATTTGATTAAGTGTGAATAATGTATTTACACTTGATTGTAGGTGATCTGTTTCAAAAGTAATCAATTTAAAAGTTGTTTTTTAAATTTGCATTGGTGGCTATCTTGTATATTTTGGTCAAAAATACATTTAGTGTAAAATATATGTCAGAGTCGGATATATCATGATAGATTCAGTTAGAAAAGTGTATTTACACATTATTTCAGGATATTTACTTGAAAAGTTATTTAAATTTGATCATTTTAACATAACGTTTGCGGCCATCTTTGTCAAATTTGGTCAAAACAACATTTTAGAGTAAAACTAATGACAGAAATGGATTCCTCGTGATAGATTCACTATGAAAAGTACATTTACAGTTGATTGTAGATAATCTTGTTCAAAAGTAATCATTTTAAAGTTACTTTTTCAAATTTGCGTTGGCGGCCATCTTGTAAATTTTGGTAGAAAAGACGTCTAAACATTAAAATTAATGTCAGAATCGGATTCTCCATGAAAGATTCAGCCAGAAAAGATTATTTACACTTGATTTTATGCTATTTACTTCAAAAGTCATTTAAATTTTATTTTTTCAACATTACATTGGCGGCCATCTTGAAAATTTTGGTCAAAACAACATTTTAGTGTAAAACTAATGTCATAAACGGATTTCTCGTGATAAATTCACTATGAAAAGTGTATTTACACTTGATTGTAGGTGATCTGGTTCAAAAGTTAAATTTTCAATATGGCGGCGGCGGCCATTTTGGATTTGGCCCTGTAGCGAAAAACGCCAGCAAAATCTTGAGGGGCATGGCTTCTAAATTTTTTCTAAAAGGTCTATAGATGTCAAATCAATCGTCAAAACATGTTAGCCAAAGAATGGTCACGGGATTGGGGTATTGGACCCAACTAATTGTGTATAGAATTATGCAGTCAAAAGCAGGATTGTTTTGGGAATATTTTGACATGAATTTACAACTTAGTGCCATGTTTTCATCCGCTGATCAGTGATGAAAAAGAAAAGGCAAATATTTGTCTATGGAATTATGCCGTCAAAAAAGGAATAGTCTGGGATCATTTTGATGAGAACTTACAACATACTATCTTCTTGATACATTCGCAATTTTTGCAATTTGATTTGAAGCAATTTCAGGCAATCTTTCAATTCTATCATGATATGAGTCCTAATTTAAATTGGATAATTTTCAAATTGTCAGTGTATATTTTTTTTAAAACGACATTTGAGTCAGCTTTCTCATTTATTTCCATATATTAATTGTCGAACTTCCAATCCAGGCTGCAGAAGCCGAGACCACCTACAAAGCTTGTGTAGCTGAGGCTAACAACAGACAGACAGATGTACAGAGAGTCAAGGGGGAACTACTAGCTGCCATACGAGAACAAATCTTCTTAAAAGTCTTTACCCATTACCAGAGAGCAAAAATTTTAGACTGTTCAAAATTCAAAGATGTTGCAGATGACAAAACCAAGCAAATGAAATTGAAATTTTTGGGGGTCTTTTGGAATAGAAAACATTGTGGCAAATGAAGAAATTGCTTGTGACAAGCAATTTCCTCATTTCCCACAATGTTTTCCAAAGCATTTTTCTTGCGGGGCGTCAATGTGTGGTAATGGGTAAAGGAAGCTTTTCCCAGATCCTGGTTCATTTATATCCATTTATTAACCCTTTTATTAACCCTTTCCCAAACAAGACCTGGTTTCGACATCTCTAATAACCAGCAGTTTCTCCTTTTGTCTCTGCTATATTGTGCACAAATCCTATCTTTATTCACGTATAATTCGTCATCTGCAACTGCTTTCAATCTGAACCACCCTAAAGTTTTGTCGTTTTGGAAAGGGTTAATTGCCAAACTTCCATTGCAGGCTGCTGAAGCAGAGACCACCTACAAAGCCTGTGTAGCTGAGGCTAACAACAGACAGACGGACGTACAGAGAGTCAAGGGGGAACTACTAGCTGCCATACGAGAACAAATCTTCTTTTCTGATCAAGCTATTAGAAAGGTAGGCATTAATGTACCAACAAACTTGAATAATTATGATATCTAACATTATTGCACAAAATGTGTGTTTTCGGGCCGTAATCAGCTTTCATGATATCTTGCAGAAGGGCTGTGTATATTGGTATATTTTTTCCCATTTGTCTGTCAGTCCTGACATCCATACTTATATATCTTGTAGACAGTCTGGGTGAAATTTTCACAACATGTTTTCAGTGGCCTGTCCTTAGACACATTATTTGGGTTTTGCTATATCATGCTGTGTCATAAAATAGAGGGCTTAAAGGGCTAACCTATTCTAATCAAAAGTTTTGAATAGTTCTGTATTTATCGCTTTGAACTGCTTGGACTGTTCCGATGAATACATTAAAATTGAAATCTTTCCCATTTGATCTATATGGATTGACATAATTTCATGCTTAATTCATTTGGATTTCAGCAGTACAGAAATTAATTACTTGTGTTTCAGGTCACCATAGAATATTTCCAGTTGTTACAAACAGTATCTGCCCCAGTTCCTGTTCAGGTAAATTTGTCTTAATTTTAGAACAGTTAGGTTTTAAAAATATGTTAAAGTGTCAAATCATCTTCAATCAATGAAAGATTCTGTTTAAATCATGTAATTTGTTTAAAAAAAGGGAATTGTATGGGAAAAAAAAAGAAATAACTGCTTTTACAATCCGAATAATTTAGAATCTATGAAAAGTAAGTTTACTAGAATTTGTTTTAAATGTAAGTAACCGGTACTTTGTGTTTCTCAACATTAATTATTCAATCTGATTGTTATGCCCCCGCATCGAAAGATCGGGGGCATATTGTTATACCCCCCCCCAAACGAAGTTTGGAGGGGGTATACTGGAATCAGCCTGTTGGTCCAATGGTTGGTTGGTTGGATGGTTGGTTGGTCTGTCTCCAAAACTTTGTCCGAACAACTCCTCCTACACTTGTGGACTTTTAGTTCATACTTGGCACAAGTGTTCATTGTGACCTGTAGATGTGCAAGACACAAATTCCATGAAAATCTGACCATTACTTTCTGAGTTGTGGCCCCTGATTTGACCAAAAAATGCTTGTCCGGACAACTCCTCCTACAGTTACTGTCCAATTCGCTTCATACTTGGCACAGGTGTGTATTATGACCTGTAGATGTGCAAGACACAAATTTCATGAAAATCCGACCATTACATTCTGAGTTATGGCCCCTGATTTGACAAAGAAAATGCTTGTCTGGACAACTCCTCGTACAGTTATTGTCCGATTCACTTCATACTTGGCTCAGGTGTGCATTAGAACCTGTAGATATGCAAGACGCAAATTTCACGGAAATCCGACCATTACTTTCTGAGTTATGGCCCCTGATTTGACCAAAAAATGCTTGTCCAGACAACTCCTCCTACAGTTACTGTCTGATTGCCTTCATACTTGGCACAAGTGTGCATCAGGACCTGTTGATGTGCAAGACGCATTTCACGAAAATCCGACCATTACTTTCTGAGTTATGGCCCCTGATTTGACCAAAAAATGCTTGTCCGGATAACTCCTCCTACAGTTACTGTCTGATTTGCTTCATCATACTTGGCACAGGTGTACATTAGAACCTGTAGATGTGCAAGACGCAAATTTCACGGAAATCTGACCATTACTTTTCGAGTTATGGCCCCTGATTTGACAAAAAAAATGCTTGTCTGGACAACTCCTCCTACAGTTACTGTCTGATTTGCTTCATACTTGGCACAGGTGTACATTAGCACCTGTAGATGTGCAAGACGCATATTCACGAAAATCCGACCATTACTTTCTGAGTTATGGCCCCTAATTTGACCAAAATATGCTTGTCCGGACAACTCCTACTACAGTTTACTGTCCCATTTGCTTCATTCTTGGCACAGGTGTGCATTAGCACCTGTAGATGTGCAAGACGCAAATTTCACGAAAATTAGACCAATACTTTCTGAGTTTTGGTCCCTGATTTGACTAAAAAATACTTGTCCAGACACCTCCTCCTTCAGTTATTGTCTGATTTGCTTCATTCTTGGCACAGGTGTGCATTAGCACCTGTAGATGTGCAAGACGCACATTTCACGAAAATCGGACCTATACTTTCTGAGTTGAGGCCACTGATTTGACCAAATATTAAGAAAATTGGATTGACAATTTCTGAGTATGGCTCCTGATTCAGCAAAAATGCCTGTCCGAACAAAGGTGGTGGCGGGGGTATTTTATCACCTTCAGTGATAGATTTATAGTTTTACTCGTGTCTGTCTGTCCGTATGTCTCAAATTTGGTATGTAACTTCCTTTCAATGATAGCTATCTGTTCCAAGCAATATTAACTTCTTCAAGGTCATGCATTAACCCTTATCAACCCTTTACATGAAAACTTAACATTTTAGAAAAATGACCATTTCGGGTGCATTCATGTTTCACAAACACATTTTGACCACCTTTCCATAAGTCCCGCTTTATGCTTATTTCAGTACCATACATTATGTGAAGCCAGTAAGAAGTATGAATCTGGTAGTCAGTATGCAGAGTTTGTTCGGAGACTGCCAACCAAAACCTCAACACCAGTCGATTATGAGGAATACAAGTTCGAGCCATACTATATAGCATCAAATAAGTAAGTATGAATGAGTGAATAAATGGGATTTGAATCTATGTCCAAATATTTTCCTGAGGCACATTCTTTGAGCAAGATTTTTAAAGATTTCTTAAGATGTTTTAGATAAAATGTTTTTTAAGACCTAGATTATGATCGAGGTGTTCCAAATGCTCCATACTTCATACAAATGACGTCATGATGACATCATTTGTATGAAGTACGGAGCATTACCATTGGTCAATTCTCTCTTCTGCATGAAGTATAGGGTAATGGCACCTCCCATTGCGCATCTTAAAAACCTTGCTCTGAAAAATGCTTTATCCTATCTTAAGAAATCTCAAGATACCTCAAGAAATCTTGCTCTAAAGAATGCACCTCCAGGGATTTTCCTAGACCTATTTTTGGGTCGAATACCAAACCCTTTCCCAATCGCAAAAACGAATAAAATTTCCCAATTTTCAGGTAAAAATTCCCAAAATAATGAGTGAAATGATACAATTAGATTTAAAAATCCCAACCTAGCCACCAACTGGGAAAGAAAAGGACATAATAAGGCATAAGGAAAAACCCTGACCTCTGATGTAATGTGGTGTCTGCGTACATAACCATATGTTCCTGGTATTTCTCACAACAGTACAAACACAACATCTAATCCGTCCTACATTGATTCATAAGCAATTCATATTTTGGTGACAGATAGGTAACTTTTGTCAAATGTCATAGAGGATATTGGTCAAGCTGGGGTTATAACTCTCAACTGCTGGATCAATAGATTCCGATGTTATTATACCCCCCCACAACAAAGTTATGGGGGGGTATACTGGAATCGGGTTGTCCGTCCATCCGTCTGTCCGTCCGTCTGTCCGTCCATCCGTCCGTCCGTGGACATAATCTTGTGTCCTCTTCTCCTCCCACAGTTTTTGACCAATTTTTCTGAAATTTTATCAGGATGTTCCCTATCATATGAAGTTGTGCACCTGCAATTTTCATCTTGATCCAGTCATTAGTTTAAGAAATATGCCACTTTGAAGTTTTTATGGGTGGGGGGGGGGGTGGACATAATCTTGTGTCCTCTTCTCCTCCCACAGTTTTTGACCAATTTTTCTGAAATTTTATCAGGATATTTCCTATCATATGAAGTTGTGCACCTGCAATTTTCATCTTGATCCAGTCATTAGTTTCAGAGTTATGCCACTTTGAAGTTTTTAATAAGGGGGGGGGGGGGGGGGGGAAGGAGTCAAAATTTACAATTTCGTTTCCGTGTTTTAACTTGAGAACAGTTTGACCTAGGATCATGAAACTTTACACAGTTGTTGCCCATGACCAATGGAGGTGCCCTATTGTTTTGGGGTCACCAAGGTCAAAGGTCATGGTCACAGTTGGACTTTGTTTAAAATCCGTTTCCATGCTCTAAGTCAAGAACATTTTGACCGATAGCACTTTTTCAGTGACAAGGCCCTAGTGGGGGGTATTCGTCTGCTTTGCGACAGTTCTAATTTATCTAGAAAAAATGAATTGAAAATGGTAGATTGATTGAAATGGTATAATTGTTTGTGTATGTTGTTGCAGGGTTGATGTTGCTGCACGTAAAACCAGCACACAGTCAAATGAATCAGCATCATCAGACCATCATTCACAGGAAGGTTCTCCAAACCTTAGTTCACCAAGAAGAGGTGAGTAAAATAATAGGATGAGCTTCAAATGGCAGCTTAAACAAGCTCAAATAAAGACATTTGATAATGATCTGTCGGACGCCGTGTTCTAGTGGTAGGAAGCTGACTTTGGGATGAAAGGGTCCTGGGTTCAAATCCCGTCGATGCCACAGTAATTTTTCTGAGCAAAAAAGATATCCTACTTTGCTCCTCCTAACCAGGGTGTATAAATGGTTACACGGGAATGTTGAAAGTCAAAGTGCTGTGGCTGCCGAAGGTGCCAGCAGTTAACAGTCGATTTGAGACTCAGTGATCGTGGGTTAAAGTGTAAAGTCGGTTGAGTATGTCTCTCAGTTCGTAAAAACAGACTTTAAACCGAAACTTTATCTCCTATTCACAAACTTTGTAGACCTATGGTAGGAATCAGCTGTTAGGTCTGTACATATCTTTTTAACAGAACATGAGCTTGATGATGGTATGGAGATATGCGTGAAGAAATTTAATATGATTTTATCTTTTGACAAAGTGTTGATTGATATACAGTTCAGTGACAATTTTGGTTCAAAATTTGTGGGACCCTTGATTTGTAATCATTACTTCTCTTCAGTACTTGAGAGAGGTTAATGAACAGTAGAAATCATGTAAAGTGTTCCTCCGTGAGTTCTTAGAAATTTGTATAAAATATAACATAATGTCATATAAGTACCAGTATCAATACTCATGAAATCTATTTCTTAATCTAGATAAGTATCGTGTTCCTGTTAAAGCGTGGGGTCAACAGGGGTTTGTGTTAAACAGTGATACAGATAGTCAAAGTGGGAGCAGTAAATCCCTGGATTCTAGTCCGAGTAGCAGCCCGTATCCTGCTGGCAACAAGAAACTAGTCCTGACAGGCTCTATGGAGGATTTGATAGAGGACACTGGAGGGGTTAAACAGTTGCTTGCTGTACCCGGAACTGAGCAACTAACTGTACAGTCTCTGGTTAAGGTAATTGAAGTTTGTTGCTTTAGAAACTCAAACTTTATTTAAACATGCAGGCAGTGTAGAATAAGATAAGACTGCATGTATATGCAGGCTGATCTTATTCTATGCTGCCTGCAAAAGGCAATTCAGTCATGAGTAGTAAATCCCTGGATTCTAGCCCAAGTAGTAGCATGTATCCTGCTGGCACCAAGATAATGGTCCTTACAGGTTCTATGGAGGATCTTATAGAGGATACCGGAGGGGTGAAACAGTTGTTGGCTGTCCCTGGAACTGAACAACTAACTGTACAGTCTCTTGTCAAGGTCAACATTATCATTATTTTCATGTTGAATGAGCAGGTAGTATGGAATAAGGTCAGACTGTACACATATTATGGTTGATATTGTTCTGTGCTGCCTGCTAAAGCCCCATGGAAGAATCTGCAATCAGCATGACAAAAGACAAGCCTTGACAAATTTTTTGCCCTTATTATACCCCCCACCTACGAAGTAGAGGGGGGTATATTGGTTTCACCATGTCTGTCTGTCCGTCCGTCCGTCCATCCGTCCTTCCGTAGACTTTTTCTTTTCCGTGCTCTAAGTCATGAACCGGTTGACCTAGGATCATGAAACTTTACACAGTTGTTGCCCATGACCCAAGGAGGTGCCCTATTGTTTTGGGGTCACGAAGGTCAAAGGTCAAGGTCACAATCGGACTTTGTTCAAAATCTGTTTCCGTGCTCTAAGTCATGAACCGGTTGACCTAGGATCATGAAACTTTACACAGTTGTTGCCCATGACCTAAGGAGGTGCCCTATTGTTTTTTGGTCACAAAGGTCAAGGTCACAATCAGACTTTGATTAAAATCTGTTTCCGTGCTCTAAGTCATGAACCGGTTGACCTAGGATCATGAAACTTTACACAGTTATTGCCCATGACCCAAGGAGGTGCCCTATTGTTTTTGGGTCACGAAGGTCAAAGATCAAGGTCAAATTCAGACTTTGATTAAAATCTGTTTCCGTGCTCTAAGTCATGAACCGGTTGACCTAGGATCATGAAACTTTACACAGTTGTTGCCCATGACCCAAGGAGGTGCCCTATTGTTTTTGGGTCACGGAGGTCAAAGGTCAAGGTCACAATTGGACTTTGTTTAAAATCCGTTTCCGTGCTCAAACTAAAGAACCTTTTGCCCTATAGCACTTTTTTCAGTGACAAGGCGCTAGTGGGGGGTATTTGTCCGCTTTGTGACAGTTCTAGTTATAGAAATGACTTATGATGCCAGAGGTTTAAATGTGTCTAAAAGTTGCAATAAATTTTGAAGTCAATTTTGTAAATGTTTGGATTTCAGAGTATATTTTGTTAGTAGTTTAGCTTTTAAGATGACCGGATGAAGTGTTTAATTGCATTTATGCGTATTATTAAACATATGCAACTTTAATTACAGAGACAGGGCAGAAGGAACACCACATTTGGAGTAGATTTTCAAGAACAAGTGTTACACTATCACTCAGCCATACCTCCTATCATCTCTAAAAGTTTGAAGGAAGTGGAAAAACGAGGGATCACTGTTAAGGTAAGGTTGGGAATGTTGATGAATTTCTATCATAATATATTCTAAAACTGCAATTTTGAAAACAAAAATTTAAATTATATATGTGACCCAGTCACGCTAAAAGGGACCTTATCCCAACTCCAAAAGTCAAAGTTCTGACAAACTTGTCAGACTCACCACAGGTCAACCAGACACTGTATGCGAAAAATGAACATATAGTAAGATAGTGAAAGTATTCAAGATTTAGAAAATCACATACAAGTGCAAAGTGTCGGCCCTAGTCTGGCTGCGCGGACTGCGCAGACTGACTAGGGTCGATATTTTTCACACATCCGATAAGGTCCCTTTTAGCGTGACGGGTCACATATTTTAGTTGACCAGTTCGTTAATCATTTGATGACAGAGCAGCGGTGCACAGTCTTTCAAGTATCAAGTACTTTTGGTAGATCTGTATGTTGGTAGAAACATTATAGCCTGACAAGAATTTTGTAATTTTATGTCTCATGAGATCTATAGAATAAGTTTTAGGTACATGTGTGCAGACTGATCATTGACCTTACTGCCTGCCAAAGCTTTGGTCTGAACAGGAATATAACATGAACAGCATGAAACGGGTTAAAGTTTAATGTATTATATTGGCGCTGTAAATGCTAAACCTCATATCTCGATTTTGGGAAATTTAAAGTGGAGGGGAAAAAAGTGTAATAACTTTTCCCAAAGTGAAATGTTTTACTTGAATTTTGTACATAGTGTTCATAAATAGTGTGTCATTAATACTGATCAGTAAAAATATCTCAAAACCTGCCAGAATTGTCTTAACTGGACACACAAGTTTGTACTTTGAAAATCGCAAAACTCGACATACAAGGTTTTGCATTTACACCGGCGATATATATTCACAGGGTATATATCGAGTATCAGGAGTCAAGAGCACAGTAGAAAATCTGTGTCAGAGATTTGAAATGGACCCGGAGTCAGTGAGCCTTGAGAATGAGAACCCCAATGTGATTTCTAATGTTCTCAAGTTATACTTGAGACAGCTGCCAGAACCTCTACTGACTTTTAAACTGTACCCACAGTTCATTGGTGTGGCTAAGGTATGTATTGTGTAACATCAGTTTCTAGATTATTTTATCATATTATAGAACTATATCAATGATAGTGTTTGTTTGAATTCCATTACTGTGACATTTGCTTGAACTGGTTGAAAGCTATTCAGTGAAGATCTTGCATTATAATTGACTTCCTACTACGTTTGCATCCTTGTCCCATATAAGGGGCGGATTTGGTGCTGCAGTTACGCGCTAGACCTGTTATACAGTCATTTGGGTGAGACTTGAAAAATGAGAGCACGGGATGTAACACTATTTTGAAGCCAATATTTGTCTGATGTACATATAGAAGATTAAAATAAATATTTATCCTTATCATTGAAATGTTTTACATATATCTTGCATCACATATCTTTGCTTACTGATATTCCAGGAGAACATGTCTGGAGGATGTAGTCAAGATGTTACTGTAGAGAAACTACACAACTTGATAGATCAGTTACCATACTCTAACCGTAAAACACTGGGTGTGTTGATGCATCATTTACAAAGGTAGGACAATGTTTTATTATGTAGTCAAGATGTTACTGTAGAGAAACTACACAACTTGATAGATCAGTTACCATACTCTAACCGTAAAACACTGGGTGTATTGATGCATCATTTGCAAAGGTAGGACAATGTTTTATTATGTAGTCAAGATGTTACTGTAGAGAAACTACACAACTTGATAGATCAGTTACCATACTCTATCTGTAAAACACTGGGTGTATTGATGCATCATTTACAAAGGTAGGACAATGTTTTATTATGTAGTCAAGATGTTACTGTAGAGAAACTACACAACTTGATAGATCAGTTACCATACTCTAACCGTAAAACACTGGGTGTATTGATGCATCATTTGCAAAGGTAGGACAATGTTTTATTATGTAGTCAAGATGTTACTGTAGAGAAACTACACAACTTGATAGATCAGTTACCATACTCTATCTGTAAAACACTGGGTGTGTTGATGCATCATTTACAAAGGTAGGACAATGTTTTATTATGTAGTCAAGATGTCACTGTAGAGAAACTACACAACTTGATAGATCAGTTACCATACTCTAACCGTAAAACACTGGGTGTGTTGATGCATCATTTACAAAGGTAGGAGATTCAGTTTCTGTTGCTTTTATTTGATTGTTTGTGTGGAATATTTTTACTTTGATCTATGCTGGTCTGTACTAACCAGAGTCTGCCAATTTTAAATTGGAGATGATAGATTTTAGGGCTTGCTGTAGTCATCCCAGAAAATCATTCTTTGGAATTAATGCATTGTTCTAAATATTTGTAGACCAGGTATCAGATGACTTGTTATGTAATTTTACTTAACCCTTCCCCAAACGAGACTTGGTTTTGACATCCATAGTAGAAAAGGCTTTGGAACACATTGAAACAAAAGAAGAAACTGCTGATAACCAGCAGTTTCTCCTTTTGTCTCAATATTTTCTAAGCCATATTTTACACAAATTCTATCTTAAATACCTTCCATTTTGTCATTTGTGACAATTTTTGAAGTGGATCACCCTAAAATTTTGTCGTTTGGGAAATTGACAATTGAAATTGAAATTTGACAATTGATTTAGAAATGTTTGTGGATATGGCCCAAGATAAATTTGCTGCATTGTCATGCTGTGAAATACAACATGTAAAAAGACAAGGGTTCTCTTTGTTTACTTCAGGGTATCGGAGCATGTAGAACAGAATCAGATGAACGCCAGTAATCTGGGCATTGTGTTTGGACCAACTTTACTGAGGCCACAGTATGTAAACATAATTGAGCAGGGATCTGGAAAGACGTCCCTTATAGCATTTGAAACAGTCAGGTTTCAAGATCGGGTTGTGCTCAGATGCAGTCTAGCCAGCATCCATGTTACTCTCAAATGGTTGCTACAGACCATGAGGAAGCTATTTGAGAACAACATGGTTTCTGGTCAGACTGCGTGTATACGCAGGCTGATCTGGAACCATGTTGTTCTCAAAATGCTATTAGGGACGTTTTTCCAGATCCTGGCTCATATTATGTATTCTTGAAATCTTTAAAGTAAACATGTCTTGAATGTTATCGGTTTTGTTGCAGTAAAATCATTTAAGTAAAATAGCACTTTTTAAAGGAGAAAGCTGGGAAGAAAGTGATACCCTAAAACTCCATTAAAATGATAGATACCTATATTGCCTGTCAAATAAATTACATACTTATTTTTTTGCAATAAATAATAAGACATGAATAATAGACTTTATGATTCAAATATTGATGTATCCTGCAAATTTATTGAGAAGCAAATGATCACCACATTGTGAATGCTTGTCTTCACATTGGTACAAGATTCTTATATTACATTCAAGGACTTTTTCACTGAGCAATCCATTTCTACAATGGCTTTTGTTCTTTTACAGAGGTGGGAATGCTTCACTAGCATGCCTTGTGGATACACCACATCAGACTAGGGTTGTGGAACTACTGATTGTGTCCGCGGACTCGTTGTTTGGACCGAGCGAGGATCATCAACTGATCCCTGGAGAGACTGCCGTTGTACAGTTGGAGAATAACACACTGGTAGTGCCAACACCGGCTACTATAGAACTACCCAAAGACAAAACTGAACCAAAGAGAGAAAATGTGCCAAGGTGAGCTAACTTAAACTATTACCAGACGGAAATTGGACTGGCTAAAATTCAAAGATGTTGCAGAGAATGATTCCAAGTGAATAAAGACATTGTGGAAAATTGAAAAATTGCTTGTCACAATCAATTTCTTCATGTTCCACATTGTTTTCCAAAGCCATTATAGTATAGGGAGTTAACCCATTACCAGACGACAAAATTTGGACTGTTCCAAATACAAAGATGGTTCAGACGACAATTTCAAGTCAATATGATTTAATAATTATTAGTCTTTTGGGGTAGAAAACATTGTGGGAAATTAAGAAATTGCTTGTCACAAGCAATTTCTTCATTTTCCACAATGTTTTCTAAAGCTTTTATCTCGAAGGGCGTCAAAAAGCGTCAATGTTTGGGAATGGTTATTAAAATTGGGAATTGGGAATTGGTTAACCACGTTTCTAATTTTCTTGAACAATTCTTGACATCAACATTTTAGACTAATCAATGTTGAAAAATTTGAATGTATAAATGCAAACCTTACCTAACATCATTTTACAAGTGTTTATTGGTGGGTGTAGAAAAGATGGATAGAAAATGATTAAAAAGCTAGTTTCTAAATTGATTGAATGGGGACGCCTTTTTCAACTGTTATGGTCATATTAAAGCGGCTGGAGCACCAGTCATTTCCCACACTAGTACTACTGCAACATCCTCAACCCATTACCACACAGTGACTCTTTTTGACTCTCCAAAATTAAATGGCTTTGGAAAACAATGTGGAAAATGAAGAAATTGCTTGTGACAAGCAATTTCTTCATTTCCCACAATGTTTTCCACCCAAAAAGGCCTGAACATTTATTTTTCCATTCACTTGAAATTTTCGTCTGCTGGATCTTTCAATTTGGACGACCCTAAAATTTTGTCGTTTGGTAATGGGACAAAGAGCCTAAAGCAGCTTGCCCACATAAGTTTACAATTATTTAAACTTTGGCGAAAGACAAATGTCAGAAAGGATGTTAACTGCAGCCGGGGATTGAACCGAGACCTCATGAGTAAGAGTCTGAATCGCTACCAATTGTGCTTTGACTGCGGCCTTTGTATAACTTGACGATAGAAAATGATTGTACCTAATGATTCAATTGCTGGCTCTCAGGTTATGAAATTGTTTGTAACATCTTTTGCTTGATCAATTTTCAGTCCATCTGTGACCCTGCCCAAGGAACATCTTGTACCACCCAATGTGCCACAACTGTCTACAAGTAAAGATGGCAAGGAATCATCTCCTGGAAAAGTGAGTTGGTCAAAATGTCTTTATTTATACTAACCTGCTTAGAATGATACTATTTTTAGCTCACCTGAGCACGAAGTGCTCGAGGTGAGTTATTGTGGTCACTTTTTGTCCGGCGTCCGTCCGTCCGTCAACATTTGGGGTGTTTACACTCTAGCATCCACAAAAGTTACTCAATCTTGATCAAACTTGGCCAAAACAAGTACGATCATAAGTTCTCGGACAAGTTCGATTATGGGCCTGATCGGACAAGAAAGTGCGGAGTTATCTGCCCTTGAATGTCAAAAAATGCTGTTTTTAAGTTTGTTTACACTCTAGCATCTACAATTATTGATCAATCAAGACAAAACTTGGACATAATGTTGGAGACCATAAGATCTTGGATGAGGTGAATTTTCAGTCTGATCTGACCAGAAAGATGAGAGTTATGTGCCCTTGAATTGGGCAAAATTGCCACTTTTTTGCTGTATTCAAAAAAGAGTTAATCTAAGGGAAGGAACTCTGACACTACTTTACTTCAGTATAAGTAGAGTTATCTAGTTTGATAGAGGATATAAATAGATTTACACTCTTATTAACCCATTACCAAACAACAAAATTTTAGCCTAGTCCAAAATCATAGGTGTTGCAGAGAACAAGTTCCATTGAACAAAATTTAACATTTTTTGGTCTTTCTTGGTAGAAAACATTGTGGGTAATGCAGAAATTGTTTGTCACAATGTTTTCCAAAGCCTTTATTTTGTGGGGCATCCAAAAGCGCCAATGTGTGGGAAAGGGTCAATCAAGACAAAACTTGGACACAATGTTGGGGACTTTAAGATCTCAGATGAGTTTGATTTTCAGTCTGATCTGATCTGAAAGTCAAGAGTTGCGTGCCCTTGAATTTGACAAAATAGCCATTTTCGGCTGTTTTCAACCTTTTTTACGCTCTAGAATCTACAATTATTATTCAATCAAGACAAAACTTGGACACAATGTTTTGGACCATAAGATCTGGGATTAGTTTGATTTTCAGTCTGATCTAATCAGAAAGTCAGGAGTTATGTGCCCTTGAATTTGAAAAAATTGCTGTTTTTTACTGTTTTCGACTTTGTTTACACACTAGAATCTATAATTATTGACCAATCAAGACAGAACTTGGACACAATGTTGGAGACTATAAGATCTCAGGTAACTTCGATTTTCAGTCTGATCTGACGAGAATGTTGAGAGTTATGTGCCCTTGAATTTGACAAAGTTGCCATTTTTCGGCTGGTTTCGACCTTGTTTATACTCTAGAATCTACAATTATTTATCAATCTATACAAAACTTGGACACAATGTTGGGAACCATAAGATCTCATATGAGATTGATTTTCAGTCTGATCTGATCAGAAAGTCAAGCGTTTTGTGCGCTTGAAATTGACAAAATTGTTGTTTTCGGCTGTTTTCGACCTTGTTTATACTCTATAATCTACAATTATTTATCAATCAAGACAAAACTTGGATACAATCAGGGCTACAGATAAGTGGAGGTGAAGACATACTAACATTGCTTTTTCGAATTCAAATCCTATGTTGTGGGTACTCATTTGAATCGTCTCGACGAGACGATACAAATGAGTACCTACAACATAGGGTTGGATGATCACTGACAGCATTTTTGCAGTTTGAAAAGTCACCACCCCCTCTTATCTGGAGCCCTGTACAATGTTTGGCACCATAATTTAGATCTTGGATGAGTTAGATTTTCACAACCTTATTGACCTTAAGTCCTTTTTCAGTCTTAAAGTAATAAATATTAATTGAATTGAAGAAAAGGGTTGCTCATATCATTTAGGTTCAGGTGAGCGATATAGGACCATCATGGTCCTCTTGTTTATTTGCTGATGAATGTTCTGTATAGTAAGCTTGTAGTATTTTCTACCTCTTCCATAGAGTTATCAAAGCAACAGATATGACATCTTCGCAAGCAAAGGGTGAAATCTACAACGTAATGTCGTTTCTTTATTTACCCTTGGCGTATTTAGTCCGATTTTCTTGGTGTCCTAGAAAGCATTTTCATTTTCTCCAGCGAGGTCTCGCTGGAACCAATCAGATGACTCTATACATCTGTTTGTTATGTGTAAACAAACATGACAGCAGGCGGAAAAAGGCATTGCATTTGTAACTCAAAAACGCAGAGATGAGTGATATTTCCTTGGAATTTCACTGCAATAGACAATAATTATCTATTCTTATTCGACAAACTATTATACTTGCGACAATTCCGACCCAAAACAGCTAATTTTCACCAAGTCTGTATGGTGTAAAACGTGAAATAGAACGCACATTAATGACATCATCAATAATAGAGGACATAACGTCCAAACCAGCAGGACAACCGCTATGCAGTGTCTTGCGATTTCAAGAAAATCGGATTTAATCTGCCAAGTGTGAATAGAAACGTAGGTGGGTTCAGCCTTGACTAGCGTAGATGCAGATATGAGGGTTAAAGGCATTTTAGATTTTAAATCCAAACCTTATTTTGTTGGTACTCCTTTGAATGGTCTTGATGTAATAATGAGACAATTCTAATAAGTACCAGCAATATAGAGTTGATGAACATTTACTGATATATTGCATTTGAAGTCATTTCTCTTATCTTGTAGCTTTGGAGCAAGTGAGCAAGGTCTATCTTTAATATTTCTCTACTTTTCAAACTTGTAAATTGAATTGGTTTTTCAGGCATGGATACATTTATAAGTGTTAAACACAGAATGTTTTCATCTCTTACAAAAAATGAAATAATTACTAAAAAAGAGTGTCATTCTAAGCAGGTCTTACTAAGTGATGTATATCTATTGTTTATCCCTTTCCCAAACAAGACCTGGTTTTGACGTCCCTAATAGAAACAGCTTGGGAAAACATTGAAACAAAAGAAGAAACTGCTGATAACCAGCAGTTTCTCCTTTTGTTTCAATATTTTCTTTGCCATATTTTACACAAATCCAATCTTTAATAACATCCATTTTGTCATTTGTGGTAGTTTTTGAAGCGGATCACCCTAAAAATTTGCCGTTTGGGAAAGGGTTAAATAAATAATCAGATAATCCAGAGTCCCATATGTAATGGCCAGCTGTTGTTCTTTATGCCAGAATTTATAAGTGTACTTGTATCTCTCGTTGTGTTGTATCTTAGTATGTCCAGTATTCAATGTTGTTGGATTTGTGCCTTTTGTTGTCAATCTGTTACTCAGCTAATAATACTGGCTATTGTTTTGGTCTTGAATATATTGTATATTCTTTGAGTACAATATGCTTTAACGTTATAGGATGATTTGTGATTAACCCTTTCCCAAACAAGACCGGGTTTTGATGTCCCTAGATGGAAAGGCTTTGGAAAACATTGAGGCAAAAGAAGAAACTGCTGATAACCAGCAGTTTCTCCTTTTGCCTCAATATTTTCTTAGCTATATCATACACAAATCCTATCTTTAATAACAACCATTTTGTCATTTGTAGCAGTTTTTGAAGTGGATCAACCTAAAACTTTGTTGTTTGGGAAAGGGTTAAAGGAATAATATGCTCCTATTTAAGTATTTGTACACATATTAGTGTTTCTTTTAACATATTCATTTTACATTGATTAGAAAACAAGATCTTGAAAGTTTTATTAGCAGCCAAATGGGGAAGTACATTAGTTTAGTCTTCTCTGTCTGTCTGTCTGTACATCCACATCTTGTGACCATAACTCACCCTACATTTACAGACAGATTTTAATGATATTTTCACAGAATGTTCATAGATGAATCTTTGTAATTGAAAGCATGATGAATAAATGATGTACATGTATGTGTATTTTGTAATGAATTGCTGTGCCACTTCTACAGAGATCGGGGGATGAATTCAGCCTGCCAGGTTCAGCTCATTTAGATAAAGGGGGATTATCTCCAAAATCCTCGTCCAATCAGCTTATGCCTCAATTTCCAACAGAGGGTAAATTTGAACTTTAACACTTGTACTCTGGTTTGGTGAATGTTTCTACTAATACATTGTATTAACATATTAACAGTCATTTATTTTGGGCAGTCAGACATGAAAACATGTTTTTTTGTTTAATCCTTTTTCAAACAACAAATTATAGATGTATCAAAAGTAATAACGAATGGGATAGAAAATGTTGAGGACTAGGAGAGAATGCTGTTCATTTTAACCCTTTCCCAAACAAGACCTGGTTTTGACGTCCCTGATGGAATAGGTTTGGGAAAACATTGCGACAAAAGAAGAAACTGCTGATGACCAGCAGTTTCTCCTTTTGTCTCAGTATTTTCTGTGCCATATTTTACATAAATCCTATCTTTAATAACATCAATTTTGTCATTTGTGACAGTTTTTGAAGTGGATCACCCTAAAATTTTGTCGTTTGGGAAAGGGTTAAGTAGTCTAAATAAGATATTGTTTGGGAAAGGGTTTAAATATAGAACTGCTTGTAATGAAACCATGAGGAAGGCAACTGTTGGAAAAGTTAAATTGTTGGTCTTAACCCTTTCCCAAATGTCAAAATTTTAGGGTAATCCACTTCAAAAACTGGAAAAAATGACAAAATGGAAGTTATTTAAGATAGAATTTCTGTAAAATACGGCATAGAAAATATTGAGACAAAAGGAGAAACTGCTGGTTATCAGCAGTTTCTTCTTTTGTTTCAATGTTTTCCCAAGCCTTTTCTATTAGGGACGTCAAAACCAGGTCTTGTTTGGGAAAGGGTTAAACTAAGGATAACAGAGAAAAAATAGATGATAGAAAAGGTTCTTAATGATAATCCAACATGTATTTTTGTCTACGCCATTTTTGTCAAAGAAAAGAAAAATAGACAACATTTTATATATGTATTTGAATGGAAAATTTTGTATTTTGGCTAATGAGTAAAAAGAATGAAAAAGAAAAAAAGAAATTTTGAATATATATTTTGAAATTGGAGGGATTGTACAGATTTTAGCCTGACTTTTGATTTTTAAATGACCATGATTCAGATAGGCTAGAAAAAAAGTCTTATTTTCCCTATCACTTAATCATTTTCAGACTAAGCTAAATAGCATGTTTGTTATGGCTTTATTTTGTATCAATAATCAAATATTTTTGCAACTTGATAAAGTTTTAAGAAATGAAATATTTATTGTCAATTTCTTCTTGCTCTACTATATGCATGTGAAATATGTGAAAAGTTGTCCCTACTCTCAAAGAAATGTGACCCATCACGCTAAAAGGGACCTTATTGGGTGTGTGAAAAATATCGACCCTAGCCTGTCTGCGCAGTCCGCGCAGCCAGACTAGGGCCGACACTTTTCACTTTTATGTAATTTTCTAAATCTGGAATGTTGTCCCTATCTTACAATATGTTCACTTTTCGCATACGGGATCTGGTTGACCTGTTCCGAGTCTGACAAATTTGTCAAAATTTGGATTTTTGTAGGTCGGATAAGGTCCCTTTTAGCGTGACGGGTCACAAATGTAATTGAAGCTCACAATTTTATGTGTGATCTGACTGGTAAATTGTAATGTGACATTAACCCTTTCCCAAACAAGACCTGGTTTTGACGTTCCTAAGAGAACAGGCTTGGGAAAACTTTGAAACAAAAGAAGAAACTGCTGAAAACCAGCAGTTTCTCCTTTTGTCTCAATATTTTCTGTGCCATATTGTACACAAATCCTTTCCTTTTTAACACGAATTTTGTTGTCTGGAACAGCTTTCCAATTGGATCATCCCAAAATTTTGTCGTTTGGGAAAGGGTTAAACTCCATTCAATTAATCATAAGTGATCTTTCAGTTTCACACCTCATCCCATTACTACACAATTTCAAAATGTCATGATACCTTTTCATGCATCTTCGCAAGCCAAGGGTGACATCTACGACGTAACGTCGTTTCTGTATTCACCCTTGGCGTATTTAGTCCGATTTTCTTGGTCTCCTGGAAAGCGTTTTCATTGGTTCCAGCGAGGTCTCGCTAGAACCAATCAGATTGTCGACTGATACATTTGTTATGAGTAACCAATTCATGACAACGGGCGGGAAAAAGCATTGCATTTGCAACTAAAAAACGCGAAGATGGGCGATTTTTCCTAAGATCTTCACTGCGATAGACAGGAATTCCCTAACTTTAATCGACAAATTATTATTTTTAGACAATTCGACCAAAAAATAAGCTAACTTTTACCTAAGCCGCATGACGTATGACGCGAAAGACAACGCGCGATAATGACGTCATCAATAATGGACGTAAACAACCAGCAGAACAACCGCTAGGCGGCGCTTTGCGATTTCAAGAAAATCGGACTAAATCCGCCAAGGGTGAATACAAACGCAGGTGGGATCAACCTTGGCTAGCGAAGATGCTTTTCATGATGCTGGTTAATCCTTTCCGAAATGATAGAATATTACTCTGTTCTCAGTTTCATTTTGGTTGCAAATGACAAAATAATTGTAAAAATGTGTCTGTAATGGCACTTAAAATATGGAGGGGAAATTAGAGCTTACTGATTACATGTATTAGAAAATACTTTTCTCTCTGTTTTCTAACCAAATTATTTCTCCTATGCGCATCAAAATCATGTATTCTTTGGGAAAGGATTATAGATAAAGATTTAGCTAATTGAAAAAAGAGATTCTTGGTGATGAAACTTTTCAGTTTGAATTTCCTCAGATTCGTCTGAAACTATAAACCTTGTAACATATTCTAACCAAAATCCAAATTAACCCACTCTATACAAAAATTTTCCCTGGCGTTAACGACTTTTTTGGTGACTGAATGTTGGACATTTTGATTGAAAATTATTTTAACATACAACTTCCTGTAACCCTTTCCTAAATGAAAAAAAATGACATTTCCAGTTCGAATGCTGCTGCAGACAACAAAATTTGTACAAGTAAAGACAGGGTTTGTTTCTAATATAGTTTAGAATATATTGAGGGAAAAGGAGATATTGCTGACTAACAGTAATTTCTCCTTTTCCCGCAATGATTTCCCAAAAACATTTATACTACAGCCGTCAAAATCAGGTTGTCTTTGGGAAAGAGTTCAATTGGCTCTTTAGCTCAAT
Organism: Fragum sueziense; assembly: GCA_963680895.1. Lineage (NCBI taxonomy): Eukaryota > Metazoa > Mollusca > Bivalvia > Cardiida > Cardiidae > Fragum > Fragum sueziense. The sequence goes on from OY804594.1 coordinate 48,922,702, forward strand.
TTATTTTTGGTAAAGAGAATTTCATTGTTTTAGCCAATGTTTGTTATTTTGAATTTGTATTTTATAATCTCTTCCACAAGGTCTATATTTCATTAATAATGAACACATTGACGAGAATTTGAATCAGAGAATGGTTTATATGAGAATATTTGAGACCTAGCCATGCAATTTTGAGTAACAATAGGGGTTTGTCAAGCAAATAACGCGCATGCGCACAAGCCGTAATTCATTTACCTGTTTCCCTCGAGGGGGCAAGTCGATAAAAATTCTATAATGGGATAATAAGCGTGACGGATTAATCTGCAATTGTGATTCGTTAAATCGAAAAAATGGGCGGACACGATCATTGTTGCGTGTATGGGTGTGATCATAGACGGAATAAACTGTCAAATAATTGTAGATTCTTCACCTTTCCAAAAAAAAAATCGGCATTAAAATGCGATGGATTCATGCGTCGGGTAGACATAACTTGAGTTTAAAAACACTTACAAATAACGTGAAAGTTTGTGGATGCCACTTTAATTTGGGAAAGCCAGATAGAACTGATAAAAACAATCCTGACTATGTACCAAATAGAAATATACCAAGTATTTTGACGAAGAAACCCACCAGACAATCTAAAACGAGCAAAAAATCGTCGGAATATACCAAGACTCTAGAAGCGGCCGAACAAAGCTCAACCATAGTTTCTAGAGTTACAAAGAGAAATCGACGACAATTATCACTCTGCGAAATCCCCAGTCCCTCCAATGAGATTGAGATATCTTCCGAAGTAAGTATTATTCATTTATAACTGCATGTATTATGTCCGTCATTCAAAGGCCGAAGAAGATTTTGAGGTACGGAAATAACGAGAAAACTCCACAAAAGAAATCTAGATTGACTCCGTATTGGATTAAAATTTTGGAAAAGAAGATATATAATAGTCTGTTGAAATATTTATATACAAATCAGTTCACCATAAGGATCCTGTTCAAAACTGAATTATCATTTAAGTGCAAATATCGTATGGAAAATACTGCATTCCGCATGATTTCGAAATCTTAAAATACCTACTCTTCGCATTTTCTCGAGCCAAATCCCACTATTCATCCGTGAGCTATAAAATTTCATAATTAGGCTATAGGCCTAATATATCATATCATCAAAACGGTATCGAAACTTAAGTTGATTTCTGTTCTGGGGTAAAAAAAACTGACTTTTGTTAACCCATTACCACACAGTGACTCCTTTTGACTCCCCACAAAATAATGGCTTTGGAAAACATCGTGGGAAATGAAGAAATTGCTTGTGACAAGCAATTTCTTCAATTACCACAATGTTTTCTGCATAGATATACCAAAAAATCAAAATTTCATTCACTTCAAATTGTCGTCTGCATCATTTTTGATTTTGGAATAGTCTAAAAATTGCCGTTTAATTATGGGTTAAGACACTATTAAATTCAAAATAAATGCCAAATGAATACGTTCGTTTCCTTTCTTATTCGAAAAACACGGAACCTGATCAGTAAAATTAATGCTTAAATTGCGCTCCGACTGGGATGTTTAGCATTATTGATCATTATTTGGTTTTGAAATAATGATACCGATGATCTGTCTCACTACCGTATTGCTATTAATTTCGGTTGTTCGATTTTTTTCCTTCGAATTCCGTTCAATGACAATTTCGTCTGATTTGTCACATATCTTTGATTGGTGTCCAAAATTATCATTTTTACAGCTTGATTAAAGGTAAAAGTACATTTCGATTGCCAATATTGATGGGATCAGTATTGTCTATGCAAAGGGTTTTGCGGATAGGCCTACTGGTATATCACGCGTTTGACAGTCTCGTCGGTACATTACTTTAAAGTGACATTTCACGATTATTTTTACATAATTTTTACTTTTATTCTATCTGAAAGAGCATGTTTTCTTATGAAAGTTCTGAAAATTTCAAGCCAAAATATTGAACCGTTTACGAGAAATATATATTTTTGTGCCAAAATTAAACAAATTGTTGTGGACAACAGTTCAGATTTATATAGAATTTATCATTTCTGCATCAACTTTGAAGGCGTATTTTTCGCTTATAAATAACAACTTCAAAAAACTGATAGCATTTCTACGCAGTAGAATAATCAATCTTTGCATTAAGACATATTTTTAAAAAATGAAATAAATGTGAAATGTCACTTTAATATCGCCTTATCAGTATATCACAATCAACGTTATCGGCTTTTCAACAGCAACAAAAAAACCTGTCATTCAAAAACCCTTTCCTCGCCGATATGTTCCAAAGAAACGTGCCAATGCGAATATTAAATCTCGAGGAAAAAAAAAGAAAGAAAAAAGAAGGCTCGTTAGATCAGGGGCCGGTCGGTCATCAATCAAACCATCTTTTATGAAAATTATGAAGCAAATTAAGGGGAAATGCTTACCATCACCGTTTAATTCTTTTGTCAGAATGTTTTCACGAGTCAGGGACAGGCTTAGCAAATATTATGCATAATACCAAGTGGGGTTTATTCATAGTGGCGGATCCAGAGTCGTTTCGGGGGGATCAAATGCCTCACATCCTGTAGTGTAATTTATTCATTTTTTAAAACTTGTTTAACTATTTCCAAGACAGCAAATATTGAGACTGTTCTGATCGAATACAGTTGAACTCGACATTACTATTACTGACAACAGAAACTGTGTAATAAATACCCAAGATATATATTTGGGGAGAAAGACAACACTGGTCAGCAACTTTTTCCCCTTTGACATTTAAGTTTTCGTAGGCTATTACTTTCGAGAACGTGATAGCCTTGTCTTTGGGAAAGGTAAATGAACCCCTCGGTGGTGCTATAACACTTCATGTTTTACTTTAGAAATCAACAATTTTATAGCCCGTAACTCTTTTTGAAAATTGTGCCAGCCTTCAGTCGTTGGAGAAAGGGTAAAATCTCTCTGCAAAAATCGCTTTTAATGGCAAAAACATCGTAAAAGTTGATTTGATGATTCGTTGTTACAATGTTCTCAATAACGAAATGTCGTTGACTGAATGGTTAAGACTATTATGTTGGAATATGCCAATCGCCGGTGTTATTGCAAAACCTCGTAACTGCAGTTTGATTTAAGCTGTAACAACAAGATTTTAAAATATATATTTGATATAGGAGTCGACATATACCGACTATTCATCCCATCAAAATGTATGCGCAGACAAGTGAACGGGCTTCGTGGTCATTATGGGAATATGACAATAGGGATAAAAAAGAAACCGATAGAAATGATGAAGTACATCTATTTATTTTCAATTTTGACCAATTTTGACATCTTGGAGTATAAGTGATTCATCTCGCACACAATTCGATGTATAATCATGCTTAAATGTGTAAATAAACTTAGTTTTTAAACGTGTATTCTACAAACAAAATAGAGCGATAATCTACCGGGAGTAAATAGTGCCCCCTCAAGAACACTGGAAGTACATTTTTAATTTTCTTTGTGAAGAGTTTCGCAAGGGGAATAACTCTTTGACAAACCTCTATTCTGTTTAACTTTGTCAATTTATATTTTGACTGATTTAACCCTTCCCCATGCAGCAAAAATTTGGACTGCTCCAATAAGAAAGATGCTGCAGATGATTAACCCTTTGCCAAATGGCAGAATTTTAGGGTGATCCTATTCAAAAGCTGCTCCAGATGATAAAAATAGTGCTGATAATCATTGGATTTGTGTACAATAAAGCATGGAAAATATTGAGACAAAAGGAGAATCTAATCAGCAGTTTCTTCTTTTGTCTCAATGTTTTCCAAAGCCTTTTTAAATAAGTTAAATAAGGACGTCAAAACCCGGTCATGTTTGGGAAAGGGTTAATTTGATGTTTATAAAGATAGGATTTTTGTACAATTTAGATCTAGCACAGAAAATATTGAGACAGATGTATGCAAATCCATAGTTTAACAAGATCTATTTTGTTGTTAGCATCAGCTTTGAAAGTGTAAATTTTTGTAAGGTGGGAAAGAGTCAATCAAGGACTGATAATACTTATGCTTCTTAGTTATTATGCTCCCCGAAGGGAGAGCATATAGTCGCCGCTTTGTCTGTCCGTCCGTCCATCCTGTCCGTCCGTCATTCCGTCCTTCCGTCCGTCCGTCCGTCCGAAGCGATTTCTCTATAACCCTTGGGCCAAATCAAATGAAACTTACCATGTGAACTCCCTATGACATAATGCCGATGTACTTTTCCCAGTTTTTGGATTTGAGGCCTCGTCATGGGAAAAGGGGACTTAAGGTAAAATACAGTTTTTCTCTAATTTCTCCTAGTCTAATGGTCGGAATTTGATGAAATTTCATATTTGAGTAGCAAATCGGATGCCCTTGACAATAAACTACTTGAAATCTGCGTATAAAAAGTATGTCATGGAAAAAGGGGGCTTAACGTTTGTTAGCTTAATCTTAGCTCTGCATAGCATACATTTATTGTGACAATGCCTTAATCGGGGAGCATTGTCCGTCTCTGACGGCTCTTGTTTTTTTCATTTACTTTGACTTATACAAATGTATTACACTTTAGATAAGCATGATAACTTTGATTTCAGACAACTTAATATCATTATTAGATTTAATACAGAGCAACAAATTAAAGAAGAGTGGTATTCTAAGTTTTTTTCCAAATCTGAAAAATATGTCGTGGGTTCTCATTTTAATCGTGTGGAGGAGACGATTCAAATGAGTACCCATAATATAGCATTTTTAGCTCGACTTTTCGAAGAAAATGAGAGCTTATACTGTCACCCGGGCGTTGGCATCGGCGTTGCAACAAAGGTTAAAGTTTTTTCAAACATCTTTTTCTACTTATGCTATTGCTCTGAAACTTTGCACATGCTTTTGTGACCGTAATATTAGCCTTTAAGCAAAGATTCGTTACTCTCACATTTAATTTACTGGAATTTTAACCTTTTTTGACTTAGAAATTCTGGGTTAAGCAACTTAGAAAAGTCGAGCGCGCTGTCTTATGGACAGCTCTTGTTAATTCAAATGTAAAAATGTTTTGAATTTTGAAAACTCTCTCTTACTTGTAGCTCTGTTCATATCTTTTTAGTTCTTAGTATAGCTCATGATAAATGTCCTGGCAATGCATCTCTAGCAAACTGCCAGGTCGTTTATTAGGTCGTTTATTGAGACCTATTCATTTGAAAATAATTTGCATGAATATAAACAATATTAACTGAATGAAGCATGATCTGTATAACGTATGGTACTTGTAAATGTAATGCATTTTTACAGGAGCTGACTTAGACATTACTAATGGCTTGGCCAATGAGAATTCAGATGTTAATGATTTAGCCAATGAGAATTCGACTGATTCAGATATTCAGTCTGACGATGATTTGCTCCTCCCGGACGATTCTCATTCAGCAAACAATACTCGTCCTGATACAAAAAGTCAGTATTGCCTATATCCTGGTGATGGCCTAACATGTGTGTTGTTTTCACGTCCCTGCACAAAATATTGTTGGTTAACCCTTTCCCAAACAGCAAAATTTTAGGGTGACCCACTTCAAAAACTGACATAAATGACAAAATGAGAGGTATTATAGATAGAAATTGTGTAAAATATGATTTAGAAAATATTGAGACAAAAGGAGAAACTGCTGGTTATCAGCAGTTTCTTCTTTTGTTTCAATGTTTTCCCAAGCCTTTTCTAATAGGGGCGTCAAAACCAGGTCTTGTTTTGGAAAGGGTTAAGCTTGAATTTGCTGTTTAACATGACCAGCGATATACTGGAATCAACCTGTCTGTCCGCTCGTTCTTTACGGTTTAATATTTAACCCATTCCCACACAATGACTCTTTTTGACTCCCCACAAAATAATGGCAATGGGAAATATCGTGGAAAATGAAGAAATTGCTTGTGACAAGCAATTTCTTCATTTCCCACAATGTTTTCCATCCAAAAAGACTTAAAACATATAAATTCCATTCACTTGAAATTGTTGTCTGCAGGATCTTTCAATTTGGACCACCCTAAAATTTTGTGGTTTGGGAAAGGGTTAATATTTAACAGCCCTGGCTGTATCACAGTTGGTAATGTGTCAGATTAACAATTTTAGGATCTCTGCTTTGATCCCCATTGGTGGCAATGATCCTTTCTGACATTTATTGTTAACCAACGGGGCCCAAACTTTTGTTAGCATTAACCAAATGGCTAAATTTCTGTTTTTGCTAGATTTCCTTATAACAGCTCTGGGAAATTTAACCAAACCAGGTATTTAACAATCTGGCTAATGCTAACCGAAGTTTATACAATTGGGCCTGGATGGATAATTATAAACCCAAGTTGGATGATCAGCTTGAGTCTCTGAAGGATGTTGCTGTAGTGTTAGTGAGAGAAATGGAAGAAATTCAACGTTATCTGCTCCAGCCACTGTAATATGACTGAAATACTCTTAAAATAGGTGTTTAACCCCATTCAATTAGTCAATATCTCACAAAAGTCTGTCTATTTTTATGCCCCGAATCGAAAGATCGGGGCCATATTGTTTTACTTGTATGCATCTGTCTGTCCATCCGTCTGTCCGAAAACTTAACATTTGCCTTTTTCTCCAAAAGTATTTGACATACAAAGCTCAAATTTGGTATGTTATGCAACTTCCTTTCAATGATATCTATACTGAACAAAAGTGAAAACGCTACACCTACTTTGCTTGCCATTTTTCTTCTAAAGACAACGAGTAAGAAAATCAAATGAAAGTGTTTCGCATTCTTCAATGACTTGGTTGTGCCAAGCACTAAACGTTTTGTGGATCTTTGTTACGGAGATGAAAAATAGACGCTTTTAATGTGACAGGGGTCCGTTTGTCACGTGTACAATTTGAACGGAAATTTTACACAATTTAAACCTTCAGAAATCCAAGCAGAAGAATGCAAAGCATGCCGAACTGTACGGAATGGTAGTTTGATAAGTTTCCAGTCAGGAAATGTAAAGAAGCTTGCATAACATTATTTCACTGTTTAGAAAATGATGTTTGAAATGCAGAATTTTCATTATGTTCTAAAGCTTGAAAATTTCACATTGCAATCTCCATAAGAAATTGAAATCACTATTGCATGGACATCTGGGAACATTCCTAGTCGAAGAAAGGGTTCAAAAATCCCCTGTAAGGCCTGAATGATGTTGCAAAAAAGACAAATCGAAAACCGTGATAAATTTGTGAATACGAAACATTTTAAATTCCCTTTTTGTTTATGTTAAAGGGAGGTAATTCGCAAAATTGACAGATTCGACCTTGATTTTAGAGCTTGCTAAAAGAGATAAGTGAGATTTTAAGTGTTTTTTTGGCAACCCGGATATGACCAATTCCGAAAAAATAATGAAGCGTTTTCTGCGCATGTGCATTTGCGGCATTAGATGAAATTAGCTCTAAACGCATTACGGGCTATAACTCTGACATTTAAGGAGACAAAGCAATGAAATTTCGACAAAATGATTGCTGAAAGGCTGGGAAATAACGTCAAAATATATTTCATGCTATTGGTTCGATACTTTTCCAGAAATAAGAAATCTTGCAGTGTAGCGTTTTCACTTTTGTTCAGTATATGTAATCCTTTTAATTTGATCTTCCTCAAGGTCATCTGTTAATCCTTATCAATCCCTTTACACGAAAACTTAAGATTCTAGAAAAAGTCATTTCCGGGGCATTAGTGTTTCACGAACACATCTTGTTATCTTCTTAGATGCAAGTGGGGTAATTAAGTCACATTTATTCACAAGTTCTTGTTTTCTGGTGTGCTTTGGTGTGTGCTTAGGTTTTTCAAAACAGAAGAAGCATTCTCATCTTTATTTATCATCCATCTTCACCAATTTCGGAGCTTTGAGTAGTATCCAAGCTTTTTAATACAAGTAGAGAAATAATTGAAGAAATATTGAGTTTGACTACTTTGTCCTTTTTTGGATAAATTTCATCAGTTCGTTGAGCTACAATTTGTTTGCAGAGCTCTTATGAAATAAAATGTTGTTTTATTTAGGTTTGCTAGGTTATTGCTTCAGTAGGATTTTGATATTCGTTCCAAACTTAGAATGTTTTTCTAGTTCAAATTATATTTTAACTGGCATTTGGGAAAAAGGGCTCCTTGTGATTTTTAGCTCCACTGGCCTTCAGGCCAGCGGGCTATTGTCATGGCGTTGTGTCCGTCGTGCGTGCGTCCATCCGTCCGGTCGTCAACTTTTTCTTTAAAAATCTTCTCCTCAGAAACTACTGGATGGATTTCAACCAAACTTCACAGGAATGATCCTTAGGTGGTCCTCTATCAGATTCCTTCAATTGATTCTGATTGAATTAGAAAGTCTGGAGTTATCTGCCCTTTAATTAAAAAATGGCTGTTTTTACTTTGTTTTCTCTCTAGCAACTACAAATATTGACCAATCAAGACCAAACTTGGTCAGAATAGTTGAGACAATAAGATCTTGCCTGAGTGCAATTTTCAACTTGATCTGAATTCTACATCATCAGTTATGTGCCCTTGAAATTGACAAAATTGCCATTTTCGGCTTTATTTTGACTTTGTTTTCACTCTAGCAACTACAAATATTGACCAATCAAGACATAACTTGGTCAGAATAGTGGTGACAAAAGATTTTGCATGGGTATAATTTTCAGCCTCATCTGAATCTTAAATCTTTATTCATGTGCCCTTGAATTTGACAAAATTGCTGTTTTTGACTTTGTTTTTACTCTCGTTACATCCACATATATTGAACAATCAGGTTTAAACTTTAAGCAAGATGTAGGTGAAGTTATCATCTTGCTTTTAAAAGTGTCATTCTTAGCTTGAAAAGAATATAACATCCTCTGTTAAGTGCCTTTCAATTTGACAAAATTACTAATTGTGACTTTGTTTTCACTCTACCACCAAACTCACTCTAACCAAGACAAATCTGGGTAACCATTAGATCTTATATGAAGCCTGAAGGTATTTTCAGCTTTCAAGTTACCTCGTTATTGCCCTAAGAACAACAAGTATTGAAAAATCTAGTCAAAACTTGGATTTGATATTGCAAGAATCCAAGTCTTTCTATTTATTAGACAGGCATTTGCTATAGGATATTTCCCTGAATCTATTTTTAGAACTATCATCTTGAAATCTATTTTTAGAAATATGAAACATTTTGGAGTAAGCAATAGTAGTAAGCTACTATCATCCTAAGCTTGAATGTTTTCTCATTTCCTTTTACCCTTTCTCAAATGGCAAACATATAGTTTTACTTTCAGGCCTGTGGAGCGACTCAAGACCTTCAGGTCTTCTAGTTTATACCACCATGTTTCTAGATCAGCCTTTGCCTACTTGTAGTCTGAACATGCTGTTCTTTACTGTACTTGCCGCTGCCTTAACGCAGTTGGTAGCGCATCTGCCTTTCATACGAGAGGTCCGGGGTTCGATACCCGGCCGTGGCAAATACCCTTTCTGACAAAATTTTCACCCACCAATGGGTTTGAAATCGTTAATCTAAGTGGGCGAGCAGCTGGAGGCTCGGTAAGGATGTTGTGATAGTACTGGTTTGAGAAACAACAAGAATCCATGGTTAGATGCTCTAGCGGCCGCGATATGACCCTGGCAGTAGAAAACGGCATAAAACCCCAATAAACTCTTTACAGTACTTCCTACAGGTCATGAAGCAGCTGCTAGATAACAGCACAGATCGTTATTTGACTGTGCATATGCAAGGCTGGTCTGGATCCATATTGCTTTCAAATGCCATAAGGTACCATTTGCCAAAATCCTATCTAGTTCATATTGAAAGTTGACTCGAGTTATTTTACCTAACAATTGAAGGACATAGGAACAATAAGCTGCGGGCTTTAGTTTGTGGTCTAAATAAATGGACAAAAGAAAAAAAAAACAAAAAACATTTGAACAATATCACATAGATCAAATCAAAATTATTTGTAGGAATCGGATCTTTGCTCTTTTTCAATTGATATAAATAGATGCATAAATCTAGTGTTTATTCTTTTGTAGTCAGTACAATTTTTAGCTCCACTGGCCTTTCAGGCCAGCGGGCTATTGTCATGGCGGTGTGTCCGTCGTGCGTGCGTGCGTCTGTCCGTCCGTCCGTAAACTTTTTCTTTAAAAATTTTCTCCTCAGAAACTACTGGATGGATTTCAACCAAACTTCACAGGAATGATCCTTGGGTGACCCTCTCTCAGATTCCTACAAAGAGTTTGGATTGAACCAGAATAACTTGAGTTATATGCCCTTGAACATCAAAAAAAGCTGGTTTTGACCTTATTTATACTCTAAAATCTACAAATATTAACCAATCAAGACAAAACATGGACAGAATATATATAAGCATGATATCCTGCCTGGGTTCAATTTTCAGCTTGATTGGAATTTTACATCATGAGTTATGTGCCCTTGAATTTGACAAAATTTCCATTTTCGACTTTGTTTTCACTCTAACAACCATAATTGTTAACCAATCAAGATGATATTTGGAGAGAATCTTGTTGACAACAAGATCTTGCTTTTGTGTAATTTTCAGGATGATTGCATTGCTACAAACTGAGTTATGTGCCCTAGAAATTGACAAAATTTCAGTTTTCAACACTTTTTTCACTTTTGTGGCCACATATATAGATTAATACTGACAAAATTTGGATAGACCATAACATGGTTCGCACAGGTCTTGAAAAACCCTTGAATTTGATCTTGGCCTTATAAAACCCTTGAAAATGGATGATAGCCTTGTAAAACCCTTTAAAAGCAAGTCTGAGCCCTTAAAAACCCTTGAATTTTATTTATCTTCTGTTTTGTAGGTTAATGATTTTAAACCATCTTTTGACACATGCTGAATATTGTTCTTATGCAATAGGAAAATAATTCATAAATAGACAACAGAAACTGGTTAATAGATGAAAAGGACAAATGATTCATTAGAGAGCATTATTTGCTGTATATTCATAGTAACTGTTACCTATAAAAAGTATGAAATCTGATAAACGAACCATGTTTGGGCTTGGATTATTGAATGTTAGTAGCCCTTGAAATTTCATGTTAAGTCCTTAAAAAACCCTTTAAAAACCCTTGAATTTCTTTATCCAAATTTTGTATGAACCATGCATAAGATTTTGCTTGAGTTTAATATTCAGCTTGATTATTGTGGTGTTCAAGACATAAATTATCAAGTCAAAATCATATTTTTAGATCAGAACGTCTTTACTTTCATGACCACTAAGTTACATGCACAATCGCAACTTCTTGCTAATTATCATAAAGAAAAACAACTCTTACTGAACTTTAAATTGCTCATATCAAAAGTTACTTCCCTTAGTCTACCACAATTATTAACTCACATATTGAATTATGTGCCCTTGAATTTGGCATAATGACAGTTTTCAACTTCATCATCACATCAATCTCCAAAATATTAGTAAATCATTTACCTTCTTTTCGCTTTGACCACATAATTGCTTCTCTTTACTTTGTTTCTGCTCTAAGAATCACAAGAATTTAAAAATATATCAGATTAAGCATTTAGATAAATTTGTCAATTTTTTTATAGTATCCTTTCCTCTCATGCTTTCGATAGGTCACATGGTTTCGATAGCCTTGTGATTTTCAGAAGTGCTTACAATCTGAGTACCATTCCTTGTGCATCTAAATGCTGTTGCCACAAACAAAGTCTTTGGTCAAAGAAATTTGGAGACAACTGATTTTTACATGAACAAACTATATATTTTGCAAAACAAAACAGAAACTAGAAAATCAAGGTCAGGGTAAAAATCATTCAACCTTATCCAAGCCTCTTTCCATCCTAGAAAAGTTTTCAAGATGCTTGATTTTCTCCACGGTTGAGCGAGTCCCCATCCAAAAAATTACGATTGTTATTAGGTCATCCTAGTGCTTTAAATAGGAACAAAAACAAAGCCCTATCGGAATGATGAGAGCCTCACCTTGACGCCGCGTGATGACATGCTTTGAATATTCTGGCCAATCTATTTTTAGCTCACCTGAGCACGAAGTGCTCAAGGTGAGCTATTGTGGTCGCTTTTTGTCCGTCGTCCGTCCGTCTGTCCGTCTGTCCGTCTGTTCACAATTTGTTGTTACCACTCTAGCATCCACAAATATTGACCAATTTTGACCAAACTTGGTCAAAACATGTATGACTATAGGTTCTCGGATGAGTTTGATTTTGGGTCAGATCGGACTAGGAAGTCCGGAGTTATGTGCCCTTGAACGTTAAAAATGGCTAGTTTTGACTTTGTTACCACTCTAGTATCTACAGATATTGACCAATCTTAATCAAACTTGGTCAAAACATGTATGACTATAGGTTCTCGGATGAGTTTGATATTGAGTCAAATCGGACAAGGAAGTCCGGAGTTATGTGCACTTGAACGTCAAAAACGGCTAGTTTTGACTTTGTTACCACTCTAGTGTCTACAAATATTGACCAATCTTAACCAAACTTGGTCAAAATATGTATGACCATAAGTGCTCGGATGAGTTTGATTTTGAGTCAGATCGGACTAGGAAGTCCGGAGTTATGTGCCCTTGAACGTTAAAAAATGGCTAGTTTTGACTTTGTTACCACACTAGCATCTACAAATATTGACCAATCAAGACAAAACTTTGCCAAAATGTTGGTAACTATAAGATCTTGGATGAGTTCGATTTTCAATGTGATAGGAGCAGGAAGTCTGGAGTTATGTGCCCTTAATTTTGACAAAATTGCTGTTTTCGACTTTGTTTACACTGTAGCATCTACATTTATTGACTAATCAAGACAAAACTTGGCCACAATGTTGATGACCATAAGATCCTTGATGAGTTAAATTTTCTGCTTGATTTGGCTAGAAAACAAGAGTTATTGGCCCTTTAATTTCATAAAATTACTGTTTTCGACTTTATTTTCTCTCTAACAAACAAATATGGATCAATTAAGACACAACTTGGTTGCAATGTGGTTGACCATAATATCTTAAATGTTTTAATTTGTCAGATTGATTGGACTAAAAAAAGTTGTGTGCCCTTGATGGATACAAAATTGCCGTTTTCTACTTTGTTTTCTCTCAAACAGCAATAAATATTAACCAATAAAAAAAATTGGACATAATGTTGATGAGAATATCTTTATCAGAACAGAGTTATGTGCCCTTTACTATGACAAAATTGTTTTTTTCTTCCACTTTGTTTTTACTGTAACAGCTACAAATATTGATCATTCAAGATTATGAAAGCAGTTTTCAGCTGGATCATAATCTCTCATCTTAAATTATGTGCTCTTGAACTTGACAACATTGGGACTTTCATTCTATCTAGGTGCAGGTGAGCGATTAAGGACCATCATGGTCCTCTTGTGTTAGTCTGTTTACAAATGTTGTATTCTATTTTTTATGTCTAGAACTTTGGTTCTTGAATCTATTGAGATGGTCAGAATTTTATAAAATCAGTTTGTAAATATGCAAGCACATGGTTTTAGATAAGGCTATCGAAACTACGGGACGTCAGGCTAAACCACAAGAAATTCAGGCCTGTGGAGCGACTCAAGACCTTCAGGTCTTTCTAGTTATATCTATGTTTTATTTGTCTTTCGTTTGTAGACTTTGATTTAATGAAATTGTTTGCTAAAAGGGACCTTTGCACCTGTTCAAAAAAGATATAGGTAGTGATATTTTATGGATAGTTTTATCAAAACATTCAATCCCTAGCCTGGCACCCAGGCCATGAGAATGTGTATTTTTAAAACTTCAAAAGGAACTGAATTATTGTGTCTAATAAGCTCAGATTACCTCCCTTCTAGTTAGAAACTCACTGACACACATTTAAAGAGAGTATGTCAGTAAGAGATACAATTTTAAATCTGCATTTCAGTGTCTTAGTCCATGCTGCCTGCCTAAATGCCATGGTTAAGGTCCCTTTTAGCCTGTACACTTTTACTTTACATTTTGATACAGATACTTAAATATCAAGGCATGATAGCTTTAGCATATTTTGTTCATTTTCTAAACTCGCTTTTGATTGGCAGCTGTGTAGGATGTAACATACATGTTGATTGGTTGTGTAGGAATGTAAAACACTTGTTGATTGGTTATTAACAGGGGATGAGTCCAAATTGCCAGAGCCTGAATTTATAACTATGGTATAGTACATGTAGGTCTAATGGCAGGTACTTTTTGTTTTGTTTTTATGAGTGCACCTTTATTTTATCTTTTTTAGAGTTGCCTGATTTAACCCACTACCATTGAATGTATCATTTGAATGTCTCTAAATTTAATTTATATATCTACCTTTCTATCAATAAAAAAGTTATCTATCTTATCTAAGAAAAACACCCTAGCCTTTAAGTATTTTTTTAGCTGAGATATCGAAAAGAATCTAGCTTTTGACAGTTGAGACCAACATGGACATATAAGTCTGCTACTGAGCACGGTCTGAATGGGATGTATGATACTTTGACCTATTGGTAAGAAGGCAGCTTTAACCTTTCCCAAACAAGACCTGGTTTTGACGTCCACAATAGAAGAGTCTTTGGAAAACATTGAGGCAAAAGAAGAAACTGCTGATAACCAGCAGTTTCTCCTTTTGTCTCAATATTTTCTGTGCCACATTCTACCAAAATCCTATCTTTAAAATCATCCATTTTGTCATTTGTGGCAGTTTTTGAATTGGATCACCCTAAAAATTTGTCATTTGGGAAAGGGTTAAGAGAACACCAGCCTGCAAGCTTTACATTATTATGTGTTGTGCAGTCTGATTTTGATCCATTTTTTTATCCATCTTGGTCTCAAATGTGACAAGGGCCGCCTCTCCAGATACTTTTCAATTCTATTAAATTATTTTTGGTACATGAATAATTACAACCCATCATTAACTACGAATTGTTTCCTGCATCTTTGGGCGTCATCTGAAGCAATGGAAATTGACAAGGGATACCCTTGCCAATTTCCGCTGCCACGGATGACGTCTGGATATTGACTAGGATACCTTTTGTTAATTTCTGTTGTCATGTATGACGCACAAAGATGCACAACATGTTTTGTATCTAATGATGGGTTGTAATCCTTTAGTTTACAACTATTGGATAAATAACAATGGCAGTAGATTATTTTGCCTTTTTGATTCACCTTTATAGATAGCCTTTTCTTAACCATTCAAAACTTGCCATAGCTTGTTGTAGGGCTAG
The DNA here is from genome assembly GCA_963680895.1 of Fragum sueziense. Taxonomy (NCBI): domain Eukaryota; kingdom Metazoa; phylum Mollusca; class Bivalvia; order Cardiida; family Cardiidae; genus Fragum; species Fragum sueziense. The sequence goes on from OY804594.1 coordinate 48,937,866, forward strand.
AAATGCTGGATTAGTGTTTTTGCCAGATGTGCATTTTAACTGCTCAATATGTTCTTTTAATTTATTGAACCTTTTAATAAACTAGCATTGACCTTATTGTATGAATAGTTTATCAATTGGCAACTAAATGTCCAAACTTCAGATTGAAAATGTTATTAAATTTGGATTCCTGAGTATGTAGATCACTGCTGAATTATTTTGCGTCTTATAATTGGCATTTATGGAAATTATTAAAATAACTATTTTCTGTTATTTGATACCTTGACAAACTACTCTGAACAAAATGGCATCTTATTATGACTAAAAAGATATATGCAACTTAAACCAAATTGCAGTTACATATACCTTTAACTCCGCTTTAAAATAATTACACATTTCATAGTCCTTCAATAATATAGTGATATTACACTTTTTTCTGTATATAAGTTGTTTGATGTTTGCCTAGATTGTACTTGTTATAACTCCATGCTTATGAGTTCAAATGCATGTAGTTATAAAGGAATATATCAATGCTGCATTTTAGATCTACTTACATTTTCTGCTTGAAGTGGAGTGAAAATTTTAGATATTTCATGAGTGGAATTGATAGCCTTTGTAAAAAGCTATCTTCTAATGTTAAAGCCTCTGTGATTGTAAAAAGCTTTATTCTAATGGTAAATGTATTTCTTTATAATTAGCATCACAAGTATTAGCAGCTACATCGTACAATATTATAATAAAAATGTATAACATATTAACTGCAGCTTTTATTATGTAATTCTTACAAATGGGATGCACCAATGTAACATAATAATATTACCACGAACTTGAGTTCGTGAGCTTTATTTTGAAAATCAAAAGTAAGAGAAGAAATAGTTTCACCTTCAGTGGTGACATATTTTTAAAGTATGAACCATTTACATTGTTGCATCTCTTTATGAATCATACATATCCATTATCTAAGAATATAACACATTTGGTTTAATGTTCATGTTTTTCCCTGGTGACAATAATAGATACTTACAATAACTTTTTTAAACGCCGCCGGAGGCGGACGTACATTGGCGTCATCTTCTCCATCTGTCCGTCCGTCCGTACGTACGTCCGTCCGTACGTACGTCCACTTTTCTTGTCAACGCAACACCTCCTATGTTTCTGGCTGGATTTTCTTGAAACTTGGTCAATGTTATCACCTCAATTGGTAGATGTGCATGAAGGAAGGATTTTATGGTTCGTTGATTTTTGCCTGAGTTATGCCCCTTAAAAACTTAGTCTCAGGGGCTTATTGAAATTGCATAAACTTAGTCTCAGGGGCTTATTGAAATTGCAGCCTTGTCAACGCAACTCCTCCTAAGTTTCTGGCTGGATCTTCTTGAAACTTGGTTAATGTTATTACCTCAATTGGTAGATGTGCATGAAGGAAGGATTTTATGGTTCGTTGATTTTTGCCTGAGTTATGCCCCTTTAAAACTTAGTCTCTGGGGTTTTTGAAATTGCAGCCTTGTCAACGCAACTCCTCCTAAGTTTCCGGCTAGATCTTAATGAAACTTGATCAATGTTATCACCTCAATTGGTAGATGTGCATGAAGGAAGGATTTTATGGTTCATTGATTTTTGCCTGAGTTATGCCCCTTAAAAACTTAGTCTCTGGGGCTTATTGAAATTGCAGCCTTGTCAACGCAACTCCTCCTAAGTTTATGGCTAGATCTTAATGAAACTTGGTCAATTTTATCACCTCAATTGGTAGATGTGCATGAAGGAAGGATTTTATGGTTCATTGATTTTTGCCAGAGTTATGCCCCCTTAAAACTTAGTCTCTGGGGCTTATTGAAATTGCAGCCTTGTCAATGCAACTCCTCCTAAGTTTATGGCTGGATATTGATGACACTTGGTCAATGTTATCACGACAATTAGTAGATGTGCATGTAGGAAGGATTTTATGGTGCATTGATTTTTTCCAGAGTTATGCCCCTATAAAACTTAGTCTCTGGGCTGATTGAAATTGCAGCCTTGTCAACACAACTTCTTCTAAGATTTAGACTGGATCCTTATGAAACTTGGTGGATGTTATTACCTTAATTGGTAGATGTGCATGAAGTAAGGATTTTATGGTTCATTGATTTTTGCCTGAGTTATGCCCCCTTCAATCATAGTCTCTGGGGCTTAATGATATTTCAGCCTCGTGAACGCAATTCTTTTCAGGTTTTTGACTGGATATTTATAAAAACCTTTTTGTGAACACAACTTTTTACAGGTTTTTGTGTGAATATTTATAAATCCTTGTCAATGTCATTTTTTTTGTCTCAAGTTTTATAAGTGGCGGCGTATATTGTGACCATGGCACTCTTGATGTCCAATTATTTTACCTTTACAATTAAAGGTTTTTAGCAACAAGGTCTATAAGCAAAGTTGAAATTGGACTCCGACAATTATTTTGACCCTATTCTACTGACTTCGAACATAGATTTCATTTTTAGTGCCAATTCTTAGGTTAGGATAGTCAAATTACTCACAAATTAATGGGCTTATTGGAAAGCCCTTCTTTTATAATACCTATTGGTTAGCTCATTCCAGATTAACCCTTTCCCAAACGGCAAAATTTTAGGGTGATCCACTTCAAAAACTACCACAAATGAGGAAATGGATGTTATTAAAGATATGGTTTGTTTAAAATTTGGCATGGAAAATATTGAGACAAAAGGAGAAACTGATGGTTATCAGCAGTTTCTTCTTTTGTTTCAATGTTTTCCCAAGCATTTCCTATTAGGGACGTCAAAACCAGGTCTTGTTTGGGAAAGGGTTAAACCTCTTACTGACACCAGGTTAGACTTACAATATTGCATTACTTTGATTAAAATGAGAACTACCCATTTCCTAGAAATAGGGAGAAATATTAGTGAAGATATCGTAACGCATCAAGACAGGCAGACATTGCCTATATAGATGTCGACCGTGGTAAGAAATGGTAAGAAAGTAACTTTACAGTGAGAATTGTTCAATTAAATATCTAAGCCGCACAGCAAAGAACTTATATTTCTTTATTTTGATACCCCCGCCTGGTGCTTAGCATGTCGATTCTTTGAAACTGATAGAAAAGTCTCAGCACATAAAATTTTGTAGACTATCAATAACATTTTGCATTTATTATCAAGGATGGCATAAATATATTAATAATAAAGATTTGCATTTATTATAAAGATCGCAGAAAGAAATATAGCTATTTAGGAAATGGGTGGTCTTATACCATAACTAGCTATCTGTAAAATGTCAGTTATAGATAAGAGGGAGTGATTACAGGCTAGGTTCATTATTTTGCATCCAAACCTTAGTGCTGTTGGTACTCATCAGAATCGTCTTGATAAGACATTTCTAATGAGTAATTACAACATAGGGTTTAATCTATGATAAATAGTATATCAAAATTAAGGTAGTCTACCTCTAAAGAGATTCACACAATGCAGTAATTTTTAGTGCGACGGTAGTCTATCTCTAAAGAGATTCACACAATGCAGTATTTTTTTGTTCGATGTAAAATTCTTAAATTATCAGATCAATACGGACATGTTGGGAGTAAGAAAAAATCGGCTTTTCAGCTGCTGAAATCTTACAATGCCGCTCCAAACATTAAGATGTTAGTGAATCTCAAAATACATTAGGGGTGTACTACCCTAAAAGACAACAACAATTTAAACCTTTCCCAAAGAAGACCTGGTTTTGACGTCCCCAATAGAAAAGGTTTGGGAAAACATTGAAACAAAAGAAGAAACTGCTGATAACCAGCAGTTTCTCCTTTTGTCTCAATATTTTCTGTGCTACATTTTACACAAATCCTGCTTTTATCAATATACATATTGACTTCTGCAGCCCATTTCTAAGTTGAAAAGTCCAATTTTTCGGCGTTTGGGAAAGGGTTAAGAAACAAACTTGTAACCCCCTCTTGTCTATAGCTCTGCAATGTGCATCATAATTTTGTGAGTGACCTATTGACTATACCCTGGCTCATCATTATTGTAGGTATGAAGAAATAGCTCTCTCTATGTAGTAGGTAAGCTTGCTTTGTTTGACAGTGATGGTTTCATTATAATCTGGATTTGGCATGCGGTGAAGGGTTTTACTTTACCAGACAGCAACATGGTAGACTGGTCCGAATTCATGTTAAAATGTTAAAGACGACAACTTAAATTTTACTTTTCAGGGTCTGTTTTGGTAGAGAACATTGTGGGAAATGAAGAAATTGCTTGTCACAAGCAATTTCTTCATTTTCCACAATATTTTTTAAACATTTTCTAGTAAGGGGGTGTCAAAAAGTGTCGCTCTGTGGGAATGGGTTCAGTACATAAACAGTGTTTCTCAGAGGCCTTTTTGAGATTTTTATGTCCCAACATCATCCCTAGATAAAAAGAAATCATTTTTGTCCTGTTTGACGTGATTGTTGATTAGTCCAAAAAAGTGTGAAGAAAAGAAAAAATGCAAAATAGATGATAAAGGCCATTAATTTTGAGCTGTAAGCAAAATGGCCTTCATATTTCACAAAACTTTTCTATAAAAGTCAACCTTATCATACGCATAAAACATACAAGGCATACCCATACAACTTTCAAGGCATACGCATAAAACATACAAGGCATACCTATAAACATACAAGGTACACCCATAAAACATACAAGGCATACCTATAAACACACAAGGCCTACCCATAAAACATACAAGGCATACCCATAAAACATACAAGGCATACCTATAAACATACAAGGTATACCTATAAAACATACAAGGCATACCCATAAAACATACAAGGCATACCCATAAAACATACAAAGCATACCTATAAACATACAAGGCATACCTGTAAAACATACAAGATACAAGGCATACCCGTAAAAGATACAAAGCATACCCATACAACTTGAAAGGCATACACATAAAACATACAAGGCATACAGATAAAACATACAAGGCATACACATAAAACTTACAAAGCATACCCATAAAACATAAAGGGCATACCCTTAAAACATTCAATACATACACATAAAACATACACATCATACCCATAAAACATACAAGGCATACCCATAAATCATACAAGGCATACCCATAAAACATACAAGGCATATCCATAAAACATTCAGGGCATACCCATAAAACATACAGGGCATATCCATTAAACATACAAGTTGTACCCATAAAACGTACAAGGCATACCCATAAAACATACAAGTTGTACCCATAAAACGTACAAGGCATACCCATAAAACATATAGGGCATACCCATAAAACATACAGGACATACACATAAAACATACAAGGCATACCGATAAAACATACACATCATACCCATAAAACATACAAGGTATACCCATAAAACATATAAGGCATACCCATAAAAATTACAAGGCATACCCATAAAAATTAGGGCCATGGCCTTAGCGCAGTTGGTAGCGCATCTGACCCTCATACGAGAGGTCCCGGGTTTGATACCCGGCCGCGGCTAATACCCTTTCTGACAAAATTGTCACCCACCAATGGGTTTGAAATCGTTAACCTAACTGGGCGAGCAGCTGGAGGCTCGGTAAGGGTGTTGTGGTAGTACTGGTTTGAGAAACAACAGGAATCCATGGGTAGGTGCTCCAGCCGCTGCGATATGACCCTGGTAGTTGAAAATGGCGTAAAACCCCAATAAACTCAATCCCATAAAAATTACAAGGCATACTCAGGCCAATACAAGTACCATAGGAAAATAAAAAGTTATATCATACCCCCTTTTGCACAAATAATTTCATTTTCCAACACGCAAACCACAACAGAGTGTCTGCATGTTTAATTCCGTTAAACTTTTTCAACTGTTCATGTTTGATGTGTTGTGCTGTGTTTTGTTTGTTTTGGGGCATGTGGTTTTCCTAAAATGTAAAAGAAAAATTTCTTTCTTTCACCTTTCTACCATACTCACAATCATAGGCGTTTCCTTCTCAATGTTTTATAATTATGGTCAAATTTCTTAAATGTTGTTCAAACAATTGAAATGTGTAATATATGACTACCAATAAAGTTGTGTTTAACCCTTTCCCAAACAAGACCTGGTTTTCAAGCGCGGATCCAGGAATTTTTCCCAGGGGGGGTCATCCAATCTTTAACCCCTTTTTGCCAAATTCCAGGAAGGGGGGGGGGGGGGGGGGGGGGGGGTCAGGAGGTCCCTCTGGATCGGCGCATGCAGATATATGTCATACCATGAAGGACTAAATATAACAACGGTGTGTCGTGGCACACAGGGACCAATGACGCAGTTGTTTTGGGACAAAACCAGTAATCTTTTTGATATCCCCTTTTTTCGCCAAATTCCAGGGGGGGTCATGACCCCCTGACCCCCCCTCTGGATCCGCGCATGGTTTTGACGTCCCTAAAAGAAAAGGCTTGGACATTGAGACAAAAGAAGAAATTGCTGATAATCAGCAATTTCTCCTTTTGTCTTAATATTTTCTGTGATATATTCTACACAAATCCTGCTTTTATCGACAACCATTTTGACATCTTAAGCCGCTTTTTATGTGGAAGAGTCCAATTTTTCATCGTTTTGGAAAGAGTTAAAGTAATAGTCCTTGTTAGAATTGATGTCTCTTAGGAATACAAATTTCATGTGGACATTTTTCATGCCTCTTTCAACTTGCTATAAATTGAGATTGTTGGTAATATTTTTAAAATTTGTAAGACTTGGTATTCTTATTACATAATATCATATAGAGCAACGACGGGTATTATCGACCACTTAAGGTTCAAATCAGGTTACAGGTGAAACCGGCTGACTGTCCTCCTAACATCGTTGACTGTCACCGAGATTCAAATATTGGCTTTCGATTGCGTGTGTTACCGACCATATATCTTTGAAATGTAATAAAGTACCAACGTTTTTATAAGATGACCTTGAGCAGTCTGTTATCGACCAGTGTTGCAGTTATCGACCACTTACCCAAAATGTTATTTATAGTTTGAAAGTTGATGTACGGGTGTAAGATCCGCCATCTCTATGCAGAGGTCATTGCTTTTACAAATGATTGATTACTTCTAGGGAAGTTGTTTAGTAATAATCTTAACAACATTGACTGATCAGAACAGTGTGGGGTATTATCGACCACTGGCGGTTCATACCACGTGGAAGATGAAATGGGTTGACTTTTGTTCTAACATCGTAGACTATCAGCCATATTCAAAAAATGCCTTTCAATTGTGTGTGTTACCGACCTCTAAACATAGTTACAGGAAGAAGGGCACTTCTTTGGTCGGTAACACCCGCACTCCATAAATGTTTGTGGCAGTTACCGACCACCCATGTATCTAAGGTCAGACAGCTTATACAGTCATCAGACAAAGTTAGAGAGGTAAGAAATTCAATTTGGCACTTGTTTTGATAAATGAAATGGAAAAATACAAAGCGCTATATCATAAAAATCCATTTTTTCAATGAACATAGCTCTAAACTCATCGGATAAGACGGCCATTTTGTCAATAACGTTCATGTGCCTCTTGCAATGAATGGTTAAAATTTCTTGAAGAACGCCTGATTTTGGGTAGAAATGTAGACATAATACTTGGTAAAGATCCACTGTGTCGGATTTTTAAGTTATAATGAAATCTAATGAGATCATATGAAGGAAATGGTAATCAAAACAGTAAATGGTCGATAACTCCCGATGGTCGAAATAACCCGACGTTGCTCTAATTAAATTCTCTCAAATAACTGTTTTATATAAAAAACAGTCAAACACTTCCAGACACAACTTAATTGAAAGGATGATTCAATGACTGCTTTATCACTGTATTTAACTCCGAAATCATTTACAGGAAGCACAGTCTGTAGACTCTCCTAAATTGAAAAAAGAGTTTAAAAAGTATGATTCCATGGGATGAAATGTTTATATGCTCTACAAAAGTGAAACAAATATTTCATTAACTTGTGATAGGTGCAACTTCTTTGACTTTGATTCAGTAAAAAACTGTATGATGGGGAATTTTACACCATCCAATTTATTAGGTCTGTACAAAACTATCTGAGTGCAAATGGAATTCCATATTGTTGGTTACATTAAAAATGCTTATCTAAGTTACATTTTCAAATTTGAGTCGCTTTTCAACAAAAACCTTGTAACTACAGCTTAAAACAAGCTGCAGTTACGATGTTTTTGTGGAAAAGCAATGACATACAGCATGTACAACAATCCCTCAACACAAATTTCCTATCTGACCACTCTATTTCATACTTACAGGTGTACAGGAAGAGAATACTATGAAGACAAACTTGTTGATATCACCTGCGTCTGTCCGTAAATCCCGACTTCCCTCGCCTGCCAGTTCTCCTAACTTGTCTTCACGATCATCATTTCCGTCCCCTCCATCTATCCACGTGGACAGCTCCGTACTCTCCGAATCTCTCGACTCTAGTCTGGCACAGTCTCTCACCCCACCCACCAAACAGAAGGTGTACCAGCTTCCCCCAGTCAATAGCTGGGTTCCTAAAGGAGAGAGTTTGTTTACAAGTATACTAGATTCAAGGTCACCTCAAGTCTACAGGAGAACCAACACCAGCTCTAAACCTGCCTCATATCCTGTATCCCCCCAGCCACCTGTCACTTCTAGTCCTCGAATATCCTGGCCGCAGAGTCCACAGGTTCAGACAGATCAGGCGGGGTTACCTTCCCCTGAAGTCAGGTCGTCACTAGATGTGGAGGTTCTCACTGAAGGAAAGTCTCCGCGGTTGTTGAAGAAGTGTACAAGTTTTGATCTAGAGAGGTCCAAACCGTTCCCCAATAGATCGTCCATGACCTCGCCCATGTTGAAGAGGAAGGGGATGAGTGTGGATGAGACAGATGGAGTAGCTGTGTCCTTTATGCTGCATGACTCTCCACAGTCTAACAGAAGATCTGACCTAATGGAAGACAAACATGAAGAATGTGGTCCGGACGCAAAAAAACTGGATGATAAAGATGTGGAGGTTCCCAAATGTTTGAGTACAGAAAATATGACTTCTCCTGAAAATACAATCACTACTGCAATTACTTCTCTTTCTGGAACACTATCTGACAGTGAAAGTGACAAATTTAATACAATGAAAAGTCCTGAACAACCATTTAAAATGAGGAATGTTGGTGAAAATAAAAAGTCTGAAAGTGAGGGTCAATCTGGACATACTGATAGTTCTGCCGAATCTGGAGCTAAACCAAAGACAAAAACAATGTCCACTGATAAGGGGAAAATTAAACAGTCAAAAGTAAAACCAGAAAAACAGAAAGACAAAACTGCCACACAGAAAACTGAAAAGAAAGAGGACAGTTCAAAGACTAAACCAATGTTGAAGAGTACCAAAAAGGAAGGTACAACATCATCTGTGAAATCAGCCTTGATATCATCAGCTGCCAAACTGAAGGCTCTTGGTAAGAGGAGTCCTGTGACACTGTTGAGTTATAAATCCCACTCTATCACAATACCAGACCAGACGAGCAAGGCACGACCAGGCTCCATGTCAGCGCTGGATACAGGAGGATCTAACAAGAAGCTTGTCCATCAGAGTGAGTCTAGTCCTACAGTGTTACAGTCTGTACATGATACATCATCACACAGAACCAGAGACAAGGTGAAACATTCTGCCACCGCTGACTTCGATATCACAGAGGACCTTAGCGGTCCTCCTAGCCCAGCTGAGGTCAAGAAAAGTGAACTGTCTAAGGGAAAGAAACAAGTTACAACAGCATCCACTAAAGTGTCCTCTTCAAAACCTTCTACCAAACAAGTGGCTCCGAAAACAACAACTCCTGTTAAGGTGCAATCTAGTCTTAAAGGAAAATCATCATCTGCATCAGGTGAAACAAAAGAAAGTGTGAGAAAAGAAAAAGTCACTGGAGCTAGTAAAACTGTAAAACAAACTCAGAATGTTTCGTCAAAAACTTCTGGTCCTGTAGTGTCAAGGCCACTAAAAACTGTATCTAAGTCAAGTGTGGCAAGTTCTTTACATCCAAAGAAAGAGACTTCATCAGCGCATTCAACCAAAGACTTGCCGAGTACATCAACGGATGATAAACGGAAAGGGCGATATTTTAAACGTGATAGTGTGACATCCATACAGAGTGACACATCCAGAAAATCTGACAGTGTGCGGGACTGTTGTAGTTGTAAAAAGAACGGGGAAAAGAAACCAGATTATTTACACGAGAGGAAAAGATTAGTGGTTAAGAAATAAGCAGGTATTTCTGTCCTTTGACTCAATTAACCCTTTCCGGAACAAGGCCGGGTTTTGATGTGCCTAGTAGAAATGGCTTGAGAAAACATTGAGGCAAAAGAAGAAACTGCTGATAACCAGCAGTTTCTCCTTTTGCCTCAATATTTTCCTTGCTAAAATATTCACATTTACTCTCTTAGTATCATTGAATTTGTCATCTGCAGCAGCTTTGGAATTGGACCAGTCTAAAATCTTGCTGTTTGGGAAAGTAACTTTTCTGCTGGTCCCTTTGAGCAGACTTTCAGAGGTAGCAGTAGTATTGAATACAAGATTAGGAGAGGGGATGGTGAACCCTTTTCCAAACAGCAAAAATTCACGGTTGTCTAATTCAAAGGCTGCTGCAGTCTGCAAAATGGATGGTGACGAAAAATGGATTTGTGTGTGACAGCATTGAAAATGTTGAGGCAAAAGGAGAAAATGCTGATTATCATCATTTTCTTCTTTTTCCTCAATGTGTTCACAAGCCTTTTCAAGCAGGGATGACAAAACCAGGTCTCGTTTTGGAAAGGGTTAAAGGGCAAGAACACTAGGCAAATAGATCTGCTATTACAAGTATTGTATTATTTTGAAATTCAACGAAATGTTTCCACACATGTTTCGTCACTCATAGGATATTTATTGTATGAATATGTGTCTATACTTGTGCCTTTTATGTAAAACTATCTATACATTTATATTGTTTTTCCTAGGACAATTTTATTTTGATATAAAAGTCCATTAGTTCAAAACCTAAAGAAAACATTGCCAAGCGGAATAGTTCCATATACAGATGTCTTTGGTTACTTTTTATAGTTAGTATATTGTCACTTTTCAACAAGAACCTCGTAACTGCAGTTTGTTTTAAGCTGTTGTTACGAGGTTTTCATTGAAAAGCAACAATAAAATGGTATGATTCCATAGCTTTAATTTTTGTTGTCTGGACCAGTCTTGAATATTGTGGTTTTGAATAGAGATCAACCATAGAACTTATCTGTAATCATAATTGTTATCGAAAATCTACAATTTTGCATATTACATAATTGTTTTTACACTGCTGAAGGTAGATGTATTATTATATTGGTATTGTCTTCACTGTCCCTATAATGCTTTTACTGTCTACCTCTTTTTTGACGCCCTACAAGAGGAAGGCTTTGGAAAACATTGTAGAAAATGAAGAAATTGCTTGTCATAATTTAGTCGCTATATGGACATGATGTTGATGAGGAATGATTATTGTATGTGGCCAGGCCTTAACCTTGGAACAATGTTAGGATTTTGCCATTTCACTCTGTGTCATGGAAAGATATAACTTAATTAAACACAAAAGGCAAGATTGATTGTGACTTAGTTAGAACTTCTTGTTTTTAAATGGTTTGATGAGCCAAAGAATCATATCATGCTTTATTGTACAAAATTAGTGTTTGATATTACTGGTAGTTGTAAAATTTCAGTGCAATAAATAAATGTTTGCGTTGTGTTAATTTGTGTAAATTTTCTACCAATGATTTTGTGATTTTATAACAAATATTGCCGCTTTTCAATGAAAACCAGGTAACTGCAGCTTTAACCCTTTCCCAAACGGCAAAATTTTAGGGTGATCCACTTTGAAAACTGTGACAAATGACAAAATGGATGTTACTAAAGATAAAATTTGTGTAAAATATGGCATAGAAAATATTGAGACAAAAGGAGAAACTGCTGGTTATCAGCAGTTTCTTCTTTTGTTTCAATGTTTTCCCAAGCCATTTCGATTAGGGACGTCAAAACCAGGTCTTGTTTGGGAAAGGGTTAAACAAGCTACAGTTACGAGGTTTTCGTTGAAACGAAGCGATATGTTTTATTTAGTGTTGGATATGTGATAATTTTATACATTTCTCTTCCATTTTACATTATGGTTATGATTTTATAATTTTTATTGAATCTCCTGAAATATAGAGGGGATAATCTGATGTCTGTCTGTCCATCCAAACATTTCTTTTCTGTATTTATGCAGTTACAAGTTTGATCATGAAAATATTTACAATCATCACTGGTGGTGAACTTGGCCAAAGCGATGGACGTTTTTCGCTACAACAAGGTACAGATATTTTGCGTTTAAATGTGAGTTTAAAGATCTGATTGGATAGTTTTTCTAATAACAATGAATTTGTTCTAAAAATAGACCGTGTTTACCGATATGTATTGACAAACCGTCGGTGTCGTTATAAAATCTCGTAATTACGGCTTTATCGAAGCCCTAGTTACAATATTTAAAGCAACACCGACAGAATACAATGATCGCGAAATAACGTCCAACTCTTTTGGCCGAGTTCACCATCAGTGATCATTGCACGTTCATAACTGCAGAGCAACAGATAAGAAGGGGTATAGATGTTTTTATGCCCCCGATAGGGAGGCATCATAAATTTGACTTGTCCGTCCGTCCGTCTGTCTGTCTGTCTGTCTGTCCGTCCGTCCGTCCGTCTGTCCGTCTGTCCGTCATTCCGTCCAAAAACTTTAACATTGGCCATAACTTCCTTATTACTTAACATATTCGCTTCATACTTTACCACAACATTCCTTGGTACATTACCTTTCTGTAGGCACATACTTTGGTGACCTTGACCCCTGGATGACCTTGACCTTGAACATAGATTGGCCATAATTTAAAATCAAAGCGGTGTCGGGGGCATTGTCATCTTACAGTGACAGCTCTTGTAATTTTGTTATTTCAATTCAAAACCCTATGTTGTGGGTACTCATTTGAATTGCCTCATTGAGACAATTACAATGAATTATCACAACATAGGGTCTCATAAAAATTAAATAAAATATTGCATTTTGAAAAGCCATTAGGCTCTCTTATCCCTTAGCATTCATAACACTGTCTTTTCATCAAATATCAAATTTTGATATTGTGGTTAGCATCACACAACTTCAGACTGCCCCATGTTGTACTGTTGCTTAAATAATTTAGAATGAGTACAAGAATAGAGCGATTATCATTATTTCGTCACTTTTCAACGAAAACCTCGTAACTGTTGCTTGTTTTAAACTGCAATTAAAAGGTTTTCATTATACCCCCCACAACAAAGTTATGGGGGGGTATACTGGATTCAGGTTGTCCGTCCGTCTGTCCGTCCGTCCGTCTGTCCGTCCGTCCGTCCGTGGACATAATTTTGTGTCCTCTTCTCCTCCCACAGTTTTTGACCGATTTTGCTGAAATTTTAGCAGGTTGTTTCCTATCATATGAAGTTGTGCACCTGCAATTTTCATCTTGATCCAGGCAGTATTTTCAGAGTTATGCCACTTTGAACTTTAGCACTTTTTCTGTGACAACGCGCTAGTGGGGGGTATTTGTCCGCTTTGCGACAGTTCTAGTTGAAAAGCATTGATTTGTTTGTCTGCCACAATTTTCAGTTTTTATCATTGTACAATTTCTGGCATCCAGATCTGTGTCTGAATATTCAGCTAAAGCTTTACTATTATGGTTGTTTAACTATTTTAACCCTTTCCCAAACAAGACCTGGTTTTGACGTCTAGGGACGATATGGTTTGAGAAAACATTGAGACAAAAGAAGAAACTGCTGATAACCAGCAGTTTCTCCTTTTGCCTCAATATTTTCTTACCTATATTGTACATAAATCCAACCTTGCTTCGCATTCATTTTGTTGTCTGCGACAGCTTTTGAATTGGATCACCCACAAATTTTGTCGTTTGGGAAAGGGGTATGTACATATGTGTTATATGTATTTATATGCCAGTATGACTTGTGTTGTGTAAATTTGTATATTGTAATACTGTGCCTTTATGAAATGTAGTTGCTAGTCATTGCTGTTATTTATTAATTTTCTACCTTTATAATGCATTATGTCTCCTATCTAAGTATGCGAAGAAAACTCATTTTACTATTTCATGTTTGAAATTCTTGTTTTAGATTTTAAAATTTAACCCTTTCTCAAACAAGACCTGGCCCCGGTTTCTCGAAAAAACTTAAGTACCTTCTCATGCTCAAATCTGAGCACCGTGCTCAAATTGCATGAAATCCATGTGTACTTCAATCGAATACCCTTTAACGTTGGAGAGTGTCCCTTTGAAGTTGAGCATGTTCTCATGAGAATATACTGAGTCTGAAGTTTTTTCGAGAAACCGGGGCCTGGTTATGATATCCCTAATAGAGAAAAGTGATTTTAAAGCTTGGGTACAAAAGACCAGCATTTTTCTTCTCTTTCGCTTCAATGTTTTTTATGCTACAACTTACACATTTTTTTCTCAGTCTCTCATCAATCAATTGATGCCTCAGAAAGAGAAAAGCATATAGTGTGGCAGCGAAAGCATTGGTAAAGCAATATCTTTTCTCCTAATAGTGTTTTCCAAAGCTTTCCTTGGTAGGAACGTTTCAGGTGTTGTATAGGAAAGGGTTGATAGAGCTGTTTTAACCCTTTCCCGAATGGCAAAATTCTGATCCACTTATAAACTGCCACAAATCACAAAATGGAAGTTATTAAAGATAGAATTTGTGTAAAATATGGCATAGAAAATATTGAGAAAAAAGGAGAAACTGCTGGTAATCAGCAGTTTCTTCTTTTGTTTCAATGTTTTTCCAGGCCTTTTCTATTAGGGACGTCAAAACCAAGTCTTGTTTGGGAAAGGGTTAAGGTATTCCAACCCTTAATATGAGATTCACCATGATGTCAGAATTTTTCGTGCGACGTTGTATACATTCGTAACATACCGGTATCTGATTTATACAGATATTTTACAAATTAGAAAGAATCTGTACTAATGAAACGCCAGGGATTTGCTGAATGCAAAGCATCTTTAAGCAATACTGATAAAAAATAAATTGTAGACCAACCAAATGTTTATATCATTGCCCAAAATTCTGATGACAAGTGAATCTCATTAGGGGTGGACTGCCTCAACTTCCACTGCTGACTTAAGAATGATATACCATAAACACCATAAGTGCATTTAATACACATTATTATTTATGCCATTATTTACTAGCATTAGACTACAATAGTGCTTCCATATATTATTATATCCCTAGTTTTTCTACTTCTGTAACTGTATACTATGTTTTTTCTACCCTATTTTCTCATATTGCAATGTATGGTGTAATAGTTATTAATATTACCAACATACAATATTAAAATCAAAATGAAACTAAAAACCTTTGTTATTGTTGATTTTTACATTTCCTAAAGGTCTTGTCGCATACAATACCCCAGGGGCTGTATCATCAATTTTCTTACGACCACAATTTTGTGTAAATTGAGTAACAAAACATCTAACTGCATGAGAAATCAAAATGGGACAATCAGGTTTGTTGTTTCAAGTAATTACGCAAAAAATAATCGTACGATCGTTGATCATACGGCCCCAGAGCTCCAGAAAAGCATGGGTGAAGACCTTTTAAAATGCAATATTTCACTAATTGTTCATCAAACCTTATGTTGTGGGTACCCATTAGAATCATCTCATCGAGATGATTCAAATGAGTACCCACAACATTGGGTTTGGAATTGGAATAACAAAGTTAGAATATCTTTTCCACTGCTTATCTGGAGCTCTGATACCCCATCCACATCATGCCAACATTATGTCTGAAAACCTATTGTAGAACTACTGATGTGCTCTGGCTGTGATGTAAACATAGAATTTGTTTGTGACCAGGCCCCGATTTTTCGAAAAAACTTAAGTACGTTCTCATGCTCAAATCTAAGCACCGTGCTCAAATCGCACGAAATCCACATGAACTTCAATCGAATACCCTTCAACGTTGGAGAGTATTCCTTTGAAGTTGAGCATGTTCTCGTGATAATGTACATAAGTTTTTAGCTCACCTGAGCACGAATGTGCTCATGGTGAGCTATTGTGATACCGCTGTGTCCGGCGTCCGTCGTCCGGCGTCCGGTGTCCGTCGTCCGTCGTCCGTCGTCCGTCGTCCGTCAAACTTTGCCTTGTGTGCACTCTAGAGGCCACATTTTTTGCCCAATCAACCTGAAATTTGCTCAGAATAATTGTCTTGATGAAATCTCGGACAAGTTCGAAATTGGGTCATCTGGGGTCAAAAACTAGGTCACGGGGTCAAATCTTAGAAAAACCTTGTGTGCACTGTAGAGGCCACATTTTTTGCCCAATCAACCTGAAATTTGCTTAGAATGATTGTCTTGATAAAATCTCGGACAAGTTTGAAATTGGGTCATCTGGGGTCAAAAACTAGGTCACAGGGTCAAATCTTAGAAAAACCTTGTGTGCACTATAGAGGTCACATTTTTTGCCCAATCAACCTGAAATTTGCTCAGAATGATTGTCTTGATGAAATCTCGGACAAGTTCGAAATTGGGTCATCTGGGGTCAAAAACTAGGTCACGGGGTCAAATATTAGAAAAACCTTGTGTGCACTCTAGAGGCCACATTTTTTGCCCAATCAACTTAAAATTTGCTCAGAATAATTGTCTTGATAAAATCTCGGACAAGTTCGAAATTGGGTCATCTTGGGTCAAAAACTAGGTCACTGGGTCAAATCTTAGAAAAACCTTGTGTGCACTCTAGAGGCCATATTTTTTGCCCAATCAACCTGAAATTTGCTCAGAATGATTGATTTGGTGAAATCTTGTACAAGTTTGAAATTGGGTTACCTGGGGTCAAAAACTAGGTCACGGGGTCAAATCTTAGAAAAACCTTGTGTGCACTATAGAGGCCACATTTTTCACCCAATCAACCTGAAAATTGTTCAGAATTATTGTCTGGATAAAATCTCGGACAAGTTCGAAATTGGGTCATCTGGGGTCATAAACTAGGTCACGGGGTCAAATCTTAGAAAAACCTTGTGTGCACTCTAGAGGCCCCATCTTTTGCCCAATCAACCTGAAATTCGCTCAGAGTGATTGCCTTGATGAAAGCTCGGACAAGTTTGAAATTGGGTCATCTGGGGTCTAAAACTAGGTCACAGGGTCAAATCTTAGAAAAACCTTGTGTGCACTCTAGAGGCCACATTTTTTGCCAAATCAATCTGAAAATTGATCAGAATGATTGGCTTGATAAAATCTCGCCCAATTTTGAAATTGGGTCATACGGGGTCAAAAACTAGGTCATGGGGTCAAATCTTAGAAAAACCTTGTGTGCACTCTAGAGGCCACATTTGTTGCCCAATCAACCTGAAAATTGATCAGAATGATTGTCTTGGTGAAATCTCGGACAAGTTTGAAATTGGGTCATCTGGAGTCAAAAACTAGGTCACGGGGTCAAATCTTAGAAAAACCTTGTGTGCACTCTAGAGGCCACATTTTTTACCCAATCACCCTGAAAATTGATCAGAATGATTTTCTCGATCAATTTTCAGACAAGATTGAAATTGGGTCATCTGGGGTCATAAACTAGGTCATGAGGTAAAATCTTTGTAAAACCTTGTGTGCACTCTAGAGGCCACATTTTTTGCCCAATCAACCTGAAAATTGATCAGAATGATTGTCTTGATCAATTCTAGGTCACGAGGTCAAATCTTAGATAAACCTTGTGTGCACCCTAGAGGTCACATTCTTTGTCCAATCAACCTGAAAATTGGTTTACAAAAAAAAGTTATCATATCAGGTGAGCGCTTCAGGGCCAATGGCCCTCTTGTTTCGAGAAACCGGGGCCAGGCCTTATCCCATTACCTCATAGTGACGTCTTTTGGACGTCCAACAAGAGAAAGGCTTTGGAAAACATTGTGGAAAATGAAGAAATTGCTTGTCACAAGCAATTTCTTCATTTTCCACAATGTTTTCTGCACAGAAAGACATAAAAATGTCAAATTTCTGTCACTTGAAATTGTTTCAAAAAAACATTCCAAAATTTTGCTGTCTGCTAACGGATTAAGAGATTGTATCAATCGGCCATTTCAGCATGCAGCTCCTAAATTTTTAGTGAGCTGGGACTTTATATCCAGGGCGCTAATGTCACAGCCCTAGTGTCGGCGTTGCGTCAGGGTCGCGTCTTCACTTAAAAAACTTTAACCTGGTCTATATCTCGGGCACTATTAGAGATACAGCCTTGATATTTCACACATGGATATTTCCAGCCAAGACCTTTCATTTGGGACCATGACCTTTGACCTAGTGACCTTGACATTGGAGTTTGATCTACTTTAAAAAAAACTTTGACTTGGCCTACTTCTTGAGATAGATATAGATAGAGCCTTGATATTTTATGAATACCTCATGCTATGCCCTTGACTGTGAGACCATGACCTTTGACCTAGTGACCTTGTACTCCTTTTTTGGCGACAAGCTCTCATATAGGCGAGCTACCTTGTCCACGGACAACTCTTGTTGTAACCATCTCCATTTGCTGAGTCTTTGTATAAACATTGCTGAAGTCTCAAGAAAATATGGCGAGGCAATAGAGGAAAATGCTGGTTATATTCTGGTTTTATTCGGGAGACAGGGCGGAGTCTAGGACACGGTTCATAACATTTAAGCTTGAGGAGAAATGGCCTTCTCGATTAGCGGCAAATTGTCTATATCATTGCAAAACATTAAAATTACAGCGTGAATCAAGTTGTAGCTACGAGGTTTTATAACAACACATTTTACAATCACTCAGTCTTTCAAATCAGAAATGTGTTCACGCTCGTGCGGCACCATTTTTCTCCTATATCAACCAAGGTATCGAGAGGTAAACTCGTCAAATAACCTCTTTGCTTAGCCACACCCTGAAAGATGAATAAAACGGAATATATCAGCATATTCCATTGCCTCAATGTTTTACAAAACTTTTCCTTTCCTATTATGGGCATCAAAACCAGGTATTGTTTGGGAAAAAGTCCATTTGAGATTGTACCCTGCTACACTTAGTCCTGTAGCAAGTAGGACTGAAACGAGTACCCAGGTACCCATTACTCTCTCAAGAACAGAGCACATTCTCTCTCCATTCCATTATGATAGAATGATGCTCTGTTCCCGCGGGCATTTCACGTCTAATCTCGGGGCCTTGGCGGGATTTCGGTATCCAATCGTTAGCGACACACAACAAAACAATAGACATTTCTGATACAAACTTTCATTGGCTGACGCTTCAAATTACCGGCTTCAGTCAAACATAGAAGCGACGTAATGTATACGTAATCAAACAAGATAAAACTGAGTGATTTTGATTCGATAATTCAAATGTTACCGGCTTCAGCCAAAAACAGAAGCGACGTAATGTATATGTAATGATCATGTGAGATAAAACTGAATGTTTTTGATTCGATAATTCAAATGATTAGTCAAGGCAATTGGTGTAAAAATTGCTCAGAAAATGAAGAAAGCATGAAAGTTGGCACACATGTGGTTCACATCGTCCTCAACATTTTAAGAGGTGGAGCCAGTGCGAACAGTACATAGTTTAGCAACGGTTGCTATGCTACAATTTCTCCATAGCGACCGTGATATAACATGCACAAAAGCTTATTTCACTGAAGACTTTTAATGTATTTCAATATCTAAAGCTTCAGTCTTTATGCCTACACTACATTAGAGTAATTCTAATACATGTTTCATAGCAACTATTGCTATGCAACACATTTTCCTTAGCAACCAAACATATTTTTTATGTCCGATGGGCATTTTCAGTAAAAAATTGTACATATTTTTTATAATATGCATATGCACTGATGATAACTTCTCCATCTTTTAGTAATGAAGGTAAAGAGTATCATTTGGGTACTAAGCAACGGTTGCTATCCAGCACTTTTCCATAGCAACAGTCATATAACATGCACAAAGGCTTATTCTTCTGAAGACTTTATCTATATTTATCAAATTTATTCTTTATGCCCACACCACTTTTGGATAATTTCAATAGACACATCATAGCAACTGTTGCTATGCTAAACATTTTCCTTAGCAATCAAGCAAATGTCTGTGTCAGATGAGCATTTTTAGTAAATAATCATAATATTTCAATGATAGGCAGCTTTATTGATGATTATTTCTCCACTTTCTACTAAGTATTTAGCAATTTAACTGCACATTACATTAAAATGGTTGCTAGGCAATGCATTTACCTCATTATATATGACACAATTATTGACTTTCCTTGCCTCTCATATACTGTGTCTTCAAAGACCAACAGAAAGGGTAATAGATGAAATCTAACCGTGAACCATATACACTTAAAGACACTTCCAACGCAACACTTATATTTTTCATCATAACTAAATAAATAATGCAGTATATTTTATGAAATTTTCAGCAAATACCAATCAATTACGTTTACATCTTTTCTGTAAATTTCAATAAAATCGACTGATCCGAACATAAAAAATATTCAGGTTTTTCACTTAGACTCAAATATGAAAAGTCTCAAAACCCCAGGCCATTGCAGAATTCAATAGCATCAAAGCAGCGTCACCAAATCATGCTCAAACCTCATATCATTGCTTCGTAAGATTTGATAACATGTTTTCATGTGCGATGCAATACTAGAATTCAGTCGAACCTATTTTGTTTAATGTTTTGTACGTTTCAGCATTGCACAAAATCATTGAATTTGTTACCAGACATTAGTTTTTCGCCCTTTTGTCTCAAGAAATTTTCAACAACTGCAACAGGAACTTAATAGGGACGAGTTAAGAATGATCCCGCAAAGATTCACCATCAATTGTGCTTTATCAATGAGAAGGGTATGTCTTCGTGTCATTTAGGTTCAGAACGGACACACATAATGTCATAAACTCTACTGCAGTTACATTAATAACAGGCCCGTAGGAACAGTGGGGGGTAGGGGGGGCTTAGCCTCCCTAATGTTGCCCAAAATGCCAAATTTTCGATATTTTACACTGAAAATGTAGGAAAAATCCAATTTAGCCCCCTCAATATCCAGGCACAGGGGCTTCAGCCACCCTTATATGAAATTGCTTCCTACGGGCCTGAATAACATGAATTTACGTTATCAGCGCGCACAGCTTTATTGCGACTTTTTGTTTTCAAGTCATATTATATGCACTGCAAATGTGATCATTTCTACTCAATGTTTCTTTATGAAAATTACAGATACTATGCAATTGTGAACGAATCAAATTTGTTGAAAATTTGATACAGAATGGTTTGTTCAATATCAAGTTATTACCAAAAAGGTAAGTGTTGCGTTAGAAGTGTCTTTAAGTGTACATATACTATATCGATTAGTTCAAGGTTGTAAGGCAGATGTGTAGCTATAAATTAGTGATACAAGTTAGATGTATTACGATTTTAAGACATTTTGCTCACGCAATCACAGATCAAATGGGCTCGGCAGCAAAATCATTTCATAAATGCTTTGAATCAATTACTTTAGTCTTATATCAGAAAGGCAACGGATTGTTCTTGGGCAGATATCCGTCAGCGACTGGGCGGATAATGGACAGCAATAGGATGGAAACGGATAGGATTAAGTCATTTTCACCATCATCATGTATTTCATGGAACACCTCTGACTTCCTATGGATATAAACATTGAATTATCCTCGTGATTCTCTCATTAGCTTGACCTTTAGTATATCCTTTAGTCCAAGGATGACACTTCTCATCCGGCGGAAAACAATTTGACACGACCGTTCCAGAAAATCAATTGTCAAATATTTTGTCAAAACTTGACCAATTTGAATTTTGTGTGACGCAAAGATCGTAATAACGACAGGAATTAGCTGGATGTTGTAGGTATGTTCTCCATACTCTCGGTAGCTACGGTAAGAGCCATATTTTCATCGCTCTGCAGATTCGCAAAGCACGCATCTGATCTTAAACAGTATCAGGCGCTATGAAAATAATTTGTTTAAAAGCTATCTTGGTTAAAGAGAAAATTCAACAGATTGTTTAACTATATAATTGTCATATTCACTTTAGAACGGATATATAGATATTTTCACCATTTACAATATAATATATTATTATACCTCACGTGACCTTATCATTCAATAATTACAAACTTAATTTTTAAAACCGGTTAATAGTTTTTAATATTACACGCTGCGTGTTCTATAGACAGAATTTTATTTTTTCATTACGTCACGCATATCGATTGGATATTATTAAGCCTGTGTCGATAAACGCTCAATAAAATATGAAATATTTATGAATAGAAAAGTCTATTATAACAATAAAACATCGAGATAAAAGGACAAGATTCCTGAATATCAACATTTTCCACTTTTGTCTCGATGTTTTCACAGGCAAATTATATTAGGGACTTCAAAACATAGCTTGTGTGAGAAACGGTTAAAGAACAGAAAATATTAGGGGAAATGGAGAAATTGCTATTGATTAGAAATTTTCTCCCTTTCACTAAATGTTTCAATGTTCGGTATAATAAAATGAATATCACATGCCTGTCAGGATAATAGTACATAATTGTCTACCCTCGAACCGGTAATGTTGACCTCGGCTAACGCCTCGGTCAACATTATCGATCTCGGGTAGACAATATGTACTATTACCCTGAGAGGCATGTGATATTTATATAATAATTGTGTGGTCAAAGTGAATTTGCATTTTGCTTTTCACCGAGGGAGTACTTAATGAATGTTGTCCGGCAATAGGTCAATAATCTCGTTTGCTACCAGGACAATTATTTGTAATTATGTGACACCCATCCAGGCTCCTTCTGTCCGGTAGAGGGATGGAATCATTTCGGCCATCGGGCGATCTTGAGATAAACATTTTCATTAAAGCCCTCTGTGTACCATCTGGTTACCGTTCCGTCAACCAACAAGGCCCTGACAGAGAGCATGAGTGATAAGTTGAAGGGCATAAAATAATCTAGTCACAGTTTAATTATAATGTTTATATAAACCTTGAACATAAGCTCGACCTGCTCTAAAATTTGAACTGCCACAAAGTAAATTGAGCTGCCACCGGACGACTGCCATGCGGTTGCCTGAAGATTGCATCAAAATCTCTTGACAAATATTGTCTGGTGGTATTTTGTTATCCCTGACTGGGGTATCACCGGGCCATAAAGACATGTCAAGCTCTTCGCCATCAACTTCCCAGACAGCTGACTAATATGTTAGATTCACAGAATATTTCATTGGAATGCAGCTTTTCAAAATGACTCGGCAAGTTGTATTCTTTTTGCCATCTCTTTTCTGAGATTATTGCAGGTTACCAGAAGTAAGTGGACAAAGACATTGCTTGATGGCATACATGTGTGCTTTATCTCACTGTAAACCATGGGTTGGCCCATCACCTTCCTCTGCCTCTTTAAAGGTGTTATTGAATTGATGAAACCATGATACACTTAACCACTCCTTCTTTCAGAAGAATTATTTTGTGTCCTTGTGGAAAGACACTTGGTTGTCAATGCTGCTGTCTCCGCAGCAGTATAGAGTCGGTAGCAGTAAGGTAAAACTTACTGCATCTTTAATTCTAATCTCATTTGGAAATGAACAGAAATGGCTATAAAATAAACAAAAAAGTGCCAATAGAAGCTTAAAGTAGCTTATGTACGTAGTTCATCTAGCTCCGAAGACTGTTTCAATTGTATGTATGACTAGACATTTTTTCATGAGGGGATTCAAAAACTGTCACTACGTGTAGGAATGGGTTAAAACACAGGGGTTGATAAGTAAGGAGGGGAAACTTGAAATATAGTAAAGAAATTATCAAATTAATGTAAGTAAAGCAGCACATATCTAAAATATAAATAAATGGTTACCGAAAATGACTGTCGAACATGGAATATATTGGTAACTAAGGAAAATGTGTTGCCTAGCAACAGTCGCTTTGGTGTGTGTATTGAAATTGCTCAAAATGTATTGTTTAGCACAGTTGCTATAATATGTGTATTGAAATTGAACAAATGGGCATAAAGAATAAAGATGTAGATATTGAAATTCATTAAAAGTCTTCAGTAAAATAGATTTTAGTGCATGTAATATGATGGTTGCTATGGAGTAAGTGCTACATAGCAACCGTTGCTAAGTAGCCAAATGGTACTCTTTACCATCATTACTAGAAAGTTGAGAAGTTATCATCAGTGCATATTCATATTATTAAAATATGTATATTTTTTATTGGAAATGCTCATCAGACATAGAAAAATATGCTTGGTTGCTAAGGAAAATATGTTGCATAGCAACAGTTGCTGTGATGAGTGTATCAAAATTACTCAAACGTGATGTGGGCATAAAGAAAAAAGCTGTATATATTGGAATACATGAAACACCTTCATTAAAATAAGCTTTTGTGCATGTTATATGACGGTTGCTATGGAGAAACTGTTGCATAGCAACCGTTGCTAAGCTATGTACTGTTCGCACTGGCTCCACCTCTTAAAATGTTGAGGACGATGTGAACTACATGTGTGCCAACTTTCATGCTTTCTTCATTATTTGAGCAATTTCAGTCATATTTTGCACCAATCGCATAGACTAGATGTGCTATAATTAGATTATGACCACCAAATAGGCTGTTGGTGTATCAAAAACGGCAGAGGTCACATTTGATGGTTAATCAATAAGACCTCGGCTTTGGAGAGTAGGTACCCATGAGTAGGGTAAATTTTGTTCAATGGAAATTGTCGTCTGCAACACCTATGAGTTTGGACTAGGCTAAAATTTTGTTGTTTGGTAATGGGTTAAATCAAAGGATAAGGGAAGAAAACTAAAGAATGCCTAGAATCATATAAATTTCAAAAGTCATATACACAACTAAGCATGATGGGAATTCTTTGACGTCCTTGTTATAAATGGCTTTGGGAAATATTGAGGCAACAGAAGAAAATGCTGATAATTGTGGAAAGATCCACAGGCGTCCGTAATTTGAGCCTTGGCGCCATCTAGACTATTCTTTATCAAAAATAAAGAATAGTCTAGATGGTGCCAAGGCTCAAATTACGGACGCCTGTGGAAAGATCAGTGAGCATAATAATCATTTTACCGTCCATAATTGCCTATCCGTTTGGGCGTAATATGAAACCCTACAACCATCTTAATGTTAGCCAAGCCCCTTTAGTCCTATCCCAAACAGCAAAAACTGTTCATAATTTAACCCATTTCTACATAATGACTCTTTTTGACTCCCTATAAGGTAATGGCTTTGAAAAACATTGTGGAAAATGAAGAAATTGCTTGTGACAAGCAATTTCTTCATTTCCCACATTTTTTTCTACCTAGAAAGATCAAAGAATGTGAAATTTCATTCAATTCATATTATTGTCGTCTGCAGCATCTTTGAATTTGGACAAGTCGTTTGGTAATGGGTTAATGGTGGTCATAGATGAAGGATTAGTACAAAATTTGGCACAAAAAATATTGAGGCAAAAGGTGGAAATGTTGGTCATGAATATTCTTCTTTTTGCCTCAGTGTTTCCAATGCCTTTTAAATTTTTTGCTAAATATGTAACTAGGAAAATATGAGACAAAACAGTAAGATATTGGTTATCAGCCTTTTCTTCTTTTGTCTCAATATTTTCAGTTGTCTTGTCAAATCCAGGCTGTTTTGGAAAGGATTTAGAAGTTTTGATAGCTCTCCAATTAAAAGATGAAAGAATGGCTTTCTTTCTCAAAGGGAAGAAAAACTCCGTATTCTATGAATGCAAGTTATCTCCCTTTTATGTATAATGAAGCCCCACAAATTAGACTTTGGAAAACATTGTGGGAAATGAAGCAATTGCTTGTGCCAAGCAATTACATCGTTTTACACAATGTTTTCTACCCAGAGAGACAAATAATGCTTAATTCCATTCATTTGATGTAGTCGTCTGCAAGATCGTTGAATTCAGACAGATCAAGTATAGTGCTCCCATGTTAATCAGATTCCCGCCAAACAATAAAAGCTATACCCACTTACTAATCATAGTAGGGTATAATGGTCAAAACGAAATCATATCGATGATAATCAGTATTTTGATGTTATATTGATAAGACGATTTGCATGTGAGTCTCTATAACAATGTTTTTATAGTTTAAAGGTTTGTTTATAAATATCAGATTAGTGTTGGACCACTGAATGTTGCCATCATTTATTGGCTTTACAATGTACACATTCCCAAACAAACTTTTAGACTATCGTACACTGCTGCTGACTGAAATGGGTGCAAATGACTGGAATCTTTGTACATGATATCTGTCCCTCTATCCTACATCCGAAGTCATCCTGGTTTTGACATTCCTTAGTTGAAGAAAAAATCGGAAACATTGAGGCAAAAGAAAATGCTGATAAGGAGGTATTTTCTCCTTTTGCCCCAGTAGCCCTATCTCCTGTTTTATACACAAAATTAATATTATCATTTTTATTGTCAGCAGCAGCTTGCTTTTTGGGAAATTACATAATTTTTATGTGTTCCAATTTCAAGAGTTACAGGAAAAGGGGGCACGTTACCCTGGGACACATGTAACCGGTTTCAATTCACAAAACTGCAGCACCCTCAAAATAAACCATTTTGCATCAGCTCTATACAAACACTTTTTATAAAGCAGCAATTAAAAGGCTACATGTTGATGTTTTCTTACCTTGTGTATTCCCACGGTGTTGTTTATCACATCCGCGTTTGGAAGACCAATCCATGTTTTTTTGTATCTGGATGAACGGTGTGGTTCATGATAGATCTGTTTATTCGTTCATTCATTCTTCCTACATGACAACCACTAAAGATTTGGGTGGAGGCAACAACATTGATAAATTACATGTATTTGTATCAGTTGTAATTTTAGAATTAAAAACACAATTATAAATGATAGGCATTTTGAATAAGTTAGCGATCCCACATGTATGTACAAGTGACTTTAATAGAATGATCCACTGTTCTCTAAAACATTGAGGGTTAACGCATAAGTCATTTACTGCATCTCTTGCTGAAGCCATCTCTGTGTAGAACAGAAATCTGCCATTTATTTATCAACATTCTTGGATATTTTTTTTAAAGATTGCGTAGCCATATCAAATTCACAGTACGGCAATGAAATGCAACAGAGAAGTCCTTTGTTAAACAAATGTGCCCTTTTCATCGGCGGCCATCTATAAATTACAAACATGCATTCAGTAATTATGAGAAAGGGACATTTACAATTATTAGTCAATCTCAATATAGATTTAAGTAAATTTCAATTCTCGGTAACATTTGAAGTAAGTGTTTACCCATTTGAAAGATTGTTATTCATTAAATGGCATCCATATTAAACAGGACAACTAGAATGATCTGGTGGTTATCACCTTATACATCAAAATGTTGATAATGAGCAATGGTTCCTCTAATTTTATGCTTAGAATACAAACTATACTACATCATGTCTTATCTCCTCCACTTATAACTATGTCAACTATATTTTGCAGTGAAAGATGAAAATAAATGAAATACTGGTCCACTTGCAGGCGGCCATCTTGAAATTGAAATGGCTGACTCAAATTCTTTTGAAAATGATTTCATTGAAGCAAAGCTGGTAAAAGTGTTGGAAAGCCATTGAAAGATCATTTGTATCAGATATAATTCGAAAGATATAAACAGAACAGAAATTAGTGGCGGTCATCTTTGAAATCCAAGATGGCCATTCCAAACGCATATATTAATGAATTCATTTGATCCGCAGGTACTTCAAATATGGTTGTAGGCGCAAAAGGTTAGTCAATATCTGCCATAGTAAGGGAGATATTGCTCTCAACAAGTCAAATTTGGCGGCCATATTTGAATTCAATATGGCGGCCGTCAGGATGATCAGATTTTGGGATCTACCTAGGAAACCATTTGTATGGGTCTATACTACATGTGTACCAAATTTGGTGCTTTCCTGAAAAAGGGAAAGATCATATGCCATATCTGCCTAACTACTTTGAATGCCTTTCACCGAAGGCTCATTCCTGCAAATCTTCACAAAGATTGGCCTACTGGTTTTGGAGGAGAAGATCTTTGAAAGAAATTGTGAACGGACGGACAGCGTTACGACTATAATTATGCGCCCCCGAAAAAAATATGGAAGTATAATAATCGTAAACCTATAATAAGAATGGTACGCACGGTGGTGAGCAGCTGCATATAAGGTACAAAATGGGTCAAAAGTCCTTACTTAGCTTGCAGATAGAGCTACTAAAATTGCACGCAATTCTTTGTGCCTACGTTTCGAAAAATCGGGGGCATATTGTTTTACCGCTGTTCGTCTGTCAATCTATCCGTCTGTCTGTCATTCCAAAAGTTAACGTGAAAACTTTACATTGACATTTTCTCCCAAAGAGTCATTTTGGGAGCATTTGTGCTTCGCAAGTTAACACATATTGTTTAAAGGTATTTTAAGCCTTCAAGCGTAAGTTTTCCACACTGATCGCATAAAGACGCATGAGCGCGTAAAAATACGCGTGCATGCGTATTTTTATGAGCGCACGTAAAATATCGACTTCAGACCCATTTGGTATGTCATAGCTGCAGACTCAGAAATGATGTTGAGGTTCTAGTAACATAACATAACATGAGGTACTAGTTGTGATAATAAACCATGTAAATCTATGTGAACCATTTGCAAAACAGCAACATTTTATGGGATCCAATGTGAAAGCTGACGCAGACGACATACAAGACATCTGTGCTTTCTTTTGCCTTGGAGTTCAAATCTAGGGCTTGCCGTACGCCGTTGGTCTGCATGTTTTCTCTGATGGTGTGCCCGAATCATTTCGATTTTTCTGCTGTAATATTCCTTGTGATGGATCTAGGCTACTCGTCCTGTCCTTCGCCCTAACTCTAGATTGGTGATCTTTTCTGGCAATCTGATACGCAGGATCCTTCTCAGACGATTGTTGACAAACACTTTAAGTTTGTTGTCTAGGCCTTTAGTTATTCTTCAGGTTTCTGCACCGCACCGTACAGTAGGGCTGACTTTATATTTTAATCTGATAGACAAAGTTTGGTCTGAATCCTTTCCCAAAATAAGACCTGGCCCTGGTTTCTTGAAAAAAACTTAAGTACATACTCATGAGTACATGCTCAACTTCAATGGAATACTCTCCAACGTTGAATGGTATTTGATTGAAGTTCACGCAGATTTCGTGTGATTTGAGTACGGTGCTCAGATTTGAGTCAGAGAACGCAGATCTACTTACTTTTTTTTTCTCGAGAAATCGGGGCCTGTTTTTGACGTCCATAGAAAAATAGTTTTGAAAAACATTAAACCAAAAGAAGAAAATGCTGATTATCAGCATTTTCTCCTTTTGCCTCAATATTTTTGCGCTATATTGTAGGCCTACATAACTTCTATCTTAATCACTATCCATTTTGTCATCTGTATCAGTTTTCAAATTATACCAGTCTAAAATTGTGTTGTTTGTGAAAGAGTTATGTCGGATGTTCCTGTCGTTCCAGACTTGTTGAAGAGCCAGGAGTCTAGATTTGTCTATTCTGGCTTGGATACCACTTAAGGACAGATCCTCCAGTTGTTACTGCGCAACTTACTGCGCATATCCTAAATAATGAAATAAAGCTGTTTCAGTAATTGGCCTTTTCAGCAAATCTATTTTTTACATTTAGTTAATGTTTGGTTGATAAATAACAAAACCCTTTTCGGTTATTTCCATTTTCTCTGTTTGGTCAATAAAAGTGTAATAGTAGGCCTACTCGGATGGTACATTTCGCTTTCTGTTACGCATTCAACATGTGGCGTTAGCGATAGGAAACGGAGCAACAAAAGCAAAGTGGTGTCTTTATGAGTTTGCCCCCTTCAGATGGACACAAAAGACGACACTTTTTATTATCTTAAGCTGGTAATAGGCCCTAAGGAAGAAAATGGATAAAAGTAGCGAAACAGTTTCGGACAGAAGTGCAAAAAGTATGCCAAATTTTACTTATAACTAAGAAAAACGCTTGGTTTGATATATGTTTCTTTTTTTTGTTTTTGTAGGTATGACCAAGCACCATGTCTATACCAAAAAAGAAAAATTCTTACCGCTGGAATATTTTTTATTATCAGAAACGTTGCGAAAACAGAGCAATTTCAGCCACTTTTGAAAGAATGTTTTACTAGAAATTTCATAATAATAAAACATATTGAACACAATAAAGACTTATTTATGTAATCCTAGCCATTTCGAACACCTTTTTGTGGGTATTTAAGTGACACCTCATTTTTGCAATTTTAGACAAGAGTAGTCTCCCTTGAAATCCAATAACTTTTTAATTCGCTTGGTGACCTATAGTTTTTAAGTCATTTTCTTACTTCTCATATATTCATATATTTAAGTATCAGTACAGAAAAAAAAAAATAAAAAAAATCTTACCGTAGGAAATAAATGGAGGATCTGTCCTTAATTATGTTCAACGAAATACTCGTATTTGCAGCTTAAAACAAGCGGCAGATACGAGGTTTTTGTTGAAAAGCAGGGTTCCCCGAAACATCAAAATGGGGCTTTTTCACCCCCAGACTGAATCTTGTACCCCCTATTTTTTGCAACCAGTCTTCTATGTTTCATTTAGAGGGGGTGCAAGTATGCTGTAAAATGACTGTTTTCACCCCAGATTAGATTCGTGCGACGTCGGAAGTATTCGGGCGACATCGAAAACATTCGGCTGTGGAAAGTTTAACGAACGCGCCCGAATAGGGTCGGATACGTAACGACGACGCTCAAGAAAAGCCGATGTTTTATGTTTCTCAAAATGGCAGCATTGCAGGTATTCTACCTTAAGAGCCAGTGGGATCCCTGGAAAAGCGACGATATCATGTTCTGTACCTCCTGTTTTGCTGGCTCCCCTTCCTATATGTCTTCATACTTCTCGTGCGTAGCCTAGAATTTGTAATGTTGAAGCCCATGACGTATTGTCGAGTCCATTTGACGTATTTTGAAGCCCCCAAAACAGGAAAGCTTTGGTAAATATTGTAGAAAATGAAGAAATTGCTTGTGACAAGCAAATTCTTCATTTCCCACACTGTTTTCTACCCAGAGAGACAATACGATTATTCTACCCAGAGTGATCAGAAATATAAAATTATATTCCCTTGAAATTGCCGTCTGTAACTTCTTTGAATTTGGTAGAGTAAACACTTGACCCATTACCAAACGACAAAATTTCAGGGTGGTCCAAATTCAAAGATTTTGCAGACGACAATTTCAAGTGAATAAAATTTTCGAATTTTTTGTCGCTTGGGGTAGAAAACACGGTGGGAAATGAAGAAATTGCTGGGCACAATCAATTTCTTCATTTTCCAACACGTTTTCCCAAGCCCTTATGTTGTAGGGAGTCAAAAAGAGTCTTTGTGTGGTGATGATTTAAGTTGAAGTCTGGGCTTCCAGGCCTCCGCCTAGTTCCGCGCCCGTTCTTCAATATTCAGCTAGCGCATCTGCCTCTCATTCGAGAGGTCCCGGGTTCGATACCCTGCCATGGCAAATATCCTTTCCGACAAAAATGACACCCATCAATGGTTTGACATCGTGAACCTATGTGGGTCAGCAGCTGGAGGCTCGGTAACGGTATTGTGGTAGTAGGCTACTGATATGAAAAACAAGAAGAATCCATGGTTAGGTGCTCCAGCAGCCGCGATATGCCATAGCAGTTGAAACAATAAACACAACTTCGTTATTCAATGTAGTTGGTTTCTGTGCGGGTTACTTTTGGCATAGTCCGGGTGCTGGTCCGACGGAAAACCCTCCTCCTCTTGCATCCGGGCTTGGGATCGGAAATGGCGGAGTTCAAATACCAATAGGGGACGATTTTATCAATTAAACAGTGACGTAATTTCGTACAAACAATTATATCTCGTAGGTGTTATTATAAAATCTCGTAACTACGGCTTGATTCAAGCCGTAGTTACGATATTTTATAACAACACCGACGATTTATCTAAACTGACGACAAACCCAATCTATTTTTAGCACAAAATTCATTGCCATTAATGGCATAATTTTAGAAACAGTCACTCCGGGACATTTGTGTTTCATAAGCACATGTTGGTTCCCCCCCCTTTTTTTGTGGGGGGGGGGGGTTGTTGTTGTTCCGTTTCGGAAAAGGGTTAGACTTTTTTTAACGACAAAAGTAATATGCTGTTTCAACTTGTAGAGCGATACAAATCACAGACCATAAATTAAACGTAGATACAGAAATGATTTCTTTTCTGTCATTTCTTATGACAAAAACTATATTGAGACAAAAGGAGAAAAGCCTGGTTATTAAGTTTTTTTTTGTACTAGGTATGTCAAAACGAGATGTTGTTTGACAAAAAAGGGTTTAATAATCCATTTTAGGCCAGGAAATCCCTCTCAAGGGATTTCTAGCCTATAGGTATCCAAAGCTAAATTTGACGGACTACTTTCAGAAAACTGGCGACCGATGTGTCCACTCTATGCCACTGAGTTCGCTAAAACAACTAGTTTTCCAAGTGTAGACAGAGAATGCTTATCACACGGTCAGAATGCTTTCCTTTCATCAAAGTTTTCATCAGCAAATGCAATTTAAGGTACAACTACCCTTTAATAATAAACGAGTGTGTGTTTTCTCTCATATTACAGACATAAATTACTGCGCCTGATACAGTTGGTGTCACTCCAAAAATAAATGTGAATCCACATTTGCCATTTGTTAACGTGTAAATGTACAATGTTTTTTTTTCGATACTTCGTGTTTTTAGAAAGACAAATTATTCACTTTTGCAACAATTTATGTAAAACTTTGATGTACATCTATTGATTGATACATGCAATACAATTCTATTTCAAGATGCAATATTTAATGTCCCTCTGTTAACTCTTTATCACACAATCACAAACTTTCATTGACCCTGAGAGAAGGCTTTTAAATGTTATGGGAAACGGCTTTTGAAAATGTTTGAAAAAGGAAGAAATGCTGTCGGCAATGCTGCTTTCAATATGGACCTGTCTAAAAATTGTCTTTTGGTAAAGAGTTAAACACTGAATACTTTTACTTTTGTCATTTACTAATTGAATCCACAAACCGAAATTATTTATGTGTGCTTTGTGCCATGAATATTGGTCAATTTCTTCTCAAGGAAAATGGATAATTCTGGTCTGATAGACTTGAACATTAGAAAGAAATTGTTTTAGTAACTGTTTATCAGTCTGACAAACCTGATAAATGGCACCACTTATCTATTAAAAATTATATTTCTATGACAGAAAAACAAAATTTGGGCTCTTCTCAAATATATATGAAATAAAAATATTACAAAGCATAATATTATGACTTAAGACATTCCTTCGAAAATTGATTTTGGATTTGGTCTCTATTGCAAAAGCCATTTTCCTTGCACCCAGAAAATTTATAATTCTAAGAGGTTTCTTTTACATTTGTGTCTGTCCTCTGGCAGATATCATGTTAGTTAAATTTTGATGTTCTTTTACTGCTGCCTAAATGTTAATATGCTGACAAGAGAGAGAGGGATAAGTGAATCTTTAACAGGTCTTATTCATTTTCTTTCAAACTTTATTGGATTGTAAATTTCAAGGTAAAAGCAATCTTTACTATGTTCACATAATTTATGATCTGTATTGCACACCATTTCTTTGACAAACACACAAATTGATGCCATGAACAATGTATGACTGCTCTTACTTTGAAATTCTCTATACATAAATGTGCTATAGTGTAATTCTAGTCCGTCAAAATCATTAACCCTTTCCCAAACTGCCAAATTTGGGACTGCTCCCTTTTGAAAGGAGCTGCAGACGTCAAAATGAGTGTTATTTAGTGAATGGAAGTTGTACATTAAAACATGGAAAATATTGAGACATAAGTAGAAAACGCTGATCATCAGCATGTTTTTCTTTTGCATCAATATTTTCTAAAGTCTATTCTTTAAGGATCAGCAAAACCAGGTCTTGCTCGGAAAAGGGTTAAAACTTATTTATCTCTAAAATGGCAGTGCTGTGGGCAGTGGTAAGAAAATAGGTAGTGTTAATTCAGTTATGATTCAACTGTTTCTTTCTCTAAATTGTTTCTTTCCAAGTATTCGATAAAGTATTTTCTGAAAAAAAAAGTTTTTCCTCTTTTAATGCATATGCATCGAGTAATCAGGTGTATATTGTTTCACTATTGTCGGTGAGTCTGTCCAAATTTAACCAAGATAAATTCCCTGTTACTCAGTCTTGAAGGTCTGTTTCTCGAATGGAGTATGTGGGTTTATCTATTGATATCTATCTACTGAGATCAAGATCACCTGACAAGGTCAATGTCAATTATCAAGGTCGTATTCCATAAAATTGATCTCTTCTTTCCTGGCCTTCAGTACTATCAGTACTTTGATTCTCACTTTGGCCATTCTTTTGTAGGCTACACAATGTATACATGCACATGTGATTTTCGCGAGTGAATCTTAGGGAAGATCTGCACTGGCCAATTTAACCCTTTCCCAAACAAGCCCTGGTTTTGACGTCCCAAAGAAAATAAGCTTGGGAAAACACTGAGACAAAAAACAAAATGCTGATAACCAGCATTTTCTCCTTTTGTCTCAATATTTTCTTTAATAATTTTCAGAAATCCTGTCTTTATCAATAGCCATTTTGTCATCTGCTCCAGCTTTCAAATGGGACTACCCTAGAATTATATCGTTAATAAATGGGAGCTACACTAAGAGTTTACTATTATCTATATGCAATTATCCTGAAAGGTTACAATTGGGTGGCTGACGCCGTGCAACCCAATTCGGTGTTGTTAAAATATTTCGTAACTTTTGTTGTTGGGTTTTAGAATTACACAGGCGAAATAATATTGTTTGTCCGAAATTACGCCACTATTTACTTCACAAAATTGAACCCCATATAGTTTCTCTGGTGTTGGTTTCTGTAGCCGGTTGCTTTAACCCTTTCCCAAACACGACCTGGTTTTGACGTCCCTGATAGAAAAGGATTGGGAAAACATTGAAACAAAAGAAGAAACTGCTGATCAACAGCAGTTTCTCCTTTTGTCTCACTATTTTCTATGTCATATTTTACAAAAATTCTATCTCTAGTAACTTCCATTTTGTCATTTGTGGCAGTTTTTGAAGAGGATCATCCGAAAATTTTGCCGTTTGTGAAAGGGTTAAACATGGTTCGGGCGCTGGCCCTACACAAAACACTCCTCCTTTTGTATCCGGGCATGGAACCGGCAATAGCGGAGTTTTAATATCAATTATGGAATGAGTTTAGAAACATAGTAATTTCGGGGACATTTGTGTCTCACATGCACATGTTGTTGGTTTTTAGTTGTTGTTGTTGTTGTTCCCTTTCGGAAAGGCTTAGACCTTTTTCTAACGACAAAATTAAGGTAAAAGGGCTTAATTAGCACCAAAGAGCCAGCGGCGAAATTTGAAAAGTGCTAGTAATTGCTAAACTGCGTTACATTTCTATTCCAAATATAAATTTAAGCATTTTGTACGGTTTAGAATTTTGAATAAATGCATATTTATGGAAATATTAGACGAATATGTTCCAAATTACCTCCCTTGCATATGAATACAGAGTAAAATAATATTTGTAAATTACTTTCTTCTTGAAGCATTATCTTGAAATCCGTCACGGTGAATCAACTTATGTGAAGTGTTTTTACAAGTGTGTGTAATTTGATGCATTTCGTATGGCTAGAAAGTGGAGTTTTCAATTAGGCCCTTCTTACCTTAAGCTGTTTCAACTTGAAGACCGATACAGATTACAGACCGTCATTTAAATAAATGTCGATATAGAAAGGATTTCTGTACAAAATAGCACTGAACATGTTGAGACACCAGGACCAGATGTTGTTTGGAAAAGGGTTGAATAATCCCCTTTTCTCACATTGGCTCTTCTTTTGTAGGCTACACATTGTATACATGCACAAAAGATTTTCGCGAGTGAATAAAAATCTATCCACAGAAAGGCCAAAATCTAAAACTCCCTTTACTTAATTGGAATAATCGTCTGAATCATCTTTGATTTTTGGTACAGCCCAAAGTTTTGCCTTCTTCTTCCAAAATAATGATCAATTTTGGCGCATTTAAGATCAAACAGTGTAGTCGCATCGTCGATGAAATTTCAAAATTGATTTTCAACATTTTATTATCGAACATTGATAATTTGTATTTGAGGTAGCTTTAACTCTTTCCCAAACAAGACCTGGTTTTGACGTCCTTCATAGAAGAGGCGTGCAATGGGAAAACATTGAGGCAAAAGGAGAAAGTGCTGATAATCAGCACTTTCTCATTTTGCCTCAATGTTTTCTCATGTTTTTTTTTATACACAAAGCCTTTCGTTAGCAACATGCTTTTTGTCTGCAGTAGCCTACATTTTGTAGCAGCTTTAAAATTGGACTGCCCTAAAATTTTGTTGTTTAGGAAAGGGTTATTTTTGTCATCTGCAACCACTTTTCAAATTTGACCTGTCTAGATAGGCCTATTGCCGCCTGGTAAAGATCTATATACGGAATTTTGGAAGTTCCGGGCTCATATCAACCCATTACCAGACCATAAATTTCCCCATGTCTTTTTATGAGGGAGTCAAAAGGCATCAGCAGTAATGGGTTATCCCTTTCCCGAACAAGACCTGCTTTTGACGTCCCTAATAGAAAAGGCTATGGAAAACCTTGAAACAAAAGAAGAAACTGCTGATAACCAGCAGTTTCTCATTTTGTTTCGATATTTTCTGTGCCATATTTTACAGAAACACTATCTTTAATAACATCTATTTGGTCATTTGTGACAGTTTTTGAAGAGGATCATCCTAAAATTTTGTCGTATGGGATAGAGTTAAACATATTCAGATGGAGGACAAACGTTTTATTTGTGTACGCCTGTCAGTCCGTCTGTCTGTCTGTCTGTCATTCCGAAAACTAAACGTGAAAACTAAACCATTAGCATTTTCGGGAGCATTAGTGTTTCACAAACACATCTTGATTGAAAACTATACGTCTGCGAAAATCCTTGCATTTTTTTCAATCATAGACCTGAATATTTGCCTGAAATTATGCATAAATACTCGAAAAATCACTGGGAATACACCCACCCCTTCTACCCCCTCTACCGTACTATTTTTCCTTCTGGTCAGAATTTATCAACATCGAATTCTGGCCACTCAGGCTCTTAGAAACCCAAGCCATTTCCCTTGATCCCAAACGTCATAACGTCGGCTCAATTTGAAATCTGCTGCAGACATCAAAATGGATGTTGATCGATAAGTATGGGATATTTTTTCAATATCTTAAATCTATGAAGCAAAAAAGTATTGGGACGAAAGGAGAAAAAATGGTGGTTATCAAAATTATCATTTCCTTCTTGTGTTACAATGATTTCTCAAGTCTTGTTCCTAATGAACGTCGATGTCATTTATTGTTTGGAAAGGGATACTTCCCATAAATTTTGCGAAGTAAACCCTCTCCTAAACAAGACCGTGTTTTGACATTCTTTACAAAAATGCTAAAAAACCATTATGGCAAAAGGAGAAAATACTGTTTATCAGCGTTTCCTCCTTTTGCCTCAATATTTTCTTGACTATATTACACAAATCCGATCTTTATCAACATCTATTTTGTCATCTGCAGCAGATTTTTAATTGGGCCACCATGAACTTGTACCATTTTGGCAAGGGTTAAATTTTACCTAGCCCTTTCCCAAACAAGACCTGGTTTTGATGTCCTAAATAGAAAAGGCTTGGGAAAACATTGAAACAAAAGAAGAAACTGCTGATAACCAGCAGTTTCTCCTTTTGTCTCAATATTATCTATGCCATATTTTACACAAATCCTATCTTAAATAAAATCCATTTTGTCTTTTGTGGCAGTTTTTGAAGTGGATCACCCTAAAATTTGGTCGTTTGGGAAAGGGCTAGTTCACCACCCGTACCCATGGGATTATCGTGAATTTCACTCACGCGGTCAATATTTAAAGGTTGCGATTTGTGGTGACTGCTTTCATATTGGAATCGCCGATGGATGGAACAAGTGATAAGGTGAAATTTTTCTCTTATTTTTTCATTTTGCAGTCTTTAATATTGTAAAGAATTTATTTAGCAAATTGATAATGATTTAAACAAATTAAATTATTCCTTTTATTTACTAATCGTCTGCATTATTGGTGTCGTCTCACTCTGTCAAAATTTTGCAGATTACAGTCTTGAATATTGTTGACTTGTAGCATCGTAAGATCTAAGATTCAGGAATTAATTGGTTTTTATCCCATTATTTCAGGAAAGATCTAAGTAAATATAAAAGACGGGATGTTCATATCTCTCTAGCAGACATTTCCCGCCAAAATCTGGATTTGACTTGTCCTTGTCACGAGGAAGATTGGGAAAACATTGATGCAAAAGAAGAAAATGCTGACACACAGCATGTTCTCCTTTTGTCTTAATGTAATTTGTTTTCTTTTTTATTTTAATTGTAGTTGTTCAGTTGTCTGTGGAAGCTTTGAATTCTGAACAGACAACTTTTTTGTCTTTTGTTATTCCATGCACACTAACGTCATTAGATTTGCAGAGATCACGTGCCAGGGTTCTGGTAAAGAACCAAAAGCAGTTTGGAAATAAATCTGTGAATCAAGGTTGGTTTTACTTCTATTTCTCCTTTTTGTAATGGACGCTGTTAATTCAGTGCCAAACAACAAAATTTTAAGCTTGCCCAAATTAAAAGCAATTGCAGAGGACATGCATTTTCAATGCCATGATTTTTTTTTAAACCATATAGCTTATAAGGGTGGAAAACATTGTGGGAAATGGAGAAATTGCTTGTCACAAACAATTTCTTCATTTTCCATAATATTTTCTCAAGCATTGTTTAGAGGCGTCGCTGTGTGTTATTGGATTAAGTGACAATTACAGAATTTGTCTCTGATAGAAGTCAATTTTTTGAAACAATGTGGAAAATGATGAAAGTGTTTTTGAAATATTTTTTTCATTTCCCACAAGGTTTTCTCCAACAAATTCACCCCGGTAGGATTCCATTTCATAGCTCTGTAATATTTTTTTCAAATTCTGAATTTGGAAATTTTGCTATTCGAAAATGTCTAAGTGAAATCACAGAATCCGTTTACAATAGTATTTATTTCATTATCCTTTAATTTGTAGAATTTTTTTTCAAAAGATGGCAATTTTGATTGTGGAAAGATAAAAACTAATATTACATATCGGGAATGGAAACTTTAAGAGTAAAGGAAAAAATGCTCATTATCAGCAATATTTGCTTGTCTCCAAAAACTTCTTAAATAGACATGTTTAGAATTTTGCTGTTTGAGAAAAGCTTTATTAGTTTCTATACATAGGTCGGATAAATACTAGTAGTAAAATAGGTATACTTAGGAATAGTGCAAGTATGAAATTAGGGGGCCCCCATACTTGCGCCATTTAGAAATTAGTACTGTTTTAGTAGATAAAACCATGGGTAAAAATAACCGGTGTTTTACTCATGTTAGATAAGTTTTAGTAGTCTTGAGGCATTTCTCAAACAAGTCATAGTTTTTGATTGGATCGATATTCACTTGCAATGCTTTAAGAAAAGAAAATATTCTGATAACTACCATTATTTCCTTTCCTCTCAAAGTTTCCTCTGCTATAAAACTGTTTATATATTTTTTCTGCTTTTGGATCAATTTTGTGTTATGCATCACATATTAATTGGAAGCTACATATTTGTCATTTATTTAGATGTTTTTAGATATACTGGTAAGACATTGTCGCTTTTCAATGAAAACCTCGTAACTGCAGCTTGTTTAAAGCTGCAGTTACGAGGTTTTTGTTGAAAAGCAGCGACATACATGATACTGATATGAAATTGTTTATTTTTATACGCCTGTTTTGAAAGATCGAGGGTATATCGTTTTACTTGTGTCCATCTGTCCATCCGTCTGTCTGTCCGAAAAATTAACATTGGCCGTTTCTGGGGCATTTGTGTTTCACAAACACATCATGTTTCCAAATTAATTCATCTACCTTGGAACAATTACTTTGATTTTTTTCTTATTTTGCCTCAATATTTTCTGTGCAATTTTATTCACAAGTACTATCTTTAACTTCCATTTTGCAATCTGAAAATTTTGTTCTTTAGTTTTACCATTTAGAAAAGGGTAAATAGAAACATCATAGGAAAACGCTGAGCTGTATTTTTTTTTATCTGAGGGTTTATATTTGAATATTGTTCACATCTTATTCTTTATCCAAATCTGTTTTAGGGTTTGAAGTTACCAATGGATCTACCATGTGAATGTGCCAGCAAAAGGGAGTATTCAGGACCATCTGTATGTAGAAAATGAATTATTCTTACCCGTTGATTCATTTACATTTCTCACCATTGCTTTCCCAAAAATAGACAAGGTTTTGACAAGTTTTTCAGACAAGCTTTGGAAAATATTGAGACAAAGCGAAATAACTGAAACAGCATTTTCTTGTGTCTGATTGTCTGTCCATCCATCTGTCTGTCTGAAAATTAAACATTGGCCTTTTCTTCAATAGCATGCCATTTTGGGGCATTGGTGTTTCACAAAAACATGTTTTTATTGGGAAAGGTTTAATTAACAGCTTTTGAAAACATTGAGTCAAAAGGAGAAACATTGATCAGCAGCATTTCACTGCTTTTCAACAAAAAACTTGTAACTGCAGCTTAAAACAAGCTGCAGTTAAGAGTTTTGTTGAAAAGCGATGGTTTCACCTTTAGTCTTAATGTTTACAAAGTTGAATATTGTCCACAAATCTTATTCTTTATCCAAATCTATTTTAGGGTTTGTAGTTACCGATGGATCCACCGTGTGAATATGCCAGCATGAGCAAGTATTTATGACCAACTGTAAGTAGAAATTGATTTATTCTTACCCATATTGATCCATTTTACCTAAACATGGATTCCTGCTGTTTCTCATGCAAATACTACCACAACATCCTAACCAAGCCTCCAGCTGCTCCACATAGGTTAACTATTATCAAACCATTGGTGGGTGACATTTTTGTCAGAAAGGATATTTGCCATGGCCGGGGATTGAACCAAGGACCACTTGAGTGAGAGGCAGATGCGCTACCAACTGCGCTATGGCTGTGGCACATCATATGGGAAAGGGTTAATTTTCTCATTTTTCAAAAGCATTTTGAATATTTGTTTGATAAAAAAGTTGAGCTT
The DNA here is from genome assembly GCA_963680895.1 of Fragum sueziense. Taxonomy (NCBI): domain Eukaryota; kingdom Metazoa; phylum Mollusca; class Bivalvia; order Cardiida; family Cardiidae; genus Fragum; species Fragum sueziense. The sequence goes on from OY804594.1 coordinate 48,979,049, forward strand.
TTTCCCCAGCATAGTTTCGACGATTTTCATTGGCTGCATCAACCCTTCAGATGACGTCAACACTCTTAGTTCCACTGCTTGGTGAATTACAGGTAATTTCGTTAATATTCATCCCTGATTGGATATTTTTGTCTTTGTTGTTTCTCATACCTGTACTACCACAACATCCTAACCGAGCCTCCAGCTGCTCACCCACGTACGTTAACATTACCAAACCATTGGTGGGGGACACTTGAGTCAGAAAGGACATTTGCCCCAGCCTTGGATAGAACCCCGGACCTCTTGAGTGAGAGGCAGATGCGCTACCAACTGTGCTATGGCCGAGGCCATGTTTGACCTTTGACATAAGACTTACCTGACAAGTAGTAGATAGATACTCACATTGGTACAGAGGTTCAGATAAGAGGCTTTTCAAATGCAGTATTTCATTTATCATCCATCAGATCCTATGTTGTGGGTACTCATTGGAATCATCTCATTGAGACAATTCAAATGAGTACCCACAACATAGGGTATGGAGTTGAAATAACATCTGTAGCTCTGATTGGTACATGTTATAAAACATAGTGTAGTGTAGAGTAGATTACAGTAATTATAGATAGAGCCCATGTATTGTGTATGTTATGTTTATATTAATTTTCAGGTTTCCCTAGTTTTCTGTCTCAGCATCCAGATAGGACCAGACCCAACACAAGACCATTAACCCTTGGTTTTTACTAACCCTAATGTACTTAAACCAATTATATTGTATATTTGTGCCTGTTTGCTGAAACCAACATAATTGTCCATTCCATTCTCTAACATATTTGTCTTCTCTTACTGTCTTTATCCGCAGATGTAGAGCAATTCCAGGTACTTGTTATTCAAATGTTCCACTTTCTCCATAATTATTGCAGAACAGCCATAGTATATTGAGTTAGCAGTCTGACTTTAAACATGCTAGTAATGTATTTGTCTTCTCTTACTGTTTTTGTCCGCAGATAAAGAGCAATTCCTGGTAATTATTAATCAAATGTTCCACTTTCTCTATTATCATTGCAGAATAGCTATAGTATATTGAGTTAGCAGCCTTTAACTTAAAACATGCTTGTAATATATTTGTCTTCTCTTACTGTCTTTATCCGCAGATATAGAGCAATTCCTGGTACTTGTTATTCAAAAGTTCCACTTTCTCCATTATCATTGCATTAGTTACAGTATATTAAGCGAGCAGTCCAACTTAAACATGCTAGTAATATATTTGTCTTCTCTGACTGTCTTTGTCCACAGATGTAGAACAATTCTTAGTACTTGTTATTCAAATGTTCCACTTTCTACATTATCATTGCAGAAGTTACAGTATATTAAGCGAGCAGCCCAACTTAACAAGCTAGTAATATATTTGTCTTCTCTTACTGTTTTTGTCCGCAGATATAGAGCAATTCCTGGTAATTGTTAATCAAATGTTCCACTTTCTCCATTATTATTACAGAATAGCCACAGTATAATGAGTTAGCAGCCTGACTTAAAACATGCTAGTAATATATTTGTCTTCTCTTACTGTCTTTATCCGCAGATGTAGAGCAATTTCTGGTACTTGTTAATCAAATGTTCCACTTTCTCTATTATTATTGCAGAATAGCTATAGTATATTAAGTTAGCAGTCTTAAACTTAAAACATGCTAGTAATATATTTGTCTTCTCTAACTGTCTTTTTCCGCAGATATAGAGCAGTTCCTAGTACTTGTTATTCAAATGTTCTACTTTCTCTATTATTATTACAGAACAGCCACAGTATATTGAGTTAGCAGTCTGTAAAATATTTGTCTTCTCTTACTGTCTTTGTCCGCAGATGTAGAGCAATTTCTGGTGTTTGATATTCAAACCATCAATTTTCTCCATTTTTATTACAGAATGGCTACAGTATATTGAGTGAGCAGCCTATTTTAAAACATGCTAGTAATATATTTGTATTCTCTTACTGTCTTTGTGCACAGATGTAGAGCAATTCCTGTTACTTGATATTCAATTATTCTACTTTCTCCATTATAATTGCAGAAAAGCCTTAGTATATTGAGTGAGCAGCCTGACTTTAAACATTTGTCTTCTCTTACTGTCTTTGTCCACAGGTATAGAGCAATCCTGGTACTTCTTATGCAAATGTTCCGCTTTCTCTATTATTATTGCAAAATAGCCATAGTATATTGAGTTAGAGCAGTCTTAAACTTAAAACATGCTAGTAATATATTTGTCTTCTCTTACTGTCTTTGTCCATAGATGTAGAGCAATTCCTGGTACTTGTTATTCAAATGTTCCACTTTCTCTATTATTATTGCAGAATAGTTATAGTATATTGAGTTAGCAGTCTTAAACTTATAACATGCTAGTAATATATTTGTCTTCTCTTACTGTCTTTGTCCACAGATGTAGAGCAATTCTTGGTACTTGATATATAACTGTTCCACTTTAACCATTATCACTGCAGAACAGCTATAGTATATTGAGTGAGCAGCCTAACTTAAAACATGCTAGTAATATATTTGTCTTCTCTTACTGTCTTTGTCCGCAGATGTAGAGCAATTCCTGGTACTTGTTATTCAAATGTTCCACTTTCTCTATTATTATTACAGAATAGCCACAGTATAATGAGTTAGCAGCCTGACTTAAAACATGCTAGTAATATATTTGTCTTCTCTTACTGTCTTTATATGCAGATGTAGAGCAATTCCTGGTACTTGTTATTCAAATGTTCCACTTTCTCTATTATTATTACAGAATAGCCACAGTATAATGAGTTAGCAGCCTGACTTAAAACATGCTAGTAATATATTTGTCTTCTCTTACTGTCTTTATACGCAGATGTTGAGCAATTCCTGGTACTTGTTATTCAAATGTTCCACTTTCTGTATTATTATTACAGAATAGCCATAGTGTATTGAGTTAGCAGCCTGACTTAAAACATGCCAGTAATATATTGTCTTCTCTTATAGTCTTTGTCCACAGATGTAGAGCAATTCCTGGTACTTGATATTCAAGTGTTCTACCTTTTCCATTATAACTGCAAAATAGCTATAGTATATTGAGTGAGCAGCCTGACTTTAAACATGCTAGTAATATATTTGTCTTCTCTTACTGTCTTTGTCCACAGATGTAGAGCAATTCCTGTTACTTGATATTCAAATGTTCCACTTTCTCTAGTATCATTGCAGAATAGCTATAGTATATTGAGTGAGCAGCCAGACTTTAAACATGCTAGTAACATATATTATTTTGTATTCTCTTAATGTCTTAGTATTACTGAAAAGAAGAAAAACAATTCCTTTGTTTGCAGACTACACAGACAAGTAATAGAGACTGTTGTCAATAGCAATGAATTTTGTTCTAAACATAGACTTGGTTTACAAACATGCATTGGTAAACTGTCAGTGTTGTTGTAAAATCTCGTAACTATGGCTTGATTCAAGCCCTAGTTACAAGATTTTATTACAACACCAATGGAAATAGCCGAAATACTATTGTTTATCCGCAATAAGTCATGGTTAACTGGAAAAAAATCATTCTTGATATTTAGTAGTAACAATATCTGGAAATCTTTCTTTAGAAAATCATATTGACAATATAACATCAAATGCAAATAAAGCTTTAGGTTTTCTCCGCAGAAACAAACAGATAAAAAATCTGAAATTGCAGCATTCAAAAAGTTTCCATTCTTTTCAGATAGTGAGAAGTCCCAGAATAATCAAAAGGATGTTTTACAGGTCTTTAATACTTTAGTAACAATACTTTTAAAATTCTGCACTAACAGTTTTTATTCCAGCATAGATGCTCACCAGCCAGTTATACTCAAAAGGGGAGTTAAAACAACTGTATATTGATGCTTTTCAATGAAAACCTTGTAACTGCAGCTTGTTTTAAGCTGCACTTACAAGCTTTTTGTTGAAAAGTGACAATATAGATATATGGATTCAATAGGGAATGATTTTATCAAGTAAACTGTGACATAATTTTGGACAAACAATAGTATTTCATTGAAGTAATTCTAAAACTATGTAACATTAATATTGTGTACCCCCGGCTGTTGAGGGGGGATAGAAATATCTCGGTTGTCAGTCCTGCAGTTGGTGGTAGAACCCCATACAATGGACATATTCTTTGATTTAATTGCATATGTTTAATTGTTTAGAACAATGTTTTGAATATGTTACTAACCAAAATAGTTGTCTTTGATTTGATTGCTTTTTGTTGTTTTTCTATATCATGTATAGTTGATTTAATAGATTTAACATTTTGTATATTATAAGGGAATTTAACGTTGCATGTTTAGAAAACTGTTTTTTTACTTGTGTCTTTAATTTTCTGATAAGTTTGATATATTTTCCAATGTTATGAATGCTATTATATATGAAGATATATTTCTTGTTGTTTTGCCGGGGTAAAATATTGTATTGTTATTTTACTTGTTTGTAGTTAGACTTGTTGTCTGGCCTGTGCCATTAATATTGTGTACCCCCGGCTGTTGAGGGGGGATAGAAATATCTCGGTTGCCAGTCCTGCAGTTGGTGGTAGAACCCCATACAATGGACATACTGTTTAATTAGTTGTTAGATTTAGTTTAAGTCTGATTTTGTTAAATTTATTAACATATGTTGTTGTAATAATGTTTAGAATAAGATTTTGAATATGTTACTAACCATAGTAGTTAACTTTGATTCAATTGCTTTTTGTTGTTTTCTATATTGTATGATTCAATGAATTTCACATTTTGAATATTTTAAGTTAATAAATTTACAACTTAGGTCTTTGACTAATATTTAATTTACTTGGTATTGGTATGTGTTAAGTTTATTTGCTAGATTGTTAACTGTGCATGTTTTGAATTAAACTTTTTTCACTTGTGTCTATATGTTTTCTAATAAGTAAGTTTAATTTTTTATGCAATGTCATGAATGCTGTTAAGAATGCTCGTATAATGTATGTTGTTAGACTAAGATGTTGTTATTTGGCCCGGGCCAAACGTGTGTTGATTCTATTGCTTTTTGTTATTTTCCTATATCATATGTTTAGATTACACATTTTGCATGTTTTATGTGAATATATTAACAACTTAATTGTTTGATCAATATTACCTTTTCTTATATCCTACTCTTGACCCAATGTTTTGTGTGTTTTTGTAGTATTTTCGCTATATATTCAACTTTACATGTTTTGAAACCTATTTAGCACTAGTGTTATACATTTTCTGATAAGTTTATAAATTTGTTTTATTGTACAATGTCATGACATTATGAGTTTGTTCATTCAATATTGAAACTTGCATGTATTTAAGTTTAACTGTAATTTAAGCATTTACCTACATGATTTAAGTATATTTAAGCCATTAATTAGTATGTTCATCATCTAGATGCTTCCATTAACAACTTTGCCTGTTTCTACTAATATTTTTCCTGTAATATCATTTATTTGTATAATTACGCTGTTTGTTTTTTGTAAACCCATTAATATGTAACTTTTGTAGTTTCAAAATCATTTCATTCTATTTCAATTAAATATCAATGCTTTTCAACAAAATCCTTGTAACTGCAGCTTGGTTAAGCTACAGTTTCGAGGGTTTTATTGAAAAGCAGTGATACTCTTTTCAATATTATGCATATAATTGTTCACTGTTTAATTTTTTTTCAATATTCAACAAAATCTTACAAAATCTGACTTGAACGTTTTTTTCCCTCCTTTTTCCCCCTCTTTTTTTTTTCGTTTTTTTCTTAGGTCAGTGGATTGAGGATTCTGAGTAGGAGCGACCCCGTCTGTACTGTGGAGGGCCTAGCAACACAATGTCCGCACACCAACACGTTACAGATAGTGATAGATATGCTAGTTAAGTCTTCAAAGGGTGCCTGCAATATGTTGAAACAAGAAGCTGTCAAGGAGAAGTAAGGTAAAGTTTGTTGTTTTAGTTCACTTTTAGGTAGTGTGTCCTGCCTAAAAATAAACTGTAACAACTAACTTTAAAATGATTTAAACCTCTAAAATCTTCTTTTTCAAATATGTACATTGTCTCTTTTCAACAAGACCCTTGTCACTGCAGCTTGGTTAAGCTACAGTTATGTGGGTTTTATTGAAAAGCAACGATATTCTGTTATTCAATATCATATATATATAGTTGTTTCATTAGATCTATGCAAAGAATGTTTCAATATTCAACAAAATCCATCTTGAATGTTTTGTTTTCCTTTTTTTTCTAAGGTCAGTGAATTGAGATTCCGAGTAGGAGCGACCCTGTCTGTATGGTGGAGGGCCTATCAGCACAATGTCCGCACATCAACACTACCAGATAGTGACAGACAAGCTAGATATCAAGTCTTCAATAGGGTGCCTGTAATATGATGGAACATGATGCTGTCTAGTAGGATCAAGGAAATGGAGGCAAAGATATATTCAACAAAATCTTACAGAATTTCTCTTCCTGTTTCAGACTGAAAATTCTAAATTCAATCTATTTTAGATTTCAAGGATTGTGCTGATGCAAAAAGATACTCCAACCATTTTTGAAGGAATTTCCGCTGATCAACGTTATAAACAGAGAAAATTATAATCAAGTATTTAACTTCTAGATCTGATCTATTATCCTTGTGCTACGATTTGTTTTTATCCAAAATCTTAAGGATATAGGCCGGCACCTTTTAGATTAAACAGGTCAACTAAAGGAGGAGTAGTATTCATCCTGGTTGAAGAAACTACCATTGCAACAGAGCAGAAACAACGAAAGACAGATTGTGAAATCACTTTGAATACTTGTAGGTACAGAACCCTGGTGAAACTGTCAGCATGCAGATTTTGAAATCTTACCAGAAGCTTTAGGATTTTGTCGCTTTTTAACAAAAACCTTGTAACTGCAGCTTGTTTTAAGCTGCAGTTACCAGGTTTTTGTTGAAAAGCATTGATATACAGGTCAGCAAAAGGCGGATCCTGGTTAGACTTACCTTGCAACAAAGCAGAAACAACTAGAGACTGATTGTGCAGCCTGCTACACAAAAAAGTAGTCAGCTACCAGGTATGTTTAATATTCTGCTACTTTTGATGAAAAGCCCTGATTTATGATATTGGCCAATTAACCCTTTCCCAAACAAGACGGTTTTGGTTTTGACGTCCCTAATAGAATAGGCTTTGGAAAACATAGATACAAAAGAAGAAACTGCTGATAACCAGCAGTTTCTCCTTTTGTCTCAATATTTTCTAGCCTTTTTTGTACACATATATATAAACTTTATTAACATCCATTTGTCGTCTGCAGCAGCTTACAATTTGGACAAGCCTAAGATTTGTCGTTTGGGAAAGGGTTAACATATTAACCCATTCCCAGACGGCAAAAAATGGACTGCTCTGATACCAAAGCTGCTGCAGACAACAAAATGAGTGTTAATAAACATCAGCATTTTCTTCTTTTACCTTGATGTCTTCCCAAGCCTATTCTCTTTCTGACGTCAAAACCCGGTCTTGTTTGGTAATGGGTAAAGATAAGATGTAATACATTTTAATATTTATATTTCAAGATTATCAATTTTTTCATTTTAATTATTTTGTAATATGTACTATAGTGCTCCCAGATTAATTTAATTTAAGAAATCTGCAGAATTGTTTTGACTCCACTTCGACAATGTTTCTGTATGTGCTTTACTAACTGACTTAACCCTTTCTCAAACGACAAAATTTTAGACTGGTCCAAATTCAAAGACATTGCAGACGACAATTTCATATCAATGATTTTTGAACTGTTTTGATTATTTTGTGTAGAAAACATTGTCGGAAATGAAGAAATTGCTTGTCACAAGCAATTTCTTGATTTACCACAATGTTTTCAAAAGCCATTAAACTGTAGGGAGTCAAAAAGAGTCACTGTGTGGTAATGACTTAACCCTTTCCCAAACGGCAATATTTTAGGGTTGTCCAATTTGAAAGCTGCTGCAGACGGCAAAATTGATATCAATGAATGAAGAATTTGTGCACACTATAGCACAGAAAAAATGAGGCAAAAGAAGAAAATGCTGATTATCAGCATTTTCTTTTGCCTCAATGTTTTCCCAAGCCTATTTTCTTAGGGACGTCAAAACCAGGTCTTGTTTGGGAAAGGGTTAATGATGAAAATAATGTTGTCCGGAGTTAATATTGATGCACTATACTAGCGTCTATAATGACAGGGAGAAAACGGATGATGACAAGAAGAGGGTAGAGGGCTACTAGCGACAAGTGACAGCAAGAGAACGGTCTACTAACGATTGATGATGACAAGAAGAGGAGAGCGGGCTACCAGCGACTGATGACGGGCAGAGAACGATCCACAAACGACTGATGACAGATAGAAGAGAGTGGGCTACTAGCGACTAGTGACAGCGAGAGAACGGGCCACTAACGACTGATGACTTTGATGACCTGGTTTGATCCCTCGCCACTCCAGTTTATCAGACGAGAATTCAAAGCAGTTTTCTTTGAACTTTGCTGATGAGTTGGACATAAAACTATTTAATCAATGAATCAAGTGGAAGTGTCAATAGCTCTGGACTTTGCCTTTTGAACTGTTTGAACATTTCTGAGAAAAGAATGTGGAATAAGTTTGTTCAACAATTTTAACCCTTTCCCAAACAATACCTTAATGCTTTGACACCCTTATATGAAATAGCTTAGGAAAATATTGAGGCAAAAAAGGATATGCTGATAGTCAGAATTTACTCATTTTGTCTCAATATTTTCTAGACTGTATTGCACATATCATAATTCATTTTGTCGTCTATAACATTTATTATATATATATAACTTGCTTTTGATGCATTAATCTGGCAATTGTCAGATATTGAAAATATTGAAGAAAAGGGAGAAATACTGGTTACCACTATTTTGTCCTTTTCCTCTAATATTTTCATTCTTTCAGTTTCATTCAGTTTGATAAGTTTTTTTAGCAACGCAGACAGGACATTTTTTGTTTGGGAAAGGGTTGATATAAATTTTACAAATCGATGACTCAGCACAAAACGGTTGTAACTGCCTATATGTTCATAGGCAGTTACAACTGTTTTGCGCCGAGTCATCGAAATTAATTATAAAATGATATATGTGACCAGTCATGCTAAAAGAGCCTTTATGGAAGTGTGAAAAGTATCAAACTTAGTCAGTCTGTGCGAATTGCGCAGACTGACTAGGATCGATAATTTTCATGCCAATGTTATTTTGTGGATCCCATTATGATTCATGTTCATTTTTCAAATGGTTATGATCGATGCCTGCTAAGGCTGACCAGTTTCTCAAAATTTGGTTTTATATACCTCTTAAGAGGTTCTTTTTAGCATGACAGGACACATCATTGGTGGGAGGTCAAAACCTTGTAACTATAGTTTGACAAAGCTGGAGTTACAAGGTTTTGACCTCCCACCAATGACATACAATTAATAAACAAGTCATATTTATTATTTCAAGAATGTTACAATTTAACCCTGGCTTTCCTAAACAAGACCTAGTTTTCGTGTTTCTAAAAAAATGCTTGGAAAATATTGAGGAAAAAGAAGAAATTCTGATAACTAGAATGATCTCCTTTTGTCTCGATATTTTTTTGGTTAAAATATGGGCTACTCAAATCCAATCTTTATCAGCCTCCATGGTGTGACCTGCGAAAAATTTTCAAATCAGACCGCTCTAAAAATTTGTTTGAGAAAGGGTTAAAAAACAATGGAAATACCGGGGTATAGCTGCTTTTCAACGTAAACCTCGTATCTGCAGCATCAACAAGCTTGAGATACGAAGTTTTTGTTGAAAAGCGATGATAAAAATTTATTTGTGCTAAAAATAGACTTGGTCTCCCGGTTATGTATAAATTATCAGTATTGTCATAAAATCTCGTAACCATGGCTTTAATCAAGCCGTAGTTACGAGATTTTATAATAATACATACGAAATAATATTCTTTGTCCAAAATTTGTCAGGGTTAACTGGCTAAAATCATACTCCATTGTCATCTGTTGCCTGTGTCTTCAAAACCCAGTATTGTTTGGGAAAAAGTTTCAGAGGGAGGATGCTTTACAGGGAGGATGCTTTCATCCTCGGATACCCCCGGGGTCTCTGTATGTATTTGCATCACTACATTGATGTAGAGTAGCAAATAAGGAGACACCAGGGTATCCGAGGATGGAATGCTTTTGGCTTTTTCCCAAACAAGCTCAGGTTTTGAAGTCTCAAATTAGAAATAGAAATGGTAAATTATTAGATAAATGAAGTATCTGAAGGAGTTACAAATAAGAGGGAATTAAGACTATTCAAAATGGAATATCTATTATTGTTCATCAAACCCTATGTTGTGGGTACTCATTAGAATCATCTCTTCAAGATGATTCAATGAGTACCCATAACATAGGGTTTGGAATTCAAATAAGTTAGAAATTGTCTTCACCCCACTCATCTGTAACTCTGCTTCCCTATCAATTGTCTTGCATTTTCGTTACAGTTGGTTTTTGCTTGATCTAAAAACCACTGTAATCATTCTCGTTGGATTTTGAATCTTAATTAAGTTTTCCAGTGCAAAATCGCACGCACTCCGCCGAGCCAAGCGCTGAATTGTTTAGGGGTACAGCTTTTTTGGCTGGATGTCGCATTTCTATGTTAGATGTGCATTAATGTTTTTTATCTTTGCATTTTAAGCTCGACTTTTCGAAGAAAATGAGAGCTTATACTGTCACCTGGGCATCAGCGTTGGCGTCAGCCTTGCAACAAAGGTTAAAGTTTCTTCAAACATCAATAACTTCCATATTATTAAAGGGATTCAACCCAAACTTGGAATACTTATTCACCATCACACACCCTCTACCTTACTATCAGGGCCCATGACCCTGGCTCCACTATATTTGGAGTTATGCCCCCTTTATGCTAAGCAACTTAGAAAGTCGAGCGCACTGTCTGCTGACAGCTCTTGTTTCTGGTAATACTTTAATTGTTGTACCTATTGTTTGTGTCAATTAAATTCATAGCAGATATATCTTGCTATAGACAAAGAAGTTTTTTGTTGTAGATATTTGTTGAAAGTGTAAATAAGTAGAGAAAACTTGTTTTGACTCTCTTAAAGAAAAAGGCATTGGAAAATAATGTGGGAAATGAAGAAATTGCTTATGACAAGCAATCTCTTCATTTCCCACAATGCTTTCTATACAAAAATAGCAAAAAAATGATAAATTTTATTCACTTGAAATTGTCGTCTACAACTTCTTGGAATTTAGACCAGTTGAAAATTTTGTCATTTTGTCGTTTGGTAATGGACTTATAACATTAACCCATTACCAGACGGCAAACTTTTAGGGTAGTCCAAATTCAAGATGATGCATATTACAATTCCAAGTGACTACAATTTTATGTTTTTGGTCTTTCTGGGTAGAAAACATTGTGGGAAATGATGAAATTGCTTGTCACAAGCAATTTCTGTTTTCCAAAGCCTTTTTCTTGAAAGGCGTCAAAAAGTGCCAATGTTTGGAAATGGGTTAAATCAAAGGATAGGGGAAGGAAACTAAGCGTGGTCAGAATTCTTTGATGTCTTTGTTAGAAAACGCTTGGGGAAATATTGAGGTAACAGAAGAAAATGCTGATAATCCTCGAAAGATCAGTGCGTATATCATTTTACCGTCCATAATTGTCTATCCGTTTGTGCGTAATATGAAACCCTACAACCATCGTGATGATAGCGGATGTCCCTTTAGCCCTTTCCCAAACAGCAATAAATGAGACTGTTCATAATTGACCAAACGCCGACTGTTAATCAAAAACATCGATTAGCCAATGGACGATCACAAAGATGTCATGCCCCAATTGTTCATCGTTGCACGTGGTGTTGTATCGATTTATCGACTGACAATCAAAACAATCGACATACCAATTGTAAAGAATTTTGTGCTAACAATAGACTAGGTTCAACGTTATGTTTTGATAAACCGTCGGTGTTGTTATAAAATCTCGTAACTACGGCTTCAATCAAGCCGTAGTTACGAGATTTTATAACAACAACTACGAAATACCATTTTGTTTGTCCGAATTTAAGTCACGATTAACTGGATAAAATCGTTCCCTATCAACGACCACATGCCATTGTTTGCCTTAAATTCTATGTTGGGCGGAGCGATCTGTCGATTGGCGTTTGGTCAATTCATTGGTGGTCATAAATACAGGATTTGTACAAAATTTGGCACAAAAAATATTGAGGCAAATGGAGGAAATGCTGGTCATGAGTATTCTTTTTGTCTCAATGTTTCCAATGCTTCTTTAAACTTTTTGCTAAATATGTAGCTAAGAAAATATTGAGACAGAATGGAAAGATATTGGTTATAAGCCTTTTCTTCTTTTTGTCTCAATGTTTTCTGTAGTCTTTCTTGTCACAACCAGGGCTGTTTTGGAAAGAAGTTTTGATAGCTCTCCATATGAGGTAGAAAATGTGGTTTTCGTGCTCAAAGGGAAGAAACTCTGTATTCTATGCATGCAAGTTATCTCCCTTTTAAGCATAATGACCCCCCCCCCCCCCCCCCACAAGTTAGAAAAACATTGTTGGAAATGAAGCAATTGCTTGTGCCAAGCAATTACTTTGTTTTCCACAGTGTTTTCCACCCAGAAAGACAAATAATGCTAAATTCCATCCACTTGATTTAGTCTTCTGCAAGATCTTTAAATTCAGACGGTTCAAGTATGTTGCCATCATTTAATCCTTTCTCAAACGGCAAACTTTTATGTTGGCCCAATTCAAAAGCTTAAGGAAACAACAAAATGGATGTTGATAAAGATTGGATGTGCAAAATATAGCACAGAAAATATTGAGGCAAAAGGAGAAAATGCATCAATATTTTCCCAATCCTATTTTATCGGGGATGTCAAAACTAGGCCCTGGTTTCTCAAAAAAAATTAAGTACATACCCATGAGCCTATGCTCAACTTTAAAGGAACACTCTCCAAAGTTGAAGGGTATACGATTGAAGTTAATTCACATGGATTTTGTTCAATTTAAGCACACGGTGCTCAGATTTCGAGAAACCGGGGCCAGGTCTTGTTTGGGAATGGGTTTACTCATTCCAAAACAAAATTTTAGACTATCCAAATTGGAAAACTCGCTGACGAAAAAATGGGTGCTAATGACTGGAACTTTTGTATATGATAGCACAGAAAATGTTGAATATAAAGGAGAAGATGCTGATGATCAGCATTTTCTTCTTTTTATTGAATGATTTCTGTTGCTCTATCCTACAATGTACATCGGAAGGCAACCTGGTTTTGACGCTTCTATAGTGGACGAGAATTGACCTGGCAGAACATTCCATTCGATTAGCATGGGCTGCTCTGCCAGGTCAATTCTCGTTCGCTATAAGTTGAAGAGAAGTTAGGAAACATCGAGACTAAAGAAAATGCTGATAAGGAGGCATTTTCTTCTTTTGCCCCTTTTGTCTTCAGCAGCAGCTTGCCACTTAATGTTTAAGTGTTCCAATTTGAAGAGTTATGGGAAAAGGGGTTACTGGCACCAAAAATAATTTTAAAAGTAGAGAATGCTTATGTAATAGCACAGAAAATATCAAGAGAAAAAAGAGAAATTCCTTGCTCTTAGTAATTTCTTTTCACAATGATCATTAGTGCCCCATCAGTCACCGGTTGGGGGACTATAGGTTTGATCGATTCCGTCTGTCTGTCCATAACACTTTTGTTCGTGCCATATCTTCTCAACCATGTATTACAAAATTCAAACTTGGAACACTTATTGATCTCATTTAGGAGAAGTGTGGGTCAAGTTCAAGAACCGTTACTCTGCCATGCCCACTTTTTGAGTTATTGCCCTTTATTAATTTTACCCTTAAGGCGCGTTCCCATTGCCGACCAAATCAATTGGACCAAGCTCGATCAAGCAATCAAGTACTGATCGAGCTTTCAGGGAAGGTCACTCTCACCGACCCATCAAAGGGACATCACTCCGCATTAACTTTCAGGGGAGGTCACTCTCGCCGCCAGATCAAAGGGACATCACTCTGCAAGAACTTACAGGGGAGGTCACTCTTGCCGACCCATCAAAGGGACATCACTCGGCATGAACTTTCACAGGTCACTCTTGCCGCCAGATCAAAGGGACATCACTCCCCATGAACTTTCAAAGGAAGTCACACTCGCCGCCGCATCAATGGGAAATCACTCTGCATGAACTTACAGGGGATGTCACTCTCGCCGACCTATCAAACGGACATCACTCCACGAACTTTCAGGGTAGGTCACTCTCGCCAACCGATCTAAGGGACACCACTCCGCATGAACTTTCAGGGGAAGTCACTCTCACCAACCCATCAAAGGGACATCACTCCACATGAACTTTCAGGGGAGGTCACTCTCACCGACCCATCAAAGGGACATCACTCCACATGAACTTTCAGGGGAGGTCACTCTCACCGACTGATCAAAGGGACATCACTCCGCATGAACTTTCAGGGGAAGTCACTCTTGCAGACTGATCAAAGGGACATCACTCCGCATGAACTTCCAGGGGAGGTCACTCTCACTGACCAATCAAAGGGACATCACTCCGCAGGAACTTTCAGGGGAGGTCACTCTCACTGACCGATCAAAGGGACATCACTCCGCATGAACTTTCAGGGGAGGTCACTCTCGCCGACCGATCAAAGGGACATCACTCTGCATGAACTTTCAGGGGAGGTCACTCTCGCCGACCGATCAAAGGGACATCACTCTGCATGTACTTTCAGGGGAGGTCACTCTCCATGACCGATCAAAGGGACATCACTCCGCATGAACTTTTAGGGAAAGTCACTCTCGCAGACCGATCAAAGGGACATCACTCCGCATGAACTTTCAGGGGAAGTCACTCTCGCCAACCAATCAAAGGGACATCACTCCGCATGAATTTTCAGGGAGGTCACTCTCTTCAACCAATCGAAGGGACATCACTCTGCATAAACTTTCAGGGGAGGTCACTCTCGCCAACCAATCAAAGGGACATCACTCCGCATGAACTTTCAGGGGAGGTCACTCTCACCAACCAATCAAAGGGACATCACTCCGCATTAACTTTCAGGGAAAGTCACTCTCGCAGACCGATCAAAGGGACATCACTCGGCATGAACTTTCACAGGTCACTCTTGCCGCCAGATCAAAGGGACATCACTCCCCATGAACTTTCAAAGGAAGTCACACTCGCCGCCGCATCAATGGGAAATCACTCTGCATGAACTTACAGGGGATGTCACTCTCGCCGACCTATCAAACAGACATCACTCTGCATGTACTTTCAGGGGAGATCACTCGCCAACCAATCTAAGGGACACCACTCCGCATGAACTTTCAGGGGAAGTCACTCTCACCAACCCATCAAAGGGACATCACTCCACATGAACTTTCAGGGGAGGTCACTCTCACCGACCAATCAAAGGGACATCACTCCACATGAACATTCAGGGGAGGTCACTCTCACCGACTGATCAAAGGGACATCACTCCGCATGAACTTTCAGGGGAAGTCACTCTCGCAGACTGATCAAAGGGACATCACTCCGCATGAACTTTCAGGGGAGGTCACTCTCACTGACCAATCAAAGGGACATCACTCCGCAGGAACTTTCAGGGGAGGTCACTCTCACTGACCGATCAAAGGGACATCACTTCGCATGAACTTTCAGGGGAGGTCACTCTCGCCAACCGATCAAAGGGACATCACTCTGCATGAACTTTCAGGGGAGGTCACTCTCGCCGACCGATCAAAGGGACATCACTCTGCATGTACTTTCAGGGGAGGTCACTCTCCATGACCGATCAAAGGGACATCACTCCGCATGAACTTTTAGGGAAAGTCACTCTCGCAGACCGATCAAAGGGACATCACACCGCATGAACTTTCAGGGGAAGTCACTCTCGCCAACCAATCAAAGGGACATCACTCCGCATGAACTTTCAGGGAGGTCACTCTCTTCAACCAATCGAAGGGACATCACTCTGCATAAACTTTCAGGGGAGGTCACTCTCGCCAACCAATCAAAGGGACATCACCCCGCATTAACTTTCAGGGGAGGTCACTCTCACCAACCAATCAAAGGGACATCACTCCGCATTAACTTTCAGGGAAAGTCTCTCTCGCAGACCGATCAAAGGGACATCACTCGGCATGAACTTTCACAGGTCACTCTTGCCGCCAGATCAAAGGGACATCACTCCCCATGAACTTTCAAAGGAAGTCACACTCGCCGCCGCATCAATGGGAAATCACTCTGCATGAACTTACAGGGGATGTCACTCTCGCCGACCTATCAAACGGACATCACTCTGCATGTACTTTCAGGGGAGATCACTCGCCAACCAATCTAAGGGACACCACTCCGCATGAACTTTCAGGGGAAATCACTCTCACCAACCCATCAAAGGGACATCACTCCACATGAACTTTCAGGGGAGGTCACTCTCACCGACCCATCAAAGGGACATCACTCCACATGAACTTTCAGGGGAGGTCACTCTCACCGACTGATCAAAGGGACATCACTCCGCATGAACTTTCAGGGGAAGTCACTCTCGCAGACTGATCAAAGGGACATCACTCCGCATGAACTTTCAGGGGAGGCCACTCTCACTGACCAATCAAAGGGACATCACTCCGCAGGAACTTTCAGGGGAGGTCACTCTCACTGACCGATCAAAGGGACATCACTCCGCATGAACTTTCAGGGGAGGTCACTCTCGCCGACCGATCAAAGGGACATCACTCTGCATGAACTTTCAGGGGAGGTCACTCTCGCCGACCGATCAAAGGGACATCACTCTGCATGTACTTTCAGGGGAGGTCACTCTCCATGACCGATCAAAGGGACATCACTCCGCATGAACTTTTAGGGAAAGTCACTCTCGCAGACCGATCAAAGGGACATCACTCCGCATGAACTTTCAGGGGAAGTCACTCTCGCCAACCAATCAAAGGGACATCACTCCGCATGAACTTTCAGGGAGGTCACTCTCTTCAACCAATCGAAGGGACATCACTCTGCATAAACTTTCAGGGGAGGTCACTCTCGCCAACCAATCAAAGGGACATCACTCCGCATGAACTTTCAGGGGAGGTCACTCTCAACAACCAATCAAAGGGACATCACTCCGCATTAACTTTCAGGGAAAGTCACTCTCGCAGACCGATCAAAGGGACATCACTCTGCATGAACATTCAGGGGAAGTCACTCTCGCAGACAGATCAAAGGGACATCACTCCGCATGAACTTTCAGGGGAGGTCACTCTCGCCGACCGATCAAAGGGACATCACTCCGCATGAACTTTCAGGGGAGGTCACTCTCGCCGACTGATCAAAGGGACATCACTCTGCATGTACTTTCAGGGGAGGTCACTCTCCCCGACCGATCAAAGGGACATCACTCTGCATGTACTTTCAGGGGAGATCACTCTCGCCAACCAATCAAAGGGACATCACCCCACATGAACTTTCAGGGGAGGTCACTCTCACCGACCGATCAAAGGGACATCACTCTGCATGTACTTTCAGGGGAGGTCACTCTCGCCAACCAATCAAAGGGACATCACTCCGCATGAACTTTCAGGGGAGGTCACTCTCGCCGACCGATCAAAGGGACATCACTCCGCATGTACTTTCAGGGGAGGTCACTCTCCCCGACCGATCAAAGGGACATCACTCTGCATGTACTTTCAGGGGAGATCACTCGCCAACCAATCAAAGGGACATCACTCCACATGAACTTTCAGGGGAGGTCACTCTCGCCGACCGATCAAAGGGACATCACTCTGCATGTACTTTCAGGGGAGGTCACTCTCGCCAACCAATCAAAGGAACATCACTCCACATGAACTTTCAGGGGAGGTCACTTTTGCCGACCGATCAAAGGGACATCACTCTGCATGTACTTTCAGGGGAGGTCACTCTCACCAACCGATCAAAGGGACATCACTCAGCTTGAACTTTCAGGGGAGGTCACTCTCGCCAACAAATCAAAGTGACATCACTCCGCATAAACTTTCAGGGGAGGTCACTCTGATTAACCAATCAAAGGGACATCACTCTGCATACACTTTCAGGGGAGGTCACTCTCGCCGACCGATCAAAGGGACATCACTCTGCATGTACTTTCAGGGGAAGTCACTCTCGCCAACCAATCAAAGGGACATCACTCCGCATGAACTTTCAGGGAGGTCACTCTCTTCAACCAATCAAAGGGACATCACTCTGCATAAACTTTCAGGGGAGGTCACTCTCGCCAACCAATCAAAGGGACATCACTCCGCATGAACTTTCAGGGGAGGTCACTCTCGCCAACCAATCAAAGGGACATCACTCCGCATTAACTTTCAGGGGAAGTCATTCTCGCAGACCGATCAAAGGGACATCACTCCGCATGAACATTCAGGGGAAGTCACTCTCGCAGACCGATCAAAGGGACATCACTCCGCATGAACTTTCAGGGGAGGTCACTCTCGCCGACCGATCAAAGGGACATCACTCCGCATGAACTTTCAGGGGAGGTCACTCTCGCCGACCGATCAAAGGGACATCACTCCGCATGAACTTTCAGGGGAAGTCACTCTCGCAGACTGATCAAAGGGACATCACTCCGCATGAACTTTCAGGGGAGGTCACTCTCGCCGACCGATCAAAGGGACATCACTCTGCATGTACTTTCAGGGGAGATCACTCTCGCCAACCGATCAAAGGGACATCACTCCACATGAACTTTCAGGGGAGGTCACTCTCGCCGACTGATCAAAGGGACATCACTCCGCATGAACTTTCAGGGGAAGTCACTCTCGCAGACCGATCAAAGGGACATCACTCCGCATGAACATTCAGGGGAAGTCACTCTCGCAGACAGATCAAAGGGACATCACTTCGCATGAACTTTCAGGGGAGGTCACTCTCGCCGACCGATCAAAGGGACATCACTCCGCATGAACTTTCAGGGGAGGTCACTCTCGCCGACCGATCAAAGGGACATCACTCTGCATGTACTTTCAGGGGAGGTCACTCTCGCCAACCAATCAAAGGAACATCACTCCACATGAACTTTCAGGGGAGGTCACTTTCGCCGACCGATCAAAGGGACATCACTCTGCATGTACTTTCAGGGGAGGTCACTCTCGCCAACCGATCAAAGGGACATCACTCAGCTTGAACTTTCAGGGGAGGTCACTCTCGCCAACAAATCAAAGGGACATCACTCCGCATAAACTTTCAGGGGAGGTCACTCTCGTTAACCAATCAAAGGGACATCACTCTGCATACACTTTCAGGGGAGGTCACTCTCACTGACCGATCAAAGGGACATCACTCTGCATGAACTTTCAGGGGAAGTCACTCTCGCAGACCGATCAAAGGGACATCACTCTGCATGTACTTTCAGGGGAGATCACTCTCGCCAACCGATCAAAGGGACATCACTCCGCATGAACTTTCAGGGGAGGTCACTCTCACTGACCGATCAAAGGGACATCACTCCACATGAACTTTCAGGGCAGGTCACTCTCGCCGACCTATAGGGACATCACTCTGCATGTACTTTCAAGGGAGGTCACTCTCCCCGACCGATCAAAGGGACATCACTCAGCATGAACTTTCAGGGGAGGTCACTCTCGCCAACCCATCAAAGGGACATCACTCCGCATAAACTTTCAGGGGAGGTCACTCGCCAACCAATCAAAGGGACATCACTGCATAAACTTTCAGGGGAGGTCACTCTCGCGACCAATCAAAGGGAAATCACTCTCTTGCCGACCAAGCAAAGGGACATCACTCCGTATGAACTTTTGGTGATGTGATATACACAAATTCTTTATTAAGCAACATCCATTTTGTCATCTACACCAGCTTTAAAATTGGACCAGTAGAAAATTGTGCTGTCTGGTAATGGGATTGCTGTGGTTAGACAAGACCAGGTGGTAAATACCATAGGTACTTGGATCCAGGAATAATAACAACTTACATAATTATAGTCCTGTATAATATAAATATGAGAAGGTCGGACTGCGGCCATTGTTTCAAGTAACGGAAGTATCTGGTTCCTTGCTCATAGGGGATAAAACTATCCTGTGACATAAACCAGAGGCGCTTGTAACAACATCCGTTACTTGAAACAATGGCCGCTGTCCGACCTTCTCATATTTATACAAGAGAACCATGATGGTCCTATATCGCTCACCTGAACCAAAATGATATGAGCAACAATTTTGTTCAATTCAATTAATATTCATGACTTTAAGACTGAAAACGAACTTATGGTCAATAACATTGTGAAAATCAAACTCATCCAAGATCTTATGGTGCCCCAACATTGTGTCCAAGTTTTGTCTTGATTGTTAAATAATTGTAGATTTCAGAGTGTAAAAAATGTTGAAAACCGCCAAAAATGGCAATTTTGTCAAATTCAAGGGCACATAACTCTCGACTTCCTTATCAGATCAGACTGAAAATCAAACCCATCCAAGATCTTATGGTCCCCAATATTGTGTCCAAGTTCTGTCTTGATTGATTGATAATTGTAGATTCTAGATGGTAAAGAAGGTCGAAAACAGCCAAAAATGGCAATTTTGTCAAATTCAAGGGCCCATAACTCTCAACTTTCTTATTAGATCAGACTAAAATCAAACACATCCAAGATATTATAGTCCCCAACATTATGTCCAAGTTTTGTCTTGATTAATTTGCAATTGTAGATTCTAGAGTGTAAACAAGATCGAAAACAGCCGAAAATGGTAATTTTGTCAAATTCAAGGGCACATAGCTCTCAACTTTCTTATCAGATCAGACTTAAAATCAAATTGATCCAGGATCTAATGGTCCCCAACACTGTGTCCAAGTTTTGTTTTGATTGGTTAATAATTGTAGATTTTAGAGTGTAAACAAGGTCGAAAACAGTTGAAAATGACAATTTTGTCAATTTCAAGGGCACATAACTCTTGTCTTTCTTATTAAATCAGACTGAAAATCAAACTCATCCGAGATCTTATGATCCCCAACACTGTGTCCAAGTTTTGTTTTGATTAATTGATAATTGTATATTCTATAGTGTAATCAAGGTCGAAAACAGTAAAAAACGGCAATTTTATCAAATTCAAGGGCACGTAACTCTCGTCTTTCTGGTCAGATCAGGCTGAAAATCAAACTCATCCGAGATCTTATGGTTCCCAACATTGTGTCCAAGTTTTGTCTTGATTGATAAATAATTGTAGATTCTAGAGTGTAAACAATGTCGAAAACAGTCAAAAACGGCAATTTTGTCAAATTCAAGGGCATATAACTCTTGACTTTCTGTTCAGATCAGATTGAAAATCAAACTGATCCAAGATCTTATGGTCCCTAGCATTGTTTCCAAGTTTTGTCTTGATTGATTGATAATTGTAGATTCTAGAGTATAAACAAGGTCGAAAACAGCCAAAAATGGCAATTTTGGAGAATTCAAGGGCACGTAACTCTCGTCTTTCTGGTCAAATCAGATTGAAAATTGAAGTCATCTGAGATCTTATAGTCCCGAACATTATGTCCAAGTTTTGTCTTAATTTTTTAATAATTGTAGATGCTAGAATGTAAACAAGGTTGAAAACAGTCGAAAATGGCAATTTTGTCGAATCAAGGGCACATAACTCTCGTCTTTCTATTCTGATCAGACTGAAAATCTAACTCATCCGAGATCTTATGGTCTCCAACATTATGTCCAAGTTTTGTCTTGATTGATCAATAATTGTAGATGCTAGAGTGTAAACAAAGTTGAAAACAGCATTTTTTGACATTCAAGGGCAGATAACTCCCAACATTCTAATCCGATCAGGCCCATAATCGAACTCATCCGAGACCTTATGACCATACTTGTTTTGGCCAAGTTTGATCAAGATTGCCTAACTTTTGTGGATGCTAGAGTGTAAACACACCAATTGTGGACAGACGGACGGACGGAAAGACGGACGGAGGACGACGGACAAAAAGCGATCACAATAGCTCACCTTGAGCACTTTGTGCTCAGGTGAGCTAATTATACAGGACTATATGTAAGTTATTATTCCTGGATCCATGTGCCTATGGTAAATACAAGTATAGTCCAGCAACATTAACCCGGAACATCTGCATATGTAATGACCCCACTTCGACAATGTTTTGTTAAGACCCTAAACTAGCAGATTTTGCACGCGAAAATTAAGTTGTCCCTGGTTAATGTTGATGGACTATAACAAATTTGGGTTGTTCCAAATTCAAAGGTGTTGCAGACAACAATTTCAGGTGAATGATATTTTACATTTTTTGGTCTTTGGGGGATAGAAAACAGTGTGGAAACTGCATGCCACAATGTTTGCAAAAGCCTTTATCTTGTAGGATGTCAAAAGGCATCACTGTTTGGGAATGGGATAAAAACCAGTAACAGAGATATTCACAAAGATGATTTAATTACGTGAAAGGCACTAAAATGTACATGCAGACATGACTGAGCATCTTTTAAATGACAAAATGCACTGTAATTAAATCTTTCAAAAACAACAAAATATAAGGGGGGTCAAATTTGAAAAATGCTGTGCACTGACAAAATATAATTATATTGATAAATACTGTATATGACAAAATGGACATTGATAAAGATAGAATTTATGTACAATATGGCTCAAGAAATTTTATTTAGGCAAAAGACGCAATGATAGTAACCAGCATCAAGAGTTGCTGATGAACAGCATTTTCTCCTTTTGCCTAAATGCTTGCAGAGTTTATATAGTACAGAAATCCTATCATAATCAACATGTACTCAGTTCCAAAAGAAAGTGTGCACTTTTGCGTTTTACCTTTACCTTAATTTTCACAGAGTTAATGGCAATTTAGGGAGTAAAAGTGATATCATACTTCAGATTAGACCTTAAAGAAAATTGGCATCAAAGCAGATGTCGATATAATTGCTCATATTGCACACACAGAGTCAGATCATTATGGTGTTGATATTTGCACTCCTTGCAGCTTTTCCTGTGGATAGAGTTACACGCTTATATGCCGTTATAGGGTTTGGCCAGGCCTTCCAAGCCATTTCCACGTTAAAGCTTGAATTTTCTTGTAGACGTTACGTGTACGTCAACGTTAATAATCGCTACGTTAGTAGTCTAGTGAATTGCCGTCGAATGGTGCAATGACGTTCTAAAGCGAATTTGTTTGCCTTTTAGATGCCATACAAATGACCAATTGCTAAAAGAACATAAATACCGTACAAATTCAAATGTTCGGAAGGTTTTTGTTTTCACCAGGTTCGGTCTTGCTTACCAACGTTAATTGTAATTCGTTTCACGCTAATGCACTATGTACAAATGTAATGAACATGTGATTTTATGCAACGATATACCAAAAGGAGTACAGCGAGTATAATTTCTGATCGATAGCTCATCCAGCACATGAGGCATATGTAAAACACTAAAAATGCAAAATCGCAATCAAGCCGAAAATTTGTGCGTGCTATGTGATGTCTTCATCAATATATCGTTTGTCAATAGTCTTGAGATGTGTCATACAAAATTTCCTCGTGGTAGACGGTATACTTTTCGAGATATTCAAAATTTTCAAGTGCACACTTTCTTTTGGAACTGAGTATATGTTTTGTCATCTACAACAGAATCCAAATTTGAGCTTCCTAATATTTGTTATATTGTTGTTTGGAAAAGGGTTGAATGATATATCTGACAGTCTTAAATTCATGTTGAAAAACTATTACATACAAAACATATTGCATCCATTCAATATCAATGACTCAAACACATTTCTTAACCCTTTCCCAAACAAGAACTGGTTTTGATGTCCGTAGAAGAGAAGCCTTGAGAAAATATTGAGGCAAAAGAAGAAATTGCTGATAATCAGCAATTCCTCCTTTTGCCTCAAAATTTTCTACATTATAAGATGCGCAAATTTTATCTTTATCAACATCTATTATGCAGTCAACAGCAGCTTTCAATTGGCATTACCCTAAACTTTTGTTGTTTGGAAAAGGGTTAACCCTTTCCCAAACAAGACCTGGTATTGACGTCCCTAATAGAAAAGGCTTGGGAAAATATTAAAACAAAAGAAGAAACTGCTGATAACCAGCAGTTTCTCCTTTTGTCAATATTTTCTATGCCATATTTTACACAGATTTTATCTTTAATAACTTCGCTTTTGTCATTTTTGGCAGTTTTTGTTGTGGATTACCCTAAACTTTTGTTGTTTGGAAAAGGGTTAAACACTTTCAAGACAAGATAACGCTCCCAAAACAAGTATGGAACACATTCACACAAAGCTCATATAGTGTTCTCCCCAGCTCAATAAGCTGTATTGACCCCACTACAGCTTCATGTTTTAAAATCAGTGAGATGCCCCTTCAATAGTGTTCTCCCCAGCTCAATAAGCTGTATCGGCCCCACTTCAGCTTCATGTTAATCAGTGTAATGCCCCTACAGCTTCAAAACTACCCCACAGCTTAATTTCTTCAGAATGGTTACCAAATAGAGGCATTTTGAGGTATTTCATGCCAAACACTGCTCAATAGTACATTTTTGTCATTGTAAATGTAATAATTATGAGTAAAAATATTATGGGAAAAGAAGAAATTGCTCAAGATGAGCAATTTCTTCTTTTTCCATAATATTTTTACTCACAATTATATGCTTTTAATGTTTACCAATTCTCATATAATTTGCCACTACAGCTTCCAAATATTCTGCGGAGAACCCTGCTCATATCCTACAGTGGGAGAGATTGAGACATAATATTGTTGCTTTCCAATGAAAACCTCGTAACGGTGGCTTGTTTTAAGCTTGTCACAAATACAGCTAATTTTTCAAAAGTAGGTCAAACTCCAAGGTCAAGGTCAAGGCTTATGGTCCCAAATGAAAGGTCTTGGCAGGAGGTATCCATGTGTGAAATATCAAGGCTCTATCAATAATAGTGCATGAGATATAGGCCAGGTTAAAGTTTTTCAAAAGTAGGTCAAACTCCAAGGTCAAGGTCACTAGGTCAAATGTCATGGTCCCAAATGAAAGGTCTTGTCGAGATGTATCCATGTATGAAACGTAAAGGCTGTATCTCTAATAGTGCCTGAGATATAGACCAGGTTACAGTTTTTCAAAAGTAGGTCAACCTCCAAGGTCAAGGTCACTAGGTCAAAGGTCATGATCCCAAATGAAAGGTCTTGTCGAGATGTATCCATGTATGAAATGTCAAGGCTGTATCTCTAACAGTGCCTGACCAGGTTTAAGTTTTTCAAGTGAAGACGAGACGGAACATGTTTGAATTTCGAATAGATCAAAATTTGTCGTTTGGTAATGGCTTAACTCAAATCTCTTGTATATCTACACAACAAAGAAATGGACGGTTGCATAATTCAATGTGCAAGTAAAAAAGAATAAAAAAGATGCCATTTTCAAATTCATAAACAAGAGCTGTCCGCAGACAGCACGCTCGACTTTTGATCGCTTTAATAGTATGGAATTCATTGATGTTTAAAAAACATAAACCTTTGTTGCAACGCCGACGCCAACGCCGACGCCCGGATGACAGTATAAGCTCTCATTTTCTTCGAAAAGTCGAGCTAAAAAATCTATTGTATAAATTGACTACAACTAAGTAATAAAAGTTTATCGTGTATAAAAAAATCTTATAAAAACCCTGCCCATGCATGCATAGTGGATATATTTTTAATGTAAAATAATTATTAAAAAAAGACTAATTAAATATGAACACAATTTCAAATCTAAAATGGAAACATAATATTAAAAAACTGAAATGAACACATTAAAAGGTGATCTAGCATATACATGTATATCAATTTCAAGAAAATTATGTAGTTTGACAAATTCTAGTGCCCAAATCCATTTAAAGCAAAAATGTGCTATAACAAGAGCTGTCACTGTAAGATGACAATGCCCCCGACACCGCTTTGATTTTAAATTATGGCCAATCTATGTTCAAGGTCAAGGTCATCCAGGGGTCAAGGTCACCAAAGTATGTGCCTACAGAAAGGTAATGTACCAAGGAATGTTGTGGTAAAGTATGAAGCGAATATGTTAAGTAATAAGGAAGTTATGGCCAATGTTAAAGTTTTTGGACGGAATGACGGACGGACAGACGGACGGACGGACGGACAAGTCAAATTCATGATGCCTCCCTATCGGGGGCATAAAAATTAAAATGTATAACTCAAAGACTCAATGACTTACTCTAATATGTGTAACCTGTCACACTGAAAGGGATCATTTGGCTAGAGTATGAAGTATCAATACTAGTCAGTCTGTATGGAATGTGCAAACTATCTATGATCTTTTTTCAATCTATACTTTTCTGGATCTACAATGTTTTCCTCTGTTGTTATAATATAATCATATAACAAAGGTAATATCACATTGACCTCGACCCAGTCTGATTCATTTCTCATGATACATAATATTTGAGCCAGGATCTGGAAAAATGTCCCTTAAGGCTTTGGAGCCCAACATAGATCCAGATCAGCATGTTCATATGCACAGTCTGATCAGGATCCATGTTGTTCTCTAATAGCTTCTTCGTGACCTGTAGTGACTTAAAGAGAGCAGCATGGATGCACATTGGGCTGCATTTGACAACAGGCTGATCTTGAAACTCAATTTTTGAAAATGCTTTAAGGGACTTTTTTCCAGATCCCGGCTCATTTGTTTTGTGGTTTTCAAAGATGGCCCTTTTCAGAATGATGGGTAACACACAAATTTATTGAGCTGAATTCTGGAAAAAGGTCCCTTATAGCATTTTAGAAAACTGAGTTTCCAGATCCGCCTGTGGTCACATGTAGTTTAAGAAGGGTCCATTCTGCTAACTAAGAGTTGATAATGGTCATACACAAGCAATTGGAGAGCAACATAGATCTTAATAAGACTGTGCGTATGCACAGGCTGGTCTGGATCCAGGTTGTTCTCAAATGCCATAAGGAATGTTTTCCGGATCCTGGCTCTAAATAGAAGTTTGCGTAAGTTTAATTGAGGTTAAGAAGATAAGATTGATTGAATTAGCTTTTATTAGCCCTGACTTCACAGATTGTTTTAACCCATTACCAAATGACACAATTTTAGACTAATCCAAATTTTAAGATGTTGCATATGACAATTTCAAGTGAATGAAGTTCTCCATTCTGGGATTTTTGTGTAGAAAACATTGTGGAAAATGAAGAAATTGCTTGTCACAAGCAATTTCTTCATTTTCCTCAATGTTTTCTAAAGCCTTTATCCTTTTGGGAGTCAAAAAGAGTCAATGTGTTGTAATGGGTCAAAGAGATCTTAGCTAATGCAGAAGAATCAGTATGACTAGAGACAATATTTGTAAAACATAGAACAAATAATGTTACTAACAAAAAGACAGACAGACAGGCATACATAAAATGGTCTTTTGTAGAATGATGAAAGTAAATATTGCACAGTTTTCCATTCTAGAGACATCACAATAAATTTTAACTGCCCTTTATTTTCATAAAAATGGACGAGACAGCATCTAAGCTTTTTTCAAACAAAACCTGACAGTATGAAAGTATAAATTATATAAAATAACTTGTCTTTTCTTAGACAGAAAAAAGGAAGAGAACAAGAGCTGTCACTGTAAGATGACAATGCCCCCGACACCGCTTTGATTTTAAATTATGGCCAATCTATGTTCAAGGTCAAGGTCATCCAGGGGTCAAGGTCACCAAAGTATGTGCCTACAGAAAGGTAATGTACCAAGGAATGTTGTGGTAAAGTATGAAGCGAATATGTAAAGTAATAAGGAAGTTATGGTCAATGTTAAAGTTTTTGGACGGAATGACGGACAGACAGACAGACGGACGGACAAGTCAAATTTATGATGCCTCCCTATCGGGGGCATAAAAATAGAGTTAAATACCATTTGAACAAAAAAAAAAAAAAAATGAAATCAGCAGTAAAACATGAAGCATGAATTGAAAAGCTAACAGCTATCAACATGGCACAGAAAAGTATTTCATCTTGCTTTGCAAGGAATTCATTATAAGAATGATAAGTATCAAATATGGGTGATTTGTGCATCCAACAAAGTGTGATCAGAATCAAAACTTGTCACTTTTTGGCAATATGTAGGTAGTTGGTTATATTCAATTTTGTACATAATATAATATTAGTCTAATGAAGTTGTAGAATATTCCATTTCTTTATTAATCATATCGCTTCCCAAATTTATTCTCGATGATACCAAATGTTATATATTTTGTTGCCAATATTCTTCATGCATCTGTAGCTGGAATATTCACTGCTGTGTTGACAAATTGAGTCATTGCAGCACCAACTGAATCTGCGGCTTGTAAAACTTCATTGTCTTCTTGGTCCAGTCTTGAACCACTGGAACCTGCAATATAAGTCAAGCAAAAGTTTAACAAAATGGGATACATTCCATTATCTAAATATTTTCTGTGTTATATTGAATTTGTATACAAATCTAACCTTTATCAACTTCTATCTAATTTTACACATGTGCGCAATAATTTTCATATCAATACAGTATTATTTTTCGCTGATTCGGAGGGTTAATTGAATATTAAATTTCTTGTTGATATTCTATTACAAAGGTCAAAAAGATTGATAAACTACCTGTAAATGAGAGATCAGAGGGAAACAAATTGTTGACGTTTCTAACAATACTTCGCAGCTCTGCCTCCTCTGCCAGAAACTCGTCATGACTCTTTGTCGGTGATGGCAGACTAAATCTGGACGGACTCGCATCTAGGTCATCTAGACTGGCACCCAGCGTTCTCTCACGGACGGGTGACCGGTCTAATGTGTTGGGCAGTGAGGAGTCCAGACTAGAAAAGATGGGCTGTCTAAAGGCACTTCTGGGACCTGTGAAAACAATGTAAGCAACTCTTTATCAAGTAAATAACCTTAATCCATTACAACTCATCTACACTTTTTGACATCTTGACTTTTAGGAAAATCAAGCAATTTCTTCATTTCCCACAATGTTTTCTACCCTAAAAGACGAAAGACATGTATCATTTCATTCACTTGAAAGTGTCTCCTGTAACATTTTTTTACATCTTTGAAATTAGACTGGTCTAAATGCCATCTGGTAATGGGTTTACAGTCAGCTATGCTCTTCTAAACAAATTCAGTGATATATGATGCATAATCACATCCATTTAGACTGATGGATCTCATTGTTAATATTGTTCATTATTGCATCAAAGGCATCGTAATTTTGACAAATTATGAGTTCTAACATGTTCTTTGAAATATTATTAAAATAGAATAATTTTCAAAATAGAAAAGATTTATTTTTCCAAGTGTCTTTGCTGGCAGATACATTGCTGCTTTCCTTCTTCGATGGATAGGATTCTACAAGGAAAGTATTCCTGTTTATCCCTTTCTAAAACAAGACCGGGTTTTATCATCTTAATTGGAAAAGCCCTGGGAAACAACTGAAGGCAAAAGAAGACTAGATGCCGAAGGGCAACATGTCGAGCCCGCTCATTTTGAAGAAAGAAGACCATACCTATGTCTACAGCTGTCATTACAATGGCGTTGTAAAAGTGGGGACAAAATAAGTTGGAATGATGGGGATCATGGTGAGACAGTTTATTGTTCACAAAATATTACATGTCTATGTATTTATAACGAGATACCAGAATGGATTAATTTGAGTATACATATGTGACCCGTCACGCTAAAAGGGACCTTATGCTAAGTCCATAGACCCGTCACGCTAAAAGGGACCTTATGCTAAGTCCATAAAACCAAATTACATTTGACCTCAAAGTTTGACCTTGACCTTTGAGCTTGGAATCTGGTTCTTGCACACGACACTCCGCCTTACTGAGCTTGACATTTGTGCCAAGTTAAGGAATGGCCCGGACAAGCAAAAATCAACTCATTTTTTACATTTGACCTCAAAGTTTGACCT
The DNA here is from genome assembly GCA_963680895.1 of Fragum sueziense. Classification (NCBI taxonomy): domain Eukaryota; kingdom Metazoa; phylum Mollusca; class Bivalvia; order Cardiida; family Cardiidae; genus Fragum; species Fragum sueziense. The sequence continues at coordinate 49,008,951 of OY804594.1, forward strand.
TGACCTTTCATCTTGGAATCTGGTTCTTGCACGCGACACTCCATCTTACTGAGCTTGACATTTGTGCCAAGTTATTTCTGAATCCCTCCATCCATGGTGAAGTTATGGCCCGGACAAGCAAAAATCATCTCATTTTTGACATTTGACCTCCAAGTTTGACCTTGACCTTTGAGCTTGGAATCTGGTTTTTGCACGCGACACTCCGCCTTACTGAGCTTGACATTTGTGCCAAGTTATTTCTGAATCCCTCCATCCATGGTGAAGTTATGGCCCGGACAAGCAAAAATCATCTCATTTTTGACATTTGACCTCCAAGTTTGACCTTGACCTTTGAGCTTGGAATCTGGTTCTTGCACGCGACACTCTGCCTTACTGAGCTTGACATTTGTGCCAAGTTATTTCTGAATCCCTCCATCCATGGTGAAGTTATGGCCCGGACAAGCAAAAATCATCTCATTTTTGACATTTGACCTCCAAGTTTGACCTTGACCTTTGAGCTTGGAATCTGGTTCTTGCACGCGACACTCTGCCTTACTGAGCTTGACATTTGTGCCAAGTTATTTCTGAATCCCTCCATCCATGGTGAAGTTATGGCCCGGACAAGCAAAAATCTTCTCATTTTTGACATTTGACCTCCAAGTTTGACCTTGACCTTTGAGCTTGGAATCTGGTTCTTGCACGCGACACTCCGCCTTACTGAGCTTGACATTTGTGCCAAGTTATTTCTGAATCCCTCCATCCATGGTGAAGTTATGGCCCGGACAAGCTCCATCCGGACGGACGCACGCACTAATGCACTAACACACGCACGCACTAACGCACGCACTAACGCACTAACGCACATACACCGAACCGCCATTGTGACAACTATGTCGAGCTCACCGCAAGCGGGCTCGACAAAAATCATCCTTTTCTTTGGCCACAATATTTTCTGTGTGATAATACACACACAATTTCTTCATCTGATATCCACTATTTTGTCAGTTCCTACTACTTTCAAACTGTACTCATGTAAAATTTTGCAAAGTTGAAAATGGCTTGAGAAAAGTCAGTGATTACAGACCCTGACCCTTCTTACCTGACGAGTTTAATGAAGCATTTTGATTATCATCGACCAACTTGTCTAGATATCTGTTGAGTGTGGAACCATTTAGCTGTATTATTGGTACACTCAGATAAATGGGTGTGGCTTCACAAGGGTGAGGCTCTCGAACTGGTAAATTGTAAGTTTCCTGCAGAAAAATCAGTGAAATGTAAATAGAAATCGTAGGTAGAAAAGGAGAAAATGTTCTGATTATCTCCAACTAGTTTATCTATATACAAATCCATTGTAGAACCATTAAGCTGTAGGTACACTGAGATAAATGGGCGTCGCTTCACACGGATGAGGCTCACAAACAGACAGGTTGTAGATTTCCTGGAGAAAACAGAAATTGGGATTTGAATAACTTCAAAATGTAATCACAGAGACAGAAATTAAATCAGAATGAAACTGTAGAAGTTGCATGGACAAGATTTTGTGTAACAGACTGACCGCCTGACCAACTGACAAATACCAATATACCCCAGAAAACTTTTCAAGGGTATAACAAATCATTTTCATTTGTCAATCTTTTTTGTGTATAACAAGTATTTTTTTCAATCCAAGAAAAAATAGTGCTTGCAACAATACATGCAAATCCTTGAAAGGGAAGCATAATTTAATTGAAATATTTTAGCATGATCAGCATGTTTGAAAAACGTTACACTGTAACAATGAACACAAACTACACATTCCAACTGTCACCAAATTATGCATAGAGGGACCAAAGATACTGAAAAATGCCATATGATCTACACATAATGTGAGCCTTGAGTTGCACAAAAACTCCCAGCAATGAATCAAATAATCATATTCCTGTAAACTGATCCCTAATGCCATTGTAAGTACTCACCTTCAATGCTTCTTTCAATCTCTGTAAAGCAGGTGTACTACACTCTGGACTTCTGGTTCTTAATGGAGAGAATTCTATATCAGATTTTATACTTTCAATATCACTAGCTTCTTGCTTTATCATCTATTTATCATAAGAGAGTACCATGGATCCTGATCAGACTGTGCATAAGCACAGGCTGATCAAAATCATTGGTGCTCTCAAATATCGTTTATTTTTCCTATCTCTCATCAAAGCGCATCAAATATATATCCTTATCTTCAATGCCTCTTTCAATCTCTGTAAAGCTGGAGTACTACACTCTGGACTTCTGGTTCTTAATGGAGAAAATTCTATGTCGGATTTTATACTTCCAATATCACTAGCTTTCACCTTCTTGTTATATTATTTATTCATCATAAGAGAGTACCATGGATCCTGATCGGACTGTGCATATGCACAGGCTGATCTGGACCCATGGCGCTCTCAAACATCACAAGGGTCCATTTTTTTAAAAGGAGCTCAATATCCTTACCTTTAACGCTTCTTTCAATCTCTGTAAAGCTGGCGTACTACACTCAGGACTTCTGGTTCTTAATGGAGAGAATTCTATGTCAGATTTTATACTGCCTATATCACTAGATTCTTTCAAGTCAGACAGCTGCTGGTATAAAGCCCTAGGAATGAGAAAATCACAATATCTTAGTCTGTGTGTACAAAAGCAGAGCAACAGATAAAAGGGGGTAAAGTCATTCTAAATTTGTTTTATTTCAAATCCAATCCATATGTTGTGTGTAATCATTTGAATCATCTCGATGAGACGATTCAAATGAGTACCCATACCATAGAGTTTGATGAACGCATTAAAAACAAGAGCTTCGCAGTGTGGCGCATATACGCCTGAGAGAGGCTTGTCAGTAAAATTGGCCATTTTTTCAATTAAAAGGCAGATAATTCAAGAACGAAAAGAGTTATCTGAATTCCGTAAGCGGTGTGCACAACTAGACACCATGAAGAATCATTGTGGCAAGTTTGATCAAATTCCGATCAAAACTGTAAAAGTAGTTGCGCACACAAGAAATTGCTAACGGACAGACAGACAGACGACTGGGGCCCTAATATAATATGACCCTTCGGGTGTATAAAAATGTTGCACTATGAAAAGCCATTACTCCCTCTTATCTGTAGCTTTGACAATAGGTAACAAAACAACTTAATAATTGACAATTGACTGAACAAAAACTTCTGGCATCATGTCATTCACAACTCCAATATTGGTCAACCCATTACAACACCGCAAAATTTTAGACTGTTCCAATTTGAAAGGTATTGCAGACGACCATATTAAGTTGTTGAAATTTAAAAAATCATTCCATATTAGGTTAAAAAACGTTGTGAAAAATGAAGCAAATTGCTTGTCACAAGCAATTTCTTCATTTTCCTTAATATTTTCCAAAGCCTATATCTTATAGGGTATCAAAAGGCGTCAATGTTTGGGAATGGGTCAACATTCATTGTGTCTTCTGCAGAAGCTTCCAAATTGGAACAGTCCAAAAAGCTGCCGTTTGGCAAAGGGTTAACAATTGTCTGAATGAATTTTTATAAATGAATCTAAAGCTAAGGTCATATGGAGATAGGACCTTAGTTTAAAGTCTCAACCGAAAGACTGGAGAGGATGCAGATTGAACCTGCCACTCTTGTCACAAAACTAGTGCCTTACCACAGCACCAAATCCACCCCTGAAAGGGTTAACCTATTACCACACAATGACTCTTTTTTGACACCCCACAAAATAATGAACATGGAAAACATCTTGGAAAATGAAGAAATTGCTTGTGACAAGCAATTTCTTCATTTCCTACGATGTTTTCCATACAAAAAGACCTATACATTAAAATTTCCATTCACTTGAAATTGTCGTCGACAGGATCTTTCAATTTGGACCGCCCTAAAAATTTTTCTTTTGGTAAAAGGTTAACAAATGTACCTATTTTCCTCCTGCAGTTGTTGTATAATTGAATTTAATTCATCTCTCTCTTTCTGTAACCCATCATCTTTAGGTGACAAGTTCTGAAAGGGACTCTGAAATACATAGTGTACAAATTGTTGGTATCATATGTTTCATTTATATTGGAGTAAAGTACCAACACAAGTATGGTTAATGGCTAAACCATTTTCACCCATTCCCACAAAAAGACACCTTTTGAAGCCATTCAAGAAAACTGCTTCGGAAAGCATTGTGGAAAATGAAGAAATTGCTTGTGACAAGCAATTTCTTCATTATCCACAATGTTTTCTACCACAAAAGACCAAAAAATGTTAAATTTCATACTCCTGAATTTGTTGTCTGCAACACATTTGGATGTGGAAGAGTCAAAAGTTTTGCCATCTGTTAATCATGTAATTGCTGTATAATTGAGTTTAATTCATCTCTCTCCTTCTGTAACCCATCATCTTTAGGTGACAAGTTCTGAAAGGGACTCTAAAACAAGAGGACCATGATGGTCCTATATCGCTCACCTGAACCAAAATGATATGAGCAACACTTTTGTTCAATTCAATTAATATTTATGACTTTAAGGGGGAATGCTCCAGTTTTTCGGAACACTCGGTCATTACTGTAGTAAATTAAATGTTTCGTACCAATATGTTTCGCTACCATATTTTCAATATTATAACTCATCATTACAATTCACCGTTTTCGACCGGAAAAGTGTATCTATTATGCGAAACTGATTTCCCGAAGAAGGAATCGATTATTTAGAGCAAGAAAGTCGTAAGTGTGTATGCAGTTACCACTGTTTTGCGTCATTTTATTCATGTCTAGCTTATAAAAATTGCTGTAATTCACTAATAAGTGAGCTGACCTATACATTTTCTTTTTTAATTATTACCAGGACATGTTGCTTAATACAATGAGGGAGTTTTATCAAATTCTATTATGTAGAACTTGAAATATTCCCAAAAATATGCAAATTTTGACATAAAACTCTCCAACTTCGTTGATCTAACCGAACACGTGAGCATGCTGTTTTATACATTTACGCGTTTATAATAGCACATATTTTGGGGTTCCTGTTGTTATTAAATGTAAGACGTTACTTTAAATCCGTTTTCGGGACTAAACGATGAATATACAGCATTTTATTAGCATTTTAGTGACCTTGGACAGGTGCAAGAAATTGTGCATTTTTTCGATGTAGGGGTATGTGATACGAATGCCTATAAAATACAAACAAGATCGCTGACCATCCATTTTTATTTTGTTTTTCAGTTAGTAATAACATGTAATTTCAACAGACAAAATATAAATAATTTCTATTATTGGGGAAAAATTTAGGAAACTGGAGCATTCCCCCTTAAGACAGAGAATGAACTTATGGTCAATAGCGTTGTAAAAATCCAACTTATACGAGATCTTAAGGTGCCTAAATGAGTCAAAGTTTTGTCTTGATTGATAAATAATTGTAGATTCTAGAGAATAAACAATGTTGAAAGCAGCCAAAAAAGCAAGTTTTTTTTCAAATTCAAGGGCACATAACTCTCGACTTCCTGATTAAAGATCAGACTGAAAATCGAACTCATCTGAGATCTTATGGTCCCAAACATTGTGTCCAAGTTTTGTCTTTACTAATTGTAGAGTCTAGAGTGTAAAACAGGTCGAAAACAGCCGAAAATGGCAATTCTATCAAATTCAAGGGCACATTACTCTCCACTTTGTGATCAGATCAGACTGAAAATCAAACTCATCCGAGATCTTATGATCCCCAATATTGGGTCCAAGTTTTGTCTTGATTGATTAATAATTGTAGATTCTAGAGTGCAAACAAGGTCAAAAACAGCCGAAAATGGCAATTTTATCAAATTCAAGGGCACATAACTCTTGTCTTTCTGGTAAGATCAGACTGAAAATCAAACTAATTCAAGATAATATGGTCTCCAACATTGTGTCCAAAATTTGTCTTGATTAGTCACTAATTGAAGATTCTAGAGTGTAAACAAGGTCGAAAACAGTCAAAAACGGCAACTTTGTCAAGTTCAAGGGCACATAACTCTTGACTTTCTGATTAGATCAGACTGATAATCGAACTCATTCAAGATCTTATAATCCCAAACATTGTGTCCAAGTTTTGTCTTGATTGATTAATAATTGTAGATTCTAGAGTGTTAACAAGGTCGAAAACAGTCAAAAACGGCAATTTTGTTAAGTTCAAGGGCACATAACTCTTAATTTTCTGAACAGATCAGACTGAAAATCGAACTCATCCAAGATCGTATGATCCCCAACATTGTGTCCAAATTTTGTCTTGATTGATTAACAAATACAGATTCTAGAGTGTAAACAAGGTCAAAAGCTGCCAAAAATGGCAATTTTGTCAAATTCAAGGGCACATAACTCTCGTCTTTCTGGTCAGATCAGACTGAAAATTGAACTCATCCGAGATCTTATGTCCAAGTTTTGTCTTGATTGATCAATAATTGTAGATGCTAGAGTGTTAACAAGGTCAAAACTAGCTATTTTTGACATTCAAGGGCAGATAACTCCACACTTTCTGGTCCGATCATGCCCATAATCGAACTTGTCCGAGAACTTATGACCATACTTGCTTTGACCAAGTTTGATTAAGATTGGCCAACTTTTGTGGATGCTAGAGTGTTAACACCAAATTGTTGACAGACAGACGGACGGACGGACAGACGGACGGACGGACGGACGACGGACATTGAGTGACCACAATAGCTCACCTTGAGCACTTCGTGCTCAGGTGAGCTAAAAAGACAGTGTACAAATTGCTACAAATTATTTTAACCCTTCAAAGCCAACAAATGTTAACCCTTTCTCAAAAAGCAAAGTTTTAGGGTGGTCAAATTTGTAAGTTTCTGCAGACAACAAAAGAGATCTGGTTACTTCAAGTATTTTTTTTCCCACTAATTACACAAAGAAAATATTGAGGCAAAAGAAGAAAATGCTGGTTATCAGCATTTGTTCTTTTGCCTTAATGTTTATTCAAGTCGTTTCTTTAAAGGACTTCAAAACAAAATCTTGTTTGGAAAAGGGTTAAGGGAGTTGCAGAAAACAGAATGGAACTTTACAAATTATATTGTCTTTCTGAAATGAAAACATAGTAAATGAAGAAAAATAGTTTCTTCAGCTTGCATAATGATTTCCGTAATATTCATCTTCTGATGCATCAAAGTCATTATGTGAAAATTGGTATAATTGTGGTATAAGTGCCAAAGGAGTTTGAGCTTTCAAAAGTTCAACATACATTTTCCAAACAAGAAAGGTTTGATTTAACTACTTGAGGAATTCTGTGTTTGTGTATTCAAATAAGTCTGTATCTATTCCTATAAATTATCAGTATCACGAAAATTTACGTAGAATTCATCGTTTAGCCTGTAAACACTTAAAAGTTGGCATATGTCTAATACAAGAGGGCCAAGATGGCCCTAGATCGCTCACCTGAATTCATAGTTGAGTTACTGGCAAGACCATGAAATCGATCTTTTAACGTTAGAAGAATACAAGAGTTACAATGGCAATTTTGCCAAATTCAAAGGCATAAAACTAAGGACTTTCTGTTCTGAAACAATTTGGAAAGGGCTTAAACCTTGGCTGGGAAAGGGCTTAATCTTTACTAAGACAGAAAAGAAATAGACTGTTCAATTTTGAAATAGTGCGGCAAGACGAGAAAATGCTGATTATCAGCCTTTTCTTCATTTGACTCAATAATTCCCCAAGCCTTTTTTTAAAAGGGACATCATAGGAAGGGGTTAAGGCATTAAGATTATCTGTAGCTCTATCCTTTATCAGATAAAAGCTCCATTATCAGATAAGGCAGCCCTTTATTTATTTTGGACGGTCGATTATTGACTTTAGACAGTCTAACTATTTACTTAAGCAATGATTGCTGATAAGCTGATACCTGGTCAAAATAAATTTGTCTGAATTCCTCACTTGAAAATTCCCCAACCCATAACATAGGGCTTCTTTGCTTGTAAAGTGATGGTTTGAACAAATTTCACAATGATTGAGCAAATATTGTAATAAATTCTTACAGCAAAAACAAGATTTGACCCGCTGACCCAGTTTTTGACCTTGCATTACCCAAGTTTTCAATGACCTAAAGACATCATCAAAATAAACGTCCTGAGCAATTTTCAAAATAATTGAGCCAAAATTGGAACTTCCACAGCAAAAAAAGGGATACATTACCTTTGACCTTGTGACCTAGTTTTTGACCTCAAACAACAAACTTTTTAAATGGACCTTAATGTCCAAAAGAAAAACATTCTGAGCCATTTAACAAGATTTTAGGCAAAATTGGCACTTCTTGACTAATAAATGTAATTCTTGATATTTGACCTTGTGCCCTAGTTTTTGACCTTGCATGACAAACTTTTTACATGACCTTTATATCATTAAAAAAAAACATTCTTAGAAATTTTCATAATAATTTGGCCAAAAAAGGGCACTTCTGAGCAAAAAGAAGGATTTTATCAAACAGACATAGTGACCTCATTTTTGACCTCACATGACCCAATTTTTAACAGAACCTAGATATCCACCAAAAATACATTCTGAGCAATTTTCACAAGATTTGAGGGAAAGGTAGCACTTTTAGAGCAAAAAGAAGGATTTTAAATCATTTCACCTGGTGACCTACATTTTGACCTGGCATGACCTACTTTTTGAAATGACCTAGATATGATCAAGACAAAGATTCTGGTCAATTTTCACAATGATTGAGCCAATACTGTGACTCCTAGAGCAAAAATAAGATTTGACCTAGTGACCTACTTTTTGAGCCCATCCTGACCCCGATCCCAATTCTTTGAAGTATTTTGAAAAAGGATGACCCAAGGATCATATCTGTGAAATTTCATCCAATTCTGCCCAGCACTTTCGGAGGAGAAGATTTTTTTATGATTGTGGACGGACGGACGGACAGACAGACGGACGCCGGACAACAGACCGATCACAATACCTCACCTTGAGCACTTCGTGCTCAGGTGAGCTAAATACAGTCAAGCTAAAAGAAGATTCCTTACCCTATTATGTTTGGGTGTAAGTTCCGGTGTCAGTAAGATGGGGCTAGTTTCTCTATCCACCATTTCGAACTGTGCCAGTCTATGTGCTGTCTGGGATATTTCTGTATGTATATCACTGTCAAAACACGCTTCTTTCTCTGGGGACCTATAATATATAAGTAACAATTAGAGCTGTCCATAAGACAGCGCGCTCGACTTTTCTAAGTTGCTTAGACGCTATTTTCTAAGTATAAAGGGGGCATAACTCCAAATATAGAGGAGCCAGGGTCATGGGCCCTGGTAGTAAGGTAGAGGGTGTGATGGTGAATAAGTATTCCAAGTTTGGGTTGAATCCCTTTGATAGTATGGAAGTCATTGATGTTTGAAAAAACTTTAACCTATGTTGCAACGCCAACGCCGACACCCGGGTGACAGTATAAGCTCTCATTTTCTTCAAAAAGTCGAGCTAAAAAGTGCAAGTCAACTACAGCAGTCTGTGGATGATATATAGCACTGAACACAGTTGATAATTTCTGATTGTCAAGAAGTAAATTTTCAAAGCATTCCCCGTAAACATAATACAAACATTACTTACACTTAATGCAGTGCTTTTAGGTTGCATTTTTATAGAAGTCTTGATTTTAATTTTTTAATTTCTTAGAAATGATTTGCAGTTTCTAAACTTCACACCATCAATCAAAACTTTAACAATATTCCTTAAACAAAATGTTATTACCATGCCATATTTGTATACTGTCCATCTGCCTCTATAGGAAGGTATTTCTGATGTACTTTTTTTCTCTGTTTACGACTCAAGTTATACTTAAGAGTCTTTACAAAGGCTGCAGTACCATCTTTGGCTGTGGACTGTGAAAAGAAAGATTTCACCATTAAGAATAATAATAATTCTCAATATTTACCAAAACAAAATATTCGAGTTACAAATTATCAATGAATACTAAAATCACATAGACAGACAGAATTCGTTATTATTGACATGAAATTTATCTCATTACTAATGGTTAGATGATATTGAACAAATTATTTTCAATTGTTTTGAGTTTAAAGCTATGGATTTCATGATCTAAGTAAAGGTGCATGGAAATTTGAAAACAATAAAAACATATTTCAAGTGAATTGAGTGGTTGGCAGCTTAAACATAACAAATCAAAGTATTGCTCAAATATTGAACTAGGTGATAAAGCCCTGGCCAACCAAATATCACCAAATACTGAATTTATGATCATTCACAAAATCAAGCACAAAGTCCAACTTACATTTAAGCAGTATTCTTGCATGGGATGTTTTGGTTTATGTTTCTTTTTACTTCTCCCAGTAAAGAAACAAGCTTGGCACATATCAAAGTTAAAGCACTTCAAACATTTATATCTACAAACAGAAATGTACACTATTTAGTAACAAATTGCTATATAGATAAATTTGTATATCAGTACAATTAGTTGATTTCTCTTCTAACCAAATAATATATTAAACAACATAGACCAACTTCAATTACTGTTTGAGTCAATGAGGAAATATGATCCTCTTTTTTATCAAAAGAATAAAGTGGATTTTAACCCATTCCCACATCTTGAGTCTTTTTTACTCCTCAAATGAAAAAGGCTTTGGAAAACATAGTGGAAAATGAAGAAATTGCTTGTGACAAGCAATTTCTTCATTTTCCACAATATTTTCTACCCTAAAATTTGTAAAAATTTCAAATTCATTCACATTGAAAATGCAACTTCTCTCAACTTGGACCAAAATTTTATCGTTTGGAAATGGGTTAAATACAATTTCTCTACTTTCTCTACTTTGTCCTACTTTGTCTCTCCCCTCTTATCTGTTGCTCCAGGATGACTTAAAGGGACATTTCATTCCAATTTCAATTTTTTAAAGTATGTCTTGATGGCAAGATTGGTTATTCTAATGAGTATAAATACTGTTTGTTTTTTAAGTTGTTGCCAATAAGCGAGAAACACGCATTTAAAGTTGAGACATAATCGATAAATTGCATATAAATCCGAACTGTTGTCCACAACAATTTGTTCAATTTTAACACAAAAATATAAATATCTCGTAAACGGCGCAATATTTTGGCTTGAAATTTTTGGAATCTTTATAAGGAAATATGCTCTTTCAGATAAAAAACTAGAAAGACCTGAAGGTCTTGAGTCGCTCCACAGGCCTGAATTTCTTGTGGTTTACTATAAAAAATTTGACAAATTTATCTAAATGCTTAAACTGATATACATGTATTTTTAAATTCTTGTGATTCTTAGAGCAGAAACAAAGTAAAGAGAAGCAATTATGTGGTCAAAGCGAAAAGAAGGTAAATGATTGACTAATATTTTGGGGATTTTTAGAGTGATGATAAGGTTGAAAACTGTCATTATGCCAAATTCAAGGGCACATAATTCAATATGTGAGTTAATAATTGTGGTAGACTAAGGGAAGTTACTTTTGATATCAGCAATTTAAAGTTCAGTAAGAGTTGTTTGTCTTTATGATAATTAGTTCAAGAAGTTGCGATTGTGCATGTAACATAGTGGTCATGAAAATAGAGAGACATTCTGATCTAAAAATATGATTTTGACTTGATAATTTATATCTTGAACACCACAATAATCAAGCTGAATATTAAACTCGAGCAAAATCTTATGGTCTGTCCAAATTTTGTCAGTATTAATCTATATATGTGGCCACAAAAGTGAAAAAAGTGTCGAAAACTGAAATTTTGTCAATTTCTAGGGCACATAACTCAGATTGTAGCAATGCAATCATCCTGAAAATTACACAAAAGCAAGATCTTGTTGTCAACAAGATTCTGTCCAAATATCATCTTTATTGGTTAACAATTATGGTTGTTAGAGTGAAAACAAAGTCGAAAATGGAAATGTTGTCAAATTCAAGGGCACATAACTCATGATGTAAAATTCCGATCAAGCTGAAAATTAAACCCAGGCAGGACATTATGCTTATATATATTCTATCCAAGTTTTGTCTTGATTGGTTAATATTTGTAGATTTTAGAGTAAAAATAAAGTCAAAACCAGCTTTTTTTGACATTCAAGGGCAGATAACTCAAGTTATTCTGGTTCAATCCAAACTCTTTGTAGGAATCTGAGAGAGGGTCACCCAAGGATCATTCCTGTGAAGTTTGGTTGAAATCCATCCAGTAGTTTCTGAGGAGAAGATTTTTAAAGAAAAAGTTTACGGACGCACGGACGGACACACGCACGACGGACACACCGCCATGACAATAGCCCGCTGGCCTGAAAGGCCAGTGGAGCTAAAAAGTAAATTTCATGACAAAAAATTCTGAAATGTCACTTTAAAGAGATGATTTTTTCTTTTATTACCTGAATCCAATAATAGGATAAGTCTTGCAGACATTGCACTTCACATCATGTCTTACTGTAAAATACAAAATTTGATAATTAATGTCAATTAATATCCAGCAGTAAATCATCATTGACAAACTTACTTTCAAATAATGTGGTGTTAGAAGAGGTGAGAGATATGGTTATGTGTTGAAATATGCTTGAAATGCAAGAGGCAACTGATTATAACCCTATTCAATCTATTCCCTAGTAAACAAGAGTGCCATAATCACAATAGACACCGCAAGACTGCAATTTCAATAAGCCCCAGAGACTAAGTTTTAAGGGGGCATAACTCAGGCAAAAATCAATGAACCATAAAAATCCTTACTTCATGCACATCTACCCACTAAGGTGATAACATTGACCAAGTTTCAAAAAGATCCAGCCAGAAACTTAAGAGAAGTTGCCCTGACAAGGCAAGGATTGATGGATGGACAGATGGAGAAGATGACGCCAATATACGTCCACCTCTGGCGGTGTATAAAAATTGACGAATTTCAAAACAAAATTTTCTACCTCATTAAGTCATATGGTTTTTAATTTAGATTGAAATACAGTTACCAACCTGTTTGTGTGGAAGCCACTCTATGAAATGTAGGAATCCAGACTACTGTTTGTGGTTCCTTATTTAACCATCTGTAGAAAACATCCTCCGTAATTCCCCCACTCTCAATGCCCTATAAATGTAACAAGTGTTTACTATCAACTTTGATAAACAACAATTGAAAGAGTCGATGAATTTTAAATTATCAACAGCCTTGATGAATAGCATTTAATCTTAGCTTTTTTAAAAGCTTTTTCATTACTATACAAAGATGCATGCATCAAAATATAAAGTCCCCAAATTGCAACCAGTACAGCAGCAAGAGTTAATGCTTTAAATTTAATCAAACAATTTAATTAGAACAAGCAAATTCGTTGAATTGATATCCCCCGCCAAACATATTTTTATAACTCTGAATTCAATAGTCGAACCAGGTAACCCCGATGATATGCGCATGTCCTCTTTGTAGTGAAGCTGTGCACAAAGTTTCATTGAAATCCAGTTTTCAAGAAATAGCGCGAAAACGAATATCACTCTGTATGTATATGGCTTCAACAGTAAGGGGCAGTAACTCTAAATTCAATGGTCGAACCGGGTAACCCCGAGGATAATTATGCGCATGTTCTCTTTGTAGTGAGGCTGTGCACAGTTTCATTGAAATCCGGTATATAGTTTTCAAGAAATAGCGCGGAAACGAATATCACTCCGTATGTATATGGCTTAAACAGTCAGGGGCAGTAACTCTAAATTCAATGGTCGAACCGGGTAACCCCAACGATGTGCGCATGTCCTCTTTGTAGTGGAGCTGTGTACAAAGTTTCATTGAAATACGGTCTATAGTTTTCAAGAAATAGCGTGGAAACGAATATCACTCTGTATGTATATGGCTTAAACAGTCAGGGGCAGTAACTCTAAATTCAATGGTCGAATCGGGTAACCCCAACGATATGCCCATGTCCTCCTTGCAGTGAAGCTGTGTGCCAAGTGTCTTTGAAATCCGGTATATAGTTTTCAAGAAATAGCGCGGAAACGAATATCACTCCGTATGTATATGGCTTAAACAGTCAGGGGCAGTAACTCTAAATTCAATGGTAAAACCGGGTAACCCCAACGATATGCGCATGTCCTCTTTGTAGTGGGGCTGTGTACAAAGTTTCATTGAAATATGGTCTATAGTTTTCAAGAAATAGCGTGGAAACGAATATCACTCCGTATGTATATGGCTTAAACAGTCAGGGGCAGTAACTCTAAATTCAATGGTCGAACCGGGTAACCCCAACGATATGCCCATGTCCTCCTTGCAGTGAAGCTGTGTACCAAGTTTCATTGAAATCTGGTCTATAGTTTTCAAGAAATAGCACGGAAACGAATATCACTCTGTATGTATATGGCTTAAACAGTCAGGGGCAGTAACTCTAAATTCAATGGTCGAACCGGGTAACCCCAACGATATGCCCATGTCCTCCTTGCAGTGAAGCTGTGTGCCAAGTTTCTTTGAAATCCGGTATATAGTTTTCAAGAAATAGCGCGGAAACAAATCTTGGACGGACAGACATGGCAAAAACAATATCCCCCCCCCCCTGATTATTTCATCAGCGGGGGATAAAAATATTCCTTCATGTAATTCTCAGGTAGTCTAGACATTTGCAATTTTGAGTTAATTGTCATTCCTACTTTCTCTGAGATACCTACCATTTGACTGCAAGATGCCACAGCAGGGTCACTGGTCCTTCCAAACGCCAGACTTTCTTGTAGAAAATCAGGGAGCTGAAAACAAATATATAAGCATCAATGACACTGAAAATTAAGTAACAAATGAGCCAGGATCTGGAAAAAGGTCCCTAATAGCATTTAAGACGACCGAAGTTTCAAGAACAACCTGTGCCAAAGTGCAGTCTGACAGGGATCCATGCTACTCTCATTCAGCTGCTACAGATAATGAAGAAGATATTGGAGAACAACATGGTTCCTGATCAGACTGCATTTATATGCAGGCTGATCTTGAACCATGTTGGTCTCAAAAGCCTTAAGGGACCTTTTTCAGACCTTGGCTCAAATAGTTTTAGTGTTTATGTATATTGGTGCTAGTTCAAGCTTTATGTGATTCTATTAAAATTCTATTTTGGAAACAATAGACAAGCAGAAGAGATCTGTATTGCACTTATTTATTTATTTTTTGTCTTGAAAAATTTCTTGACAATTTCATTTCTGTTGCTTGAAATATACTTGAAATGCAATGCATTATTCCATTTATTGAACTGTTGACATACTATAAAGATATATACCCTCATAAGTGCCTCAACCATAGTAGTCAGGGTTCCTGGTCTAATGTAGGTACTTGGGTCATGTAGTTCTTGATAGAAATCTGTAAATGATAATTACGCAATGTATGATGACAAAAGAAATCTAATTTACAGATGGAAAGTATTTGAATAAATATCATTTGGAGGCAATTGCACTTATCTGTCAAAGTCTACCATTTAGGGGACCTTAAGATTTAAAAGGGGTGGTCTGTGGACACTATAGCTCTTCTTTATGGGGGCTTGTAAAAAAGGTCTAACTCGAAGGTCAAGTTCACAAGGTCAAAAGTCATAGCCTCAAATGAAGATTCTTGGCAGCAGGTACCCGTGTGTGAAATAACTAGGCTGTATCTGTAATGGGGCATAAGATTAATAAGGCATAAGATTAAAGTTTTTTTATTATTTAAAAGTAGGTCAAACTCCAAGGTCAAGCTCCCAAGATCAAAGGTAAATGTAACAAATGAAAGGTGTTGACAGTAGGTATCCATGTGTGAAATAACAAAGTTCTATCTGTTACAATTCATCAGATATAGGCCAGGTTTATGACTTTGTATGTGTGACTGATGCCAAAGCAGATACTAGAGCTGTGGTATTGGCTCTCCAGACATAAACTCCCGGCTTGCTAGTACAATATTTATTCACTTAGAGAAAAATAAAGTATGCTTGACAGAAATAATGACAGTTTCTAAAATCATAAAAAAAACCTTAATATCAAGGGACAAGGTGATAATAAGCTGCTTGAATTTAATCACTTAAACTTACATCTGTACTTTTCTGTCAAGGAGGCATTACACAAAGTGACTAGAATTATCTTGGCTGACATCACTGGTACAAATCCTGTCTTGTCTCTGAAAGAATAAATTATAGAATTACTTTATCCATTCCCACACATTGACACTTTTTGACTCTCCACAAGTTAAAAGCTTTAGTAAACATTGTGGAAAATGAAGAAATTGCTTGAAACAAGCAATTTCTTCATTTCCCAAAATGTTTTCTACCCTAAAGAGAAATTTCATTTAAAATTGTCGTCAGCAACACCCTTGAATTTAGACAAGTGCAAAGTTTTGTCCTTTGGTAATGGGCTAATATTCCCAATCATTCTGATCTTCATCTTCAATTAACCCATTACCAGACAGCAAAATTGAACACTTGTCTAAATTCAAAATATTAGGGACGACAACTTCTTTTCTGTCAAGGAGGCATTGCACAAGGTAACTAGAATTATCTTAGCTGACATCACTGGTACAAACCCTGTCTTGTCTCTAAAAGAATAAATAGGGAACTATTTTATCTAGTTAATCGTGACGTAAATTTGGACAAACAAATAGTATTTAGTGGGTGTTGTTACAAAATCTCGTAACTACAACTTGATTCAAGCCGTAGTTCGTAACTACGGCTTGATTCAAGCCATAGTTACAAGATTTTATAACAACACTGACGGTGTTATCAAAACAAAATGGTAATTCTATTCTATTTTTAGCACAAAATAATTTGCCATAACAGAATGGCAATGAATTTTGTGCTAAAAACAGACTGGTTTACCATAATGTTTTTATAAACTGTTGGTGTTGACATAAAAATCTTGTAACTGCGGCTTGAATCAAGCCGTAGTTACAAGATTTTATAACAACACCTACGACTACGAAATTCTATTGTTTGTCCAAAATTATGTCACGGTTAACTAGATAAAATCATTCCCTATTATTTCATCTAAATTACAAATTCTCCCCTTGGTAAATTACCATCTTCATCTTCAATTAACCCATTATTACCAGACTGCAAAATTATAGACTTGTCCAAATTCAAACATATTGCAGATGAAAATTTCAAGTAAATGAAATTTACATTTTTGTCTTTCTGGGTAAAAAAAAATGTGGGAAATGAAGAAATTGAATGTCCAACGCCATTTCTTCATTGTCTACAATGTTTCCCAAAACATTTTTTTCTTTCTAGGCGTCAAAAAAGTGTCCGAGGAGGGGGGTGGGTGGGTGGCGGATAGTTAAAGCTAGGGGAACTGAGGGATACCAAATATTTGAAACCTTTGGGGGAGAGCAGTCAGATTGTTTTAAAGAAACTATCTTTGAAAAGCGTATGTACAATTTCTTTTTGAGGTTAATACAAGAAACAAGTCAGTGGCAGATCCAATGGAGGTTCGGGGGATTCAAACGAACCCCCCTCTCTGTAGCCTGATCATTTCCTTTTCATGCAGAAATTCAGTCAAAAATATAAAATAACTGGCAAACGAACCCCCCTATTTGTACATTCGAACCCCCCTCACAGAAATTTTGGACCCGCCACTGCAACTTACTGATCAAACAGTGCTAGAAGCAAGTTAAGACTCAGATCAGCCAACATTTCTGGTTCCTGGATCTGTTGAAAGCTGATGTGTGAAGACTTGTAGACATTGATCAGCAAGATCAGCAGATCATCACAATGTACAGACTCCCAGTCCCCTGCGCTGTGGCCTAACTCTTCAAACTCATTTCTGATTGTGGGAAGTTCTACATGGTTCACTAAAAATGGACAAAATAAATAATATCATACATTGAAGGAAAAGGAGAAATCATCATAATGTACAGACTCCCAGTCTCCTCCACTCTGGCCTAACTCTTCAAACTCATTTCTGATCGTGGGTAGTTCTAAATGGTGTACTAGAAATAAATGTAGAGGGAACAAGATACACAAGAGGGCCAAGATGGCCCTGTATCGCTCCACTGGCTTTTAGACATTTAGACTACTAACTTCTTGAAGGAATACAATAGAGGTCTATCCAAAGAAGATTCATGCTACGCCAGAATAAAATCCAATAAATGATTAAGGAACAGAAATGTTTTTAAAATTTTCTTAAAATTACACTATGTTTCATATAGCAAAAAATAAGTCTAGCCCACAGCGGCCAAGCTTTTCATCCGATCGTGAAGGAATTTGGAAAAGATTCATGTGAAGTTTGGTAGAAATTGGTCCTGCAGTTTGGGAGAAGGAGATTGTTTAACAATTTTTCGAAAATTCAATTTAATTAAATTTATTAAAATTCAAGTTCTATACCAAATTTTTTTTTCACGAATTTAGAGGAGATTCATGCAAGGAAGATTCATGTGAAGTTTAGTTAAAATTGGTCTAGTAGTTTTGGAAAAGAAGATTTTTCAATAATTTAATTTAATTAATCGAAATTAAAGTTCTACACAGAATTTATTTTTTTGAAGGAATTAAGAAGAGATTCATGCAAGGATCATTTCTGTAAAGTTTGATTGAAATTGGTCCAGTAGTTTTGGAGAAGAAGAATCTTTAAAGATTTTTCGAAAATTTAATTTAATTAAATTAATTAAAATTTAAGTTATACAGAGAATTTATCTTTTTGAAGGAATTAACAAGAGCTGTCACTGTAAGATGACAATGCCCCCGACACCGCTTTGATTTTAAATTATGGCCAATCTATGTTCAAGGTCAAGGTCATCCAGGGGTCAAGGTCACCAAAGTATGTGCCTACAGAAAGGTAATGTACCAAGGAATGTTGTGGTAAAGTATGAAGCGAATATGTTAAGTAATAAGGAAGTTATGGCCAATGTTAAAGTTTTTGGACAGAATGACGGACGGACAGACGGACAGACGGGCGGACAAGTCAAATTTATGATGCCTCCCTATCGGGGGCATAAAAAGAGATTCATACAAGGAGGATTTCTGTGAAGTTTGGTTGAAATTGGTCCAGTAGTTTTGGAGAAGAAGAATTTTAAAGATTTTTCGAAAATTTAAATCAATTAAATTAATTAAAATTCAAGTTCTGCACGGATTTTATTCTTCTGAAGAAATTTGGTAGAGATTCATGCAAGGAAGATTTCTGTGAAGTTTGGTTGAAATTGGTCCAGTAATTTTTGAAGAGAAGAATTTTTAAAGATTTTTCGAAAATTTAATTCAATAAAATTAATTAAAATTCAAGTTCTGGGCAGAATTTATTCTTTTGAAGGAATTTGATAAAAATTCATGCAAGGAAGATTTCTGTGAAGTTTGGTTGAAATTGGTCCAGTAGTTTTGGAGAAGAAGAATTTTTACAGATTTTTCGAAAATTTAATTCAATTAAATTAATAACAAGGTGTCAAACTGTCACAAGATACGCCCGTAACACTGCTTTTTGTCGACAGGGGGAGCAGATTGGTAAAAGTTTCATGGTCCTAGATATTATACTTTTCGAGATATGCCCTGGACAAAAATGAAGTATGAAAAATGACAAAGGGCAATAACTCAAAAAATAGACCAGCTAGAATTATGGTTCTTTTGTACTGCACTCCCCCTTTGTGAGATCTATACACCCATGAAGTTTCATGATCCTAGCTATTATACTTTTAGAGATATACTCCGGACAAGATTCAAGTATGAAAAACAACAAAGGGCAATAACTCAAGAAATAAGCCAGGTGGAGTTATGGTTCTTGTGCACTGCACTCTTCCTTCGTGAGATCTATACACCCATGAAGTTTCATGATCCTAACTATTATACTTTTAGAGATATACTCCGGACAAGATTCAAGTATGAAAAACAACAAAGGGCAATAACTCCAAAAAATAAGCCAGGTAGAGTTATGGTTCTTGTGCACTGCACTCTTCCTTTGTGAGATCTATACACCCATGAAGTTTCATGATCCTAACTATTATACTTTTAGAGATATACTCCAAACAAGATTCAAGTATGAAAAACAACAAAGGGCAATAACTCCAAAAAATAAGCCAGGTAGAGTTATGGTTCTTGTGCACTGCACTCCCCCTTTGTGAGATCTATACACCCATGAAGTTTCATGATCCTAGCTATTATACTTTTAGAGATATACTCCGGACAAGATTCAAGTATGAAAAACAACAAAGAGCAATAACTCAAAAAATAAGCCAGGTAGAGTTATGGTTCTTGTGCACTGCACTCCCCCTTTGTGAGATCTATACACCCATGAAGTTTCATGATCCTAGCTATTATACTTTTAGAGATATACTCCGGACAAGATTCAAGTATGAAAAACAACAAAGGGCAATAACTCCAAAAATAAGCCAGGTAGAGTTATGGTTCTTGTGCACTGCACTCCCCCTTTGTGAGATCTAAACACCCATGAAGTTTCATGATCCTAACTATTATACTTTTAGAGATATACTCCGGACAAGATTCAAGTATGAAAAACAACAAAGGGCAATAACTCAAAAAATAAGCCAGGTAGAGTTATGGTTCTTGTGCACTGCACTCCCCCTTTGTGAGATCTATACACCCATGAAGTTTCATGATCCTAGCTATTATACTTTTAGAGATATACTCCGGACAAGATTCAAGTATGAAAAACAACAAAGGGCAATAACTCAAAAAATAAGCCAGGTAGAGTTATGGTTCTTGTGCACTGCACTCCGTAATGATGAGAAGAATATAACTGCCAAGTTTAAAGTCAATCGGACTTAAGGTGACAGAGTTATGCTCCGGACAAAGAAGTGGACGCCGCCGGACGCCCGGACGCCGGACATCACGGGTGATCCCATAATACGTCCCGTCTTCGACGGGCGTATAAAAATTCAAGTTCTGCAGATTTTATACTTTTGAAGGAATTTGGTAGAGATTCATACAAGGATGATTCTTGTGAAGTTTGGTTGAAATTGGTCCTGTAGTTTTGGAGAAGAAGAATTTTCAAAGATTTTTCGAAAATTTAAATCAATTAAATTAATTAAAATTCAAGTTCTGTGCAGATTTTATTCTTTTGAAGGAATTTGATAGAGATTCATGCAAGGAAGATTTCTGTGAAGTTTGGTTGAAATTGGTCCAGTAGTTTTGGAGAAGACGAATTTTTAAAGATTTTTCGAAAATTTAATTCAATTAAATTAATTAAAATCTAAGTTCTACACAGAATTTAATTTTTTGAAGGAATTTGAAAAAGGTTCATGTAAGGAAGATTCCTGTGAAGTTTGGTTGAAATTGGTCCAGTAGTTTTGGAGAAGAAGATGTTTAAAGAAAAAGATGACGCACGGACGGACGCACGGACGCACGCACGACGGACACAGGGCCATGACATAAGCCCCGCTGGCTTTCGGCCAGTGGAGCTAAAAATCACAATGTCTAGAATCTGATTCATAATTTGTATCGTATTAAAAATGTTTATGTACATATCTAGATATAATAAAAGTCAATCTCAATCGAGGGGTTAGTGCAAAACTATTGTAACTACATTTTGTAAAATTTTACAGGAGAGGGAAAAAACTTAATAACTTTTTTAAAACTTAACGTAATTGCTCAAAATTTCTACATGAAGTGTATTGGAACATAAGAATTTCAATCAATTTATTTATTTCAACAAAACTTTTGAAAATTTGCTTTTGTTGAACATTTCTGACTTACAATAGTTTTGCACCAAAATTCATCAATTGTATGCACAAAATGTTGGTGCAAAACTATTGTGACATTTGATTTTAGCTATTTGCTGTAAATACATAAGTGCAAAACTAATGAAATATGACTATATTTAGCAGCTTATTATGTTAGGCATAAAAAGATGAAGAAAATATTGTTGTCTGTATGTATGTTCATCTATCTGTCTGTCTGTGGACTAAATCATAAAAACTTAACAAAATGCTATCTCTTTGTAAATCTTTGAAAGTACTTAAGTTATAAAACTCTGATTTATATACAGGTAGTTTTTATGCTCCCTGAAAAAATTTCGAGGGAGCATACAGTCGCCACACTGTCTGTCGGTGCTGTCTGTCCGTCTGTTCATGCATTCTTCAGTCCATTTGTCCATCCTTTTGCAACTATAGATCTCAGCAACCCTTTGACCAAATTTGATGAAACTACCTGGAATATTCCCAAGAAAGTCTTTATTTCCATTTCTCAATTAAGACTGTGTCATGCAAAAAGGGGCCTTTATGTAGAAATTAATTTTTCTCTAATTACTTTCATCTAGAGTGATCTGAAGTCAATGAAAATTTGTACTTAAGTGACAAATTAGATGTTTTAGACCATACATTGTTTTAATCTATGAACAAGAGGACCATGATGGTCCTTAATCGCTCACCTGAACCTAGATAGAAAGAGAGTCACAATGTTGTCAAGTTCAAGAGCACATAATTTAAGATGTGAGATTATGATCCAGCTGAAAACTGCTTTCATAATCTTGAATGATCAATATTTGTGGCTGTTACAGTAAAAACAAAGTGGAAGAAACCAACAATTTTGTCACAGTCAAGGGCACATAACTCTGTTCTGATAAAAATATTCTCATCAACATTATGTCCAGTATTTTTAGATTGGTCACTATATTGTGAAAATTAAGTCGAAAACTGTAATTTTGTGAAATTCAAGGGCAAAGAAATCTGGTATTTCTAGTCAAATCAAGCTGAAATTTTCACTCATCCAGGATCTTATGGCCACCAACATTGTGGCCAAGTTTTGTCTTGATTAGTCAATAAATGTAGATCCTACAGTGTAAACAAAGTCGAAAACAGCAATTTTGTCAAATTCAAGGGCACATAACTCCAGACTTCCTACTTCAATCACACTGAAAATTGAAGTCATCCAAGATCTTATTGCTACCAACATTGTGGCAAAGTTTTGTCTTGATCGGTCAATATTTGTAGATGCTAGAGTGGTAACAAAGTCAAAACTAGCCATTTTTAAGGTTCAAGGGCACATAACTCCGGACTTCCATGTCCAATCTGACAAAAAATCAAACTCATCTGAGAACTTATAGTTACCAACAATGTTGCAAAGTTTTGTTTTGATCAGTCAATATTAGTAGATGCTAGAGTGGTAACAAAGTCAAAACTAGCCATTTTTGACGTTCAAGGGCAGATAACTCCAGACTTCCTGGTTGGATCTGACTCAAAATCGAACTCATCCGAGAACTTATAATCATACATATTTTGACCAAGTTTGGTTAAGATTGGTCAATATTTGTAGATGCTAGAGTGGTAACAAAGTCAAAACTAGCTATTTTTGACGTTCAAGGGCAAATAACTCCAGACTTCCTGGTCCAATCTGACTCAAAATCGAACTCATCCGAGTACTTATGGTCATACATATTTTGACCAAGTTTGGTTAAGATTGGTCAATATTTGTAGATACTAGAGAGGTAACAAAGTCAAAACTAGCCATTTTTGACATTCAAGGGCAGATAACTCCGGACTTACTAGTCCGATCTGACCCAAAATCGAACTCATCCGAGAACTTATGGTCATACATGTTTTGACCAAGTTTGGTTAAGATTGGTCAATATTTGTGGCTGCTAGAGTGGTAACACCAAAATGTGGACAGACGGACGGACGGACAGACGGACAGACGGACGCCGACGGACAAAAAGCGACCACAATAGCTCACCTTGAGCACTTCGTGCTCAGGTGAGCTAACAAAAAACTTTTCATGGTAAAAGGGGGCTCAATGTATGAAAGTTTTGCATTGCATCTGTTTTTGTCAGTCTGTCAGAAGGAAATTCTCCACAACCCTTAGACCAAATTGGATGAAACTTCAATATAAAATTCCTGGATACTGACAATTTGAATGTAGGATTTAGTTTTTCTCTTAGTTCTTTTAATTTAATAATTAGGATTTATTGTCCACACAAATTAACCCGGGACAACTTAATTTTCGTGTGCGAAGTCCGTTAGTTGAGTGCCTTAACAAAATATTGCCAAAGTGAGGTCATTAAATATGCAGATGTCTCGGGTTAATCTTGCTGTACAATAATAAACTTCTATACTTGAGTATAGCTCAGGATAAATGACCTGGCAGAGCATCTTTAGCTAATAGCTAGGTCATTTATTGTCAGCTATAATGCACCAGACTATATACAACACACACTATAATATGTGTAAAAAATGTGTCATGGGAATGGGGATTTTAAATGTACGATAGCTTATTCTGATTTTACAGGTCAAGTGAATTTTTTTGTGACAAACATTTATTCGGGGAGCATAACCTGCCTATGTCAGCTTTTGTTATTGATGTGCATCTTTTGATTCAAAGTCAAGGACATATTTCATTAAATTCAAGGTCATTTTTAAGTGAAAAAGTATGAATGGAAAGTTTAATTGTCCCGACATGCTTTCACATCTTAGGCTCGTATCAAATCTCATATTACAGAAATATGATGTTAGATACAAAAAAATGCTTTCAATTCCGTAAATGTTCATGCCTGCATATAATTGTCTAGAGGGTTTGGTTATATTGTTTTGTTTTTATCCATCTGTCATGCAGTCAGTCAAATTGCAAAACACATGAAAACGTAAGATTGCCATATTCTCCAAAAGTATGTAACTTGCAAAGTTCTTACATGGCATGTTCCCTGGTTCTTCTTTTTTTTTATCAAAAAGCAACATGATATGACATTTCTGAATATTATCATGTGTACACGCTTATCAACATTTAACCTACAACTTAATCAAAGAACTTCCCAGAAAATACTTACATTTTCCTCTAGATTTAATTTTATCTTTTGAATACAGACTAAGGCTGAAACGAGTACATGAGTCTAGTACTACACGGGTGCAGATTTAATTTTATTACACATTACCGGATTGTTAATTTTGACTTAAATTTTTTGATACTAATTTAATATATCTAGACAGTCAATAGCTTAAAGGAATGACAAAGTAAGTGCACAATGTATTGCTAAGGATCACATAGATACGGGGACTCATTTCCCAAATCCACCAATGGGAACATGCAGGCGAGTTGACTCGGCCGATGTGAATTGCTCCTTTACTAAAATGGATTCAGCTATAATCTAAATTCATGAATTATCCATTTGTCTGGTTAGCTGCCGTTGTTAGAATAGTCTGATCTAGAAACGCAAATTATGAAATTATGAGTTTACCGAACATAATAACAAGGATTTTGTGCTTGCATAGCGACATATTAGAATACTGCACTTAATTAATGTCTACTTTGTTTTTGATTTTCAAACACTATGACGGATAACAATGATATACTTTGATTCCCTTTTCAACTTTTATGCCATTTTAACGGAATGCTAATATAATCTTAATGACTGGGAACTTTAAGACAATAAAACTGGGACAGTTGATGGAACAGCTTCAAATATTTTCAAAAAAGTTATGTCATTGACAAGTTGATAAGTAACATTGGCTTAATTTGATATCAAAAGCTGCAAACAGCCGAGCCCGGATAGCTCAGTCGGTTACGTCGGAGTCTGTCAATCCAGGGGTCTCGAGTTCGAACCCCGGCTCGGCCAGTATCCATTCTGACATTTGACAAAAGTCATTTGTCTCTCACCTATGGGTGTGAATCATCTATGTGAGAGAGCAGCTGGAGGCTCGGTTTGGATATTGTGGTTGTACTGGTGCGAGAAATACCAGGAACCCACGGTTAGGTGCTCAAGCCGCCGCGATATGACCCTGGTAGTTGAAAACGGCGTAAAACCCCAATAAACTCAAAAGCTGCAAACTGATATGTAGGCTGCCAAACTTGACATTGTACATGTACCATTTTATAATACAAGAGGACTATCATAGTCCTGAACTAAGATGATATGAATCTCAGTTTCGGATCAATTGATATTTGTGACATTAAGACTGAAAGAAACTTATGGTCACCACTCACCAACATTGTTTCTCAGTTTTTTCTTGATTGGTCACTATTTGTGTTTATCATAGAAAAAACAAAGTTAAAAACTGTAAATGTGTCAATTTTAAGGGCAGATAACTCAGTAAGTTTTTGTCCAATTATACTGAAATTCAGATTCATTCAAGAACTTGTACTCTTCAACATTGTGGCCAATTAAGTTTTGTCTTGATTGGTCAATATATAATCTGGTTGATTGAGTGAAAAGAAAGTCATTAATGGCAATTTTGTCAAATTCAAGGACAGATTACTTAGCAATTTCTTGTTCTATTATGCTGAATATCAAACTAATCCAGGATCATGTGGTAATCAATAGCATGTCCAATTTTCATCTTGATGGGTTATTATTTATGACGATTAGAGTGAAAATAAAGTCGAAAACAGCAAATTTGTCAAATTCAAGGGCACATTACTCAAGACTTCCTAGTCGAATTGAGCTGAAAATCAATTTTATCTGATATCTTTTAGTCACCAACATTGTAAAGAAGTTTTGTTTTGTTTGGTAGACTACAATTGTAGATATTAGAGAGTAAACAAAGTCAAAAACAGTCAAATATGGCCATTTGTCAAATTCAAGGGCACATAACTCATGACTTCTTGTTTTGATCGGATTGAAAATCAACTTCATCCGTGATCCTATAGTCACCAACATTGTGTACAAGTTTTGACTTGATTGGTTAATAACTGTAGAAACTAGAGTATAAATAAAGTCAAAAACAGTCAAAAGTGGCCATTTGTCTAATTAAAGGGCACATAACTCATGACTTCTTGTTTCGGTCAGACTGAAAATCGAACTCTTTCCAGATCTTATGGTCCCCAACGTTATATCCAAGTTTTGTCTCGATTGGTCAAAAATTGTAGATGCTGGAGTGAAAATAAAATTGAAAACAGCTGAGTTACAATAGTTTTGCACTAACAAATTTCTTTCAATTGAGATACAATATTTTTAAAATTCTAAATATCTTTTTAATTATACAGAATTGAAACCCGATATTAGAACATATGATGTATTCCTTCCTAAAGATTCAGAAAATGCAAAAAAGTGAATTTCTCAAAAATAGGTAGTTACAATAGTTTTGCACTGGGCCCTCGCAATGCTTTCAAATGAATCAGTTTGATATATCTGATCTTTATAAAGATGGAACATTAAGAACACTATATGTAAAACAAGATGAGTTTGTGAAACACAATTGCCAAAAAATACTTATACTGTTTGAGAAAAATTAAGTTTTCAGTTTTCAGTTTTGGACTGACTGACAGACAGATGGACGGATGGACAGACAGTCACATGGACAACAGTAAAATAACATGCCCCAATATCAAAAGATAGGATAATAAAATAAAGTCTACTCACATTGTAAATGATCCTGTAACTGCTTGATCTTGAAAGCTGTTCTGTAGGCAGCATATTTTATGTTGTCATACTCCTCTGAAATTAAGGTATCACAGAATTTGACAGAAATTTCAAATCAATCTAAGGAACAACTAGTTTCACCAGAAATATTTCCTAATACATATAGAGGATACCTTGACCACAAACAAGCTATTTGAGAGGCTTGAACTAGATACTTTACCTTTTCCCAAACAAGACCTGGTTTTGATGTCCCTAATAGAAAAGGCTTGAGAAAACATTGAATCAAAAGAAGAAACTGCTGATAACCAGCAATTTCTCCTTTTGTCTCAATATTTTCTGTGTCATATTTTTCACAAATCCTATCTTTAATAACATCCATTTTGTCTTTTGTGGCAGTTTTTGAAGTGGATTACCCTAAAATTGTTGTCGTTTTGGAAAGGGTTAAGTTTATGATAAATGCATTCTATGTTTAGGTCTATGGTATTGATGCTAGAACATTTAACTGTTTGCACTAAGAAAGATGGACTACTGTTAGTCAAAATTCTCTTAAATTGTAAAGAACAGCAGAGCCATTCAGAAACAAAATAGTGTTAAAAAATAACTTATTACAAAGGTCACTGTTTCATAATCTGTCAAACTAGATAAAATTTAGGGTAAATGAGATGTGTTTATGCCAACGATCTCTCGATACAGGGACATAAAAAGAGAAAAAAACTATGTCTATTATAACATCTTTTTTTACTTTTGCTACACTATTTTCTGTGATATATTGTATACAATTCCAATCTTTATCAACATCCAACTTGTCTATAGCAGCTTTCAAATGCAACTGCCCTTAAAATTTGTCATTTTGGGAAAGGGTTAAATTTTTATTTGATTTTATTGGGGTTTTACGCCGTTTTCAACTGCTATGGTCTTATCACAACGGCTGGAGCAACTAACCATGGATTCCTGGTATTTCTCTCACCAGTACTACCACAATATCCGAACCGAGCCTCCAGCTGCTCTCTCACAAAAGGGTTAAATTTGTGTCAGAGTAAGGCACTACAGTTACTACATTTCAAAATTGTATGGCACAATGATAATGTAATATAAACATAATTTAGATGTCCAAAACTTCAATTACTCACTTAATCCTTCCACAATTTTCAGCCAGTATGGATGATCCTACAAAGTTCTCTCTGTTTTGATACACTCACTGAATCAAAGTCAGAGGGGCCATCAAAAAACCTTGACATATCTAGAATTTGACTCATCTGATTTTTGTTCAGTTATGACTCAAATGACATTTGACCATTTTCGATGTTCATCAAGTAAGTTTATAATTGAAGTATAGCAGGAAAAGGAAAGAAATTGCTCAAGACGAGCAATTTCTCTCCTTTTCCTACTATATTTCAATGACATTATTTGATTCAAATTATTTGTTCAATTTTTTTTATATAATCCATTGATGACAACGGTACCACATTTTCACTTCAATTTAGGCGAAATTCTACTTATCCTATGTCGTTATAACAAAAGTAAACAGTGAACTGTATGACTTAGATGTCCAAAACATCAATTACTCACTTAATCCTTCCACAATTTTAAGCCAGTAAGGATGATCCCATGAGGTCCTCTCCGTTTTGTGGCTGAAAAATATAACAGAACATAGGTCTAGACTATAATAATTATGGCACATGTAAAGAATACATACAAACTTATCATCATGTAAATTGGTGCAGTTCTGAAACTCATCAACTTTGCAAGTTATGGCAAACTGAATTGGGAATTATTTTATCCAGTAAACTGTGTCATGATTTTGAACAAACAATGGTAGTTCGTAGGTGATGGTATAAAATCTTGTAACTACAGCTTGATTCAAGCCAAAGTTATGAGATTTTATACAACATCGACAGTTTATCAATACATAACGGTAAACCTAGTCTAATTTTAGCACAAAATTCATTGCTATTGTACAGTATTAAGAGCAACAGATGATAGGGTGTAAATTACTTAATCCATGACGGTTATTGACCAGTCGGCCAAATTTGGAATTGTCCAAGTTCAAACGTGTTGTGGACGACAATATCACATGCATAGAATTTTACACTTTTTGCCGTTTTAGTGAAGAAAACATTGTTGTAAAAGAAGAAATTGCAATTTCCTAATTTTCCATAATTTTTCCAAAGCCTTTAAATATCATTAATGGCATCAAAAGGCATCACTGCTTCAGAACGAGTTAATTGAAAATCCAAACCCTATGGTGTGGATACTCATTTGAATCATCTTGATGAGATGATTCCAATGAGTATCCATGACATGGGGTTTGATGAACAATATCTTAACCCTTTCCCACTTCAAAAAGTGCAACGAATGACAAAATGGATATTATTACAGAAAGAATTTGTGTAAAACATGGTACAGAAAATATTGAGACAAAAGGAGAAACTGCTGGTTATCAGCAGTTTCTTCTTTTGTATCAATGTTTTCCCATGTTAATTCTAACAGAGACGTCACAACCAGGTCTTATTTGGGAAAGGCCTCTTCAAGGGTTAAACAATTTTAAAATATTGCAATTTGAAAGCAATTGTCCACTCTGATCTGCATCTCTGGATACTGGCACTTACTTAATATAATACGGTACTCCATTTGGACTCTCTGTTCTCTCCCAACCATCAACAATTTTCTCTGAAAGTAAAAAAAGGAGTCTGTTGTTACACTTTGTATTTTTAAACTTCTTACCAAACAGTTTCGCCTTTTGACAGCCAAGAAATAAAGACTTTGGAAAACTTCAAGGGAAATGAAGAAATTGCTTGTAACAAGCATTTTTTTTCATTTCGCACAATGTTTTCTAGTTTCTACTCCACAAGACCAAAAAGTCATAAATTTCATCCACTAGAAATTGTTGCCTGCAATATTGTTGTATTTATTGAACGGCCCTCGCCCTGTTTACCGTTGCGTCGTCGCGCATGCGCACAACGGAGAACAGCGCGTGGATCCGTTCTTCCGGATTTGAGCGTTCGCCTTAACAAGTTGGGTCGGCTAACGTCGGAAGCAATATTTGGAAGATAGTGACCAATAAACATAATAACTGACATAGATCGAGTTTGTGAATTATTGCGGAAATACAACAACTGGTGTCTGGAAGTGGGATTTTGAGCTGACGCTGGGAAAATACAGAATTGAAGTTGTTTGTTTACAGTCGGTTACTGGGTGGGGAATACGTCACGGTAAGACTGTTCGGATTTTACGCTCTGCCTGCCTGAATTACAAAGCACAACAAGAACTCGTAATGGATAATTTGCATCAATTTTACAAACCAAAAGCTGCCTTGCCTTGCTTCTGTTGAAATTGTTGTGTTCACTGCGAACAGACAACAAACAAATTTTAACGGATCAATTGAAATTGTCATCTGTCATTTTATTTATAAATAACAAATTAGACTGCAGATTCAGACCAATATTATTTATTGAATCAGCATTTATTTGACCAACAATATGGCCTGCACTAACCAAGGAGACAGTCCAAACAACACCGCACAACAAGAGGATTCAGGATACATCACACGGTCAGAATTTTTCAATTGTTTTAGGGAATTAGTTGATTCAATGAAACAACCCCTCCATGACAATGACAATGACAACATTTTATTAAGTAATAAGGCCACCGGCCCAAAATACAATTTACATACAATGTAAACAGTTTATATAAACAATAAAGAGAAATGTACCCATTAATTGTTATGTTTAAGAAGAAGATGAATATACTAGTATGCTGCAAGTTTACTTAACAGTTCAAAATTTTCCGTTTGCATTAATCTATAAAAATCAGTAGAATCAGTACCTCGTTTATACCAGCTAAAAAGAAATTGTTCTCTTACATCCTTGTATTTCGGACAATGAAAGAATACATGCAATTCACATTCCACTATTCTTTTAGAAAGCTTTTGAAAACAATAAATGCATATTCTGTTCTCACGAGGTATATTAGAATGACGTCCGGTTTCAATTGCAAATTTATGGTTAAAACATCTAAAACGTGCCAATGCTATACCTGTAGGGTAAATCACAAGTTAAATATTTTTCTGGATGTAACAGAGACTTAAAGTGTTTATAATGAAAGCAACGGCTTGAATCGTTAATGTTCGAATTCCAATTTTGTTTGAAGCAGTCAGTAAGTCGTTGTTTGAACGATTTTAGAAAATGATTGACATCACCAATATTTTGTGCAATCCAAACGTGTCCAAATCCATATGTAAACAGAAGATTTTTGACAAAAGTAACCCAATTTCTACGTCCAACATCATCCAAAGACTTAAGCATTAAATAGCAGTTGCGAGGATATCGTTCAATAGACATCTCTAGAAGTTTACACCAGTACTTTATGCAGTTATAGTGGTAATCTATATAGAGTGGATATCTTCCACATTCACCTAGGACAACCATGTTGTTGGTTTTACTATTTACTTTAAGATGCCTCTTACAGAATTCAAAATGTACAGATTCCAAAACTTCAGAGTAGGTGTGGCCCCAAATTTGTGACCCGTAGCATAGTATTGGTTTGACTGTGGAGTCGAATAATTTGAAAATCTCATAATGTGGGAAATAACCAAAGGATCTCTGATAATTATAAATCGAATATATAGCTTTTCTGGCTTGTGCTGCTAATTTTTCTTGTGCAGAAGACCATGACAACATCGGGGTGAAATAGAGACCCATGTACTTGTAACATGAAGTGGTTCGAACTTTTTCGGTACCGAAGAACCACTCTTCATTTGACCTTAAAGGACCGCCATTTCTGAAAACTATAATTTCCGTTTTGCTCAAATTAATTTCCATACCGGTATCACAACAAAATTGCTTGATAATATTCAACTGACTTTGTAGGTTTCGAACTGTATCTGAACAATTGGCTACATCATCTGCAAACATAAGGCAAAATATTTCTTGTATATTATCGTTAATATAAATCCCATTTCTACAACCTTCTCTAAGTCTAGCACAAAGCTGATTGATAAAAAGTAAAAATATTGTAGAACTTGAACAATCACCTTGACGGGTTCCGACGTTACACTTGAAGAACTCTGTTAGACCCTTTTCAGTTTTTACACATGATAAAATATTTGAATACATAGCTATTAATGTTCTGAGAAAGTTACCATGGATGCCTAAACGTTTTATACAGTCAAATAAACATGAATGATTAACCTTGTCAAAGGCTTTACTAAAGTCTGTAAATAAACAATAGAAACGCCCTCCTCGTTTAGACAAATATTTCTGTATCATAGCTTGTAAAGAGAAGATATTATCTATTGTTGAATAGTCTCGTCTAAAACCGGCTTGAGCTTCGTCTATATTATTGTTAAGTTCTGCCCAATTGCACAAACGTTTGTTGACAATGGAAGAAAATATTTTGTACATGACAGTAGTTATAGAAATACCGCGATAATTCGATGGGTCCTTCTTACTGCCAGATTTATATATAGGCTTTATCATAGATTGAGACCAATTAGACGGCACGTTTCCAGTAGAAAATACTGCATTGAAAAGCTTAACTAAAATTGGCACAATATCATTAATTGTATTTTTATAGAACTCTGACGGAATACCGTCAATGCCTGAGCTTTTACCGGACGGTAGATTTTTAATTACACTGGTTATTTCGTCAGATGAAATTCTGGTATTTAATTGGTCAGCCTCTGGTTTTGCGAAATCTGTGTTATCCTCAAATAATAGAGGGTTTACCGAATCGTCATTTAATAAAGATTTGAAATAATTCTGCAAATGTACAGCACTTATATCCACTCGCGATTCTGTATTAGCAGATAGCTTAGATGATTTTATTGTGCGCCAAAAATCTTTTTGGTCATGTCTACTTTGTACTAATCGTTTTCTGTTTTCATTTTGGTAACGTAATCGTTTTTTCAAAACTTTAGCTTTAAACTTATTCCTTGATATAATATAATCTCTGTAGTGGAGTTGATTATTTGTTTTTCTAAATTTACGAAGATTTTTGTATTTAATGTATTTCAAATCTTCACATTCTTGATCCCACCAAATCGGTTGACTCATGTTTATCTTTAAACCAGAAAGTTTTTTACGCATACGAGGCGCAGAATCTGTAAAAAGAGAGATAATTTCATTTACAGCTTTGTTAACATCAGTCTCAATGCTTTGAATTATTTTTCGTTTGCCGTTTCGAAGCAACAATTGAAAATTTTTAGAGAAAGAATCTTTGTATTCATTGCACCATTTATATTGAGTGTATTTTATCAAGGGCGGTTCTACTGTTTGAGTGTTTAGAGTAGATTCAATCATTAACAATGATAAATGACAAATAAGTGGAAAATGATCAGATTCATCTCTTTCACCAACGGTAAAATATGAAACACAATGAAAAACATTCTTATTGCTGATAAAATAGTCAACAACACTTTTTCCCTCATTAGATAAACATGTATAATTACTAAGTTTGTCATCAGAAAATCGACCATTCATTATGTACATGTCACGTGATTTACAAAAGTCTGTTAGAGATCTACCAAAATTGTTAAATCTATAACAGTCCTTGTTATTACGTGGTATATCAAAGTCACTAGAAACATAGTCTACTTCTCCATGAATAAATGAAATATCATCCTCAAATATAAAGTCTGCAAAATCCTTGGTTCGCGCATTAAAATCGCCTGCAATCATTATATTTGCATTTGGGTACATGTGCTGCAAAAAATCGTAATTTTCTTGCATAATAACAATTCCATTTGGTTCAGCTAAGTTGTGATAAATTGGGGAATCTTCCGGAGAAATATAAACAAAATATAGAATAACGTCTTGTACGTCATAAATTAACGACAATCTAAGCAATATTACTATACAATCAGACCACTGATCACATACTCTACTGCATAGATTGAGATCAGCAAGCTTGTTAGAGACGAATACGGTTACACCTCCACTATTTCTAATAGCATTAGGGTTTATTGGTCTGACATTATCAAAAAATTTATGGAAAGGTAGCATGGAATTAAATTCACCGGAAAATTTACCCCAAGTTTCACATAGAAATACTACATCAAAAATAGACAAATATTCAATTAATTCAACATTATATACATGTTTATTCAATCCCTGAATATTCCAAGAGATAATCTTTAATGTATCATATTGGCCTCGGCCTACCCCCTATTCAGACTCATTTTCATATACCTGGCTAGATAGTACATTGTCACTCATGCCTTCATTAACACGTGGCTCATTTACATAAGGTTGACTAGGGTCAATAACGTCATTCGATTCAACAACCAATGAGTGCGAATTGTCCTCTCGGTATGTAAAGCCGACCTCTCCACGTGCCTCATTTGCATAAGGTTGACTAGGGTCAATAACGTCACTCGATTCTGCGGCCAATGAAATCGGATTGTTTTCCCGGTATCTAGTAGCGACCTGTCCACGTGTCTCATTTGCATAAGGTTGACTGGGGTCTAAATCGTGATTCGGTTCAACTGCCAATGAATGCGGATTGTCCTCCCGGTTTCTATTCCCGCCTTCTCGATGGGCACGTGCAACTTGCCGATTACGACGCTTACCTATCTTCACTATACCCTTTTTACTTTCATCGTATTTATAAATGAAATCATTTATCAAAAGTTTATCAAACCGAATCGCTGCAAAATTCCCAATTTCTCGCTCCTCAATCATAATTTTGCCTAATTCACGTCTATGATATTTAACCATGTCTGTGTAATCTGGCTGAACCGAGCATAGACCATCTCCCATGAATGTGTCCTTAGCTTTTTGTAAAATGTCATTACAATCTTTGTAGGAAGAGAATTTTACAATGATAGGGCATGTATTTGGTTGTCGACCCTTTACTCTATGCGCGCGTTCAATTCCCACTGATTCCATATCGGGCAAACCTAAATCATTTTTGATAAAAGATCGAATCTTTTCCTCACAAATGTTCCACTGTTCGTTAATCCTACCCGGAATGCCATAAAATCTGAGATTATTACGACGTGATTGTCCTTCTATATAATCGAGCTTTTGTTGGATTGAACTTAGTTCGCTTTTGATACTCTGGTTTTCGGCCTTCAGCGATTCGTTTTCTGATCTCAGCTCATGGATAGAATCGCTAATTGTGTCCATTTTCATATTTATAGATGTTAATTCTGACCTCACAATGCCTTTGAAATTCGAAAGCTCAGATTTAAAGTCTAGTTTCATATCCTGTAGAAAATCCATAATATCAGAGTCATTAGCTTTTCCTTTTCCTTTAGCCTTTTTCGATGTCGATAGGGTGGGTGAGGGTGGTTGACTATGTTGTAACGACTTACGACGGGCCGTAGATTTTGACGCTTGTGGGGTATAATTATCCTCATCTAGACTTGCAGTAGACATAGTTTTACCGCTAAATGATAATGTAGTTTGTCGGGATGCACGCGTTTCCACGCGAGTGTTAGGCCCCGGGTTCGATTCAACATCGCCACACGTCAGCAATATGGCGGCCAAACAGATAGACAGTCTCAAACCAAGGAAAAGTCGTCTAATACAGCCTCTCGGAACGAATAGCTTGTTAAATGGCTTGACTAACCTCTGCCTAGGGTGGAAACATCCAATAGCTCGTCTATACGTATCAATATCTACTCCCATTTTGTTGTTTATATGACCCGTTCTATCCGACTAAAAATTCGTGTCCGCCATCTTTCAAGGGTACATAACTCACTATGATAACACAGTAACACATATTAACCCGTTACACAGCACCCCTACTAGACCGTTCCATGAAGAGCTGAATGTTATTGAAGAGCAAGAAAGGAGAGGTTGTTGGGGAGATGCCACTTTGCCTAATACTGTCAGACAACCAGCTGCTGGTGCATTTTCTCCAAGAAGCAGTACTAGACAAGAGCTAAAGGGTCCTGGAATGAAAATGCCAAATTATGATGGCTCAGGAGATATTGATGTATTCTTTATACCATCTCAGCAGTGTTCTCCCCAGCCCATTAAGCTGTATCGGCCCCACTACAGCTTCATGTAATTCAGTGAAATGCCCCTACAGCTTTAAAAGTACCCCACAGCTCACGGGGACAAAAACGGAAAATCCCCTACCATCTGGCGAAAGCGACTCGTCATTGGCTGAAAAATTTGCTGACTTTTTCTTAGGAAAGATCGAAAAAATCCGTGAATCTCTCAAAGACTATGCAAGTTATTCACCAAACAACAAGGAATGTCCTACTTTCGATTCTTTCCGTCATCTTACACGCGAAGAAGTTAAAAAACTCATAAATGAACTGAAAACAAAATCATGCGAACTTGACAAACTTCCCACAAAAATACTAAAAAATCACATTGATGAACTATTACCGTCCATTACGAAATTAGTGAATCTGTCGCTTAGCCAAGGAATCTTCCCAAAAAACTGGAAACATGCGGTAGTGAGACCCTTGCTGAAAAAAGTTGGACTTGAACTTGTGCTTTCAAACTATCGTCCTGTGAGCAATCTATCGTTTCTTTCAAAGCTTATCGAAAAATCAGCTCTTCTAAGACTCAATGAGCATGTGGGTGAACACGAACTTCTCCCAAAGAATCAATCTGCGTACAGGCAGTATCATTCGTGCAAGACGGCACTTCTAAGGTTGGTTAGCGATCTTTTAGATTGCATGGAAAATCAACAGGTCAGTGCGCTTTTAGCGCTTGACCTTAGTGCTGCGTTTGACACTGTAGATCACGGCATTTTGATTAAAGTACTGCAGTCCCAATATGGACTCTGTGGAAAAGCAATCGACTGGATCGACTCGTATCTAAGGCCTCGGAGCTGTAGTGTAAATGTAGAATCGGCCATTTCAAATCCGCGTAATTTAAACTGTAGTGTTCCTCAGGGAAGCTGTTTAGGTCCGTGGTTATACCTTACGTACGCGGGAACTTTGTTTGACGTCATCCCCAAATCTATATCAGTTTACGGTTTCGCAGACGACCATATTGCAACAAAATCATTCAAACCGTCTGCAGACAGTGAGAGAACAGCCATAGAAGAATTAGAAAGTTGTGCTGTTAAAATTGATGACTGGATGAAACAAAATAAACTAAAAATGAACACTTCAAAAACTGAATTCATAACTTTTGGAAGCAAAAAACAGTTACAAAAGTGCACAACAAACGAAATCAATATTGCTGGTGACCACGTTAAGTCTGTAAAGCGTATAAGATACCTTGGTGCGTTCCTAGACGAACATTTAAACTTCAGCGAACATGTTAAGAAAAAATGCCAAACTGCAAAGTTCAACTATCTACGAATAAAAAGCATACGAAAATATCTTACGGAAGATGCGACAGAAACTCTCGTGCTATCGCTCGTGATTTCTCACTTGGACTATTGTAATGGGATTCTCTATGGTGCTTCTCAAACCATCATACGAAAAATGCAAAGGATCCAAAACATGTGCGCAAAGCTCGTTTTAAAACGAAACAAATATGACAGTAGTAAACATGCACTCTATGACCTACATTGGCTCCCTATTAAAGCAAGGATTGAATTCAAAATTCTAACTGTCATGTTCAACTGTTCTAAGGGACGCGCTCCTGCTTATTTGACTGAACTATTTACCGAACAACTGCCTGGAAAACGAAACCTAAGATCCACTAGCTCTTCTGCAGGGTGTTGCAACATACCATTCAACAAATGCAAAACATTCGGTGACAGGGGTTTTAAAACAGCAGGCCCAAAACTATGGAATAAACTCCCACAGGACCTACGACAATCCAGCACCATTGATTCTTTCAAGAAAGGCTTGAAAACCATGTTTTTCAAAGACTTCGACGCTCTTTTCAACTGAACGCGAGCAGTGCTTCATGCGTATCATCTGTATCCTTCAGGCGTATCCTTTAAATATTTATTTTAGCACACCGTATCCTTTTAAATATTTATTTTAGCTCCTTTTGAATATTTATTTTAGCACACTTTTTGTACAACGCCAGTGTGCTTTGCGTAAAATTAGGCGTTTAAATAAATCAAACAGTTTCAGTTTCAGCTTAATTTCTTTAAAATGGTCACAAAAGCAGGTAAAAAACTGATCAATGGTGCATTTTTACAAACTAAAATGTACTAATTCTGTATAAAAACATTAATTGAGCAATTTCTTCTTTTCCCATTATGTTTTTATTTACAATTATTTGCATGAACACAATGTATTTTCAAGCTTTACCAATGCCACTACGGCTTCAAAATATTCTGCGGAGAACCCTGATTTGACCGGTTGGCAGATCGCTTCGGTTGGTCTGACATTGAGAAGGTAGACAGGTTGTTCCAATGATTACAGGGGCCGGCTTTAAAGTTCCTGTGCGGGCTTCCAGCTGATGTACTTAACAGCTACGCATACATTAAGGTTAGATTAGTCAGAAGATTCACTAACATGGATCAACCAGCTTCATTAAGGCGACAGTTGTCCGACATGCGACAGAGAGCGGGACAGTCCAATGAAGAATTTGCAGAAGAGGTAAATAAACTGGTGATAAGGGCTTACCCAGGGATATCCGTGGAAATGTTGGAACAGTTAGGGGCCGAACACTTTTTGAAGGGCTACAGGAACAGTAAGATAGCATATGAAGTAATGAATCGAGTTCCGAGAACATTGAATGAGGCTTTATCATATGTAACGACAGCCGAACAGAACTACAGAGCCACCATAGGTCGCGATCAAGACAGACAAGAACTCAAAACAACTCGTAGAGTGAACTGGGCTGATATGCAGGATGCTTGCCATGCACTGGATGATCCCAATTTTGAGGGAGAGAAGATTAACAGGGTACACACACAGCAAATGAGACCAACCTATGTAACAGTGAGTCAGTTGGATGAGAGGTTGAAGAAAATTGAGAATATGTTGGCAAGGCTTAGTACAACTGAAACAGAAAAAGTTTACAGCAACCGTTCACCAAGTCCAAGTCCATCTAGAAGACAAGAAGGCGGCAATGATTGTTTTAACTGTGGTCAAAGAGGTCATTTTGCCAGACAATGTCCTAATTAGAAAGAAATACTTCATACTTCTCCATACAATAAGGTAGAGGAAGAACAGAAAGCTATTTTTGAAATTACTCATGTAGGTAAAGAAACTAAAGGTATCTCAG
This sequence comes from Fragum sueziense, assembly GCA_963680895.1. NCBI lineage: Eukaryota > Metazoa > Mollusca > Bivalvia > Cardiida > Cardiidae > Fragum > Fragum sueziense. The sequence continues at coordinate 49,048,171 of OY804594.1, forward strand.
TCCCAATAAGTAATAAATAACGTCACTACAAAAGCTGTTGTGGATACTGGAGCTGATGCTACCGTAATCTCTGAGGATGTTGCGAGAGACGCTTGTCTTGATTATAAAGCTGGTAAGAAATGTAAGCTTTTGAATGCAGCAAACAACGCAGAAATGGTCGCCTATGAAGGGGTCACTGCGACACTTCAAATTGGCAAACAGACTTGGAATTGGCAGGTGTATGTGGCTCCCATAAGAGGTGGTGTCCTTTTAGGTATTGATTTTCTACAGGGATCTGATGCAAAGATTTTGACAAGACAAGGAGACATTATCTTCGGGGACCAGCTTGTTTTTGGACATGTAAAAACAGATTCAAAGATGAAGGGGTATCTATGTCCTAACCTAGAAACTACCAAAAATGACCCATTTGGTGTCACAAAAGCTCATGACCCAGTTACCCATCCTCTACGAAGCAATAAGGTAACCCGTGTCATACACAATGATAAGCTGACTCATTACCAGGCAGAATTTGCCCCAAACTTGGTTAATCGCTTACGCAACGAGACACATGTTACCAGAGCGGATGCGGATGAAGACCTTAATAATCCTATCGAGCCAGGAAGGGATGTATCGAGCGGGGATGAAACTAGCTTGGATGAAGAGATTGTCGATCCAGTCCACCATACTTGTTCACTGCGAACACCTCTGGTGGACGAGGAATCGACAAATGGTGTTGCGGGCCCAACAAATAGCATGAGTGGGGAAAGAGATCGGGACAGAACCCAACCACTACCAAAACAATTCACGAGGAGGGGTAGACAAGTGAAGAGACCCAAACGACTGGAAGCTTGACAAAAACATTCGAGTTAAAAAAACAAACAAACAAACAACAAAACAAATAAACTGTCAATAATAGCATTTTGAAATTTTGAAGTGACTATATAATAAGCATCTGTAAAAGTGTAATTAATATGTTTCTTTCATAATTATTAATTAGACTATTTAATTCGCATAGGTTAGGTGAGACCGACAGGATTGTGATGATACAAGACTTTTGGAGTTCAAGAATCTCAGTGTATCAATTTAATTTAAAGTTCATAAAGATATAGTCATAATAACATGTTTACCCGCATACCTCAAAATAATCAAATTAGATATAGATTTAACTCATTCATAATTCACACACAGCATATCATCTTGCCTATCATAATGACACGTAATTTTTTAGCTATTTTTGTATTGTAAAATGTATTGTTTATTTATGCTAAATTAGTATCGTCTCCTCTTTAAAAAAGAGGGGATGATGTTATATTTATTGAACGGCCCTCGCGCTGTTTACCGTTGCGTCATCGCGCATGCGCACAACGGAGAACAGCGCGTGGATCCGTTCTTCCGGATTTGAGCGTTCGCCTTGACAAGTTGGGTCGGCTAACGTCGGAAGCAATATTTGGAAGATAGTGACCAATAAACATAATAACTGACATAGATCGAGTTTGTGAATTATTGCGGAAATACAACAATATATTTGAATTTGGGTGAGTCCAGAGACATAGATAAATAGTTATTATATGTCTCTGGTGAGTCCAAAAAAAAATGCCATTTGGATATTTGTTAACCCTTTTCCAAACAAGACCTTTTCATGTCACTAGAAGAAAACGGTTTGGAAAACATTGAGACAAAAGAAGAAAAAACTGATAACCAGCAATTGCTCCTTTATTTTGCCTCTATATTTTCTGTGATATATTTTGCCCAAATCCCATCTTTATCAATATCAATTTTCTTGTCTGCAGCCTCTTCCAAACCTAAAAAACCCTAAAATTTTGCTGCTTGGGAAAGGGCAAAAACAGAATAATTGATGTGCGACCAGCATTCTATGAGAAAAAAAGCTGGAGTTTGCATAATTGTGTGGTACATTACATTATCTAAGGCTAAAAGAGAGGAATTTTAGTGCTGATACCAAGGTTTTCACTTTGTACAAAAAAAAGACAAAAAAAGTTTCCCATAAAAGTTACTAGAAATGAAAAACCAAAAGGCAGATCTACATGTATGAGTATCTATAGGTAAAAATGTTTCCACTTGATTTGGAAGACTAAACAAACTTGATGCAAATTTTCACTGGACAGAAACCACTACAGGTTAGTCTTTTACTAATCAAACCCTGGTTTTGATGTCCCTAAAAAACAAGTTTTGGGAAAACATTGAGCCAAGAGAAGAAAAAATGGATAATTAACAAAACCTCACCCATAGCACTTTCATCTAAGGTGAGCTTAAAAATAGGAGAAGAGAGAAAGAGGCAATTTTAATACAAGACATAATCAGACATTATTCATAGTCTGCCTCATCTTTGCCTGGCAATGGTGAAATCAATGATGTAACATTGTTTCTGTATTCATCCAGAGCTCCAGATAATTTTTAGGGTAAAAGAGTGATCACTCCCTACTTTGGGCATCAAAAGAGTGATTCACTCTCAACCCAGTAGGTCTAATCCTTTTTGGAGAAATCCAACAAAAACGGCTCATGCAAAAAAAAACTAAACTCTTGACTCTAGGATTTCCTTTCCTTGTAGTGGTACTTCTCTTATTCACATGTCTCAACAATGTAGTAAAATGCAACAAAGTATTCAAAATAAGTGATTTCGATACTTTGGAACAATCAAATAAATGTTGGAAGTCTAAATAAGATAGTAAATACAATGAACTATTCATAAAAAACAGTAAATGTCACTATTCATAGGCAGAAAGAGCCCCCTTCCCCTTTGAAAAAAAAAAAAAGATCTCTATAGCGACCATGGCCGCCCGTACACCATACATGATACTTGCCATCTTTTTTCTGAATACTGACTTTGCATTTTAAATTCAAATTATCGGACACATATCGCTCTGAAATCATCCACAGAAACTCGGCCTGTCATAATTTTCAGCCAAGTTAGGGTCTTATCTGATCCGCCGACGTGATGTTTTCGGGTATATTGCGCGGCCGTATTAATGACAGATAAAAACAAAACTCGAATAATACTATAAATGCAGATCTTTGCAGCTTGGCTTGACAAAAATGTCAGATTCTGACATGATTTTCCGTTTTCTTCTAGACGTGGTTAACTTTGCGACGCAACAGACCTTGCAAACCTAAACAAAACGATACGGTGTCGTATAATAAAGAATTTTAAGATTCGGCAATCCGTATTATTTCCTGAATTATATTCTGTATTGTTCTTCACGGCACCGGTATCGAAATGGCTGTGATTTGTAAGCATCCGATGACAGATAACGGGAAATTTCTCTTCGAGGATTAGAAACAATTTGAATGCGTTAGCTCGAAACTAGTAACTTTCACTCGCTCTCGATTGTTCGAAATGCGTAACTTGAACATTGAATGCGTCTGGCGACGCACACAGTTGACATTGAAATGCGTTTTTTACATATTTGAATGCGTAATAACGCAATCACGCACCTTATCTGGAGCTCTGTTCATCCTTGGCGTATTTAGTCTGATTTTCTTGGTGTCCTGGAAAGCTTTTAATTGGTTCCAGCGAGACCTCACTGGAACCAATCAGATTGATCGGTACATATATTTGGTTTAAACATATTTTATTGCCAATATATTTACATACCACTACAATTCAAAAACGCAAATATGAGTGATTTTTCGTCAGAATTTAGCTTCAATTGACAGATTTTTTTTCCATTTTTATTTGAGGAAATACTATACTAGTTGCAATAATATAGCCGAAACCTTTTTGAATTTTGATCTGGGTTTCGACCAATACCCATCATCAAGTTTGAGGCTACCATATCGCACCAAATACTATACTTCCGACAACTCGACTAAAAAAGCAGGTATTTTTTTACCTAGTCTGTATGGAGTAAAATGCAAAAGAGAAAGTGTGTTAATGACATTGTCATTGATGGACAAACTAACGTCAAATTTATGCATTTTGAACGCAGCGTTTGATTGGTTACTAAGCGCTAGCGGCCTTTCACGAATTTGTGAAGATCAGACTAAATCCGCCAAGGGTGAATTCAAACGTAGGTGGGTTCAACCTTCGCTAGTGAAGATGAGTCTGTCTGGACGAACAGACTTTTATCCAGGGTTCGACTGTTGATGGGGACGAATAAATTTGATTCATTATTCAACGATGGATTAGTTCAATCATTGCTTACCATAGAAGTTGAAGTCAAACTCCATTTCTTCGGTAAGTTTTGTAAAAACTGGATCTCAGATAGATAAAATTCTGCTAAAATACAAGATTTTTTTTTAAAAGCTCCTCGACTGAAAAACAGGTTCACTTTGCGGATCCTCTAGCGTATCACGAAGATTGGATTTCGACGCCTCGCCGATATAAAAGCCAATAGGATTGAACAAAAATATGTTTAGACATACTGCATAAACTACTGAAATATTTGAATAACTAAGTTTATTTAAATGCCTTTGTGTGCAAATATTTCAAGCGGTTTCAAGTTTTAGCATGGACAACATTAGCCGTATAATTAACAACAATTTTGCGGAACAACAACAACACGTAAAAAAATAAAAAAAAAAGTGGTTATGCCTTTGTGTCAGTGGATTCGTGCACAAACTCTCAATTTCAACGTTCTCGTGCACACACCATAGAAACGAAATGAAAACGATCCGAAACGATACGGCAAAAAGATGATACATCTCTGCCGTTTTCTATGCTCCTTGAATATTTTTTCTATTGAATCGGTCGGCACAATTCTTTCAGCCAATCAAAAACGTCGTCAGCGGACCTCCACTCATTCGGTGGAGGTGAAAGCTTCGGTCTTTTTCGTTGAAGCATAACCAACTTTCAGAATTAATATCTCGACGACTACGCCTGATTTTTAAAAAATGCGTTGGTAGTTAGAAAGTTTAAATCACATTCTTTAAAGAAAGAGTTTTGTTGATGAATTTTAACAATGGATTTTTGAAATAATCTGCCTCAAAGTTGGTATCCCGTAACGATAAAGACCGAGGTTGTACCCTCGATGAAAAAATGAAAGTGAGGCTATGACGTCATCCCGACTGATTCTATGGAACATAAATAGCCACACTGCCCTTCCGTTCGTTCGTCCGTCCGTCCGTCCGTCCGTCCGTCCGTCCGTCCGTCCGTCCGTCCGTACACAACCAGATCTCAGCAACCCTCGGACCAAATTCGATAAAACTTCACTTGTGAACTCCCATGGATAATCCATGTAGACCCTGCTCTCCGTTTATTAATTTGAGGCTTTGTCACGGAATAAGGGGCCTTAGTGTAGAATTATTTTTCTCTCATTTCTCTTCATCTAATGGGCAGAATTTAATGAAATTTTGTAGTAAATGGATATATGAGATATTCTATCCTATATTCTATAAATAATGTGTACACGTGTGTACTAAAAACCTGTCATGGGAAAAGGGGTTTAATGAATATAGTATTTTTATGACAAACACTTATTCGGGGAGTATAGGCCTGATCCGTCTATGACGGCTCTTGTTTGTGCGTGTTTTTCCTTCAAAATAGTACATATTTTATGGACATGATGATACACGAGACCATTGACACGATTTTTGCTGGGGATGACGATGTACGTAGAATGTGTCTGATTTTGTGAATGTAACTTTGTGCATGAGGACGTTGACACATTGTTTTACTTGTGTTGTATGAAAATGTGTCTGATCATGTATGCATACCTTTATGAAGGATGTGCATGAGAACGTTGACACGTTCTTTACTGGTGATGCATGTAAGATGTGTCTTGTTCATGCTTCTATGCCTTTATTAAAAATGTTAACGAGGACGTTGGCACGTTTTATAAATTGGAAATGCATGTAAGATGTGTTTGGTTATGTTTGCTGGACCTTTAATTAAGGATGTGCACGAAAACGTTGACACTTATATACTGGTAATATATGTAAGACAAGCCTGGTTGTGTTGCTGGACGTTTGTTAGGGACGTGCACGAGAACGTTGACACGTTTTATATTGGTATCTTATGTAAGATGTGTCTGGTTGTGTTGCTGGACCTTTATTAGGTATGTGCACGAGAACGTTGACACGTTTTATATTTGTAAATTATGTAAGATGTGTCTGGTTGTGTTACTGGACCTTTATTAACTATGTGCACGAAAACGTTGACACGATTTATATTGGTAATGTATGTAAGATGTGTCTGGTTGTGTTGCTGGACCTTTATTAGGTATGTGCACGAGAACGTTGACACGTTTTATGTTGGTAACTTATGTAACATGTGTTTCGTTGTGTTGCTGGACCTTTATTAAGGATGTGCACGAAAACGTTGACACTTATATACTGGTTATATATATGTAAGACAAGCCTGGTTGTGTTGCTGGACGTTTGTTAGGGACGTGCACGAGAACGTTGACACGTTTTATATTGGTATCTTATGTAAGATGTGTCTGGTTGTGTTGCTGGACCTTTATTAGGTATGTGCACGAGAACGTGGACACGTTCTATGTTGGTATCTTATGTAAGATGTGTCTGGTTGTATTGCTGGGCCTTTAATAGGGATGTGTACGAGAACGTTGACACGTTTTATAGTTGTGATGTATGTAAGATGTGTCTGGTTGTGTTGCTGGGCCTTTATTAGGGATGTGTACGAGAACGTTGAGACGATTTATACTGGTGCTGTATGTAAGATGTGCCTGGTTGTGTTGCTGGACCTTTATTAACTATGTGCACGAGAACGTTGACACGTTTCAAGATGCTAACTTATGTAAGATATGTCTGGTTATGTTGCTGGACCTTTATTAGGTATGTGCACGAGAACGTGGACACGTTCTATGTTGGTAACTTATGTAAGATGTGTCTGGTTGTGTTACTGGACCTTTATTAACTATGTGCACGAGAACCTTGACACGATTTATATTGGTAATGTATGTAAGATGTGTCTGGTTGTATTGCTGGACCTTTATTAACTATGTGCTCGAGAAGGTTGACATGATTTATATTGGTAATGTATGTAAGATGTGTCTGGTTGTGTTGCTTACCCTTTATTAGGTGTGTGTTCGAGTACGTTGACACGTTTTATACTGGTATTGTATGTAAGATGTGTCTGGTTGTGTTGCTGGACCTTTCTTAACTATGTGCACGAGAACATTGACACGATTTATATTGGTAATGTATGTAAGATGTGTCTGGTTGTGTTGCTGGACCTTTATTAGGTATGTGCAAGAGAACGTTGACACGTTTTATATTTGTAACTTATGTAAGATGTGTCTGGTTGTGTTACTGGACCTTTATTAACTATGTGCACGAGAACGTTGACACGATTTATATTGGTAATGTATGTTAGATGTATCTGGTTGTATTGATGGACCTTTATTAGGTTTGTACAAGAGAACGTTGACACGTTTTATATTTGTAACTTATGTCAGATGTGTCTGGTTGTGTTTCTATTACCTTTATTAGGTATGTGCACGAGAACGTTGACACGTTTTATATTGGAAACTTATGTAAGATGTGTCTGATTGTGTTGCTGGACCTTTATTAACTATGTGCACGAGAACGTTGACATGATTTTTATTGGTAATGTATGTAAGATGTGTCTGGTTGTGTTGCTGGGCCTTTATTAGGGGTGTACACGAGAAAGTTGACACGATTTTTATTGGTTATTTATGTAAGATTTGTCTGGTTGTTTTGCTGGACCTTTATTAGGTATGTGAACGAGAACGTTGACACGTTTTATACTTGTGATGTATGTAAGATGTGTGTGATTTTTTACTGGACCTTTATATGGGGTGTGCACGAGAACGTTTACACGATTGATACTGGTAATGTATACATGTAAGATATGCCTGGTTGTGTTGCTGGACCTTTATCAAGGATTTGCACGAGAACGTTGATACGATTTATATTGGTTATTTATGTAAGATACGTCTGGTTGTGTTGCTAGACCTTTATTAGGTATTTGCACGAGAATGTTGACACGTTTTATACTGGTGTTATATGTAAAATGTGTGTGATTGTGTTGCTGGACCTTTATTATGGGGCGTGCACGATAACATTGACACGATTTATACTGTTAATGTATGGAAGATATGTCTGGTTATGTTGCTGGACCATTATTAAGGATATGCACAAGAACGTTGACACTTTTTATACTGGTGTTATATGTGAAATGTGTGTGATTGTGTTGCTGATCCTTTATTATGGGGCGTGCACGATAACGTTGACACGATTTATACTGTTAATGTATGGAAGATATGTCTGGTTATGTTGCTGGGCCATTATTAAGGATGTGCACGAGAACGTTGACACGTTTCATATTGGTTATTTATGTAAGTTATGTCTGGTTGTTTTGTTGGACCTTTATTAACTATGTGCACGAGAACGTTCGCACGATTTAAATTGGTTATTTATGTAAGATATGTTGGGTTGTGTTGCTGGGCCTTTATTAGGTATGTGAACGAGAACGTTGACACGTCTTATATTGGTAACGCATGTAAGATGTGTGTGATTGTGTTGCTAGACCGTTATTAGGGATGTGCATGAGAACGTTGACACGATTTATATTGATTATCTATGTATGATATAACTGGTTGTATTGCTGGACCTTTATTAACTATGTACACCAGAACGTTGGCATGTTTTATACTGGTGATGTATGTAAGATATGTATTTGATTGTGTTACTACACCTTTATTAGGGGTGTGCACGAGAACGTTGACACGTTTTATATTGGTAATGCATGTAAGATGTGTCTGGTTGAGGACTTTAATAAGGATATGCACGAGACCGTTGACACGATTTATATTGGTGATGTTGGTAAGATGTGATTGGTTATGTTGCTTTACCATTTTTCTTGATGTGCACGAGAACGTTGACTCGTTTAATTCTGGTGATGTATGTAAGAAATGTCTGGTTTTGTTTATATACTTTTTTGAAAGATTTGTACAAGATTTATATATTCACTTTAAGGTTTGCACTAGATTTTATACGGGAATGTAAGCTATATCTGCTTATGTTGTTATATCTTTATTAGAGACGTGTACAATAAAAATAACATGCTTTATACTGGTATTGTACGTAAGATGTGTCTGTCTATGTTGCTATAGTACCTTTATAAAGGTTGCGTACGAGAATGGTGACACGATTTTTATTACTGATGATATATGTAAGATGTGTCTGGTTATGTTGCTTATTTTATAAACGCTGTATAAAATCTTGATGAGCACATAACGAAACACGCCCTTCATATATCATCTGGAAAAACACGTCGACGTTCTCGTGCACATCAATGATAAAGATATAAATACATAACCAGACACGTCCTTCTTACATCATCTGTAAGGAACACGTCAACGTTCTCTTGTGCATATTTAGAATAAAGATATAAATACATAACCAGATACGTCCTTCATACATCACCTATAATACACACGTCAACGTTCTCGTGCACATCAAGAATAAAGATATAACTATATAACCAGACACGTCATTTTTACGTCACCTGTAATTAACACGACAACGTTCTCGTGCAAATCAAGAATAGAGATATAAATACATAATCAGATACGTCCTTCTTACATCACCTGTAATGAATACGTCAACGTTCTCATGCACATCCGGTATAAAGATATAAATACATAATCAGATATGTCCTTCATACATAACCTGTAATAAATACGTCAACGTTCTTTTGCACATCCATAATAAAGATATAAATATATAACAAGACACGCCCTTCATATATCACATGTATTGAACACATCAACGTTCTCGTGCACATCAAGAATAAAGATATAAGTATATAACCAGACACGTCCTTCATACATTACCTGTAAAAACACGTCAACGTTCTAGTGCACATCAAGAATAAAGATATAAATGAGCCGGGATCTGGAAAAACGTCCATTAAAGCATTTTTAAAAATTGAGTTTCAAGATCAGCCTGTTGTCAAATTCAGTCGAATATGCATCTATGCTGCTCTCTTTCAGTTACTACAGGTCACGAAGAAGCTATACGAGAACAACGTGGATCCTGATCAGACTGTGCGTATGCACAGGCTGATCTGGATCTATGTTGGGCTCAAAAGCCTTAAAGGACGTTTTTCCAGATCCTGGCTCATTAATATATACCTAGATACGTCCTTCATACATCATCTGTAAAACAAGTCAACGTTCTCGAGCACAGCCTAAATAGAGATCCAGCAACATAACGAGAGTTACATACATCACCAATATAAAACGTGTCAACGGTCCCGTGCATATCCTTATTAAAGTCCAGCAACACAACCAAACGCATCTTACATGCATTACCAATATAAAACGTGTCAACGTTCTCGTGAACACAGTTAATAAATGTTCAACAACATAACCAGTCACCTCTTACATACATCACCAGTATAAATCGTGTCAACGCACTCCTGCATATCCCTAATAAAGGTCCAGTAACACAACCAGTCACATCTAAACATACATTACCAGTATACAACGTGTCAACGTTTTCGTACACACACCTAATAGAGGTTAAGGCACATAACCAGACATATCTTACATATATCACCAATATAAAACGTGTCAACGTTCTCGTGCACATACCTAATAAAGGTCTAGAAACACAACCAGACACATCTTACATACATCAGCAGTATAAAACGTGTCCACGTTCTCTAGCACATACCTAATAAAGGTCTAGAAACACAAGCAGACACACCTTACATACATCAGCAGTATAAAACGTGTCAACGTTCTCTAGCACATACCTAATAATGGTCCAGCAACACAACCAGACATATCTTACATAAATAACCAATATTAGGCCTATATATAAATCGTGTCAACGTTCTCGTGCACACCCTATTAAAAAGGTCCAGCAACACAGCCAGACATGTCTTACATAAATAACCAATTAAAACGTGTAAACGTTCTCATGCACATCCTTAATAAAGGTCCAGCAACACAACCAGACGTATGTTACATACATCACCAGTATAAAACGTGTCAACTTTCTCGGGCACATACCTAATAAAGGTCCAGCAACACAACCAGACATATCTTATATACATCACCAGTATAAAACGTGTCAATGTTCTCGTGCACACACCTAATAAAGGTTTAGCAACACAACCAGACACATCTTACATAAGTAACCAATATAAAACGTGTCAACGTTCTCGTGCACATACATAATAAAGGTCTAGAAACACAACCAGACACATCTTACATGTACATCAGCAGTATAAAACGTGTCAACGATCTCTAGCACATACCTAATAAAGGTCCAGCAACACAACCAGACATATCTTACATAAATAACCAATATATAAATCGTGTCAACGTTCTCGTGCAAAACCCCATAATAAAGGTCCAGCAACACAATCACACACATCTTACATACATTACCAGTATAAAACGTGTCAACGTTCTCGTGCACATCCTTGATAAAGGTCCAGCAACACAACCAGACGTATCTTACATACATTACCAGTACAAATCGTGTCAACGTTCTCGTGCACAACCCCATAATAAAGGTCCAGCAACACAATCAAACACATTTTACATACATCAACAGTATCAAACGTGTCAACATTCTCGGGCACATACCTAATAATGGTCCAGCAACACAACCAGACATATCTTATATAAATAACCAATATAAATCGTGTCAACGTACTCGTGCCCATACCTAATAAAGGTCCAGCAATACAACAAGACATACCTTACATAAATAACCAATATAAATCGTGTCAACGTTCTCGTGCACATACATAATAAAGGTCCAGCAACACAACCAGACATATCTTACATACATTACCAGTATAAATCGTGTCAACGTTCTCGAGCGCAACCCCATAATAAAGGTCCAGCAACACAAGCACACAACATCTTACATACATTACCAGTATAAAACGTGTCAACGTTCTCTCGCACATACCTAATAAAGGTCCAGCAACACAACCAGACATATGTTACATAAATAACCAATATAAATCGTGTCAACGTTCTCGTGCACACCCATTATAAAGGTCCAGCAACACAACTAGACATGTCTTACATAAATAATCAAGAAACGTGTCAACGTTTTCGTGCACACCCCTATAAAAGGTTCAGCAACACAATTACATACATCTTATATACATTAACAGTATAAATCGTGTCAACGTTCTCGTGCACAACCCCAAAATTAAGGTCCAGTAACACAACCAGTCACATCTAAACATACATTACCAGTATACAACGTGTCAACGTTTTCGTACACACACCTAATAAAGGCACACAACCAGACATATCTTACATATATCACCAGTATAAAACGTGTCAACGTTCTCGTGCACATGCCTAATAAAGGTCTAGAAACACAACCAGACACATCTTACATACATCAGCAGTATAAAACGTGTCAACGTTCTCTAGCACATACCTAATAAAGGTCTAGAAACACAACCAGACACATCTTACATGTACATCATCAGTATAAAACGTGTCAACGTTCTCTAGCACGTACCTAATAATGGTCCAGCAACACAACCAGACATATCTTACATAAATAACCAATATATAAATCGTGTCAACGTTCTCATGCACACCCTATTAAAAAGGTCCAGCAACACAGATAGACATTTCTTACATAAATAACCAATTAAAACGTGTAAACGTTCTCATGCACATCCTTAATAAAGGTCCAGCAAAACAACCAGACGTATGTTACATACATTACCAGTATGAATCGTGTCAACGTTCTCGTGCACAACCCCATAATAAAGGTCCAGCAAAACAATCACACACATTTTACATACATCACCAGTATAAAACGTGTCAACTTTCTCGGGCACATACCTAATAAAGGTCCAGCAACACAACCAGACATATCTTATATACATCACCAGTATAAAACGTGTCAATGTTCTCGTGCACACACCTAATAAAGGTTTACCAACACAACCAGACACATCTTACATAAGTAACCAATATAAAACGTGTCAACGTTCTTGTGCACATACATAATAAAGGTCTAGAAACACAACCAGACACAACTTACATGTACATCAGCATTATAAAACGTGTCAACGATCTCTAGCACATACCTAATAAAGGTCCAGCAACACAACCAGACACATCTTACATAAATAACCAATATATAAATCGTGTCAACGTTCTCGTGCAAAACCCCATAATAAAGGTCCAGCAACACAATCACGCACATCTAACATACATTACCTGTATGAAACGTGTCAACGTTCTCGTGTACATCCTTGATAAAGTTCCAGCAACACAACCAGACGTATCTTACATACAATACCAGTACAAATCGTGTCAACGTTCTCGTGCACAACCCCATAATAAAGGTCCAGCAACACAATCAAACACATTTTACATACATCAACAGTATCAAACGTGTCAACATTCTCGGGCACATACCTAATAATGGTCCAGCAACACAACCAGACATATCTTATATAAATAACCAATATAGATCGTTTCAACGTACTCCTGCCCATACCTAATAAAGGTCCAGCAACACAACAAGACATAACTTACATAAATAACCAATATAAATCGTGTCAACGTTCTCGTGCACATACATAATAAAGGTCCAGCAACACAACCAGACATATCTAACATACATTACCAGTATAAATCGTGTCAACGTTCTCGAGCACATCCCCATAATAAAGGTCCAGCAACACAATCACACACATCTTACATACATTACCAGTATAAAACGTGTCAACGTTCTCTCGCACATACCTAATAAAGGTCCAGCAACACAACCAGACATATGTTACATATATAAATAACCAATATAAATCGTGACAACGTTCTCGTGCACACACATTATAAAGGTCCAGCAACACAACTAGACATGTCTTACATAAATAATCAAGAAACGTGTCAACGTTTTCGTGCACACCCCTATTAAAGGTTCAGCAACACAATTACATACATCTTATATACATTACCAGTATAAATCGTGTCAACGTTCTCGTGCGCAACCCCAAAATTAAGGTCCAGTAACACAACCAGTCACATCTAAACATACATTACCAGTATACAGCGTGTCAACGTTTTCGTACACACACCTAATAAAGGCACACAACCAGACACATCTTACATAAGTAACCAATATAAAACGTGTCAACGTTCTCGTGCACATACCTAATAAAGGTCTAGAAACACAACCAGACACATCTTACATACATCAGCAGTATAAAACGTGTTAACGTTCTCTAGCACATACCTAATAAAGGTCTAGAAACACAACCAGACACATCTTACATGTACATCAGCAGTATAAAACGTGTCAACGTTCTCTAGCACATACCTAATAAAGGTCCAGCAACACAACCAGACACACATCTTACATAAATCACCAATATTAAACGTGTCAACGTTCTCTAGGACATATCTAATAATGGTCCAGCAACACAGCCAGACATGTCTTACATAAATAACCAATATATAAATCGTGTCAACGTTCTCGTGCCCATCCCTAATAAAGGTCCAGCAACACAATAAGACATACCTTACATAAATAATCAATATAAATCGTGTCAACGTTCTCGTGCACATACATAATAAAGGTCCAGCAACACAACCAGACATATCTAACATACATTACCAGTATAAATCGTGTCAACGTTCTCGAGCACAACCCCATAATAAAGGTCCAGCAACACAATCACACACATCTTACATACATTACCAGTATAAAACGTGTCCACGTTCTCTCGCACATACCTAATAAAGGACCAGCAACACAACCAGACATATGTTACATAAATAACCAATATAAATCGTGTCAACGTTCTCGTGCACACCCATTATAAAGGTCCAGCAACACAATTAGACATGTCTTACATAAATAATCAAGAAACGTGTCGACGTTTTCGTGCACACACCTATTAAAGGTTCAGAAACACAATTACATACATCTTATATACATTACCAGTATAAATCGTGTCAACGTTCTCGTGCACAACCCCAAAATTAAGGTCCAGCAACACAATCACACATATCTTACATACATTACCAGTATAAATCGTGTCAACGTTCTCGTGCACACCCCATAATAAAGATCCAGCAACACGATCACACACATACATACATCACCAGTATAAAATGCGTTAACGTTCTCGTGCACATACCTAATAAAGGTCAAGCAACACAACCAGATATATCTTACATAAATAACCAATATAAATCGTGTCAACGTTCTCTAGCACACCCAATAATAAAGGTCCATCAACACAACCAGACATATCTTACATACATCACCAGTATAAATCTTGTCAACGTTCTCGTGCACACTCATTATAAAGGTCCAACAACACAACCAGACATGTCTTACATAAATAACCAATATGAAACGTGTCATCAACGTTCTCGTGCACACCCCTATTAAAGGTTCAGCAACATAATTACACACATCTTACATACATCACCAGTATAAAACGTGTCCACGTTCTCGTGCACATACCTAATAAAGGTTCTGCAACACAACCAAGAATATCTTACATAAATAACCAATATAAATCGTGTCAACGTTCTCGTGCACATCCTTAATAAAGGTCCAGCAACACAACCAGACATGTCTTACATAAATAACCAATATGAAACGTGTCAACGTTCTCGTGCACACCCATATTAAAGGTTCAGCAACATAATTACACACATCTGACATACATCACCAGTATAAAACGTGTCCACGTTCTCGTGCACATACCTAATAAAGGTTCTGCAACACAACCAAGAATATCTTACATAAATAACCAATATAAATCGTGTCAACGTTCTCGTGCACATCCTTAATAAAGGCCCAGCAACACAACCAGACATGTCTTACATAAATAACCAATATGAAACGTGTCAACGTTCTCGTGCACACCCATATTAAAGGTTCAGCAACATAATTACATACATCTTACATACATCACCAGTATAAAACGTGTCAACGTTCTCGTGCACATACCTAATAAAGGTCCAGCAACACAACCAGACATATGTTACATAAATAACCAATATAAATCGTGTCAACGTTCTCGTGTACACCCTATTATAAAGGTCCAGCAACACAACCAGGCATATCTTACATAAATAACCAACATAAATCGTGTCAACGTTCTCGTGCACATCCTTAATAAAGGCCCAGAAACACAACCAGACATATCTTACCTACAATACCAGTATAAGTCGTGTCAACGTTCTCGTGCACATACCTAATAAAGGTCCAACAACACAACCAGACATATCTTACATAAATAACCATAATGAAACGTGTAAACGTTCTCGTTCACATCCCCAATAAACGTCCAGCAACACAACCAGGCATATCTTACATACATCACCAGTATAAATCGTGTCAACGTTCTCGTGCACACCCCATTATAAAGGTCCAGCACACAATCACACACCTCATACATACATTACCAGTATAAAACGTGTCAACGTTCTCGTGCACATACCTAATAAAGGTCCAGCAACACAACCAGACATATCTTACATACATCATCAATACAAATCGTGTCAACGTTCTCCTGCACACCCCTTATAAAGGTCCAGCAACACAATCACACACAGTTTACATACATAACCAGTATAAAACGTGTCAACGTTTTCTTGCACACACCTAATAAACACCAGCAACACAACCGCACACATCTTACATACATCACCAGTATAAATCGTGTTAACGTTCTCGTGCACATCCATAATAAAGGTTTAGCAACATAACCAGACACATCTTACATACAAAACCAATATAAAACGTATCAACGTTCTCGTGCACTCCCATAATAAAGGTTCAGCAACATAACCAGATACCTCTTACATACATCACCAATATAAATCGTGTCAACGCACTCATGCATATCCCTAATAAAGGTCCAGTAACACAACCAGACACGTCTTACATGCATTGCCAGTATAAAACGTGTCAACGTTCTCGTATACACACCTAATAAAGGTTAAAGAACATAACCAGTCACCTCTTACATACATCACCAGTATAAAACGTGTCAACGTTTTTGTGCACACGGCTTATAAAGGTTTAGCACACAACCAGACACACCTCACATAAGTTACCAATATAAATCGTGTCAACGTTCTCGTGCACATAGTTAATAAACATCCAGCAACACAACCAGACACATCTTACATAAGTTACCAATATAAAATGTGTCAACGTTCTCGTGCACATACCTCATAAAGGTCAAGCATCACAACCAGACAGATATTACATCAGTTACCAATATGAAACGTGTCAACGTTCTCTTGCACATTCCTAATAAAGGTTTAGAGACATAGCCAGACATATATATCTTACAAACAGTACCAATATAAAACGTGTCAACGTTCTCGTGCACATACCTCATAAAGGTCCAGCAACACAACCAGACAGATCTTACATAAGTTACCAATATGAAACGTGTCAACGTTCTCGTGCACAACCCTAATAAAGGTTTAGAAACATAGCCAGACATATCTTACCAACAGTACCAATATAAAGCGTGTCAACGTTCTCGTGCACATCCCTAACAAAGGTCCAGCAACACAACCAGACAGATCTTACATAAGTTACCAATATGAAACGTGTCAACGTTCTCGTGCACAACCCTAATAAAGTTTAGAAACATAGCCAGACATGTCTTACAAACAGTACCAATATAAAACGTGTCAACGTTCTCGTGCACATCCCTAACAAACGTCCAGCAACACAACCAGATTTGTCTTACATATATTACCAGTATATAGGTGTCAGCGTTCTCGTGCAAATCCTTAATAAAGTTCAAGCAACATAACCAGATACATCTTACATGCAATTCCAATTGATAAAACGTGCCAACGTCCTCGTGCACATTCCTAATAAAGGCATAGAAGCATAACAAGACACATCTTACATACATCACCAGTATAAAACGTCAACGTTCTCGTGCACGTCAAGAATACATGTTTACATTACCAATAGCCAGACACATCTACACCTTGCACAAGTAACAAGCATGCCAGCGTTCTCGTACACGTCAAGAACAAACGTATCTACCAATAACCAGACACTTCCTAAATACAAACTAGTTCACGTTCTCGTGCACGTCAAGAATAAGATATATAGCAATAACCAGACACTTCCCACATACATCATCGGTAACAAAAAGGTCAACGTTCTCGTGCGCGTCAAGAATAAAGGTACATTTCAATAACCAGATACTTCCTACATCATGCACCAGCAACAACGTGTCAACGTTCTCGTGCACGTCAAGTATAAAGGTACATACCAATAACCAGACACTTCCTATATTATGCAGTAGTAACAAACGTGTCAACGTTCTCGTGCACATCAAGAATAAAGGTACACACCAATAACCAGACACATCCTACATCATGTACCAGTAACAAACACGTCAACGTTCTCGTGCATATCAAGAATAAAGGTACACACCAATAACCAGACACATCCTACATCATGTACCAGTAACAAACACGTCAACGTTCTCGTGCATATCAAGAATAAAGGTACACGCCAATAACCAGACACATCCTACATCATGTACCAGTAACAAACACGTCAACGTTCTCGTGCATATCAAGAATAAAGGTACACACCAATAACCAGACACATCCTACATCATGTACCAGTAACAAACACGTCAACGTTCTCGTGTACGTCAAGAATAAAGGTACACACCAATAACCAGACACATCCTACATCATGTACCAGTAACAAACATGTCAACGTTCTCGTGCATATCAAGAATAAAGGTACACACCAATAACCAGACACATCCTACATCATGTACCAGTAACAAACACGTCAACGTTCTCGTGCATGTTAAGAATAACGGTAAATACCAATAACCAGACACTTCCTACATCATGTACCAGTAACAACTTTGTCAACGATCTCGAGCACGTCAAGAATAAAGGTACAGACCTATAACCAGACACTTTCTACATCATGCAGCAGTAACAAACACGTCAACGTTCTCGTGCACGTCAAGAATAAAGTGATATACCAATAACCAGACACTTCCTACATCATGCACCAGTAACAAACTCGTCAACGTTCTCGTGCATGTCAAGAATAAAGGTACATACCAATAACCAGACACTTCCTACATCATGCACCAGTACTTAACAAACTTGTCAAAGTTCTCGTGCATGTCAAGAATAAAGGTACATGCCAATAACCAGACACATCCTACATCATGAACCAGAAACAAACTTGTCAACGTTCTCGTGCACGTCAAGAATAAAGTGATATACCAATTACCATACACTTCCTAAATCATGCACCAGTAACAAACTTGTCAACGTTCTCGTGCAAGTCATGAATAAGAAATACATGTATGCCAATAACCAGACACATCTAACATACATCACCTGCAACAAATACGTCAACGTTCTCGTGCACGTCCAAAACAAAGGTATAATCACATAAACAGCTCTACACTTCCTACATCACCAGCAAAGAAAAGAGCCAACGTTCTCGTGAACGTCCAGTATAAAGATATGAAAATATATAAGGGTCCGCCGCCGCGGGGATTGTCTTCGGAGACTTACTGAGAGAAATAGACGAAAAGCTATATAAACCCCTTTTTCCTATGACACGTTTTTCGTAAACGTACAAAGATTATTAAAAGTGCATACATTGAGCCCCATTTTCCCACGATACCTTTTTTGTACCTAGATTATAAGTTATGTACAGTCTGTTTAGGGCATCTCGAGGGCTTGGTGCAAAACTATTGTAACTACATTTTGTAAAATTTTACAGGAAAGGGAAAAAACTAATCGACTTTCTCAAAGTTAAAGAGGAAATATGTTTTTATAATTCTAGATATCTTTTGAAGTATACAGAATTGAAACTTAATATTAGAACACATAATGTATTCCTTCCTAAAGATTCAGGAATTGCAAAAAAGTGAATTTCTGAAAATATGTAGTTACAATAGTTTTGCACTGAACCCTCGAATTCTGACGTTAATACTTTAGTACAAACAATTCCATCTTTTTAAAAATAATTATTCGGGGATTTTCATGTGCAGTTCCATCCTATTTGGTCACAGGGTTGCGGAGAATTTGCTTAAGACAGACTTACAGAAATAGACGCAAAAGCCATAATAGTTTTCCCATGAAATGTTTTATTGTTCATGAATTAGGCTATAAATAGTGTATGGTTCAGAACATCTAATTTTTCAAAATGTCAATAATTTCTCATCATTAAATGAAAAGAAAATAGAGGAAAAATAATTTCTACATTAATGCCCATTTTTCCGTGACACAGCCTCAAATTGAGAAACTGTGGGAATTGTCTCTTGAAAATTTTCCAGGGAGTACATAATATTATAATGAAGTCCACTCTTTGTCAATTTATCACCGTTTCGTTCAATGTTGTACATTTCTCCATCAACACTCCATTGCATAGACTGTCAAAAACCCGTGAACGAATCCGTTGAAAAATGCGTGATCGAGGTCTAGGACAAAAAGGAATATCGAAAAAAAGTAAAGAAAAAGAAAACATCCTGGAAAAACCGATTAATTTTCCTAACGAGCATACCTTGATATTGAAATTTAAACAAGGTTAAGGTGCGTATCATGTTCATAATTTGTCAATTATGCAGGTCAGTGTTTGTAGTGATTTTTTGGGTTGTGTTGTCCGTACCCGAGATACTTCGCCCCTAATTTACTTTTTAGTGATTACGATGACACTTTGATCTAATGATTTGGTTTAAATAAGTTTAAGACGTAAGGAGAAAATGCTGGTTATCGATACAATTACTTAGACAGTAGCCAGGGATGCCATTATTAACCGATTGCCGATCAAAACCATCATTTAAAATCACCCCAAAAAATCATTTGTTTTTTGTTGTTGTTTGTTTTTGTACCCGAGATGCTTCGCCCCTGATTTACTTTTTAGTGATTACGATGACAATTTGATCTAATTATTTGGTTAAAATAAGTTTAAGACGTAAGAGAAAACGCTGGTTATCGGTACAATTATCGGGGCAGTAGCCAGGGATGCCATTTGGCATTATTAACAGATTGCCGATCAAAACCATCATTAAAAATCACCAAAAAATTGTTTGTTTTTGTACCCGAGATGCTTCGCCCCTAATTTACTTTTTAGTGATTACGATGACAATTTGATCTAATTATTTGGTTAAAATAAGTTTAAGACGTAAGGAGAAAACGCTGGTTATCGGTACAACTATCTAGGCAGTAGCGACTGATGCCATTATTAACCGATTGCCAATCAAAACCAAAATTAAAATTGCCCAAAAAATCGTTTGTTTTTTTATTTTTTGTACCCGAGATGCTTCGCCCCTTATTCTTTTTTTAGTGATTACAAAGACAATTTGATCTAATGATTTGGTTAAAATAAGTAAAAGATGTAAGGAGAACACGCTGGTTATCGGTACAATTATTTAGGCAGGAGCTAGGGATGCCATTATTAACTGATTGCCGATCAAAGCCATCGTTTAAAATCACCAAAAAATTGTGTGTTTTTTTGGGAGTTACAAAGTTAACATGTGGTTACATTGAGGTACACAGTCTAAATAAGAAAGACTCATCTGTTGTTTTCCAAATGAAATCTATTGCTTTGAGCATAATGACACCCCTGAGTAGCAGATTTTAGGGTAGAGCTGATAAGCGGGTATTCCTGATAAGCTGCTAGTATATTGAAGTCTAAAGTTTAAAACGGTATATTTCATCAAAATTAGGCTTATCATGTTGAGTTATGACATATAATTGGTAATTGGACCCACTATATCTTTTGTTTGAATTTGTATTGTACTTTCATTTTGCTGTAACCAAACCAAGGCAATCGGAAACTTAAATTTTCATGTGATGAAAAAAATGAAAGCTGAAGCTAAGATGTGAAAATTTCAAAAATGTCCATGCCAATCGACAAGTTTTTGGTATTTCTTTAACGATAGACATGTCCTCTACAATATAAGAAATTTTGACATTTAAGATAAAATATCACCTAAACAAAACGTCACGCAATTCGAACAGTAGCGGATTACTCACTTATAATCTAATCAATAATTAATTTTCTATTTCTCAATACTATTTTCAAGCTCTATTTTCCCGGGTCTTTTTTCTATTATTTCAATGGACTCTGAGCTGCCGGAGTCTCATCGGCAGACATAGATTGACCGGACTTGATTGTGAAAATCTTATTTAATGTCCTAAAGCTGTGAATTACTGTCATGGTCGTTTTGAGACATCATCTCATCTACCAATCTGTTATTACCGGAAGCTATCCTAATTAGTGCTGTCTGCATAAAGGGTCTATCTAACTGATAAACAATATTTGTGCCCAGTATGACAAGAATACATCTTTATCTACCAACAAAGGTTATCAGTTAATATTAACTGATAGACAACGATAATTTAGTTAGCTCTCTGCTACTTCCTAAACAACTGTATTGTTTTCCCTTGCCGAAATGTTTTCACAAGCCCTCTCCATTAGGGGGGGGGGGAGGTCAAAAACAGGTTTTGTTTGGAAAAGGGTTAAACCCTTTACATCATTTTCTTCTTTTCTCTCTATGTTTTCACATCTCTTTTTGCGCACTCAGTCAACAATAATAGAAATGAACAAAGAGGTGGATCCGTAGAAGCTAGACGCTTTCCTTTGATCCGGAGACCGTAAGTTACTGCAAGTTTCATTAGGCTTTTTAACCCATTACCAAATGGCAAAATTTTGGACTCTTCTGATTTGAAAGGTGTTGCAGACGACAATTTCAAGTTGATGAAATTTTAAAAATGTTTCCGTTTTGGGTTAGTTAACATTGTGGAAAACGAAGAAATTGCTTGCTACAAGCAATTTCTTCATTTTCCACAATGTTTTCCCAAGCCTTTCATTGTGAGGAAGTCAAAAGGCATCAATTTTCAGTAATGGGTTAAGAGTGACATTAACCCCATTCACTTGAAATTGTTAGACCTGCAAGTTACAACATCTTTCAATTTACAGGTCCAAAAGTTTGCCTTCTGGTAATGGGTTAACTTCAGTTCTGTAACTCTTGCTTCTTTTCTAGATACAGATAGTCCACATCAAGAATGAGTGGGAGGGGAGGCGGGAGCGATGTTAATGATATCTTAGAAATTGGTAATGGATCCAACCAGGACATAGAGTTCATCACAAAATATGCTTTTTCTTTTGCCTCAATGTTTTCTCAGGCCTTTTCTACTTTCTACATACAGATAGTCCATATCAAGAATGAGTGGGAGGGGAGGAGGGAGCGATGTTAAGGATATCCTAGAGATTGGTAATGGATCCAACCAGGACAGAGAGTTCATCACAAAAGATGCCCTCATGAAAAGTGATAAAAAGGTAGGAAAATCAAATGTACAAGAGCTACAGATAAGAGGGAGTAAAGGCTTTTCAAAATGCAATCATTCATTTATTGTTCATCAAACTGGATACTAGTCTCATCGTCATGATTTTGTGCCAAAAGTGAATATAACTTAAAATAAGACATTTAGAATTTTTTGTGGGAGAGGACCAATTGTTTAATTGTGAAATCTAAAATCGAGGATATTTGAGTGCAAAGCCGAGTGCATATTATCACACATGAATTTACTGAATAATGCACAATTTCTGATGATTACCGCTGGATTTTGTCTTTTAATGCATGTATATAACGTCCCAGAAACTCACAGTTTATGCATTAATACTCTAAAACGAATGATTTTGGGAGTATCATAACAAATCAATAACTTATTTTGAAATAGCATAAATTATATGGTGGAAATATTTTGCTAAATTGTACACAGGTGTATAAATTGGAAAAAAAACTACTTGGGCTTAGACCAATAAATGTTGTGTTTCGGTTTTGAACAACATTATATCACTTCATATAATCTTATTCCAAACAAATTTTGTTTTGTTACAGAAAAAAGTAGTCAAAAAGCCAGATGTTCAATTCAAAAGACCAGAGGGTATGGCCAGAGAGCTTTGGGGTCTTCTGTGGACAGACAACAGGTATGTTAACCCTCTCCCAAACAAGACCTGATTTTGACGTCCCCAACAGAAATCACTTGGGAAAATATTGAGGCAAAAGAAGAAAATGCTGATTATCAGCATTTTCTCCTTTTGCCTCAATATTTTCTTGACTATATTATACACAATTCCAATTTTTACTAATATCCATTTTGCCATGTGCAGCAGCTTTTGAATTGCCCTAAATTGTTGTCGTTTGGGAAACGGTAAAATGAAAAAAAAAGCAACATCTCTAGCATTCTAAAACATAGTCACTCAAGGCTACAGATAAGTGAGGGTGAAGACATTCTAACTTTGTTATTTTAATTCCAAACCCTATGTTGTTGGTACTCATTTGAATCGTCTCAATGAGACGATTCAAATGAGTACCCACAACATAGAGTTTGGTGAACAATAACAAAATTATTGCAGTTTAAAAAGTCATCACCCCTTCTTATCTGGAGCTCTTGTCACTGCAGGTCACTGCAGCTTCTTTTTTTTCAATGTGCAGATTACTCTTAAAAGTAATGTAAGCAGCATTTTTAAGAGAATGGCTCACACAGTCTGCTAAGAAAGCATTCTTGGACAATACAGAGGAAAAAATGGTTACATGTATTTCTGTCTGGTATGAAAATTACTTTTAATGTCTTTGCAATCAAGTTCATTCTTTAAATACATATCACATCATGCTGCATTGTAGATTTACTGAGTTAGTTGCAGGTCTTATAAAAATTCTTCATTGAATCATCATATTTATGCTCATACATCTCATAAAGACTCTTTCATTAGAAAATTAGAACACTTTGATATTTTGATGAAATCACATATCCTACCTGGTTAACCCTTTCCCAAACAAGACTTGGTTTTGACATCCCTGGTGGATATGGCTTAGGAAAATATTGAGACAAAAGAAGAAACTGCTGATAACCAGCAGTTTCTCCTTTTATCCCAATATTTTCTGAGCTATATCATACACAAATCTTATCGTTATCAACATCCATTTTGTCGCCTGCAGTAGCTTTGAAATTGGATCACCCTAAAATTTTGTTGTTTGGGAAAGGGTAGAAAAAATATCTCACTTGCTAGTTAACATTTTGTTATTTGCAGACTTTTTGCAGATATTTTTGTTAAATTTCTCATTTGTACTTAATAGACTGTGGAAACATCATTTATTTCATCTTCAATTTAATCCTTTCCCAAATGCAAAATTTTAGACTGTTCCAAAGATGTTGCAAGCGACAATTTCAAGTTGATGGAATTCTAAAAATCTTTCCATTTTGCCTTAGGAAACATTGTGGATAATGAAGAAATCGCTTGTCACATGTAATTTCTTCATTTACCACAATGTATTCCCAAGCATCCTTCATGAGGGATGTCAAAAATTGTCAATGTGTGGGAATGGGTTAAAAGTTACATAGAGGTTGAATAAAAAAAACATCTAGAAGTGACATTCATGTTCATTGACTTTCACAACTTTTCATTCATTCAAGGTTTTCATGTAATAAGTAAGTATTTTGAATGTTCTATTGGGGACTGACTCTGTGAAAAGAGGGTTTCATACATCTGTTTTATCTCTTAGAGAAATATACTTTCTTTACATTAAGACATGAATATTTTTATAATACAAAAGAGAAAAATGCAGGAAGTTTTTGTCTACTGTTAATCCTTTTCCAAATAAGCCCTTGTTTTGATGACTTTAGTTCAGAAATGCTTGAGGGAAAAGGAGAAAATTCTGATGAACAGCATAATTATTCTCCCCTACTTTCAAGTAGTTCTATGTTATATCTTGCAACTTTTCTTTTTATCAGCTTTTATCTTGTAGTCTGTCTGCAAAAGCTTTCATTGCAAGGACCAATCTAAACCTCTTATTTTGGTCAAGGTTACAGATGATACAGATGCGCATTTAAACCCCTTTTCACAGAGCCTAGAACCTCTTTTGATGTTCAATATTTCTGTTGCATAGTTCAGTGCTGCTTAGATATTATCAGTTTTAGTTATCACGGTGTATTATCATGTGTTACAAGAATTTCAGAAAATCTTCAATAACTTTGTTAATACTGGACCGATATGAATTTGGTTTGAAGCAGAGTATGTGGACAGACGTCACACATTAGATGGAGTTGGTTGATTTTTGAAAAATCAACTGATAAAAAAGTTATTGAAGATAAACCAAAATTTTGGTTTATCTTCAACAACTTTTTTATCAGTTGATTTTTTAAAAATCTACCACGTCCATGTTATACCTGATATTTTTCCACCTTATCTGCTTCAAACCGAATTCAAATTGGTCAAGTATTGACAAAGTTATTGAAGACTATCGGAAATTCTAAGTAATGTGATTATACACCGTAGTTATATTCAAGGGCTTTATAGATACATTCTGATAAATATCATTAATTGATTCATTCAATCTGTTTTGCTTCATCATTATTCTAAACATCTTATGTGCCAATTTTCCATTGGGTATTATCATTTGATTTTAGGTACTCATAGGGAGCCTTTCAGGTTATTCTCTTACATTGTTATTGCGTTAGAATATATTTTACAATTTTCTCGACAGAATATTAAGCTGGTCGAAAGTAGCAGGAAATACTCACAAGAAAATATTTTTTGTAGATAAATGTTATTCCAGTTGTAATTTTGTTGATTGTTTGTAGATAGACACACTTAAAGTCTGTACAAACTCAATAATCAGCAATCATCACTTTTCAATGAAACACTCGTAACTGCACCTTAAAACAAGCAGCAGTTACAAGGTTTTTAGCTCCACTGGCCTTTCAGGCCAGCGGGCTATTGTCATAGCGGTGTGTCCGTCGTGCGTCCGTCCGTCCGTCCGTGCGTGCGTGCGTCCGTAACCTTTTTCTTTAAAAATCTTCTCCTCAGAAACTATTGGATGGATTTCAACCAAACTTCACAGGAATGATCCTTGGGTGACCCTCTCTCAGATTCCTACAATGAGTTTGGATTGAACCAGAATAACTTGAGTTATCTGCCCTTGAACGTCAAAAAAAGCTGGTTTTGACTTTATTTTTACTCTAAAATCTACAAATATTAACCAATCAATACAAAACTTGGACAGAATATATATAAGCATGATATCCTGCCTGAGTTCAATTTTCAGCTTGATCGGAATTTTACATCATGAGTTATGTGCCCTTGAATTTGACAAAATTTCCATTTTCGACTTTGTTTTCACTCTAACAACCATAATTGTTATCTAATCAAGATGATATTTGGACAGAATCTTGTTGACAACAAGATCTTGCTTTTGTGTAATTTTCAGGATGATTGCATTACTACTAGTTAATGTGAGTTATGTGCCCTAGAAATTGACAAAATTTCAGTTTTCAACACTTTTTTCACTTTTGTGGCAACATATATAGATTAATACTGACAAAATTTGGACAGAACATAAGATCTTGCTCGAGTTTAATATTCAGCTTGATTATTGTGGTGTTCAAGACATAAATTATCAAGTCAAAATCATATTTTTAGATCAGAATGTCTTTATTTTCGTGACCACTATGATAAATACACAATCGCAACTTCTTGAACTAATTATCATAAAGAAAAACAACTCTTACTGAACTTTAAATTGCTCATATCAAAAGTTACTTCCCTTAGTCTACCACAATTATTAACTCACATATTGAATTATGTGCCCTTGAATTTGGCATAATGACAGTTTTCAACTTTATCATCACTCTAAAAATCCCAAAAATATTAGTCAATCATTTACCTTCTTTTTGCTTTGACCACATAATTGCTTCTCTTTACTTTGTTTCTGCTCTAAGAATCACAAGAATTTGAAAATATATCAGTTTAAGCATTTAGATAAATTTGTCAAATTTTTTATAGTAAACCACAAGAAATTCAGGCCTGTGGAGCGACTCAAGACCTTCAGGTCTTTCTAGTTGTTGAAAAACAGCATAATGCTTTAAAGCTCTGGTTCATCATAAATTATATTGAATGATTCTGCTTTTAGTTTCATTTTGTAGGTATTCTTTCAAATTGTCTGAGACATTTTAGACTTTTAACCCTTTCCCAAACAAGCCCTGGTTTTGACGCCTATAGAAGAAATAGTTTGGGAAAACATTGAGGCAAAAGAAGAAAATGCTGACTATCAGCATTTTCTCCCTTTGACTCAATATTTCTATGCTTTATTGCACACTAATCCAATTTTTATGGCCATAAAATCTGTTGCCTACATTAGCTCTGACTGCCCTAAAATTTTGTCGTTTGGAAAAGCGATAATTTGTACTGGATAGAAAATTTATGAATTAGCTCTACAGGGTTCTGTCAATAACAATTCTTTCAATCTATGTATTCATACATTAAATGTTGTGATTAGGAGATAATTGCTGCTTTTGTCTAACTGCATGGGGTATTGTATTACAGTCAATGTGTAATATCAATGCATGAAAATTGTTTAAGTGGCAAACACTGCAAATAGTTCTTGGAAAATTTTGTATATGGGCAAGAAAGTTTTAGCAATTTAAGGAAACAGAAATATTCGTGCTTCAAATTGTTATCAAACTGTATCAAAATGGCTTGTAGAGCTTTAAACGTATGAACCCAATGTCAAAATTTCAGACTGGTCCAAATTCAGAAATGTTGCAGACAACAATTTAAAATGAATGAAAGTTTACTTTTTAGCGAGCCGGGACTTTATGTCAGGGGAACTCATGTCACAGCCCTATTGTTGTGTCTGGTCGGTGTCACGTCACATCTTCAAAAACTTTAACCTGGTCTATATGTCAGGTACTATTAGAGATACAGCCTCGATACTTTACACATGGAAATCTCCTGCCAAGATTTTTCGTTTGAAACCATGACCTTTGACCTAGTGACTTTGATCTTGCAGTTTGACCTACTTTTAAAAAACTTAAACCTGGCCTATATCTCATGCACTTATACAGATGGGGTCTTGATATTTCACATATGGATACCTCATGCCATGACCTTGAGACTTTGACCTAATGACCTTGACCTTTGACCTTGAACTCCTTTTTTTTGCGACACGCTCTTGTATAGGCGAGCTTCCTTGTCTGCGAACAAGTCTTGTTTTGGGTGTTCTTGGGTAGAAACATTGTTGATGATGAAGAAATTGCTTGTCACAAGCAATTTCTTCATTTTCCTTAATGGTTTTCATACTCCTATCTTGTTGGGGCCTAAAAAAGCATCATTTTTAGCTCGACTTTTCTAAGAAAATGAGAGCTTATACTGTCACCCGGGCGTTGGCGTCGGCGTTGCAACAAAGGTTAAAGTTTTTTCAAACATCAATGACTTCCATACTATCAAAGGGATTCAACCCAAACTTGGAATACTTATTCACCATCACACCCTCTACCTTACTTCCTGGGCCCATGACCCTGGCTCCACTATATTTGGAGTTATGCCTCCTTTATACTAAGCAACTTAGAAAGTCGAGCGCGCTGTCTTCGGGCAGCTCTTGTATTTGAATGGTATAAAAATGTTATAATTTCAAATTTATTTGCCTTCATCAAATGAACAGAATATACTTTCAATGTTAGTCTCTCCTCTTGTTTGAACATGCCATTCCACCCATCATAAGATATTTAACCCTTTCCCAAACAACAGAATTTTAGGGTGATCCACTTCAAAAACTGCCAAAAATGACAAAATGGAAGGTATTAAAGATAGAATTGGTGTAAAATATGGCATAGAAAATATTGAGACAAAAGGAGAAACTGCTGGTAATCAGCAGTTTCTTCTTTTGTTTCAATGTTTTCCCAATCCTTTTCTATAAGGGACATCAAAACCAGGTCTTGTTTGGGAAAGGGTTAAAAGAAAAAACAACTTCATACAACCCCCCCCCCCCCCCAGCTATCAGTACGGTAACAATTGAAATTGCCAAGGTTATCTCAGCTTCAAATAAAAAAGGTGCAAGGGAACCATTGTCCATTACCACAATATTGCACAAAGTGTTGGTATCTAATGATTGAAGGATAGATGGAATAAGTTACCATTTTCCTGTAATAGTCTTTTAGTTCCAAGGTCAAAGCCAATCATCATTAATGCTACTTTCAAAAGATAATGTCTCAGAGACAAGTTTTGATGGTTATTTTCTCACTTTCTCTAGTCATATTTCATGTTTGAAGAATAGGGGAACTTTTTCAGTCACCCAGTTACATGTATTTCTATCTTAATATTTTGCAATAGTTTATATAATACAAAGCATTTAATACAGATGCGAAAAACCTTGTTAATCCTTTTCCAAACAATAGAATCTATGAATAGTCGAATTTTGAAATTGCTGCTGACAGCAAAAAGTTGTTAAAGATAAGATCAGATTTTAACATAGCACAGAAAATACTTAGTCAAAAGGCCACAATGCTTGTTATCAGCATTTACTTCTCTTGTCTCAATGTTTTCCCAAGCCTGTTCTGTTAAGGATGTCAAAAATAGATCTTGTTTGGGAAAGAGTTTAAATATATTGACTCTGAGTAGGCAGCACTTTTTAGAGCTATTGTGGTCGCTTTTTGTCCGTCGGCGTCCGTCTGTCCGTCTGTCCGTCCGTCCGTCTGTCCACATTTTGGTGTTACCACTCTAGCACCCACAAGTATTGACCAATCTTAATCAAACTTGGTCAAAACATGTATGGCCATAAGTTCTTGGATGAGTTCGATTTTGGGTCAGATCGGACTAGGAAGTCTGGAGTTATCTGCCCTTGAATGTCAAAAATGGCTACTTTTGACTTTGTTACCACTCTGGTATCTACAAATATTGACCAATCTTAACCAAACTTGGTCAAAATATGTAAGACCATAAGTTCTCGGATGAGTTCGATTTTGAGTCAGATCGGACTAGGAAGTCTGGAGTTATGTGCCCTTGAACGTCAAAAATAGCTAGTTTTGACTTTGTTACCACTCTAGCATCTACAAATATTGACCAATCTTAACCAAACTTGGTTGAAATATGTATGACCATAAGGTCTCGGATAAGATTGATTTTGAGTCAGATCGGACAAGGAAGTCTGGAGTAATGTGCCCTTGAAAGTCAAAAATGGCTAGTTTTGACTTTGTTACCACTCTAGCATCTCCAAATATTGATGGATCAAAACAAAACTTTGCAACAATATTGGTAACTATAAGTTCTCAGATGAGTTCGATTTTTAGTCAGATCGGACTAGGAAGTCTGAAGTTATGTGCCCTTGAATTTGACAAAATTGCTGTTTTCGACTTTGTTTACACTGTAGCATCTACATTTATTGACTAATCAAGACAAAATTTGTCCACAATGTTGGTGGCCATAAGATCCTGGATGAGTGAAACTTTCAGCTTGATTTGACTAGAAAAAACAGAGTTATTGGCCTTTGAATTTCACAAAATTACAGTTTTCGACTTTATTTTCACTCTGAAAATATATTGACCAATAGAAAAAAATGGGCATAATTTTGTTGAGAATATATTTTTATCAGAACAGAGTTATGTGCCCTTGACTGTGACAAAATTGTTGTTTTCTTCCACTTTTTTATACAGCCAGAAATATTGATCATTCAAGATTATGAAAGCAGTTTTCAGCTGGATCATAATCTCACATCTTAAATCATGTGCTTTGAACTTGACAATATTGTGACTTTCTTTCTATCTAGGTTCAGGTGAGCGATTAAGGACCATCATGGTCCTCTTGTTTACAGATTAACAGGTAAAATGGCAAAAAGGCATTCTTAATTTGTTATTTTGAATCAAAACCATATGTTGTGGGCACTCATTTCAATTTTGAGTACCAACAAAATAGGATTTGGTGAAACATGAATGAAAATTTGCATTTTAGATCAGTGATTGATAATTTTCCTGTAAGGTATTTATCATTCTGACTTGGACTTTACTACTATCAAGCCATCAAAATCCTGTGCTGTGCAACAGTTTTGAAGTTGAACCAGTCAAAATTGTTGTTTAATGAATCAGTTAAGTATGAGTTGAAAAAAATTTACCATTTTCAGCATGGAGCAGAACTTGACATATAAATAAAAAGCTAGCCATTGAAAAACCATGTTCATTACAGAGATGCCCCGCCCCTTATGCCAACAGACACAAACCAGGGTTATAAACAGATGAAAGCCAAGATAGGCAGTAGTCGAGTTAGACCATGGAAATGGATGCCATTCACAAACCCAGCCAGAAAAGTAAGACTGTGCTATTGTTCTTTTAGTCACTTTCAATAAAAAACTTACTTAAGTTTTGTTGAAAAGCAGCTTTTACTTGACTTGTTTCTTACATTAAATGATCTACTAGAGTTATAAACAGATGAAAGCCAAGATAGGCAGTAGTCGAGTTAGACCATGGAAGTGGATGCCATTCACAAACCCAGCCAGAAAAGTAAAACTGTGCTGTTGTTCATTTTCAAGACTTGTTAATGATTGTCCTTATACTCGACTTGTTTCTTACATTTTGAGACCAAACTTTTTTTTCCTAGGTAAAAAAGAAAAAGTCATTGATCAACTGTTCATGATACATGGTGTAAGTTCTGCAAAGTTTATCCTTTCCATTAGTCTAATAGTCTGAGACTTCTGTGATAAATTGAATGATAATTTGGTCTTTCAAGATTCCATTTGTTCCAACAGATTATCCAATACTGTCAGACCAAATGTCTGACAAAAAATTTGAGTCAGGCATAATCTCCCATGGAACATTGTTTTTCCACCCAAGCAGGAAAGCTTTACATTTGCTCTCCCCTCTTCCATCCGAGACATCTTTTGTTCTGTCTATTCTAGGATGGTGCCATATTTCACCACTGGAGAAGGGTAGCAGATGAAGGAAAAGACTATCCCTTTGCTAGATTTAACAAGGTAAGATACAGGAGGGATTAGGATTATCAGGGGAAAACATTTTAGAAAACATTGTTAAGAAAGAAACTTTGACCAGATTACTGAGATATTATTTGGCTCAAGTTAAAAATTGGTCAACTCTTTTTGTGACACTTTGCTCAAGAGAAATGATTCATTAAAGTTTCACCAATTGACAAAATTTATGATCCCAAGCAATTTCTTTAATATGTCCCGTTATCGAAAGATTGGGGCATATTGTTTTACTTGTGTCAGTCTGTCTGTCTGAAAACTTGACATTGGCCATTTTGGGGGTATTTGTGTTTCACAAACACATCTTGTTTTCCACAATGTTTTGCAAAGCCTTTTACTTTTGGAGAGTCCAAAAAAGTCAATGTGTTGGAATGGGGATATGATTTATCTATTGTTGGCCCAAGATCGTATGGCACATGTTTACAATTTGTCCAAATGTAAACAAAACAGTGTTGTATAAAAGATGAATAAATTCTTTATAAGTATTGTTGGCGCAAGATCGTATGGCACATGTTTACCTTTTGTTCAAATGTAAGCAAACATTGTTCGATAAAACACAGAAAACTTTGAACAGTGAACAGACCGCTCTATCACTGTACCTAAATTTTCAACATGTCTACGTCACTACTTATAAAGAATTTATTCATCTTTTATACAACACTGTTTTGTTATGCCCCCTTTCGAAGAAAATGGGGGTATATTGTTTTGCAAGTGTCGGTCGGTCGGAAGGTCGGTCGGTCGGTCCGTAGGTCGGTCGGTCTGTCCGTAGACCAAACCTTGTCCAGAGCATAACTCGAAAAGTATTAAAGGTAGAATCATGAAACTTCATAGGTGGATAGATCTCATTATGGAGAGGTGCAGTGCACAAGAACCGTAACTCTGCTGATCAAATTTTTTGAGTTATTGCCCTTTGTTGATTTTCAAACTTGATTCTTGTCCGGAGCATAACTCAAAATCTATGTTAGGTAGAATCATGAAACTTTACAGGTGAATAGATCTCATTATGGAGAGGTGCAGTGCACAA
The DNA here is from genome assembly GCA_963680895.1 of Fragum sueziense. Lineage (NCBI taxonomy): Eukaryota > Metazoa > Mollusca > Bivalvia > Cardiida > Cardiidae > Fragum > Fragum sueziense. The sequence goes on from OY804594.1 coordinate 49,081,914, forward strand.
GAACCGTAACTCTGCCGATCATATTTTTGGAGTTATTGCCCTTTGTTGATTTTCAAACTTGATTATTGTCCGGAGCATAACTCAAAAAGTGTGTAAGGTAGAATCATGAAACTTTACAGGTGGATAGATCTCATTATGGAGAGGTGCAGTGCACAAGAACCATAACTCTGCCGATCAATTTCTAGAGTTATTGCCCTTTGTTGATTTTATAACTTGATTCTTGTCCGGAGCACAACTCAAAAAATATGTAAGGTAGAATCATGAAACTTTACAGGTGAATAGATTTCATTATGGAGAGGTGCAGTGCACAAGAACCGTAACTCTGCCAATCAAATTTTTGGAGTTATTGCCCTTTGTTGATTTTACACTTAATTCTTAATCTTGCCTATATCTCATGTCCTTTTACACATACAGCCTTGATATCTCACACATAGATACCTCCTATCAACATCGTTCACATTTAACCATGACCTTGGACCTTGTGACCTTGACCTTGGAGTTTGACCTACTTTTAAAAAATTAAACCTGGCATATATCTCATGACCTTTTACAAATACAGCCTTGATATTTCACACATGGACACATCTTACCAAGACCTTTCTAAATTGACCATGACCTTGGACTTTGTGACCTTGACCTTGGAGTTTGACGTACTTTTAAAAAACTTTAACCTGGCCGATATATCACATCCTTTTATACATACAGCCTTGATATTTGACACATGGAAACCTCTGACCAAGACCTATCACATACGACTATGACCTTGGACCATGTGGCCTTGACCTTGAAGTTTGACCTACTTTTAAAAAGATTAAACTGGGCCTATATCTCATGTGCTATTACACATACAGCCTTGATATTTCACACATGGACACATCCTACCAAGACCTTTCACATTTGACCATGACCTCGGACCTTGACCTTGGACTTTGACCTACTTTAAAAAAAAACTTTAACTTAGCCGATATATCATGTCCTTTTACACATACAGCCTTGATATTTGACACATGGACACCTATGACCAAGACCTTTCACATTTGACCATGACCTTGGATCATGTGACCTTGACCTTGGTGTTTGACCTACTTTAATAATACATTAACCTGGCCTATATTTCATGTCATTTTAGATATACAGCCTTGATATTTCACACATGGTCACTTCCAACCAAGATATTTCACTTTTGACCATGACCTTGGACCTTGACCTTGGAGTTTGACCTATTTTTAAAAAACTTTAACCTGGCCTATGTTTCATTTTACTTTTACATATACAGATTTGATATTTCACACATAGACATCTCCTACCAAGACCTTTCATAATTGACCATGACCTTGGACCTTGTTAACTTGACCTTGGACTTTGACCTACATCAAATGTAGGCCGTTGAGGGGGCATATATGTTTTACAAACATCTCTTGTTTACATTTGGGCAAAATATAGATATGATCTTGCGCCAACAATAGTGACATAGACATGTTGAAAATTTAGGTACAGTGATAGAGCGGCCTGTTCACTGTTCAGAGTTTTCTGCGTTTTATCGAACAATATTTTGTTTACATTTGAACAAAACATAAACATGTGCCATACGATCTTGCACCAACAATAGAATAGCATGTTTTATCAGATGTTTCTATTAGGGTCATAAAAACTATGTCTTGTTTACAATTCTTTAACTATAATTAGCAACCAGAAGTTCCAGTCTATTCAGATCTTGAGTACCAACAACATTTATTCCAAGCAATTTCTTTATTTGCCACAATGTTTTCAAAAGCATTTATCTTTTTGAGAGTCAGCAAGAGTCAATGTGTTGGAATGGGGATATAATTTATCTAAAATACAGACAAAAAAGAAGATACTGATCAGTGATCATTACGATTTTCTTCTTTTGCCTTAAAGGGACATTTCATTCCAATTTCATTTTTTGGAAGTATGTCTTGATGCAAAGATTAGTTATTCTAATGCATAGAAATGCTATCAGTTTTATGAAGTTGTTATTTATAAGCGAAAAACACGCCCTTTAAAGTTGAGACAGAAATGACAAATTCCATATAAATGTAAACTGTTGTCCACAACAATTTGTTTAATTTCAGCACAAAAATATATATTTCTGGTAAACGATTTTTTAAATATTTTGGCTTGAAATTTTCAGGATTTTCATAAGAAAATTTGCTCTTTCAAATAAGAATAAAAGTAAAGTGTAGAAAAAACAAATGTGAAATGTCACTAAGGTTTTCCAAACTGTTTCTATTAGAAACATAAAAATCAGGTCTTGTTTACAATTCGAAAACTATTGCAGCAACCGGAAGTTCCAACTTATTCTGACCTTGAGTACCAACAACATTTACACGATGAAAATTGGACGAGACAAGAGACTGATCACTTATTTGACCTGTGTAAACGCTTCAGTTTACGATTTGTTGTGATAAATGATCGCTGGGATAAAGACAAATATACAAACAGAAGTGTGGAAGATTTGAAAGAACGATACTACAATATCTGTAATAAATTATTGAAGGTAAATATTTATTTGTGACACATCGCGCTAAAAGGGACCTTATCAGAAGTCCAAAAATCTAAATTTTGACAAACTGATCAGACTCAACACAGGGCAACCAGATCCCGTATTGGAAAAATGAACATTTAGTAAGATAGGTAAAAAATTCCAGATTCAGAAAATTAACAAAATCCTAATCAGCAAAATTTTAGGATTCTCCTACTTGAAAGCTATTGAAGATGACAAAATGGAAGTAGATTGAGCTGTGATTTATGTACAATAAAGCATAGAAAACACTGAGGCAGAATGAGAAAATGCTGATCATCAGCATTTTCTTCTCATGAATCAATGTTTTCCCAAGCTTTGTTAATGAGATACATCAAAACCAGGTCTTGTTTGGGAAAGGTTTAATCTAGGAGCCTGAAGAAATGCAGAAACAAGAAATGCTATGAACACATGTACACTGATATTCTGTTTTTTATCCACAGGTGAAGGCCGCCCCACAGGGTGCAGAGCCCAAAGTTAAGGCATTTGATGCTGAACATGAAATGAGAAGAAAACATGAAATTTTCAATGTCACTTAACCCTTTACCAAATGACAACATTTTAGACCCCTCCAAATTCAAACATGTTGTAGACAACAGTTTATGTGAATGAAACTTTACCTTTATTGGTCTTTCTTGGAAAAAAACTTTGTGGAAAATGAAGAAATTGCTTGTTACAAGCAATTTCTTCATTTTTTACAAAGTTTTTCAAAGCCTTTATCTGGTAGGGTGTCAAAAAGTGTCACTGTGTGGAAATGGCTTAAAACTGAAATGAGAAGTATCTTTGAAATATAGCACCCCATGTCTTCATTTCAATATATTCAAGGTGAGAGCCCCACAAGGTGCAGAGCCCAAAGTTAAGGCATTCGATGCTGAACATGAAAGAAGAAGAAAAACACAGTTGATAAAATTGTTCAACAGAACACAAGAACAGGTACAATGATTAACTTTTAACCAAACAAAATCATAGATTAGTCTCCCTAGAGTAAGGAATTTTAGATCATGGTTGTTTAACCCTTTCCAAAACAAGACAATGTTTTGACGTCCCTAGTAGAAAATGCTTGGGAAAATTCTGAGGTAAGAAAAGAAAACGAAGAGCCTAAAATCGAGGCATTTAATGCAGCAAAATTCTAGACTGGTCCAAATTCAAAGATGATGTAGATGACAATTTTAAGTGAATGCAATATTGGTATTACTGGGTAGAAAAATTGTTGAAAATGAAGAAATTGCATGTCACAAGCAATTTCTTGATTTTCCTAAATGCTTTCCAAAACCTTTATTATGCTCCCCGAAAAAAATTCGGGGGAGCATATAGTCGCCATGCTGTCTGTCCGTCCGTCCACAGCCAGATCTCAGCAACCCTTGGACCAAATTCAATGAAACTTCACATGTGAACTCCCTGGGATAATTCCTAGGAACCTTTTTCTCTGTTTCTTGATTTAAGGTTGTGTCATGGAAAAAGGGGCCTTAGTGTAAAAATTAGTTTTTCTTTAATATCTCTTCATCTAATGGGCAGAATTTAATGAGATTTTCTACATATATGATAAATGAGATGTTCTAGACCATATTCTATAAATAATGTGTGTCCAAAAAAATCTGTCATGGGAAAAGGGGGCTTAATGTATGATAGTTTTTATTTTGTGACAAACACTTATTCGGGGAGCATAATCCGTCTATGACGGCTCTTGTTTTGTGGAGCATCAAAAAGAGTCATTATGTGAGAATAGGAATAAATCTTTCACTGAAATAGACTTTTACCTGATAATTATGCCCCCTTTCGAAGAAAATGGGGGTATATTGTTTTGCAAGTGTCGGTCGGTCGGTCGGAAGGTCGGTCGGTCCGTAGGTCGGTCGGTCTGTCCGTAGACCAAACCTTGTCCGGAGCATAACTCGAAAAGTATTAAAGGTAGAATCATGAAACTTCATAGGTGGATAGATCTCATTATGGAGAGCTGCAGTGCATAAGAATCGTAACTCTGCCGATCAAATTTTTTGAGTTATTGCCCTTTGTTGATTTTATAACTTGATTCTTGTCCGGAGCATAACTCAAAAAGTATGTAAGGTACAATCATGAAACTTTACAGGTGGATAGATCTCATTATGGAGAGGTGCAGTGCACAAGAACCGTAACTCTGCTGATCAATTTTTTTGAGTTATTGCCCTTTGTTGATTTTCAAACTTGATTATTGTCCGGAGCATAACTCAAAAAGTATGTAAGGTAGAATCATGAAACTTTACAGGTGAATAGATTTCATTATGGAGAGGTGCAGTGCACAAGAACCGTAACTCTGCCAATCAAATTCTTGGAGTTATTGCCCTTTGTTGATTTTACACTTAATTCTTAATCTTGCCTATATCTCATGTCCTTTTACACATACAGCCTTGATATCTCACACATAGATACCTCCTATCAACATCGTTCACATTTAACCATGACCTTGGACCTTGTGACCTTGACCTTGGAGTTTGACCTACTTTTAAAAAATTAAACCTTGCATATATCTCATGACCTTTTACAAATACAGCCTTGATATTTCACACATGGACACATCTTACCAAAACCTTTCTAAATTGACCATGACCTTGGACTTTGTGACCTTGACCTTGGAGTTTGACCTACTTTTAAAAAACTTTAACCTGGCCGATATATCATGTCCTTTTACACATACAGCCTTGATATTTGACACATGGAAACCTCTGACCAAGACCTATCACATACGAATATGACCTTGGACCATGTGGCCTTGACCTTGAAGTTTGACCTACTTTTAAAAAAATTAAACTGGGCCTATATCTCATGTGCTATTACACATACAGCCTTGATATTTCACACATGGACACATCCTACCAAGACCTTTCACATTTGACCATGACCTCGGACCTTTTGACCTTGGACTTTGACCTACTTTAAAAAAAAACTTTAACCTAGCCGATATATCATGTCCTTTTACACATACAGCCTTGATATTTGACACATGGACACCTACGACCAAGACCTTTCACATTTGACCATGACCTTGGATCATGTGACCTTGACCTTGGTGTTTGACCTACTTTAATAATACATTAACCTGGCATATATTTCATGTCATTTTACATATACAGCCTTGATATTTCACACATGGTCACTTCCATCCAAGATATTTCACTTTTGACCATGACCTTGGACCTTGACCTTGGAGTTTGACCTACTTTTAAAAAACTTAAACTAGGCCTATATCTCAAGTCCTGTTACCTATACAGTCTCAATATTTTACACATGGACACCTCCTACCAAGACCTTGCACATTTGACCATGACCTTGGCCTGTGTGACCTTGACCTTTGATTTTTACATATTATTAGAAATCTTTAACCTAGCCTTTATCTTATGTCCTATTACACCTACAGCCTTGATATTTCACACATAGACATTTCCTACCAAGACCTTTCACATTTGACCATGACCTTGAATATTGCATCCTTGACCTTGGAGTTTGACCTACTTTTAAAAAGACTGAAACCAGGCATATATATCATGTCCTTTTACACCTACAGCCTTGATATTTCACACATGGACACCTCCAACCAAGACCTTTCACATTTGACCATGACCTTAACCTTGGCATTTGGCCTACTTTTAAAAACTTTAACCTGGCCTATGTTTCATTTTACTTTTACATATACAGATTTGATATTTCACACATAGACATCTCCTACCAAGACCTTTCATAATTGACCATGACCTTGGACCTTGTTAACTTGACCTTGGACTTTGACCTACATCAAATGTAGGCCCTTGAGGGGGCATATATGTTTTACAAACATCTCTTGTTATATTGTTAACATTGTTATAAAATCTTGTAGCTATGGCTTCAATTAAGCTGCAGTTGTGAGTTTTTTTTAATTACACCGGCAAAATACTATTGTTTGTCTAAAATTACATGACAGTTTACTGGATAAGATCGTTCTCTATTGGTTACTGATTTTAGGTTGAAGAAGAGGAAAAATTGATAGAAGAATTAAAGAAGATAGAGTTGAGAAAGAAGGAACGAGAGAAGAAAACACAAGATTTACAAAAACTCATCACTGCCGCTGATAGTAATATTGATAATAGAAAGGCTGACAAAAAGAAAGCAAACAAGAAAATACAACAACAACAGAAAATTAAAGAATCTACTGGGGTAAGATATCTCCTCATTTGTATACTATTTTCTGAATAAACCCTTAAAAGACTTCAGAAATAATTGAGACAAAAGAAGAAAATGCTGATAACCAGCATTTTCTCCATTTGCCTCAATATTTTCTGTGCTTTTTTATAAACAGATACAAGTTTTTATCGACATTAATTTTGTTGTCTGCTTCTGCAGCAGCTTTCAAATTGTAAATGATTATGTTGACTAATAGTCATATTGATAATAGAAAGGCTGATAAGAAGAAAGTCAAAAAGAAAGCCAACAAGAAAATACAACAACAACAGAAAATAAAAGAATTTACCGGGTTAGGATGCTTTTATTTGTCATTATCTTAAAGGTTAGATAAATATTGAAGGAATGGTGAATACTTTCATAGTTAAGTCTGCAAATCTCAATAGAAAAAAGAGGAGAAAGAAAAAAGCTTTTGTGTTTTGGAAAATTCAGAGATAGATAAAAAGGCATGATACTTTTAATTTGAAACAATTTTTATAAAAATCATTTATTTTTCGTCATTCGTATTATATTTTAATGTCTTGTTTCCAGCAAACTCCTGATCAAACAGGAATCAAGTTCCCAGACTTTAAACAACCCGGTGTGTATGTTAGGAATCAAAAGGTATGGCTTGTCTTACTTGAGTTTCAAAGATTATAAAATTATGAAATTAATAGTCATTTTAACTTCAATTTTTTACTACCAAGTGCTTTCATATTAGGAATACATGTATTCTTTCTTGCCATTTTGAAAAGGATTGATTCTTGTAGCATTAGATGTTCCTGCTGTTGTTTACATGTATATACTTTGCCATTCTTATGCCCCCTATATCGAAAGATCGGGCATAATGTTTTACTCATGTCTGTCTGTCTGTTTGTCTGTCTGAAAACTTAGCATTGGCCATTTTTGAGGCATTTGTGTTTCACAAACACATCTTGTTTAACCCTTTCCCAAACAAGACCTGGTTTTGACGTCCCTAATAGAAAAGAATTGGGAAAACATTGAAACAAAAGAAGAAACTGCTGATGACCAGCAGTTTCTCCTTTTGCCTCAATATTTTCTATGCCATATTTTACACAAATTCTATCTTTAATAACTTCCATTTTGTCATTTGTGGCAGTGTTTGAAGTGGAACACCCTAAAATTTTGTCGTTTTGGAAAGGGTTAAACAGGTAATATTCATATTAATAATTTTCCCTGCAGATGAAACTGCCAGCCTCGCTAGGACAGAAGAAAACAAAGGCCATTGAACAAGTGTTAGAGGAATTAGGAATAGGTAGGTTAACCCTTGTCCTGTTGACTTTAACACATTTTCAGACAGCAAAATTTTAGACTGGTGCAAATTCAAATTTGTTGCAACAGACAATTTCAAGTGAATGAAATTATTTGTCTATTTGGGTACAAAACATTGTGGAAAATGAAGAAATTGCTTGTCACAAGCAATTTCTTCATTTTCATCCATGTTTTCTAAAACCTTTTGTCTTTTTTGGAGTCAAAAAGAGTCATTGTTTGGGTATGGGTGAAGGTTGTTTCAAATAAATTGCCATTAAATAGATATTTCTACAAGTTCATCTTAAGTTTTTTGCCAAAATAATTGACAAGAAAGCAAGGAGTGTAGGCCAAGATCAGACTGCACATCTGTGCTGGCTGACCTTAGTCTATACTTCCTGCCAAAGCTTTGGTCGCAATGGGGATACAGTGGGAACAGCATTTAAATAATATGCACTTCTATTGTGATATCTTTGTATCTACAGACAAAACACCAGATCAGAGGCAGTAAAAGAAATTCTAACTTTGTTATTTCAATTCCAAATCCTATGTTGTGGGTACTCATTTGAATTGTCTCAACGAGACAATTCCAATGAGTACCCACAATATAGGGTTTGATAAACATTAAATGAAATATTGCATTTTGAAAAGCCTTTACCCCCTCTTATTTGTGTAACTATATTTGTTGATTGCAGAGTACAATCCGATGCCAACAGATGAGATTGTATCACAGTTTAATGAACTACGACAAGATATTGTGTTACTATATGAACTGAAACTGGCTCTGGCTAACTGTGACTATGAGCTAGAAACCTTGAAACATCAATATGAGACATTGAACCCTGGAAAGGTAAGCTTGACTTTTAATTATCATTATACCCCCCACAACAAAGTTATGGGGGGTATACTGGATTCAGGTTGTCCGTCCTTCTGTCCCTCCGTCTGTCTGTCCGTCGGTGGACATAATTTTGTGTCCTCCTCTCCTCCCACAGTTTTGACCAATTTTGCTGAAATTTTAGCAGGTTGTTTCCTATCATATGAAGTTGTGCACCTGCAATTTTCATCTTGATCCAGGCAGTAGTTTCAGAGTTATGCCACTTTGAACTTTAGCACTTTTTCAGTGACAACGCGCTAGTGGGGGGTATTTGTCCGCTTTGTGACAGTTCTAGTTTCGCCTGTCCCAAACAAGGCCTGAGTGGCGTTGCTTAGAGCGAGATTTTTTGAAGCAAAGTAAGAAAAAGCCCTCTTTAGAGCAAGAGTTTTAAGCCACTCATTAGGGTGCGTCATTACACTATACTTAGAACAGTACCCCTTGGTGAATTTTGTAGAAACAATATGAGATGGAATTGACTAAGTTGTTCAGAATGCTCCATTAATAACAAGCTGTGCTGTTCCAAATGCTACATACTTTAATAAATGATGTGATAATGACATCATTTATATAAAGTATGGGGGATTCGTAACATACCACTCTAAAAAATGCTCTATCTAAAATTAATTGGGAAAAGGGAAAGGAAGAAAAGGAGAAAATACTGGTTATCCACATTTTCTTTTCACTCGATGTTTTCTTAAACCTTTTCTTTTATGCTCATCTAAACCAGGCGCCATTTGTGAAATGTTTACAAACATATTTGCTTCGTCATGTTTTCAGACGCCGGATGTCCCTCTCCCAGAAACCCCAGATCCCCTGGTTGACATATCCCTGGGTAACGATGATGACTCAAATCTTAAAGATTCTATTGAGCTAGGATCGCTTACCCCAAATGTAAGTTTCCAGTTAGTCAATAACTTTTAAACGTTACTATTCGTAAAATAGGTGGGCTATTCTGGACATGTCTGCCCTCTCCCAGAAACCCCAGATCCCCTGGTTGATGATGATGACTTATCTTAAAGATTTATTGACCTAGGATCACTTACTCCCAATGTAAGTAACTAGATCAACTTGGTCTATCCCTGTAAATTTTGCAGTCAACCATTTCCCAAACGGAAGAATATTAGGGTGATTTTGGCTGCAGACTAAGAAATGAATGTTAGTAACATTGATATGTATGTATATTATAGCACAGCAAATATTGAGGCAAAAGGAGAAAATGCTGGTTAGACCAAGTGGGAGATCAATACCCTGTAACAAATGCATACACAAGCGGGAGTTTCACATTCTTTGTGTGACTATTCATAGAATGGGGGGCTTATTCAAGTCACCTTGGCTTAATGTTTTGGTTAAGGTTTTACTTGCAAGTGTCATACATATTTCTTCCGATGTTATCGCTCTGAAACATTGTACATACTTCTGTTACCATAATATAGGTCTCCAGGCAAAGATTCTTTACTCTGACATGTAATTTGGTAGAATTTTAACCCTTTTAGGACTAATTTTTTTCTCTATCCAGCGCACGATAGCTGTCTTCCGACAGCTTTTGTTTATGATGTGGACTTGTGTGTGACCAGGACTTAAAGCGTCTTAATTCTATTTTCAGAGAAAAAGAAAAGCCGCTTTAGAGTCAACTACAGCACATTTATTAAAGAAGATGAAACACAGAGTGTGAAACCTTTGTTACTGTATTGTGTTGTTGTCCGGCTTGTAAATAAATCATGTGGTAATTCAACAAATTTTTATTGTTGTCTTGTACCTTTTGTCGTATATTGGCGTCATCTTCTCTGTCTGTGTCCGTCTGTCCGTCCATCCGTATGTCCACTTTTCTTGTCAACGCAAATCTACCTAAGTTTCTGGCTAGATCTTTTTTAAACTTGGACAATGTTATCACCTCAATCAATCGATAGATGTGCATGAACGAAGGATTTTATGGTTCATTGATTTTTGCCTGAGTTATGCCCCCTTAAAACTAAGTCTCTGTGGTGGCTTATATTGTGATCATGGTTTTCTTGATAACCATTTAATCCTTTTCCACTCAGTCACGCCTTTTGATACCCTCAGGCTTATGAAAACATAGTGGGAAATGAAGAAATTGCTTGTAACAATTCAAAATCCAAAAAGATCACAAATAAAAAAGTTCACCCGCTTGAACGTTTTGTCTGCAGCTTCTTTCAATTTGGACCAGTCTAAAATTTTGCCATCTGGTAATGGATAAATCCATTTCGAAACAGTGACACCTTTAGACAACCTCACTGAATATGGGTTAAGAAATTCTTGCAGGAAAATAGATGAAAACGATGATAATCAGCATTTATTTCTTTTTCCTTTAAGGGTTTCTATAGGCCAAAGGTCAAGATCAATGCTTAATCTCTAATGATGCCAAAGCCAGATAAAGTTTTGGAAAAGCAGGTCAAGGTCACAATCTGAAAGGCCATGGGACCATGGTCAGGATCATGAAAGGATGTACTACATGTAAAATATCAAGGCTTTATCTTTTGGAGCGAAAGCCAGCCAGATTACAAAAATTAAAGTAGGTCAAGGTCACAATATCAAAGGTCATAGACCCAGGGTCAAGATCATGAAGAGAGGTACCACATGTGAAATGTTAAGGCTTTGTCTCTAATGGTGGGAAAGTCGAGCTCACAATGTCACAGGTTGTTGTTTTACATGAAAAAAGTCCTATCAGGAGGTTTATTTATCATCTTATTTAATCCTTTTTTCCATATGAGACTAGCTTTTGACTTGCCTAATACAAATAATATTATATTGAGAAAAGATTGAGGCAAAAGAAGAAATGGCTGGTTACCAGCATTTTATCTTTTTGCCTCAATATTACCTTTGGTAAAAAGTTTATTCAAAGGTTCATACGGAATGATGTCCCTTTATAAAGTGTTCATATGGAGTGATGTCCCTTTAAGGTTCATATAGAGTTATGTCCCTTTAAAGTTGATACGGAGTGATGTCCCTTTAAAGTTCAAGTAGAGTAATGTCCCTTTAAAGTCGATACAGAGTGATGTCCCTTTAAGGTTTATACAGAGTGATGTTCCTTTAAAGTTTGTACTGAGTAAGGTTCTTACAGAGTGATGTCCCTTTAAGGTTCATACGGAGTGATGTTCCTTTAAAGTTGATACGGAGTGATGTCCCTTTAAGGTTGATACAGAGTGATGTCCCTTGAAAGTCGATATGGAATGATGTCCCTTTAAAGTTCAAACGGTGTGATGTCCCTTTTAGGTTCATACGAAGTGATGTCCCTTTAAAGTTCATGCAGAGTGATGTCCCTTTAAGGTTCATACGGAGTGATGTCCCTTTAAAGTTCATACAAAGTGATGTCAATTTAAAGTTCATGTGGAGTAATGTCCCTTTTAGGTTCATACGGAGTGATGTCCCTTTAAAGTTCATGCGGAGTGATGTCCCTTTAAAGTTCATGCAGAGTAATGTCCATTTAAGGTTCATACGGAGTGATGTCCCTTTAAAGTTCATGCGGAGTGATGTCCCTTTAAGGTTCAAACGGAGTGATGTCCCTTTAAGGTTCATGCAGAGTGATGTCCCTTTAAAGTTCATGTGAAGTGATGTCCCTTTAAGGTTCATACGGAGTGATGTCCCTTTAAAGTTCAAGTAGAGTAATGTCCCTTTAAAGTCGATACAGAGTGATGTCCCTTTAAGGTTTGTACAGAGTGATGTTCCTTTAAAGTTTGTACTGAGTGACGTCCCTTTAAGGTTCATACGGAGTGTTGTCCCTTTAAGGTTCGTACGGAGTGATGTCCCTTTAAAGTTCATCTGGAGTGATGTTCCTTTGAAGTTCATCCAGAGTGATGTCCCTTGAAAGTTGATACAGAGTGATGTCCCTTGAAAAACAATGCAGAGTGATGTCCCTTTAAAGTTCAAACGGAGTGATGTCCCTTTTAGGTTCATACGGGGTGATGTCCCTTTAAAGTTCATACACAGTGATGGCCCTTTCAGGTTCATATGGAGTGATGTCCCTTTCAGGTTCATACGGAGTGATGTCCCTTTAAAGTTCATCCGGAGTGATGTCCCTTTAAAGTTCAGCCGAGCCTGGATAGCTCAGTCGGTTACGTCTGAGTCTGTCAATCCAGGGGTCTCGAGTTAAAACTCCGGCTCGGCCAGTATCCATTCTGACATTTGACAAAAGTCATTTGTCTCTCACCAATGGGTGTGAATCATCTATGTGAGAGAGCAGCTGGAGGCTCGGTTTGGATATTGTGGTTGTACTGGTGCGAGAAATACCAGGAACCCACGGTTAGGTGCTCCAGCCGCCGCGATATGACCCTGGTAGTTGAAAACGGCGTAAAACCCCAATAAACTCAAACTTTAAAGTTCATGCAGAGTGATGTCCCTTTAAGGTTCATACGGAGTGATGGCCCTTTAAAGTTCAAGTAGAGTGATTTACCTTTAAAGTCGATACAAAGTGATGTCCCTTTAAAGTCGATACAAAGTGATGTCCCTTTAAGGTTCATACAGAGTGATGTCCCTTTAAAGTTCAAGTATAGTGATGTCCCTTTAAAGTCAATACAGAGTGATGTCCCTTTAGGGTTCATACAGAGTGATGTCCCTTTAAAATTGTACAGAGTGATTTCCCTTTAAGGTTCATATGGAGTGATGACCCTTTAAAGTTCATACTGAGTGATGTCCCTTTAAGGTTGGTACAGAGTGATGTCCCTTTAAAGTTCATCTGGAGTGATGTCCCTTTAAAGTTCAAACAGAGTGATGTCCCTTTAAGGTTCATACTGAGTGATGTCCCTTTAAAGTTGATACGGAGTGATGTCCCTTTAAGGTTTATACGGAGTGATGTCCCAGTAAAGTTCATATGGAGTGATGTCCCTTTAAGGTTGATACAGAGTGATGTCCCGTGAAAGTCGATAATGGAGTGATTTCCCTTTAAAGTTCAAACGGATTGATGTCCCTTTTAGGTTCATACGGAGTGATGTCCCTTTAAAGTTCATGCAGAGTGATGTCCCTTTAAGGTTCATACGGAGTGATGTCCCTTTAAGGTTCATACAGAGTGATGTCCCTTTAAAGTTCATGCAGAGTAATGTCCCTGAAAAGTTCATGCAGAGTGATGTCCCTTTAAAGTTCATGTGGAGTGATGTCCCTTTAAGGTTCATACGGAGTGATGTCCCTGTAAAGTTCATACGGAGTGATGTCCCTTTAAGGTTGATACAGAGTGATGTCCCTTGATAGTCGATATGGAGTGATGTCCCTTTAAAGTTCAAACGGAGTGATGTCCCTTTTAAGTTCATACAGAATGATGTCCCTTTAAAGTTCATACGGAGTGATGTCCCTTTCAAGTTCAAGTAGAGTGATGTCCCTTTAAAGTCGATACAGAGTGATGTTCCTTTAAGGTTCATACAGAGTGATGTCCCTTTAAAGTTTGTACAGGGTGATGTCCCTTTAAGGTTCATACAGAGTGTTGTCCCTTTAAGTTTCATACGGAGTGATTTCCCTTTAAAGTCAATACAGAGTGATGTCCCTTTAAAGTTCATCTGGAGTGATGTTCCTTTCAAGTTCATCCAGAGTGATGTCCCTGTAAAGTTCATACGGAGTGATGTCCCTTTAAAGTTGATACAGAATGATGTCCCTTTAAGGTTCATACAGAGTGATATCCCTTTAAAGTTTGTACGGAGTGATCAGTCTGGTTCCCTGTCATACTATGTATTTGAGGCATTCACTAAAAATGGCCGCCTCCAGTGGGGTAATTTAATTACAAAGATAAAGAGCAAAGTCCCTGAATTTTGAGAGCAAAGACATGTCATTTATGAATTAGATATTTTTCGATATATTTTTAACACTAGCAGTAAGTTTTTAATGATCATCACGCTAACCCGAAATAAAGCGTTTTTTTAATTATGTACATAAAAGCTATATTATGGCAATTTTTTTCCCCGATGTTGGTAGACTCATAAGACGAAATGATGGTATGGCACCAAATCCATCAACCAAAACGTATCTTATCAAAAACATTTTTACGCAGTAAGAATATTTGAGCTGTTTTCTACCAATGTTTCATTTTGACAAATCCCCTACACTTACAAAGATTGCACTAGAAAAAGAAATAGATCTGTGTTAAAATGGCGGTGCTGAGGTTGTAGGGGGGGTGGGGGGTGGGGGCGGTACATCATTAGTCTATAAATCCATGTTTTTTCTGCTCCTTTGATTTTGAGAACTCTGGAAAGTGTACACCGAATGGCGAATCAAGTACGCCCAGTCAGACAACACATTGAATTAACACGTATTTGTCATATCTTTGAATTTGGACAATGTACCAGTGAGTTTCTTTCTCTTAATGGTTAAACCGATTCTTTAAGAGCATTTTGATTTTTAGACATATCAAATCATGTGGATAGCAAAATAGTCTATGTTTGTTAGGAAGCATAGAATATCATCATTGTAAATGCAAAACCTCGTATCTTATTTTTGCAAACTTTTAAAGGGGAAGGAAAAAAGTGTAATAACTTTACCCAAACTGAAATGTTTTACTAAACATTTTGACATAAAATTCACAAATAATGTGTTATTGATAATACTGATCAGTAACAAGAGCTGTCCGAAGACAGTGTGCTCGACTTTCTAAGTTGCTTAGTATAAAGGGGGCATAACTCCAAATAGAGTGGTCCCAGGGTCATGGGCCCTGATAGTAAGGTAGAGGGTGTGATGGTGAATAAGTATTCCAAGTTTGGGTTGAATCCCTTTGATAGTATGGAAGTTATTGATGTTTGAAAAAACTTTAACTTTTGTTGCAACGCCGACGCCTGGGTGACAGTATAAGCTCTCATTTTCTTCGAAAAGTCGAGCTAAAAATATCTCAAAACCTGCGAGAATTGTCTAAACTGGGCAGACAAGTTTGTACTTTGTAAATCGCAAGAATCAACATAAAAGGTTTTGCATTTACACCGACGATATATTCAAACTGTTCTTGGCTTTGTGAATGATAATATTTAACCCTTTCCCAAGCAAGACCTGGTTTTGACATCCCTAATTGTTAAGACTTGAGAAAACATTGAGACAAAAGAAGAAACTGATGATAACCAGCAATTTCTCCCTTTGCCTCAATATTTTCTTGGCTATAATATACAAAAATTCTTTCTTTTTCAACATCTTTTTTGTCGTCTGCAGCAACTTTCAAATTTGACGGCCCTACATTTTTGTTGTTTGGGAAAGGCTTAAATAACAGGCTCCCATCACGTTGAACACACTATGAATAAGTTTCGCACACATTTTAACCCTTTCCCAAACGACAATATTTTAGGGTGGTCCAAATTGAAAGCTGCTGCAGACGACAAAGGAATGCTGCAAAAGAAAGTATTTTTGTACAAAATAGCTCAGAAAATATTGAGGCAAAAGGAGAAACTGCTGGTTATCAGCAGTTTCTTCTTTTGTCTCAATGTTTCCCTAAGCGATTTCTTTTAGGCACGTCAAAACCAGGTCTTGTTTGGGAAAGAGTTAAAACAACTTACTGAAACATGTTGGCACACATTGAGTTATAACTCAAAGAATTTTGCGCATGCACAAAATTTCTTGAAGTGTGCCTAACATGTTTCAGTGTGGATAATCACTTGACTCAGAATTTCAGAAAATCATCAATATATTTAGTAATTGTTAGTACTTGACCAATTTGAATTCCGTTTGAAGCAGAGAAGGTAGGAAAATACCAGGAATAAGCTAGATGTGGTGGATTAACAAGAGTGCCATGGTCACAATATACGCCGCAACTTATAAACCTTGAGGAACAAAAATGACATTGACAAGGATTTATAAATATCCACACAAAAAACTGTAAAAAGTTGTGTTCACAAGAAGGTTTTAGAAATATCCAGTAAAAAACCTGGAAGGAGTTGCGTTCACAAGGCTGAAATATCATTAAGCCCCAGAGACTAAGTTTTAAATGGGCATAACTCAGGCAAAAATCAATGAACCATAAAATCATTACTTCATGCAAATCTACCAATAAAGGTAATAACATCCACCAAGTTTCATTAGGATCCAGCCAGAATCTTAGGAGTTGCACTGACAAGGCTGCAATTTCAATAAGCCCCAGAGACTAAGTTTTAAGGGGACATAACTCTGACAAAAATCAATGAACCATAAAATCCTTCCTTCATGCACATCTACCAATTGAGGTGATAACATTGACATAGTTTCATTAAAATCCAGCCAGAAACTTCGGAGGAGTTGCGTTGACAAGGCTGCAATTTCAATAAGCCCCAGAGACTAAGTTTTAAGGGGGCATAACTCTGGCAAAAATCAATGAACCATAAAATCCTTCCTTTATGCACATCTACCAATTGAGGTGATAACATTGACCAAGTTTCATTAAGATCCAGCCAGAATCTTAGAAGGAATTGCGTTGACAAGGCTGCAATTTCAATAAGCCCAAGAGACTAAGTTGTAAGGGGGCATAACTCTGGCAAAAATCAATGGACCATAAAATCCTTCCTTCATGCACATCTACCAATTAAGGTGATAACATTGACCTAGTTTCATTAAGATCCAGCCAGAAACTTAGGAGGAGTTGCGTTGACAAGGCTGCAATTTCAATAAGCCCCAGAGACTAAGTTTTAAGGGGCATAACTCTGACAAAAATCAATGAACCATAAAATCCTTCCTTCATGCACATCTACCAATTGAGGTGATAACATTGACCAAGTTTCAAGAAGATCCAGCCAGAAACTTAGGAGGAGTTGCGTTGACAAGAAAAGTGGACGGACGTACGGACGGATGGACGGACAGACGGAGATAATGACGCCAATATACGTCCACCTCCGGCGGCGTATAAAAATAAATCAGCTGACTTTTAAAAAATCCACCACATACATCTAATGCGTGGTGTCTGTCCACCTTCTTTGTTTAACACCGAATTTAAATCAGCCCCATATTAATATTATTTAAGATTTTCTGAAATTGTTGAATCACATGATTATATCCACTGTAATGTTTCATAAAAACATTTTGCACTCGATTTTCCGAACATGTTAGATACATGCTGGCTTAAACGTTACTGTGTGACAGAAATAGAAGCCCCGGCTCACTAAAACATGTGACAAGGGTTGTTTTTATGGATATCGAAATATAACAAAAGAAAAGTATTGTTTTATCATTTTATTTATCTGCTCATAAATATTGTATTACAACTACAATCACTAACATTATCACAGTGTAAATGGATGGAATAAATAAATAGACTACCAAATCTAGTTCCTAAAGAGGTCAATTCATTGTAGATGACAAAAGTGGAAAAATATTCTGTCAGTTCCCATTTTATCTATTTTTTAATCAGAATTTGATAAAAAAAACTTTCTGAAGACCTGAAAGTTCTGAGTCATGTTAAAAGAGGACCAATGTCCCTAATAGTAAAGGCTTGGGAAAACATGAGGCAAAAGAAAATGCTATTAACCAGCATTTTCTCCTTTTACCTAAATCTTTTCTATGTCACATTATTGAAAAAAAAATTCACGTCTATTTTGTCACCTGCAGCAGCTTTTCAAAAAGGCCACCCTAAAATAGTTGAAAAAGATTAGAAGAATTTTAGACCGGCCAAACTCAAAGGAGTTGCAGACAGTAAAGTATTTTTCTTTTAATTTTGACTAAAGACAGGTGGAAAATATTGACTGAAGATGAGAATTTACTTGTAACCAGTAATTTCTTCTTTCCTCTCAATGTTTTGTACATTTCTCTCTCAAGAATGCTTAAAATATCAGTAACAAAATTTTTAGGTTGACAGTGACGAGAGAATGAATTTCAAAATACATATAGATTGCTTTTCACGATAAATGATATTCCAATTCTTTCCCGAACAAAACCTGGGCTTTAGTGCCCTACAGAATTAATGATACTTCAAATATCCTCATGGGAAAAGAAGAAAATGCTGACTACCAGCATTTTCTTCTTTTCTTTCAATGCTTTCCAAGCTTTCATATACTAATTCCATAAATTGAATGGCACTTATTATTGCTCCTTTCAATTTGGTGTTACATTTTTATCAATTGGGAATAGGTTTTAGTGTTGTCACTATCAGCTTTCAATTTAGCCAAGTCTACATTCTAGTCCTCTTGTAAAGTTATCGAATTCTATTGAGTGAGGCCACATACACCCACACTGATAGTACAGAATTAGGATATGGATGTACATAGACAGCTAACGCATATTCTACGTCGCTCGACTCCTGGGCGTGAACCCCGGTTGCGTATACGGCCTCGACGATGGGATCCATCTCTGTAAATGGCATGTTGATTGGGAATCCGGACACCTGCAATGAGAAGATGAATTGATTGATCAAATTTCGGTTTTATACATTTTCAACTTCTGTGGTCATATTGCAGCCGCTTGAGCACCTAACCATATACTCCTGTAAATTTCTCATATATAATACCAGCACTACCACAACATCCTAACAGAGCCTTCAGCTACTCGCCCATATGGGCTAACCGTCATCAAACCATTGGTGGGAGACAATTTTTTTTTAACCTTTTCCCAAACAAGACCTGGTTTTGACGTCCCTAATAGGAAAGACTTGGGAAAACATTGAAACAAAAGAAGAAACTGCTGATAACCAGCAGTTTCTCCTTTTGTCTCAATATTTTCTATGCCATTTTTTACACAAAAACCTATCTTTAATAACTTCCATTTTGTCATTCGTGGCAGTTTTTGAAGTTGATCACCCTAAAAATTTGCCGTTTGGGAAAGGGTTAAAGGAAATTTGCTGGCACTGGGGATCAAACCTTGACCTCATGAGTGAGAGTCTCATGCGCTTCTAACTTCATCATGGTCACAGCAATGAGAAGGTGAAAAAATCTACAAAATAATATGAGCCGCGACGCGAGAAAAGCGGAATTTAGCATAAGCGAAAACAAAGACGCAGATCAGCTTCGCGGTAACCGCGAATCTGATCAGCGTCTGTGTTTTCGCTGGTGAGAATGTTTAGTTCTTCTTCTTCTTCTAATGTAAGAAGCTGAATTTAGCGGCATTTTCTGCTTTTACAGCAATATTTTTTAGACTTGTTCGAATTCAAAGATGTTACAGATGACTATTTCAAGAGAATGAAATTTAATTCATTAAGGTGTTTTTTGATAGAAAACATTGTGGATAATAAAGAAATTGCTTGTCATAAGCAATTTCTTCATTTTCCAAAATGATTTTCAAAGCCTTTATTTTGTGGGGAGTCAAAAGGCGCGACTGTGTGGTAATGGGTAAACCTTTTCTCAAACAAGACATGGTTTTGATGTCTCTGTTTGAAATACTTTGGAAAAGCATTGAGAAAAAAAGAAGGAATTGATGATAATCAGCAATTTCTCATTTTCACTCTGTGAAATAATAATTCAAATAAACACATTTTCTAAAACATTTGTGAAGTAAAATGGTGACATAAACCTCTTTCGGAGAACTTGACAACGACAAATGAGAATACATTACCTTGTATGAGCTGAAAGACTGCTCTAGTTCTATAATATGTTGCTCATCGACTGTCTTTCCACAATTTTCTTCAAGCCTGCAAGCAAAATTTCAAGTTCTGTTATGTGTTAAAGACCAAGTCACACAGTAAAAAACACAAATATACCAGCCCATGATCTTGTTTAAAAAAGCATTTGTAAAATCAATACAAAACATATTGTTCTTGACAATTTACAAAAATCTTTTTTTTTTCCATTATGACTTGTGAAAATGACAAAACTTTTCTGGGAACTTTTTGATCACCCCTCATAAATATGTTGTTAACTTACACAGGCAGGAGTTTTCGCATAATCTGTGTACAGTGCCTGTTCCATCATGCAATGCATTGACTATGCCAGTCCATAATTTTGTTTAAGATTGCACATAAATATGTTGTTTACTTACACAGGCAGGAGTTTTCGCATAATCTGTGTACAGTGCCTGTTCCAGCGTGTAATGTATCGACTACGCCAGTCCATAATTTTGTTTTTGAGTACTTGCTGGATTTTCTCCTGTAACTCAGTCACATAGTCCTTGTCTGTTGGAAAGTAGTACAAAGACTCAGGCTGTAAAATAAGGACATGAAATATATTTCATGTCAAAGAATTGATATCAAGGTGGCTATTTTTGCAGCAAATTTGTTAGTTTGTAAAGTGGCAAATATGTCAAAGACATGAATGGAAGCAATGTAAATCATAGGGATTGATTTTATCAAGTAAACAGTGATGTAATTTTAGACAAACATCAGTATTTTGTTGGTGTAATTCTAAAATCTCGTAACTACAGGATTAATTTAAGCTGTAGCTACGAGATGTTATAACAACACCGACGATATATCGAAACATACATGTAGAACCATTTGCAAATGTGCTACCTGAAAACTTCCTAATTGTGTATCCGGATACCCTCTACCAAATATTGTCTCCCAACATGAAGTGTTTAACAGAGCAATGAGGAAGTTCTACGAGAACAACATGGATCTCGATCAGACTGTGCATTTGCACAGGCTGATTTAGATCCATGATCGTCTCAAAAGCCATTTTTTGAAATTCGAACTATTTTTTTTTGTAAGATTTTTTATATGTTCCTACCTGAATGCTGCCTAACTGTGGATCGGGATACCCTCTACCAAATATTGTCTCCCAACATGAAGTGTCTGATAGTTTAAAGGACATCTGAGCTGGTTTGTCATACTGCTGAATATTGGCCCAGATCTGGAAATAAAAGAGGGGATAAATATCATGAAGGCTTTCGAAATATGTTTATGGTTAACCTTTTAAGATATCCATGTGTTGAAATTTTTTAGATAAATCTGTAAATTTAAACAGACCTCACAATGGCCCTGAAAGAGATTGATAGAGAAGGCTGATAAACAACATTTAACCCATACCCACACATTGACACTTGTTGATGCCCCTCGAAATAAAGGCTGTGGAAAATGGAAAAATTGCTTTTGGCAAGCTATTTCTTCATTTCTCACAATGTTTTCTACCCAAAACACCAAATAATGCAAAATTTCATACACATCAAATTGTCGTCTGCAAGATCTTTGAATTTGGGCCAGCAAAGAAAATGCAGTGTGGCCATGGGTTAACTTCTATACATACAGTACCTCTTCGAAAAGTTTAAATCACATCAACTGTACTTTTCACAAATGTCTGATATGTCATGATAAAAATGGCTCAGACTTTCTCCTTACATTTTCATGATTAACCAGACAACCAATACTCTGTAGGGGACAAGTCATATCCTGGACACGGAAATGTTCTCCGCTACTCGGGTTCCAGATCCAATAACCAGCATCCTCCTCACTCAGAACGTAGGCCATTGGTCCTTCAGGAATGGCTAACCCACAGACCATGCGTTCTTACCAATGTGCAGTATTATATTTCATAATAAACCCATTACCAGACAGCTAATATTTTGGACTGTTCCAATGTGAAAGATGCTCCAGATGGCCAGATGACAATTTCAAAATGATGAATTTCTAAAAATCTTTCTATTTTGGGTTAGAAAACATTGTTGAAAATGAAGAAATTGCTTGTCACAAGCAATTTCTTCATTTTCCACAATGTTTTCCAAACTCTTTATCTTGTAGGACATCAAAAGCATCTCTTTGTGGGAATGGTTTAAGAGAGGTAGGCCACTACATTTATAATTTCCTTACATTTTCATGGTTAACCAAACAATAATTTCCTTACATTTTCATGGTTAACCAAACAATAATTTCCTTACATTTTCATGGTTACCCAAACAATAATTTCCTTACATTTTCATGGTTAACCAAACAATAATATCCTTACATTTTTCATGGTTAACCAAACAACCAATGCTGTGTAGGGGACAAGTCATATCCTGGACACGAAAATGTTCTCCGCTACTCGGGTTCCAGATCCAACTAGAACTGTCGCAAAGTGGATAAATAACCCCCACTAGGGCCTTGTCACCAAAAAAGTGCTATAGGTCAACCGGTTCTTCACTTCGAGCACGGAAACGGATTTCAAACAAAGTCCAACTGTGACCTTGACCTTTGACCTTGGTGACCCAAAAACAATAGGGCACCTCCTTGGGTCATAGGCAACAACTGTGTAAAGTTTCATGATTCTATGTCAAATGGTTCTCGAGTTAGAGCATGGAAACGAAATTTTCAATTTTGACTACTACCCCCCCCCCCCCTAAAAAAATTCAAAGTGGCATAACTCTGAAACTAATGACTGGATCAAGATGAAAATTGCAGGTGCACAACTTCATATGATAGGAAACAACCTGATAAAATTTCAGCAAAATTGGTCTAAAACTGTGGGAGGAGAAGAGGACACAAAATTATGTCCACAGACGGACGGACAGACGGACGGACAGACAACCTGATTCCAGTATACCCCCCCATAACTTTGTTGTGGAAGGTATAATAACCAGCATCCTCCTCACTTAACACATAGGCCGTCGGTCCTTCAGGAATGGCTACCCCACAGACCATGCCTTCTTACCAATGTGTAGTAATAGATTTCATAATAAACCCATTACCAGACAGCTAAAATTTTGGACTGTTCCTATGTGAAAGATGCTGCAGATGGCCAGATGACAATTTCAAAATGATGAATTTCTAAAAATCTTTCTATTTTGGGTTACAAAACATTGTTGAAAATGAAGAAATTGGTTGTCACAAGCAATTTCTTCATTTTCCACAATGTTTTCCAAACTCTTTATCTTGTAGGACATCAAAAGCATTTGTGGGAATGGTTTAAGAGTGGTAGGCCACTACATTTATAATTTCCTTACATTTTCATAGTTAACCAAACAATAATATCCTTACATTTTCATGGTTAACCAAACAACCAATGCTCTGTAGGGGACAAGTCATATCCTGGACACGGAAATGTTCTCCGCTACTCGGGTTCCAGATCCAATAACCAGCATCCTCCTCACTCAGAACGTAGGCCGTCGGTCCTTCAGGTATCGCTACCCCACAGATCAGCCAGGCCTTCTTCCCAATGTGCAGGAAAAAGTTGACCAGCATGATTGCATGCTCTTCTTCATCGCCCGACAACATTTGTAGGAATTGCTGCAAGAAAGAAAATTTGTCTCTTATTTAATGTACTTCAAGAATACTTTGAAACAAGATTTTTTATTTGTCTATTTATCCCTTACATAATAACTAAGATATCAAAGGTAAGCTTCAAATGACAACACAAAGCGTCTTTAGATGAACATTGTAAAATAAATCAGGCATGAATGTTTCCATGAATTATAAAGTTAGCAGAATTTATCATTTTCGAGTAATTGAGAAATGAGTCCTGTTTCACAATTGTATGTACAAAAATAAATCGAAAATATTATAACTCAATGCCATCATTTTCTAAAAGTATCCATCAAATGTCCCATAAAGTAATTACTTCGATAATCAATTACTTGAAAGATGGGACTTTTACTTACATCACATGTGTTCCAGATATCACAGAGTCCAGGGAATATCACAGAATCAGATATAAATGGTATCAACGACACATATCTAGCTATCACCTCCTGAAATGAATGGAATCAAATATGACTTATTGTAAGAGACAAAATGGCAATTTATTTACCCGATTTTTACAGCTGATTTTCAAACTCGAGAAAACATCAACAAACAGACAAGGCAAAAGCTATATACCCATAATTGATTTATGTAGACTAATAGGTCATAATTATAACTAATATTTGCATTTATTTTGAGGTAAGATTGATTATGCTTGGCAATGCAATGGATAACAAGGGGAATTTTGACTTACACAGCAGTAGACGACTGTTTTCCAGCAGCTGTTAGGAGTTCATCTGGAGGTTTGATAGGTCTTAAGTATCGGGTAACCAGATAAGCAGTAAATATTTAGAAAATTTGCTAGAGGCTGATCGTTTCATAGTAAACTTGTAGACCTATAGAGAGTATACTTACAGCAGTAGATGACTGTTTCCCTGCAGCTGTAAGGAGCTCGTCTGGAGGTTTGATAGGTCTGAAGTATCGGGTAATAAACACAGATTTAAAGTTCACGTCGGTGACGAAGGTCTTCACTTCTCTCTTTGGCGTGAATCGTGATGTCATGTTGTTCATCCATTCATCAGCAAACACCATCAATCTCTCATCCTCATTGGTGGAAAACTAGAAAATAAATTGAATTCATAGCCCATTCCTGCATAATGATGCTCTTTGACACCCCAAGAGTTAAAGGCTTTGGAAAACATGATGGAGATTGAAGAAATTGCTTGTCACAAGCAATTTCTTCATTTTCCATACTGTTTTCTACCTAAAAACATAAAGAAATGTAAAATTCAATGCAGTTGGTATTTGTTGTCTGCAGCATTTTTCAAATTGGGACAGTCTAAAACGTTGCTGTCTAGTAATGGGTTTATTGCTAGATTGATTGATTGAATGTGGTATAACACCTCTTTCAACAGCTATGGTCATATTGGTTCGAGCACCTTACCATGGATTCCTACTGTTTCTGTTGCCAGTGCTACAACATCAACCTTTCAGACCTCCAGCTGCTTGCCTAAATAGACTTACAATTATTAAATCATTGGTAAGAGACAAAGGATGCTTGCCGTGCCTGGAGATTGAACCCTGGACATTTGGGAGAGGCTTAAACACTATTATAGTAAGCAAGACAGGGGTTAGATATATCGTCAGTGCTATGACAAAATTGCATAACTGAAATTTTGCTCGAAAACCATTTTTTTCAGGAGAGCCAAAAACGTTTTTAGAACTTTTTACCGCTTTAAAAAATGTGCGGACAAAATTGCGTAACTCAATAACTACATGAACAATTCAGCTTCTTTAAGGTAAAATAAGGTAATTGAACATAACTTACGGTTCATTTATTGGTCAAAGTAGAAGAAATACAGAGGAGAATGCCATTTCTCAGCCTTTTATTACTCTCGTGTAAATAATTTGTCTATGCACAACGCATTTTTGTCAGCTAAATCGAGTTACGCAATTTTGTCACATGGTAATTGAAATGGTTCTAATAGGTGTAGAGAAACGCCGTTTTGACAGAATATGCGCTCCTACATACTAAGTAGAAAGCATTTATAAACGAAATTTGACAAAATTGCGTAACTAATGTGTTACGCAATTTTGTCATAGCACCGACGATATGTTTCTTTTAAACTTACCCTTTCTTTGACAGGCTCAAGTCAATGGAGGTTCTATATTGATAAAGAGACTCAGTAAAGTCTTAATGTTTTAGTCAATCCCTGCTAGTTCTTCCATAAAGTTATGCTGTTAATCTGTTCTCAAACCAGTCCTGTCTTTGACATCCCTCGCAGAAATGGCTTGGGAAAACATTGAGGCAAAAGAAGAAATTGCTGATAATCAGCAATTTCTTCTTTTCCTCAATATTTTCTTTATTATAATTTACACAAATTCCATCTTTCTTGACATCTATCATCAGTGACCTCCCCATATTTTGCTGTTTGGGAAAGGGTTAACCCATTACCAGACGACAAAATTTTAGATGCGTCCAAATTCAAAGAAGCTGCAGACGACATTTTCAATGTAAGGAATTTTAAAATTCTAAAACTTTTTGGTTAAAAAACATTGTGGGAAATGAAGAAATTGCTTGTCACAAGCAATTTCTTCATTTTCCACAATGTTTTCCCAAGCCAATTTCTCATAGGGAGTCAAAAAGAGTCACTGTCTAGTAATGGGTTAAAGAAAATCACAGTAAGCAAGACAGGGGTTAGATTATGTGTTTCTTTCGCAACTTACCCTTTCTTTGACAGGTTCAGGCTGTGTTAATGGTGGTTCTATAGTGATAAAAAGACTCAGTAAAGTCTTAATGTTTTTATCGATCCCTGCTAGTTCCTCAGAAAATCCTTTATCTTGTGTATAACCAAGTAACACTGGCGGAGCATCCACTCTAAACGTACCATCAATCTGGAAGAAAAAATTGCTCACAATTTAATGGCGGGGAATCATGTGATACAACAATTGACTCAGTAATGTTTCGATGATTTTATCGATCCCTGCTAGTTCCTCAGAGAATCCTTTATCTTGCGTATAACCGAGCAACACTGGCGGGGCATCCACTCTAAACGTACCATCAATCTGCAAGAAAAAGGTAGCTCATTATTTTGCAAAATTTAGACAGAACAGACAAAATTATGGGCCTTCAATAAGCTTTGAGGAGGATGAAAACACAATGAAATATTTAGAGTAACTTTCTTTCTCAACCAATCCAATCAGAAGAAGAAACAGATGAATTTGAATTATGGACATAAATTAAATACTTAACATCATTCAAATATTAAAGGCATAAGTCAGCTTTTTCAATAAGTTGATAGTAATAATTTTTTTTCAGACGCTCAAGGCATTTCTTCTCTGTCCATTTATTTACCATTGTACCAAGTACACGGCTGCATATCTCCTAAATCGCAACATTTGGTTGTGTATAGAAATATATTGAGGAGGACAACATGTTGCCGTTGAGAGGAAACGACAATTCTATGATCGAAAGGTAAATGTGATCATTAAATCAAGATTTCTTTTTTTTTAGCTCATAAATAAACAAGGGCCATCATAGACAGATTATGCTCCTTGAATAAGCGTTTGTCACAAATAAAAACTATCATAATTAAGTCCCCTTTTCCCATGACACATTTTTGTACACACATTATTTATAGAATATGGTGTAGAACATATCATTTATCACGTAAGTACAAAATTTCATTAAATTCTGCCCATTAGATGAAGAGAAATTAGAGAAAAACTAATTTTTACATTAAGGCCCCTTTTTCCATGACACAACCTCAAATCAATAACAGAGAAAAAAGTCCCTAGGGATTATCCCAGGGAGTTCACATGAGAAGTTTCATTGAATTTGGTCCAAGGGTTGCTGAGATCTGGCTGTGGACGGACGGACAGCGTGGCGACTATATGCTCCCCCGAAATTTTTTCAGGGAGCATAAAAATCAGACATGTGAGCCCCATCCAAAGCCACTGATTAATGTTTAGAGCAATCACGTGACAAGGTCTGAAATTTAGTGCTTAGAAAATGTTTACCTTTCCATTAAAGTAGATAGTAGTAAAGGGTATTTTCAGACTTCCTAACCAGTTCTTCTCAATTCTTTGATGAACCATTGTACCCTTTTCTCTGTCATCCTGAACAAAAAGTAGATTGCATTTAGTATATGTGACCCATCATGCTAAAAGGGATCTTATCATAAGTGTGAAAAGTATCAACCCTAGTCAGTTTGCGCAGTATGTACAGACAAACTAGGGTCGAATCTTTCCAGTCCAATATAATTTTTTGAATCTAGATTGTTTTCACTATGTTACTATAAGTTAATTTTCAAAATACATGCATGACAGTTGGTTGACCTCTGCGGAGTCTGATCTGTTTCTCAAAATTTTGTTTAATAGGTTTTCCAAAAGGTCACTTTTAGCATGAAATATCATTTACTTTTATCCGAAAGTAACATTTAGACTCATAGTATCATTCAGTTTGTATTTTGGCTTTTGTTCAGCAACTACCAAATGCTTTGATAATACATTACAGTAATTCCATCAGGTCTTAAACAAAAGTTAATTGAGATGATAACCAGCATTTTTGCTTTTTGCAATAACATTTTTATCCTTTCAAAAAACAAAATTAATGAAGTCACTTGTGCTCTGCAAAGATTTTGCATGTCTTAAAAGACAAAATGTAGAAGTCTTCTGTACTCTGTAAAGATTTTGTGCCAACAATCGCGAGATACTTTAAGTTTTACAAAAAAGCTTATTTACCTGCTGAATATCAACAACCACTTCATCAAAGAGGTTCAAAAATATACTTTCTGTGAGCGTTTGTAGATTGGAAGGTGAATAGTCATCATTTGGTGCCCTGTAATGAACAAGATGTGTTTGTGAAATGGTCAATGTTAAGTTGACAGACAGATGGACAGACATGAGAAAAACAATATGCATAAAAAAATAAATCTAATCTTAAAAAGAAATCAAAATAAGAATATCATGTTTATACAAATAGTAATGGTACAAGAGTTAATTAAACAAGAGCCGTCACAGACGGATTATGCTCCCCGAATAAGTGTTTGTCACAAAATAAAAACTATCATACATTAAGCCCCCTTTTCCCATGACAGCTTTTTTTTACACACATTATTTATAGAATATGGTCTAGAACATCCTATTTATCACATGAGCACAAAATTTCATTAAATTCTGCCTATTAGATGAAGAGAAATAAGAGAAAAACTAATTTTTACACTAAGGCCCCTTTTTCCATGACGCAGCCTTAAATTTACAAACGGAGAAAAAGTTCCTTAGGTATTGACCCAGGGAGTTCACATGTGAAGTTTCATTGAATTTGGTTTAAGGGTTGCTGAGATATGGCTGTGGACGGACGGACGGACACACGGACGGACGGACAGCGTGGCGACTATATGCTCTCCCGAAATTTTTTCGGGGAGCATGAATAAAAATATTGCCATTACAAGTCTTAACATAATCGTAATCATTATTTATTATCATTATGTATCATGGTCTATAGGAGCATCTGATCATTTGATTTCGATGAAAATTAATACTTTGAATAGATATTGGTCTTGCACCTTGTTTAATGATTTTTCATTTTCAGGACGAAATACAAACTAAACATACTAAACAACTCACTTAAACGGTATTTCAAGTTCCTCATTAAAGCTTGGATTTGGTCCATCAGCCACTGATGTTCTGATAGACTGATGTTGAAACATAATTTCTACAAATGGTCGAACCAAAACCTGAAATGTAACAGCAATTATTAAACTTTCAGTACACATATATTTGTGTAAATACCTCTTGTTTGCTTAATCATGTATTTCTAAACCACAAAATTTTTTAAGCCTAAATGTACCAATGCACTGCATCAGATACAAAATAAAGTGCAATGTATTATTGTTGGAAAACATCTCATATTAGAAGAAATCTACCCTACATAATTATGGCTCTACATTTTCTAAACAAAAAGGTTATTTTGAGTATATGTATGTTCATTAGAATAGGATAAATCAATTGGAACATAATCATGGGATGTGAAAACAAATGCTAGATCTCAAAATTATTGTGGATATAACAAAGAGTATCATGTAAGGTTAAATTTAGTTTAAAGTATGGACTAGTTGCCTTTTTTGGATGCATCTACACATGCCACCTTAATTAAGCTATAGATCATAATTCATTGCAAAAAAAAAAAACCAAACTAAAAGTGTAAGACACCGCAGCAATCAAAACGTGAAAGTTCTGAAATGGTATTTTGCCAAAAACCCGTAGATTGTTTGTAAATTGTTATTTTTCTGTGATGCCAATAAATTTTTCCTCAAAGAACTAATCACTATCACAACCAGGGAGTGTTAAGAAACTGGAAGACCAGCTCTTGTTTCGAAAAGACAACTTGAAATAAAAAGATATTTTCACAGCAAATTTTCTGGAATTATCGATTGGGTTAAAAACAAATCATGCATTTTCTTTTCTAAAGACAACATTTTTGTGTATACAGGTAGTGAATCAGAACTAGAACTAGGAGGTTTCAATGTTTAACTCTTTCCCAAACAACAAAATTTTCGGGTTGTTTAATTGAAAAGCTGCTGTAGACTACAAAGGGATGTTGTTAAAGATATATTTTGTGTATATTATAGCACAGAAAATAATGAGACAAAAGGAGAAACTACTGGTTATCAGCAGTTTCTTTTTTGTTTCAATGTTTTCCCAAGACATTTCTTCTAGGGACGTCAAAACCAGGTCTTGTTTGGGAAAGGGTTAATCTACAAGAATATTGGATATTGTATGTCATGGACAACAATTATTAATTTTCATTTCATTTAAGATACATATGAAAACATGAATTCAAATTAAATTTGTGAAGACATACAAAAAGAAAATCAATGGTAAAGAGACAGACAAACAGTCTGAAAACTAAAATCATTTCTCAAAGAAAGAGCTCTTAACAGTTGAACATGAACATTAATCTTAACTGGATATACCGGTAAATCAGCATCCTGAATGGGAAAAAAACACATTACAAAACTTATGGACATCTTCTGAACTTGTCAAAATATAATTGAGCCGGGATCTGGAAAAATGTCCCTTACAGCATTTGAGAACAACATGGTTCAAGATCAGCCTGCGTATACACGCAGTCTGATCATGAACCATGTTGGTCTCCAATAGCTTAACCCTTTCCCAAACGGCAAATTTTCAGGATTTCCATTTCAAAAGATGCTGCATACGACCAATGGACCTTGTTTAAGATAGAATTTAAGTACAATATAGCATAGAAAATATTGAGACAAAAGGAGAAACTGCTGGTTATCAGCAGTTTCTTCTTTTGTTTCAATGTTTTCCCAATCCTTTTCTATTAGGGACGTCAAAACCAGGTCTTGTTTGGGAAAGGGTTAATCGTGACCTGTAGCAACTGTGAGACAGCAGTATGGATCCCTGTTTGACTGCTTCTATGCACAGGCTGGTAGTGAAACTTGGCTGTCTCAAATGCTATAAGGGACCTTTTTCCAGAAACTGGCTCAATTATACAATATCATAATCAAGCTATACCGCACACCATTAGTTAATAAGATTGGAGTAATCAACAAAAAGATATTATTTGGGACTCCAATCTATTGAAATAACAAAAGTCAAATTGAAAAGAAAGATGGGCATCAAGGACATCATTATATTTTTTTTAGGAATAGAATTGACATTTTAAATTAATATAAGTACTACATAGGACAGACAATTTCTACAAGGAAGTAGAACAAGTAAATTAGATATGGGTATAAGAAATTGAGTATGAGAATTTATGATTCATGAACAAGAAAAGAGCCAAAAGACCTTGTCAATTGCTTATTTTAATTTTTAGGAGACAAAATTCACTGCAGGTCAATCAGGGGTGATCGTTTCTGAAAGAAAATGTCCTATACATATAGAATAACAATTAACATACAAATCTGAAGATCACAGAAAATCTTTGAAATGATCACTTGATGCAGACTGGGCTGCACATACTGATCACAATCAATACCTTTTGCATTCTCAAAAAGGTCTATTTTCCAGTTACATGGCATGATTATTAAAGGACAATTTTAGTAAATAGCCAATTTGTTAGAGGTTAAAAATGGGGTATGGATACACTGAAATGAAGAACATGGTATATTGAATACAACTATGAAAAAAATTAACCTTTTCCCAAAAAACAAACTTTTCCAGTGGCCAAAGATCAAAGCCAGAGTAGATAGCCTGGTAAATATCATGACATGTAATATTTTTCTGCATTATAAAAAGAGTGAAATATTTACGGAACAGAAGAAAATGCTTGTTATCAGCATTGTCTTCTATTCAAAGCCTTCTCTATCACGAAAGACAAAACATGACTAAGTTGTTTTCCAAACAATTCTTGCTTTTGACACCCCTATCATAGATAACCAGTATATCTCTTCCATATGTTTCTATGCAAGATTTCCAAATTTTGTAACAATTTATACATTTTGTCATCTGTAACACCTTTTAATTTGGACTAGTCTAAAAGTTTGTTGTTCGGGAAAGTGTATAATGTTTTGACTCCAACACCACTGTGAATGTGAGCACAGGTTGTGACCACCTTACTTACAGCATCATATGGTCGATCCTGAAATAGTGGGGTTAATACAGAGGTTAATTCAGAAAATAACAAAACATGACATCGAAAACTAGAATATTAATCTATTCCCACATTATCATAGTGACAACTTTCGACGACACACAAGACAAAGGCTTTGGAAAACAAAGAAGAGAATGAAGAAATTGCTTGTGACAAGCAATTTCTTCATTTCTTACAATGTTTTCTACTCGAAAAGACCATAAAATGTAAAGTTTCATTCACACCAAAATGTCTTCTGCAACATCTTTGTATTTCGACCAGTCTAAAATTGTGCAATCTTGTCAAAGATTAATCTATTTTGTAGCTTTAGCTCATTCCCACACATTGACAATTTTGACAACACTCAAGAAAAGGGTTTGCAGAAAACATTGTGGAACATGAAGAAATTGCTTGTCAAAAGTTACACTGAAAATGTATGCCCAGTAAGCCCTTGGAAAATCAAGCTTCTTGTACCAATAAGTTATTCAAAGTCATCTCGTTAGAGTTAAAACACAAGGACTCAATCACAAACATAATTTTTAGAACAGTAAACATTTAAAACTTTGAAGGAAAACTATCTACAGTTTGCAGAGTCACACAAAAAATAATGGAAACAGAAACACGTCATATCACCATTTTCCAACAAAAACCTCATAACTGCAGCTTAAAACAAGCTGCAGTTATGAGGTTTTTGTTGAGAAGTGATGATATGTAACATGGAATACTTTATATCTTATATCTTTATCTCTTTGCACCAAAATTGTTCAAACCATAATCATAATATCATAACAATATTAGCATTTATTTTTCACAGATGGTAAATAAGTCAGGAACCTATACTACGCTGGTTTTGAAATCACCACCTGGCCATTAAGGTAGTCCAGTCCTAATGAGATTCACACGTCAGAATTTATCGGGCGATGTCATTAACATTCGGCAGTGGAACATTCCACCTTATAATGTTAACAATGTCGCCCGAATGGGTTGGGACACGTAACCTATGTAAAAAAACAAGAGTTGTCAACGGACAACGTAGCTAGCCTATAGAGGAGCTTGCCAAAACAGCTTAACCTTTTAAAAGTAGGTCATACTCCGAGGTCAAGGTCACAAGGGCAAGGGTCATGATCCCAAATGAAAGGTCAAGGCAGGAGGTATCAATGTGTGAAATATCAAGGCTTTATCCATAAAAGTGCATGAGATATAGGCCAGGTTAAAGTTTTTTAAAAGTAGGTCAAACTCAAAGGTCAAGGTCACAAGGGCAAGGGTCATGATCCTAAATGAAAGGTCGTGGCAGGAGTTATCCATGTGTGAAATATCAAGGCTCTATCCATAAAAGTGCATGAGATATAGGCTAGGTTAAAGTTTTTTAAAAGTAGGTCAAACTCAAAGGTCAGGGTCACTAAGTCAAAGGTCAAAGGTCATGGTCTCAAATGAAAGATCTTTTTAAGAGGTATCCATGTGTGAAATATCAAGGCTGTATCTCTAATAGTGCCTGAGATATAGACCTGGTTAAAGTTTTTCAAGTGAAGATGCGACGGGACGGGATGCAACGCCGACACTAGGGCTGTGACATTAGCTCCCCGGATATAAAGTCCCGGCTCGCTAAAAATCACAAAAAAAAATTCCGACTTTGAGCAAATCTCATTAGGGGTGAACTACCTTAATAAAGATGGAGAAAAACAAGGTGTACCTGTTCTGTTCTCTTTCTTGCTGTATCCCCTCCCCGAGCTGTCATAGTACCTGCCCTAAAATGTACAGAAATAAACAGTATGATATACATGTATGAAATATCTCTCTAGTCTCTATTGGAGTTAAATCAATCCTAGTCATGTTTAAAATAGTCCACCAGTAATGTTGCCATTTTGAGATTCACAGTGACATGTCTGATTTTTCTGAGAGATGTAAACATTCGGCCAAAGAAAATGCCATTTCTTTTCAAATTTGTAACATATCCATATAGATTAGACATTACCAATATTTACGTCTCACAAAAATTCTGACATCACGTAAATCTCAAAATAGCAACATTGTGGGTAGTCTAGACTACTTTAACCCTTTCCCAAACGGTAAAATTTTAGGGTCATCGACTTCATAATCTGACAAAAAAGACAAAATGGAAGTTATTTAAGATAGAATTTGTGTAAAATATGGCATAGAAAATATTGAGACAAAAGGAGAAACTGCTGTTTATCAGCAGTTTCTTCTTTTGTTTCAATGTTTTCCCAAGCCTTTTCTAATAGGGGCGTCAAAACCAGGTCTTGTTTGGGAAAGGATTAACAGCATGATAACTTTATCGTAAGGTACTAGGAAAACCTTCTACAATCTGGCATTGGGGTGATAAGAATTAATGATGGTTATTTTTTCAAATGAAGCTACATCGTATTAGAAATGCATTCATTGTGCATTGTAATGTGCTGTGTTAGATTAAAGTATGGTTAAATAATGTATACATGAATAATTTTTTATTGCTCAAAGGTATGGTATTTAAGGCAGATAAAGTCAACATAATCATATCTATTACATAATTTGAAAAATGAAGTAAATGAAGGAAATTAATACTTATTACTGTATGTAATTAGTAGCTTGATTATACTTTTGAACTTATTTATGCCACGAACTTCAAGACAAATGAAACACTTAAGATAAGAAAGCAAATCAACTAAAACAAAAACTCAACATAAATATGTGATAACTAATTTACTTGTTTAAAGAAAGATTTTTTTAGATATATAATTTCATTTTAATTTCATTTTAAAGTATTTATCAATATTACTTTCGACAATATCAAAGACAACAAAATAAGATCCACTACGATCCAATAAGCCTCCACTTATTGCATGTAATTTATGGTCCAGTCACAATATTTTGGCAAATGTTTACAAAATTTACCTATGTAAACAACACAATATCAAACTCCAAACTACTGTAATTTGTATGTCTCACACCTGCAAGATTCAAACCAGTGTATGCAAAACCATATTACAAAATTAAAAGTACTATAAAAACATCCTTTATGAGCTTCCAGCTGCTCTCCCATAAATGTTTGGCTATGGAAAATAATCTACACACTTAAACCACAAAGTGAAAATAGGGAACGATTTTATCAAGTAAATAGTGACGTAATTTCGGACAAACAAACAATTTTTCGTGGGTGTTGTTATAAAATCACGTAACTACGGCTTGATCCAAGCCGTAGTTACGAGATTTTATAACAACACCGACGGGTTATCAAAACATAACGGTAAACCGAATTTATTTTTAGCACAAAATTCATTGCCATTGTAACAAATATGGCTAGTTCATCAAAAGTAAATACATTATTCATAAATCAATAATGAAGTCATGCAAATGAGGGAGGGGGAAATGAGGGGAGGGGGTGGTAAACTTGTAAAAACAAGAGTTGTCCGCGGACAACGTAGCTCGCCTATACGGGAGCTTGTCACAAAAACAGCTAATTTTTTAAAAGTAGGTCAAACTCCAAGGTCAAGGTCACAAGGTAAAAGGTCATGGTCACAAATGAAAGGTCTTGGCAGGAGGTTTCCATGTGTGAAATATCAAGGCTCTATCTATAATAGTGCATGAGATATAGGCCAGGTTAAAGTTTTTTAAAAGTAGGTCAAACTCCAAGGTCAAGGTCACTAGGTCAAAGGTCATGGTCCCAAATGAAAGGTCTTGTCGAGAGGTATCTATGTGTGAAATATCAAAGCTGTATCTCTAATAGTGCCTAAGATATAGACCAGGTTAAAGTTTTTCAAGTGAAGACGCGACGGGACGGGACAGGACGGGACGGTACACGACGCCGACACTAGGGCTGTGACATTAGCTACCCGGACATAAAGTCCCGGCTTGCTAAAAATATGTAGCTAGATAAATTGACAGGAAAAATTGGGAAAAGTACAAGTATTTCTGTAAACTTAAAAATGTAACAATCTAATGTATGTTCTTACCTACAAGAGATTATATTATAATATGATGTGATTACGTTCTTAACTGAGATAATAAATAAATTGAAATGTCCCAATGTAAAAGTGAAAGAAAAGATAGGAATATCGTCAGCGTTATTGCAAAACCTCGTCACTACAGCTTTAATCAAGCTGCAGTGACCAGGTTTTGCGATTACATTGACAATTTGTTATAAATGTTTTGAATTGTGAGTCAAAAGGGACATCCTAGAATACAACAGATGTACAAATTTCATTTATGGTGTGAGGTACAATATCAGGGTTCTCCGCAGAAAAATTTGAAGCTGTAGTGGCAAAATTTATAAGTATTGTTGAACCTTACAATACAATGGTTATGCAAATAGTTGTGAATCAAAACATAATGCTCAGTTCGAGCAATTTCTTCTTTTCCCATAATGTTTTTATGCAGATTTTTTTGTATAAAATGCCTTAATTCATCAGTTATGACCTAAAATACCATAAATTTCTCTGTTTGGTGACCATTTTGAAGCTGTGGGATGCTTTTAAAGCTGTAGGGGCCTTACACTGTTTTTCATGAAGCTGTGGTGGGGCCGATACAGCTTATTGGGCTGGGGAGAACACGGAATATTCATACATGAGGCAGGCTTGAGATCATGAATCATTTTGAGATGAAAACAAGATGTGTCTGTGAAACACCAATGACCCCAAAATGGCCAATGTAAAGTTTTCGGACAGACAGATGGACATGAGTAAAACACTATGCCCCCAATCTTTCAATACAGGGGCATACAAAATACAGAAATTGACAGGACAGATGAGAAATGATACATATGAAGCTGTACATTTTGATTTATATGTACAATCTAAAAGGTTATCTACTTTACAATAAAATTACAATATTTATACATGTGGTGATATATATGTACCTCCATGATTGTGTAGGACCTGGGTCATTTTCTGGACTGATAAACAAATCATATGAAATGTACTCATTTATAAAATTTAAAAAATGGTAAACTATTTATTCAAATACACAAAACTGTGAATTTCCTAAATCGAAACAGCAAAAATATTGAAGTTCAAACACAATAGGGGTATATTTCCAGTCTGCAGTTGATTTGCAACAACAATAATCTAACTATGAAACAAGGCTTTGGTAGACATATAAGGATAATTTGTATATTGAAATGTAAAAACATTCTCATACCCATGGGCCAAATATTCAGAGCAAAACATAACATTTAAATAACTCAACCGAAACTGAGCAATTAACTTTAACAATTCATACCATCCAGATGCATTCATATTATTATAATTCTCATTCCTTCCATACATCCAATCATCTCTCTGCCTACTCGGACCAGGTAATGGCCCCATTTCAAAGCTGTCACGATCATGAAAATCCGGCCCACTATTCAGCAGGGTTGATAAAGATCGTTTTCGACTCTCTATAGCTTGAAGGAATGAGGCCACACCTATTTCTGAGGCCCGACTGGCCAACATGTGAGGATGAGAAAAATGGCTGCCACGCTGATTTGTGGAGAAATGATGATCGATCTGGTAAAACCGACTCAGACAACTGTACAGGGGAAGTATGATATATGGATACAATTAAACTCAACAATGATACTCTGTGTATAAGTTATATATCAGGTTATGCAACTTCAAGTGAAATAAGTGATACCAAATATATAGTTTGCTGCTCAAAAATAAACAATTTCTTGAAATGTTACTATTAGGTTAAGGTAAACAAACTAAAACAAAAGCATACAGTACATATTTTCTAAATTGCAATGCAATGAATTTCAAAATGTCACCTTTCAAGCAATTCTATCTTTTTCTTGGGCAATCATTATGTTCATTTCAGACATAAACTAGAAATCTATCCCTGAAGGTGATAAAAATACCCCGCCACCATCTTTGTTCGGACAAGCGGTTTTGTTGAATCAGGAGCCATAATTGTCAATCCGATTATCTTGAAATTTGGTCCAATCAGGGGCCATAACTCAGAAAGTATTGGTCCGATTTCCGTGAAATTTGCATCTTGCACATCTACAGGTGACAATGAACACATGTGCCAAGTATGAACTAAATTGGTCCACATGTGTAGGAGGGGTTATCCGGACAAGCATTTTTTGGTCAAATCAGGGGCCATAACTAAAAAGTATAAGTCTGATTTTCGTGAAATTTGCGTCTAGCATATCTACAGGTCCTAATGCACACCTGTGCCAAGTATGAAGCAAATCGGACAGTAACTGTAGGAGGAGTTGGCCGGACAAGCATTTTTGGGTCAAATCAGGGGCCATAACTCAAAAAGTATTGGTCCGATTTCTGTGAAATTTGCGTCTTGCACATCTACAGGTCACAATGAACACTTGTGCCAAGTATGAACTAAATCGGTCCACAAGTGTAGGAGGAGTTATCCGGACAAGCATTTTTGGGTCAAATCAGGGGCCATAACTCAAAAAGTATCAATCTGATTTTCGTGAAATTTGTGTCTTGCACATCTACAGGTCACAATTAACACTTGTGCCAAGTATGAACTAAATCGGTCAACAAATGTAGGAGGAGTTGTCCGGACAAAGTTTTGGAGACAGACCAACCAACCATCCAACCACTGGACCGACAGGCTGATTCCAGTATACCCCCTCCAAACTTCGTTTGCGAGGGTATAATAATTAAATCATCCCTTGAATTCAATAATCATTAAATTTTTTCCAAATTAGAATTATGCCTCAATAATATATCTAATAAGACAAGAAAAAAGTCCATGCCTATGATCAGATTTCTCTTATTCCTTAACCCTTTCCCAAATGAGAATGGGTTTTGATGTCCCTGGTAGAAAATGTTTGAGAAATCATTGAGGCAAAAGCAGTTATTGGAACAATCAAAATATTTGCCATTTGTGAAATAGTTCGGAAAAAAAAATGTTTAATTAGGTTATGGACATAAAAATCTAGTATCAAAATAACTGTAGTATTAGTAGTATATCTTAAAACTATCAAATTTGGGAAGACAAGCAGGTATTGCAGACTGATCTATATACCTATACTGCCTGCAAAAGCAAAAACAATCAAGACACAGCTTGACAAAATTTAACCCTTTCCCAAACATAGGTATTAGAAGTTTTCAAAAAACATCGAAGAAAAGGAGAAATACTAATAACCAAGGGAACATTTTCTCCTTTCTACTCAATATCTTCCAATCCATTTAAGGAAATTTTCATTCTGTCAGTTAAAAACAACCTAAAATATTGTCATTAGGGAAAGGGTTAAGAAGAACAATCAAATAAGATACATACGCCAGTGATGAGGATGTTCTGACTGGTATATTCTGAGCCCTGGTTATGTTGATTACAATCTTAACTTCATCGCCCTTGATGTTCTGTGCCGTAACTTTCTTCCTCTCTTTACGTTTTGGTTTTAACGGTGCCCGACGTTCTGTCAGTTTTAGTAGACTGGTACCCAACATGCTATAGAAAAATACAGTTCATCATGATTTTTTTATCATGTATTTATCATGTAATATAAGTAAAATATAAAGCAAAATATCACAATTTCTATGTAACAATATTGTATTATTATGCTATACACTTATACAGACAAAAAGTTTTTACAGACAAAAAGTTTTTAAAGTTGACATGGATTGATTGATTAATTAGAGTTGTATGCTGATTTTTAACAGTGTCCTCTTTCCTCTCAATGTTTAACCGAACATTTTTGAATATATGTGTAACAATGTAACAAGAGCTGTCAGAGGACAGCAAGGCACAACTATCAAGTGGTGAATATTGAACAAATTCAAAGTCTGAAAAGGGTTAAATGGTCACTGAAGCATGTGAAAAGTTTCAGAGCAATAGCATCAGTAGAAGCAGATATCCCTTGTCTATGAAAAATCACACCAAAAACAAGTTCTACTTTGGAAAACAGTTCATTTGAATTCATGAAAAAAACAATACAAGAAGGACAGTATACAACAACCCTTTGATAAATTACTTACGCAACATTTGGTACAGCCTCCTCATACACCATGTCATCCCAGCGCTTCATATGGGCTTGTACACGGAACCTCCGCATTACCTGTTCTCTTATCTAAACAACACAAAACAAATAATTTCAAACATTAGCAATCAAAATAGAAGGAATAATTCACATGTCAACATTAACTATTTCCCAAACGGCAAAATTTTAGGGCAATCCAATTCCAAAACTGCCACAAATGACAAAAGGAAAGTTATTAAAGATAGAATTTGTGTAAAATATGACATAGAAAATATTGAGACAAAAGGAGAAAATGCTGGTTATCAGCATTTTCTTTTGTCTCAATATTTTCCCAATACCACTCTTGTAGAGACGTCAAAACCAGGTCTTGTTTGGGAAAGGATTAGCTTACAAAACACTGTAAAGGAAAATGTATTCTATGATCTCGCAGTATACTTTCTCATAATCAGCAATGTAAACTCTTCATCATGATAACCTTTTACTTGAATGCCTTATCAATCAACGCTAGGTACAAACACAGTGTTTTCATGATGATTTCACAAATGGATTGATATATTGTCGCTTTTTGACAAAAACAACATAACTGCAGCTTGTTTTAAGCTGCAGTTACAAGGTTTTTGTTGAAAAGCAGTGATATGATCATGAAGCTGAAAAAAATCTATTTACCCTTTGTCTAAATCTTTTTACTGCAGCCCTATGAGATTCTATGTCTTCCATCTGTTTAAGCCTCTGTTCTTCTCGCTTCTTGCGTTCATAGTCCTAGAATACATACATAATCAGGGAAATTTCAAAAATCTGTATAGACAAACAAAGCTCAAAGAACAAGCCATTAACCCTTTCCCAAACATCAAAATTTTAGGTTGATACACTTTAATAAATGACACAAATGACAAAATGGATGTTATTAATGATAGGATTTGGTAAAATATGGTATAGAAAATATAGAGACAAAAGGAGAAACTGCTGGTTATCAGCAGTTTCTTCTTTTGTTTCAATGTTTTCCCAAGCATTTTCTATTAGGGACGTCAAAACCAGGTCTTGTTTGGGAAAGGGTTAACCCATTAACAAACAGCATACTTTTTTCAAATTCAAACATGTTGCAGACAACAATATGAATGAAATCTAACATTTTTTTGGTCGTTCTTGACAGAAAACATTGAGGGAGTGCTTGTCACAATCAATTTCTTCATTTTCCTCTAAGTTTACCAAAGCCTTTATCTTGTGAGGTTCAAAAAGCGTCTATTTGTGGGAATGTATAAAATTTGACAATTCGAACAATGATTCTCTAATGTGGTAGAAAGATCATAAAACAATACAAATGGAGCTAAATATATTTTTCAACCTCTGTTTGGGCTTTGTATAATTTGCGAATTGAGGATTTACAGCAAAACTATATATTAAGAAGTATG
Source organism: Fragum sueziense (assembly GCA_963680895.1). Taxonomy (NCBI): domain Eukaryota; kingdom Metazoa; phylum Mollusca; class Bivalvia; order Cardiida; family Cardiidae; genus Fragum; species Fragum sueziense. The sequence goes on from OY804594.1 coordinate 49,123,657, forward strand.
TTTGCAAAATAGAAACTAGAAAATGTTGAAGACAGGGAAAGGGAAAGAAAAAGTAATTGCAATACTTTTCAAGTATACTCCTTTATTTACACTGTAAATATCCTTTAAGAATATCAAAATAATGTTATTCTCTTGTAATTATACATATTCCAAACAAGCATGTACATAAAGTTGGTTGATTGCCAAGCTAGATTTTGATCTATTTTTAGACTTGAAAAAGAAATATGATCTTTTACAAGGGAGATAACTTAAATGTGAAGAAAAGTAACAGTAAATAAACATTTTAAAATACCATATTACAAAATCTTTCATATGCTAAAACCTAGGATTTGAAACAATAAATAAAGTATTTGAAAAATGATTAAAAGATTTTCTTTTCCCTCAGTGTTATCAAAAGCTTGTTGATAAAGAAAGGAACACTCACTGTAAATGTATCCCTAGGAATATCCCTCTCAAACCATGGTAATTGTTTATAGTTCCTGAACTCTGCTATTTCTTCATCACGAAATGACACTTTTTGACACCCCATAAATAAAGGCTTTGGAAAACATTGTAGGAAATTGCTTGTGACAAGCAATTTCTTCATTTCCCACAATGTTGTCTGGTAATGGGTTTAGTTTTTTAGTGGGTCAGACGGTCTGTCTTCAATTCTTCATTTTCCACAATGATTTCTACACAAAAAGACCAAAATATTTAAATTTTCATTCGCTTGAAATTGTTGTTTACATTATCTTTAAATTTGGACCAGTGTAAAGATTTGGCAACTGGGAAATGGTTAAACCTTATCTTTTCCCTCAGTGTTATCAAAAGCTTCTTGATATAAGATACTAACTGTAAATGTGTCTCTAGGTATCTCCCTCTCAAATGCAGGTACTTGTTTATAGTTTCTAAACTCTGCGATTTCTTCATCGCGGAATTGTAACAGCTGGAAGCGTCTATTTTGGTTCAATTCTTCTTCCGATATAAAGTCAAACTCCTGCATCAGCTGTTCTAGACGGAAAAACTCTGAGGGCATCAATAGACTAGGGTCTCCTGACCTTGGCTGGAATAGAAAAACCCATTATGAGTTAACAAAAATTAGACTGGTTCAAAGTCAAGGATGTTGCAGATGAAAATTCCAAATAAAAGAAATTTTACAAATCTTTTGTTGCTTGTGTGTAAAAAATTATATATGAAATGAAGAAATTGCTTTTCCACAATGTTTCCCAAGGCTTTGTCTTGTTGGGGCATCATAACTTTCTACAGACATCTCATCCAAAATACACAAATGTTTGACCTTGACTTCTGACCTACGTAAGTAAATTGTTTCATGCTAATTCTACTTCTGAAGAGTAAAATCTGATAATCTAAAAAGGATTTATAATTAAAGAAGTTATGGCTCTAACATAGATCATATAGAGAGCTTTATCTCATCCAATCAAAGTTGGTAAAATCTGTTAACAGAAACAAATGAAATAGAGAAGGCAATATATTGTGTAAGTTAATCACTAATGACCTTACCATGTAGTGAAACAAGAGTTGTCCGCGGACAACGTAGCTCGCCTATACGAGAGCTTGTCACAAAAACAGCAATTTTTTTAATAGTAGGTCAAACTCCAAGGTCAAGGTCACAAGGTCAAAGGTCATGGTCTCAAATGAAAGGTCTTGTCGAGATGTATCTATGTATGAAATATCAAGGTTGTATCTCTAATAGTGCCTGAGATATAGGCCAGGTTAAAGTTTTTCAAAAGTAGGTCAAACTCCAAGGTCAAGGTCACGAGGTCAAAGGTCATGGTCCCAAATGAAAGGTCTTGTCGAGATGTATCTATGTATGAAATATCAAGGCTGTATCTCTTATAGTGCCTGAGATAAAGACCAGGTTAAAGTTTTTCAAGTGAAGACGCGACGGGACGGGACGCCGAAGCCGACACTAGGGCTGTGACATTAGCTCCCCAGACATAAAGTCCCGGCTCGCTAAAAAGGGATTATTCATCATTGCATGGACAGGCACAAAAAGGGTTAACCAAGTTTTAAGAACAGCCTTGATGTTTTGTTGTAGTGGCATACAAAAAACAGGTCCCATTTGATAACAAAATTGGTACAAACACTTACCCTCAGCATGTAAACAATATCTGCATTGCTTGGATCATTGGGATCAAGTCTAGAGTTAGCAAACCAGTCAGCCAGTCTTTGTAAATCCATAACTCCTGACGCTCCTATAGCAGATACTGGGTCCATCTTCTTCATTTGGCTGGAAGGGGAAATACATATATACTTAAATAATATTTTACCCATGTAGTACTGAATCATTTATCACATATGCGATCATAGTCCATGCTTCCAACATAAGCAACCAGGAGGAGTATTCACTAACAAGTAAAATTTACAGTATGACTGTAAAATTACACAACAAGCCATATGATTGGCAAAGACATATGTCCAATGGACAGACAGACATGGAGAAAAAACATACACCTTTCTACGTTGTAGGTGGGGTTTATAATGAGCTGGGTTGTAGAATAAGACATTTCAGACCAATAGGTACCTAGTTTTCTTATAGTTTCTTTATTACCCGTACCAATTGACCAAACGCCAACTGTCAATCAAAAACATCGATTAGCCAATGGATGATCAGAAAAATGTCATGCCCCAATTGTTCTTCGTTGCATGTGTTATTGTATCGATTTATCGACTGACAATCAAAATAATCGACATGCCAATGGCAAAGAATTTTGTGCAAATAATAGACTAGGTGTGCTGTTATGTTTTGATAAACCGACAGTGTTGTTATAAAATCTCGTAATTACGGCTGAAATCAAGCCGTAGTTACGAGATTTTAAAACAACACCTACGAAATACTATTTTGTTTGACCGAATTTACGTCACGATTAACTGGATAAAATCGTCTCCTATTAACGATCACATCCCCATTGTTTGTCTTAAATTATATGTTGGGCGGAGCGATCTGTCGATTGGCGTTTGGTCAATTGTCACTGAGAAGCATATTCAAAGATCATACTGCACTTAGGTACAAACTGATCTGATTGATTGTGGTCGAATAAGATTAATGAGACGTTTTATCAGATCCTGGTTCAAATAAATCAATATGTAAGATAATAAATTCTTACTTGAATAGGTTATTATTAGCTGTTGCTGAAGACGGCGGGACCAGAGCCACGCCATCTTCATCTACAGCCCACGCCACACTGAATCCAAGGGTACCTGTCGTCATTAAAGTTAGTAATTCTTGTCCCTCCTTACCAAATGTAAACGGCAAACCTGTAACATACAATGGGTGGATCAATTGAATGGTGTTTAACACTGTGTTAACAATTGATCTATAATATTGTGGCAATTACATTGTTAATTTCCGTTAAACCAAAAATTACATCTGTCCTTGCTTTCCTATCAGTTTTAGACAAAAGTAAATAACTTTCATCCATGCAACTAAAATTTGCTGACAGACCCTCCTGACTGACCAACAGACAGATTCCAGTGCACCATACCTAGACTTCATTTAGGAGGTACAATAACAACTAGAACTATAATAAAGCAGACAAATACCACCCACTGGCACCTTGTCATTGAAAAAGTGCTACAGGACCAGAGGAATTTGATTATAGATATACATGACCTGCCAAAAATCAAGCACCTCCTCAGCTCAAGGCAATCAACTGTGTAAAGTTTCATTATCCTTGGTCAAACGGAAAAGTCTATGGATAGACAGACAGACATGGTGAAACCAATAACCCACTCCCTCTACTTAATAGGTGGGCGGTATAATTATTTGACAATAAAGAAATGAGTCAATTTCATCATTTTGAGAATAAATTGTTACCAACCACTGCCTACTCCTTCATGACTATGGTTAATCCTGTGATCACTACTAAACTCTAGCTCTTCTAGCTGTACAGACTGAGATGTGACACTGGTGTCTGGGATAGGGGCACATAACTCTGCCATTAAGTGGTTACCTAGACCCATTGTTTCATACACCTGAAAAAGTTTGAGTGTAATTGTTATATATTCCACTATATGAAGAAAGCTCTGAAAATATGCCACATACATCAAATAGAAAACAAGATGTGTTTGTGAAACACTAATGCCCCAAAGATGGCTATTTTTCTTGAGAAAATATCAATGTTAAGTTTTCATGTTCAGGTAGTTCACCCCTAATGAGATTAATGCGACGTCGGCATTAATCGGGCGACGTCGAAAACATTCGGCGGTGGAGCGTTCCACTGCCGAATGTTTTCGGCGTCGCCCGAAAAGGTAGGGATACGTAACGAATATTAAACAACGTAGCACGAATAATTCCGATGTCACGTGAATCTCATTAGGGGTGGTATACCCTAAGTTTTCATGTAAAGAGTTGATAAGGGCTAAATGATGACCTTGAGGAAAGTCTTACTGCATGGAACAGATAGCTATCATTGAAAGGTTGCATACCAAATTTCAGCTTTGTATGTCGAATAATTTTGGAGAAAATGCTAATGTTAAGTTTTCGGACAGACAGACAGACAAACGGACAGACAATGGATGGACAGATGGACACAAGTAAAACAATATGTATCTCTCGATACAGGAGCATAGAAATACAAAACAAGATGTGTTTGTTTGTGAAACACTAATGCCCCCAAAATGGCCAATATTAAGTTTTAGGAATGACAGAAGGATGTAGAAATGTGCAGTACATAACCATGCTTTGAATAGATCTGGTAGAGTGAAATTATTAGCCTATTACAACACAATTACTCTTTTTGACTCCAAACAAGCTTTGAAAAACATTGTAGAAAATGAAGAAATTGCTTTAGACAAGCAATTTCTTCATGTCCCACAATGTTTTATACATAGAATGACCAAAATATGTACAATTTATTCACTTGAAAATGTCGTCGGCAACACTTTTCATATTGAAACAGTCCAAATTATTGCCATTTGATTATGGGTTAAGCCATTACCTCACAGTGACGCCTTTTGACTCCCTCACAAGAAATGGCTTGGGAAAACAATGTGTAAAATGAAGAAATTGCTTGTTACAAGCAATTTCTTCATTTTCCACAATGTTTTCTAGCCCAATACTTTTAAATTTTTATCAACTTGAAATTGTCGTCTGCATCATCTTTGAATTTGGACAAGTCCAAAATTTTGTCGTCTGGTTATGGGTTGAGGATGGAACTAACCTGAAACTTAATGCTGTCTGGCCACTGTACAATCCTCAGATTGTAGATGGTTCCATAAGTCACTTTGAACTCTTGTGTCAGTGGTCTGCAATAAAATGAGAAACAAATTTTATGAAAAAAGTTCATCCATGCAATGTTAAGATTAGATGTTCCGGCTTATCTAAACAAACACACATACAGATAAATTACATGAACAAATGTTAATCAAAATCACCTCCATCTTAATTTATTTTTCTGTCATATTAGGTTTTGCACAAATCTTAACAAGAGCTGTCCGAAGACAGCGCGCTCGACTTTCTAAGTTGCTTAGTATAAAGGGGGCATAACTCCAAATAGAGTGGTCCCAGGGTCATGGGCCCTGATAGTAAGGTAGAGGGTGTGATGGTGAATAAGTATTCCAAGTTTGGGTTGAATCCCTTTGATAGTATGGAAGTTATTGATGTTTGAAAAAACTTTAACCTTTGTTGCAACGCCGACGCCAACGCCGACGCCCGGGTGACAGTATAAGCTCTCATTTTCTTCGAAAAGTCGAGCTAAAAATCAAATGGAACTCTTTCAAAGTCTAAGTCAATGTGTAAGGTTATCATAACCAGAGCTAAAATTCCTTTCATCAAGAAGATCAAATCAGCCAATATCTGGAAAAAGGTCCTTAAAGGCTTTTGAGCCAAACATGGTTCAAGATCAGCCTCTGTATACACGCAGGCTGATCATGAACCATGTTTGTCTCCAATAGCTTATCCGTAACCTGTAGCAACTGTAAGACAGCAGCATGGATCCCTGTCAGACTGCTTTTAGACACATGATGATTGTGTAACATGGCTGTCTCAAATGCTATAAAGCACCTTTTTCCAGCTCAAATTGTATATAAATATAGACTTACTTTGCAGGTGTCCTTTCCACTTCCTTGTTATTAAACAGAATCTTCACGAACACTTTACATCGAGATACATCATTTCTACGCTTTTGTTCACCTCTGAAAAAAATGGATAGATTAAACTGTGAAATATCATATTGCTTTAGCTCCCAATAAATGACCTGGCAGAGCATCTCTATCAACTAGAAAGTTTTGTAAAATCTAATCCAAAGCCTATGTTGAGGATACTCATTTGTCTTATACTTTTGGAGAAAATGTAAACATTAAGTTGTTGTCTTAAGTTTTCGTGTGTTGAAAAGTTGCATACTGAGGATTGATAAGCATTACAGGATAACCTTGACGAAATCTCAGCTTTGTTTTCTCGTACTTTTGGTAAAAATGTCAATGTTAACTTTCAAACACACAGACAGCCCAACAGATAGACAAACTGACACTGGCAAAAGAAAGTGGCCCGCCCCATCTTTCAAAATAGGCACATGAAAATAATCTATGATGGAAATACAATAGCCCAACTCACGTAGGACAGTTGGGTGTAGGTGTCACAGCGGTAGTATTTGTAACCTCGATGTAAAGTCTGGGTTCACCCGGCCGTCTGCGTATTTCCTTAGCCTTGGCCTCCACCTTTCCGCGTATGTCGCCGGCGTCATAATGTTCAGGCTGTTCTGGTACATCCAAATCTGGTTCTTCCAGTAATTCTTCATCTTTCTTTTGTTGCTCCTGGAAATTATCAACATTTTAAATTTTCTATACAATCATATTTGTCCAAAGCATTAGCAGATGAGGTAGTAAAAGTAGAAGAGAAAGAAAACAATTTCGCACATTTCTATTTCCAGCTATAGAACTTTTACAGCGTCAACAATATATAACACTAAAATATCATTGAATCAATATCACCATAGCAGGGTTTCCCCTAGCACACACTATTAAGCATTTTGGCACAGTTTTAACTTTAATGACTCTCTAAAATTATCAGCTGGGACATGTAGAAACAATGATTCATCAAACATAAACCCTCCTAATTTGTAAACCAGGGACTTAGTGAACCCAGCTAGAAAAGGTCAAGGACAACCCTGCCATAGTCTCTTCAGCTTTTGGAATGCTTCATCCGAATGCAACATTTAAAATGACAAAATGTACATTAAAGTTCTAAAAACAAGGGCTGTTACCACCATTTTCTTCTTTTGCATCAATATTTTCCAAAGCCTTTTTTAAGATTTACTCATAATGGTCTATCCTATATATAACACACACCTCTGTATAATCATCAAGATTCAATGCCGAAGCAGCACTTCCACCACTCTGTCTGGAGCTTCTTCTGCCTTTCTTCTTGTTTAGTCTTTTCTCAGCCTCTTTCTGTAATGAATTGTAGAAATAAGGATTTTAATTTTTTATCTTTCTTATTTGAATTACAAAATTGAACACAACTTCTTCGTGACTCTGTTAATTGAATCACCATTTAATTTTAAGCATTTTGAATATTTGTAGCTAAGTTAGGAAATAATTCTAGTTGCCTATTAAAATAGCAGAAACTTATTTGGGTTCAAGAATTAATGATTCCACATCTAGAGTCAATTCTAACGGCCATTAATACTCCCAGGCCTAAATCCATAATGATCCAGAAGTTGGCTTTTAGCATGTTGTCCGACAGTTTGTAGACTTTATGTAACAGAAAACAAGATTCATACAGTACATGACATGAATTGGTAATCATGTCATGTGTAATGCTATGTAAAGTAGTTCATTAGGTCGCTAGTAGATCTATTATGAAATGATGTGATATGGGCTTTTATATCCGTCGTAATCCAAGCCAATACCGTTAGACGAAGCTGAAGTTTTGCAGAGAGAAAAATTTAAGACCATACTTTAATAATGTACAGTTATTTTTACAAAAAAATACCCCGAAAATGAGTGAGTATGTATGTTTAACTTTCATCACTTTGTATACTAGATACCTTGGCCTCTTGTTGTTTTTTATATTTAGCCATCTGTTCTTCATAAGTCAACATTCTATGTTTATATTCTCGGTCATGTTCATCCATTTGTTCTTCTACCTCATCCTCTATTTCTTGTTTCCATAGAAACAAATCTTGTTCTTTGTTCACTTCTTCCCTGTAAAACATCAGGAATATGAATACGAATAGTGCCTTGCTACCAAAAATGTTGTTAATTTAGTGCACAAAACAGATTTTAAACAAAAACCATAGGGTACCTCCTTTGGTCAAGGGCTACAATGCTATAAAATTTCATAATCCAAGGTCATAATGTTTCATGGGTTAGAGCACAGAAATGAAGAAATCTATGGGAGAATGGACAGATTGACAGACAGACAGACATAGTGGAACCAACATACACCCTCTGCAACGTAGATGAGGGGGTATAATAATAATTATGATGACTTACTTTCTAAAACCCTGTAGTTCTCTCTGACTCTTAATCTCCTTCCATTTATGAGTCAGACCCTTTCCCAAACAACAAAATTTTGGGGCGGTCCAAAGTGAAAGATCCTGCAGACGACAATTTCAAGTAAATTGAATTTTTGAATTTTAGATTGTTTTGGATGGAAAACATTGTGGGAAATGAAGAAATTGCTTGTCACAAGCAATTTCTTCATTTTACACAATGTTTTCCATGGCCATTATTTTGTGGGGAGTCAAAAAGAGTCATTGTGTGGTAATGGGTTAATAACTTTCTGTCATGCAATATCACACAATGTCAGCTATGTTAACAAGGGCCGTCAGAGACGGACAATGCTCCCCGAATAAGGCATTGTCACAATAAATGTATGCCATGGAGAGCACTTTATTGTCAAGGGCATCTGATTTGCTACTCAAATATGAAATTTCATCAAATTCTGACCATTAGACTAGGAGAAATTAGAGAAAAACTATATTTCACCATAAGTCCCCTTTTCCCATGACAAGGCCTCAAATCCAAAAACGGGGAAAAGTACATCGGCATTTTGTCACAGGGAGTTCACATGGTAAGTTTCATTTGATTTGGCCCAAGGGTAATGGAGATATTGCTTCGGACGGACGGACGGACGGACGGACAGACGGACGGACGGAATGACGGACGGACAGGACGGACGGACGGACGGACAGACGAAGCGGCGACTATATGCTCTCCCTTCGGGGAGCATAAAAATGTCGTAACTACAGCTTGAATAAGCTGTAGTTACGACATTTTCGAACATAGCTAACCATATATACTAACTTTCTGACTAGTAGTTTAACTGGTGTGTTGGTAAAACCCTGTAACTCTCTCTGACTCTGTATCTCCTTCCATGTATGAATCATATTCTTTAATAATCTTATGTCATGTAATATTACATGATGTCAGCTTTGTTCCAACATGTCGTTAAGCTGTAGATACAATATTTTGGAACATAGCTAACCATATATACTAACTTTCTGACTTGAAGTTTAACTGGAGTGTTGGTAAAACCCTGTAACTCTCTCTGGCTCTTTATCTCCTTCCAAGTATGAATCATATTCTTTAATAATTTTCTGTCTATCATCTCTTCTTTATCCTTCAGAGCTCTGGTTTGTCTGCAAGTATTTATCAATCAAATGATACCATAGTTTCAATAATTGTTTGTGTTAATTCCTTTTCTAATTGCAAAATTTGGACATAATAAAATAGAAATACATTGCAGACGACAGAATAATTCCTACAGTCAGTATCAAGATTCTCTGTGATAAGGTGGAAAAAGTTATGCAAAAAGGAGGAAAGGCTGGTAATAGACATTTCATTCTTCATCTTCAATACTTTTAAAAGATACGGTAGCTAGGTTTGCCAAAGAGCATCACTGTTTGTAAAATAATTAATGGTATAAGCTTTATGTTATTAAAAAAAAAAAAAATTCACTGTATGAAAACTTGCTTCCAGGGTTTGAAATGTTCATGCCGTTATTTGTTAGTAACTTGCACTACACAAAAATAATCAAACAAATTGATTTCAAATTCAGTCATGTCAGTATTAGTTACACGACATTGTTGTGACATCTAGAAATATTTGATTTGTCCTTTTTGATGTGCATAAAAGGAAATGCAAATACTTTACCTGATTTCATATTTGTAATCCTGCAACCTTTTGTCATAATTTGCTCTGTCTGTCAAACTATGCTCACTCTGAAAATCAGAACAATAATTCTCCCTTAGTGTCTTTCTTTATTTTTCTCTAAAAAGTTTGCCAATGCAGAAGTGGAAATGTGAATGAATACAGTGCTGAAATATTTTCAATGATCACTCGTCAAAACACAAACCTTAAACCCTTGGCATCAAAGATTTATAATTTGCAAATTCATTTTACTCCTTGAAAATCTGTCTTTTACCCATTACCTAAATGACAAAATTTTAGGGCAGTCCATATTGAAAGATCCTGCAGATCACAATTTCAAGTGGATGGAATTTTTAATTTTTAGGTCATTTTGGATGGAAAACATTGTGGGAAAAGAAGAAATTACTTGTCACAAGCAATTTCTTCATTTTTCACAATGTTTTCAAAGGCACATTATTTCATGGGGAGTCAAAAAGAGTCATTGTGTGGTAATGGGTTAAATGCTTTTTGTCATTTTTAGGTGACAAATAGAATACACTTACATGCAGACATCTTTTTATCCTCCAATCCATTTAAAGGCTACCAAGATTGGCAGTTTATTGCACCGTATATTGGAAGAAAATCATTAAATTAACGTGTTTTATAAAAGTTCCGCCAAACTCGGTTGTTTTAAAAGTTTTATTTGCTTTTCTTTACATCGTTGAAAAACTGATTTTCGAGAAAATAAAGATCGGCAATTTCCGTAAAATTGCCACGGATTGACGTCATCACTGGCTTGACTCCGCCCCCAATCTAGAGCATGAGGTGTCTGACAAAGATAATGTGTTCGACTTTTCTGTCATATAGCGAAGTCTCAGTTTTTATCCATTTCTCGATCTTCAGAGTAATACAGACAAACTTAAACCGTTCTTTGGCACATTCCTTAATTCACTTACGACCTATTCTTTGACTGTTTTAACATTTTTTCTAACATTTACTGAGGACTAATTCCGTGTTTTGAGTATCGATTGGGGAAGTCGCTTTATGACAGAAAAGTCGGACATTCAACTTTTTCAGAAATTTCAGACTTTCCGGGAAATGACCCATGACTTCCCGTTTTTCCCGCCATGACGTCATTCAGTGGCAAGTATGACGTCATAATTTCAAGTCGGAAGTTTAGCGTATTTTTTTCGGCAAAGATCGGAAAAGACCAAAATATCCAATTTAAAAGACGAAATAAAAACACTTCTAATGTTGGAAAATTGTAGAAACTTTGATAATTGGTTAATAGTAAGGTGTTCTTTCGGCACAAGACTTTAATTTTGCCAATCATCGGACACTTTAACATGATGCGGAACAATCCGAGATGATAAATTCTTGTTTTATCTAAAGAAACACATCGCACAAAACTGCAACTCCATCTTATCATGATTGGTTTACAAAATATGTAAACGAAAGCTTACCCTGTGTGCAGCGATGTGGTCTTGCAGATGTAAAGAAGAATTCTTCAGAGCTTTCAACTGAAAAACAGTAAAAATCAAGATAAATGATCACATGCACATCACGATTGAAAGTTTTACTTCTTTGCTTTTAAGCAAAAAATTCTCTTTATCAAGTTAGTAATCATTAATCAATGTCCAAACAGGAAATGCTGGTTATCAAATAAATGAATACAGCTTTGATGTATATAATACACAAATTCCTCTTCCACTTTTCTTGTTTAAATGTCTTAATGTTCCATTATTATTTTTCAAGTAATGAAATTCATACTTTTTCCCCAAGATACTCTGTCATATTTGTCCGCTGTCTAAGCACATACTGTTCAAACAGTTGACCCAATCTTTGTGCTAGCACATGTTCTCTACTAAAACAAATGGTGCTAAGAGAATATAATCTGGTTATTATTCAAGTCAGTGAATTTAAAAACATTGTAGGAAAAGAAGAAAATGCTGGATAGCAGCATTTTCTTCTTTTGCTACAATGTTTTCAAAATCAATTTCAAAACAGGTTTTGTATACATGTAGTATACTTAAACTTCAAAACTTGTTTCGTTTTAAGGGTTAAACATTCTCTAAGCAAATTTTTCAGGTATAAAAGTCATACCTTTTCCCCGAGGTATTCTGTCATATTTTTCCGTTGCCTCAACACATACTGTTCAAACAGTTGACCCAATCTCTGTGCTAGCACATGTTCTCTACTAAACAAATGGTGGTGCGAGAATATAATCTGGTTGATATCCACATCAAGTTGATACTGCCCGCCTCCCTCCGTTGATCCGTCAATGTATCTCATATCAAACTCTCGTATCAGGGCCTTCTTGAATGCTGTCTCTAGGTAAGGTTCTTCTTCTTCAGAAACTGGGGGTCGAGAAGGCAGGGCCCGTAATGGATCAGGCAGGGCTACAAGCTTTCCATCCTCTCCAAACCATTTCTTGGCGGATTCATTCTGGAGATGAGTAAAGCAATATTTGTCCAGACATACTTTTTGTTGGTATGATATCTTCAATAGCAAACAGTCTTACTGAGATTTATTAAAGTTTTGCTCTTACAAATATTGTCTTTAGGTTGATCACTAATAGCTTGCATATTATCATTTACCATTAAAAACACATATTTTGTCATTTGAAATACTTTTTTTAAATTTCATAAAATACCTTACCATTTGAAACCAATATTAAGAGTCTGAAGGGTTTATGAAAACTACTGATCCTTAATTAATGGATACTATGGTATATCCCCACCTTTTCAGACTCCTTGAGTATCCTATGTTCCATTCTGTTAAGGTTCCATCCGGATGTTGTGGGTCTAGTCCCCACATAGAAACCTTCTTCCTCCAGTCTACGCACTTCAGCCTCCTTAGATACCTTATCTGTGGCTGGAACTAAAACATAGAATATATACTGTAACTTTACAGTCAAGCAACAATTATTACCCCGTAACAGCAACTTTCCTGCAACATCACATTTTTTTGGACTTGAATAGCTAGTATTTAACAACAGATGGTTTTTTTTGCATACACATGCATTACAAAAATGATAATACATTTTTACATAATCTTTTGAATTGACAGAGATTGACAAATTAACAAGAGCTGTCAAATGCTGGATAGTGAAAAATTCAAAGCCTGAAAAGGTTCAAAAGTCCATTAAATTACATGTCAGAGTAATGAATCTTTTCCTAGAGGCTGACATCATGGTCACAAAAGAATGTTCAAAGTTTGAAAACAACAGCTGTAGCAGAAAAAAAAAGTTATCAGAGATATATGACTGTTGCACATAAAAACTTAGCCAACAATATCTAAGTCTGAAAAGGTAAAAATTCCACTAAATTTGAATGTTAGAGCAATGAATATTTGCCTAGAGATTGATATTTTGATCAAAGAAACATATGCAAAGTTTCAGAACAATGGCATTAGTAGAAACAGAGACTTGACAGTTGCACATAAAAACTTCACTAAAGCAATATGCCGACACCAATGCCGATCTATCTGGGATAGCCCCCCTTCTTCATATAGTCAGGTTAATAAGCCACGGGTTCTTTTTATGGTTAGGTGAAGGGGCCCGGGGCCCTTGACTTGGGGAAAAATGCATCGAATGAGCTCTTATAGGGGAAAAATTTTCAAGCATGTTTTTTTGCTTGAATACAGAAAATGCTTCTAAATGTTTTAGAAAACAAAGAAAATAGATTTTGAAAGTAATCTATAAGCTTATAAATTGAAGATCTTTGGTTGTAAACATAAATACTCTCACAGGAGCACATTTTACAGGTTAAAACATTGATTTATCAGGGGAAAATTACAATTTAGGGGAAAAATTCTCAGAGGGGAAGGGACAGATGTTCGGCCCCAATTTCTTAGTAAAAAAAAAAAACCTGTAAGCATTCATGTTACCATGTTTACTTACTTGTAGAAACAGCAGGGTAGAAGTAGATCTCATTCTCTTTCTTGACCACCTCGGCCTGATCTGGATAATAAGCTGCAGCATTTACTGTCAGACTGACTCCAATTTCTTCATACTCAGGTAGAAGTGGTTGTTCATCTTCTGGTTTACCTGGTTTTGGCTCTGCCTCACCTTCCTGTGAGTGAAAATAAAACAATGGAAAGTGATTAAATCTTTCTGAAAAAGTAAATTTCGAGACTGGTCTTAACTGAGAGTAATAGATGACGAAACAAATTGTTGTCAAAAATATGCAATTACAATGCAATAAGTAGGTAAAATTTGAAGCAAAAGGAGAAAATGCTGATTATCAGCATTTTCTTCTTTTGTCCCAAAATTTTTCGAATGTCTTGTGTTAGGGACAATAAAGGGATAATAAGCTGCAGCATTCACTGTCAAATTGACTCCAATATATTCATACTCAGGTAGTAATGGTTATTCATCTTCTGGTTTACCTGGTTTTGGCTCAGCTTCGCCTTCCTGTGCGTGAAAAAAAAACAATGGAAAGTGATTAAATCTTTCTGAAAAAGTAAATTTCAAGACTGGTCTTAACTGAGAGTAGTAGATGTTGTCAAAAATATGCAATTACAATGCAATAAGTAGGTAAAATTTGAGGCAAAAGGAGAAAATGCTGATTATCAGCATTTTCTTCTTTTGTCTCAAATTTTTTTGAATGTCTTGTGTTAGGGACAATAAAGGGATAATAAGCTGCAGCATTCACTGTCAAATTGACTCCAATATATTCATACTCAGGTAGTAATGGTTATTCATCTTCTGGTTTACCTGGTTTTGGCTCAGCTTCACCTTCCTGTATCAGAGCAGAAAACAAGTTGAAACAATTTGATGAAAATTAACAAGAGTTATGAATGGACAATGTAGCTTGAAAATTTAGCCTTTTCATGGAGGCTGACATTAAGGTTACAGAGAGGTGTGCAAAGTTTCAGAGCAATAGCATCAGTAGAAATAGAGATAAGACTGTTGCACATAAAAACTTCAACCAAAGCAAACGCCCAGGTGAGCATAATAGTCACGCTAAGGATACTTGAGCTAAAAAGTTAGAATTCATGTAAAATAAGGCACTGAAAAATATTTAACACAATATCACTATATTATTCCTCAGGGAATACAATAAAACACTTTTGTAAAACACTCAATTCAATATTTCGGCAAAATTTGCCTTTTTCAAGAGTTTTCAAACTCTTGAAAAAGGCAAATTTTGCCGAAATATTGAATTGAGTATTTCGGCAAAATTTGGCTTTTTCAAGAGATTGAAAACTCTTTAAAAAGGCAAATTTTGCCGAATATTGAATTGAGTGTTTTACAAAAGTGAAAAATATTTAGGCAAAAAAACAAATGCTTCATACCTCTGGCTCTTCCCCTTCTTTAGGCTCAGTCTCCTCTTTCTCCCCCTCCTCCTCCTCTCCTTCTTTCTTCTCCTTTTTCTCCTTCACTTCTGTTTCTGCATTCTCCTTAGCTTCTTCTTCCTCCTCAGGTTCCGGGTCCCAGTTACGAGTGAAAAACTCATAAGCCTCCTCGGCTGTTGGCATGTATACTCCCTGGATTGAGAATAATGTGTGACCCGTCACGCTAAAAGGGACCTTATCCGAACTCCAAAATCCAAATTTTGACAAACTTGTCAGACCCGGCACAGGTTAACCAGATCACATATGCAAAAAATGAACATATAGTAAGATAGAGAAAACTTTCCGTATTTAGAAAATTACATAAAAGTGGAAAGTGTCGGCCCTAGTCTGGCTGCGCGGACTGCGCAGACAGACTAGGGTCGATATTTTTCACACTTGGATAAGGTCCCTTTTAGCGTGACGGGTCACATGTTTAGAGCAACAAATTAGAGGGGTTTGATTTGATTTATTGGGGTTAAATGCTGTTTTCAACTATGGTCATATTGCGGGGGCTGGAGCATCTAACTATGGATTCCTGTTGTTTCTCATACCAGTACTACCACAACATCCTAACGGAGCCTCCAGCTGCTCGCCAACATAGGTTAACCGTATTGGTGGGTAACACTTTATTAAGAAAGGATATTTCGTCGGTGGGGAGTCAAAACCTTGTAACTCCAGCTTATTCAAGCTGTAGTTACGAGGCTTTGACTTCCCACCAACGATTTGCTGCGGCCAGGGATCTAACCTGGAACCATTCGAGTGAAAGGCAGATGCGCTATCAACTGCGCTATGGTTGCCGCCGCAGTAGTGATAGAGAAATGACCCTTGTCAAATGCCAGAATGGATATTGGTCTATTGGCAAAGTCAGAGTTCAAACCCACAATCCCTGGACTTATAGACTAAGGAGTTACATACTTATCAATTGGGCTCTATTCTTAAAATTATTAACCCAGAAAAGGTATGACTTTTTGTTTCAATTTGTAACAAATTTTATAAACACATCCAATCTTTACTACCTCCTTCTTCGTTCCAGCAAGCCTCTTCTTCCTTTCTTCTCTTTGTTTTCTCCTTTCTTCTGTCAATCTCTCAAGGTCTTCTGGGTCCATCTAGAACAACAAATGTACTGATATATAAAAACTTCAAACTAAATATCAAAGCAATCTGTAAAAGCATGTCCCTCACCCATAAATATAACTCACAAAGAGTGAAATATTGCATCTAATACATGTATTTGTCAAAAATAAGATTTTTCAAGAATTTAAAATCAGAAAAATAAATGGTAAATGTAATCTATACTACATGAACACATATAACAATTATATTAGATATACTGTACCCAAATGTAGATCTACATAAAATCAGAACAATACAAATCATTTTTTACAGAAGTTTTGTGTTAGAAATGTGGAAATGGTCAATACAATTCCAGGTAATTATCTCAGGCTTGTAGCATTTACATGTCATAGTGAATAGAAAACGAAAGCACTTAACGCTTTCCCAAACAAGACGGGATTTTGACGTCCTAAATAGAAAAGGCTTGGGAAAAAATTGAAACAAAAGAAGAAACTGCTGATAACCAGCAGTTTCTCCTTTTGTCTCAATATTTTCTATGCCATATTTTACAAAAATCCTATCTTAAATAAAATCCATTTTGTCTTTTGTGGCAGTTTTTGAAGTGGATCAACCTAAAATTTGGTCGTTTGGGAAAGGGTTAAACCAGATTTGTGATATGGTACCTTGATATACCAGTACCAGTGCATTGAATATTATGATGAAAGTTGATTATTATTTCCTGTTTCATCAATATCAATGATTGGTGTGGTTTATTAAATTATGATATAACAGCATTTTCCCCAGATTTTTTTAAACCCTTTCCTGAACGATAAAATTTTAGGGTGATCCACTTCAAAAACTGCCACGAATGACAAAATGAATGTTATTAAAGATAGGATCAGTGTAAAATATGGCACGGAAAATATTGAGGCAAAAGGAGAAACTGCTGGTTATCAGCAGTTTCTTCTTTTGCCTCAATGTTTTCCCAAGTCTATTCTATTAGGGACGTCAAAACCAGGTCTTGTTTGGGAAAGGGTAAACTCAAACAAACAAAATACCTTAACGGCAAATGAAATTAAAACATATACTATTGCAAGCGGTAGCACCCATTGCACAGTTCATGCAACAGTGTAAACTAATTTTCATTTATTTATCTTTTTTTTAGGGAGAGGGGTCTTCACTACTTTTGAAAAGCATGTTGGTTTTATCTCCCTAAATGTCGTCGGTGGGGAGTCAAAACCTCGTAACTCCAGCTTATTCAAGCTGTAGTTACAAGGTTTTGACTCCCCACCAACGATGTGTTTCTTTAGATGCACCTGAGTGCAAATTTTCCCAAACCACCACTTGCGGGGAGTGTCGCCCTCCCTCTAAGATTGTATAACATTTTTAAGACCCTGATTTAGCTTCTAATTTGGGACACACAATACCATGACTAATGAGAAGAATGAATTAAAAACAATAGTAATAAACAAAAGGGTGAATACAAATAAAACTAGAACTGTCGCAGAGCGGACAAATACCCCCCACTAGCGCCTTGTCACTGAAAAAGTGCTGAAGGTCAACCGTTTCTTGACTTATAGCATGGAAATGGATCTCAAACAAAGTCCAATTGTGACCTTGACCTTTGTGACCCCAAAACAATAGGGCACATCCTTGGGTCATGGGCAACAACTGTGTAAAGTTTCATGATCCTAGGTCTAACAGTTCTTGACTTAGAGCACGGAAACGGATTGTAAACAAAGTCCAATTGTGACCTTGACCTTCGTGACCCCAAAACAATAGGGCACCTCCTTGGGTCATGGGCAACAACTGTGTAAAGTTTCATGATCCTAGGTCAAACGGTTCTTGACTTAGAGCACGGAAACGGATTTTTAACAAAGTCTGATTGTGACCTTGACCTTTGACCTTCATGACCCCAAAACAATAGGGCACCTCCTTGGGTCATGGGCAACAACTGTGTAAAGTTTCATGATCCTAGGTCAACCGGTTCTTGACTTAGAGCACGGAAATGGATTTTTAACAAAGTCCGATTGTGACCTTGACCTTTGACCTTCGTGACCTCAAAACAATAGGGCACCTCCTTGGGTCATGGGCAACAACTGTGTAAAGTTTCATGATCCTAGGTCAAACGGTTCTTGACTTAGAGCACGGAAACAGATTTTTAACAAAGTCTGATTGTGACCTTGACCTTTGACCTTCGTGACCCCAAAACAATAGGGCACCTCCTTGGGTCATTGGCAACAACTGTGTAAAGTTTCATGATCCTAGGTCAACCGGTTCTTGACTTAGAGCACGGAAACGGATTTTAAACAAAGTCCGATTGTGACCTTGACCTTTGACCTTCGTGACCTCAAAACATTAGGGCACCTCCTTGGGTCATGGGCAACAACTGTGTAAAGTTTCATGATCCTAGGTCAAACGGTTCTTGACTTAGAGCACGGAAACGGATTTTTAACAAAGTCCGATTGTGACCTTGACCTTTGACCTTCGTGACCCCAAAACAATAGGGCACCTCCTTGGGTCATGGGCAACAACTGTGTAAAGTTTCATGATCCTAGGTCAACCGGTTCTTGACTTAGAGCACGGAAACGGATTTTAAACAAAGTCCGATTGTGACCTTGACCTTTGACCTTCGTGACCCCAAAACAATAGGGCACCTCCTTGGATCATGGGCAACAACTGTGTAAAGTTTCATGATCCTAGGTCTACCGGTTCTTGACTTAGAGCACGGAAACGGATTTTAAACAAAGTCCGATTGTGACCTTGACCTTTGACCTTCGTGACCCCAAAACAATAGGGCACCTCCTTGGGTCATGGGCAACAACTGTGTAAAGTTTCATGATCCTAGGCCAAACGGTTCTTGACTTAGAGCACGGAAACGAAAAAGTCTACGGACGGACGGATGGACGGATGGACGGATGGACGGACGGACGGACAGACAGACAGACATGGTGAAACCAATATACCCCCCTCTACTTCGTAGGTGGGGGGTATAATATGTGAACAAAAGAAGAAAATATTACAAAGAAATAACGTTGAAAAGTTGAAAGACTGAAGAATCACAGCAAATTGAAGTGCATGCAAAATAAATAATAAAAGCATGAAAAATACTCTTCTTACAAAATCAAGAAGTTGTTTGAACTTATTTGAACAAATTTGTCCCAAGTTTGTATTTTAAGCATGAGAAGACAACCCAAGTCCTTTTTCATATTTTTTTATCCTAAACAGGCTTAGCAGAAATAAGAATCCACTGTCAAAATACAGACCACTTTTTTGCTTTAAGTCCCTTTTTCCGAGGCGCTGCATTATATGACAAATCCCTGACAAAATGCTCAATCTTAGGGGACTTTTAGAAAAAATCAAATCCAAATCAGTCTGAAATTATAGGAGGAATTACATTCACAACATGTGGACATACACATATATTGAAGGACATCTGGATGGCCAGATGGGTGGACAGACAGAGATGCTACCCATTAGCAATAACATTCAGTGGGGTGTAATAATGTGACACTTGTACATACAAATGCTTAACCCATTACCACACAGTGACTCCTTTTTACTCCTTTCTAGATAATGGTTTGGAAAAACAAGAAGCAATTTCTTCATTTAACACAATGTTTTCTTCACAAAAAGACCAAAAAATTTTAAATTTTATTCACATGACATTGTCGTCTGCAAAATCTTTGAATTTGGACAAGTCTAAAATTTTGCCGTTTTGGTAATGGGTTAACTATATATAAGATGACTTACTGTATGCATTCAAGCTTTGTTATTCTTAACATTTTCTAATTCAAGCTTGTGTCATATTAAGCTGATAGCTTTTTCACATTATTGTACCATGTATATCATAAACAGATCAACCGATAAGAAGGGATAAAGATATTCTAAATTTGCTATTTCAAATCCAAACCTTATGAAGAGTGTTCTCATTGGAAAAATCTCAATAAGACGATTCTAATGGGTACCAAAAACATATGGTTTGATAACATTTATCACATTTATCTGAAGCTCTGGATAAACAAGAACCCTCATAGACGGATTAAGGTTCCCTAATAAGTCTTTGTCACCAAAAAAATGCTATCATACATTAAGCCCCCTTTTCCCATAACAGCTTTTGGGGGGTACACTCACATTATTTATAGAATACGGTTTAGAACATCTCATCTATCACAAAAGTATAAAATTTCATATTTCTGCCTATTAGATCAAAAGAAACTAGAACTGTCGCAAAGCGGACAAATACCCCCCACTAGGGCCTTGTCACTGAAAAAGTGCTATCAGTCAAAATGTTCTTGACTTAGAGCATGGAAACGGATTTTAAACTAAGTCCAACTGTGACCTTGACCTTTGACCTTGGTGACCCCAAAACAATAGGGCAACTCCATTGGTCATGGGCAACAACTGTGTAAAGTTTCATGATCCTAGGTCAAACTGTTCTCAAGTTAGAACACGGAAACGAAATTGTAAATTTTGACTCCTTCCCCCCCCCCTCATTAAAAACTTCAAAGTGGCATAACTCTGAAACTAATGACTGGATCAAGATGAAAGTTGCAGGTGCACAAATTCATTTGATAGGAAACATCCTGATAAAATTTCAGAAAAATTGGTCAAAAACTGTGGGAGGAGAAGAGGACACAAGATTATGTCCACCACCCCCATAAAAACTTCAAAGTGGCATAACTCTAAAACTAATGACTGGATCAAGATGAAAATTGCAGGTGCACAACTTCATATGATAGGGAACATCCTGATAAAATTTCAGAAAAATTGGTCAAAAACTGTGGGAGGAGAAGAGGACACAAGATTATGTCCACGGACAGACGGACAGACAACCTGATTCCAGTATACCCCCCCCCCATACCTTTGTTGTCGGGGATATAACTAGAGAACAAGAGGGCTATAATGGCCTTAGATAGCTCACCTGAGATTTCTTTTCTTGTTGAAATTATACATTTTGACCTGTATAGCAGCAAAAAAAGAAATTTTTGCCCTTTTCTCATGCCGCGGTAGCCAGAGGCTTTGATGGAATCAAAGAATCAAAGTCTTTAACCAACTTTCAAAGCCCTTCGTCCAAGGATAATTCATATGAAGTTTCAAGAATATTGGCCAACTGGTTAGGCAGAAGAAGATTTTTAAAAGATTTGGCTATTTTCCCCTTTTCTCATGCCGCGGCAGCCAGAGTCTTTAATGGATTCAAAGTCTCTCAACAACTTTGAAAGCCCTTCACCCAAGGATCATTCATGTGAAGTTTCAAGAATATTGGCCAACTGGTTAGGCAGAAGAAGATTTTTAAAAGATTTGGCCATTTTCCCCTTTTCTAATGCCGCGGCAGAAAAAGTTTTTGATGGAATCAAATTCTTAAAACAACTTTGAAAGCCCTTCACCCAAGGATCATTCGTGTGAAGTTTCAAGAATATTGGCCAACTGGTTAGGCAGAAGAAGATTTTTAAACAATTTGTCTATTTTCCCCTTTTCTCATGCCGTGGTAGCCAGAGGCTTTAATGGAATCAAATTCTTTTAACAACCTTGAAAGCCCTTCATCCAAGGATCAATCATGTGAAGTTTCAAGAATATTGGCCAACTGGTTAGGCAGAAGAAGATTTTTAAAAAGTTTGGCTATTTCCCCCTTTTCTTACGCCGCGGCAGAAAGAGTTTTTGATGGAATCAAATTCGTTAAACAACTTTGAAAGCCATTCACCCAAGGATCATTCGTGTGAAGTTTCAAGAATATTGGGCGACTGGTTAGGCAGAAGAAGATTTTTAAACAATTTGTCTATTTTACCCTTTTCTCATGCCGTGGTAGCCAGAGGCTTTAATGGAATCAAATTCTTTCAACAACTTTGAAAGCCCTTCATCCAAAGATCATTCATGTGAAGTTTCAAGAATATTGGCCAACTGGTTAGGCAGAAGAAGATTTTTAAAAGATTTGGCCATTTTCACCTTTTCTCATGCCGCGGCAGCCAGAGTCTTAGATGGAATCAAATACTTTTAACAACTTTGAAAAGCCTCCACCCAAGGATCATTCATGTGAAGTTTCAAGAATATTGGCCATCTGGTTAGGCAGGAGAAGATTTTTAAAAGATTTTCCCCTTTTCACATGCCGCGGCAGCCAGTCTTTGATGGAATCAAATTATTCTTTCAACAACTTTGAAAGCCCTTCACCCAAGGATCATTCCTGCCAAGTTTCAAGAAGATTGGTCCACTGGTTTGGGAGAAGAAGGTCTTTAAAGAAATTGTGGACAGACGGACGGTTGGCCGGACGGACGACGGACAACGACCGATCACAATACCTCACCTTGAGCACTTCGTGCTCAGGTGAGCTAAAAACTTATTTCTACATTAAGGCCCCTTTTTCCATGATGCAGCCTCAAATTATGAAACGGGAGTAAAGGATCTCTAGGGATCGTCCTAGGGAGATCACATGTGAAGTTTGGTTGAATTTGGTCCAAGGGTTGCTGAGATCTGGCTGTGGACGGATGGACGGAAGAACAGCCGAACAGAAGGACAGTATATGAGTATATGCTCCCCCGAAATTTTTTCGGAGAGCATAATAAAAAGTTCTGTACCAGAGATTCTAAGATATATAACTACTAAATTAATTATTTGATTTGTATTGTGAACTTATTTTTATAATTAAAGTGGTGATTCATTAATGTAGAGAGAAGGAAAGAAGAAATATCAAACAAATCTAACATCAAGAGTGGTTACAAAATGCAGTAAAGATAGAACAAACTAGAGTGTACAAAATTGTAACCCTAAAACAGTGTGTACTGTTATTTTTACCTCATCATACTTTGACCTGGGCTCCTGTTGAGTGAAAAATTGTTATGCAACATATAAATATTTATTATAAAGATAAGCCGATACCACACAGTGACACCTTTTGTCTCCCCACAAAATGAAGACTTCTGAAAACATTGTGGAAAATGAAGAAATTGCTTGTCACAAGCAATTTCTTCATTCTCCATAATGTTTTCTACCAAAAAAAGACCAAAAAATTTTAAATTTCATTTACTTGAAATTGTTGTCTGCAACATCTTTCATATTGGAACAGTCCAAAATTATGCCATGTGGTAAAGGTGTAAGATAAACCAACCTTAGAGTGAAAACAGTTGCAACCTTAAAACAGTGTGCACTGTTACTATACCTCATCCATCTTTGATCTGGGCTCCTGTTCAATGCGAAGATGTTATTTAACAAACAAACATGATAACGTCGGTGATATGACAAAATGGCGTAATAGAAATTTTGCTCGAAAACCATTTTTTTCAGGAGAGCCAAAAACGTTTTTGCCGTTTTGAAAAATGTTAAAAAATATGCCGGCAAAATTGCGTAACTCTATATTACTCTCGTGTAAATTTGTCTACGTATAACGCATTTTTGTCAGCTAAATCGAGTTACGCAATTTTGTCACATGATAATTGAAAGGGTTCTAATAGGTGTAGAAAAACGCCGTTTTGACAGGATATGCGCTCCTACATACTTAGTAGAAAGCATTTATAAAAAAAATTGACAAAATTGCGTAACTAATTTGTTACGCCATTTTGTCATAGCACCGACGATAAATGTCATATAATTGATCTGATTCATTTTACAAGTCATGCTATAACATGCAAGTGTCATCATGCAATTCTTTTTGTCCCCAACCATGAATCTAGATTATTAACAAGAGCTGTCCGAAGACAGCGCGCTCGACTTTCTAAGTGCTTAGTTAAAAGGGGGCATAACTCCAAATGTAGTGGAGCCAGGGTCATGGGCCCTTGTAGTAAGGTAGAGGGTGTGATGGTGAAAAAGTATTCCAAGTTTGGGTTGAATCCCTTTGATAGTATAGAAGTTATTGGTGTTTGAAAAAACTTTAACCTTTGTTGAAACGCCAACGCCGACGCCAACGCCCCAGTGACAGTATAAGCTCTCATTTTCTTCGAAAAGTCGAGCTAAAAACAAAAGCACTTGACTGGACATCTAGCTAGGTTATTATTTTTCTTTAACTATACACAATAAATTATCAAGCAAAATTTAAAATCCGCCTAAATCTGCTTGTGATAAAAGAATGCATTGCAAACATGTACTGTAACATAATTCAAGAAAAAACTTGTAGTTTACATTTCAAGTTAGAAAAAAATGTTTCTGGTGGCTTCATTTGAACCTTGACCGATAACCATGACCAAAGTAAAATTCACATACTTTATTGATAACAATTCAAAAATTATATACAATATAGACAAACAATAAAACAGTATATTCGCTGGAGCCCTATTCACCATTTCTAAATTGCTTGTCTAAATCAAGATTACATTACAAGCCATCTGATTGGACGAGACGTATGTCTCGGCCAATCAGATGGATTGTTGTGTGATTTTAAAGGTATTCTATGATTTAGACTCATCTGTCTTTCTTCAGACATTCCTTTGAACGTATTTATTTTACATCGATTGGGAAGCAAGTTTCTTCAACTTATTTTAATCCCTCTTGATTCTGCTGATTGGCAAATACAACCCCTGACCTATCTGTGCTGGCAAATAAGAATAAGGATGTTTATAAATCTGTTACTACTTTAACCCATTAAAAAACGGCAAAATTTTCGACTTGTCTAAATTCAAAGATGATGCAGACAACAAGTTTCATATACGAAAAATATTGTGGAAAATGAAGAAATTGCTTGTCACAAGCAATTTCATCATTTGCCACAATGTTTTCCATATCCATTTTCTTGTGGGAGTCAAAAAGAGTCACTGTGTTGTAATGGGTTAACTAGCATGCTGAATGACTGATACAGAACTTGTAAGTGCATTTAAGAGCAAGAAATAAGAGTGGGTCAAGGCATTTTAAATTTGGTATTTTTAATCCAAACCCTATGTTGTGGGTACTCATTGGAATTGTCTCAAAGAGACGATCCCAATGAGTACCCACAACAAAAAATTTGATGACCTTTGAACAAAATTTGCATTCAGAAAAGTTATAACCTCCTCTTCTCTGTGGCTCCGCAATTTTATATGCACTTACAGGTACATTGTTTTTTGTGTTTTCTTTCTTTTTCTATCTTTTTTTTAAAAGGCCCTTTATTTAGTGTTTTGCACTAGCCAATCGATACACAATTATGTATTGTTACACAATTACTTACATCGGTATCAAATCTGGTTGTTTGTTTTTTGTCTCTCTTCAACCTTCTCTCTCTCCTGGTTTCTTTAGCCTCTTCTCTCACTTCTGTCATGGCTTCATCCTGTTGTAATAAATAAGAAGAATTTTATGTCAAATCAACATGGCTTTTAACCCATTATCAGACGGCAAAATTTTGACTGGTCCAAATTTACAAATGTTGCAGAAGCCAATTTCATGAAAATTGAAATTGAAATTTTTGGGTCTGTTGGGGTAGAACGCTTGTCGCAAGCAATTTCTTCATTTTCCACAATGATTGTTCACCTAAAATGACAAACAACATGGTTTATTGAAGGTAGTCCACTCCTAATGTGATTCACGCGAGGTCAGACTTTTTTGTGCGACATTCACCAAATGTTTACAATGTTGTGCGAGTAATTCCCACGCCATATGAATCTCATTAGGGGTGCACTACCTTAACATTTTCCCTAGTGGCAGAACTAAAACCCAATCAAATTTGAAAATGTTGCATACAGCCTGGTTGCATAAAATCTGACTCTCCAAATGAAAATTCTCTTTGACAAGGTGAAAAATAGGAGAAGTAGAAAATGCTGGAAATAATAAAAATTATTGTTTTCTTCAGTATTATCCTACGCTTAAATACTGAGGTGTGTCAAAAGGCATCATTATTTGAGAATGGCATAAAAAATGTAATACCAAAATTTTTCTTTATCAACTTACCAGATGGCAAAATTTTAGACTGGTCCAATTTCAAAGATGTTGCAGACGACAATTTCAAGTGAATCATTAAAATCGTTTAGTCTTTTTGAAATGAAAATATTGTGGGAAATGGAGAAATTACTTGTCACAAGCAATTCCTTCTTTTTTAACAATGTTTTCCAAAACCTTTGTCTTTTGGGGAGTAAAAAAGCATCAATGTGTGGGAATGAGACTCTACTCAATATACATACGCCCAGTGCTGCTGTGTGGATCCGAGACATGGGCTGTGTCATCCAGTACCATAAAGAAACTGATCAGAAAAGACAAAGCCATGAGAAGATGGATATGTGGCATCAGACCAGAAAACAAGGTGACTCTTGATACACTGATCTCGCAGTTATACTTCAAAGACCTGTCCAGTATCTGAAGGGCAGAGTGCGTGGATGACCGAAGCCTGAAGAATTAGTAAGGAGAGACCGCGAGGATGCAGGACTGATGAACACCAATCCCTTTGATCGTCAGACATGGAGAGGGAGACTTCGCTCTAGACTGGGCAGCCAGGCCCCACCCTCCGAGGAGGACTAATCCACGGCCTGGATAAACTAAACAGGATGATGATGATGATGATGATGATGATTATCCCTTTCTTCATCTTTTGACAACCCATAATGTATCATACAAACCTTAGCTTTCTGCAGCCTGTCTCTCATTTTCGACCTGAGCGAGGCCATTCTCGGTGTTTTTCTCTTGTCAACTCATAATGTATCATACAAACCTTAGCTTTCTGCAGCCTGTCTCTCATTTTCGACCTGAGTGAGACCATTCTCGGTGTTTTTCTCTTGTCAACTCATAATGTATCATACAAACCTTAGCTTTCTGTAGCCTGTCTCTCATTTTCGACCTGAGCGAGACCATTCTCGGTGTTTTTCTCTTGTCAACTCATAATGTATCATACAAACCTTAGCTTTCTGCAGCCTGTCTCTCATTTTCGACCTGAGTGAGACCATTCTCGGTGTTTTTCTCTTGTCAACTCATAATGTATCATACAAACCTTAGCTTTCTGTAGCCTGTCTCTCATTTTCGACCTGAGCGAGACCATTCTCGGTGTTTTTCTCTTGTCAACTCATAATGTATCATACAAACCTTAGCTTTCTGTAGCCTGTCTCTCATTTTCGACCTGAGCGAGACCATTCTCGGTGTTTTTCTCTTGTCAACTCATAATGTATCATACAAACCAGTGCTCCAGCTAGGTTTTGAAAAGGGCAGGGTGCCAAGTGCCCTGAAAGGGCACTTCGAGACGCGAAGCGACGAGACGGGGGAGGGAGTGGGAGGGGGGAATGTCGGACAAAATCCCCTTAGGACAAAATCCCCTCGGTCATTTTTTGCATAGGCGGACAAAATCCCCTCAGTAGAATTAATAGGGCGGACAAAATCCCCTCGATAGAATTACCAGGGCGGACAAAATCCCCTCTGTAGAATTTATTGGGCGGACAAAATCCCCTCAATGAAATGTCTAGGGCGGACAAAATCCCCTCGGCAAAATTATTAGGGCGGACAAAATCCCCTCAGTAGAATTACTAGGGCGGACAAAATCCCCTCGGTAGGTAGGTAGAGTCGCCGAAAGAATCAATTTATTGATGCATGGTAATAAAACTAATCAAATTCGGTTATGAAATATTTTAACAAAGTAACCTACGGCATGAAAGACTAAGTTAAAATACAGGGTGTCCCAAAATATGTGTCCCCATCGATCCCCTTTTACAGCACCATTTGCACCAGCATCTAAATTATCAGTGAAACAACATTTTTCCTCATTTCCAACTCTAGTTCTTGTGATTATTTTCACCGCTTCCAAAAATGATGTTAAGACTCTCACTGCATCTATTTAAGCCACAATGGTTATGGAAGACAAAATTGAAAGGAACAATTTGATCATCTTAGCTTGGAAAAAGAAACTTTGTTAAATGAAAAAGATGACGTTGTTGACGTCATTTGGCAAAACAGCTAAAAATTACATATTTTTTAAAACGTTATGTGGAATAATCAAATATGTTTGTTTTTCTCTGGGCGCAAAGGTACAATACATAACAAACAATGATCTTGAAACATATAATTTATTACAGATAAAAAATAAGCATAAAAATTATATAGGAATATTTAGGAAATGAATTTTGACTCAAAAATCTACTTTATTTGATTAGGAAAAATAAAATGAATACCAAAGAAGTAGCGAAAATTTCTTTTTGAACTTTTAATTGCTTCCGTGTTCTATAATTGTGTATATCTAAATATCTAGATCTAAATAAACAGCAGCATTTCTTCAATAAATTAGAAAATACAAAAGAAAAGTCGAAAAGCTTTTAAAAAGCATTTTCTTATTTTCTTTAATGTTTTAAACAATAACCTATTTGATTCTAACGACAGACCCAATGCAATTGAGAAATTCTTCAATAGGCTGTTCCATTTCTACGCATTTCCTGCATAGCACATTAAGTTTTTTCTGGTGGTTTACGGTACTTTTTTTAACTCTCCTACACAAATCTACACTACGTGATACTCTCAACTGATCTGCTTCTACCATAGTTGCGTCCTTGTTGAAGCACTCTATCACAGTCCACAATGAGGGGTTTGAATGTCCAACCAAGTTCTTGAATCCTTTATTCCACCCTTCGCATATATTATTCGTACGGGCTGCGTCAGTCATTGTTGCCATTGTTGCCATGTGGACATTTCTTTGGACCGAGGGGATTTTGTCCGCCCTAGTAAATCTATCGAGGGGATTTTGTCCGCCCTAGTCAATCTACCGAGGGGATTTTGTCCGCCCTAGACATTTCATTGAGGGGATTTTGTCCGCCCAATAAATTCTACAGAGGGGATTTTGTCCGCCCTGGTAATTCTATCGAGGGGATTTTGTCCGCCCTATTAATTCTACTGAGGGGATTTTGTCCGCCTATGCAAAAAATGACCGAGGGGATTTTGTCCTAAGGGGATTTTGTCCGGTTACCAACTCACCCCCTCCCACCAGGGGGGTTTTGAATTCTAGGGGCTTAAAGATGGGTTCTAGTGGGTTTTAAATAGGATTTTGGTATTCAAAAAGGGAGATTATTTCAACCCTTCTATATGTCTCGTCAGACAAGTGGCACCTGGAAGTATTCTTTTACGTCTGTTCATTTAGGGCCACCAGGGGGGGTTTAGGGGGTCTCCCCCTAGAAAATTTTGAATTCTATTAAAGGCTTAATAATGGGCTCTGGTGGGTTTTGAATAGGATTTTAGTATTTACATAGGGAGACTATTTCAACCCCTCCTTGGGTCTCATCAGACAGGTGGTACCTAGAAGTATTCTTTTAGGCCTGTTCATTTAAGGCCGAAAAACGGCCGCATTCCTAATTCAAAAGACCATTGTTTCGATTTAAGAAAAATCCTACAACAATGCTAAAAAATTCTTTCCAGACCCTTGAAATACTTTATTGGATAAACTCTCAACTGTCTTGATTTCTTGCTGTCCATGCTGTAAATTCTTTACAGAGTTTGTAAAAAATTTAGAGTCTGGAGGGCAGGATGTGATAAATTCCTTACACAGGCACGTAGGAAGCAATAACATATGGGGGGGCTAAAGCCTCAGTGTCTGAATATTGTGTGGGAGCTAAATTGGATTTTCCCAAAATTTTCAGTGTGAAATAAGGAAAATTTGGCATTTTTGACCAACTTTAGGGGGCTTAGCCCCCCCCCCCCCCCCCCCCCTAGCCCCCTCTGTTCCTACGGGCCTGTTACATTTAGTAATATTTTTTGTCTGCGGTTTCTTTCAATTTAGACCACTCAACATTTGTTGCTTCAATGTGGAAAGGGTGAAGAAAGCATGGGGAAGAGGGGAAATATATGAAATGCTCAATTTCTTCCTTGTATTCAATTTCTATTTCACTAATGCATAAATAGTTCTTCGTTTTTGAACATGGCTCTTGTGATATATACTCTTGCTTTGAATTTGGAATCTCTAATTTGGATCTCCTTTTTTCTGAAAAAAAAAAATCATCTGGTAAAGGGTTAAATGGGATGTAGAAGTGTGTTTAATTGAAAGGGAGACTTTCCAATTCAGGTTTTCAGAGGTTAGGAGAATAACCAAAACAAAAATCAAATTGTCTTTTATTATTAACCAACAAATAGCCTATCATATTTTATTTCTGTGGGGAAAGGGAATAACAAATTGACTACATTCCAAGTAAAGGGTCACGCTCTATGCTAAGGGATGTAAACTATTGATTTTCTGGTACACATTTTTTGGTCATATATTCTCGAGTGGAAGACTACAATCAGTTACACAAATACTTCAGATTTGAGATTTTAATTGGTGATGGATAAATAATTGGACTAGAAATCGGTAGGTTAACTAGAATTTTAAAGCTTGATTTTATAGAAGTAATACGTCGGACATTTTGGCCAGTCAACTCTGAATTTTGCCAGTCAATGACTTGTCCGTGGCTCTCGCAAAGACTGTGAATTACAATTATGAAATAAGATCCATGAATTTAAGGTAAACTGCAAAACAAAATGGGAGGAAACTGTCCGAGTGAAACGGCGATTTTCCAAAATGTAAAATATCTTATCGCAGCCTACAACTAATCTGAAATTTTCTCCGTGAAAGGTGACAAAGTTAATCATCATCCATACAATCTTGTTAATGACCATTCGTACGGATTAAGTCGCTAATCAGTGTTTGTTTATAGTTGAAAAATTGTTTTACGGCACGCGCTAACTCTCATCAACAGATTATCGGAAAACTGCCCACTCGATAATGAATCACGCGTTGTGATTGGTCGGCTTGTCGATATTAGCCATGCCTTGCATTAATTCTGTTTGTAATAAGGTTGTAAACAGTTATCCCCCGAAATTACCCGCTAAACGCATCATTGATCACAGCGAGTTTTCATTATCAATTAAAGGAGGCGACAATACACAAGATAATCGCTTATTGAGCGAGTAAGGGCAAAATTTACAATCAATTTATAGGGCAGGGCGCCGCACTTCGACGGCAGGGCAAGGCAGGGCGCCGCGCCCTTCTAAAAGGGCCTAGCTGGAGCACTGATACAAACCTTAGCTTTCTGCAGCCTGTCTCTCATTTTCGACCTGAGTGAGACCATTCTCGGTGTTTTTCTCTTGTCAACTCATAATGTATCATACAAACCTTAGCTTTCTGCAGCCTGTCTCTCATTTTCGACCTGAGCGAGACCATTCTCGGTGTTTTTCTCTTGTCAACTCATAATGTATCATACAAACCTTTGCTTTCTGCAGCCTGTCTCTCATTTTCGACCTGAGCGAGACCATTCTCGGTGTTTTTCTCTTGTCAACTCATAATGTATCATACAAACCTTAGCTTTCTGTAGCCTGTCTCTCATTTGTGACCTGAGCAAGGCCATTCTCGGTGTTTTTCTCTTGTCAACTCATAATGTATCATACAAACCTTAGCTTTCTGTAGCCTGTCTCTCATTTTCGACCTGAGTGAGGCCATTCTCGGTGTTTTTCTCTTGTCAACTCATAATGTATCATACAAACCTTAGCTTTCTGCAGCCTGTCATCATTTGTGACCTGAGTGAGGCCATTCTCGGTGTTTTTCTCTTGTCAACTCATAATGTATCATACAAACCTTAGCTTTCTGTAGCCTGTCTCTCATTTTCGACCTGAGTGAGGCCATTCTCGGTGTTTTTCTCTTGTCAACTCATAATGTATCATACAAACCTTAGCTTTCTGTAGCCTGTCTCTCATTTTCGACCTGAGCGAGACCATTCTCGGTGTTTTTCTCTTGTCAACTCATAATGTATCATACAAACCTTTGCTTTCTGCAGCCTGTCTCTCATTTTCGACCTGAGCGAGACCATTCTCGGTGTTTTTCTCTTGTCAACTCATAATGTATCATACAAACCTTTGCTTTCTGCAGCCTGTCTCTCATTTTCGACCTGAGTGAGGCCATTCTCGGTGTTTTTCTCTTGTCAACTCATAATGTATCATACAAACCTTAGCTTTCTGCAGCCTGTCTCTCATTTTGGACCTGAGTGAGGCCATTCTCGGTGTTTTTCTCTTGTCAACTCATAATGTATCATACAAACCTTAGCTTTCTGCAGCCTGTCTCTCATTTGTGACCTGAGCAAGGCCATTCTCGGTGTTTTTCTCTTGTCAACTCATAATGTATCATACAAACCTTAGCTTTCTGCAGCCTGTCTCTCATTTGTGACCTGAGTGAGGCCATTCTCGGTGTTTTTCTCTTGTCAACTCTAAATGTATCATACAAACCTTTGCTTTCTGCAGCCTGTCTCTCATTTTCGACCTGAGCAAGGCCATTCTCGGTGTTTTTCTCTTGTCAACTCATAATGTATCATACAAACCTTAGCTTTCGGTAGCCTGTCTCTCATTTTCGACCTGAGCGAGGCCATTCTCGGTGTTTTTCTCTTGTCAACTCATAATGTATCATACAAACCTTTGCTTTCTGCAGCCTGTCTCTCATTTTCGACCTGAGCAAGGCCATTCTCGGTGTTTTTCTCTTGTCAACTCATAATGTATCATACAAACCTTTGCTTTCTGCAGCCTGTCTCTCATTTTCGACCTGAGTGAGGCCATTCTCGGTGTTTTTCTCTTGTCAACTCATAATGTATCATACAAACCTTAGCTTTCTGTAGCCTGTCTCTCATTTTGGACCTGAGTGAGGCCATTCTCGGTGTTTTTCTCTTGTCAACTCATAATGTATCATACAAACCTTAGCTTTCTGCAGCCTGTCTCTCATTTTCGACCTGAGTGAGGCCATTCTCGGTGTTTTTCTCTTGTCAACTCATAATGTATCATACAAACCTTTGCTTTCTGCAGCCTGTCTCTCATTTTCGACCTGAGCGAGACCATTCTCGGTGTTTTTCTCTTGTCAACTCATAATGTATCATACAAACCTTAGCTTTCTGCAGCCTGTCTCTCATTTTTGACCTGAGCGAGACCATTCTCGGTGTTTTTCTCTTGTCAACTCATAATGTATCATACAAACCTTTGCTTTCTGCTGCCTGTCTCTCATTTTCGACCTGAGCGAGACCATTCTCGGTGTTTTTCTCTTGTCAACTCATAATGTATCATACAAACCTTAGCTTTCTGTAGCCTGTCTCTCATTTTCGACCTGAGTGAGGCCATTCTCGGTGTTTTTCTCTTGTCAACTCATAATGTATCATACAAACCTTAGCTTTCTGTAGCCTGTCTCTCATTTTCGACCTGAGTGACGCCATTCTCGGTGTTTTTCTCTTGTCAACTCATAATGTATCATACAAACCTTTGCTTTCTGTAGCCTGTCTCTCATTTTCGACCTGAGTGAGGCCATTCTCGGTGTTTTTCTCTTGTCAACTCATAATGTATCATACAAACCTTAGCTTTCTGTAGCCTGTCTCTCATTTTCGACCTGAGTGAGGCCATTCTCGGTGTTTTTCTCTTGTCAACTCATAATGTATCATACAAACCTTAGCTTTCTGCAGCCTGTCTCTCATTTGTGACCTGAGTGAGGCCATTCTCGGTGTTTTTCTCTTGTCAACTCATAATGTATCATACAAACCTTAGCTTTCTGCAGCCTGTCTCTCATTTGTGACCTGAGCAAGGCCATTCTCGGTGTTTTTCTCTTGTCAACTCGTAATGTATCATACAAACCTTTGCTTTCTGCAGCCTGTCTCTCATTTTCGACCTGAGTGAGGCCATTCTCGGTGTTTTTCTCTTGTCAACTCATAATGTATCATACAAACCTTAGCTTTCTGTAGCCTGTCTCTCATTTGTGACCTGAGTGAGGCCATTCTCGGTGTTTTTCTCTTGTCAACTCGTAATGTATCATACAAACCTTAGCTTTCTGTAGCCTGTCTCTCATTTTCGACCTGAGTGAGGCCATTCTCGGTGTTTTTCTCTTGTCAACTCATAATGTATCATACAAACCTTTGCTTTCTGCAGCCTGTCTCTCATTTGTGACCTGAGCAAGGCCATTCTCGGTGTTTTTCTCTTGTCAACTCATAATGTATCATACAAACCTTAGCTTTCTGCAGCCTGTCTCTCATTTTCCACCTGAGTGAGGCCATTCTTGGTGTTTTTCTCTTGTCAACTCATAATGTATCATACAAACCTTAGCTTTCTGTAGCCTGTCTCTCATTTGTGACCTGAGCAAGGCCATTCTTGGTGTTTTTCTCTTGTCAACTCATAATGTATCATACAAACCTTAGCTTTCTGCAGCCTGTCTCTCATTTGTGACCTGAGCAAGGCCATTCTCGGTATTTTTCTCTTGTCAACTCATAATGTATCATACAAACCTTTGCTTTCTGCAGCCTGTCTCTCATTTTCCCCCTGATTGAGGCCATTCTCGGTGTTTTTCTCTTGTCAACTCATATTGTATCATACAAACCTTAGCTTTCTGCAGCCTGTCTCTCATTTTCGACCTGAGTGAGGCCATTCTGAGTGTTTTTCTCTTGTCAACTCATAATGTATCATACAAACCTTAGCTTTCTGCAGCCTGTCTCTCATTTTCGACCTGAGCAAGGCCATTCTCGGTGTTTTTCTCTTGTCAACTCATAACGTATCATACAAACCTTAGCTTTCTGTAGCCTGTGTCTCATTTTCGACCTGAGCGAGACCATTCTCGGTGTTTTTCTCTTGTCAACTCATAATGTATCATACAAACCTTTGCTTTCTGTAGCCTGTCTCTCATTTTCGACCTGAGTGAGGCCATTCTCGGTGTTTTTCTCTTGTCAACTCATAATGTATCATACAAACCTTAGCTTTCTGTAGCCTGTCTCTCACTTTCGACCTGAGTGAGGCCATTCTCAGTGTTTTTCTCTTGTCAACTCATAATGTATCATACAAACCTTAGCTTTCTGTAGCCTGTCTCTCATTTTCGACCTGAGCGAGACCATTCTCGGTGTTTTTCTCTTGTCAACTCATAATGTATCATACAAACCTTAGCTTTCTGTAGCCTGTCTCTCATTTTCGACCTGAGCGAGACCATTCTCGGTGTTTTTCTCTTGTCAACTCATAATGTATCATACAAACCTTAGCTTTCTGTAGCCTGTCTCTCATTTTCGACCTGAGCGAGACCATTCTCGGTGTTTTTCTCTTGTCAACTCATAATGTATCATACAAACCTTAGCTTTCTGTAGCCTGTCTCTCATTTTCGACCTGAGCGAGACCATTCTCGGTGTTTTTCTCTTGTCAACTCATAATGTATCATACAAACCTTTGCTTTCTGCAGCCTGTCTCTCATTTTCGACCTGAGTGAGGCCATTCTCGGTGTTTTTCTCTTGTCAACTCATAATGTATCATACAAACCTTAGCTTTCTGTAGCCTGTCTCTCATTTTCGACCTGAGCGAGACCATTCTCGGTGTTTTTCTCTTGTCAACTCATAATGTATCATACAAACCTTAGCTTTCTGCAGCCTGTCTCTCATTTTCGACCTGAGCGAGGCCATTCTCGGTGTTTTTCTCTTGTCAACTCATAATGTATCATACAAACCTTTGCTTTCTGCAGCCTGTCTCTCATTTTCGACCTGAGCGAGACCATTCTCGGTGTTTTTCTCTTGTCAACTCATAATGTATCATACAAACCTTAGCTTTCTGTAGCCTGTCTCTCATTTTGGACCTGAGTGAGGCCATTCTCGGTGTTTTTCTCTTGTCAACTCATAATGTATCATACAAACCTTAGCTTTCTGCAGCCTGTCCCTCATTTTGGACCTGAGTGAGGCCATTCTCGGTGTTTTTCTCTTGTCAACTCATAATGTATCATACAAACCTTAGCTTTCTGCAGCCTGTCCCTCATTTTGGACCTGAGTGAGGCCATTCTGGGTGTTTTTCTCTCTGTCTCTGGTTCAGGCTCCACAATCGGTTCTTCTTCCTTCTTCTCTGTCTCATCTTCATCTTTCTTTTCTTCTTTTTTCTCTTCTTCTTTCTCTCCTTCTTCCTCTTCTTGACCAGGTGGGGGCTCAATTGGAGCTGTAGAAAAATGATTGCAAGTGTACAAGATCAACCCATTCCAACATTATTGTGGTCAGAAAATTGCTTAAGTTTGAATCATAATAAAATCTAACATTCTATTAAAGAGTGGATGTAGGTATGATTTATTCAGTGTTCGAAATTAATTCTCTACAACATGTAACTACAAACAAGAGCTGTCTTTGGACAGCAAAGTGTGACTATCAAGTGCTGGATAGTGAAAAAATTCGAAGTTCAAAAACGATGAAAAAATTCACAAATTCATGATATATGTCAGAGTAATGATTCTTTGCCCAGAGACTGATACTTTGGTCACAAAAGCAAGTGCAAAGTTGCAAAGCAATTGCATGGACAGAAATATGACAGTTGCATGTGAAAACTTAACCAAAGCAAAACACTGATGACGCCCACACAATAGTGTCCAGAATAGCCCCCTTATTCTATGAATAGTAGTGCTAAAAATTAAAAGCCTTACTTTCTTCCGTCTTTGGCTTTTTCTTCAACTTTTTAATTCTGCTCTCCTCCGCTTCCTCTTCCCCTGCTGGTTCCCCGGGCACTTCCTCTTCCTCTTCAGGCATAGGCAGGGTACCATCCTCGGCCACTTCCAGGGTCTCTTCCTGTTCTTGTAGAATGGACTCATCCACTTTCTGTCTACTCTTCTTCTTGGCTGCTTTAAGCTCTCTAGCAAGGTCATCTTTGGGGGAAATAAGGTCCTTGGCAAGCTGCAAGAACGACAGAGAATATGAGCAGAGATTTGAAAGAAAGGTCCTTAACCTTGACGCTTATTGACACCCAATAAAATAAAGGTATTGGAAAACATTGTGGAAAATGAAGAAATTGCTTTCACAAGCAATTTCTTCATTTTCGACAATGTTTTCTAAAGTCAAATCTTGTAGGGAGTCAAAAAGGTCATCCCTTGGGGATATAAGATCCTTATCAAGCTTCAATAAAAGAAAGATATTTAATCTGCTCTGCTCCGCTTCCTCTTCCTCTGCCGGTTCCCCGGGCACTTCCTCTTCCTCTTCAGGCATAGGCAGGGTACCATCCTCGGCCACTTCCAGGGTCTCTTCCTGTTCTTGTAGAATGGACTCATCCACTTTCTGTTTACTCTTCTTCTTGGCCGCTTTAAGCTCCCTAGCAAGGTCATCTTTGGGGGAAATAAGGTCCTTGGCAAGCTGCAAGAACGAATAGATTATGAGCAGGGATTCCCCAAAAAGTGTCTTTAATGCATTCCCACACATTGAAGCTTTTTGACGCCCAAAAAATAAAGGCTTTGGAAAACATTATGGAAATTGAAGAAATTGCTTGTGACAAGCAATTTCTTCATTTTCCACAATGTTTTCTACCAAAAGACCAAAAAATGTAAAATTTTATTCACTTGAAATTGCCATCTGCAACATCTTTGATTTTGGACCAGATCTTCATGTTTTTGTAGAATGGACTCATCCACTTTCCGGCAAGGTCATCTTTTGGGAGAAATTAGATCCTAAGCAAGCTACAATAAGAAGAAAGATATTCAATTTAATTCAAAATTCTGCTCTCCTCTGCCGGTTCCCTGGGCACTTCCTCTTCTTCTTCAGGCATAGGCAGGGTACCATCCTCTGCCACTTCCAGGGTTTCTTCCTGTTCTTGTAGAATGGACTCATCCACCTTCTGTTTACTTTTCTTCTTGGCCGCTTTAAGCTCCCGAGCAAGGTCATCTTTGGGGGAAATAAGGTCCTTAGCAAGCTGCAAAAATGAAAAAGATTATGAGCAGAGATTTGAAAGAAAGGTCCAAAGCATTGAAGCTTATTGACACCCAAGAAAATAAAGGTATTGGAAAACATTGTGGAAAATGAAGAAATTGCTTTCACAAGCAATTTCTTCATTTCCCACAATGTTTTCTAAAGTCACATCTTGTAGGGAGTCAAAAAGGTCATCTCTCGGGGATATAAGATCCCTTAGCAAGCTTCAATAAGAAAAAATATATTTAATTTAGTTTCAAAATTCTGCTCTCCTCCGCTGGTTCCCTGGTCACTTCCTCTTCCTCTTCAGGCATAGGCAGGGTACCATCCTCGGCCACTTCCAGGGTCTCTTCCTGTTCTTGTAGAATGGACTCATCCACTTTCTGTTTACTCTTCTTCTTGGCCGCTTTAAGCTCCCTAGCAAGATCATCTTTGGGGGAAATTAGGTCCTTAGCAAGCTGCAAGAACGAATAGATTATGAGCAGGGATTCCCCAAAAATGTCTTTAATGCATTCCCACACATTGAAGCTTTTTGACGCCAAAAAAAAAAAAAAAAAATAAAGGCTTTGGAAAACATTATGGAAATTGAAGAAATTGCTTGTGACAAGCAATTTCTTCATTTTCCACAATGTTTTCTACTACAAGAAAGACCAAAAAATGTAAAATTTTATTCACTTGAAATTGCCATCAGCAACATCTTTGATTTTGGACCAGATCTTCATGTTTTTGTAGAATGGACTCATCCACTTTCCGGCAAGGTCACCTTTTGGGAGAAATTAGATCCTAAGCAAGCTACAATACGAAGAAAGATATTTAATTCAATTTATTAAATCAGCTCTGCCCGGCTTCTTCCGCTTCCTCTGCCGGTTCCCCGGGCACTTCCTCTTCAGGCATAGGCAGGGTACCATCCTCGGCCACTTCCAGGGTCTCTTCCTGTTCTTGTAGAATGGACTCATCCACTTTCTGTTTACTCTTCTTCTTGGCCGCTTTAAGCTCTCTAGCAAGGTCATCTTTGGGGGAAATAAGGTCCTTAGCAAGCTGCAAGAACGAATAGATTATGAGCAGGGATTCCCCAAAAATGTCTTTAATGCATTCCCACACATTGAAGCTTTTTGACCCCCAAAAAAATAAAGGCTTTGGAAAACATTATGGAATTTGAAGAAATTGCTTGTGACAAGCAATTTCTTCATTTTCCACAATGTTTTCTACGAAGAAAGACCAAAAAATGTAAAATCTTATTCACTTGAAATTGCCATCTGCAACATCTTTGATTTTGGACCAGATCTTCATGTTTTTTGTAGAATGGACTCATCCACTTTCCGGCAAGGTCATCTTTTGGGAGAAATTAGTTCCTAGGCAAGCTACAATAAGAAGAAAGATATTTAATTCAATTTTTTAATTCTGCTCTCCTCCGCTTCCTCTTCCTCTGCCGGTTCCCCGGGCACTTCCTCTTCCTCTTCAGGCATAGGCAGGGTACCATCCTCAGCCCCTTCCAGGGTCTCTTCCTGTTCTTGTAGAATGGACTCATCCACTTTCTGTTTACTCTTCTTCTTGGCCGCTTTAAGCTCCCTAGCAAGGTCATCTTTGGGGGAAATTAAATCTTTAGCAAGCTGCAAGAACGAATAGATTATGAGCAGGGATTTGAAAGAAAGGTCCAATGCATTGACGCTTATTGACACCCAATAAAATAAGGGTATTGGAAAACATTGTGGAAAATGAAGAAATTGCTTTCACAAGCAATTTCTTCATTTCCCACAATGTTTTCTAAAGTCACATCTTGTAGGGAGTCAAAAAGGTCATCTTTTGGGGATATAAGATCCTTATCAAGCTTCAATAAGAAGAAAGATATTCAATTTAGTTTCAAAATTCTGCTCTCCTCTGCCGGTTCCCCGGGCACTTCCTCTTCCTCTTCAGGCATAGGCAGGGTACCATCCTCGGCCACTTCCAGGGTCTCTTCCTGTTCTTGTAGAATGGACTCATCCACTTTCTGTCTACTCTTCTTCTTGGCCGCTTTAAGCTCCCTAGCAAGGTCATCTTTGGGGGAAATAAGGTCCTTAGCAAGCTGCAAGAATGAAAGAGAATATGAGCAGGGATTCCTCAAAAATGTCTTTAATGCATTCCCACACATTGAAGCTTTTTTAAGACTTGCAAAATAAAGGTGTTGTAAAACATTGTGGAAAATGAAGAAATTGCTTGTGACAAGCAATTTCTTCATTTTCCACAATGTTTTCTACGAAGAAAGACCAAAAAATGTAAAATTTTATTCACTTGAAATTGCCATCTGCAACATCTTTGATTTTGGACCAGATCTTCATGTTTTTGTAGAATGGACTCATCCGCTTTCTGGCAAGGTCATCTTTTGGGAGGATATTAGTTCCTAAGCAAGCTACAATAAGAAGAAAGATATTTAATTCAACTTTTTAATTCTGCTCTCCTCTGCTTCCTCTTCCTCTGTTGGTTCCCTGGGCACTTCCTCTTCCTCTTCAGGCATAGGCAGGGTACCATCCTCGGCCACTTCCAGGGTCTCTTCCTGTTCTTGTAGAATGGACTCATCCACTTTCTGTTTACTCTTCTTCTTGGCCGCTTTAAGCTCCCTAGCAAGGTCATCTTTGGGGGAAATAAGGTCCTTAGCAAGCTGCAAGAACGAAAAAGATTATGAGCAGAGATTTGAAAGAAAGGTCCTATGCATTGATGCTTATTGACACCCAATAAAACAAAGGTATTGGAAAACATTATGGAAAATGAAGAAATTGCTTTCACAAGCAATTTCTTCATTTCCAACAATGTTTTCTAAAGTCAAATCTTGTAGGGAGTCAAAAAGGTCATCTCTCGGGGATATAAGATCCTTAGCAAGCTTCAGTAAGAAAGATATTCAATTTAGTTTCAAAATTCTGCTCTCCTCTGCCGGTTCCCCGGGCACTTCCTCTTCCTCTTCAGGCATGGGCAGGGTACCATCCTCGGCCACTTCCAGGGTCTCTTCCTGTTCTTGTAGAATGGACTCATCCACTTTCTGTTTACTCTTCTTCTTGGCCGCTTTAAGCTCCCTAGCAAGGTCATCTTTGGGGGAAATTAAATCTTTAGCAAGCTGCAAGAACGAATAGATTATGAGCAGGGATTTGAAAGAAAGGTCCTATGTATTGACGCTTATTGACACCCAATAAAACAAAGGTATTGGAAAACATTGTCGAAAATGAAGAAATTGCTTTCACAAGCAATTTCTTCATTTCCAACAATGTTTTCTAAAGTCAAATCTTGTAGGGAGTCAAAAAGGTCATCTCTTGGGGATATAAGGTCCTTAGCAAGCTTCAATAAGAAGAAAGATATCCAATTTAGTTTCAAAATTCTGCTCTCCTCTGCCGGTTCCCTGGGCACTTCCTCTTCCTCTTCAGGCATAGGCAGGGTACCATCCTCGGCCACTTCCAGGGTCTCTTCCTGTTCTTGTAGAATGGACTCATCCACCTTCTGTTTACTCTTCTTCTTGGCCGCTTTAAGCTCCCTGGCAAGGTCATCTTTGGGGGAAATTAAATCTTTAGCAAGCTGCAAGAACGAATAGATTATGAGTCAGGATTTGAAAGAAAGGTCCCTAAGAACCCATTCTCAAACAGTGACACCTTTTGATGCCCTACTAGAGGAAGGCTTTGGAAAACATACAGTCTAACCTGTATTAAGAGACCGTCTTTGGGAGTCACCAAAAAAGGTCACATATGACAGGTGGTCTCTTAATTGAGGGTCAGGCAGAATTGGTAAAATTTTCAAAGTACATGTACGATCAATGTTTTGTATTTATTGCATGCTAAAATTTATTTACAAATGAATATACTCTACATATATAATAAAACTAAATAAAATGATAGGAAGAACACGACTTATATAGTAAGAATATCCGTCAATCGATCTACATTAAGTTTCCTCTACAATGCACTGACCTTCATGGTGAAAATCAGCATGTCAGCAGACCTTCAGACATGTCAAATAATGAATTGTCCTCGATCCAACATTTCCTATTTTGTCATTCCCACTGTGCAACATTAATTTTGAAGTTCTTCTTGATGAAAAGATCGGCCATTTCAAACAAACAAAACTGTAAATTGAATTCGAGAATTTGCCAAAAATTTTATCCCATCATTGTTTGTGCCTACTTGATTCGCGAATTCGTAGTTGCCAATACTCAAGGGATCCTTAATCGAACAAATATTTCGGCCGTTTACAAGCCCATCCCTACTAAGAAAATTACAATCAAGTTCGACCCGGTGACACCATTGTTTACGATAACTGATATCTGATTTTGAACACCGTTAACTTTCGTTTCCGTCTCAAGAATCCATATTTTGAAATTACATCCCCGGGGAAAAGTCGCTAAAAACAGTTTCGACGGTTTATTTGGGCACAGTTTTTAAGGTCGTTTGTCGGGTAAGGCAGGGAGTCGTTTAATTCAGGGTCAAATTATAGCAAAATGCTTCGGGAGGAAAAACTACGGTCGCATATGACAGGAAGTCGCTAAATTCAGAGGGTCGCTAGGACAGGTTTGACTGTAGTTGAAATGAAGAAATCAAGAAATCTTTTCTACCCAGAAAGACAAAAAATTGTGACCTTTCATTCTTTTGAAATTGTCATCTGAAATATACATAGTAAAAAAAGTTTTGCAACAAAATGTAAACATCTGTAGTAACCAAAATATTTTTGTTTTAATATAAAATCAAACGTTTACACGATAGATTATAGCTAGAAAACACAAACAGCTGAATTCTATACCCCCATCGCGTGCGTCTCGCACTCCAGGTGCGTATTTCCGGTTTTCATGTCTGCCATAGTATTCATGTGTTTGGAGCATAGTTCTAGAAAACATTTAGGTATGAACATAATCGTTTTTGCCCAGCATGAAAAAGGCCACCAAAAAGAGTTTTCTGCAACGTTGTGGGACTACGCCATGGACTTACGTTAGAAGGACGTTATATCGCTAATGTGTTCCTTCGTGGCAGAACCGGCGATAAAGATGTCTTTTTGAATTTTGCGCATCTTAAAGCATAAGTAACAGTTTGAGGATGTTATGTGAGCCAATTTTTGTGG
Organism: Fragum sueziense; assembly: GCA_963680895.1. Taxonomy (NCBI): domain Eukaryota; kingdom Metazoa; phylum Mollusca; class Bivalvia; order Cardiida; family Cardiidae; genus Fragum; species Fragum sueziense. The sequence continues at coordinate 49,166,709 of OY804594.1, forward strand.
TATGAGATAGTCCCGGTCAAGGACGTCGTAGAAAAAGGCCACGAGAAGATGACCGTCATAATTTCGTAACGTCACGGCAAAGATGTTCCATATCGACAACAAAACTTCCGAGTGGCTTCCACAGGAATTTCAACATAGAGTATCTACACTTACCATCCGTGATCGTCTCCACAGATGAACGGTTATTAGACGTTGACCATACGTTGTAATTTCCCTGACGTTACATCATGAACGCACCAGACTTGACTGGCATAGAGTCCTAAATGCTTTAAGCCAAATTAAGCGTATACAACATTGATATGTTCCCATTATCATCCCTTTCTTTCTGATTTCTCATCCATAGAGCACATACGGAGCATTTAAGGAAGACGTGTGTGTGATCGTATTGACGCGAATGACGTTCAATCTCTCGATAAAGTAGCGAATGTTGATACCGTGTACAAACAATTTAAGTGGATTAGAAATCGTTTCACTGCTGTTCTTGCTCGAAAATGGCATCATAATCGATACCGAATTCTATTGTAACTTTTTATTTTGACCCCTCACTTACTTCAAACCAATGTTTCTAACACAATATTTAGCGTTACCACAAAGCGACCTTTGAATGTTGTGCGTAAATGCATATGCTAAAATGTATATAACGGTTGTAAAATAAATATCACAGAAAATACATGTTTTCAATCAACAAAGTCAGTGTTGCTAAACTTTTTTTACATGGTATATCTTCAAATTTGGACCAGTTGTTCTTGTTCCATCTTCGCAAGCCAAGGATTCTACCTACACTTTGTTCCTTACGAACCCTTGGCCGCTCGCCTCTATGGAAATCAAAAGTACCGCTGTGCGATTTCATTGGACGCGATAACTTTCCCATTATCCAATCAAAACACACTTTACAAGCCATCTTTGTCAAAACGAAAACAACGCTGCTGACGCGAAAATCGATAGCCGTATTTGATGCACCGCCTAACACGTTTCAGTACGAGGCTTTTGATTGGCCAGAAATAGCAACTGCAAAGGGCCACGACTTTTTATCACCGAAAGGTGGCGCGTCGGTACTTTCGATTTCTATAGAAGCGAGCGGCCAAGGGTTCGTAAGGAACAAAGTGGAGGTAGAACCCTTGGCTTGCGAAGATGTTCTTGTTCTTGTAGAATGAACTTATCCACTTTCTGTCTACTCTTCTTTTTGGCTTCTTCAACCTTTTCCCAAACAAGACCTGGTTTTGACGTCCCTTATAGAAAAGGCTTGGGAAACCATTGAAACAAAAGAGGAAACTGCTGATAACCAGCAGTTTCTCCTTTTGTCTCAATATTTTCCATGCCATATTTTACACAAATTCTATCTTTATTAATTTCCATTTTGTCATTTGTGGCAGTTTTTGAAGTGGATCACCCGTTTCCCTAGCAAGGTAATCTTTGGGGGAATATATGAATAAGGTCCTTAGCAAGATGGAAGAACAAAAGAGCATGTGTGCCCTGATTTCGAAGAGGGACTTTAATTTGACTTGAGCCCAATCCAAATCTAGATCAGTTTTTGCCTGCCTAAAGACTGATCAAGATCCATGCTGCACTTCTACAGTTGCACAACATGGATCTTGAAAAGACTATAAAAATTCACAGGCTGATCAATATCCATGATGGTCTCACATATCTTTAACAAAGTGTTGTCTTGACATCTCCTCAAGAAAAAGCTTATGAAAACATTGAGACTTGTCTTTGTTTAGCAACTTCTATTCTGTCATTTGAATCAGCTTTCAAGCCGGATTTGTCTAATATTTTGTTGTATGAATGGGATTTTTTTGAAAAGATCTCAGCTCACATGTTTGTCAATAGAGGACTGCCCTGTATGTGCAAAGGAAAGAGATTCAAAATCAAAAATACCATTCTGTCGCGTAAGTTATGTTTGCTATCATGGTTTACATCATGGAAACATTATTCATAATGATGCCTCTAATCGTAAAATAGATAAAATGACTTGAAGAAGACATTTGAGCCGTGTGCGATTTAGGCCGGTAGAGCTCTTCCAGAAGAGTCTGGTTCCCGGCTCTGATACACTATGTAGTAGAAAAAATACTACGTAGTGTATCAGAGGCGGGAACCAGACTAGCTCTTCTTCTTCCAGAAGACAACTTCTGGCCTAAATTGTACGCGGCTTTGGTCTTAATATCCTTTTGTAACACTGCTACTGACAATAAATGATTACCTCTCTCTTTTTCTTTGTTCTTTTAGTCTTCAGTGTCTTTACCAGGGCATCAGCTTCTGCTGCTTCCATCTGAAACAAACAATCCCTGCTGTTATAACCCAGTGTTCTCCCCAGCCCAATAAGCTGTATGGGCCCCACTACAGCTTCATCTAAATCAGTGTAATGCCCCTACAGCTTCAAAAGCACCCTAAAGCTTATTTTCTTCAAAATAATCACCAAATAGAGGAATTTGAGACATTTCATGTCAAAAACTGATTAATCAAGGCATTTTGTACAATAAATATGCAAAAAACATTATGGGAAAAGAAGAAATTGCTCAAAATGAGCAATTTCTACTTTTCCCATCATGTATTTATTCACAATTATTTGCATAAATACAGTATTGTAAGCTTCCAACGATACTGCCACTACAGCTTCAAATTATTCTGGGGAGAACACTGTAACCATTTCCCAAATGGCAAAAACTTAGACAGTTCAAATTTGACAGATGTTGCAAATATCAATTGTTTATTGACAAAGAAAGAATTCATATACCATACAGCAGAGAAAATATTGAGACAATAGAAGAACATGCTTGTTATGTCTTTATGTTTACCCAAAGTATTTTCTCGAGACATCAAAACCAGGATGAACTCTTGTTTTGGAAAGGGGTAAGAAGTCTAAAAATATTTGCAGTTTGGTAATGGGTCAAAAGTTAACCCTTCTCGATCATGCTGTTTGCATCATTTTCCTAGTGTGACCAAAGCTTTGGCAGGCAGTATAGACTAAGATCAGCCTGCACAGACATTCGGTCAGACCTTAGCCTGCTTTCTACTTAATCATGTGGCAAAACTAAGATAAACTTAATGAAATTGGCAGTTTCTTTGAAACAAAGTTTAAGGTAGCAAGACAATGGTTAAACCATTTCAAGACAGTAATATTTTTCTCTTGCCCAAATTCAAAGATGACGAAGATGACAATTTCAGATGAATTGAATCAAACATTTTTTTAACCTTAATGATAGAAAACAATTTGGGAAATGTGGCATGTGGGCAATGTCTTCATTTGTCACAAAATTTTCCAAAGCCATTATCTAATGCAGGGGTTTTCCTGGCCATTTTGGGAAAAGGAGTCTGGCCTAATTGGGAAATTTTCAAAGAGCAAAATAGCTCATTTAGGCCAAAAAAGTAACCGAAACACTCATTTTTCAATAATAAATTTAACGTTTTACATAGGCTGGGAAAAATGGTAAGAACTTTGCTTTTGGAACACAGAATTTGCTTTGGGAACACCTCCATTTTCAGGAGGCACAGAAAGCATAGGAAAACCCCTGTAATGGGGCATCAAAAGGCATCACTGTGTGGTAAAGGGCTAAGAGTTAAGTTTTGTTTTACCTCTGGAGATGAATCAGTACCACTAGGTGGCATAGGCTCCACCATGTCTCCATCATCTTCCTGTAAGACAGAAAATTAGAAAACAGGGATAATTTTGGCCAAGGCCATTGGCTTCTCAAAAGGCAAAATTTAATCCATTCCCAAACATTGACGTTTTTGACGCCCTTCAAGATAAAGGCTTTGGTAAACATTGTGGAAAACTAGAAGACCTGAAGGTCTTGAATTGCTCCACAGGCCTGAGATTCTTTTAATATTTAATCGAAGTGTTGATAAGATAGTGAAAACAAAGTCACAATTAGCATTTTTTTTTTTCAAATTGAAAGTCATATAACTGAGGATTTATCTTCCTATCAAGCTAAGAATCACAATAATGCAAGATCTTAACTTCATCTACATCATGTTTAATTCAATATTTGTAGATATACAGAGAGTAAAAACAAAGTCGAAAATAACAATTTTGTCAAATTCTAGGGCACATAAAACAGGATTTAAAATTCAGATGATGCTGAATATTATATCCATGCAAGATCTTTTGGCCGGTAAGATTATGTGAAAGTTTCATATTGATTGGGAGATATTTATGTCTGTTTGAGTAAAAATAAGGTCAAAAATGGTAATTTGGTCACTTTCAAGGGGACATAACTCATGATGTAAAATTCAGATTAAGCTGAAAATTACACTCTGGCAAGAACTTATGTTCACAAATATTGTGCCAATGTCCTGTCTTGATAGGTCAATATTTGTAGTTGCTAGAGTTAAAACAAAGTCAAAATAAAGCCGAAAATGACAATTTTGTCAATTTCAAGGGCACATAACTCATGATATAAAATCCAGATCAAGCTGAAAATTATACCAAGGCAAGATCTTATTGTAATCAACATTCTATTTAATTTTTGTCTTGATTGGGTAAATATTTGTAATTGCTAGAGTGAAACAAAGTAAAAATTGTGCCAAAAATGACAATTTTGTCAATTTCAAGGGCACATAACTCATGATATAAAATACAGATCAAGCTGAAAATTGCACTCAGTCAAGATCTTATTGTCACCAACATTTTGACCAAGTTTTGTCCTGATTGGTCGATATTTGTAAGTGCTAGAGTGAAAACAAAGTCAAAACAGCCATTTTTTAAATTCAAGGGCAGATAACTCCAGACTTTCTGGTTCAATCAGCATTAATTGAAGGAATCTGATAGAGGACCACCCAAGGATCATGCTTGTGAAGTTTGATTGAAATCCTTCCAGTAGTTTCTGAGGAGAAGATTTTTAAAGAAAAAGTTGATGACCGGATGCACAGACGGACGCACGCACGACGGACACAGCACCATGACAATAGCCCGCTGGCCTGAAGGCCAGTGGAGCTAATGAAGAAATTGCTCGTCACAAGCAATTTCTTCATTATCCACAATGTTTTTACCCCAAAATACCAAATATATGTTAAATTTCATTCACTTGGAATTGTTGACAGCACCATCTTGGAATATGGGCCAGTCTAAGATTTTGCTGTCTGGTCATGGATTAATTTCAAGCTACGACCACAATGGCCCATATAGATCTGTATTACTGAGTGAAAAAAACTTCCATGTTTTGATGCTATCCTTACCAAATATACTACTCAAAATTTGCTAAGGATCACCTTTTTAAATGCTGATATCTTTTGTATAAAACTCTCAACTAACGTGCAAAGTGGTTTGAATGTTACAGCTATGATCTCTGAACAAGATTCAATGATGATTGTTTTGTTTCCATTCTTATATCGATAGTTTCGTGGCATAGAAAAGGGGTACCCCTTAAAATGAAAATGTTGGTAGACAGGCCAAAACTTACAAATTTTTACAAAAAATTAAAATGTTCGATTTTTCGTGCTTTTACAACATTTTTAAGCATTATGTAGTCCTCTATGGCCTTTTAATTGTCTTTCAGACTTCCTGTGCAATATCTAACTGCTCGCATGGGCACAGAGAACAACTCACGTGTAAATTAAGCACGTCTTAGAGATCATAAATTCTCCATGGTACATATTGTTGAGATTGAATGTTGACTATTGGTTCATATCGGATTACTCCTACAAGTTTTGAGTCTTAAACAATGGTATATCAGTAAATCAAAGTCAGAAAATTGGTAATAAGCTCATGTGCGGTCTGTTTGAAACCCATAATTATCATCATAAATTCTTCCAATGGTAAAGTTTTGGTGGATTCATACTGTAAAATTACTGAATCAACCCCCTGGAAGACAAAAACACAATTTGTGCCTTTCCCGACACATGGTTATTCAGCAGCATCCAATGAACGAACACGTGATAAAACTGATCAAAGTCAGTAAATCTGACCACAGCTTATGTTCGCCAACATGTACTGCAATTGCAAAAAGACAAGCAGAAATTCATTGAAGGCTTCTGAGAAGACTTCTTACACCAACGCATGCATAGAAACTTGCTGAGAATAGCCGTATCAGACATGAGTAATTTTGGGTCTTTAGCTGTATCTGACTATGGAGAAAGGTTGACACACATGCTCTTGGTAACTAAACTGTGATTGGTGAACGGTGTCTAGAATGAGAACTTAGATACTGAAGAAGAGGTTAAGCATTATTTGTAAGTGACTCCGTCGTTTTGTATCAACAAAAACGCCGATTTCCAAAATTAAGGTACGTCAGTGACGTCATTCATGTGACCGATACTGCAGGGTATGGCACTCAAGCTCAATGTTTAATCATGGATCGTGTTATCTGTGCTTTAAACGATCCATATGTCAACATTTGAATCCTCTGTGCAAATGCAGGATGCGCTTTACACAGTTTGGACAAGATGGTTAATGGGGTTCCGGAATCTTCGTTACAAACACAAGAAAACACAGATTAAACATTCCATGTCATTTTAAAGGCTATAGGGATTGCCACTCGTAGACTTTACGTTGTTTTTGAAACGAAATAGTGGAAAATTCGTGATGTGGACAAATATCCGAATCTTCGCCATATCTATGGAAACATTCATTTTTATGGGTACCTCTTTTGCATGCCTCGTGACTGTTTTATCCAAAACAACTCAACAGGAAGACATACAAATTAATATTCATAAATGGTTATTCTATTAAGCAAAGTAATTTACAGGGTAATATTTGAAATTGTGTAAGAAATATCAATGTTTTAAAAAGTGATCCTTAGCAAATTTTGAGTAGTATATATATACAATTGAACCAGGAAGTGGTAGCCTTTCAAACCACAATATTCCTTTTATCATTCATCAAAATCTATGTGGGTACTCATTGGAATTGTCAAACCAAAATGATTCCAATGAATACCCACAACAATGTTTGGATTTGAAATATAAATTTAGAATACCTGGCCCTTCACCACCTCTTATCTGTTGCTCTAAAACCTGTCAATATTTAGAAAGAATTCAACCACCATTAACTAATAATTATATAACAACTTTATTTTAAGAATAGAGACATTAGCCCATTACCAAACAACAAATTTTGGACTGGTCCAAATTCAAAGATGTTGCAGACAAGAATTTCAATTTTAGGGAATTAAAAATCTTTTGGTCTTTTTTGGTAGAAAACATTGTGGGAACAAGGTGTCAAACTGTCACAAGATACGCCCGTAACACTGCTTTTTGTTGACAGGGGGAGCAGGTTGGTAAAAGTTTCATGGTCCTAGCTATTATACTTTTCGAGATATGCCCTGGACAAAAATGAAGTATGAAAAATAACAAAGGGCAATAACTCAAAAAATAGGCCAGGTAGAATTATGGTTCTTTTGCACTGCACTCCTTTTTAATGAGATCTATACACCAATGAAGTTTCATGATCCTACCTATTATACTTTTAGAAATATACTCCGGACAAGATTCAAGTATGAAAAACAACAAAGGGCAATAACTCAAAAAGTAAGCCAGGTAGAGTTATGGTTCTTGTGCACTGCACTCCCCCTTCGTGAGATCTATACACCCATGAAGTTTCATGATCCTAGCTATTATACTTTTAGAGATATACTCCGGACAAGATTCAAGTATGAAAAACAACAAAGGGCAATAACTCAAAAAAAGCCTGGTAGAGTTATGGTTCTTGTGCACTGCACTTCCTCTTGGTGAGATCTATACACCCATGAAGTTTCATGATCCTAGCTATTATACTTTTAGAGATATACTCCGGACAAGATTCAAGTATGAAAAACAACAAAGGGCAATAACTCAAAAAATAAGCCTGGTAGAGTTATGGTTCTTGCGCATAGCACTTCCTCTTGGTGAGATCTATACACCCATGAAGTTTCATGATCCTAGCTATTATACTTTTAGAGATATACTCCGGACAAGATTCAAGTATGAAAAACAACAAAGGGCAATAACTCAAAAAGTAAGCCAGGTAGAGTTATGGTTCTTGTGCACTGCACTCCCCCTTGGTGAGATCTATACACCCATGAAGTTTCATGATCCTAGCTATTATACTTTTAGAGATATACTCCGGACAAGATTCAAGTATGAAAAACAACAAAGGGCAATAACTCAAAAAATAAGCCAGGTAGAGTTATGGTTCTTGTGCACTGCACTCCCCCTTTGTGAGATCTATACACCCATGAAGTTTCATGATCCTAGCTATTATACTTTTAGAGATATACTCCGGACAAGATTCAAGTATGAAAAACAACAAAGGGCAATAACTCAAAAAAAAGCCAGGTAGAGTTATGGTTCTTGTGCACTGCACTCCCCCTTGGTGAGATCTATACACCCATGAAGTTTCATGATCCTAGCTATTATACTTTTAGAGATATACTCCCGACAAGATTCAAGTATGAAAAACAACAAAGGGCAATGACTCAAAAAATAAGCCAGGTAGAGTTATGGTTCTTGTGCACTGCACTCCGTAATGATAAGAAGAATATAACTGTTAAGTTTAAAGTCAATCGGACTTAAGGTGACAGAGTTATGCTCCGGACAAAGAAGTGGACGCCGCCGGACGCCGGACGCTCGGACGCCACGGGTGATCCCATAATACGTCCCGTCTTCGACGGGCGTATAAAAATGAAGAAATTGCTTGTCACAAGCAATTTCTTCATTTTCCAAAATGTTTTCCCAAGCCTTTTCTTATGAGGGGGTTAAAAGGTGTCACTGTGCACTTATAGTTGGGTCCAATACCCCAATCCCGTGACCATTCTCTGGCTAATATGTTTTGACGATTGATTTGACATCTATAGACCTTTTAGAAAAAATTTAGAAACCATGCCCCTCGAGATTTTGCTGGCGTTTTTTGCTACAGGGCCAAATCCAAAATGGCCGCCGGCGCCATATTGAAAAATTAACTTTTGAACCAGATCACCTACAATCAAGTGTAAATACACTTTTCAGACTGAATTTATCACGAGAAATCCGGTTCTGACATTAGTTTTACACTAAAATGTTGTTTTGACCAAAATTTTCAAGATGGCCGCCAGTGTTATGTTGAAAAAATAAGATTTAAATAACTTATAAAGTAAGTAGCCTAAAGTCAAGTGTAAATTCACTTTTCTGATTGAATCTATTATGGGGAATCATATTCTGACATTATTTGTACGATTAAATGTCACTTTGACCAAAATATACAAGATGGCCGCCAACACAAATTTGAAAATGTAACTTAAAAATGCTTAATTTTGAAGCAGATCACCTTCAATCAAGTGTAAATACACTTTTCATCCTGAATCAACCACGAGAAATCTGTTTCTGACATAAGTTTTCCACTAAAATGTTGTTTTGACCAAAATGTTCAAGATGGCCGCCAGCGTAATGTTGAAAAATTAAAATCTAAATAACTTTGGAGGTAAATAGCCTAAAATCAAGTGTAAATACACTTTCCCGACTGAATCTATCATGATTAATCCGACTCTGACATTTATTTTACACTAAATGTATTTTTTGACCAAAATATACAAGATGGCCGCCAATGCAAATTTGAAAACAATAACTTTGAAATGATAACTTTTGAACCAGATCACCTACAATCAAATGTAAATATATTGTTCACACTGAATCAAATATGGGGAATCCTATTCCGGCGTAAGTTTGATGCTAGAATGTCGTTTTGACCAAAATATCAACAATGGAAGCCATATGATGGAGTGAGGAGAAACATAAAATGGCACCCTGGCAAGTCATTGTTTATAAAAAGTTCTATCTATCTTTAGTAATTGCAACCACATGATATCAAACAAACTTCTGAACCAGTTAAAAGCTGTCAAGCTATCTAATCCGAATCGGAGCTTTCAGAGTCAATGTATTCTGTAGAATCAGATTCCGATGGATTATCGCCCCCATGCTCATCATTTGATCCGCCATCATCCGATTCACACTAGCTTTTATGAGCTTCCTCGAGTGCAAGCAGGGTAACCGGAAGAGCAGGACGTGTATAGCGGACAGGGCGACAGCGGCCACCCACCAACTCCCATCCATGTCCGAGTGGAGAGGGATGCTGCTTAACGACAGTGTGGCGCATGAGATAGGCCAAGTAGTTAGCACGCAGCACATGTTTGAGGAGGCTATCTCCATCAGGAGGGAGTCACATAAATGACTTCTTTTTCATGGTCTTCCACTTAGTGGCACGAGCCTCAGCCATAGATGGACTTTTCTTATCCCCGTAGACCACTTCTCGCGTAAACTGGAAGAGTCAATCTATAACTTCTCCCTCCATGATGAGATTTAATCCGCACTGGCTGAGCTGCTGTCTCGCTAAAGGGCTCTTCGCCACCTTGTCATATAGGGACATCTTACCCTTGCAGCAGAAACCGGAGTTTGCATCACAACCAGTCATACAATGCAACTGCACAATACAGTCTACCATCTCGTCAGCAAACAGTCCTCTACAAGAGATCATGTCCCTATTTTCTCTTAATGCAAAGCACACCAGGTAGTTGATGTGAGAGGAATGCAGCCGCTACATATGCATCAGTATCAGCTGCATAGATTACAACAGGGTAATTACAGCCTGACTCCCGCAGCAGTGCGTATATTGAAAATAATATGGTATCCGCCTCTGATCGGTCAAAATAATACTGATTTTCAGCATCTTACTTTGTCCAAATGTTTTCCAATGCCTTAATTTCCTTTTAGGGGCGTCAAAAATCAGATATTGCTTGGGAAAGGGATACATCATGAATGAATAGAAAAAATCCCGAATGTCCTATCTCTAATTTATTTAGCCCTTTCAATAGACCTAAAGGCTTTGGAAACCATTAAAACATTGTGGAAAATGAAGAAATTGCCTTTTTTAAAATTTATTTATCCAATTTTCACAGATATACATGTACATACATGTTATACACAATTTACCAATTCAAATCAATAAAACAACGGGTTGTACATTATATTTGATAGATTAAATGTTTTAACCTTTTTTCCAAATGACAATCATTTGTGTCCCGTAACGCTAAAAGGGACCTTATAGGATGTGTGAAAAATATCGACCCTAGTCAGTCTGCGCAGTCCACGCAGCCAGACTAGGGCCGACACTTTTCATTTTTATGTAATTTTCTAAAACCAAAATGTTTTCCCTGTCTTATTGTATGTTCATTAATCGCATACGGGATCTGGTTGACATGTGCGGAGTCTTACAAGTTTGTCAAAATTTGGATTTTTGGAGTTCGGATGAGGTCATTTTTAGCGTGACGGGTCACATTTTTACTAATCAAATTTGAAAGCTGCGACAGAAGACAACGTTGATGTTGAAAAGATATGATTTACATGGGATATGACCAAGAAATTGCTTGTGATCAGTAATTTCTTCGTTTCCCACAACGTGGGAGTGGAAGACCATGAAAAAGAATGAAAAAGAAGTCATTTATGCGACTCCCTCCTGATGGAGATAGCCTCCTCAAACATGTGCTGCGTGCTAACTACTTGGCCTATCTCATGCGTCACCCTGCCGTGAAGCAGCATCCCTCTCCACTCGGACATGGATGGGAGTTGGTGGGTGGCCGCTGTCGCCCTGTCCGCTATACACGTCCTGCTCTTCCGGTTACCCTGCTTGCACTCGAGGAAGCTCATAAAAGCTAGTGTGAATCGGATGATGACGGATCAAATGATGAGCATGGGGGCGATAATCCGTCGGAATCTGATTCTACTTAATACATTGACTCTGAAAGCTCCGATTCGGATTAGATAGCTTGACAGCTTTTAACTGGTTCAGAAGTTTGTTTTGATATCATGTGGTTGCAATTATTAAAGATAGATAGAACTTTTTATAAACAATGACTTGCCAGGGTGCCATTTTATGTTTCTCTTCACTCCATCATATGGCTTCGATCGTTGATATCTTGGTCAAAACGACATTCTAGCATCAAACTTACGCCGGCATAGGATTCCCCATATTTGATTCAGTGTGAACAATATATTTACATTTGATCGTAGGAGATCTAGTTCAAAAGTTATCATTTCAAAGTTATTGTTTTCAAATTTGCATTGGCGGCCATCTTGTATATTTTGGTCAAAAAATACATTTAGTGTAAAATAAATGTCAGAGTCGGATTAATCATGTATATTCAGTCGGAAAAGTGTATTTACACTTGATTTTAGGCTATTTACCTCCAAAGTTATTTAGATTTTAATTTTTCAACATTACGCTGGCGGCCATCTTGAACATTTTGGTCAAAACAACATTTTAGTGGAAAACTTATGTCAGAAACAGATTTCTCGTGGTTGATTCAAGATGAAAAGTGTATTAACACTTGATTGTAGGTGATCTGCTTCAAAATTAAGCATTTTTAAGTTACTTTCCAAATTTGTGTTGGCGGCCATCCTGTATATATTGGTCAAAGTGACATTTAAATGTACAAATAATGTCAGAATATGATTCCCAAAATAGATTCAGTCAGAAAAGTGTATTTACACTTGACTTTAGGCTATTTACTTTATAAGTTATTTTAATCTTATTTTTTTAACATAACACTGGCGGCCATCTTGAAAATTTTGGTCAAAACAACATTTTAGTGTAAAACTAATGTCAGAAACGGATTTCTCGTGATAAATTCAGTCTGAAAAGTGTATTTACACTTGATTGTAGGTGATCTGGTTCAAAAGTTAATTTTTCAATATGGCGTCGGCGGCCATTTTGGATTTGGCCCTGTAGCAAAAAACGCCAGCAAAATCTCGAGGGGCATGGTTTCTAAAGTTTTTCTAAAAGGTCTATAGATGTCAAATCAATCGTCAAAACATATTAGCCAGAGAATGGTCACGGGATTGGGGTATTGGACCCAACTATTAAGCAAAAGAATGCATCTTAGAAATCATCACTTTCTCTTCCAGTAAATATCTGAAAGCAGAGAAGAAAAATTTAGGTTTGTAATAGTCAGGGATAAAGACTAGCAGGGGCCCAGTCGCCCATGGCCAATAGATTTTGGGCTGGGCCCCTGCATATTTAGAGAAAATGCCCATACCCTCAATGTTATAATGTATTGAGTTTTGCTATTCTGGGCCCCTAAGTTAAAATTATCAGTCTGTTTCCCTGAATAGATTTCTATTCCAAAGGTATTGCTGATGAGAAAAGGGATATTGAGAAAGATTGGATATGTGTACAATATAGCACAGAAAATATTGAGACAAAAGGAGAAAATGCTGATTACAGTCAAAACTGTGTTAGCGGCCACCTGTGTATAGCAGCCAAACTGTTGTATGCAGCCAGTCCAGGTCCTCCCATACAATTTTACTCTTGAAAGTAACTGTGAATAGCAATATACTGTCTAATGTGGTCAGTGGCCACCTTTAATTGTCCAAATTGCTCTTTAACTACATCCCCTTAAGCAGCCATGCACAACTAATTGGTGGCAGGCAATGTGTGAAATATTGATAATACATCTGGCAATTTGCCTAATCATGCGTATAAACCATGAAAAGGTGTGATATATCATATAAAAGTGTACCCTTTATCCTTTACAACACTTGCTTTTTCTTCATATTAATAGGGCCAGTCGTACAAGTAGACATTTACATCCAGCCTTCAGAATATTTTTTTCTGTGTTAAGCAGCCAACTATCGTATGCAGCCAATTCCAATTTTGGTGTGTCCCAGGGTCCAACATTAACTTTTTTGGTTACCAGACAGTCGGACTTGTTGCTGCCAGATGCTGCTAGCCCTGACCAACTATGCACTAATCCTGACCAAATATTTGGATAATTTGGAAAAGGTGTAAATAACAACAATCCTTTCATAAGCTAAAAGACAATTTTGAATCACAAATCATGAAATGAAGGAAAATTTGAAGGGTCTATGTTCTTGTTGTGTCACATATCCTTTGTTTTCATTATGGTAATATTGACTGAGTGACTTTGAAATGAGGCTGACCAGTCTGTCTTGTATCTTGGAGATCTAACTAGCCCTGACCAAGCAGCAGGTAGTAAATGTCTGTCGGGCACAGGTTAACAGTTTTGACTGTATCAGCATTTTCTTCTTTTGCCTCATTGTTGTCCCAAGCCTCTTTTGCTAAGGACATCATAACCAGGTCTTGTCTGGAAATGGTTTAAGGTTTACGAACTGAGAATGAAAACACCACTTTCTAGCCCTACGAAATGCACCAAATTACACACACTTGTAAATACACTTCACATAAGTTGATTCACCAGGCCGGATTTCAAGATTATGCTTCAAGAAGAAAATAATTTACAAATATCATTTTACTCTTTGTTCATATGCAAGGGAGGTAATTTTAAACATTTTTGTCAAATATTTCCATAAGTATGCATTACTTCAAAATTCTAAACCATACAAAATGCTTATGTTTGTATTTGGAATGGAAATTTAACACAGTTTAGGAATTACGGGCACTTTTCAAATTTCGCCTCTGGCTCTGCATTTCATTCTCAGTTCGTAAACCTTAAGCCTTTCCCAAACAAGACAGGTCTTGATGTCTCTAGTAGAAATGTCTCAGAACATTTTAGGCAAAAGAAAAAACATACTGATAATCAGGATTTTTTTATGCCTCGATATTTTTTGTGCTTTACTGTACACAAATTCTATCCTTATGAACACTAATATTGAACTCTGCAGCAGCTTTAACCTTTTCCCAAACAAGGCCTGGTTTTGACGTCCCTAATAGAAAAGGCTTGGGAAAACATTGAAACAAAAGAAGAAACTGCTGATAACCAGCAGTTTCTCCTTTTGTCTCAATATTTTCTGTGCCATATTTTACACAAATTACATTGTTAATAACTTCTATTTTGTCATTTGTTGCAGTTTTTGAAGTGGATCACCCTAAAATTTTGCCATTTGGGAAAGGGTTTATATAGTGAAAGGGCTCAGGGTTTTCCATGACGCAAAATTCGCGCGTCATTGTCGCAATTTCAAAACAAATGACCCGTAAAATTTTTACCTGTGCGTCATTTAAGACGCAAGTTTTAAAACCTAATTCTTTTTTAATAGAATAATCGGTAAAGGCCAAAATGTTGAAATAAATCTTTTGGAAATCTGAGTTACGACGATCAATCAAGTAAGCAACTGGGTAATTTGGGTTTCCAATATTTATTCATAGTGCATGACCTGTGTTCTATTTTTAGTTGACCGATAAAATGCGTAGACGGGTTATAGTAATTTTTATCAAATTCAGACTCGATTTCCGGTGATGAAACATATCGTTTACCAGACTACTATAAAAAGTAAACATGTCGCGTCAAACAAAGATGTCGAAATTCCTCTCGTCTGCATCGGGCAGTCATAGCGATCAGACTACCAAAGATAGCTCTAGTAGCGAGTCTGATGGTGAAATCCCGGGCCCATCTTCGAAAAGATCCGCCGGTCTTTCAGTCAGAAGTGGTTAAAAACCTTCAGTTGGCTTAAATTCGCCGATGGTGAAATGATGTGTGACCCGTGTATTAAAACGAAAAAATCTATTCCACTCACTACTGGTTGTAGATCTACGAACTTTCGTGGTTTTTTTTTTCTTTTTTTTTAACCCTTTCCCAAATAACAAAATTTTATAGTGATCCACTTCAAAAACTGCCACAATTGACAAAATGAATGCTATTAAAGATAGATTTGTGTAAAATACATGTATGGCACAGAAAATATTGAGACATCTCCTTTGTTTCAATGTTTTCCAAAGCCGTTTCTATAAGGGACGTCAAAACCAGGTCTTGTTTGGGAAAGGGTTAACTTCCTGTAGTCTCTAGTAGACTTTTAGATTTGACCCCCTAAATTGGTGAAAAGACCCCCAGTTCTGAAGGCAAGGGGGTCACAATGACCCCCAATTTTTCATGCTCAGGGAAAACCCTGGGGCTAAAGGAAAGCTAATTTTCTTACGAGAGTTGGGTTTGATACACCAGCCTCCTCTTCTCCTTCATCCAACAACTTTCCTTCCTTCTTCTTTGCAAGTCTGTCACGCAGTCGTCTATAAATAGAAGTAAAATGATAAACAACATAAAATAAGCTGTATCAGCTGAGCCCAACTACAGCTTCATGTAAATCAGTGTAATGTCACTACACGTAGTGCAGATTTAAAAGTACCCCTACAGCTTAATTTCTTCAAAATGGTCACCAAAAAAAAGGCATTTTGAGGTATTTTCATGTCAAAACTGATAAACAATGTTTTGCGGAGAACCTTGGTTCTGTATAATGTTCTTATATCACCTATTTGGATATGATTCATACATTGCTTAGAAACAAAAACAAACCTTCTTACTCTATGTTTTTCTAAGCTTTATGAAATCTATTACAGACTGTTGCAGGGGTTTCATTAGGAGCCGAGGATTTCCCCCCTCCTATTTGACTGAATTTGATTACAATCCCCCTGCTACTTTTGAAAATTTTGTATGGGGTTAATAAAGAATATGTAGAAAATCCCCCGCCTACTTTAGCTTCTGAACAAGGTGTCCAAAAAGTTATTGAAACCCCTGCTGATGTCAAAATCAAGGCCCTGACTGTGTTACTAATGCAGCTGGGTACAGGTATTTGGTGATAATCATAATTCAATTGTGTAGCAATACGGTCGCGTGATTCGGTAGCACTAGCTCAGTGGTTAGAGTGCAGGAACAGTATTTCTTAGGCCCTGGGATTGAATCAGTCAAGCCGCGATATTTTTCACCACCTGTAATACTTACAAATTTACAATTTTTTTTTCAATTAATCGTGCAGGGCTTTTCTTCCTTCTATAACAGAGGCCGATTTTCGGTGGCTTCCCAATTGGAAAAGGGCTACTTTTTTCCCAATTTCAAAGTAAGAATTTCCCAATTATTAAAACTAAAATCCCAAAAATTGGAAAATAACTAATAATCATTTACCTGCTGGCAATTCTAGTCACAAAGAAGCAGTGTGTATTCTATTATATTCAGTTATTCTTGGTTAAAAAGTGTTTTGAAAATATATTTCCATTAGTAGATTTATTCTCCTGTGTCTTTACATTTTTTCCCAATTTGACCAAAATCACGCTAAAATTTCCCAAAATGACTGACCAGGGCCCCTTCCCAATTTTCGGAAGAAAAGCCCTGTCGTGTAACAAGCCATCTGATTGAATGCGAAATCAGCTTGGCTTTTGTATTTTGGTACAAAAAATGTTTGTTAATTTATAAAAAACACGGGACCACCTAAAAAACAGGGCCATTCTGGCAGATCTTGTTTGGAAATGGGCTAAGTCGGCTTATCCAACAGCTGACAGCATACAGCAAAATAAAAGAGAAAAAAGAAAAATATCCAATTTCTTCATCAAATGCTATAGCAATGAAAATTATTACCAAACCAAACGATTTGATTGTAGAAAATCAGTAACTTACGACATTGTTCAATATTCCAGGTGCAAAATTCAAAGAGCGTTCATAACAACAGGCAAACTTCTTTGTCTCTGACAATAGTGGGGCTCCGTTTAAGTACAAATGTGCGTTTTTACACTACTGGAATTTGCAATGTTTGTGCCTGTAGAGTTGTAGAGTTGGAACGTCAATCAAACACCGTAAACAGTTAAAAATTGTCTTTCAACAAACACAAATTTTCGAGACTGAACTTGAAACAAAAAATGGCGCTTGTCGTTGTTCATAGACGCTTGCATAAGAACTACAATTCATTGGTGTTTCAATTTCAAGCGTTTGTAAGACTTTGGTGAAATCTCCTAATAGGAGAGCTCTCTTATTTTTTAGAGTTACTTCCCTTGGTAAACAGAAGTTGCAAGAGATGTCCACTGCGATAAAAAGATGTTTTCTTTCCTCGAAGATCAAAAGTATTGTTAATAAAGGCTTTAGTAATACCTTAAAGGTATATGGGTTTCTGTTGAACAGACTGTCATAGAGAATTTCATGGAAATCGGACTTCCAGCACTAAATTTTAATTGACCTACATTTGCTAAATTCTGTCACTGCCAGTTTTTTTCTGTTTATATCCTACATCATATTGTTTGACAAGTAATAATCTTCACCAAAATGAAGAATGTTTGCACACAGAGATAGTTTGGTTTGCTATAGAAGTACGATGAATTGTGATTTTGTCTACAATGCTGAAATCAGGTAAATTAGGGTGGAATTATTTCATCATCCAATCAGAATTGGTTATTCTGACACACCTCCAATTGTTGTCCAAATTTTATTCTTTCCCAAACCAAAACTGGTTTTCAATTATTTGCGAGAATAGGCATATTTTGATGTTGACTTTTGTCAAGTATGCTATGCGGGGAGCTTGACATAACTGATACTTCTTCACTTGAGTGTCAATCTGATAAAAACCAGATATTTCATCTTATTTCATACAGTAACATCTGAGACTCATCAGTTGGAGGTCATCTTCACAGGGATTTAACCCTTTCCCAAACGACATAATTTTGGACTGTTCCAATTTGAAAGATGTTGCAGACAACAATTTTGAAGTAAAAAAAGAGAAAGAAATGATGTACAATATAGCAAAGAAAATATTGAGACAAAAGGAGAAACTGCTGGTTATCAGCAGTTTCTTCTTTTGTCTCAATGTTTTCCTAAGCCTTTTCTAATAGGGACGTCAAAAGCAGGTCTTGTTTGGGAAAGGGTTAAGAAAATATCTATTTCAATCTATCTCATCAAAACTCTTGTTGTGTATGATTTTCCATGACAAATTTGGCTGCGGCCATAGCCCAGTTGGTAGCGCATCTGCCTCTCACTTGAAAGGTCTCGGGTTCGATCCCAGGCTGCGGGAAATATCCCGACTGACTAACATGTCGCCCACTAATGGTTTTATCTTTAACCTATGTAGGTGAGCAGCTGGAGGCTCAGTTAGAGTGTTGTGGTAGTACTGGTATGAGAAACAACAGGAATCCATGGTAAGGTGTTCCAGCTGTTGCAATATGACCATAGCAGATGAAAATGGTGTAAAACCTCATTAACCCAATCCATGACAACACACATGCAAACATGTAGTTCTACACTAAAATGACGGGTCATCTTGGGGTAGTTTTCAATCAGTTTCAGAATCGTGAAGGCATTATTTGATTGGTCGGAGGAAAAGTTATTTAAGATGACCCTAATGAGTGGGCCTCAGATGTTACTGAAAAGTAAAGGTCAGATTTTAATCAGATTGCTTGAGTGTTTGTCTGGTAGTGCATGCAAAATGACTAATTATTGTGAGTGCTTGTGGCCTATATATTGGGTAATAGTATTAGAGATAGAACCTTGACATATCACACATGGATACTTTCTACCAATACCTTTCATTTGAGACCATGACCTGTGACTTAGTGACCTTGACTTTGATGTCTTTTTCTATTTTTTAAAAGTTTAACCCAAGCCTTCATCTCAGGCACTAATAAAGAAAAAGCCTTGATATTTCACACCTGGATACTCAGTACCTTCTGCCAAGACCTTTCATTTGTAACTTTGACCTTGTGACCCTGACTTCAGAGTTTGACCTACTTTTCAAAAACTTTATCCTGACTCATATCCTGTGCTCTACTTCTGTATTAGATTTAGAAGTTTGATATTTTTTACATTGATGCTTCCTATCAAGACCTTTTATTTCAGCACACACCAGTTAATATTGTGTTGACCTTGGAATTAGACCAACTTTTCAAAAACTTTACCTGGCCTTCCGGTATATTGCATGCTCAATTACAGATAAAGCCATCATTTTTCACACTTAGACACCGCCTGCTAAGACCTTTCATTTGACATCATAACTTTTTTACATTATTACCTTGACCTTGGATGTTGACATACTTTTATTTTACATACTTTTCAAAAACTTTAACTCAGTCTAGATCTGTATCTTATGTGCTGTTAGAGATGGAGCCTTGATTTCATACATGGATAACTCTTGCAATGATCTTGACATTGGCACCATTTCCTTTGCCTTTGTGACCCTGACCTTGTAGCTGGTATCTTCTTTCAAAAGCATTAACTTGACTTACGTTTCATTCACTTTTAGAGATGGAGCCTTTATATTAATTTTCATGCTTGGAAACCTAGCTTGACCCTGGGAAATGGGACCCTGACCTTTGACCTCTTGTTGACTGAGTTTGTTTCTGATTTAGTACATATATTTGTTGTCCTCAAGTATAGGAGGCATATAATTATGTTTTACAAACATCTCTTGATTTGCATTTCAGATTACAGCATGTTTCAGCTCAAGTAGCAGGAAAGATGCCACATTCTACAACAATGCAAAAGATGCCATAGAGGACATACCTAGTGGATCAAAACTGCTGGTAGGCGGTAAGTATCAATGCAACTGGATGGTGTTTGAAAGGGAAAAACCCTACTTTACAAGGGGACATAGTTTTGTTTTAACATTTGTTAAGAGTTATGTGTCTTATTCTTACACCATGTGTTGTGGTTCAAGATAAAACTAATGGGTCAAAACATCTGCTAGATTTTGGTTTGTGTTGTATGACAAAGAATGTGTCTTATTGCAGACCAAATCTCTTATGATTTTAACCCTTTCCCAAACAAGACCTTGTTTTGACGTCCCTAATCGAAATGGCTTGGGAAAACATTGAAACAAAAGGAGAAACTGCTGATAACCAGCAGTTTCTTCTTTTGTCTCAATATTTTCTGTGCCATATTTTACACAAATCCTATCTTTAGCAACATCCATTTTGTCATTTGTGGCAGTTTTTGAAGGGGATCACCCTAAAATTTTGTTGTTTGGGAAAGGGTTAATGTTGTTAGTAACGATATAGTGGGAGATAGAGAACAAATGGATATTGATCAGACTGTGCATATGCACAGGCTGATCTGGATCCATATTGATCTCAAATGCCAATGGAGCTCTTTCACCAGAGACCCATGTATCGGATCAATTATTTGATACCCATTTTCACCCACTCATCTACTCCTTGGTTTCATATTTAACATGCAGGGGTAGAAGCACAGTCCATGTCATTGGGCTGCCTTCCAGATATCTTGCTCACTGCATGCTTGCTCTCCATCTATCTTTCTCTCGAGGCTCAATGGTGGAAAGATAGTCTTGGTGGTTCCTCTCTATTAGCTGCCTCCATGTCATCTTGGGCCTTCTCAATCTGCATGTGTCTATGTCCTAAATGTCAAGAGCTATTTTGATTTGTATTTATTAGTCCCCTACCGGTGTTCACACCAGAGGGGACTATAGGTTTGCCCTCCATCTGTCCGTCCGTCCGTCTGTCCGTCTGTCCGTCCGTCCGTCCGTCTGTCCGCTCAAATCTGGATCCCGCGATAACTTAATAACTCAGCAAGCGTTTTTGATGAAAGTTGGTATATGACTAGATGGCAATGTGTAGATTATGCACATCATTTTATTTTTGTTTTTCGACTTAAATTGAGGTTGCTATGGTTACAGAAATAGTGAAAATATGGCCAAAAATGGGATCCTGCGATAAGATAATAACTAAGCAAGCTAGTTTGATGAGACTTGGTATATGACTATATGGCAATGTGTAGATTATGCACATCATTTTATTTTTGTTTTTAGACTAAAATTGTTGTTGCTATGGTTACGGAAATAGTGAAAATATGGCAAAAAATATTGGATCCTGCGATAAGTTAATAAGTAAGCAAGCTAATTTGATGAGACTTGGTATATGACTAGATGGCAATGTGTAGATTATGCACATCATTTTATCTTTGTTCTTTGACGAAAAGTGTGGTTGCTATGGTAACGGAAATAGTGAAAATATGGCAAAAAATGGATCCTGCAATAACTTAATAACTAAGCAAGCTAACTTGATGAAACCTGTTTTAAAATGTAAAAAAAATTATAAGCCATGTTAGTCAGGGTGGTGATGCAGCAGTATTAATCACCTCCAGTTGGGCATAACAGTTCATATGTTTGACAATTATTTTGATGACTTGTTCATCTTAATCTATTATTGATTACCATATTGAGTCAATGTGAAGCCGGTAGGGGACTTTATGTGTTGCATACAACACCAGATACTTGTTTATTCCAGGTTTTGGTTTATGTGGAATACCAGAGAATCTAATTGCTGCCTTACTGGAGACCAAACACTCAGATCTTACAGTTGTTATTAACAATACAATGAAGCTGTGAGAGAACAACATGGGTCTTGATCAGACTGTGCATATGCACAGGCTGATCTGGATCCATGTTGATCTCAAATGCCATTGGAGCTCTTTCACCAGAGACCCATGTACAGGATCAATTATGTTATACCCATTTTCACCCACTCATCCACTCCTGGGTTTCATATTTAACATGCAGGGGTAGAAGCATGGTGTACATCATTGGGCTGCCTTCCAGATATCTGGCTCACTGCATGCTTGCTCTCCATCTATCTTTCTCTCGAGACTCAATGGTGGAAAGATAGTCTTGGTGGTTCCTCTCTATTAGCTGCCTCCATTGTCATCTTGAGTCTTCACGATCTGCATGTGTCTATGTCCTAAATGTCAAGAGCTATTTTGATTTGTATTTATTTATTCTAGGCTTTGGTTTATGTGGGATACCTGAGAATCTAATTGGTGCCTTACTAGAAACCAAACCCTCAGATCTTACAGTTGTTAGTAACAATACAATGAAGCTGTGAGAGAACAACATGGGTCTTGATCAGACTGTGCGTATGCACAGGCTGATCTGGATCCATGCTGGTCTCAAAGGCCATTGGAGCTCTTTCTGCAGATAAATGGTCAATTATTGTATTCACATGTTGTATATATTCTAGGTTTTGGTTTATGTGGAATACCTGAGAATCTAATTGCTGCCTTATTAGAGACCAAACCCTCAGATCTTACAATCGTCAGTAACAATGCTGGGGTGGATGATTTTGGACTGGGTCTACTCCTCAAACAAAAACAGGTATTTCCAGATAATCTTCAGAATATTTATTATACCCAGTTTATGTTTGTATGGTACATGTATAACTTTGCATTTTGTGGTCTGTTTTGTTATCAGTATTTTCTTCTTTTGCCTCAATATTTTTAGCTCACCTGAGCACGAAGTGCTCATGGGGAGCTATTGTGGTCACTCACCGTCCGTCATCCGTCTGTCCGTTCACATTTCTTTAAACATCTTCTCCTCCTAAACCATTTGGTCATTTTTGACCAAATTTTGCAGGAATGTTCCTTGGGTGACCCTTTTCAAAATTTGTTCGCGTTTTTTCGATTCGTCAAAAAATGTCTGTGTGGCAGGGCGTGGCTTTTCGGACTAAGAGAAATCCTAAGAAAATTCTTTAACAATCAACCATTGGCCCAATTTGAACCTAACTTGGCAGAAATGTTTCTTGGGTGACCCTTTTCAAAACTTGTTCGTGAATTTTTGATTCGTCAAAAAAGTGGGCGTGGCAGGCAGACTTCCCGAAACTCCGTCGGACCTACGGACCTGACCGGCAAAAATTGGCTAGGTCTGATTGAATTTTTTACCTCGTCGGCCCTAAATGTCCGGCATAAAATACAGAGAACAAGGTCCGATTGAAAATCGTAATTCGTAGGCCCATAATTTTCCTCTAAATACGATCAGTTTCACATGGTTTTAAATGCAGATCTGGGTTTCCCCATCACTAATATGAAGCGTATTTATAGCCCAGTATGCAGTCTAAAATTGTACTTCTACATTTCTTACAATTCAAGGCTCATCAAAGCGAGCGAAAATCGGCGAAATAGTCACTTAATTTCCAAAGATTTCGCCTAACTTGTTGATCAAAGCGATGTCCATGTCGCCTGGAAAATCGCCGTGGGAGAAGCCAAAATTTGTGACCTTATGAAGAGAAGAGCAAAACCTATCTTACTTTTAACAATAATCCGATAATCAGCAACTTCTTTTTGTTTATAAGTACCAATTAAAACCTTCCAGGCAGACATTGTAAAACACGCGACCTGTGTAATCTTTCAGCATAACAATTAGACTTTACAATTTCGGTGTTAAAACCCTTTAACATAAATATAGTTGCTATGTAGATAAGGCTGTTTTACAAACTGGCATTATTGATTTTCTCAGTCTTGCTGAGTTACGTAACGGTTCAGCGCCTTTGCTTTTGCTTAACCTTTCTTACCCTTTACTAATATTTTTTCAACAATTCTTCCTTTTGGTTCTCATAATATATTTAGAGTTGATTTATCTTTACTGGTCCAAATTTAACAGATTTCACTCTGAAGAAAAGATGCAATTCTATGTTTGAAAGCTCTAAGCTAACATAAAAATGGATGTTTTGGATGTGTGTGTGTGTTTTTTTTTTTTAAAAACAATAAGTTATCCTTTTTCAATTAGATCTATACAGCTTTCCAAGCTAGAGATGGGAAATTGTGAAACTGAAAGTAGGATTTAGAACCTAGACCTGCTTTACTCCACAATTTCAAATTATGGAACAGACTAATTTTAAATATTATCTATTTTAGATAGGATGATATAATAAGGTTTAAGACTTTAATTCTCTCCCAAATGCAAATAATTAAATTATGAAATAGTACTTAGATAGGATGATATAATAAGGTTTAAGACTTTAATTCTCTCCCAAATGCAAATAATTAAATTATGAAATAGTAAAAAATCACGAAAAATTTTTGGTCTGACTGAATGACCTAAGGTCTGACAGAAAATTCTGTCCAGTCAGACCAAATGTCTGACAGAAGGGTGTTGAGTTTCGGGAAGTCTGGGCAGGGCGTGACTTATTAGACTTAGAGAAATTCTAAGAAAATTCCTTAAAAATCAACCGTTGGCCCAATTTGAACCAAACTTGGCAGAAATGTTCCTTAGGTGACTCTCTTAAAAATTTGTTTGCAAATTTTTGATTTGTCAGAAAAAGTGTGCGTGGCAGGGCGTGGCTTCTCGGACTTCGAGAAATTCTAAGAAAATTCCTTAAAAATCAACCGTTGGCCCAATTTTAACCAAACTTGGCAGTAATGTTCCCTGGGTGACTCTTTTCAAAACTTGTTCGCAAATTTTTGATTCGTCAGAGAAAGTGGGCGTGGCAGGACATGGCTTATCGGACTATGAGAAATCCTAAGAAAATTCCTTAAAAATCAACCGTTTGCCCAATTTGAACCAAACTTTACAGAAATGTTCTTTGGGTGATTCTTTTTAAAATTTGTTTGCGAATTTTGATTTGTCAGATAAAGCGGGCGTGGCTTATCGAAGTTAGAGACACCCTAAGAAAATTCTTTGAAAAAACACATTGGGCCAATTTGAACGAAACTTAGCAAGAATTTTCCTTGAGTGACACTTTTAAAAATGCGTACACAAATTTTCTTTGTCGTCTAAAAATTTGGGTGTGGCAGGGCACGGTTATCGGACTTAGAGAAATCATAAGAAAACTCTTTAAAAATCAAGCATTGGGACAATTTGAACCAAACTTGGCAACAATGTTCCTTGAGTGACCCTTTTCAAAATTTGTTCACGAATTTTTGATTTGTAAAAAATTTGGGCGTGTCACAAACTTCTTTCAGGTGAGCGATATAGGGCCATTCTGGCCCTCTTGTTTTCAAACCTTTTCTAATAGGGTCGTCAAAACACAGTCTTGTTTGGGAAAGGGTTAAACATGGAAACCCATATGATTTTAATAGCTCTGCTATTCTTCCAAAAATCACCTGACAAGTAATCTTGTAGAGAATGGTACTTACTCTTTTGTAATGGCAAAGAATTTTGTGCTAAAAATATTCGTGGTTTACAAGGTTACCAATGTGTATTGACAAACGGTCGATGTTGTTATAAAATTTCGTAAATACGGCTTGGATCAAGCGGTAGTTACGAGACTTATGTAACAACACCTACAAATTACAATTGTTTGTCCGAAATAACGTCATGGTTAACTGGATGAAATTGTTCCCTATTCCAGATAAAGCGTATGATATCATCGTATGTAGGAGAGAATGCAGAATTTGAGCGACAATATTTATCTGGAGAGCTGGAAGTGGAACTCACTCCTCAGGTATTGTGACGAAACAATTTTAGAAAATCTTCTATAATTTTGTAAAAACAAGACCGATTTGAATTCAGTTTGAAACAGATAAGGTTGGCAGACGTCAGGCATTACCAGGCATGGTAAT
Source organism: Fragum sueziense (assembly GCA_963680895.1). NCBI lineage: Eukaryota > Metazoa > Mollusca > Bivalvia > Cardiida > Cardiidae > Fragum > Fragum sueziense. Next base: position 49,192,655 of record OY804594.1, read on the forward strand.
AGTAATAATAATAATAATAACGACTTTATTTAAAGAGGCTACACATTTGGTTTCCCAATCTTCCATGTGGGCCTGTATCAAACAGGTATTTACAATGGCATGAAATAATACATATTAAACATAAACAGACATAAACATAAACAGACAATGAAAATGCACACAATGATCAAATGATTTTATTTTCAGACAAAACGTAGACTAAGTCATTTAAGCTTTTGTCCATGTCTGTTGCTGATCCTTTATCATACAACTAACAATGTAAAACAGGTAGTGTAGACTTAGATTAGACTGCATGCATATGTAGTCTTATCTTTGTTTACACAACCAGTCAATTTCTCAAATACACAGGATCAGTATGGTAAGGGTAAAACATTTGAGTAAAATTAGGCTTAGCAGTATTGGTACATTGAATGTAGAACACACAAAATAAACATACATTTCCTTTTATGCAAAGGAAAAGTCAAATGGTCGTGGTTGATTTGAAAAAAATCATGTGATAAAAAGTTATTGAAGATCAACCAAAGAGTTTTTTAAAAGAGAATCTTCCATGTCCACCTTATTCCTGGCATTTTCACATATTCTGTGCTTCAAACCGAATTTAAATTGATCAAGTATTGACAAACATATTCAAAATTATGTGAAATTGAGTCATGCGATTATCCACCATGTTATTCATGTTTCAATTTATTTCTGATATTTCTGGGCTGCGTTCAGTAGATAAAACGTTAGCTAACGTTAGCAACAGTCGCAACTTCTTTGACACAAATTTCACAGAATTGACCGAGTATTCCGAATGAAATGACCAGCGTTAGCTAACGTTTTGTCTTACTGAACGCAGGGCTGCTCTCAAGAATGGAAACCTCATTATATTTCTAACCTACAAGAACGAGTCGTTACAATTGCACTGCTTCTTTTTGACGAGAGCAATTGTTTTTAATTGTACTTTTTTTCAATCAGAAGATATGATGATGGTTTAGACTGTGTACCTTATAAATCTAACAATTTGATATTTTTCTTTTATCCAAATACTTGCAAAAATGATTTTATAATGTTTGAAAACTTAGGTATAATGTGGTATGGTACAAATCGGACTTCAATGTATGAAATGGTGGCATTATTATCCCTTTAACAATACTCAATACTCTATTAAAAATAACTTATTCAAATATGATGTACTGATGTTACACTGCCTAAAAATAATATTTTATTATTTATTGATGAACAAGCCTGTCTGAATTTTTAGGGTACTCTAGCAGAGCGAATACGGGCTGGTGGCGCGGGTATCCCAGCATTCTTCACTCCAACAGGTTACGGTACACTGATACATGAGGGTGGTGCTCCTATTAGATATAATAGTAATGGAGATATTGATGTTGCCAGCAGTCCTAGAGAGGTAGGTTCCAAAGGAGAATATGGCTACTTTTCAACAATCAAAGTGCTGATAGCACTGTAATTGGACGTCTCTGATAGATTGAACGGGATTGTACATGAACGATAGATATTTTACTCATTCTTCTGTTAAGCGTTTAACGTTTAATTCTATAAGATCGGTTTCGCACATACGAAATCGGCTTTATTACCAAACAACCCCTCTCAGACTTCAAATTGATTTGATTGCAGTTTCAAGACAGCTGATTTGTCTCTATGAATAATCACTATTAAGTTGATTATCCAATTCAATTAAGGCCATGTGATAAGCAATTTTGTCTTCTTGTTTCGGTTTAAGTATGAGTATTGACGTCAGTTACACCTTTCGTTGATTTTATAAAGGACGATACAAAGCAATGTTTTTAAAATGTAAGCCAACGCGCTACATGAATTAAAGCCGCGATAGCTCACTTTGCAGAGCACTCACCTTGTACTCTTTACATATATCTATACCTGGAAGGCCCTGGGTTCAAATTCTACTTAGACATTGTTCTTTTTTATCATCTTATTTTTCGACTTTTATCTCCACCATCGTTAGGGAAAAAACGACCGCAGTGATTTAGAATCGATCTAAACACAAATTCAACGAAATAAAATAATGAAACGCCGATCATTTGGATACAATTCCCCTCAATCAATCATAGACGTCTAAATACAGTGCTCCAAGCACTTTGATTTTTATTCGTGTTTAGAGTAAATAAAACACGGTAACAGTTTTCCCTGGCTGTGGTTACAAAACAATCAAATTCAATACATTCTTTTCTTGAAACAAAATACCAGTTGAATTGGAGCACCTAACCATGGATTCCTCATACCAGTACTACCGCAGCATCCTTACATCTACAGATGTGCACACAAAGAAGAAATTATGAACGTGCCGTCGGGAAAATGGCAGTGGAGTACAATATGCAATTTAAATCTTCATATCATTATCAACGAACATTTAAGAATAGCAATGTCCCTATCTGTAAACATATTCACCCGATCATCCAGGTACCATTGTCACTGTTGCAGATCCATTGCTTCATCTTCTTAACACAATACACGTAAACGGGTCACTTAAACGTAATTAATACAGATCGCTGTCACTCGATCTTATACTAGTAATTATCATTGTTGTCATGATCGTTGATCAGTATGTAAGTAGGTCATGATACTGTCGAGTATCAGTGATACAGTTGCTGAAGAGAAAAAAACAAAACTCGTAAGAGCAACTATTTTTCTGAATAGGTGGATATCACTAGCGTCTCATCTGAGGCTGTTCAGATGGAACCCCGATTTGTCGTCGAGTCGAACCCAAGTTGCGATATGAACTTACTCTCCGATGATAAATTTTAAAAACCTGTTTCCAAAATATGTCGCGTGGAAACCCCGTTTTCTTAAATATGTCAAAGACTTAAGCAAAAATGATCAAAGAAAAAGAATCTATCATACACAATACATGCATTAAATTGAGCAATCATCCTAAAATGTCTGCTTTCAGTAAACACATCAAGAAAATCAAACGTTTTAACAAACGTTATACAGAAGAAATGGTCCGAACTGATTACGAACCAACAGCGTTCCAAATTTCATACTGAAAACAGGTTGCGAGACTAATCCTTTCCCGTTTGAGCTATCGCTGCTGTTGATGATATAGGGTGTTTAAATTGTTAACTTTATTAACCCTTTCCCAAACAGCAAAATTTTAGCCTTGTCCAGACGGTGTTGCAGACGACAATTTCCATTGAACAAAATCTAACATTTTTTGGTATTTCTTGGTAAAAAAAATTGTGGGAAATGAAGAAATTGCTTGTTACAAGCAATTTCTTCATTTTCCATAATGTTTTCCAAAGCCTTTATTTTGTGTGGCGTCCAAAAGCGTCAATGAGTGGGAAAGGGTTAATATAGCGTATGCGTGTATCGCTTTCTAAAGATCTTACCCTTTACACAATATCATTAAAGTCAAATCACTACAAGAAAATGGTTAAATCGAAAAAAGGTCGTAAAGTTGGTAAAGACGTGGCATGAATTTAATCGGGCAATGAATCTTATAGTGTTTGTTAGAGAACACAGAGAAAGCAGGATAAGATACGACAGTTTTCCTGTATGGTCGCAAAATCTATGTTGAATTTCGGTCAACTGGCAATTGAGTCTGAGAAGGGTTTTTTGGTAATGAAAAACCAATTCGACTGTCCAATTAAAAACCTCGTAACTGCAGCTTGTTTTAAGCTGCAGAACTGTGCAAGGTTTTCGTTGAAAAGCGTCGATATGTAATATGTAATATGTCATAAATTTGTTTCACATCCAATGTTATGGGTTCTCATTTGAAGTGTCTTGTCAAGACAATTCAAATGAGAACCCACAGCATTGGACTTGCGATTATGTTTAATATGGCAAAAATCAATCTAGGTTTTGGCACCCTGATACATAAGGGAGGTGCTCCAAACAGATATAACAGTAATGGGGATATTGGATACAGATATAACAGTAATGGGGATAAGACTGGGTTTATCCCAACTGTGCTGCCTCGTTAAATAAAGTCTTTATTATTATTATTATTATTATTATTGATGTTACCGGTAGTCCAAGAGAGGTAGGTTCTATTGGAAGCAAAAAAGAAAAATAGGGTCTAAATGGATAACAACATTTCTGTATTGCTGCTTTACAACAATAACTTTGTAACTGCAGCTTGTTTTAAGCTGCAGTTACGAGGTATCTGTTAAAAAGCAACAATATGCAATATGTCAAATGTTACACATCCAATGTTATGGGTCCTCATTTGAAGTGTCTTGTCAAGACAATTCAAATGAGAACCCACAACATCGGACTGGGATTGTGTTTGATATGGAAAAACCAAGACAGGTTACGGTACACTGATACATGAGGGTGGTGCTCATATTAGATATAATAGTAATGGTGATATCAATGTTGCCAGTAGTCCTAGAGAGGTAGGTTCCAATGGAAACAAAAAATTAGGGTAGATGCTTTTCAACAAAAACCTTGTAACTGCAGCTTGTTTTAAGCTGCAGTTATGAGGTTTTTGTTGAAAAGCAACAATATGCAATATGTCAAATGTTACACATCCAATGTTATGGGTTCTCATTTGAATTGTCTAGTCAAGACAATTCAAATGAGAACCCACAACATTGGATTTGGGATTATGTTTAATATGGCAAAATCAAGATAGGTTTTGGCACCCTGATACATAAGGGCAGTGTTGTGCTCCAGTCAGATATAATAGTAATGGTGACATTGATGTTGCTATTAGTCCAAGGGAGGTAAGTTTTGAGATATTTTTGGACAATGAGTGACCACGATAGCTCATCATAAGCAATGCTTCCTCAGGTGAGCTAAAACTAAAATGGCAGAGATGTGATCAAGCACCAGGAGTCTATGAGTAGAGCTTATAATCAAGCAAGGATAAGGCATATTTCCAAAAGTTGGGGTCGGGCCAGATGGGGTTGTCCAGTGTATCAAATGTGACGCATCATGCCTTCTGTGAAGTGTGAATATAGTCTGTGCAGACTGACTAATGTTGATTCTTCCATTCCTAGGCTATAAAAATGGTATTCATCTTTACTAAAGATTGATTTAATGAGGTGTAACGCCACATTGAACAATTTCCGGTCAAAGTGCAGCAGCTTCAGCAATAAACCCTGTGTTCATTGTATTTCTTGCACCAGTCTAAAGCTTAACACAACATCCAATCAGAGCCCTCAGCTGCTAATCCCATTAACATTATTCATGCAAGATTCTTCCTATGATGAAAGGACTGCGGTCATAGCGCAATTGGTTGCATATCAGACTCTCACTCAAGGAGGTTGCAGATTTGATTCCTAGGCGTGACAAATCTTTTTTCTGACTTTTGTCTCCCATCAATAGGGAACAATTTTATCCAGATAATCGTGATGTAATTTCGGACAATTCATAGGTGTTGTTATAAATTCTCGTATCTACGGCTTGATACAAGCCGTAGATACAAGATTCTATAACAACACCGATGGTTTATCAAATATAACGGTAAACCCAATCTATTTTTAGCACAAAATTATTTGCCGTAGTTGGATAATCATAAACCTGTGTTGGCGAGCGTCTGGAGTCTTTTAAAGGATGTTATTACTGGTGAGAAAGTACAGGAATCCATGGTTAAGTGCTCCAGCTCGCTTCTGCCACGATGTGACCATACAATTGGTAATAGACAAATGAAATTTTGTCAAATGTCAGAAAGGAAGTAGGCAAAACTCATAACCCCTGGATTGATAGACTCAGACTTTACCGACTGAGCTATCTGGGCTCGACTCTAAAATTCTAGATCTTAAAATTTTGGATTAGTTCAATCTCCAATATGATTCAAATGAAAACATCAATATTATTATATCATTTAAAATATCGAAGAAATGTTTGTCTTCGTCTTGACAGGGCTCGAATTTCCACTAGCATACTGGCATTTTGCTAGTTAAAATAAAATATTGCTAGTGATTCTTTCTGACACTAGATTTTTTTGGCTAGTGGAAAAATAATCCCAACCCACAAGTTTTATAAATGCTGCCTGAAAAGGCTTACAAAGCAACTTCTTAGTATTGACTAACTGTACTTGTTTTCAGACATGTCTTTTTAAAGAACTGAACGCACCATATTAAGCTATATTTTACCAAAAGAAAACCAAATTGCGAGTGAATTTGCCTTTTTGCTAGTGGTTTCAAAAGCCACTAGCAAAATATTGCGAGTCATATTTTTAGGGAAATTCTAACCCTGTTGAAAACATAGGAGAAAAAAAGAGATAATGCTGGTTTTCAGCATTGTTTTCTTTGCATTCAGTGTTTTCCAAAGCTGTCTCTAATAGCAAGGGACTTCAAAGTAGGGCTTGTTTGTTAAAGGCTTAACCCATTACCAGACACAAAATTTTAGACTTTTCCAAATTCCAAGATGATGCAGAAGACATTTTCAAGTGAGCAAAATTTTAGGCTGTCTGAGCAGAAAACATTGTGGAAAATGAAGAAATGGCTTTTAATGCGCAATTTCTCCTTTTCCACAATGGTTTCTCAATGGGAATCAAAAGGTGTCATTGTTTGGGAATAGGTTTACATCAACGAATCTGGATGAATCAAAGGAATGAATGAAGATATAAATAAAAAGAATATTATACAGTAGCCAAGCATTTATTAGCATAATACGCAATTGCATATTCTTATCATTTACAATGCACAAGTAATTGGTCCCATGAAACTCTTCAATGGTAAAACTTAGAAACAAGTAATGCCCTGATAATTTAAGATTCGAAAAGTATTCTGAGCCTTGCATTATAATAAATTTTTAGGGTGGTCCCAATTCCAAAGTTATGTAAATGACAACATTAATGATATCAAATATGGAAAATGCATGCGTCATAAGACCTCAAGTAAGAGGAGAAAATGCTGTTAAGGTAGAATACCTGTTATGTGGCCATTTTGAGATTCTTAAAACATTGGATATTTTCGAGCGTCATAGGTGCAAATCTGTATTTATTCGGGCGCGGTTAAACATTCCGCAGTGAAAAGTTCCACCGCCAAATGTTTTCGATGTCATCCGAATAATTCCGACTTAGTGAGAATTTCATTAGGGATAGACTACCTTAATCAGCATTTTCTTCTTTTCTTGCAGTGCTCTTCAAAGCTGTCTTCTTTTCCTTATTCCTCTTGGTCAGAAAACATTGCAGGAAATCTTAATGTTTTCTTTGCTGTATTTTACACAAACTCGATCCTCATTAACATCCATTTTGTCGTCTGCAGCTGCTTTCAAATTGGACCATCCTAAAATTGTGTAGTTTGGGATAAGGGTAAAATATGTTTTGCTCAATGCTTAGAGTTACATTAATTTCCTCAATTAGAACTACTTCAGATTTTGACTTAACTTTTTGCCAAACGACAGTCTAAGGCTGCTCCAATATTAAAACTCCCACAAACAACAAATTTGATTTTGAATTGATAAAGAAAGACTGGTGTACAACATAGCTTAGAAAATATCGAGACAAAAGGAGAAAATGCTGATTATCAATGTTTTCCTAGACTATTTGTTCTAGGGACATTAAAACCCTCTCTTGCTTGGGGACGGGCTAAAATAAGTCACAGTTTCTCAAGTGGCACCACTTCAGATTTGGATCTACATGTAAAATGAATGCAAAAGATTTAACCCTTTCCAAGACAAGTTACCCTTTCAACCATAATTAAGGATTGGCTTTGACAACGCTAGGAAAATTGTATCTGGAAATCATTTGGAGGAACCAAGTACTGTTGGGTTGGATTAACAAGAAGTGTTTATAAAGGACATAGATGGGACTTTGTAATCAGCAAACTTAACACAATTACCAGATAACAAAATTTTAGTCTGGTCCAAATTCAAAGATTTTGCAGATGTGATAATACAAATTGAGAAAAATTTGTTGTTTCCTTACAAGTATAGAAAACATACTTGCACAAAGCAAATATCAAGAAATTGCTTGTCAACCCGTTCACACACAATTTTCTTTCAAACAGATTCAAATTTGATGCCAATGCACACCACAAAATTTGATCTGTAACTGCATTGTATTGCTATAAATGCATATACATAATGTATTAGCAGCTGCACAGAAAACTTGGAAGGAAAAGGAGATATTGTTGATTATTAACATTTTCTTCTCTTTCCATGATGCTTTCAAAAACTTTCCCTATTATGGACAGCAATACTAGTCATTTTCTAGAAGTTTAATTTACAAGAAGCCTTGTCGGGTAAAAGTGCCTATAAAGTACATTGATCTTTGTAATCAGTGTGCTTCCTGAATAATTCATGTTAGAGAAATAACCCCTTTCCCAAACAATATTTTTTTATGGTTGTCTCATTTGTAAGCTGCTGTGAACGACAAAAAATTAAATAAATGTTGATCAAGCTTGGATTTGTGTGCATTATAGCTCAGAAAATATTGAGGCAAAAGGAGAAAGTGCTGATTTTCAGCACTTTCTTCATTTGTCTCAATGTTTTCCCAAGCCATTTCTATACTTGGCTTGATTATGATCCTTTACTAAAATTCTCTGAAAGGCATGAAATATAAATATCAGTCCAGTCTTATGACGAATAACAATTTCTTTGCTCTCTGAATACACATTTTGAAGAAAAAAAATTCTGGATTATCAAGAATTTATCACTAGTTAAGTAAGTTAACCCATTCCCAAACAAAACATGGTTTTGACGTCCTGAAGTACTGGAGTCCCGAAGTAATGGAATGGGCTCAAGAAAACATCGAGACAAATGAAGAAAATGCCAGTAAAGGTATTAAGGTAACACGCATTTTCTTCTTTTGTCACAATGTTTTCTATGCTATATTATTCACAAATTTAACCTTTGTTATGTGCAGGCCAGTAGCTTTCATTTTGATAACCCTGAAATTTTGTTGTTTTGGAAATGAATGAGAGGGAATGAAAACAAGCTTAATCTGTTATTTCTTCTGCTAGCCCTAATGTTGTGGACACTCATTTGAAGTCACAATGAGAAGTCAGAAGATTCTACTAGATACCAACATTGAACAAAATACTGTATGACAGAAGAAAGCTTTTAGAATTTCATTTTGAACAAAAATGAAATGTCATTGTTCCCCCTTATCTGCAAGTTGCATCTCTTAGTTTAAAATCTTTTCCCATACAAGTCCCTGTTTTGATTTTCTATACAGGAATAAAGGCAAAAAAGAAATGGTCAACTTGTTCATAGCCAGCATCTTCTTTTATTCATATATTTTTGAGCCAAAATGTTCACAAATTGCACTTTTTGTAACATCCATGGTGTCATTGGCAAAAGCTTTCAATTTAGACAGACTAGTGTAAAAAAAAGTTGAGAGGAAAAACGTCGATAATTTGTCACAAGATCTAGTTTCCGCCTGTACTACCAAATACCACAATTATAACTATGACCACAATAATAATGACAGCTGCGATACAGATTCCTCCAATACAAAGTTTCTTCCGCCGAGCTGCCGACTGCGACTTCCGTGCCTCGCCAAGTTGTTGGTTGCCATCATCCACTTTTACGACCGCTTCTTCAACATGTCTCTCTATTGTGTCGATTGTCTCCCCTTGAGCCATGACTAGCTGATTAATCTCCTTGAATAGCCTGTTCACTTCTACCACACTGTTTTCAATCTTTTTAATCTCCGCATCCCTTGCTTCAACTTCTCTCAGTTCTTCTCTCGCCTTTTGAGCCTCCATTAGAAAATCAGCTGCGAACACTGCTTGGACATTTTTAGGATCAACTTTTGCATCACCGTCTGCCTCTTTACCAGTAACAATTTCAACAGTTTTATTGTGCAGTTTCTTTGTTTTCTCTATATATTCTACTTGTGCCTCTCTAAGTTTGTTCAAATTACCAGTAACATCACTTGACAACCTATTCAGATGACTGTTTATCATTTTCTCATGAGTTTGCTCCATATTCTGAAGTCCAACTTCCGATCTAAAATCAACAATCTCCTTCTGTAACTTGGACGACTTATTGAACACATCGTCCGAAATCTGCTCGAGTCTCTGCACCTCTTTCTTATTAATAATTGGATTAGAAATCACATTCCTCTGCAGCCTTTTTAGTTCTTCCACATTGTCTTTCATTTGTTTGATCGTGTTATCGAGCTCTGTCACTCTACCTAGATACTCCTCGAGCTGTTCGCTGGAGCTGAGTAATGGTGTGCCATTCTTCTTTTTGCCCTTGTCTTTTGAAGCCTCCATCTCGGCACTCCGAGCCTGAAGCTCGGCCAGTCTGTCCTTCACCATGGGTTTCTGATTTTCTGTCTCCTAAAATTTAGAAACAAGGTATATACATAATACAATGTTACAATGTATTATTAGTCCATTCCCACACATTAACACTTTTTAGTGGGTCAAGAGATAAAAGCCATTGAAAACATTATGGAAAATGAAGAAATTGCTGATAACAAGCAATTTCTTCATATTCCGCAATATTTTCTACCCAAAAATAGAAAGATTTTTAAAATTTCATCCACTTGAAATTGTCGTCTGCAAGACTGCAACACTTTTGAGGACAGTCCAAAATTTTGCTGTCTGGTAATGAGTTATTGCTTCCCTGGTTTTGAGGTTCTTGAAAGAAAATGCTTGGGAAAATCTTTCAGATTTCAATGTTATTTTGTATATGTACCGGTAGATCTAATTGTAAACATGGCATCCAAGCTGTCTTGGCACTTCTTTTACCCTTTACCAAACAATAGTGAATACTGGGGTTTGACTTCCAAAATACAAATAGCTTAAAGTGACATTTCAGAATTTTTTGTCGTAAATTTTATTTTTATTTTTATCTGAAAGAGCATATTTCCTTATGAATATTCTGAAAATTTCAAGCCAAAATATTGCGCCATTTACGAGAAATTTATGTTTTTGTGTTAAAATTGAACAAATTGTTGTGGACAACAGTTCGGATTTATATGCAATTTATCGATTATGTCTCAACTCTAAATGCGTGTTTCTCGCTTATTGGCAACAACTTCAAACAAGAGGGCCAAGATGGCCCTGGATCGCTCACCTGATAGAAGTTTGAAACTTGCTCCATGCATAACAAGACCCACCTTTTACATGACCTAGGTATCTCTAAGACAAGAACACGAAATTTAAGATGCGAGATTATGATCCAGCTGAAAACAGCATTCTTAATCTTTAATAATCAATATTTGTGGCTGTTAAAGTGAAAACCAAGTTGATAAAAAACATCTATTTTGTCATAATCCAGGGCACATAACTCTGTTCTGATAAAGATATTCTCATCAACCTTATGTCCAAGTTGTTTTTTGATTGGTCAATATTTATTAATTACTGTTTGAGTGAAATTAACAACGAAATCGGTAATTTTGTCACCATCAAGGGCACAAAACTGTTTTTAGCTCACCTGAGCACGAAGTGCTCAAGGTGAGCTATTGTGGTCGCTTTTTGTCCGTCGGCGTCGGTCCGTCTGTCCGTCCGTCTGTCCGTCCGTCCGTCTGTCCACAATTTGTTGTTACCACTCTAGCACCCACAAATATTGACCAATCTTAATCAAACTTGGTCAAAACATGTATGACCATAAGTTCTCAGATGAGTTCGATTTTGAGTCAGATCGGACCAGGAAGTCCAGAGTTATGTGCCCTTGAACGTCAAAAATGACTAGTTATGACTTTGTTACCACTCTAGCATCTACAAATATTGACCAATCTTAACCAAACTTTGTCTAAACATGTATGACGATAAGTTTTTGCATGAGTTTGATTTTGGGTCAGATCGGATCAGGAAGTCTGGAGTTATGCGCCCTTGAATATCAAAAATCTCTAGTTTTTAGCTCACCTGAGCACGAAGTGCTCAAGGTGAGCTATTGTGGTCGCTTTTTGTCCGTCGGCGTCTGTCCGTCTGTCCGTCCGTCTGTCCGTCCGTCCGTCTGTCCACAATTTGTTGTTACCACTCTAGCACCCACAAATATTGACCAATCTTAATCAAACTTGGTCAAAACATGTATGACCATAAGTTCTCCGATGAGTTCGATTTTGAGTCAGATCGGACCAGGAAGTCTAGAGTTAAGTGCCCTTGAACGTCAAAAATGACTAGTTTTGACTTTGTTACCACTCTAGCATCTACAAATATTGACCAATCTTAACCAAACTTTGTCAAAACATGTATGACGATAAGTTCTTGGATGAGTTCGATTTTGGGTCAGATCGGATCAGGAAGTCCGGAGTTATGCGCCCTTGAATATCAAAAATCGCTAGTTTTTGACCTTGTTACCACTCTAGCATCTACAAATATTGACCAATCTTTACCAAACTTGGTCAAAACATGTATGACAATAAGCTCTTGGACGAGTTTGATTTTGGATCAGATCAGATCAGGAAGTCCGGAGTTATGCGCCCTTGAATATCAAAAATCGCTAGTTTTTGACTTTGATACCACTCTAGCATCTACAAATATTGACCAATCTTGACCAAACTTGGTCAAAACATGTATGACAATAAGCTCTTGGACGAGTTTGATTTTGGATCAGATCAGATCAGGAAGTACGGAGTTATGCGCCCTTGAATACCAAAAAAGCTTAGTTTCAACTTTGTTACCACTCTAGCATCTACAAATATTGACCAATCAAGACAAAACTTGGCTAGAATGTTGGTAACCATACAATAATGAATGAGTTCGATTTTCAGTGTCATTGAAGTAGGAAATTTTGAGTTATGTGCCCTTGAATTTGACAAATTTGCCATTTTCGACTTTGTTTACACTTTAGCATCTACATTTATTGACCGATAAAGACAAAACTTGGCAACAATGATGGTAACCATAAGATGCTGAATGAGTTAAATTTTCAGCTTGATCGTACCAAAAAAACCCAGAGTTACTGGCCCTTGATTTTCACAAAATTGCTTTTTTCCACTTTATTTTCACTCTAAAAAAAACACAAATATTGACCAATCAAGACACAACTTGGTCACAATTTAGGTGACCATGAGATCTTATTTGTTTTCATTTTTCATATTGATCAGACTAGAAAAAACAGAGTTTTGTGCCCTTGATGGTGACAAAATTACCGATTTCGTTGTTAATTTCACTCAAACAGTAATTAATAAATATTGACCAATCAAAAAACAACTTGGACATAAGGTTGATGAGAATATCTTTATCAGAACAGAGTTATGTGCCCTGGATTATGACAAAATAGATGTTTTTTATCGACTTGGTTTTCACTTTAACCCTTTCCCAAACAAGACCTGGTTTTGACGTCCCTAATAGAAAATACTTGGGAAAACATTGAAACAAAAGAAGAAACTGCTGATACCAGCAGTTTCTCCTTTTGTCTCAATATTTTCTATGCCATATTTTACACAAACTCTATCTTTAATAACACCCATTTTGTCATTTGTGGCAGTTTTTAGAGTGGATCACCCTAAAATTTTGCCGTTTGGGAAAGGGTTAACAGCCACAAATATTGATTATTAAAGATTAAGAATGCTGTTTTCAGCTGGATCATAATCTCGCATCTTAAATTTCGTGTTCTTGTCTTAGAGATACCTAGGTCATGTAAAAGGTGGGTCTTGTTCTGCATGGAGCAAGTTTCAAACTTCTATCAGGTGAGCGATCCAGGGCCATCTTGGCCCTCTTGTTTACTTTGTTACCACTCTAGCATCTACAAATATTGACCAATCTTAACCAAACTTTGTCAAAACATGTATGACGATAAGTTCTTGGATGAGTTTGATTTTGGGTCAGATCGGATCAGGAAGTCCGGAGTTATGCGCCCTTGAATATCAAAAATCGCTAGTTTTTGACTTTGTTACCACTCTAGCATCTACAAATATTGATCAATCTTGACCAAACTTGGTCAAAACATGTATGACAATAAGCTCTTGGACGAGTTTGATTTTGGATCAGATCAGATCAGGAAGTACGGAGTTATGCGCCCTTGAATATCAAAAATAGCTTAGTTTCAACTTTGTTACCACTCTAGCATCTACAAATATTGACCAATCAAGACAAAACTTGGCTAGAATGTTGGTAACCATACAATAATGAATGAGTTCGATTTTCAGTGTCATTGAAGTAGGAAATCTGGAGTTATGTGCTCTTGAATTTGACAAATTTGCCATTTTCGACTTTGTTTACACTTTAGCATCTACATTTATTGACCGATAAAGACAAAACTTGGCAACAATGATGGTAACCATAAGATGCTGAATGAGTTATTGGCCCCTGAATTTCACAAAATTGCTTTTTTCCACTTTATTTTCACTCTAAAAAAAACACAAATATTGACCAATCAAGACACAACTTGGTCACAATTTAGGTGACCATGAGATCTTATATGTTTTCATTTTTCATATTGATCAGACTAGAAAAAACAGAGTTTTGTGCCCTTGATGGTGACATAATTACCGATTTCGTTGTTAATTTCACTCAAACAGTAATTAATAAATATTGACCAATCAAAAAACAACTTGGACATAAGGTTGATGAGAATATCTTTATCAGAACAGAGTTATGTGCCCTAGATTATGACAAAATAGATGTTTTTTTATCGACTTGGTTTTCACTTTAACAGCCACAAATATTGATTATTAAAGATTAAGAATGCTGTTTTCAGCTGGATCATAATCTCGCATCTTAAATTTCGTGTTCTTGTCTTAGAGATACCTAGGTCATGCAAAAGGTGGGTCTTGTTCTGCATGGAGAAAGTTTCAAACTTCTATCAGGTGAGCGATCCAGGGCCATCTTCATACGCGGATTTAGAGGGGGGCGGAAGCGGCGCGCGCCCCCCCTAAAATTGCCAGATTTTTTTTTTTTTTTTTTTTTTTTTTTTTTTTTTTTTTTTTTTTTTTGAAAGGGGGGCTATCAAAGAACAATTAAAGTCAAAGTTAGAAATTTCATCGAACTTATAATAATCGATTTATGGCAATGACTCTGATAATGTCGGTGTTTTCCCATTTTCTTTGGCTGATATGTAGTAAGACCGACGCCAGTGTGTGTTCAAAGGGGGTCTGTTTTGTCAAATGGTCAAATAAAAGCGACACCCGGATGTCGCTATCTAATTTGGTTTGTCAGCATCGTATAATCGGGGAATCGGCCGAGACCTTGACAAGCGCCTGCGTGGAAAAGATATAATTACAAAATGTGAACGACAAATCTATCAGTATGATACGACGACATTCAAATGACAGAAAATAGTTAAAAAAAACATCGGCGATTTGTACAAAGTGGGTAATATTTATATGATCGCCGACAAGTAGTCACTGCGGTTTAACCGATTTCGTTTTAAACCTATAACAGCCCTCGAATTGTGGATAATTTTTAACTTTAAGCAGTTAAAGGCCAACATCCCTCCCCCAACCGTTCTGCTTTTTTCAACCGAGGCGTTGATTAATCGATGACTTTTTTTTTTTTTTTTTTTAGGTTATTTATCCTCGGTTGCCGGTTGCCCATATGACCGAGTAGTAGACTGGGCGTGCCCAGGAAGGAACTCCCTTCTTTTGACCTGTTTCCAGCTTTGAATGGTGGAGGAAGACCCCAAGTGAGCACCTGGGTAGAACCACCGACGTTCCGCAAGCCAGCTGGATAGCTTCCTCACATGAAAGTTCATACGTCCCTGGCGGGATTCGAACCAACAGAGGTGAGGGGCAGGTGATCCTGAGTCAGCGACTCTAACCACTCGGCCACGATGACTTATTTCTAAGTACTCTTTATAAACCGTTTTACCCCATCGACGGCGGATCCGGCGTTTACTAGATAGGCCTACAAGTTCTTTGAAAAATGCATTTTGAGGAAGTTTCTTTTAACATAAAAAACGAAATTATTCACAGTCAAAGTAAATCTGTACAAGAAATAGGTCTGCATGTCCTGGAAATTGCGCCATTTTGTCTTTCTTTAAAAAAAATCTGACATGGAGGGAGGGGACACCCCTCCCAAACGCTCCCCAACAGGAAAACCAATATGAAACATGGTGAAAAAAACACTAAAAAACTCAACTGCCTCTGTTAATTAATTTGTGGGTTTAGATATGGTATTGTAATATTAGATATAGGTTTATTTTAGAGGCAAAGACATAGGTCTGCATGTCCCGGATATCGCGCCATTTCGTCTTTCTTTTTTAAAAAAAATTCTCACACGGAGGGAGGGGACACTCTCCTCCATAGGAACATCAATATGAAACATGGTGCAAAAACGCGCAAAAAACTCTGTTGTCTCTGTTAATTTGTAGGTTTAGATATGGTCTTGCAATATTATATATGGGCTCATTTAACCCTTTCCCAAACGACAAAATTTTAGGGTGGTCCTATTTAAAATCTGCTCTAGGCAACAAAAATGATGGTAAAAAGGAATGGATTTGTGTACAATATAGCACAGAAAATATTGAGACAAAAGGAGAAACTGCTGGTTATCAGCAGTTTCTTCTTTTGTTTCAATGTTTTCCCAAGCCTTTTCTGTTAGGGACGTCAAAACCAGGTCTTGTTTGGGAAAGGGTTAAGAGGCAATTAAATAGGTCTGCATGTCCCGGAAATTGCGCCATTTCGTCTTTCTTTTTAAACTAATTCTCCCACAGAGGGAGGGAACACCCCTCTCAAACCCTCCCCAACAGGCACACCAATATGTATCATGGTGTAAAAAACACCCGAAAAATTGTGTCACCTATGATAAATTGTAGATAGGGGCCTATAGATATGGTTTATGCAATATATGATTATAGGCCTATTTAAGAGACTATTAAATAGGTCTTGATGTTCCGGAAATTGCACCATTTCGTCTTTCTTTTTGAAAATTTTCTCACACGGAGGGAGGGGACACCCCTCCCAAACCCTCCCCAAAAATTAAAACCTATATGAATCATGGTGAAAAAATTATCTGTTGCCTCTGCGAATTAATTTGTAAGTTTAGATATGATATATCATTATAAGTTATAGGTTTATTTAAGAGGCAAAGGAATAGGTCTACATGTTCCGGAAATTGCGCCATTTCGTCTTTCTTTTTTAAAAAAAATCTCGCGCAGAGGGAGGGAACAACCCTCCCAAACCCTCCCAAACTGGCACACCAATATGTATCATGGTGTAAAAAAACACCCGAAAAATTGTGTCACCTATGATAAATTGTAGATTTAGATATGGTTTATGCAATATATGATATAGGCCTATTTAAGAGACGATTAAATAGGTCTGGATGTTCCGGAAATTGCACCATTTCGTCTTTCTTTTTGAAAATTTTCTCACACGAAGGGAGGGGACACCCCTCCCAAACCCTCCCCATCACGCACACCAATAGAAATAATGTGGCGAAAAACGAGAAAATGGAAAATAACACGTGCTTTTATTTAAATGGAGTTCTGGTTATTGCGATTGAGCTTTTTAATTTGATCACAGGTTTATATCTACGTGTATATCCTTGAAATTATACTATCATTCCTTTATTAAAATATTTTGTCTTTTGAAATGTTATGAGAACAGGAATACGACATATAGCATAGTTTACGTTTAAAGCTGATGTAAATATAGCTTTAATAATCTGTATGTACGGCGTTTTCGGACGTATCCAACTTTATGATGTTACGCCCCCCCTAACCGAAAATCCTGGATCCGCCCCTGATCTTGGCCCTCTTGTTTCTAGTCTGATCAATATGAAAAATGAAAACATATAAGATCTCATGGTCACCTAAATTGTGACCAAGTTGTGTCTTGATTGGTCAATATTTGTGTGTGTTTTTTTAGAGTGAAAATAAAGTGGAAAAAAGCAATTTTGTGAAATTCAAGGGCCAATAACTCTGGGTTTTTTTTGGTCTGATCAAGCTGAAAATTTAACTCATTCAGCATCTTATGGTTACCATCATTGTTGCCAAGTTTTGTCTTTATCGGTCAATAAATGTAGATGCTAAAGTGTAAACAAAGTCGAAAATGGCAAATTTGACAAATTCAAGGGCACATAACTCAAAATTTCCTACTTCAATGACACTGAAAATCGAACTCATTCATTATTGTATGGTTACCAACATTCTAGCCAAGTTTTGTCTTGATTGGTCAATATTTGTAGATGCTAGAGTGGTAACAAAGTTGAAACTAAGCTATTTTTGATATTCAAGGGCGCATAACTCCGAACTTCCTGATCTGATCTGATCCAAAATCAAACTCGTCCAAGAGCTTATTGTCATACATGTTTTGACCAAGTTTGGTCAAGATTTGTCAATATTTGTAGATGCTAGAGTGGTAACAAAGTCAAAAACTAGCGATTTTTGATATTCAAGGGCGCATAACTCCGGACTTCCTGATCTGATCTGATCCAAAATCAAACTCGTCCAAGAGCTTATTGTCATACATGTTTTGACCAAGTTTGGTCAAGATTGGTCAATATTTGTAGATGCTAGAGTGGTAACAAAGTCAAAAACTAGCGATTTTTGATATTCAAGGGCGCATAACTCCGGACTTCCTGATCTGATCTGATCCAAAATCAAACTCGTCCAAGAGTTTATTGTCATACATGTTTTGACCAAGTTTGGTCAAGATTGGTCAATATTTGTAGATGCTAGAGTGGTAACAAGGTCAAAAACTAGCGATTTTTGATATTCAAGGGTGCATAACTCCGGACTTCCTGATCTGATCTGACCCAAAATCGAACTCATCCAATAACTTATCGTCATACATGTTTTGACAAAGTTTGGTTAAGATTGGTCAATATTTGTAGATGCTAGAGTGGTAACAAAGTCAAAAACTAGCGATTTTTGATATTCAAGGGCGCATAACTCCGGACTTCCTGATCTGATCTGATCCAAAATCAAACTCTTCCAAGAGTTTATTGTCATACATGTTTTGACCAAGTTTGGTCAAGATTGGTCAATATTTGTAGATGCTAGAGTGGTAACAAGGTCAAAAACTAGCGATTTTTGATATTCAAGGGCGCATAACTCCGGACTTCCTGATCCGATCTGACCCAAAATCGAACTCATCCAAGAACTTATCGTCATACATGTTTTGACAAAGTTTGGTTAAGATTGGTCAATATTTGTAGATGCTAGAGTGGTAACAAAGTCAAAACTAGTCATTTTTGATATTAAAGGGCGCATAACTCCGGACTTCCTGATCTGATCCAAAATCGAACTCATCCGAGAACTTATGGTCATACATGTTTTGACCAAGTTTGATTAAGATTGGTCAATATTTGTGGGTGCTAGAGTGGTAACAACAAATTGTGGACAGACGGACGGACAGATGGACAGATGGACAGACGCCGACGGACAAAAAGCGACCACAATAGCTCACCTTGAGCACTTCATGCTCAGGTGAGCTAAAAACTAATAGTATTTATACTCATTAGAATAACCAATCTTGGCATCAAGACATACTTTAAAAAATTGAAATTGGAATGAAATGTCCCTTTAAAGTGACATTTCAGAATTTTTCGTAATAAATTTTACTTTCATTTTTATCTGAAAGAGCATATTTCCTTTTGAAAATTCTGAAAATTTCAAGCCAAAATATTGCGCCGTTTACGAGAAATTTATATTTTTGTGTTAAAATTGAACGAATTGTTGTGGACAACAGTTCGGATTTATATGCAATTTATCGATTATGTCTCAACTTTAAATGCGTGTTTCTCGCTTATTGGCAACAACTTCAAAAAACTAATAGTATTTATACTCATTAGAATAACCAATCTTGGCATCAAGACGTACTTTAAAAAATTGAAACTGGAATGAAATGTCCCTTTAAGTTAAGAAAAAATAAGACATCGGACAAAACAAGGAAATGCTGAAAACCAGCATTTTCTCCTATTGCCTCAATATTTCTGTGCTATGATGAGATGAAAATATAGGAAGAATATTATAGCAAAAAGTATGTAAGTAACTTCAATGGGCTTTATGGTTGAAACAAATTTTAAATGTGGCATGCCATTACTCCTGTCTAAAAAAGACTCCTTTTGATGTTAAAACTTAAAAGAAAATATTTACCTTGGTATTTTGCTCCATTTTGATTTACAATAAAGCACTTATAACTGAGATAATTTTGTGTAATGTGTCATACAGTGACAGGTAGAACTGTTTATATTTCAATGATAAAACTAGATCTCTGAGTCATAGGTTAAAACACAATTTACAAATTTAGAAATTACAGCAGTACACAATTTTGATCTTGAGCAAATCGTGTGTTGTAGGCTCTTGTATTTCAATCCATTTGATCATAAAAAAAATCAAATTCAATAAAATTCCATAAGCCAGATCAGTTCAACATTTTCAGATACACAAAATTCCATAAACAAAAGGTCCTTGAAAATGAAGCTGATCTATTTAGAGCTATGAACCGTTTATTATTGATTACATGTCTCACATCTAATTATGGATTAAAAATAGAACAAAAATCTTACCTGTGAAATGAGGACACACCTGTAGTGAAATCTGCAGTATTAATGCTGTAAATTAGTGGAATAAAATCACCATTTGTGTATTAAACTGCCATGCTGTGTGTACCAAATATGTATATGTTTTAAACCTTGTGTTAAATCACAGTAAAATGTGTACTAAATACTGTCACACTCGAGTGACATGTGGCCTGATTCTATTTTTAGATCAGAGTGGAATTTCCCTACAGCTCGAGGCATTTCCCTTATCCTGAAGTTCACTTTGTCAATCAAAATTGGTTTTCCTACAGGGCAAAAATTAACACTAAATTTTGTGCAGATTAATCCAAGCATTTCCTCTTTGAAAAAAGATAATTATGAGAAGATCTATCAATGATAACAAAATAAGGGAAAAAAAAGAAAATATGAGAAAAGGAGAAATTCAAGAAGCCATAATTATAGATCTAGATCTAGTTTAAATCCAGAATTTCCTTTTCTTTGCAATCTTTTGTAGACATTCTTTCATGAACTAGATATATTCACTGTGAAAATATTGAGACAAAAGAAGAAAATGCTCAGCATTTTCTTCTTTTGTCTCTATATTTTCTTAAGCCATTTTCTATTTTTCTATTTAGGATGTCAAAACATTGTCTTGTTTGGGAAACAGTTTTAAGAAAGCACATTATCAAGAGGTTAAGCACAAAACAATGATTATTGTAAGTACCAGCATTGGGGGGGGGGGGGGGGTGTACATATTTACTACAGTTTAAGCCACAGTTTAAGCCATAATTTGGACTTGGACCCCCCCCCCCCCCCCCCCCCCTGGGAAAAAATCTTTGGCTTGGATGCCCCCCCCCTTGAAAAAAATCCTGGATCCGCCCTTGACCAGTATTACAGATTTCATTTGACCTTGCACTGACCTTTATTCATAATATGTTCATATTTCGCATATTATAGCGTAACATTCTTTTAACAGACTTTTTTTATAGTATGCAGATATCATGGGCGGATCTAGAGGGGGGGTCAGGGGGGTCTGGACCCCCCCTGGAATTGGCCGAAAATTGAATTTTGACTAAATCTACATGAATTTAGTGTAACGTTAGAGCGAATGAATGTATTTCCGAACAGCGTTTAAATCCGAACAAAATTTTTGACATCCCACAACATCCCCAAAATGCAATCAAATGACATGGAGATCCCTTTATTCTTGACGCATATGTCATCCTCTCCCTTTCTTGCTATTTTGTGTCTAGTTATGATGTAAATCGCCGAGATAAATGCCGAAGTTTGAAATCAACTCTAATGGGCAAGCAGAATTAAGAATGAAACAATTTTCTACCTCGGTTATTTCTTAAGGTTCTCATTATAAACGGCTACGCTATTTTCACAATCCAAATAACTTTTAATGGTGAATAAGTGTTGCTTTACCATGCTAGATTGTGTTTTGAAGACTACAATGTATCTAAGTATCAGAAAGTTGGGGTTCGGAATTAAAACCACAGATTTTGTGCCGTGGTTTTATTTCCATACATTCATTTCAAAATGCTATTTATATTCACTGAATACCAATTTAGCGAGAACTCACAGACAGAAAATACTTGTCTTATGATATTTGCCGCCTGGGATCGTACTTTTTCACATTTTAAAAGGTTTGGGGATGGTTTGTGTATTTGCCTAACTCTTAGAATTGCAGCTTGGGTGTTCGGTAATAGGTACATCCTTAATCTGATTTGTAAATCTATTTTTTTCATTGATATCTGCGACCTGTTATTAATTGTTTTTGAGTAAAACATAGTTAAACGATTGTGAATATCATGAAAGAAGTTTGCATGTCTTTCTTTTGTTATTTAAAAGGAATCTTGTTAATGTTAATTAACCACTGTGAATTAGAACCACTAGTATTCGGATTTACAACCACCGTTCGGAATTGCAATTACTCACCCCATGACTTTCACAGCGAATATCTCTCTTAATACAACACTTATTGGTCTCGATATATGACAAAGCAATGTCATAAACATAGATGTTGCCATAGGCAACAAAGAATTTGGCGAGGGTGGTTGTATTTGCGAACATTTAAAATAGTGGCTTAGGTGTTCGGTAATAGGTGCACCCGCTCTACATATTTACTACAATTGCCATAATTTGGGCTTGGACCCCCACTGGAAAAAATTTTGTGCTTGGACACCCCCCCCCCCCCCTGGAAAAAAAATCCTGGATCCACCCTTGCATATAATTGGTTTACAAGAAAATTTTACTGAATTGTTATTTAAAAAATACCCAGGCGTGTAATTTATGAGAACAAAAGCTGAAACTGAGCCATGTGAAATGAAATCTGTAATACATGTAGATAAATGATTAACCCATGTCCTGCTGAATTTATTTTTGTTTCAAGCAAATTGCCATTTTGTGAGACATTTCAATTAGTTTATCTCAATTTAATGGCACAATAATTGAGTGGAAAACAGACAGTGTAGGCTAAGATCAGACTGCACATCTGTGCAGGCTGATATTAGTCTATGCTGAATGCAAAAGCTTTGGTCACAACTATAAATTGACATGCACAGCATGAGAAGGGTTAATACAGCCTTGTTTATGGTTTTCAGGCTCGTGAGTTTGATGGAAGAAACTACATTATGGAGGAGGCCATTACAGGGGACTTTGCTCTTGTCAAGGCATGGAAAGCTGACAAAGCTGGGAATCTGGTATTCAGGTAAACATACACGGACAGAATTATCTTCTCAGATGCTATCTATCTTTTGTCTTTGTGCAGAGGTAATAGATCAAATGATCCAATATGATTGGTAGTATTTGCACGATTGACATAATGGATTAAGAGCAAGATTTTTGTTCGTATAAATTAAATAGGCAAATTTTAAATGTTTCATTAGGATATCAAAAAGAATCATCATCATTTTAATTCAGCATTATTTAACAAAAGTCTACATTGAAAACGTTAATGCTTATGTTAGGTTAGTTCAAAAACATTATTGAACAGTAAACCCATTCACACATAGTGACGCCTTTTGACGCCTCACAAGCAATTTCCTCATTTTCCGTAATGTTTTCTAACTAGGAAGGCCAATAAATGTAAAATTTCATTCACTTGTCAGTCAAGCCTGTGGGAAGCAATTTCATATTTGGTGGACCCCCCCATTCCTACGGGCCTGTCAGCAACATCTTTGAATTTGGACTAGTCCAAAATTTGGTAATCTGGTAATGTGTGTATTCCTATAGTAAAAGATGGTGCATGAATGCTTGTCTTTTTCAAGGAAAACAGCCAGAAATTTCAATCTTCCGATGTGTAAAGCTGGCCGAGTGACGATAGCAGAGGTAGAGGAGATTGTTGATGTAGGAGAAATAGATCCTAATGATGTTCAAGTATCTCATGTTTATGTACAGAGAATTATTAAGGGAGAGAGTTATCAGAAGAGAATTGAGGTTTGACACATTTTATACTAATGCTTGTACATAATACTCGTATAATGTGTTATATGTGACTATATGTCAACACTTAAACAGTTCATAGAACTCATTTTTAAGGAGTTGGGACTTAATTAATTAATGTCACAGCCATAGTGTCAATGTCGTTTCGCATCTTGTAAAACTTTAACTTGTTCTATATCCCATGCACTTTGATAGATACAGTCTACAAAGTTTGTACAGGAGAAGAAAACCCTGTCAAGTAATGGCAGTGCTGGGATGGGGGAGTTGGGTTGGAGAGATGGGGGAGTTGTGTCATTAGAAATTTAACTTATTACTTTTATGACTTCTTCTTAAGAACCTTTGGAGGTTCTCAACTAAACTTGGCTGGATGCATCTCCATGGGAATGCCCTTCAGATTTATACAAGTTATGGAGTTATCTCCCCTTGTGTCCCCACAAGGTGCCAAAAAGTGGGTAAATTGAGTACATCTTACAAAATCTTCTTGTCATCAACTGGCAGTTGAATTCAGATTTGGTATTTAGAATTTTAGGGCAAGGACTATAAACGTTTTGCAATAAAAAAAGCCCTGTCAAAGAATGGCAGTGTTAAACAGAGTTTCCCTATGCTTCAGAATTTGGGGGTCATTGTGACCCCCTTGCCTTCAAAGTTTGGAGTCATTTGTTCAATTTTGGAGGGTCAAATTTTATAAACGTCTTAGGACTTCAGTTTCCTAAGAAAATTTGGACTTTAAAAGTTAAGTCATGAATGACCCTCAGGTAAATATCTTAAGGGTCATTTGTTTTGAAATTGTGACAATGACACACAAACACAGAATCAAGGGGAGATAAGTGCACCAGAACAATTACGTACTAGAATCATAAAGAGAGCAGCTATGGAGTTTAACTAAACAGCAACTAATCTGAAAGCTGCTCCGGCCAACAAAATAGATGTTGGTAAAGATAGAATTTATATAAATCATAGCTGAGAAAATATTGAGACAAAAGAAGAAATTGCTGATTATCAGCAATTTCTTCTTTTCTGTCAATATTTTTCCAAGCCTTTTCTATGAGGGACATCAAAACCAGATTTTGTTTTGAGAAAGTTTTAAAGATGGCATGTATGGTATTCTTGATTGACCGATTGATTAATTGATTGATTAATTTATTGAATGATTGATTAAATGATTAATTGAATTCATCTTCAGAGATTAAAACTGACCAAGCCACAAACACAGAGTCAAGGAGAGATCAGTGCAGCAGAACAATTACGTACGAGAATTATCAAGAGGGCAGCAATGGAGTTTAAAGATGGCATGTATGGTATCCTTGAGAATTTTGACTGATCAAATATCTAGACTGGTACCCAGCCCCTAGATCTATCGATCGTTAATGGGGACTGGTCTTCTATAAAATTTTATGTATATTATCGTCTGCTAACCATGATCACTTCCGCAAATACGTAAAGCGTTTCGCAGACGCTGAAGAAAGCTTGCAGACGACGAAAGCTAGATAAGCTGATACGGTTGAATGCGCGGACCTGCGATAAAGTGATTGAGTTAACTCTTTCCCAGACAAGTTCTGGTATTTGGCTTCCCTAGAAGAAAGGGGTTGGGAAAGCATTGAGGAAAAAAAGAAAAATTGCCGATGATCAGCATTTTATCACTTGGCTCAATGTTATCCATGTTATTTTGTTCACCAAATTGTAGCATAGATCAACAGCAGTTTTGTGTCTGCGGCAGCTTTGAAATTAGATCAGTCTATCTTTTTTTTCTGGTTCGGAGGAGGAAAAGCATATCGTCGGTGTTAATGCAAAACCTCATATCTCGTTTTTTTTTTTTTTTTTTTTTTTTTTTAAGTTTTAAGGGGTAGAAAGAACTTTTATAACTTTTCCGGAACTAACTTTAATAACTTCTCCGGAACTTTCAGGTTTTACTTGAAATTCATACACAATGTTCACATAAAATAGAGTCTATGTCATTAATACTGACAAATCAAAATATCCTAAAACCTAAAAGAATAATCTAAATCGGACATATAAAATTTTACTTTGAAAATCGCAAAAATGGACATACGAGATTTTGCATTTAGGCTACATCGACGATATTGTGGACGCATTTAAAAGTAAAAAAATCTTATTAATGGCAGTTTGGTATTAAAATTTCCGTGTTGACAGGAGACATGAAATGAAAAGTATTTTTTTTTTAATTCATATAGGCCTTCATGTCTTAACCTCACAGCTAAGAATAAGACTTGATCAAATTGTCGTTTTCAAATTATGGAAAAAATGCTTCGTCTTTTCTACCTTTTCTAAAACATATAGTTTTGTGCATCAAAACCCATTATTTAAAAATTCTAAAAAGGGTTGTTTTTTTTCTTTAATCATAATTTCATCAAAATTGTTTGGCTTCAGTATAGAAAAGAATCACTTCACGAGATTCTGAGTCGGGAATAACATGTAGTTGGTAACATCCCAATTGGTCTACTCCCATTTCGTCTACAGTTTTTTAAGTGCATTGAGTCCCAATTCGTCTACTGTCCTAACTCGTCTACTTTCGTGTCAAATCACCAATAAACAACATTATTTTTGATTTAAGAAAATAAATTAAGTCAATATATTCACAAATGAAATAAAAATGCAAAGATTTTGATAAAAATCATATAATGTCATATAGATATACAAAGTATAGAAGAGTAGACGAAATGGGACTTATGTCAATAATAGTAGACGAATTGGGAGTAGACGAAATGGGATTAAACCATGTAGTTATTGGTATTAAATGTGGTATTAAAATTATCTCGCAGTGGTATCAAGGACAAAATATATGTTCACACTTTAGTGTTAAGGGATAAACATATGGTAAACTACTTTTTAAATTTATTTGTTTATCTACTAATTGGACACAATTTGTTACAGTACATCAAAGACAGATAGTAGCCTATGACAAAGGATCAGATCGATTTTATTGCCCTTAACCCATTCCCACACTTTGACTCTTTCTAACTCCACACTGGAGTTGCAGACGAAAAGTAAACATTGCTATCAAAAGCGTAAAATGTGTGTTATATAACATTAAATTGTCTTTCTGGGTAGAAAACATTTTCGGAAATGAAGAAATTAATTCCAAAATGTTTTACGCGGTCTTTATCTTTTGGGGCACCGAAATGCGTTGTTGTGCGATAATAGATTAAAACCCTTTTCCAAACAGAAAAATTCTAGATCTGATAAAGTTCCAAAAAAGGGTCGTCATTTCTTTTCATTCTTCTTTAGGCCTACAAGAAATTAAAAACATGAACTGTGATGTACTAGATCTATGTCTATAAAATATGAATTAAAAAAGGAACATTGTCAATTATAAGGCCCAACGTCGTCCTACATCCATCCACAAGTCAACGCAGTCTTTTTGGCATTCGTGACATTATTTTACACTCGACTCAACAAGATTGAAAGTTGCAGCAGATGACAAAATATTTGTTGTCTTTATTGAAATGAATGATGGCATTTTTTCCGGTGTTGTAAGATTTTACTTGGTACCAGTTTAATCGGAATACAGACGGATATTGAAATGCATGATGGGAAATCTAATCAACCAATCAGATCACAGGAAAATTCGTACACGACCCGTCTTCATACATAGAGAAGACGGGGTACCAGTTTAATCAAATATCAAGCCATATGAGTCTGATAATCGAATATCAGTCTGTTATCATTCAAAGGCGTTTTGTCCCTTTTCTTGGAAAACCTCATAACTGCACTTGCTTTTAGCTGCAGTCAAAGATCATGGACGCAATTAGACTTTGTTTAAGATCTGTTTCCATGCTTCTAACTCTAGAACTGTTTTATTTAGGATCATGAAACTTGACACAGTTGTTGCCCTTGACCTAAGGAGGTGCCCTATTGTTTTGGGTTCACAAAGGTCAAGGTCACAGTCAGATTTTATTTAAAATCCTTTTCTGTAGGCTAACTGAAGAACCTTTAGACCTATAGCACTTTTAGTGACAAAACCATATTGGGGGCATTTGTCTGCTTTGTGACAGTTTTAGTTCATTTTGGAAAGCTTGCAGCTTTTTAGCTCACCTGAGCAACATGCTCAAGGTGAGCTTTTGTGATCACCCTGTGTCCGGCGTGCGTCGTGCGTCGTGCGTCGGTCGTCGGAAGTCGTCAACAATTGCTTTAAACATCTTCTCCTCCTCAACCACTGGGCCAATTCTTTCCAAACTTGGCAGAAATGTTCCTTGGGTGACCCTTTTCAAAACTTGTTCGTGAATTTTTGATTCGTCAAAAAATGTGGGCGTGGCAGGGCGGGGCTTATCAGACTTAAAGAAATCATTAGGAAATTCTTCAAAAATCTTATCCTCCTCAACCATTGAGCCAATTCTTTCCAAACTTGGCAGAAATGTTCCTTGGGTGACCCTTTTCAAAACTTGTTCATGAATTTTTGATTCGTCAAAAATTGTGGGCGTGGCAGGGCGGGGCTTATCAGACTTAAAGAAATCATTAGGGAATTCTTCAAAAATCTTCTCCTCCTCAACCACATGGTCAATTCTTTCCAAAATTGGCAGAAATGTTCCTTGAGTGACCTTTTTTAAAACTTGTTCGTGAATTTTTGATTCGTCAAAAATTGTGGGCGGGGCAGGGCGGGGCTTATCGAACTTAGAGAAATCATGTGAAAAATATTTAAAAATCAATTATCAGGCCAATTTGAATCAAGCTTGGCAGAAATGTCCCTTGAGTGACTGTTTTCAACACATGCTCATGAATTTTTGATTCGGTGAAAATTGTGGGCGGGCCAGGGCGGGGCTTATCAGACTTCGAGAAATCGTAAGATAGTTATTCAAAAATCTTCTTCTCCTTAACCATTAAGCTGATTCTTACCAAACTTCAAAGAAATGTTTATTGGGTGACCTTTTTCAAAACTTGTTCGTGAATTTTTGATTTGTCAAAAATTGTGGGCGTGGCAGGGCGGGGCTTATCAGACTAAAATAAATCTTTAGGTAATTCTTCAAAAGTCTTCTCCTCCTCAACCACTTGGCCAATTCTTTCCAAACTTGGCAGATGTGTTTATTGGGTGACCCTTTTCAAAACTTGTTCGTGAATTTTTGATTCGTCAAAAATTGTGGGCGTGGCAGGGCGGGGCTTATCGGACTTAGAGAAATCATGTGAAAAATCTTTAAAAATCAATTATCAGGCCAATTTGAATCAAGCTTGGCAAAAATGTCCCTTGAGTGACTGTTTTCAACACAAGCTCATGAATTTTTGATTCGTCAAAAATTGTGGGCGTGGCAGGGCGGGGCTTATCAGACTTCGAGAAATCGTAAGATAATTATTCAAAAATCTTCTCCTCCTTAATTAACCACTGGGCTAATTATTACCAAACTTGAAAGGAATGTCCCTTGGGTGACCCTTTTCAAAACTTGTTTGTGAATTTTTGATTTGTCAAAAATTGTGGGCGTGGCAGGGCGGGGCTTATCGGACTAGGAGAAATCATGTGAAAAATCTAAAAAAATCAATGGGGGGTATGATCACTTTCAGTGATATTCTAGTTTACAATAATTTAATGTGACATAATACTGACATATATATTTGTTTACACCAAATTTATATTGTACACAATCAAATACACGAAGAACTCAGGTGAGCGATATCAGTGCCTTTCAGGCACTCTTGTTTTTTAAACCTCTGACAATGTTCAACATTTTCTCTTAAATATTTTCAAGATCATTTATATTCATACCCTTAACCCTCTGCCAGCCAATCTGGGTATCGGTATGCCGATGTTGGCCAGTAACTATATACCAGAGGGCATGACCGTCCATCTGCAGAGTGAAAATGGAATCATGGGATTGGTAAGTACTTATTTACTGCTGAATGGCGACGGCTTCATTGCTCAGAAAGCTGCAGGCATGGTATTTGTTGATAGAGGTTCATGCTCCCAATTATAATTATTGTCCTAGGTTTGATCTCGGGGTGCAGTGCATATCCTTTTGGACATCTGTCTCTCACCAATGGGTGAAAAATGGCAAACCTATGTGGGATGAGCAGCTGGTGACTGGGAAAGGATATTGAGGTAGTACTGATGCGCGTTCTTTAGAGTGAGATTTTTAAAGATTTCTTAAGGTGTTTTGGATAAAGAGTTTTGAAGACCGAGACTTTGACCGAGCTGTTCCGAATGCTCCATATTTATACAAATGACGTCATCATGACGTCATTTGTATAAAGTATGGAGCATTCGGAACACCGCGTTTTATGAATTATGGAATGTTAAGAACAACTCGGTCAAATCTCTTTTATATTGTTTGTACAGAGTTGACCGAGGGGTTCCGCAGGAAGTATAGGGAAATGGCGCCTCCCATTGAGCGTCTGAAAAATCTTGCTCTAAAGAACGCTTTATCCTAAAATATCTTGAGAAATCTCAAGATATCTCAAGAATCTCGCTCTAAAGAACACACCTCTGGTAAAAGAAATGACAGGAATACATGTCTTAGGTGATCCAGCCTTGATGATATGACTGAAAAACTGTTAAAAAGTAGGTGTTAAACCCCATTCTATCAAGTCACTGGAAAGTTTTTAGAGAAAAAATGATTGACCTTTTGGAAGTTTGGATGTTTGCCTTTGTTACAGTCAAGCTAGAATGAAAATTAAATGTTTATATGATTGTACTTTGTTTAGTGATGAGCCAAAATTGCAGAAAAAATGCTTTCAAGTGCTTCAATGCCAACATTTGTGTTGGAGAAGATCTTTGATTTTGATGTCTTAACCCTTTCCCAAACAAGACCTGATTTTGACGTCCCTAATAGAACAGGCTTGGGAAAACATTGAAACAAAAGAAGAAACTGCTGATAACCAGCAGTTTCTCCTTTTGTCTCAATATTTTCCGTGCCATATTTTACACAAATTCCTATCTTTAATAACATCTATTTTGTCATTTGTGGCAGTTTTTGAAGTGGATCATCCTAAAAATTTGCCGTTTGGGAAAGGGTTGATATTTACAGCTACGAAATTTAGACTTGCCTTTACATTACAGGGTCCCTTTCCAACTGAGTCTAATGTAGATCCAGATCTGATTAATGCGGGTAAAGAAACAGTGACAAATCTTCCTGGTAGCTCATTCTTCTCCAGTGATGAATCATTCGCTATGATCAGGGGGTAAACTATTTATTTTTGTTATGTTTATAGGCAGTTATAATCGATTCACTATTAAACGAGAATAATTACAGTTGAATTGCTCTATCAAAACAACTGAAATTATTCTCGTTTAATTGTGAGTCTATTATACAACCGTTTTGCGCTGAGTCATCAATATGTTGTTATAACTTGATAAACTTAACAAAGGATATTGTTCAATATACTATTACTTCATCCACAAAAATTAAGTGTAATGTGAATAAAAGGAATGATGTTTTAATAGAAATTTATAGATATGGTCCAGAAAGTATTTCTTCTAAGCACACTTGGCATAGAGATGACATGAAATGTCATCTGAAATAAATTTTGGTATCATTAGGTTTTATTTTGTTCAGAGCCTTTGAGAAATTGTTTTGAATCCACATACCCTTTTG
Source organism: Fragum sueziense (assembly GCA_963680895.1). Lineage (NCBI taxonomy): Eukaryota > Metazoa > Mollusca > Bivalvia > Cardiida > Cardiidae > Fragum > Fragum sueziense. The sequence goes on from OY804594.1 coordinate 49,223,877, forward strand.
TGAAAAAAAAACATGCTATTTTCAGACTTAATGAAATAGTTGATGCTTTCATACTATGTTTTTTATTGTACCATTTTATGTCTGAAAACCTTTTAGTGTGTGTGCAAAACTGAGACTTGTTAATGCCCTGGATACTTCTTGGTGTGGAAATAAAATGGTATGGTAGACAAAAAATAGCGTGAAAGGTTGTATGGTATGATGATATATATCGTCATACCCCCTACCTCCGCCCACCACCTACCTTCGCCATGTTTTTATGCCCCCGTATCGAGAGATCGGGGGCATATTGTTTTACTCGTGTCCGTCTGTCTGTCTGTCCGTCCGTCTGTCCGTCCGTCTGTCCGTCCGTCTGTCCGAAAACTTAACCTTGGCCTTTTCTCCAAAAGTATTTGACATACAAAGCTCAAATTTGGTATGCAACTTCCTTTCAATGATATATATCTGTTCCATGCAATTTGACCTTCCTCAAGGTCATCCCTTAACCCTTATCAACCCTTTACTCTACGAAAACTTATCCTTCTATTCAGAAAACTTAACCTTTGCCTTTTCTCCAAAAGTATTTGACATACAAAGCTCAAATTTGGTACGCAACTTCCTTTCAATGATATCTATCTGTTCCATGCAATTTGATTGTCCTCAAAGTCATCCCTTAACCCTTAACAACCCTTTACTCCACGAAAACTTAACATTTTTGAAGAATGGCCATTTCGGGGGCATTTGTGTTTCACAAACACATCTTGTTTGTTTTGGCTTTAAAAAGGCGAGATTTACGTCTGGGCATGGGAATATTTTCAACTAGTTGACATTCCACTATACAGACTAAAAACAAGGCCGAAAATGCGTCAAAACAAGTAAATAATGAGAAAAACAATTGAAATTAGCTGATTTTGCGGTAATTTCCTATTTCTGATGATAGTGTTCACTTAAAATAGCGTTTTTTTCGTCCCAAAAATCAATGCCGAAGTTGATTGACAGTGTGTGTGCATTGTTTACTATCCTATGAATGAAGTCATGTGATGGTCTTAAAAATTGTAAAACAGGGCAAGTTTTATTGTTTGTAAACGATAAAGTGGGCGAAGGTACATACAAACCAAGATGACCGACATAACATGGCTGATCACTTTAGGACTTGATTTATCAACCTGTGATTCATCTTAGGGGAAGGTTTTCGACTTATATGCTGAAAAATGGCTATTCTTTAAGGTAGGGGTATTATCTTTGCGATAGCTTTAGTTAATTTTTGTCGAGCCCGCTTGCGGTGAGCTCGACATAGTTGTCACAATGGCGGTTCGGTGTATGTGCGTTAGTGCGTTAGTGCGTGCGTGCGTTAGTGCGTGCGTGCGTTAGTGCGTGCGTCCGTCCGGATGGAGCTTGTCCGGGCCATAACTTCACCATGGATGGAGGGATTCAGAAATAACTTGGCACAAATGTCAAGCTCAGTAAGGCGGAGTGTCGCGTGCAAGAACCAGATTCCAAGCTCAAAGGTCAAGGTCAAACTTGGAGGTCAAATGTCAAAAATGAGAAGATTTTTGCTTGTCCGGGCCATAACTTCACCATGGATGGAGGGATTCAGAAATAACTTGGCACAAATGTCAAGCTCAGTAAGGCAGAGTGTCGCGTGCAAGAACCAGATTCCAAGCTCAAAGGTCAAGGTCAAACTTGGAGGTCAAATGTCAACTAGATGCCGAAGGGCAACATGTCGAGCCCGCTCATTTTGAAGAAAGAAGACCATACCTATGTCTACAGCTGTCATTACAATGGCGTTGTAAAAGTGGGGACAAAATAAGTTGGAATGATGGGGATCATGGTGAGACAGTTTATTGTTCACAAAATATTACATGTCTATGTATTTATAACGAGATACCAGAATGGATTAATTTGAGTATACATATGTGACCCGTCACGCTAAAAGGGACCTTATGCTAAGTCCATAAAACCAAATTCCGAGAAATATACCAGACCAAGCAGTAGTCCATCCGATGTCGTATTTGGAAAACGAAAATATTGTAAGGTAGAGAAAACATTCTAGATTCAGAAAATACTTAAACGTGAAAAGTTTCGACCCTAGTCAGGCTGCGCGGACTGCGCAGACGGACTAGGGTCGATACTTTTCACAAATCCGATAAGGTCCCTTTTAGCGCGACGGGTCACATATAAGGAAAATAAGCCATGCCCCCTGGCACCCATTTTTTGTACGGATCGGAATAATTTGAACATTCTGAGAAGTACGAAAATTAGCTGCACGTAAATCAACTCATTTTTTACATTTGACCTCAAAGTTTGACCTTGACCTTTCATCTTGGAATCTGGTTCTTGCACGCGACACTCCATCTTACTGAGCTTGACATTTGTGCCAAGTTATTTCTGAATCCCTCCATCCATGGTGAAGTTATGGCCCGGACAAGCAAAAATCATCTCATTTTTGACATTTGACCTCCAAGTTTGACCTTGACCTTTGAGCTTGGAATCTGGTTTTTGCACGCGACACTCCGCCTTACTGAGCTTGACATTTGTGCCAAGTTATTTCTGAATCCCTCCATCCATGGTGAAGTTATGGCCCGGACAAGCAAAAATCATCTCATTTTTGACATTTGACCTCCAAGTTTGACCTTGACCTTTGAGCTTGGAATCTGGTTTTTGCACGCGACACTCCGCCTTACTGAGCTTGACATTTGTGCCAAGTTATTTCTGAATCCCTCCATCCATGGTGAAGTTATGGCCCGGACAAGCAAAAATCATCTCATTTTTGACATTTGACCTCCAAGTTTGACCTTGACCTTTGAGCTTGGAATCTGGTTCTTGCACGCGACACTCTGCCTTACTGAGCTTGACATTTGTGCCAAGTTATTTCTGAATCCCTCCATCCATGGTGAAGTTATGGCCCGGACAAGCAAAAATCATCTCATTTTTGACATTTGACCTCCAAGTTTGACCTTGACCTTTGAGCTTGGAATCTGGTTCTTGCACGCGACACTCTGCCTTACTGAGCTTGACATTTGTGCCAAGTTATTTCTGAATCCCTCCATCCATGGTGAAGTTATGGCCCGGACAAGCAAAAATCTTCTCATTTTTGACATTTGACCTCCAAGTTTGACCTTGACCTTTGAGCTTGGAATCTGGTTCTTGCACGCGACACTCCGCCTTACTGAGCTTGACATTTGTGCCAAGTTATTTCTGAATCCCTCCATCCATGGTGAAGTTATGGCCCGGACAAGCAAAAATCATCTCATTTTTGACATTTGACCTCCAAGTTTGACCTTGACCTTTGAGCTTGGAATCTGGTTCTTGCACGCGACACTCTGCCTTACTGAGCTTGACATTTGTGCCAAGTTATTTCTGAATCCCTCCATCCATGGTGAAGTTATGGCCCGGACAAGCAAAAATCATCTCATTTTTGACATTTGACCTCCAAGTTTGACCTTGACCTTTGAGCTTGGAATCTGGTTCTTGCACGCGACACTCTGCCTTACTGAGCTTGACATTTGTGCCAAGTTATTTCTGAATCCCTCCATCCATGGTGAAGTTATGGCCCGGACAAGCAAAAATCTTCTCATTTTTGACATTTGACCTCCAAGTTTGACCTTGACCTTTGAGCTTGGAATCTGGTTCTTGCACGCGACACTCCGCCTTACTGAGCTTGACATTTGTGCCAAGTTATTTCTGAATCCCTCCATCCATGGTGAAGTTATGGCCCGGACAAGCTCCATCCGGACGGACGCACGCACTAACGCACTAACGCACTAACGCACATACACCGAACCGCCATTGTGACAACTATGTCGAGCTCACCGCAAGCGGGCTCGACAAAAATGAGATGATTTTTGCTTGTCCGGGCCATAACTTCACCATGGATGGAGGGATTCAGAAATAACTTGGCACAAATGTCAAGCTCAGTAAGGCAGAGTGTCGCGTGCAAGAACCAGATTCCAAGCTCAAAGGTCAAGGTCAAACTTGGAGGTCAAATGTCAAAAATGAGATGATTTTTGCTTGTCCGGGCCATAACTTCACCATGGATGGAGGGATTCAGAAATAACTTGGCACAAATGTCAAGCTCAGTAAGGCGGAGTGTCGCGTGCAAAAACCAGATTCCAAGCTCAAAGGTCAAGGTCAAACTTGGAGGTCAAATGTCAAAAATGAGATGATTTTTGCTTGTCCGGGCCATAACTTCACCATGGATGGAGGGATTCAGAAATAACTTGGCACAAATGTCAAGCTCAGTAAGATGGAGTGTCGCGTGCAAGAACCAGATTCCAAGATGAAAGGTCAAGGTCAAACTTTGAGGTCAAATGTAAAAAATGAGTTGATTTTTGCTTGTCCGGGCCATTCCTTAACTTGGCACAAATGTCAAGCTCAGTAAGGCGGAGTGTCGCGTGCAAGAACCAGATTCCAAGCTCAAAGGTCAAGGTCAAACTTTGAGGTCAAATGTAAAAAATGAGTTGATTTTTGTAGAACCAGATTGCTAGCTCAAAAGTAAAGGTCAGAATTTTAGGTCAAATATCAAAAATGAGTTGATTTTTGTTGAGCCCGCTTGCGATGAGCTTGACAAAGTTGTCACAGTGGCAGTTTGGTGTATGTGCGTGTGTGCGTCTGTCCGGATTATGCTTGTCTGGACCAAAATTTGGTCATTACTTGGGGGGAATTAAAATAATTTGGCATGAATATTAACCATCATGAGGTGGAGTGTCGCGCGCAAGAACCGTGTGGATAAAAAGTGGTATAAATCAGCTTGTCCTGAAACAGCTTGCTGGAATCATAACTCTGACATTGGTTGCCCAAAACAGCATAAATTTTCACCATCATGAAACAATCTGTCGCGCGCTAGAAACATGTTAGGTCAAAAGGCAGGGTCCCACTTTTAGGCCAAATGCGGAAATTTTGACACATTTAAGAAGATGGAAGTGAGCTTTGGAAAGCACCATATTCTGTAAAGTAAGTTTATTTTTCACCTTTTGCTTGTGTTGTGTGATTATATGGGCACTAAAAGGACACTTCCAAATAGAATAAGGTGTTATTTTTTATTATGTTTCTAATTAAAGGGAATTAAAAGACATAAGGTCCCTTTTAGCGAGACGGGTCACATATGTATACTCAAATTAATCCATTCTGGTATCTCGTTATAAATACATAGACATGTAATATTTTGTGAACAATAAACTGTCTCACCATGATCCCCATCATTCCAACTTATTTTGTCCCCACTTTTACAACGCCATTGTAATGACAGCTGTAGACATAGGTATGGTCTTCTTTCTTCAAAATGAGCGGGCTCGACATGTTGCCCTACGGCATCTAGTTAAGTTAGCGTCTTTCGCGGGTGGGTGTGATCCGCGAACTTAAATCGCCGCGAATAGGCTACTTTCAATAAAATCGCGAACTTTAATCGCTTTGATAGTTTTTGTTTCAGTAAAACATATGGGGAGATGTTTTATTTACCCTACACGTATTCGTTACTATGTAAACCAGGAAAATAGCTTTTTCATAACAGGATGTAAGTGAAAAGTTTTCTTCATTTCAGACTACTTTCTTTTTTTATCCAAAAATACAAAGATATTGTGGCATATTGAAAAACATGACATAGAAAGATAAACCAACTTATTCAACTAGACATACCTGCTTGAAATTGAGAAAAATGGTCGTTGGCATTCGAATGCCGAGTATGATAGCAAACGTTGGTTGACGTTTAAAACCTCGTAACTGTAGTTTGAAATTAGCCACAGCTACGAGGTTTGAATCGTCCTTCGATGATTTTGAATAAAACTGTCATTATCGCTTCTCGACGCTGTAGGTAAATAGGTGTGAAGTTAATGTAACGCTCAAATTCTATGCATTGTGTTACAAACTTTAATCCAGTATACTATAAAGTGTGAAATAAAACAATGGGTCGATTGAAACTTACTTCGACCAAACTGTCAATGGTGACTAAAATATAAATTTTTCAATTCCCCCATAGCGTGTTTTGTTTCGCGCGATTCGCGGACAGCATAGATCCGCGAACTTAAAACGCAGCGAACAAGCCCGAGTGCATAAAAACGCGAACATTTCTTGACGCGAACTTATCCTGGTTTACAGTAGTTAAGCTATTTAACATATCCTATTTCATTGGTACTCACAGTTTGTATGTTTATATTTCAAAAAGTTTGAATTTTACATTATTTTACAGAAGCCAACTATGTGTTTATAGACAGTCCCAACAAAGGTAGAATGGCTCGACCACAACTTACCAGCATGCAAAGGGTAGGATATATTAAATTTTTATTTTCATGGCTCCATAGACCTGTGCTGTTATTAAAGTTGCTTTTTTCTCACAGTTGTCTGTCTATATATGGCTTATTTATTGCTCAGTTATGAAGGCTTTACCTAAAGAAAATTTGGTGTATTTTGAATTGAAAGGAGTTATAGACTAAAAGTTGTCTGGTAATTTTGACATCAAGACAATTTTATTAGATAGTTCCTTTTGATAGTGATGCATGTGTACAAAGAAACAATGTTTACGAATCCACCTTGAAATATCCTTGTAGAACTTTGTGTTTTCTCCATAGATGATTTTACAAGAACAATGATTTTACCTTTTTAGAGGAAGTTTGCTAAAAAGAGGGTATGCAATTTGATTAAACCTTTTGGGTTAAAGAATATGATATGTATTCTTTGTTTGGTTTTGGAGATCCTTTATTTCGGTGTACTGTGCTCATATTTGTTACATGAATCAACAGAATTTCAATCAAATAAATTATGTATTTTAAACAAGTGTATGTTGCCTATGGTTGTTTTCAAAGTATTTAAAAATGATAAAAGTATTGCATTGTGTAATACTTAACTTACATCAATCATCACAGGATATGCTTAGAGTTAAATTTATTTTGTATGCTTAACTCACAGCATTTCTTTGTCCTTTAAATCCTTTCCCGAACAAGACTAGGTTTTGGCATCCTTTATATAAAAGGCTTTGGAAAATATTGAGGTAAAAGAAGAAATTGATAATAATTATCAATTTCTCTTTTTGCCTCAACATTTTCCGGGCTATGTTGTGCATGATTCCTTTCTATATAAAAAATCATTGTGTAAGCTATGACAGCTTTCAAATTGGAATACCTCAATTTTTCTTTCATTTCGGAAGAGTTAAATCCTTTAACAGTAAATACATATGGAATATCTTACAAAAAATTAATGAATATTTCAGAAATTGTAAAAAATATGTTGGTTACTTTTAACCCTATTCCAAACAAGACATGATTTTGATGTCCCTAATATAATTGGTTGGGAAACATTGAAACATTGAGTTAAAAGAAGAAATTGTTGATAATCAGCATTTTCTCCTTTTGTCTCAATATTTTCTGAGCTACATCATTAATTAAACCACCCATCAGACCACCGTAACATTTTGTCATTTGTGAAAGATTTAAACTTATTTAAAACCCTTTCCCACACATTGACGCTTTTGGATGCCCCTCAAAATAATGGCTACGGAAAACACTGTGGAAAATGAAGAAATTGCTTGTGACAAGCAATTTCTTCATTTCCCACAATGTTTTCTACTAAAAAAGACAAAAAAATGTTAAGTTCGTCTGAAACACCTATGAGTTTGGACTAGGCTAAAACTTTGTTGTTTGGTAATGGGTTAACATTTTACATTTCAGAAAGTAACAGTCGCATCTGGCTTGTCATTGAAGGAATATTTTGACCAACATTTTGGAGTGAAGACAGTAGACAAGAAAAGTAAATCACCCTCACCAGCCAATCATATAAGTAGTACAAAAACACAAACTAAATCCAAGTCAAATTTACCAACTTCTGGGGTGAAGAAAAGTAAAACTGTAACAGAAAAGGAAAAGACAACATCTAGACCAACAGCTGCAAGGCCTTCAAGATCCAAGGGAGCTAACTCTGACACTATAAAGAAAAGTTTGGGAACCAGCACAGTGAAATTAAAGCAAAAGGAGGCAACTGATGTGGCTGGTTCCACTTCCAGTAAAGTGAAGGGAAAAACTGATGCAAAGTCAGATAATTCAGAGACTGTAGGGCATAAAAGTACAGAATATCTTGAACAAATTTGTGTTGATAATGAAGTTCATTTTGAAGTTGATGATGATGATGATGATGACAATCCACCTACCTCAGAATCTGCTTACTATACTTTACATGCTTTACAACAAGCTCTAGGTATTGAGCGCGAGCCTTTTGTTCCTCAGTTTGGCCACAGTCGTTCACAATGTGCAGATAGAGTAGTTGATGATAGGCAAGGATGGACGACAGTTGTTCAAAGACCAGCTAAGATTTTCATTGTAGAATTTACAATGCCAGAATTTTAGATCTTTGTTTCTTCTGTTGTTTTGTACGCAGTTGGCAATTGCTAATAATTTTCATAATACATGACCAATTTGATTTTGGTTTTAAGCAGAAAGGTGGAAGAACACCAGGAATGGGCTGGAAGTAGTTGACTCACATACAGCAAATCCCTGGTGTTTTCCTGCCTTCTCTGCTTTCAACCATTGTCAAATCAGTCACATACAAAACTATTACAGATATTCTTCAATTGTTATCATGTGATTCCCTGCATTGTTGTTTGTGATTTCTGAATAGACTTTCTTTCAAGAATATTCTGCTGTTAAAACTTAAAACCCTTTCCCAAACAACACCTGGTTTTCACGTCCTTGATATAATAGGCTTGGGAAAACATCGAGGCAAATGAAGAAAGTGCTGATAATCAACTCTTTCTCCTTTTGCCTAAAAATTCAGTTGTTTCGGTAAAAGTTTGAGAAATTCAATTAACCAACCCATTACCACACAATGATGCTTTTTGACACCACAAAAGATGAATTCTTTGGGAAACATTAAGAGTAATGAAAAAATTGCTCGTGACAAGCAATTTCTTCATTTCCCACAATGTTTTTTACACAAAATGACAAAAACAAAATTCCTGCGGTTGAAAGTATCGCCTGTGATACCTTTGAATTATAACAAGTCTAATATTTTGCTGTGTGGTAATGGGTTACGACACTAATTTGTACAGCTATTTTATGGAATTAACCTTGATGATGAGGTGCCAAGTGTCATTTGAATTGAGTTAAAATGTGAACAAAGGAACATATTAGCATTTGGGACCATTGCAAATTCAGATTACCCTGTGTATTATCACAGTATGATCTGGGATGGTATTCACGAACCAGTTTATTTCCAAGTTTACTTTTAAAATTACACAACAATCCATCTGATTGGCCAAGACATATGTCTCGTCCAATCAGATGGCTTGTAATGTAAATTTGCATTAGACAATCAATAATGAATTGTTAATGAAAATGGATTCAGAACCATTTGTGCTCTCTTGCAATAGAAAGGCTGTGATACAATATCATGGGTCTTGATCGGACTGCCTACAATATAACACGGACTCAACAGGTTCTAATAATATTCTCCAATAACATATTTCATTTTCAATGTACCAGATCAATGATTTTGAATAGAAATTAACCCATCAGTAGCCTGTAAAGTTTTAGACTTTTGCAAATTCAAAGATGTTGAAGGTGACAACATTTTTAAGTTGATGAAACATGATGCTTTCTGGTCTTTCTGCGTAGAAACCACTGTGGGAACTAAAGAAATTGCTTGTCACATGCATTTTTTCACAAGCAATTTCTTCATTTTCCACAGTGTTTCCCAAAATCTTTATCTTTTGTGGCGTCAAAAGGCATCATCGTGTGTGAATAGGTTAAAGCAACATGCTTTATGATAATTGCCAGGATGTTAGTTTTTCTTTTGCCCCAATGTTATCTAGTCTATGCTTTAAAGTACAAATTTCCCACTTTTCAGGCTTTCCCATTTATTAATTCTGGCATGCATTTTCTTTTCAATTAGACCAGTCACTGTGGAAATGGTTAGATTAGAAATGACTTTCATTTTTATACGCCCGAAGGGTCGTATTATGTTATGGCCCCGCTCGTCTGTCTGTCCGTCCGTCTGTCCGTCCGTCTGTCCGTCCGTCCGTTAGCAATTTCTTGTGTGCGCAACTCCTCCTACAGTTTTGATCAGAATTTGATCAAACTTGCCACAATGAATCTCCATGGTGTCTAGTTGTGCATCCCGCTTACGGAATTTAATTAACTCTTTTCGTTCTTGAATTATCTGCCCTTGAATAAAAAAAATGCCCATTTTCTTGTGTGCGCAACTCCTCCTACAGTTTTGATCAGAATTTGATCAAACTTGCCACAATGAATTTCCATGGTGTCTAGTTGTGCACACCGCTTACGGAATTTAGATAACTTTTTTCGTTCTTGAATTATCTGCCCTTGAATTTAAGAAAAAATGCCCATTTTCTCAAAAATGTCCATTTTCTCCTGTCTGCAACTCCTATAGTTTCAACCAGAATTTAATCAAACTAGCCACAATGAATCTCTATGGTGTCTTGTTGTGCAAACAAAAGCTTTTGATAACTTTTCATGTTTGAATTAACTGCCCTTGAATCGAAAAAATGGCCAATTTTACTGACAAGCCCCTCTCGGGCGTATATGCGCCGCTTTGCGAAGCTCTTGTATGTAATTTCAAAATAAAGCTTAGCATGGCGGAGGTAGCTTATTCGAGGATAGTTTAACCCTTTCCCATACGACAACATTTTAGGGTAGTTGGATAAATGTTGCTAAAGAAAGGAATTGAGTACAAAATAGCCCAGAAAATATTGAGACAAATAAGAATCTGCTGGTTATCAGCAGTTTCTTCTATTGTCTCAATGATTTCCAGAAGCTATTTCTATTAGAGACGTCAAAACTAGGTCTTGTTTGAGAAAGGGTTAAAGAAAGGATTCAACCCATAACACAGTGATGCTTTTTGACGCCCTTCAAGATAAGGGCTTTGGAAAACATTGTGGAAATTGAAGAAATTGCTTATGACAAGCAATTTGTTCATTTCCCACAATGTTTTCTTCCAAAAAAGACCAAAAAATGTAAAATTATATTTACTTGAAATTGTTTTCTGCATCATCTTTCAATTAGGGACAGTCCAAAATTTTGCCGTCTGGTAATGGGTTAATTATCTGTATTTTTTCCAGAGGCCATATTGACATCACTATTTTGGGTGCTATGCAGGTATCACAGTATGGAGATCTGGCTAACTATATGATTCCTGTAAGTACCGTAATTATTCTAATAAACGCCCGGGCGTTTATTAGAAAAGTGCTCGATAGAAAAGTTGGGGGTGGGCGTTTGTTAGAGGTATTCTACTTTTGTTTGTCAAAACATGCAAGTCAAATGTTAATTCAAGGACTCTAAGTTAATGAAGTAAAAGTTTGCAATGTTTTGTTACAAGGGCTGTAAAATACGATTTTTGGATGAAATTCCATCATTGTAAACAGATTGGGGACAGGAAATTCTCTCTTTGAGTGCTTTTGGAAGTGATTTTAGTTTATGACCTACATTATACTAATCTGGAATCGGGGGATGGGCGTTTATTAGAATCACCCTTTCCCACTTAAATTGTGCTTGAAATATGCATACTTTCAGCTGAGATTTAGGGGATGGGCGTTTATTAGAATATGGGCGTTTATTAGAATAATTACGATATATGTAAAGTGTCTTTTACCAGCAGTTACAAAAAGAATATTTACTGTAAAAAATGCCAATTCTTTGTTTTAAAATATTTATTTGAATAAAGAAATACAGGGGCGTAGCCAGGCAGAAGCCTGGAAGCCTCAGCTTCAACATAATTTTTCAAGTATGGTCTCTCTAAGAAAAAAAAAGTAAGAAAGAAAAACAAAGAAAATTTAAATGAAAAAGAAAGAAACCAAAAATCGTCAAGTATTTAGGCCGACTGGTGTGATCAATTTCTCCGCCAGTTTTCATAAAATTATTAGATCTAGGGCCTATCTAAAAATCTTCCAAAAACTTTATAGCAACACTCCCATATGATATAACCAGTTGCCACCAAATCGCATGAATTTTCAAAATTTTCTCTGGGGATCACCCGCCCCCAACCCCCCCTTACGAGAGGGAGGGCTCTGCCCCTTTTGTACTCCCCCCCCCTCGTTCCTTGGCATTGGCTTTAACATTGCAAATATCCAATCTCCTTCGCAGTTATCTCCCCTGAATTGGGATTGGGGAGATCTCTGCCGGCACAGCTTGAGTTACCAAGATTTCAGGTAATTGATTTTTAGCTCACCTGAGCACAAAGTGCTCAAGGTGAGCTATTGTGGTCGCTTTTTGTCCGTCGGCGTCCGTCTGTCTGTCTGTCCGTCCGTCCGTCCGTCTGTCCGTCCGTCTGTTCACATTTTGTTGTTACCACTCTAGCACCCACAAATATTGACCAATCTTAACCAAACTTGGTCAAAAGATGTATGATCATAAGTTCTCGGATGAGTTCGATTTTGAGTCAGATCGGACCAGGAAGTCCAGAGTTATGTGCCCTTGAACGTCAAAAATTGCTAGTTTTGACTTTGTTATCACTCTAGCATCTACAAATATTGACCAATCTTAATCAAACTTGGTTAAAATATGTATGACCACAGGTTCTCGAATGAGTTCAATTTTGAGTCAGATCGGACTAGGAAGTCTGGAGTTATGTGCCCTTGAATGTCAAAAATGGCTAGTTTTGACTTTGTTACCACTCTAGCATCTACAAATATTGACCAATCTTAACCAAACTTGGTCAAAATATATATGACCATAAGTTCTCGGATGAGTTCGATTTTGAGTCAGATCCGACCAGGAAGTCTTGAGTTATGTGCCCTTGAACGTCAAAAATGGCTAGTTTTGACTTTGTTACCACTCTAACATCTACAAATATTGACTGATCAAGACAAAACTTTGCTACAATATTGGTAACCATAAGATCTTGGATGACTTCGATTTCCAGTGTGATTGAAGTAGGAAGTCTGGAGTTATGTGCCCTTGAATGTCAAAAATGGCTAGTTTTGACTTTGTTACCACTCTAGCATCTACAAATATTGACCAATCTTAACCAAACTTGGTCAAAATATATATGACCATAAGTTCTCGGATGAGTTCGATTTTGAGTCAGATCCGACCAGGAAGTCTGGAGTTATGTGCCCTTGAACGTCAAAAATGGCTAGTTTTGACTTTGTTACCACTCTAGCATCTACAAATATTGACTGATCAAGACAAAACTTTGCTACAATGTTGGTAACCATAAGATCTTGGATGACTTCGATCTTCAGTGTGATTGAAGTAGGAAGTCTGGAGTTATGTGCCCTTGAATTTGGCAAAAGTGCTGATTTTGACTTTGTTACCACTCTAGCATCTACATTTATTGACTAATCAAAACAAAACTTGGCCACAATGTTGGTAGCTATAAGATCCTGGATGAATGAAACTTTCAGCTTGATTTGACTAGAAAAAATTATTGGCCCTTGAATTTCACAAAATTACAGTTTTTGACTTTATTTTCACTCTAACAATATATTGACCAATAAAAAAATGGACATAATGTTGATGAGAATACTTTTATCAGAACAGAGTTATGTGCTCTTGACTGTGTTGTTTTTTCCACTTTGTTTTTACTGTAACAGCCACAAATATTGATCATTCAAGATTATGAAAGCAGTTTTCAGCTGGATCATAATCTCACATCTTAAATTATGTACTTTTGAACTTGACAACATTGTGACTTTCTTTCTATCTAGGTTCAGGTGAGCGAATAAGGACCATCATGGTCCTCTTGTTTTATTTTGATTTTTATTGAAAAACGTAAACATGGTTTAAGTGATGTTTTAAGAATATGAGGTGTCAGATATGAATCCAAATACAAAAATATAACTGGATTTAAAAAATGATTTCAGAAATATAAATAAATTTCCGATATCACGTGACATTCACCATAGTCACGTGATTTATATGCCTGCAGTGATAATGTAAGGCATTGTCGCTGCGTGGAGTTTGGCAAATATCCTGGCTATGCCCCTGAAATAGATCATTTTATGGTAGAAGTAAATGCATTTAGTAAGCCAGACATGCATATGCAACTGTTTTCAAGGCATCTATATCTGATTCTTATCAGTGCATTACATTTTAGACTGTCATTAAGTATAGTTTTCCATTTTAGGGTAAGATGGTAAAAGGAATGGGAGGTGCTATGGATCTGGTATCTAGTGGTAAAAAAGTGATAGTTACCATGGAACAAACATTGTTTTGACACCCTATAAGATAAAGGCTTTGCAAAACACTGTGGAAAATGAAGAAATTGCTTTTGACAAGCAATTTCTTCATTTCCCACAGTGTTTTCTACCCAGAAAGATTAACGAAATTGTAAATTTTCATTTACTTGAAATTGTCGTCTACAATGTCTTTGAATTTGGACAAGTCTAAAATTTTAATGTTTGGTTATGGGTTAAATAATTATGAAATATTAGATCTATTTTCCATTTTAGGGTAAGATGGTAAAAGGTATGGGAGGTGCTATGGATCTGGTATCTAGTGGTAAAAAAGTGATAGTTACAATGGAACACACAGCTAAGGGCAACAAACATAAAATATTAGATACATGTACACTACCACTTACAGGACAGAAATGTGTGGACATGATCATTACAGAAAAGGTGGGTCTTTCTACAATATTCTGCGTGTGATGTCATTTTCAAAAGAGCTGTGGCCATTGCACAGCTGGTAGCGCATCTGCCTATCATTCGAGAGGTCCTGGGTTCGATACCCAGCCGCGGCAAATACCCTTACTGCCAAAATGTCACCCATCAATGGTTTGAAATCATAAACCTATGTGGGGGCGTAGCTGGAGGCTGGGTAATGGTGTTGTGGAGAAACAACAGGAATCCATGCTCAGGTGCTCCAGCCGCTGCGATATGACCATAGTAGTTGAAAACGGCGTAAAACCCCAATAAACAAACAATCAACTCTGTTATAATCATAGAGCGGTGACTTGCTGTATAACATGTGTTTGTGAAACATTGAAGATAGTTTATTGATATACAAAAGCACCATTTTCTTCTTGTCCATGATAAATGGTATTCTAGGTTTCGGATCTTGACTTAATTGTTGTCAGTTACTTCTTCCCCGAAGAATGCTTCCAGTTTGTACCCATTTAGAACTTAAGAATTTTGTCTCTGTAGTAGATCAACATCTGCTTTATTTATAACCTTTCTATTACAGTGTGTATTTGAAATAGACAGTGAGAGAGGTTTGATATTAACAGAGATAGCTGACGGTGTTACAGTAGAGGATGTGATATCTGCAACAGGCTGTGAATTTGAGGTAAAACTTTTTTTTTAGATTTCCTAAGGATCACAACCCATTATTAGATACCAAACACTTTATGTTTATTAGGGATGTCAAACCATTTTTTTTTTTTTTTTAAATTTCAATTCCTTTTGTAAAGCATGCCTTTACACTGGCATTTATTGATCACCTGAACATTTTGATAATTTACACTTGTATCATTTTAGGTATCAGAAGATCTGAAGTCAATGGAGCAGGTGGAGTCATGAACATCAACAATTATGTGGGCATCAAGTCTTTCATGTTCTCAACTCAAACAACCAAAAATGTCGTGTTATATATAAATAATTTATCATTGCTTTGTTCAAAAACCTCGTAACTGCAGCTTGTTTTAAGCTGCAGTAAGGAGGTCTTCAAAGAAAAGCAGTGTTATGCTGATTATGTGCTAAGTGCCTATCTGGCGTATCATAAGGCATTGACATTCATGTTATTGGGAAATGAATTCAAATTATACCCAGATTTCGTTAATAGATATGTTTGTCAACTTGTCTACTGAGTTGAGGACAAAAGATATAACTATGATTGACTTAAAGTAATCCCTATTCAAAAGATCTCTGATTTTCATAACCCTGTTAGAGAACTATCAAGTAATTTCTTCCATGTCAGATGTTGTTTTTGTCGACTTCAATGGGGGACATTGGTCGGTTATCCGCCCTTGTTTTTATAGAGGGCGCTACAATCACAGCGGTCCTTTCACACTTCCGGTTTACAATCTGCTTAGTTGATTTTCATATGATACCACGGAAATATTATTCTATTTTACTCGCAGACTTGCATATTTCAGATTTATTTAAAAAAGAAAAATGCACCATTTTTATGTTAATTGTTTAAGCAATTATTTGGCTACTTGAAAATTATTGTAAAAAAAACATTAAAGTAATATTTGCCATGGAATTTGTATAACCCCTATTAAATAGTCTAATATGCCAATGAATATGCATTTCTTTATTTTTACTGCCTTCGTTAATTTTGAAAACCCACATAACAAATCAAGTACTGTTGAAATTTAACTTTCGATGTACAAATAATAATATTGTTGAAAAAGTTAATTACTTGCGATCTTAACATTCTCATAGTCTGAAACTTTCTGTCCATGATTTTATCGTTTTAGAAACGGTTTTCAAACAAGAAGTTCTCATCCTGTTATTTTTCCCTGTCGACAACTAGGGTCACACGTGGATGGGGTTGGAGCTTGGTTTGAAATCTCGATGGAAAGACTAGGATAATTATAAAGGACATTGGAGAAAAGATTTAAATGATATACATTTATTCTTTCCGTTTCCACAATGTTTTCAAAGACTTTGTTGCGAATGGTTACCATTTGTTGTCTCTGGTTTGAGAAGGTTTAACTGTCTGAAGTGTTAGTGAACGCATTAAGAAAAATGAAAACAAACCAGATTATACATCAATAAAGGAATTTATTTCTTATTGTTTTATTCAATGTATGACGTGTCATTTCTCAATACAAAGGTCTGCTCAACTTCTCAATGGAGATTATCTTAAGTTTCTTTATCCGTTCTCAAATGACAAAAGTAATTGACGTTGCAGACGACAAACCAATATAAATTGAAATTGATATACACATATATGAACAGACATTATATCGGGGTAAATGAGAGAATGTTGGCGCCTGTTCATCGGTATTTTCCTCCTTTTCCGAAAGAGTTCCTAAATATGTATCTAATAGTGTTAGATTTTTCGTCGAGAATGGTTAATTAAGCTGTTTTCTTTCAGAGTTGTAATGAAAAGTTTGTATTAACCCCTATTCAAAGACAGAAATTTTGGCTGCCTGGTCTAGATAAATATGGGTTCAGATATCAAACGATGTTATAAATTACGGGAAAATCTTACATAAAGCGTAGAAAAAGGTTAAGACAAAAGGAGACAAATCCAATATGCATAAGTGGCTTCTTTTCTCCTAATATTTTGAAAGAAATCAATGTAGACCTGCCTGCAGGCCCGTATGAACAGGGGGGAATAGGGGTGGGGGGGGGGGGGGGCTAAGCCCCCCCAATGTTGGCAAAAAATGCCATATTTTCTTAATTTTACACTGCAAATTTTGGGAAAATCCAAATTAGCCCCCCCCCCCCCCCCCAATATTCAGGACAATGGCTTTAGCCCCCCAATGTGAAATTGCTTCATACAGGCCTGGCCTGTATGTGTTTTGTTCAATCTTTTTTTATGAAAATGTTGAAGAAAAGGGAGCTTGAGACAAGTGATTTCTTCTTCTTTCGACAGCTTTCCTCACAAGTACATGTAGTATCAAAAATGAATAATAATTGTAGTCGTAATCAAACACAAAGTATGAAATTGTCTAAATTTTAAGTAATTTCATTTGAAACTGTTGGGACAATGATCCGTACATGACATAAGCATAAAAAAGTACTTTTAAAAAAATGACAGAAAAAACTGGGAGAAAATTAGTTAATACCGTACTGCCCGAAAAGTTGCGATTATAGGACCGTTGTGATTGCAGCGCCACCTGGATAATCCGCCAGGACCAATAACCGACCAATGTCCCCCATTGAGACTATAACTTGAGCAATTGTCGGGAACCAGGGCTCTTCCATCTTCTAGATTCACTCCCCATTCCATGCCATCCAATCAAAAGTTTTGTTTTATCTCGCCGCTGATTGGTCCACTGTTTTCATCCGGGTATAATGGCTTGTTTTTCTGACCACAATTTTTCGGATGGATAGAATAGTTTTTTGGAAAGGACGTCAAATAGTTTGCACTACTAGTGTTTATTTAGATGGATAGCTACAATAATTCAAGCTGTAGTCCCAATCGAAGTTAGACTTTGTGTCTTTAATCAGTATTATTTTCAGTATGAATTATTTTCATCTAATTTCTGATAGTTGGTGATGTACAAGGACTGTTCATCTGATTGTTTATTTGATAGTCATTTAACTTTTTTACATGTATTTCAAAAAAACACCTTTTGTTTTATGAAAAGGTGTACATGTATTTGATAGTAATTTAACTTAAAACATTTCAAAAATATGTTTTGTTTTATGAAACGGTGGGCAGATCTATAGACCTTCATATTATCATGTAATTCAGTTTTCCTTTTTGAACTAAATTCTTTAACCCTGTCCCAAACAACACCTGGTTTTGACATGCTTAATAGAATAGTTTTGGGAAAATATTGAAACAAAAGAAAAAAATGCTGATAACCAATCAGTTTCTCCCTTTGTTTCAACATTTTCTATGCCTTATTTTACACAAATTCTATCAGTAATAACTTCTATTTTGTCATTTGTGGCAGTTTTTGAAGTGGGTCACCCTAAAATTTGGCTGGGAAAGGGTTAAATGCCCTCTATAAACTATTTACATGTATAGACTACATGTAGTATAGCAATGATTTTCAAGAAACACCTTGTAACTGCAGCTTGTTTTAAGCTGCAGATACAAGGTTTTTGCTAAAGAAGCGATATGAAGTGACAATTTTTTTTCTGCTTTTTTGTACTATGAAAGATGAATCAGGGGCCAGTTTCATCAAAATATTTCAGACTTATTTTTGACTTACCGATGTCTTACGACACGTTTAGATGAAGAATCAGGTATCGCCAATCAACCAAAAACTATGTAATGCGATTGTTATTTTAACCGCTTTCTAAGTCGTCGGTAAGTCAAATATATGTCTTTAAATATTTTGATGAAACAGGCCCCAGGAAACACCTTTTGTTAATATTACTCCGAAAATATTGAGGCAAATGAGAAAAATTCTGCAGCATTTTCTCCTTCTGTCTCAATGTTTTCCCAAGTCTTTTCTATTAATAAAGGACGTAGAAGTAAGGCGTTTTGTGGAAAAAAGACTTAACCCATTACCACACAATGACTCTAATTGACTCCCAGTAAGATAATGACTTTTGAAAACGTTGTGGGAAATGAAGAAATTGCTTGTGAAAAGCAATTTCTTCATTTCCCACAATGTTTTCTACCCCAAGAGACCAACACATTTTAAATTTCATGCACTTGGAATTGACGTCTGCAACATCTTTGAATTTGGATCACTCAAAAATTTTGTTGTTTGGGAAAGGGTTAAAGCCTCGTTGTTGGAACAAGTGACTGATATTTCTTTAAGTGTAGCATTTACTATGTATTGGTTCTGATTCATAACAGAAAGAATTTAACCCTTTCCCAAACATCAGACAATTGTGTTGCTCCAATTTGAAAGCTACTGCAGACAACAATAATGATAGGATTAATGTTCTTTGTTGCTCAGAAAATGCTGAGACAAAAGGAGAATATCCTGATTTTCAGAATTTTCTTCTTTTGTCTCAATGTTTGCCAAACCTTTTTCATAAAGCCTCTCTTACAACCGGTCGTATGTGCTCCTGTGTGCAGTCTGCGTGCGGTCTGCATCTAAAACGTATGTTTAGTCGTGCGATGTACGTACATGCAACATACGATTTATTTGTCGACGCAACCATGACGCAGACTGCACGCAGCAAAGAATTGACAGGACAATTCTTATGAGGCGCTCTTACAACCCGTCGTGCGTCTTTATAAATCGTGCGATGTTGCAGCATTTAAACACGTACGATTTAAAAAGACGCACGACGGGTTGTAAGAGAGGCTTAAGCATATCAAAACTAGATCTTGTTTTGGGAAAAGGCTAATGTATATGTTTGTTGGTTTTGGTGCAGATGTGAAATTATTAAAGAAATTGAATTTGCAAATTGTTTTCAATGTTCCTATTATGGGAGAAGAAATTAACCATTTCCAAAACAAGACCTGGTTTGGACGCCCCTATAAGAAATGACTTCGGAAAACGTTGGAGCGAAAGAAGAAAATGCTGAGAACCAGCATTTTCCCCTTTTGCCCCTATATTTTCTGTGCTTTTATGTGTATAAATTCCATATTTATCAACACTCATATTGTCCTCTGTTGCAGCTTCTAATTAGCAATGAAATTGTGCTAAAAATAGACACAGAAGCTGTAGTTACGAGAGTTTATGACAACAGCTACGAAATACTAGTGTTTGCCAGAAATTTCTACATTGTGTGAAGGCTGATCTTGATCCAAGCTGTACTCAAATACTAGAGTCAGATGAACCCTTTCCCAATCGGCATGATATTATGGTAGCCAATTCTAATGTGGCTGCATATGACAAGATGGATGTTAATCAAGATCGGATTTGTTTACAATATAGCTCAGAAAATATTAAGGTTTACAGACCCTCAAAAAATCACCATGTTCTAGCCATACGAAATGCACCAAATTACACACACTTGTAAATACACTTCAATTAAGGTGATTCACCATGACAGATTTCAAGATTATGCTTCAAGAAGAAAGTAATTTACAAATATTATTTTACTCTTTATTCATATGCAAGGGAGGTAATTTGGAACATTTTTGTCAAATATTTCCATAAGTATACAATAATTCAAAATTCTAAACCGTTCAAAATGCTTATGTTTGTATTTGTAATGGAAATGTAACACAGATTAGGAATTATTGGCACTTTTCAAAATTTGTATCTGGATCACTGGTGCTTTTGAGGGTCTGGATACCTTAAGGCAAAAGGAGAAAATGCTGATAATCAGCATTTTCTTTTTTTGCCTCGATGTTTTCCCAATCCTTTTTAATATGGACATCAAACCCCGATCTTGTCAAGGAAAGGGTTAACATTTCCCCAAACAAGACCCGATTTTGACATCTCCAATAGTATTGACTTGGGAAAACATTGAGACTGAAAATCAGCATTTTCTCCCTTTGTCTCGACATTTTCGGTGCTATATTTTACACAGATCCCTTCTTTAACAACGACTGTTTTGTTTAGTCGTCTGTAGAAGCTTTTAAATTATTCATCTTGCGATCTCAAATTGTGTGGTTTGGGAAAGAGTTGATACATTTGAAATAGGATCAGAAGAAAATGCCTTTATAGCGATGGAGACTGCTATTGATCCAGATCAGCGTGTACCTAAATGCTGTTTGATCAAGATCGACCCACCCCCACACACTGACACAAGATAAAGGTATTTTCTTCATTTCCCACATTGTTTTCTATCCAGAAAGTACAAGTAGTTTAAATTTTCATTCTCTCGAAACTGTCGTCTGCATCATCTTTGAATTTGGATCGCCCTAAAACATTGTCAACTGGTTGTGGGTTAATTAATCCTAGTTTTCTCTAATGAAATTCGCTCTTTGATAAGTTGATGTCGCTCATTTACATCGGAGCGCACTACCAATCAAAAACATTTAGGAAAGTTCGACACAAGTTATGGCGCTTTGTTCACCGTCCGATCTTAAACGCTATCCTTAAAACGCCTTATGATGCCGATCAATGAACCAGTCATGCCTGGTGAAAAATTTAAGACCAAAAAGTTTTTCTAAAAGGTTTATAGGCAATGTTTTGCAACAACCCTCACCTGAACTGCCATTGTTTACAGTGACATACTCTCCTTTGTTTTTGAGTGGTAGTGCGCTCTGATGTAAATGAGCGACATCAACATATCAATGAGGGAATATCATCAGAGAAAACTCGAATTATGGGTTAATCCGACAGTTACTGAAACAGCAACAAGAGAACAATATACTAAGCTACAGAAATGAGAGGTTTAGACTTTTTAAAATTCCAAATATCATTAATATTAGCCAAACTCTTTGTTGTTGGTACCCACAGCATAGAGTTTGGAGAAGAAATACCAAAATTAGAATGTACCCCCTTTTATCTGTTTCTTTGAATATGGATCTTGATTTTACTTGGTAAATGCGAAGGTTTGCCTAGGTCTATGGTGGTCTCAAATTCAATGAGACCTCTCTCCCAGATTCCCGAACTCATTTTCAAAATGTCAATTATGAAGAAAACAACATACAACCCATTCCCACATAATGGCGCTTTTCGACGCACCAAAAGATAAAGACCTGGGTGGAAAAAAATATGGTAATAAATGTCAACAGTTTGAGCTGTTAAATAAATGAAAGACGACTAATTAATACTTATCATCATTTTCTGCCTTTCTTGACTGGGCTCGTAATAAAGGGGTCATTTAAAAACGTACATGTATGTGTTCTCTCGTACAAAATCCGATGGCAACGGCTTTCAATTAGTTGGTCCAAATTCCTGTTAAAGTTTGGACCATTCCGCGAATATTCTTATCTTTGAGGGAAAAAATTAGATATGGAAAAAAAATATTTGAATAAAAACATTAAGAAAAATGGTTGGTTATTGACAACAAGAGCTTCGCAAAGCGGCACATATATACGCCCGAGAGGGGCTTGTCAGTAAAAATTAGCAAAATTTTCAATTCAAGGACAGATAATTCCAGAATGCAAAAAAGTTATCTGATTTTAAAGGTGGCATGTACAAGTAGACACCATGTAGATTCATTATGGCAAGTTTGATTGCATTGCGGTTGAAACTATTAGTTGCACTCAGAAGAAAATGAGCATATCTTGTATTCAAGGACAGATGATTCTAGTACGAAATGAGTTATCTGAATTCCGTGAGTGGTATGCACAACTAAACATCATCCAGATTAATTATAGCAAGTCTGATCAAATTCCGTTTGAAATTGTAGGAGGAGATGCGCACACAAGAAAATGGGCATTTTTTATTCAAGGGCAGATAATTCAAGAACGAAAAGTTATCGGAATTCCGTAAGTGGTGTGCTCAACTAGACACCATGTGGATTCATTGTGGCAAGTTTGATGAATTTCCGATTAAAACTGTAGGAGTTACGCACACAAGAAATTGCTAACGGACGGACAGACGGGCAGATGGAAGACCAGGGCCATAACATTTTACGACCCTTCGGACGTATAAAAAAGATGGGAGAAAATATACCATAAAGTCACATGATTATCGCCCGTGGATTTCAGTGCCAGTCTCACAAGATTTTTCTATAAGTTAAGGAACCTTTTCTCTGTATACTTTGCTTTTATTAATATTTAGAAGAAATGTAAAGGTAGTCCACAACTAACGAGATTAACGCGACGGAAGCTGGGTCAGGCTTCTTCTTTGTTGATATCAAATCATCACACCGTACAACCGGTTGCGGCGAATACAGGCGAGAGTCAGCGAAGACAGATTATGCATATATAATTTAAGGGAAACGGAAGGTCAAATTAATCTGTTCTTATGAACAAACGAAATTATCTATGGTAGGCTATTCTTATTATTCTATAGTTTATAAATACGTTTGTATTATTTTGTATTGTAGGCTCTGTCTTCTACATCAACTCCCAACTCCGTAAATTCGAGTCTGTCGACAGAGCCATTATTATTATTATTATTTTTTTTTTACTAGATCTACATGTCGTCTTTCATGTCACACTCTGACATATCGTTTATTGTTTTGAATTACGGCTTCAAAATCGGAAGAAATATGGTTGGATGATTAAACTTTGAATAAGTACAAGTTAAACTAGCACATATACTGAGAGCTATGCGATATATTCGAGCACAAAGTCAGATTTTGTATTTTTTTGTGGGAAACCTTCGAAATAATCAATGACTGTGACCTTATTTGCGAGGGATACGTGGATATGGTTATTCTGTAGAAGCTCTGAACAGTCACACGCGTATTTCGTCGCTTTTCTGCGAAAACCTCGTATCTGCAGCTGGTTTTAAGCTGCAGATACGTTGTTTTTGCAGAAAAGCAGCGATTTATCAACCATATATATCATTTCGTTTATTTTTAAGAATTAATTAATTTGACCTACCGTTTACAACTTTACATGATGTCAGAGGCCTAATCTGTCTGTCCGATTGCACGGTGTGATCATGTGAAACCGGGATGAATGGATCGGGATGCTGGTGTATGACGTACCAAATGGATCAAGGGGTCTATTCTAACGCACATGCTTTGAAACTCGTGTACATTTTACACATGCAGTCGTAAATTGCATGTATACATACGTCCATGCATAAATAATATACGTACGCGTAAATACGCGGACATGTATAAATTATACGGATGCACGTGTACACGATAAAAGTAGACTTTTTGACCCATTCAAAGGTAAACTCATAATACCGGTCACTGGCTTCATTAAGGTCGGCAACAAGTAAATATGTGAAACATGTCGTTTTAACCACTTTTTGATTAATGAATCAACGTTATATGTACTATCCCATTACCACATAGTGACGCCTTTTGGTTCCCCACAAGATAAAAGCTTGGGAAAACATTGTGGAAAATGAAGACATTGCTTGTAACAAGCAATTTCTTTATTTCCCACAATGCTTTCTATTCTGAAAGACCAAAAAACGACCCACTTTCAAATTGTCGTCTGCAACATCTTTTGATTTGGACGACTCTAAAACTTTGCCGTCTGATAATTGGTTAACTAATCACTTTGGCAAATGTTTAAATTTTCTTTGAGTCTTTATAAACTCGTCAGGGCTATCCCAAGTGAAGTTTCTGTTTACAAGTTGGAAGAAATGACGATTATGCGGTCTAAAATACTTGAACAGTTTCCTCACCAGATCCGGGGCTACGTCAGGGTAACTTGATCGGCCGATATTCTGTAAACATGGAGTGATCGGTCCTCCTCCGTTTATACAGAAAAATCCCCGTGTTTCATTCAGGAAGAAATTTTCTCTCTTAATCAAATGACCAACACCAAGAAACTTCTCTATTTTGTAGATCTCGCTGTACGGGTCCCTCTCGAAGATATCACCGTCAATGATATGTATCTGCGTCAGAGGGAAGTGTTTCAGCCATCTTGTCATGGCTATGTGGTAGGTGGAGGTCATTATCGGACGGTACATCTTGTTTACCTCGCCATCTTCTCCCAGCACCTCCTCCTCGAATGGCTTGACTGGTTTATTGTTCTTTATCCCTGCTTGTTGTGTCTGTGAATACTCGGATACCAGTCTGAGCACTGGTTCTCGAACCATGATCATCAACTTCATGGAACTGTTCGTGTTGTGGATCCTTTCAGGTGCGTTAGGATCGGTGAAATAAGCCGCGGTTTTCTCCACCGTTAGCTGTCCCTTAAAACTGTACGGCATAGATTCGTGGTATAATTTCAGTCCTTTAATATACTTTTTCGGTTGATCGAAGAAATGTAGTTCCTTACTTACCGGAACTATTTCCGGATTGATGCTCAGAAATTTCACGAGCGCTCTGGTTCCCGTTTTCCGGGCGCCTAGTATAATGCAGTGGGGTAACTTGCGTTCTGGAGGGGCAAACATCTCCGTGTTGTCGATGTTGTTGTTGTCGTTTTGAGCAGACAGCTCGCGGAGTAATATTTCATCAGATTCAGCGTTACACACCTTATCTATCGTGGATGATCGTGCATGGGACAGCGCTATAACCACGATCATCCCGACTACCAACACGACAGATATGGATCCGCCACGAGCTTTCTGTAGATAGCCTCTCATCTTGACCTTGTACCGTCTCCAACGAGATTCCTTCGGCTCGAAGGGAGTGCCAACTGTACCCTGTACGCCTACAGTCTGTTGTTCCGCCATTCTGAAGAAAATACAAAAGCGAAAAATACGATTAGCATCATTAGAATTAACACTTTTCCTATGAAAAAGGCCATCTGTGTAAGCCAAGGATTCCACCCACTTTGTTCCTTTCGTAAGGAACAAAGTGGAGGTAGAATACTTGTCTTGCGAAGATGTGAAAAAGGTGTACGGCTATAGCATAGATTGGTTGATTGGATTGGGTCATGTCTCTGTTAGAGCACCCTACCACGGATTCCTGTCGATTGTCTCACCAGATCTACCACAATATCCGTACCTCGGTCCCCCAGGAACATTCCATCGTCAAATATTTACGACGTCGCCCGAATAATTCCGACGTCGCAGGAATTTCATTAGGGGTGGACTACCTTAACCTAGGTCCCGTCTTCAAATGACCTAAGCTATTGAGTGGGACGTAAATCTTTATTTAACGTAGAAGACCCGCAATGTCGCCGTTTTGAAATTCATAAAAGATCGGCTTTTTTTTTTTCGAGCTGCGTCGTTACGTATCCGAACCAATTCGGCCGCGGTCGTAAACATTCGGCGGTGGAGAGTTCAAACGCCGAATGTTTTCGACCGTGTCCGAATAATTCCGACCTCGTGCGAATCTCATTAGGGATAGACTACCTTAATCAAATCCTCTCCGGACCTCGAGCTTCTCATCCCACTTTAACAGTTATCCACTCATTGGTGGGAGACAAAACTCAAATCTGTACATAGCATAGTAGTTAGGCAGATATATCCAAAATTTTGGGTCAATCGTTCACTTTTTCAGGAAAACACCAAATTTGGCACACATGTAGTATAGACCCATACAAATGATTTCCTAGGTAGATCCCAAAATCTGACCTCCCTGATGGCCGCCATATTGAATTCCAATAAGGCCGCCAATTTTGACTTGTTAAGAGCAATAACTCCCTTATTATTGCAGATATTGACTTACTTTTTGCGTCTACACCTATATTTGAAGTACCAGCGGTTCAAATGAATTCATTCATATATGCATGTGGAATGGCCATCTTGGATTTCAAAGATGGCCGCCACTATTTAATGTTTTTGTTAATATCCGATGAAA
Source organism: Fragum sueziense (assembly GCA_963680895.1). Classification (NCBI taxonomy): domain Eukaryota; kingdom Metazoa; phylum Mollusca; class Bivalvia; order Cardiida; family Cardiidae; genus Fragum; species Fragum sueziense. Next base: position 49,250,608 of record OY804594.1, read on the forward strand.
ATCTTTATTAATACAAACAAACGTTTAGGGTTAACACCAGCACTTTGAACTGTTTTTGTCTCAATGAGACCCTTCTCAAATTGGTTCGAGTTAGCCATTTTAAATTCCAAGATGGGCGCCATTATGGCGATGATTTTTTTTCTCGTTCTTTTATAACACACGTGACTTGTCAATGGAGCATATAGTCATTGAATCGTCCCAGTTATGATTTTAAGTGCAAAAAGTAAGGGTATGTTTCCAAATTTGTAACTTTGAAGTAAGATCAAAATTACCGTGTTAAGTTTTGTATGGCTGCCATGTTCCAAGATACATGGTATTGATAGATAAATACACATAAATAGCAATTTATTAAATATACAAAAAGTTACGTTATCTTTCTGTAAACATAGCTAGTTGATATTTATTATGCCCTTGTATCAAAAGATGGGACATATTGTTTTACTTTTGTCTTTCTGTCTGTCCGTCCGTCCGTCCGTCCGTCCTTCCGTTTGTCTGCCTGCTGTCCGTCCGTCCGTCTGTCTGTCTGAAAACTTAACATTTGGCTTTTCTCAGAAAGTATTGGACATACATAGCTCAAATTTGGTATGTAACCTTATTTCAGTGATATCTATCCGTTCCATGCAATATGACATTCATACGGGTCACGTGTTAACCCTTATCAACCCTTTACACGAAAACTTAACAATTTATAAAAGATGACCATTTCGGGGGGGGGGGGGGGCATTTGTGTTTCACAAACACATCTTGTTTTGATATTGAAATAGTAGTATCAAAGAATATCTTGTTCTTTTCTTAGTATACAAAGTTCATGGTTACCATACTGAGATAACCGAGAGACGATGTAAAGTGTACATTAAAAAAAAAATCACGGCACATTAACACTATTGGTGCTTATCAAAGAGGGTAACCACAAGAGAATGTAATTCATGATTATATGAACAATGGGTTCATATAGGGCTAAATAATTATTTTACCTTTTGCAATTCGAAGCAGAAGATGGAAACCATTTTAAAAGAAATGACAAATGGGATTTGTCGATGATCAATATCATGTTTCGTGATTATAATATTGTTCCATGACCAAATAAGAGATGAATGCCAAACAAAACTTAAATATTCCTTCAAATTTAGTTATTCCTTCTTTTCGTCCCCTTTTTAGCGTGAATATTCGTAGAAAAGGGGTTAAGATATTCCAGACATACAGGTGTCAGCGTTGTCGTTATGCGTTGGTTAATTTTTATGTGCAACTGTCATATTTGTTTCTATAAAAGCTTTTGTTCTGGAACTTTGCTCATGCTTCTGTGATTATAATGTCAGACTCTAAGCAACAATTTGTTTATCTGTAAATTGATTTCACGAGAATTTACCCTCTCTGGATATAATCATACATTCTTGGTAAAGTTATTGCGTGAAATCTCATATATCTGTGATAACTTTATTTCTGCTTGAGCTATTGCTTTCAAACTTTGCACGTGCTTCTGTGATTGCTAGCAATGGAAGGAGATGTTACTGTCAGTGTTGTTGATGACTGGGCCAGTACAAGATTGCATGTTGGTTGTTGAATTTCTGTCTGTATGGTTGCAGGTGCCGTAGAAACAACAGCACACGATTTGTTCACTATTCAGAACTCGATAGTTTTTCGACTGCTCTTGATTAAAGTAAAACCATAAATTGTAGTTTGTAAATAAAAAATTGTGCAAGATATATTATTTGTGTAATTCCTGGTCTTACTCATTGATATTCTATGACAAGATGCCAATGCATACATTTATGAAAAAAGCATATCTTTTCAAATAAAGATGTAAGCATTTATAACTGGCAGTTAAAAACCACCAAAAATTTCAATTTAATAGAAATGTGAAAAGAATGTGAAAAAGCATACAGCTATTTTTAGCCTGCTTCTATGTACATGTACACAATTGTTGCCTTTTCGTATTTTTCCATCTTTTTTTGTCACTTAATATGGTGCTACATCAGGTAGCTGCTGTGCGCATACTTGAATTATACGTATGGGTAATTTTTGGAAGCCTATATTGTGTGTAAGTTATCACTATGCGCACAAATGTTGTCCTTCATTAATTTCATAAATGAAGCAGCAATACATGTCAGTAGATTTCATTCTGGTTCTAGTCTTTAAATTTAATCTCACACATGAGATCCCGGTTTCAATTCATTAATAAATCTTTTTATTCGTTCATTCATTCTTCCTACATGACAAACACTAAAGATTTTGGTGGAGGCAACTACTAGTCCCCAGTTTTGTCTGCCTAGACAATACATTTATCAGCAAATCATTCGCTTAATGTGTGAGAGAGGTTACTTTAATTCACATATACGTAACATTTAGACATACAGATTATTTGTATCAGTTGTTATTTTAGAAATAAAGAAAATTGTAAATGATAGGCATTTTGAATAGGAAGATGGCGATGCAACATGTATTATTCAAGTGATATACAAGTGGCTTCAATAGACCCAATGTTCTCTCAAACATTGAGGGTTGACGCATAAGTCATTTACTACATCTCTTGCTGAAGCCATCTTTGTGTAGAACAGAAATCTGCCACTTGTTTATCAACATTCTTGGATATTTCTTTTTAAAGATTGCATAACCATATCAAATTCACAGTACAGCAATAAAATACAACAGAGAAGTCCTTTGTTAAACAATTGTACCCTTTTCGTCGGCGGCCATCTATGAATTACAAACATGCATTCAGTAATTATAAAAATTGGACATTTATAATTACTAGCCAATTTCAATATAAATTCAAATAAATTTCAACTCTCGGTAACAAATTTGAAGTAAACATTTACCCATTTGAAGGATCATTATTCATTAAATGGCATCCATTTTAGAACATGGCAGTCAGAAGGAACTTCTGGTGGTTATCACCTTATACCTCAAAACGTTCATATTGAGCAATGTTTTCACTAATTTTATGCTTAAAACACAATCTGTACCATGTCATGTCTTATCATCTCCACTCATAACTAAGTCAACTATATTTTGCGGCAAAAAGATGAAAATAAATGAAATACTGGTCCACTTACGGGCGGCCATCTTGAAATTGAAATGGCCTACCCAGATTCTTTTAAAAATGATTTTATTGAAACAAAGCTTGTAAAAGTGTTGAAGGTCATTGAAAGATCATTTGTATCAGTTATAATTCGAAAGATATTAACAGAACAGAAATAAGTGGCGGCCATCTTTGAAATCCAAGATGGCCATTCCAAACGCATAATATGAATGAATTCATTTGATCCGCTGGTACTTCAAATATAGGTGTAGACGCAAAAAGTAAGTCAATATATGCAATAATAAGGGAGATATTGCTATTTACAAGTCAAAATTGGCGACCATATTGGAATTCAATGTGGCGGCCATCAGGAGGGTCAGTTTCTGGGATCTACCTAGGAAACCATTTGTATGGGTCTATACTACATGTGTGCCAAATTTGGTGCTTTCCTGAAAAAGTGAACGATCATATGACATATCTGCCTAACTATAGAAAACGTTGATAGAAATGAGAAAATGATGTGCTATCTAGAGCATGTTCTTTTTTCCGTCAATGTTTTCTAAAATAATTCAGATCATCAATATATAACGTTGGTCACGTTCGAAAATGTCGTAACTACAGCTTATTTAAGCTGCAGTTACGACGTTTTCGAATGTGACCGACGATAACAGAAATTGTAACAAAAATCTTCAATAAGTCTGTTTAATACGACAGATTTTCAAGAATATGTTTGGAAGAAGAAGATGAATTCAAGTTGTGTTTGTGAAACAGGAATGCCCCCGAAAAGGACAATGAGCTAAGTTTTACGACAGCCTTAGTTACGAGATTTTATAGCTTCACATACGAAAATACTATTTATTTTATTTGTCCGAATTTACGTCACGATTAGCTGGATAAATTCGTTCCCTATTGTCACCCACCAATATCATTCTAGTCCTATTCTTCGTTTTTCCTTCATTTTTAGTCAACTTGTTGCAGAGAGAATGCGAAATGCTCAAGTCCTAACAATGTTTCCTGTGTTAACAATTTTTCCTTCATAAGTCATTATTTCATACAAAGAATAACTTACCTTTATTGAATCCTAACCTATGTCCGATTCTGCAGCAAAACTAGTGCATATGCCTAATATACACGAGATTTCAATGAGTTGATACGAATATATGAATACCGCTAGCACTGTATGCACGTGATTTCAGTGAATAGGGAACGATTCTATTGGGCTAACCATGACGTAATTCAGGACAAACAATATTATTTCGTTGGTGTTGTTATAATATCTCGTAAGTACGGCTTGATCCAAGCCGTAGTTACGAGATTTTATAACACCCCAGTTACACATACGATGAGACTTAAATCGGTCCTTAATCGGTGAATTATTTCTCTCATGTGATCGGTTGTCATCGGTGTCAGCATTTCAGAATTTATGTGTAACAGGGTATCGGCGATAAATGGCTTATTGGTCGGTAAAATACAAAGTAGATCGGTTGTCCGTAGGCGACAAATAGCTGGCCAGTAGGAGCTTGGTCGGTGATGATCGCTTATTTGCTTAATTTACCATCGGCTGTCGTCGCTTTTACAACGGTTGTCAATCGGGCAGTCGGTGATTGATCGGTGATTGATCGGTGTTCGACCAGAGGTATATCGCTTTCCATCGGATACAACCGGTGATCCGTATGTGTTCACCGGTCAAAGATCGGTGACGTCGGCGATGAATAGCTGGCAAATCTTTGTTCAGCAGACTGCCGTCGGGTTTTCCATTAAAATGATACATAAGCGATGAAAACCGATAAATTTTAGTTCAGTGTATGATATAATGAATGTTGGAAGGGCAATCCAGCAGTTTGGTCTATTGCTGCAACAGCAAGCTCTCTTAAACCTCGGACATGGCATTCACTTGGGCCCCCGAGGCGGAAATGGTCGCCGCCGTAGCAGACAAAGAAGATGGTGGACGAAGCAATGGCTAACGGAAAAAAAAAAGACTTTAGTTTGGGCAATACAGCACTATCCTAGCCGAACTCAGAGAGTGTGACATCTTTGCGTTCCAAAACTATCTGAGGTAGAATCCCCATAATGCGCCATTTTGAAATCTAAGACACCAAAAGGACATGTAATAATTTTTCAGTTAAAATTTTTATATTCGTTATGTTTGACAGCATGGTAGCTCCTATTCTAACTTTCGGGACTGAAATTTGGGGTACAACCTATAGCGAAGCTACGGAAAAGGCGCAATTAGAATTTTGCAGATATTTTATGGGTATTAATTCTACAAGTAATAATACATTGTAGTATGATTCTTGGCGATTGTGGGCGTCTTCCGATGTATGTTATATATTATATTACATGAAATGTATTAAATTTTGGTGTCATTTACTGCGTATGCCGAACAATAGAAATGCTTTAAATTGTTATAAAATGATTAAGTCATTTGATGAAACAAATGGATATACATGGGCAACCAAAGTAAAAAATATTTTGTTTAGGTATGGCTTTGGATACGTTTGGATCGCACAAGATGTAGGGGACGAAAATCAATTTTTACGTAGGCCTATGATGTTTAAACAACGAGTGACGGACTGCGCGAGACAAGACTGGCACAACGACATTAACAAGTCTACACGATGTGACACCTGCAAGCATTTTAAATCTGTTTTAGAGCCTGAAAAATATTTAATGTTTGACATACCGTTTAAGCACAGAAAAGCATTAGCGCGTTTCCGTTGTTCAATCATAAAATAAACATTGAACTGGGAAGAAATGTTGGTTTAAATAGAGAGGATTGAATTAGCATGCATTGTTCCGTATCAAGCGACATTGTGAAAACAGAAGATGAATATAATGCATTCTTTGAGCGTGAACAATTTAAAGACACGAGGCTTAATTATTTATATAGTTGGTATAATGGTCGTAGGGATCGAGCAGCTTTCAACAGCTTATTGGGAAATAGGGCCTACTAATCCTACAACTGTTAAAATTACAGCAATTTATATAATGAAACTGATAGAGAAGATTGATTGTCGTTAAGGGACAGTTGATTATAATGTATCTGTTTGTTGTACTGTTGTACAAACTGTTGTATTTTGGGCCGGTGGCCTTTTTCTACAATAAAATGTATTGTATTCATAAAGAATGGATACTCGGCTGGAAAATACCTCATCTTTTCCCATCGCTAATAGATATTTGTTAATCGGTTGCTTATCACTGACCGATCGGTGATATCGGTTATAAATAGCTTGTCAATCGCTTATTCGTTTGAAATTTTCACCGATCTAGAATTTTAAACAGTTTAAAAATCTCGATCGGTTAGTTTTCACCGACGAAACTCATCTTTTCCAAATAGTTTGTGGTGAGTGACAAATCGTCTGCCAATCGGAGACGTCGGTTGTATATCGGTTTTGGTCGGTTCCGTCCTTACCTGGATAAAACAAACAACCGATCTATCACCGATTGTCATGTGTAACTGCCCCATAACAACGCCGACGGTTTATTAAAACATAACATTAAATAAATTCTATTTTTAGCACAAAATACTCTGCTATTCAACAGTATACTAGTAACCGTGGCACGCACATTTGTTTTTATCCCCTATTTTACGACGTGTAAGTTTATCTCCTGTGGAATCTCATTAAATAGGGATCATATGCGTAGGAAGAAGGGGACCAAGGGGCCTGCCCCCAATTTAGAAAAGGGGCCTGCCCTCCTATGGCCCCCATAATACACCCATATTTCCATTTACTAAAACATTTCCCCCCCCCCCCCAATATTATAAACCTTCCTACAGATAAGATATGGGGATGAACTACCTTGAGTAGACGTCTTAACCCTTTCCCAAGGCTAAGCCCTTCCAAGGTTGTCATAAAACGCCGATTTTTCCTTATTTTACACTGACAATTTAGGGAAAATTAATCTAGCACCCCTCCCCCACCCCAATATTCAGCCACTGGGGTTTTAGCTACCCCAATATAAAATTGCTTCATGAATGAATACGGCCTGAAAGGTCAATAAAAGACATATTAAAATGTTGCCTCGTTTCCTGAACAATACATCAAAAATTCCAATTTGATCCTTAGGTACTGCGACATTTTAGTAGTTATCGAATTAATTCTAATAAACGCACCGTGACATGCTTAAATGAAATGTTGGGGGTGGGCGTTTATTATAGGCATTTTGATTTTGTAAGACAAAACTTGCTAATCCAACTTGTCAATTCATTGACTCAAGTTGAGGAAGACAAATTTCGCACAGTTTTGTTATAAGTAGGCCTACTGTTACTTGATAAAATCATTCGTTAGAAAGAGACTGGGAAATTGGGGTACTGAAAATCTTTCTTTGCTTAAAAATTAGAAATAATCAACGACTTACGTTATTTTTCTGGAATCGGGGGGATACGTATTAGAATCAAACTTTTCTCGTAATTTGCAGATTTAAAGCTGTGGTTTGGAACATGGGCGTAAAGACTCGTTAGAATATGGGCCTTTATTAGAATAATTACGGATAATGGTTGCTTCCCTCTGAAAATCATAGATTGCAGCTAAAATTGGGTAATTCTTCCACAAAGTAGTTTAATTATTATCCAAAACAAAACGGATTCTTTATGTAATCTTTGTGGAATTGTAGATCGTCTATAAATTGTTTTAAAACTTCAACTGTGATGTTGCAGCTGAACTCATAAATATTCACGAGGTTGAACTAGAAAGCAACGAAGGGGTTGGGTCGCTCAATAGTCCCGAATTTCTTGTAATATCCAATCCAAGTTTTGACTAGATATTTCAGAGCTTGTGGTTCTTACAGCAAGAACAAGGTCATGTTCAAAATTAGCGGGGGTCATGGGGTCCGGTCGTCTACAAAACTTTACATTCGATCTGGTCTTCAAACGTCCGTCTTGGGAAAAATCGACTCTTCGCATAATCGTCAAAAACCTGATACAGATAATTGGAATCATAGAGACAAAAGAATGCGTTGCTGATGCCCTGCATTTTCAGTATCATTCTCTACACCAACCATGCATTTTTCTGTATTTTGTATCGTTTCTTTGTCATTTTTAATTTGTCATTTGAGAGAGGTAGGAGTATCTGTTTTGTCGTCCGTAGCCTCTTTGAAACGGGAAGTCTGAATCTCGCCGTTTGGGAATGAGTATAGAGGATTTTAATTATTGCTGATGACAAGGATATTGGGCATATGCACGGTGGATAACCAAAGCGGCTTTTGGGAAACGTGCACAACGCAAATTCGTTCGCTTCAAGTATGTTTTTTTTTTTAATTTCTCAGCTTCACATAATTATAATCTACAGATTTTGACGAGATAAATTGCACAATACACGCCTTTGAAAGGGTCATTCCAGATTCTTACTAATTATCTGAACTTATACCCGTGGTTTCTTCAAGCATTCAAAACAGTGTTTTCGCTAGAATAATTTTTTCTGTGTGAGCGTTTCCCAAAAGTCACGAATGTTTTCCACAGCGTTATATGGCAACAGGTAAAGTTAAAAAGCTTTTAAACACAAAATATTGGTACCCAAAATATACAGCTTTGCATCAAAATTTCTGTTTCAAGACCTAAGTTTTCTCTCTTAGCCGTTGCTTCATGTTGCTTTAGAGAAATACTTTTTCACTTTCTCTGATTTCCATTTTGAATCAAAATTACAGATTGTTTCGTTGTCTATAATATTGAAAGTTAGAAATAAAATTTTATCTACGTTTGTTAAATGGGTTTTGACGCCTCTTTCAACTGATATGGTCATATCGCCCAGTTGGAGCACCAAACCATGGATTTCTGTCATTTCTGTTACCAGAACTATACTCCGTAAAAATTGACCTGAACCTGTTGAATATGTAATGAGTAACTGTGATGCGAAATACTCACTCTTCGACGTATATTGACACGAGGAGCACGTGCAGAATACGAAGTCCAAATGCTTATGGAAACTATCGACTCTGCTCGACAGTGAGGGTTGCTGGCGAGTAGTGATTATTTCGCATCACAGTTACTCATTACATATTCAACAGGTTCAGGTCAATATTTACGGAGTATACCAAAACATCCTTACCAAGCCTCAAGCTGCTCGCCCACATAGGTTCACCATTATCTAACCATTGGTGGGTTGCAATTTTGTTGAAATTTTGTCTAGGACAATGGTAAAGGAAGGTATAGATAGACATTGCAACACAATCGTAATATTTTCACCCGTTTTATTAATAATTCAAACATTAATATAATGTCTAAAATCCCAATATATTGATACAATATAATTGAGTATATGTGGCAGAATAAAGCCAGCCATAAATTGAACAGTTTGATGAATAGTTTGGTCATGATAAATTATGGCATAAATTTACAAATTATACCTAAGTTTATGATTGAAAATGGTTCTTGATTTTCATTGAAATTCTGCATAGGTTAGTTGAACCCTTTCCTAAACGACAATTCTTTATGGTGGTCCAATTTGAAAGTTATTGCAGACGACAAAATAGATATTATTAAGTACATGTATAAGATTAATGCACAATAAAGCACAGAAACTGTTGAGGCAAAAGTAGACAAGAGGACCATGATGGTCCTAACTCGCTCACCTGAACCAAGATGACATGAGCGAAAATGGCAATTTTGTCAATGTTAAGGCATATAACTAGGGACTTTCTGTTCCGATCAGGCTAAACACAAGAAGCTGTAATATAGGGATAACAAGATGAGTTTGTGAAACACAAATGCCCCCAAAATGGCAATTTTTCTAAAATGTTAAGTTTTCGTGTAAAGGGTTGATACGGGTAAACGCATGACCTTCAGGAAAGTCATATTGCATGGAACAGATATATATCATTGAAAGAAAGCCACATACCAAATTGGAGATTTGTATGTCAAATACTTTTGGAAAAAAGGCCAATGTTAAGTGTTCATTTTCAGTTTTTGGACAGATGGACGGACAGACAGACAGACAGGCCTTATAATTTGCGAAAAGATTGTCAAACATTGCCCTCTTTATCATTTTGATATGTGACCTATAAATCAACCCACAACATAGGGAAAATACGATATTCATTGAACAAAATTAGGATTTGATTTTGGTTAAATTTTTTCCTAACAACATAACATCAGAGCAGCAGATTTCAATGCTGCTGTAAATGAGAAACCAAAATGTTGAGTAAGACTGCATTCATGTATAAAATTGGAAAGAAAATAATGAGGCAAAAGGAGAAAATGCAGGCTATCAGCATTTTCTTCTTTTGCCAGGCCAATAGCATTTTCCCAGGCAAAACCTCTGTATGGTTGGGAAAGGGCTTCTGTATGGTTGGGAAAGGGCTTTTAAATCCTTTCCCGAACAGAAAAGGAACAGACAACCCCAATTTGAAAAGAGTTGCAGAAGACAAAATTGAAATTGAAAAAGGAAGGATTCATGTACAATATAGCACATAAAATATTGATGCAAAGGGAGAACATTGCTGATTATCAACATTTTCTTCATTTGACTCAATATTTCCAAAGCCTATTCTAATAATAACAAGGTGTCAAAACCAGGCCTTTTCAGGAAAGGGTTAAAGCATTGAGATAATCCTTAAGTAAATTGAGAAACAAATAAAAGAGGTTACTGGCTTTCCAAATTGTAAAATATCTTTCAATGTTTATCAAACTCAGTGCTGTTGGTATTCATTTGAATGATCTCATCAAGATTATTCAAATGAGTACCAACAACATAGGCATCAAAGCTTCAATAACAAATAGATTGTATTTGCCCACTTTTAGATGCAGGTCCATTCTGGAAGTCTTGTTTATCTTTTGCCGGTCTTGTTTATCTTTCACCAGTCTTTTATAAACATCACCCTGGTCTTTGCTTACATTACATGAAACCTGATACATCATGGCTGATAATGTGATTTTAATGAATTTTCTTGAGGATTTTTCTAAAAGTCTGATTAACCCCGCCCTGCCACGCCCACATTTTTTGACAAATCAAAAATTCACGAACAAGTTTTGAAAAGGGTCACTCAAGGAACATTCCTGCCAAGTTTGGTGAAAATTGGCCAAAGGGTATAGGAGGAGAAGACGTTTAAAGAAATTGTGAACGGACGGACGGACAGACGGACGGACAGACGGACGGACGACGGACGGTGAGCGACCACAATAGCTCACCTTGAGCACTTCGTGCTCAGGTGAGCTAAAAATGCTGGTTATCAGCATTTTCTTCTTTTGTCTCAATGTTTTCTCAAGTCTTTTCTATTATGGACATTAAAACCAGGTCTTGTTTGGGAAAGCGTTAACCCTTTCCCAAACAATGCCAGGTTTGATGTTCATGTAAGATATTTTGTTTTGTTAGAAAAGATCGACAGAAAAGAAGAAAATGCTTGTGACCAACATTTCTTCTTTTCTCTTGGTGTTTTCTACAATTTTGAATATAAATGTTTGTATTTGTCCTCTGAAGCTCATTTCAATTAGGGAATGACTGGTCGACAATTTTGTTCTGTGGGAAAAGGTTAAGAAACTGAGATCAAGCTTATAAATTCGACATGACTTTTGAATAATATTTGAAATAACAGATTTGGAATTCTGTTAATAAAAATGCATTTGGGCAATTAGCTATTTATATTTAAACCCTTTCCAAAACAGCCAAAATTAAGACTGTTCCAATTCGAAAGATGATGCAGACGTTCAAACTGTTATTGCTAAAGGTATGATTTGTGTAAAAGTCTTAGCACAGAAAATATTTAGACAAAAGGAGAAAATGCTGATCATCAGCATTTTCTTCTTTTGTCTCAATGTTTTCTCAATATTTAGACAAAAGGAGAAAACGCTGATCATCAGCATTTTCTTCTTTTGTTTAAACCTTGTCTATTCAGATTTTGACAACCTTAACCTTTACACTATTTCAATTTGGAAGCTGTTCTGGGTTTTATTGCTTGAATTCGAAATTTGTATCCCATGGTTCACATAGAATATTTTCAGGAAAATACGTCTTAAATTCTTCCAATTTCTCGTTGTTTTCAAATAAATAGTACATAAAAAGATCCAAGGTTGTAAAACCCAAGGATTTATCAAAGAAAAATTAACAAAAGACATTTGTTTATTTTTTTTTTTTTCGTTTTATAGAAGTGCAAATTAAGTTAACAGCAATTCACATGCATATACATATATATGTTTATTTATGAAAATGAATATTGTAAAAGATGTGAATGAATATGACTATAAATAAGATGATACATATTATGCAAAACAAAAATAACAGTGTGCATTGCTTACATTTTCTCAAAAGTGCTAGATATGAGAAAATATATTTATAATAATATTATAACAAGATATGTAAATCTAGCAGACAAAAACACTGCTAGACAGATCATTTCAGAAAACTTTTTTAAACACTTTCCCAAATTACATAATTGTAGGATGGTCCATCTTGAAAACTGCTGCATACGACAAAATGGACAGGATTTGTGTAAAATATAGCTCAGAAAATATAGAGTTCAAAGGAGAAAATGCTGATGATCAGTATTTTCTTCTTTTGCCTCAATGTTTTCCCAAGCATTTTCTCTCAGGGACGTAAAAACCAGATCTTGTTCGGGAAAGAGTTGAAATAACGAGAGAAGCATAACGGTGGTTATCTTGAAAACAACCTTTCTGGCACATTTATCATAACTTGAACAAGAGGGCCAAGATGGCCCTGCATCGCTCACCTGAGAGGACTTTGAAACAAACAGTTTGCAAACTTCAAACTCGCATGACCCACTTTTTACATGACCTAGACATCATCAAGATAAACATTCAGAACAATTTTCACAATGATGAGTAAATATATAGGTTCTTAGGGCAAAAAACAAGATTTGACCTTTTGACCTAGTTTTTGACCTAACATTAGCCACTTTCTACATGACATTATCATCAAGATAAGCAATTCTGAATTATTTTCACAATGATGAATAAATATTTTGATTTTTTTGGGAAAAAACAAAATTTGACCTAGGTTTTGACCGCCCATGACCCACTTTATACATGCCCCAGATATTGTGAAAATAAACATTCTTAAGAATTTTCACAATGATAAAGTAAATATTTTGGTTCTTAGAGCAAAAACAACATTTGACCTAGTGACCTAGTTTCTGGCCTCCCATGACCCACTTTTCACATCACCAAGATATCATCAGGATAAACATTCTGGAAATTTTCACAATGATAAAGTAAATATTTTTGGTTCTTAGAGCAAAATCAAAATTTGACCTAGTGACCTAGTTTTTGACTTCACATGGCCCCCTTTTAACATTGACCAGATATCATCAAGATAAATATTCTGAACAATTTTCACAACGATAAAGTAAATATTTTGGTTCCTAGAGCAAAGACAAGATTTGACCTAGTGACCTACTTTTAGACCTCGCATGACCCACTTTTCACATCACCAAGATATCATCAGGATAAACATTCTGAAGAATTTTCACAATGATAAAGTAAATATTACGGTTCTTAGAGCAAAACCAAAATTTGACCTGGTGACCTAGTTTTTAACCTCGAATGACCTGCTATTCATATCACCATGATAAACATTCTGAATTTTCACAATGATTGAGTAAATATTTTGTTTCTTAGAGGAAAAACAAAATTTGACCTAGTGACCTAGTTTCTGACCTCACATGGCCCACTCTTAAAATGACCCAGATTCTGTCAAGATAAACATTCTGAACAATTTTCACAATGATAAAGTAAATATTTAGGTTCTTAGAGCATAAACAAAATTTGACCTAGTGACCTAGTTTCTGACCTCACATGACCCACTTTTAAAATGACCTTAATTTCGTCAAGATAAACATTCTGAACAATTTTCACAATGATAAGTAAATATTTTGGTTCTAAGAGCAAAAACAAAATTTGACCTAGTGACCTAGTTTCTGACCTCGCATGACCCACTTTTCACATCACCAAGAAATCATCAGGATAAACATTCTGGAAATTTTCACAATGATATAGTAAATATTTTGGTTCTTAGAGCAAAATCAAAATTTGACCTAGTGACCTACTTTTTAACCTCGAATGACCTGCTATTCATATCACCAAGATATCATCAAGATAAACATTCTGAATTTTCACAATGATTGAGTAAATATTTTGATTCTTAGAGGAAAAACAAAATTTGACCTAGTGACCTAGTTTCTGACCTCACATGACCCACTTTTAAAATGACTCAGAATTCATCAAGATAAACATTCTGAACAATTTCACAGTGATTGAGTAAATATTTTGGTTCTTAGAGGAAAAACAAATTTTGACCTAGTGACCTAGTTTCTGACCTCACATGACCAACATTTAAAATGACCCAGATTTCGTCAAGATAAACATTCTGAACAATTTTCACAATGTTTAAGTATATATTTCCGTTCTTAAAGCAAAACCAAGATTTGACCCAATGACCTAGTTTTTGACCTTACATGACCCACACTTTGTACATAACCTAGATATCAAGATAAGTATTTAGGATAGTTTTGACAAAGTTTTGGGGCAAAATTGGCATCTCTAGAGCAAAAGGAAGGATCTGTAATATTTGACCTTGTGACATAGTTTTTGACCTTGCATGACCCTTTTTTGATCATGACACAGATATCATAACGACAAACATTTAGAACAATTTTGACAAAGTTTGGACCAAAATTGCCACTTCCAGAGCAAAAGGAAGGATTTCACAAGATTTGACCTCATGACCTAGTTAATGACCTGGAATGACCCACTTCTTGACATAGCCTAGATATCATCAAGATAAACATTCAGGACAATTTTGACAAAGTGTGTGCCAAAATTGGCACTTATAAAGTAAAAAGATGGATTTTACAATATTTGACCTAGTGACCTAGTTTTTGACCTGGCTTGACCTATTTGTTATCGTGACCTAGATATTATCAAGACAAATATTCTGAATAATTTTCACAACGATTGAGCAACAAATGTGGCCCCTAGAGCAAAAAGAAGATTTGACCTAGTGACCTACTTTTTGACCCCATTATGGCCCCGATTCAAATTCTTTGAAGTATTTTGAAAAAGCATGACCCATAGATCATATGTGTGAAATATGATTGAATTCTGTCCAGTACTTTAGGAGGAGAAGATTTTTTTCTGAAAAGTTGACGGATGGACAGATAGACAGTTAGACAGATAGACAGATAGACAGACGCCGGACAACAGACCGATCACAATATCTCACCTTGAGCACTTTGTGCTCAGGTGAGCTAAAAATATGTTTATAAAACACTTGTTTTGTGAAACACCTATAAAATCTTGACCTTGAAATTTGACCTTGACCCTGGTGTTACAGGAAAGGTAGTGTCATCAGTGTTTTTGCAAAACCTCATATCTACAACTTGACTAGAGCTGTAGTTACAAGGTTTAGCAATAAAACTGATAACATGTGAAATATGAATGCATCAAAACTTAACTATGCAAAATCAACTATAAATAAACCATGACCTCTGGACAGACGAGTCAAACTGAACAGGTAAACCAGGTATGTAAACGTTGTGGTTTTAAGAAGGCATTTACCATTAGATATAATCACAACACCCCTCTCACGCAGGACAGTCAATAGTTAAAAGTACATTTGAGTCTCAATGTTGATGGTACCACTGTACCAATGTTCAAGGTGGTTTTTTTTTTGCTGCAAAATAGACAAACAGACAGGACATAAACTAATCGTCGGTGACTTATAATGCTCCAATCTATAATAAAGACGAAAGTAAAGATAAACAGACCCTTCTGATGACTGCATTATATATATATATATAGATCTAATCCGTCTTGGTAATATAGCACATGCTTACAAATTTTACCTTTGTAAGCAAGGGAAAAATTGTTCTTAATTTTGAATACAATTTTTCGTGTGTTGGTTGGAGTCTTGCAGGTGTATGACACCTGCAAGATTCCTGTACACCTGCAAAATTTAAACCATCACATGCAAAAATTACAGTAGTTTGAACATCAAATTTGTGTTATTTACATACATAAATTTTGTAAACATGTGCCATAATAATCATGACTGGACTATACATACAAGCAAATAACAAAGATTCATAACAATAACAAACAACTTACTAGAAGTCCTTGAGGCCCTGAATCGCTCCACAGACCAGAATTTCCTCTTATATTTAATTTAACTTTTGCCTAGATTGAATCACATTTTTCTTAGAGCAAAAACAAAGTAAAAAAAGAAATTTTGTCTGACCAAAAAGAGAGTAATTAATTAGTGAGTATTTGGCTAGTTTCTGAGCAGAAGATTTTCAAAGAAAGAAATCATTGAATTACAGACCGACACACTAAGGACACACCACCATGACAATAGCCCACTGGCCATTCTGCATGTGGAGCTAAAATTTGAGTCCCTTACAAAAACAATGAAATATTGTATTGTCGCTTTTCAACGAAAACCTTGTAACTGCAGCTTGTTTTAAGCTGCAGTTACGAGGTTTTCAATGAAAAGCACCAGTATACTGGTCCATGTATTTAAAACCATGTACTGGTCCAAATTCAAATCAGAGCAAAATCAAAGGTACAGAAAAACAGGTTATTTGGATCTATTGATTTTGTAATTCAAAACATGAAAAAAATTTGATGGAAATGGAGAAATGCTGGTTATCATCATTTACTCCTTTTCTTTCAATATTTTCAATAAAATAATGTCTAATTGTCGTACAACAAGAGGACCATGATGGTCCTAATTCGCTCACCTGAATCAAGATGACAAGAGTGATAATGGCAATTTTGTCAAATTCAAAGGCATGAAACTTATAAGGACTTTCTGTTTGGAAACAATTAAGTAAAAATTTTGTTCCAATCGATCCTGTAAAGTTGGGTATAAATTAGCATAATGGTTGAGTTTTTTTCAATAATTATTTCATTATTTTGCAATATACAACATAGGGCTAATTTTCAAAGCATACTGTTCTGTTAAAATTGATTATTTTATGATATTATAAGCAAGATTTGGTATGTGATTTGAAAGTATATAGTAAATGAGGACAAACGATCTGATAAGCTAGGCTTATAATCCCTTCTTATTTGTTTACATAAGATAAAACGGGGCCAGCCAAAGATATTGATAACAGAAATAGATAAGAGAAATAGTAAAAGCTTTCCAAATATCTCCTCTTATCTTCAGCTTCTTGTATTCTGGAAGCCATTCATGAAATTAGGTCTTACACAAAATTTCAAGGTTCTAGGCCAAACAGTTTAGAAGAAAAGTAAGTATCTCCATTACAAACCACAGTACAGTATAATTTTCAATGCACGGAATTTCCCTTACCCTGCCATACCAAAATACTTTTTAAGGAAATAAAAATTACAAGATACAATTTTGAAACGAGTCACTCAAGGAACTTTCCAGCCAGGTTTCTTTCAAATTGGCCCAATGGTTGATTTTTAAAGAATTTTCTGATGATTTCTCTTTTCCGATAAGCCTCTTCCTCCCGGACACGCCCACATTTTTTGACAAATGTAAAAATTTGTGAACAAACTTTGAGAAGAGAGACGCAAGGAACACTCCTTCCAAGTTTGATTAAAATTGGCCATATGGTTGATTTTTAAAGAATTTTCTTATGATTTCTTAAAGTCCGATAAGCCCCTTCCTCCCTGCCACGGCCACATTTTTTGACAAATGTAAAAAATTGTGAATAAATTTGAAAATAGTGACTCAAGACACATTCCTACCAAGTCTGCTTCAATTGGGCCCAATGGTTGATTTTTAAAGAATTTTCTTCTGATTTATCTAAGTCCGATAAGCCCCTTTCTCCCTGCCACTGCCACATTTTTTGACAAATGTAAAAATTTGTGAACAAATTTTGAAAACAGTGACTTAAGGAACATTCCTGAAAAGTCTGGTTCAATTGGGCCCTATGGTTGATTTTTAAAGAATTTTCTTATGATTTCTCTTAGTCTGATAAGCCCCTTTCTCCCTGCCACGGCCATGTTTTTTGACAAATGTAAACAATTGTGAATAAATTGGAAAACAGTGACTCAAGGCACATCCTACCAAGTCTGCTTCAATTGGGGCCCAATGGTAGATTTTTAAAGAATTTTCTTCTGATTTCTCTAAGCCGATAAGCCCCTTTCTCCCTGCCACGGCCACATCTTTTGACTAATGTAAAAATTTGTGAACAAATTTTGTAAAGAGTGACAAAAGGAACATTCCTGCAAAGTCTTGTTCAATTGGGCCCTATGGTTGATTTTTAAAGAATTTTCTTATGCTTTCTCTAAGTCGATAAGCCCCTTTCTCCCTGCCACGGCCACATTTTTTGACAAATCTAAAAATTTGTGAATAAATTTTGAGAAGAGTGACTCAAGGCACATTCCTGCCACGTTTGGTTCAAATTGGCCCAATGGTTGATTTTTAAAGAATTTTCTTATGATTTCTCTTAGTCTGATAAGCCCCGCCCTGCCACGCCCACATTTTTTTACGAATCAAAAATCCGCGAACAAGTTTTGAGAAGGGTCACCCAAGGAACATTCCAGCCAAGTTTGGTAAAAATTGGCCCATTGATATAGGAGGAGAAGATGTTTAAAGAAATTGTGAACGGACGGACAGACAGACGGACAGACGGACGGACAGACGGACGGACGACGGACAAAAAGCGACCACAATAGCTCACCTTGAGCACTTCGTGCTCAGGTGAGCTAAAAACTACAAAGGATTGTTTGGGAAAGACTCTATGCATTACATATCATCGTTGTAAATGCAAAACCTCGTATCTCGTTTTCGAAATTTTTTAAAGGGGAAGGAAAAAAGTGTAATTACTTTTCTCACACTGAAAGGTTTTACTTGAAATGGACATATTGTTCACAGATAATGTGTCATTAATACTGATTAGTAAAAATATCTCAAAACCTGCAAGAACCGTCTTAACTGGGCACACAAGGTTTGACTTTGAAAATTGCGAGAATCAACATACAAGGTTTTGCATTTACACCGATGATATAGAATCATGTATAACACAACTACATTTTTTAAATTTTTGGCAAAAATTGAGCTAAAATCAAATATTAGGGAGGGTTTATAATCAATTATGCATTGCAATCAAAAGCTTACTTTAATATTCTATAAAGCCATTATCGCTCTGTGACGCCTATTGACACGCCTTAAGATAAAGGCTTTTGAAAACAATGGGGTAATGAAGAAATTGCTTGTTACAAGCAATTTCTTCATTTTCCACAATGTTTTCTGCACAGAAAGACGAAAGAAAATGTAAATTTTCATTCACTTGCAATTGTCCTCTGCAACATGTTTGAATTTGGACCAGTCTAAAAAATTTGCGTCTGGTAATAGGTTAAAACAAGGCTTAGGTGGGCAAGAGAGTGAGATCTGTTCTTTCTCGGCCAAAAGTTCTGGCCTTGATGCCATTTATAAAGAAAGCCTTGGAAAAGATTGACAGAAAAGAAGAAAATACTGATATCCAGTAAAATTCCATACAAAATGTAACACTAATTTTGTTGTATGCAACACATTTTAAAAGATTCTGTTTGTAAAAGGTAATCCATCCATGATTAGATACCAAACATTTTGTGCATCTTCCCATCATTAATTAACAGCAACCATGACCAGATTATCTGGATTTACACAATTCAGATAACTTTGTCAATATCTATTGTCACAGATAACAATGAAGCTGCAGGCGAAATTGCACGAAGTGTTTGGTGATGGATGGAATAACTTAACCCTTTCCCAAACAAGACCTGGTTTTGACATCTTGGGAAAACATTAAGGCAAAAGAAGACACTGCTGATAACCAGCAGTTTCTCCGCTTGTCTCAATGTTTTCTATGCTATATCACACATAAATGTCATCATTATCAACATCCATTTTTCTGTCTTCAGCAGCTTTTGAATTGGAACATCCAAACATTTGTCGTTCAGGAAAGGGTTAAGACCATTCTAAAATTTTGATTCACACACCATTAGAGATAGCTAATTAACATATTCTGGCCTTTCCCAATCAAAAGTTCTATTAATCATTTGAAAAAATAATTTGTTCCTAGGCGCATAAAATCTGTATAGTTTCCGTAATAATTTCCTATCCACATGCACATGTTTTCTTCCTTTTCCCTCATTGAGACATGTCGGTGTTTCATTCTTATTTAGACAGAAGAATCCTTTTGTTTCATTAAATTTAAAATATTCCTTCTGGATATAATGTCGGACTCCCAGGAATGATTCTACTTTATGGATTTCACTGTATGGATCTGTTATAAGATGGTCACCATCAACAATATGGATTTGTTCCCATGGAAAGAAGTTGAGCCAATTCGCCATGTGAACGTAATACATGGACGTTTTTACTGGTTTGTACGAGATATCAACATCATCCTCTTTATCCAGGACGTCAATCTCAAACGGAATCGGTGTTTTATTACGTTTGATTTGTTGCACCATGAGCTGTGTATAGTCTGATATCAGTCTAGTTATTGGTTCTCTAACAATTAACAAGATGTTTAAGCTACTGTTCATTCGATAGATTCGTTCTGCCGCTAATGGCTCCGTGAAATAAGCCGGTGTTTTCTCCATAGTTATTTGACCTTCACTACTAAGAGGCATTTGTTTTCTGTAGTATTCCAGTCCTTTGGCATAATTCTGTTCAATGTTGAAGAAATGCATTTCCTTGCCGGCAGTGACGATGTCAGGATGAAGCGCAAGATAGTTTAGTAAGGCTCGTGTTCCCGCCTTTCTGATACCAATAATGATACAATGTGGAAGATGGTGACGTTGGTGAGCAAAGTTTCGGAAAGTTCTGTTTCTCTGTAGAAAGCTGAAGTTTGGCGTGGGATTGTAGGAACTACAAAATGTGGATAGCGAAGACGTTGAGAGACAAGAGACGTAAAACATGAACACTGTTAAAAAAAGCATGATGAACACCACAAATAGTTTGAGTCTCGTAGATTTAGGACAGAGGTATTTCTGGAGCGTCTGGATCCATATTGTGGGTGATCTGTGGCTGTACCATCTTGTGGAAGACTGTGGAATGTTGTAGTGAGAGTTGATCAGGGGTTCATGGCTGTCTGTGTCGGCCATCTTGGAGCAGCATCTTTATATCTGTAATATATGTAATATATAGTCATATACATAGGTGCTTTTCTACAAAAACCTTGCAACTGCAGCTTCAAACAAGCTGCAGTTACCAGGTTTTTGTTGAAAAGCGACGACATATTGTGGGTGATCTGAGGCTGTACCATCTATTGGAAGACTGTGGAATGTTGGTGTGAGAGTTGATCAGGGGTTCATGGCTGTCCTTGTCTGCCATCTTGGTACAGCATGTTTATACCTAAAACATAGGGGAATAAACATTAACTCTTGTTTTATCGCCTTGAAAGAAAACATTTACACCTAAAATATACACACAGAAAAGATGCAAAATATACATAAGATGTAAATTGAGATTGCAAGCTGATCAGGGGTGGTTCATGGCAGTCTGTGTCTGCCATCTTGGAGTAGCATCTTTATACCTGCAAATTAGATGAATATAATATAATATTATTAACTCTTGTTTTATCAGTTTTAAACAAAACACTTATATAAAATGTATACAAAGATGCAAAATGTGTAATAATATGGAGATTGAATTTGCAAGCTGATCAGGGGTTCAAGGCTCTCCGAGTCTGCATTCTTGGCGAATCATGTTTAAACCTGCAATATAAGTGAACAATTACATCAATTTTTGTTATACTAGCAGAAAAGACAAACATATTTGAAGACTTAATGCAATATACCTTAAGTACATGTTAACCCTTTACCAAACAGCAAAATTTGGTGTTGGTCCAAATTCGAAGAAGTTGCAGACGACAAATTAAAGTGAATTATTTTTTTCATTCTTTGGTATTTTTGTTAAGAAAATATTGTGGAAAATGAAGAAATTGCTTGTGACAAGCAATTTCTTCATTTTCCACAATGTTTTCCCAAGCCAATTTCTTGTGGGGAGTCAAAAAGAGTCACTGTGTGGTAATGGGTTAAACAGAGACATAGCCATGTTATTTGCATTGGTGAAGTCAAAATGAGCTCAGAAGGAGCAAGTGTGAGTCCTGAAGGCATGAAGCTCTGCTAGGAAGGATTCAGGACATGCCCTGCTATTCTTGAACACAATTTTTTAGCAGTTTCCATGGTTTTTTCCTGCAATTACTAGTTCAGCAAATACCACACATGCTACGCCCACGTTTACAAAAACAAGAGGGCCAAGATGGCCCTGCATCGCTCACCTGAGAGGACTTTGAGACAAACATCTTGCAAACTTCAAACTCACACTTTTTACATGACCTAGATATCATCAAGATAAACATTCTGAACAATTTTCACAATGATGAGTAAATATTTAGGTTCTTATAGCAAAAATAAGATTTGACCTAGTTTTTGACCTAACATTAGCCACTTTCTACATGACCCATTTATCATCAAGATAAGCAATTCTGAACTATTTTCCCAATGATGAATAAATAATTTGATTTTTTAGAGCAAAAACAAAATTTGACCTAGGTTTTGACCTCCCATGACCTACATTATACAAACCCCAGATATGGTCAAAATAAACATTCTGAACAATTTTCACAATCATTCAAATATCATTATGGTTCTAAATGCAGAAACAAGATTTGACCCTGTGACCTAGTTTTTGACCTCACATGGCCCCCTTTTTACATTGACCATACATCATCAAGATAAATATTCTGAACAATTTTCACAACGATAAAGTAAATATTTTGGTTCCTAGAGCAAAAACAAGATTTGACCTAGTTTTAGACCTCGCATGACCCACTTTTCACATCACCAAGATATCATCAAGATAAACATTCTCGACAATTTTCACAATGATAAAGTAAATATTTTGGTTCTTAGAGCAAAAACAAAATTTGACCTAGTGACCTAGTTTTTAACCTCGAATGGCCTGCTATTCATATCACCAAGATAAACATTCTGAACTTTTACAATGATTGAGTAAATATTTTGATTGTTACAGGAAAAGCAAGATTTGACCTATTGACCTAGTTTCTGACCTCACATGACCCACTTTCAAAATGACCCAGATTTTGTCAAGATAAACATTCTGAACAATTTTCACAATGTTTAAGTATATATTTCCGTTCTGAAAGCAAAACCAAGATTTGACCCAATGACCTAGTTTTTGACCTTACAGGACCCACACTTTGTCCATAAGCTAGATATCAAGATAATTATTTTGGATAGTTTTGACAAAGTTTTGGGACTAAATTGGCATCTCTAGAGCAAAAGGAAGGATTCTGAAATATTTGACATTGTGACCTAGTTTTTGACCTTGCATGACCCACCTTTAATCATGACCAAGATATCATCAAGATAAAGATTTAGGACAATTTTGACAAAGTTTGGACCAAAATTGGCACTTCCAGAGCAAAAGGGAAGATTTGGCCTCATGACCTAGTTTATGACCTGGCATGATCCACTTCTTGACATGAGCTAAATATCATCAAGATAAACATTCAGGACAATTTTGAGAAAGTTTGGGCCAAAACTGGCATGTCCAGAACAAACTGAAGGATTTTAAAAGATTTGACCCTGTGACCTAGTTTTTGACCTCCCATGACCCACTTTTTATCATTTCATAGATACCATCAAAATAAACATTGGGGATAATTTTGACAAAGTTTGTACCAAAATCGGCTCTTCCAGAGCAAAAGAAAGGATTTTGTAAGATTTGACCTCTTGACCTAGTGAATGACCTGGCATGACCCACTTCTTGACTTGACCTTGATATCATCAAGATAAACATTCATGACAATTTCTACAAAGTTTGGACCAAAATTGGCACTTCCAGTGAAACAAGAGGACCATGATGGTCCTAAATCGCTCACCTGAATCAAGATGACAAGAGTGATAATGGCAATTTTGTCAAATTCAAAGGCATGAAACTTATAAGGACTTTCTGTTTGGAAACAATTAAGAAATAATTTTGTTCCAATCGATCCTGTAAGGTTGGGTATGAATTAGCACAATTGTTGAGTTAGTTAATTTTCAACAATTACTTCATGATTTCGCAATATACAACATACGGCTAATTTTCAAAGCATACTGATCTGTTAGAGATTGATCATTTATGATAGGCTCAATTAACAAGATTTTGTCTGTGATTGATAGAATTTAGTGAAAGATTACCATCTGATAAGCTAAAGCTAATCCCTTATTTGTTTACATAAGATAAACATGGGGCCAGCCTGAGAGCAACAGATAAGGGAAATAGAAAATTGGCCCAATGGTTTATTTTTAAAGAATTTTTTTATGATTTCTCTAAGTCTGATAAGCCCTTCCTCCCTGCTATGCCCACATTTTTTGACCAATGGAAAAAATTGTGAACACATTTTGAAAAGAGTAACTCAAGGAACATTCCAGTAAAGTCTGGTTCAATTGGGCATAATGGTTGATTTTTAAAGAATTTTCTTATGATTTCTTTAAGTCCGATAAGCCCCTTCCTCCCTGCCACACCCACATTTTTTGACGAATCAAAAATCTGCGAAAAAGTTTTGAGAAGGGTCACTCAAGGAACCTTCCAGCAAAGTCTGCTTCAATTGGGCACAATGGTTGATTTTTAAAGAATTTTCTTATGATTTTTCTAAGTGTAATAAACCCCTTTCTCCCTTCCACAGTCACAGTTTTTTACAAATGAAAAAAACTGTGAACAAATTTTGAAAAGAGAGACTCAAAGAACATTCCTGCAAAGTCTGCTTAAAATTGGCCCATTGGTTGATTTTTAAAGAATTTTCTTACGATTTCTCCAAGTCTGATAAGCCCCTTTCTCCCTGCCAAGGCCACAATTTTTTACAAATAAAAAGATTTGTGGTCAAATTTTGAAAAGAATGACTCAAGGCACATTCCTGCAAGGTCTGGTTCAAATTGGCCCAATGGTTGATTTTTAAAGAATTTTCTTATGATTCCTCTAAGTCTAATAAGCCCCTTTATCCCTGCCATGGCCATGTTTTTTTATACCCCCCAAATTCAATTTGGGGGGTATATAGGAGTCAGGTTGTCGGTCTATTGGTCTGTCTGTCTGTCTGTCTGTTGGTCCGTCTGTTGGTTTTTTCTTTAAAAATCTTCTCCTCCTCAACCACTCAGCCGATTCTTACCAAACTTGGCAGGAATGTTCCTTGGATGACCCTTTTCAAAACTTGTTCGTGAATTTTTGATTCGTCAAAAATTGTGGGCGTGGCAGGGCGGGGCTTATCGGACTTAGAGAAATCATATGAAAAATATTTAACTAGAAGACCTGAAGGTCTTGAGTCGCTCCACAGGCCTGAATTTCATGTAATATTTAATCCAAGTTTTGATTTTATTGTTCAATGCTTATGTTTCATACAGCCTAAAGAAAGTTACAAAACTAGATTGTTCAAAATGTGTGGTTCTTGAAGCAAAGAAAGTAAAATTACATGTTTGCCATTTGAGAAAGGGTAAAAGGAAATGGGAGAACATTCTAGCTTAGGATGATACTAGCAATTAAAATTTTCCTTCTTCCAAACAGATCTAAATTAAAAGAACATTGATTACTCCAAGATATTTCATATTTCTAAAAATAGATTTTGAGCTAAAAATAGATTCTGGTAAATACCCTTTTCCAAAAATAATTCAAATGCTGATCAAACCTGAATTTCTTGTAATATCAAGTACAAGTTTTCACTAGATTTTTCATTACATGTTGCTCTAACAGCAATTACAAAGTAAGTAGAAAGCTGAAAATACATTCATATAAGGTCTATTGGTTACCAAGCTTTGTAGAGTGAGTTTGGCTGTTAGAGTGAAAACAAAGTCACAAAATTTTAGCAATTTTGTCAAATTGAAAGGCATTTAACCGAGGATTTTATATTCCTATCTAGCTAAGAATCACACTAAAGCATGATCCCAACTTACATCTTGTTTAAGTTTTGACCTGATTATTCAATATTTGTGGGTGTAATGAGTGTAAAATCAAAATCGAAAACAACAATTTGGTCAAATTCAAGGGCAGATAAATCATGATCTAAGATTCATATGAAGATGAAAATTAAACCAACACAAGATCTTATGGCCAGTAAGATAATGTGAAAGTTTTGTGTTGATTGATGGATATTTATGGTTGTTCGAGTAAAAATAGGGTCAAAAATGGTAGTTTTGCCAATTTCAAGGGCACATAACTCAAGACATAAGTTTCAGATCAAGCTGAAAATTGCACTCGGACAAGATCTTATCAGCACCAACATTCTGACCAAGTTTTGTTTTGATTGATGAATATTTGTAGTAGCTAGAGTGAAAACAAAGTTAAAACAGCCATTTTTTAACTCAAGGGCAGATAACTCCAGACTTTATGGTTCAATCAGAATTAATTGAAGGAATCTGATAGAGGACCACCTAAGGATTATTCCTGTGAAGTTTGATTGAAATCCATCCAGTAGTTTCTGAGGAGAAGATTTTTAAAGAAAAAGTTGACGACCGGACGGACGGACGCACGGACGCACGCACGACGGACACAACGCGATGACAATAGCCCGCTGGCCTGAAGGCCAGTGGAGCTAAAAATCAATTATCTGGCCAATTTAAAGCAAACTTGGCAGGAATGTCCCTTGAGTGACTGTATTCAACACATGTTCATGAATTTTTGATTGGGTGAAAAATGTGGGCGTGGCAGGGCGGAGCTTATCAGACTTCGCGAAATCATTCAATAATTCTTCAAAAATCTTCTCCTCCTCAACCACTTAGCTGATTCTTACCAAACTTGGCAGGAATGTTCCTTGGGTGACCCTTTTCAAAACTTGTTCGTGAATTTTTGATTCGTCAAAAATTGTGGGCGTGGCAGGGCGGGGCTTATCGGACTTAGAGAAATCATATGAAAAATATTTAAAAATCAATTATCTGGCCAATTTAAAGCAAACTTGGCAGGAATGTCCCTTGAGTGACTGTATTCAACACATGTTCATGAATTTTTGATTGGGTGAAAAATGTGGGCGTGGCAGGGCAGGGCTTATCAGACTTCGCGAAATCATTGAATAATTCTTCAAAAATCTTCTCCTCCTCAACCACTTAGCCGATTCTTACCAAACTTGGCAGGAATGTTCCTTGGGTGACCCTTTTCAAAACTTGTTCGTGAATTTTTGATTCGTCAAAAATTGTGGGCATGGCAGGGCGGGGCTTATCGGACTTAGAGAAATAATTATAAAAATCTTTGAAAATCAATTATCTGGCCAATTTGAAGCAAACTTGGCAGGAATGTCCCTTGAATGACTGTTTTCAACATATGTTCATGAATTTTTGATTGGGTGAAAAATGTGGGCGTGGCAGGGCGGGGCTTATCAGACTTCGCGAAATCATTGAATAATTCTTCAAAAATCTTCTTCTCCTCAACCACTCAGCCGATTCTTACCAAACTTGGCAGGAATGTTCCTTGGGTGACCCTTTTCAAAACTTGTTCATGAATTTTTGATTCGTCAAAAATTGTGGGCGTGGCAGGGCAGGGCTTATCGGACTTAGAGAAATCATATGAAAATATTTAAAAATCAATTATCTGGCCAATTTAAAGCAAACTTGGCAGGAATGTCCCTTGAGTGACTGTATTCAACACATGTTCATGAATTTTTGATTGGGTGAAAAATGTGGGCGTGGCAGGGCGGGGCTTATCAGACTTCGCGAAATCATTCAATAATTCTTCAAAAATCTTCTCCTCCTCAACCACTTAGCCGATTCTTACCTAACTTGGCAGGAATGTTCCTTGGGTGACCCTTTTCAAAACTTGTTCGTGAATTTTTGATTCGTCAAAAATTGTGGGCGTGGCAGGGCGGGGCTTATCAGACTTAGAGAAATAATTATAAAAATCTTTAAAAGTCAATTATCTGGCCAATTTGAAGCAAACTTGGCAGGAATGTCCCTTGAATGACTGTTTTCAACACATGTTCATGAATTTTTGATTGGGTGAAAAATGTGGGCGTGGCAGGGCGGGGCTTATTCTTACCAAACTTGGCAGGAATGTTCCTTGGGTGACTCTTTTCGAAACTTGTTCGTGAATTTTTTAATCGGGGATTTTTTATCAAAATTGGCAGGAATGTTCATTAGGGGACTTATTTCAAAGTTTGTTCGTGAATTTTTGATTTGCAAAAAATGTGGTAATGGCAAGGCAAGGCTTATCAGACTTAACGAAATCATGAGAAAAAAGCAATTAAACAGTAAATTTGAACCAAATCCTACAGGAATGTTCCTTGATTGACTGTCTTCAATGCATGGTTGTGAGTTTTAGGTTTATTGAAAAATATGGGCATGGCAGGGTGAGGCTTGGGGATTGTTAAATGTGTTGTTTGGTCTGTTGATTTTTTGTTCGCTCTATTTCCCAGCTCACAGTTCAAATGAAACCAATTTCTCAAAATGCACAAAAACTGCGCTTTTGGGGGGTATGATCACTTTCAGTGATATTCTAGTTTTTTTTCAAATGTTTAATTTCTGAACAAATTTTGAAAAGAATGACTTAACCCTTTCCCAAACAGCAAAATGTTAGGATGGTCCCATTCAAAAGCTTCCGCAGTGCCAAAATGAACATAAATACAGATAGAATTTGAGTACATTATAGCCCAGAAAATATTGAGGCAAAAGGAGAAAATGCTGATTATCAGCATTTTCTTCTTTTGCTTCAATGTTTTCCCAAGCACAATCTCTTAGGGACGTCAAAACCAGACCTTGTTTGGGAAAGGGTTAAGGCACATTCCTGCCAAGTATGGTTCAAATTGGCCCAATGGTTGATTTTTAAAGAATTTTCTTAAGATTTCTATTCTGATAAGCCCCTTTCTGCCTGCCACACCCACATTTTTTGACAAATCAAAAATTCATGAACAAGTTTTGAAAAGTATCACACAAAGAACATTCCTGCCAAGTTTGTTCAAAATTGGTCCAATGGTTTAGGAGGAGAAGATGTTGAAAGAAATTGTGAACGGACAGATGGACGGACGGACGGACGGACGACGGACAAAAAGCGACCACAATAGCTCACCTTGAGCACTTCGTGCTCAGGTGAGCTAAAAAAATGGATTTTACAATATTTGACCTAGTGACCTAGTTTTTGACCTGGCTTGACCTATTTTTCATCATGACCTAATTATCATCAAGACAAATATTCTGATCAATTTTCACAATGATTGAGCAAAAAATGTGGCCCCTAGAGCAGAAAGAAGATTTGACCTAGTGACCTACTTTTTGACCCCATTATGGCCCCGATTGCAATTCTTTGAAGTATTTTGAAAAAGCATGACCCATAGATCATATGTGTGAAATATTATTGAATTCTGCCAAGTACTTTAGGAGGAGAAGATTTTTTAGTGAAAAGTTGACGGATGGACAGATAGACAGATGGACAGATGGGCAGATGGGCAGACGGACACCGGACAACAGACCGATCACAATACCTCACCTCGAGCACTACGTGCTCGGGTGAGCTAAAAATATACACAGATTTAGATTGAGAATGTGAGCAGATCAGGAGTATGCATGCTGGATCAACATCTTTGCATCTGTAAATATCATATTTAATAATTACATTAATCATTGTTTCACCAGCAAAACAGGTTTGTTTTATTGGGGTTTTATACTGTTTTCAACCGCCATGGTCATATCGCGATGGCTGGAGCACCTATCCATGGATTCCTGTTGTTTCTTTACCAGTATTACCATATCACGCTAACTAAGCCTCACCCTTATAGGATAATGATATTTAATACATGATTACCAGAAATCTGCATCTGAAAAAATACATAAGACCAGAGCAACAGATTACAGGGGTTAACAGACATTCTATTTTTATTCTATTTTGAATTAAACCCTATGTTGTGTGTACACAGTTGAATCATCTTGATGACATGTTATAGGTGTCCCATGCTTTTCTGATATTTATAAACAAACCTTTAACCTATAAAAACATGTTATTGTTTTCGTCTCGTCAATATTACATCAAAATACTGATTATCATCAATTTGGTTTCATTTTGATCTTTATAACCATTGAATAGTAAATTGATAAATGTTTTTTTGTTTGGCGGGATTCAGAATATTGTGGGAGCACTATACCAATGAGTAAACAAAACAAAGGATTTGATTAACAATAAATCATACTCTGTGCTTTGAAAAGCAAAAAGCACCCTCTTATATGTAGCTATGAAAAACTGCATAAACATTAATATTTTTTTTCTATTTCTTAATTGTCATCAATAGTCCTTCTCCACTTGCAAATGGTACAAAAGTTCTAAATCATTTTATTGACATACATGTATGTTTAACTCTTGTCAAAATGTAAGCGATCTGAAAGCCTGTCTTTGTTTATGGAAGGGGGGTAATTCAAACCTACTACACATTTTGATTCTAGGTAGAGTTATCTCCCTTGTAAAAATTTTGGCCGGATGCTCATGATTGAAACATTAGAATACGGTTACTAGACATCCAGGTGCTTAATGATATGTAGGAAATTGTCTTTGGGTTAAAAATTGAAGAATTTTTTAACCCTTTCCCAAGCAAGACCAAATCTGGGCGTCTGGTATCAATAATTAGTTTGGAAATATACTGGGAGAAAGGAAGAAATTGTTGATGAGCACTAATTTCTCCTGTCCTCTCAATATTTTATGTGCAGCTACATTGTTTACAAATTTCCTTTCATTATTGACATCCATTTTGTTGTCTGCAGCTGCTTTCAAATTGAAACATTCTAGAATGTTGTCATTTGGAAAGGACTACTATACGAGTAATTTGTCTTTGGAGTTATTATACTAACCCACACTTCTATCGCAAACTTAATATTCGGTATATGTTTTTAAATATGCAAATAATTTCCAATTCTAATGTTTTGAAACGTATCCCCATACACGAGTTCCATGTGCATGATAAGAGTTTGCTTAATTTGTTTTGCTTTGCTGATCACTAGAGCCGTAGCTCAAAACCACAAATTTGATGCTGCACGTACAACTCGGAGTCACATCCACCTACCGATGGCTCTAAGACTTACCCACAAGGTTACCAAATGTAGACATGCCAAAGATTTTCAACATTTTTTACACAAAATGCCTATATCTGCTATTGTAAACAGAGGACCGGCTATTGGAATGGTCCAAACTGTGACGTATTTTGCTTTCGTGGCCCGTGTTTTTCTCTCTGCTCGGTCAACCGTACAAATTTTGAGGCAGAAGTTTCTTCAGTAGAGCACCGATTTTAAATCGACTTTGTTACCAACAATACATTTCAAGTAAACCATACAAATATGCCATTTTTCAGTTTGGCACGTACACAGGTTATTGCCCTTTTCAGGACGAGTTGCTAACCTTCCTCGATGTATCCACAACAGAGTAACCACCCAGGTTCAGGGCAATTCGAGGGCTCAGTGCAAAACTATTGTAACTGCATATTTTTCAGAAATTCATTTTTTTGCATTTTCTGAATCTTTAGGAAGGAATGCATCATGTGTTCAAATATTAGGTTTCAATTCTGTATACTTAAAATAATATTAAGAATTTTTAAAACATTTTTCCTCTTTAGCTTTGAGAAAGTCAATAAGTTTTTTCCCTCTCCTGTAAAGTTTTACAAAATGGAGTTACAATAGTTTTGCACCAAGCCCTCGAATAGTGTTCGGACAAACAACACAGCTTTCAACAATGCGCATGGTAGCCCTAACAACCGGGGCAATTTACCCTCCAATCAGTACCAAGGCTGTGATTAGACGACATCCGGGGCGGGAGATTTGGGCTTATTTGCATTATCTTTGACTGATTGTCATCAGCTGAGTTAGGCGCAACTGTTTCGGGTACATTAGAGATGGCTAGTACGGCATTGGAGAGAAAATTTGATTAACGATGTATCGCGTTTCACGCTGAAAAGTGAAATGACGTTCACATGTCCATTGAAGCATAGGAGGGCGCCTCTCAGCTGAAGTTGAACGTTCCTGACGGGCGTAGATCATGGTTTGGAATTGATTCTAACATCATGGAAGAAAAAACTTGTCGTTTTTTGTCATTATGACAAGAGGTAGACAACCCGCTTTTGTGTTGATTGGCTTTTTAAGACACCCCTTTGTCGTGCAAAGGTTAACTTTTCTTCAGCGAAAGAGCATTTGGCTAAACGAATGCATTTGCTGATTAGAGTAATGGTCCAGCTTTAACGTGTTCAAATTTCGTGGATTTTGATGAAATAATAATGAAAATATATAAAATCAAATACAGCTTTGCGTTGGAAGTGTGGGTTAGTATACAAGCCCTTTTTCTAATGCCAGCTATATTTTGATACAAACACTTCAAAATCATGTATCATTTAATATGTCCTACAAACAAAAAGTAGACGATAGAGAAACCAAAGCGCCTGGAATCTTCTTTTTCGAGTATATTTTCAAACCTTTCACTTGTTTGGGTCGTACGCAAGGACTTGTTTGAGTAAATGAAAGTAGCAGGGGTTTTTTTAATCCCAGCTATATTTTGCAACACAAATTTCAGCATCATCTATCATTTATATTGTTGGAGAGGCAAAAAAATAGACAGTATTGAAATCAAAGCTCCTGGATTTCTATTGAAGTCTATTGTACACAATTCTGTCAGGGGAAATATGCTTCATAAATTGTCAAGCAATCACTATTATAGAGAAACATTGTGGAAATGTCCAATAAAATAGAACATTATTCCTGAATATGTCACTTCTGGGAAAACTTACTGGACATGTATCATATATAAACCTATTGTATTCTAGGCTTCCTAGGGCCAATGGAAGTTTCTAATAACGGTAATGCTCTGGATTAATGCTGCAAAGCTATTGAAAGTCCTTATATAGAATTATGCATCTTTCCATGTTTTCCGTTTATTTCCAACACCAACTCAACATCCAGTCAAAGCCACTAGCTACCGCTAACTCTTCTATTACATGGTGTATAATCACATGACTTAGAAGGTCCGATAATCTTCAACAACTTTGTCAATATTTGATCAATTTGAATTCGGTTTGAAGCAGAGAATGCGGAAAAATGTCAAGAATAACCTGGACGTAGTAAATTTTTGAAATATCAACTGATAAAAAGTTATTGAAGATAACTTTTTTATCAGTTGATTTTTCAAAAATCCAACATGTGCATCTAATGCGTGACGTCTGTCCACCTTCTCTGCTTCAAACCAAATTCAAATCGATCCCATATTAACAAAATTATTGAAGATTTTCAGAAATTGTTGCATCACATGATTATCCACCGTGTATTAGGTGATAAGTTTAGTTTGATTGGGGTTTAACGCTATTTAGAACTGCTATGGTCATATCGCAGTGGCTGGAGCACTTAACCATGGATTCCTGTCTTTTGTCATACCAGTGCTACCACAACGTCCTAACTCAGCCTCCAGCTGCTACCCTACATAGGTTAAGGATAGGAAATAATTAGTAGGAGGCAATTTTGTAGGTGATAAGTATATCATTGATGAAAAGATAATTTTATTGCCTCATGTTCAACTCCATCTACACGCACCACGGCAGAATTTATAGTCATTTGGAAAAGGCTCAAATCTTCTTGCTACTAATGAACAACATGCAAACCTAAGTTGGTTTCAAGTAAAGACAATGATCACACTATATCATAACTTCAAAAATATTTTATTATTCTTTGTATAACAAAGAACAAGCATACTAATAGTTGTAGTACCCATGTTTCAATATGACTATAGAACACAGTGAATATTTTATCATATGTACAGGATGATTATTATTGTACAGGTCCCAATAAAAGACCTGGCAGAGCATCTGTAGCCATTAGATAGAGATGCTCTGCCAGGTCATTTATTTGGACCTATAACCCTTTCCCAAATGGCAGTTTTTCAAACTGATCCAAATTCAAAGGTGTTCAATTGCAGATACCAATACAAGATAGATGCAATATGTTGCAAAAAGCAGAATATTTCGTTATTATATAGCATGGAAAGCATTGAGGGAAAAGAAGAAAATGCTGATCATCAGCATTTTCTTCTTTTCCCTCAAATGCTTTCCAAACAATTGTCTATTAATTTTGAGACGTCACACCTAGGCATTGATCAGAATGGAAAAGGGTAAATTTAACACAAAACATATCAGGATTTCAAAAACATGCAAATAACTATCAAACATACTAGTAGAACACAATAAACATTTAATGACATTATTGCATATGACTATTATGTAAAAGGGGACAGAACTAGGTCCCAGTTTTCAGGCTCAGTCAATTATTTAACAACAAATTATATGTGAAAACATTAAAATAGGGTTAATTCACATTTTTGAGGTTGTTAACATTCGCAGAGGCCCAAGAATAACCCAGTGAAGTTCTCCCCTGAATGCTTCAGGCCGGATTCAGTGGACAACAGAGGACAAAACTATAACCAAAAGGACCAGAGAGAGGCGAATCGAAGGCCTATGATCGGTCTCTACAACCAAGTAACCAAGTAGATATGTAAAGCCTCTCTTACAACCCGTTGTGCATCTTTTTAAATCATAGGTTTTAAAACTCTGCAAAATCGCACGATTTATAAAGACGCACGATGGGTTGTAAGAGCGCATCAAAGAATTGTCCAGTCAATTCTTTGCTGCGTGCAGTCTGCGTCATGGTTGCGTCCACCAAAATCGTACGTTGCATGTTCGTGCATCGCACGACTAAACGTATGTTTTAGACACAGACCGCACACAGGAGCACGTACGACCGGTTGTAAGAGAGGCTTAAGGAACCAAGAAAAATGTTAACTCTAAGTGCACAGCCCAAGTGCAGGTTTATTGCAAAACTACATGTATCAATATGCTGAAATTGTTTATCCATAAATAGTCACCCATAAATTCTGATCTACCTATTTCCAGTAACCGGACTAACCCCGCTTTAGTAAAAGAATATGAATTATTTATAGCCCTTCCATCTGTGTGTTTATACATGTATACCTCACTATAAATGACCCGGCAGAGCTTCTCTATTGTTTAACATGGGCTGCTCTGCCAGGTCATTTATCGTGGGGTATACATACATGTATTCATAACCAGATATCCTGTTCATACCTCAGAGCTGGCATCTGGGGAAACAAATCATGGCATATGGTCAGATATACAGTCTGGTTACCATGTTTACAAAATTTTCCTATGTAAAAAAGCCAAACACATGTACTATAATGTGTACAATTCGAAATCAAACTCCAAATCTTGCACATATCTACCACTTTACGCATGTGTATTGTCCGGCAAGATTAACCCGGGACATATGCATAATTTATGTAATGACC
Source organism: Fragum sueziense (assembly GCA_963680895.1). NCBI lineage: Eukaryota > Metazoa > Mollusca > Bivalvia > Cardiida > Cardiidae > Fragum > Fragum sueziense. Next base: position 49,285,831 of record OY804594.1, read on the forward strand.
CTACTTCTGCAATGTTTTGTTAAGAAGCTCAACTAACAGACTTAGCGCACAAAAATTAAGTTGTCACGGGTTAATTTGGGTGGACAATAATTGTTTGAAAATTGCAACATCTGTTTCCCTTGTTTACACATATAAAATTTGTAAATATTTACCATAGTATTGTGACTGGATAGAACGTCATTAGCATAAACTGTAATATTGACAAACGATTCTTAATCTTTTTAATTCATTCCAAATTACTATCCATCTGATTGGATGTATGCCTAAGTCATAGCCTATCAGATCGAATGTTGTGTATTTATAGAATTAGACTAGAAATTAGACTGGCTCAAGAATACAATCCAATGTACCATAATGCTATATCCCAAAGTCTTTGTCTTTGGCTTTTATACATCTAATTGCTACTGTATCAAATTGTATGCCTTCTTTTAAATTCCCAACAAAATATTTTAAATCAAACTCTAAATAACTTACATGACATTTGATACAGAATAAAATCCACTTACAGATGATTGAGCACTCCCTTCAATGCAATGAAATGCACTTACACAAAATTAATGTGTGTTGGGGTTACACCAATCCTTTGGAATCCTTTTCTACCACAAACCATGTCCGTTTGGAAGCAAAATAAACATTGCCATCAACACAGAATGCCATTTTAATAGTCAGAATTTCTCATTTTCCTCTACAATATTTCTTCAACATAAAATTACATAGTACACATACCATACCTCCAAATTAAAACAAATCAGAGTTGAAATGCAGATCATAATAGACTTTATTGCTACATAAGATGTATCCAGTTGCCTACATCCTTTCCCTAGCAAAAAAATATTGGATGGTTCTGGTTTAGAAGTTGCTGTAGACAAAGAAATGGAAATTGATAAAGGAATGATTTGTGTGAAATATTGCACAGATAAACTTTGAGGCAAAAGGAGAAAATGCTGATTATCAGCATTTTCTTCTTTTGTCTCAATGTTTACACAAGCTTTTTTTAAGTTGCGAATATGAAAACCAGGGCTTCTTAGGGAAAGGGTTAACCAATTAGTCAGTGTAATCAAAACCATCATCATGCATTTATCTAGGCTGCAGATAGGGCAAGATTATCAGCAGTTCCTTTCTTACCAGTTGAAGATCAAACCCTTTGTTGTTGGTAAACATTAGAACTGTTTCACCGATGAAATAATTCTGTGTGCCCACAACATAGAGTTTGAAGCATGTGTTACTGGTGCCAAAAATGTTGAAACCTGTTCTAACCCGGAGCTCTTGTCTAAACTGAGAAGCTTTAGGCTAAATGCAAGGTAAACAGTGGTAATTTGCTAGAACTTTTGAACCCAAGGTTGGGGTTCAAACCCTTTTATCCTTACTGCAAATTGTTACACTTAAGCTTCATTTTATTCATGAACATGTTAACAATTTTCATCTATTGCTTTGCATAGATTTCTTTTCTGTCCTGAAAAACTGTCTAGTAAAACAAATTAGGGCAAACCAAAAGATACCAAACTTAGAAATAATCAGTAAGGTCAGAATAATTATTTATATTTCCAAGAGAATTCTAGTCCAGACAGTAAGAGATTGACATGACCATTGACAAACAATTACAATTCTATTATGGTTCTAGAACAGTTCTAGACATTTCCTTGTAAAGAGTTCAAGTTCCTCTCAAAAAGATGTCTTGGGAACCAAATATTTATTCACAACTAACTGTCCAAAAGTAACCTACATTGCTCAAAGAATACCACACTAATTCATATTTCCAGAAAACTTTAGACCAGACAATTGACAATAACAGATTGAAATGACCATTGACAAACAATTACAATTCTGTTATGGTTCTTCGACAATTTCTAGACAGTTTCACATTTTTCATCTGTTCACGTTTCCCTCTTTTTTTTGTTTAAAAAAAGTTGTATTGTAAATCAGGGTCAACCCAGGATATAGAACTAAGAAATAATCAGTAAGGACAGAATACTTATTTAGATTTCTGAGAGAATTCCAGTCCAGACACTAACTGATTGACATGACCATTGACAAACAATTACAATTCTATTATGGTTCTAGAACAGTTCTAGTCATTTCCTTGCAAAGATTTCAAGTTTGCATCTAAAAATATCCGACTTATATAATTTGACTCTAGCTATAGTTACAATGCTAGAAGGAAAGATTTAGTGGGAGTCAAATTATTATTTCTAGCTTACTGTTCGAAAGTACTTGACATCGCTCAAACGACATTATAAACTTTAAAATGAGACAAGAGGACCATGATGGTCCTATATCGCTCACCTGAACCAAAATGATATGAGCCACGGTCTTGATCAATTCAATTAATATTCAAGATTTTAAGACTGAAAAACAAACTTATGGTCAATAACATTGTGTCAAGTTTTGTCTTGATTGGTCACTATTTGAGGTTGTTAGATAAAATTTGAAGGACAGATAACTGAGCAACTTCTATTCTGATTATTCTGAGATTCATTAATCCAAGATCTTATTGTTATCAACATCATAATCCAAATTTCGTCTTAATTGTTCATTATTTGTGGTTGTTAGAGTCGAATCAGCAATTTTGTCAGATTCAAGGGCACATGACTGACAACTTTCTCATTCGATTGGAGCAAAATTCAAACTCATGCAAGGTCTTATAATCAGCAGCATAGTGTCCAAGTTTTGGTCTTGGTTGATCAATAATTGTAGATTCTAGAGTGTAAACAAGATCGAGAACAGCCAAAAACAGCAATTTTGTCAAACTCTCAACTTTCTACACAGATAAGACTGAAAATCGACCTAATCTGAGATCTTATGGTCTCCAACCTTGTGTCCAAGTTTTGTCTTCAATCAATAATTGTAGCTTCTAGAGTGTAGACAAGGTCAAAAACAGCTGAAAACAACAATTTTGTCGAATTCAAGGGCACATAACTCTAGTCTTTCTACTTCAATCAAAACAAAAATCAAACTCACATGAGATCTTATAGTCTCCAACATTTTGTCCAAGTTTTGTTTTGGTTGATCAATAATTGTAGATTCTAGAGTGTAAACAAGGTCAAAAACAGTAAAAAACGGCTATTTTGTCAATTTCAAGGGCATACAACTCTGGACTTTCTACTCAGATCAGACTGAAAATCAAACTCATCTGGGATCTCATAGTTCCCAACATTGTGTCCAAGTTTTGTCCTCATTGATCAATAATTGTAGATTCTAGAGTGTAAACAAGGTTGAAAACAGCTGAAATCGGCAATTTTGTAAAATTCAAGGGCACATAACTCTTGTCTTTCTGGTTTAATCAGACCAAAAATCAAACTCGTTCAAGATCTTATGATCTCCAACATTTTGTCCAAGTTTTGTCTTGATTGATCAATAATTGTAGATTCTAGAGTGCAAACAAGGTCAAAAACAGTCAAAAACGGCTAATTTGTAAATTTCAAAGGCACATAACTCTAGACTTTCTACTCCGATCAGACTGAAAATCATACACATTCGAGATCTTATAGTCCCCAACATTATGTTCAAGTTTTGTCCTCGTTGATCTGTAGTTGTAAATTCTAGAGTGTAAACAAGGTCGAAAACAGCCAAAAACAGCAATTTTGTCAAATTCAAGGGCACATAACTTTCGTCCTTCTGGTCAGATCAGACTGAAAATCGAACTCATGCAAGATCTTATGGTGTCCAACATTATGTACAAGTTTTGTCTTGATTGATCTGTAATTGTAGATGCTAGAGTGTTAACAATGTCCAAATTAGCTATTTTTCCCATTCAAGGGCAGATAACTCTGGACTTTCTAGTTCGATCTAACCCATAATCGAACTCATCCGAGATCTTATGACCATACATGTTTTGACCAGGTTTGGTAAAGATTGGCTTATATTTGTAGATGCTAGAGTGTTAACACGAAATTGTGGACGGACGGACAGACGGACAGACGGACGACGGACAAAAAGTGACCACAATAGCTCACCTTGAGCACTTCGTGCTCAGGTGAGCTAAAAATAACTGATAGAGCCTTAATAATTCACATATGGATATCTCATGCCATGACCATGACCTTTAAACCATGACCTTTGACCTAGTGACCTTAAATTTTGACTTTTTTTCTTGCAACAAGCTCTCGTAAAGGCGAGCTAGGTTGTCCCCGGACAACTCTTGATTACAATTCTTTATTCACACTTTTATGCATTTGACCAAAACAGGAAAATTTCAGACTAGACAATAAGCGATTGACATGACCATTGACAAACAATTCGTCTGTGTAAATGCAAAACCTCGTACGTCGATTCTCGCGATTTTCAAAATACAAACTTGTGTGTCCAGTTTAGAAAATTATCGCAGGTTTTGAGATATTTTTACCGATCAGTATCAATGATACATTATTTATGAACAATATGTCCAAATTTCAAGTAGAACATTTCAGTTTGTCAAAAGTCATTACACTTTTTTCCCTCCGCTTTAAAATTTTCCAAAAACGAGATTCGAGGTTTTGCATTTACAACGACGAATTACAATTCTATTATGGTTTCTGAACAGTTCTAGATATTTCCTTGTAAGGATTTCAAGTTTAACCCTTTCCCAAACAAGACTTGGTTTTGACGTCCCTAATAGAAAAGGCTTGGGAAAACATTGAAACAAAAGAAGAAACTGCTGATAACCAGCAGTTTCTCCTTTTGTCTCAACATTTTCTGTGCCATATTTTACACATATCATATCATATAATAACACCCATTTTGTCATTTGTGGCAGTTTTTGAAGTGGATCACCCTAAAATTTTGTTGTTTGGGAAAGGGTTAAGACATGTCCTTGTTTGTCTCTAAAAGATGTCCTAAATTAGCCCTCACTTGGGTTACAACACTGCTTTAATATGACCTTTTTTTTTTATCTCAGTTACAGAACTTGGAACTAATTGCTAGGGTTAGAAATAATTGAGCCGAGATCTGGAAAAACGTCCCTTATAGCATTTGAGAGAGCCATGTTTCAAGATCATGCTGTGCGTACTAGCAGACTGACCTGTATCCATGTTATTCTCATATGTTTGCTACAGATCATGGCGAAGCTATTGGAGAACAACATGGTTCCTGGTCAGACTGCGTGTATACGCAGTCTGATCTGGAACCATGTTGGGCTCAAAAGCCTTAAAGGACGTTTTTCCAGATCCTGGTTCAATTATTTAGACTAATCTAAGAGAATTCAAGTCCAGAGTGCAAGAGTTTGACATGACCATTGGCAAACAATTACAAAATTTCTATTTATTGTTTCTGATCAGTCCCTACAACATTTTCTTACAACTCATTTTTCTGATTTTTTTAAACGTTTGGTCCTAATTCTGACCAGAATAGGAAACTTTCAGACTAGACAATGGAAGTGATTGACATGACCATTGACAAACAATTACAATTCTATTACACGGGTGGTAAACAGAGAAACTAGCTCTTAAAAGAGGTAGTTGCATAGAGCGAATATTTCACACATTTTCTAAAATTATTTCTTTTAAAGTAAGTTTTTGAGAAATCTGGCGATGCTGTAATATGAAGAAATGGTTGAAGTTTGTTGTGCACGAGAAAATACGGTATTAGTAGCAGGGTTTGAATACAATCGTTGAAAAACATTTTAAAATCGAAAGTAAAAACTTCTGAATTTTCGGTTTTGAAATGTTTTTCAACGATTGTGTTCAAACTCTGCTTACTAACACTGTATATTCTCGTGCATAACAAACTTTGACCATTTCTTCATATTACAGCATCGCCGGATTTTTCAATAACTCGTTGTAAAAGAAATAATTGTAGAAAAATGTGTCCGTGACCTACCTTTGTTTACAGATTTTCGCTCTATGCAACTACCTCGGTAAAGGCCGGATATCACGAGGAAACAAAATACCGTTGACTCTTTTTGGAGCTAGTTTCTCTGTTTACCACCCGTGTATTATGGCTTCTGAACAGTTCTAGACATCTCTTCCAAGTCTTTATTGTTTTTTCTGACAGGCATTTCTTGTAAACTCTTATCATATTGTTTCTTTAGCGTTCATGCTTTGGCAGGCAGTATAGACAAAGATCAGCCTGCACATGTGTGCAGTCTGATCCTAGTCTACACTACCTGCTTCAGGAAAAAGTAACAGAAATCAAGATTTCGAAGACTCAGACTGCCATATACCATGGAAATTCACAAACAATATTGTAGTAAGAACAAATTGTTTTTTAACCTTTCCCAAACGGCAAAGTTTGAGGTTAATCCACTTCAAAAACTGCCACAAATGACAAAATGGATGTTATTTTAAAAAGATAGAATTTGTGTAAAATATGGATTAGAAAATATTGAGACAAAAGGAGAAACTGCTGGTTATCAGCAGTTTCTTCTTTTGTTTCAATGTTTTCCCAAACATGTTCTAGTAGGGACGTCAAAACCAAGTCTTGATTGGGAAAGGGTTAAGCCCCCAAAAAGCTTCCAGACTAGTGATTGGCATGACCATTGACAAACAATCACAGTTCTATCATAGTTGCAGAACAGAGATTAGACATTTCCAGCCAGTCTTTATTGCTTCCTGTGACAGGCTTTTCTTGTTTTACCCTTCATGGGTTAAAATTACATTACATTCTCTCCATGGATGGATTCAGATGGGGGAGGTCCAGGTCCTGACATCCACTCAAATTAATGAAATAAGGCTAATATCAAAATGATTTTTTACGTGCATATATTCATTTGGAGTTTGAGTTTATTGGGGTTTTACGCCATTTTCAACTGCCAGGGTCATATTGCGGCGGCTGGAGCACCTACCCATGGATTCCTGTTGTTTCTCAAACCAGTACTACCACAACACCCTTACCAAGCCTCCAGCTGCTCACCCACTTAGGTTAACGATTTCAAACCCATTGGTGGGTGACAATTTTGTCAGAAAGGGTATTAGCCATATTCATTTGGACTCAATTCCCCTTGACAAAATTGAACCCTGCTAAAAATGCCTACATCCATGCTTGTATTGACCTCATCCCTTGCCAAAAAACTTCAAAAACACATTTTCTAGTTCTAGAAGTGTTCTTGAACTTTCTAGAATATCAAATTACACTTCTAGAATAGTTCTAGAACAATTCTAGAAGTGTCATTTAACATTCTATAATGTTCTAGAACAGTTCAAGAACTTAAATGAGCTTTTCGCAGGGGATTTAAATGAAAGGTTCTATGTAGAGAATGACAAAATTACACCTACAATTCCCAGCTCAATAAATAACCAGACTGGTAATTCTTTGATTGACAGTTATAATTTGTCAATTAGAATCTTATTTGGCTTCTTAAATTTCAAATCAGCTTCCGCGAATTTTAATCCATTACCAGACGTCAAAATCTTAGACTGGTCCAGATCCCAAGGCGTTACATGCATACAACTATTTCAAGTGCATGAAATTTTACATATTTTGATCTTTCTTTGTACAAAACATTGTGGGAAATGAAGAAATTGATTGTACGCCCCTCAAGATAAAGTCTTTGGAAAACATTGTGGGAAATGAAGAAATTGCTTTTGACAAGCAATTTCTTCATTTTCTACAATGTTTTCCAAAGACTTTATCTTGAAGGGCGTGAAAAGGGGTTGCTATTTGGTAATAGGTTAATCTGTCAATTAGGAGTTTATTTGCTTCTTCAATTTTAATCAGCTACTGCGTATTTTAATCCCTACTTGTCACAAGAAATTACACATTACACTTGATTTTGAGTCCTGCATTTTTAACAATGATTGGCATTTCAATTAGACACACCAATTTCATTGGAGAGAAGCTTGTCATTTACAAATTTAAATAGTCTGTCAGAATTAACTGAATTTCTTGATTGTGTTCAACTTCTATCAATATTAACCCTTTTCCAAACGGCAAAAACCTAGACTGGTCCAAATTCAAAGATGTTGCAGACGACAATATTAAGTGAATGAAATTTTGCATTTTTTGGTCTTCCTGGGTAGAAAACATTGTGGGAAATGAAGTAATTGCGTGTAAAAAGCAATTTTTTCATTTTCCACAATGTTTTCCAAAGCCAAAATCTTGAAGAGAGTCAAAAAGAGTCATTATGACTTGTGGTAATGGATTAAGTCCAGAGTTCTAGCTCATCAAAATTTATACTGGAATTTCAATAAGAATGTGTCGTTACAGATGAGAATACTTATGTTTACAATTTTATCGTCGATGTAAATGCAAAACCTCGTATCTCGTTTTTGGAAATTTTTAAAGGGTATGGAAAAATGTGTAATAACTTTTCCCAAACTGAAATGTTTTACTTGAAAATTGGACATATTGTTAACAAATAATGTGTCATTAATAAAGATCGCTAAAAAAATCTCAAAACCTATGAGAATTGTCTAAACCGGGCGCATAAGTTTGAACTTTGAAAATGGCGATAATCGACATATGACGTTTTGCATTTACACCGACAATATGTTAAGATTTTATCAAAATGTTGTTTTATTCTATTCCATTTCCACAATTTGAGAGCTGATAGGGATAGAGACAACAAAATGTATGCTGACTACATATAGTTTTTGTATACAAGACAGCAGAGAAAATTGAGTCAAAAGGAGAAAATTCTGCTTCATGGATGCTGAAAAAAGTTGAATTTGTTGGCATTATGTCACAGAAAATATTGAGCGCAACTGATAAAATGCTGCTTATCAAGATTTCTTCTTTTCACTCAATACTTTGCAAAGCTTCTCTTAACCCATTACCATACAGTCACTCTTTTTGACTCCCTACAAGAAATTGGCTCGAGAAAACATTGTAGAATATGAAGAAATTGCTTGTGACAAACAATTTCTTCATTTACCACAATGTTTTCTACACAAAATTACCAAAAAATGTACAATTTCATGCACTTGAATTTGTCGTCTGCATCATCTTTGAATTTGGGCCAGTCTAAAATTTTGCCATTTGGTAATGGGTTAAAGTCATCATATTCTAGACTTGTTTGGGAAAGGTTTTTTCATATATCGTCGGTGGGGAGTCAAAACTTCGTAACTACAGCTTATTCAAGCTGTAGTTACGAGGTTTTGACTCGGCACCAGCGATATGGAGGAAAGTGTTGCGTGGGCTAGGATTCCAGTCTATAGCAATATGAGGAATATAGAAGTGTTATGCAATGTATAGGATAACAGTTTTAGATTTCAGAAGCTGAGCCCACTAAACTATATCAATTTTCTGTGTGTCAGCAAGCCGTAACCCATTACCAAACGACAGAATTTTGGACTGTTCAAATTTGAAAGGTGTTGCAGACGACAATTTTGAAGTCAAAAAAGAAAGGATTGGTGTACAATATGGCACAGAAAATATTGAGACAAAAGGAGAAACTGCTGGTTATCAGCAGTTTCTTCTTTTGCCTCAATGTTTTCCCGGGCCCTTTCAATTAGAGACGTCAAAACCAGGTCTTGTTTGGGAAAGGGTTTTAATAAATAGTCTGAAGTAACTTTCGCTTTGGTTCGGTCTTATCATGGCAACTGGAGCACCTAATCATGGATTCCTGTCGTTTCACTCACCAGTACTAGCACAACATAATTTGGGCAGATCATCTGACTAAGGATTACATGATTTAACCCTATCCCAAACAAGACCTGGCTTTGACGTCCCTAATAGAAATGGCTTGGGGAAACATTGAGACAAAAGAAGAAACTGCTGATAACCAGCAGTTTCTCCTTTTGTCTCAATATTTTCTATGCTATATTGTACATAAATCCCTTCCTTTTTAACATCAATTTTGTTATCTACAGCAGCTTTTGAATAGGACCGCCTTAACATTTTGACTACTTGGGAAAGGGTTAATTCAACGATGGGAGTCAACTGTATTGTTTGTCTGTCTTTCTTAAATCTTCAGCTTTTCATTGCCATTGATTGAAGAACTGAAAAGTGACAATTTGTAGGGAAAGAAGGCCTATATTTCTCCTATACTGTGTAATTATCAGGGTAATATAGTCACACAGACTTAGATTTATAGCTAGAACAGTTTCCTAGATAAGATTTCACACCAAAACTAAAATACTAGCTAGTTCTTAGTCAACTATTGGCAGACTTCAAAAGTTGCACTGAAATTTAAGTGCACTGAACAATAGCGGAAAAGCTAACAGTTCCACACTGTATTTTTCCCCCCATCCTTAATACCGTAATTATTTGAATAAACGCCTGGGTGTTTATTAGAAACATGGTTGATGGAAAAGTATGGGGTGGGCCTTTATTAAGTTTTCTAATTTTGTAAGTCAAAATTTGCGAATAAAAACTTTAAAGTCGTTATTCATGGACTCGATGTTCAGCAAGTCGAATATGGCAAAGTTTTGTTATAAAGACTGCAAAATATGATTTTTCAATGAAATTCCATCATTGCAAACAGAATGAGGGCTGGGCGTCCTCTTTTTCATTGCTTTCGAAAATGGTTATTGCTTATGACTTAATCTTTTTAATAAACAAGAGCTGTCCGAAGACAGCGCGCTCGACTTTCTAAGTTGCTTAGTATAAAGGGGGTATAACTCCAAATATAGTGGAGCCAGGGTCATGGGCCCTGGTAGTAAGGTAGAATATTAGTATTCCAAGTTTGGGTTGAATCCCTTTGATAGTATGGAAGTCACTGATGTTTGAAAAAACTTTAACCTTTGTTGCAACACCGACGCCAACACCCGGGTGACAGTATAAGCTCTCATTTTCTTTGAAAAGTCGAGCTAAAAATCGGGGAAGGGCATTTATTAGAACACCATTTTTCGCTAAAATTGTGCTTGAAATAAGCAGATTTTTAGCCGAGATTTGGGGGATAGGCGTTTATTAAAATAATTACAGTATCTTCTTTGTTTGGTAATGTCAAAACCAGGTATCCCTTATAAAAGGGCTACAGATATTTTGATAAATGCTTGAGAAAGGGTGAGAAAGAGCCACATATGCTTGAGAAAGGGCCACATATGCTTGAGAAAGGGCTACATGTGCTTGAGAAAGGGCCACATATGCTTGAGAAAGGGCTACATAAGCTTGAAGAAGGACTACATATGCTTGAGAAAGGGCCACATATGCTTGAGAAAGGGCCATGTATGCTTGAGAAAGGGCCACATATGCTTGAGAAAGGGCCACATATGCTTGAGAAAGGACTACATATGCTTGAGAAAGAGCCATATATGCTTGAGAGAGGGCTACATATGTTTAGGAAAGAGCTACATATGCTTAGAAAATAGCTACAATTCTTGAGAAAGGGCCACACCAAAGTTTTAAGAATAGGTAAACTGAATAGTTCGGAGAGGAGTTCTTTTATGTTTACAGAAAAAATGTTTTTGTTCAATCCAAGTGAAGCAACCAGACGACTCGCATTCCAGACTATTGTTTGATTTTCTATAACTGGCGGAAATTATTCTGAAATTATATTGATATTTGGAAAATTTCATCTCAAAACCTATTTTCACTGCAGAAAATGAAATGGACTTTTTATCCACCAAATTTACAGATATACATTTACATGATGTAGATTTATTCAGGACAAGAAAATAATGTATCAAAATATCATAATTCATTCTATATTCTGTAATTCACATTAACCCTTTCCCAAACGACAAAATTTTGGGGTGATCCACTTCAAAAACTGCCACAATTGACATAATGGGTTTAATTAAAGTTAGAATTTCTGTAAAATATGGAACAGAAAATATTGAGACAAAAGGAGAAAATGCTGGTTATCAGCAGTTTCTTCTTTTGTCTCAATGTTTTCCCAAGCCTATTCTATTAAAGACATCAAAACCAGGGCTAGTTTGGGAGAGGGTTAAAGTGAATGGCCTCTAAAGAATCTAGGACAAACTAGAAATCTATCACTGAAGGTGATAATAATACCCCCACCACCACCTTTGTTTGGACGAGCGTTTTTGTTGAATCAGGAGCCATACTCAGAAATTTGTCAATCCGATTTTCGTGAAATTTGGTCCAATCAGGGGCCATAACTCAGAAAGTATCGGTCCGATTTTCGAGAAATGTGCGTCTTGCACATCTACCGGTCCTAATACACACCTGTGCCAAGTATGAAGCAAATGTGACAGTAACTGTAGGAGGAGTTGGCAGGACAAGCATTTTTGGGTCAAATCAGGGGCCATAACTCAAAAAGTATTGGTCCGATTTCCGTGAAATTTGCGTCTTGCACATCTACAGGTCACAATGAACACTTGTGCCAAGTATGAACTAAATCGGTTCACAAGTATAGGAGGAGTTATCCGGACAAGCATTTTTTGGTCAAATCAGGGGCCATAACTCAGAAAGTATCCATCCGATTTTCGTGAAATTTGCGTCATGCACATCTACAGGTCCTAATGCACACCTGTGCCAAGTATGAAGCAAATCGGACACTAACTGTAGGAGGAGTTGGCCGGACAAGCATTTTTGGGTCAAATCAGGGGCCATAACTCAAAAAGTATTGGTCCGATTTCCGTGAAATTTGCGTCTTGCACATCTACAGGTCACAATGAACAATTGTGCCAAGTATGAACTAAATCAGTCCACAAGTGTAGGAGGATTTATCCGGACAAGCATTTTTTTGGTCAAATCAGGGGCCATAACTCAGAAAGTATCGGTCCGATTTTCGTGAAATTTACGTCTTGCACATCTACAGGTCACAATGAACACTTGTGCCAAGTATGAACTAAATCGGTCCACAAGTGTAGGAGGAGTTATCCGGACAAGCATTTTTTGGTCAAATCAGGGGCCATAACTCAGAAAGTATTGGTCCGATTTTCGTGAAATTTGCGTCTTGCACATCTACAGGTCACAATGAACACTTGTGCCAAGCATGAACTAAATCGGTCCACCAGTGTAGGAGGAGTTGTCCGGACAAAGTTTTGGAGACAGACCAACAAACCAACCATCCAACCAACCATCCAACCATCCAACCAACCACTGGACCGACAGGCTGATTCCAGTATACCCCCTCCAAACTTCGTTTGCGGGGGTATAACAAACCAAATGGGTACATGTGAAATAAGCTTTCAAATGCCCAACTGTTGGTCATGAAGAAGTGTAACTACATGTATGGGTTTTTTGGTCATGAATACAAAATACTGGTATCCCTTTCCCAAACGACAAAATTTTAGGGAGGTCCAATTTGATAGCTGCTGCAGACGACAAAATTGACGATAATAAAGACATGATTTGTGTAAAACATGGCACAGAAAATATTGAGACAAAAGGAGAAACTGCTGGTTATCAGCAGTTTCTTCTTTTGTTTCAATGTTTTCCCAAGCCTGTTCCATTAGGGACGTCAAAACCAGGTCTTGTTTGGGCCAGGGGTATATGAACTAGAAGACCTGAAGGTCTTGAATCGCTCCACAGGCCTGAGATTCTTTTAATGTTTAATCCAAATGTTGATTAGATAGTGAAAACAAAGTCACAGTTAGCATTTTTTTCAAATTGAAAGGCATATAACTGAGGATTTATCTTCCTATCAAGCTAAGAATCACACTAATGCAAGATCTAAACTTCGTCTACATCATGTGTAAGTTTTGAAGTGCTTGTTCAATATTTGTAGATATATAGAGAGTAAAAAACAAAGTCGAAAATAGCAATTTAGACAATTTCTAGGGCACATAAAACAGGATTTAAGATTCAGATGATGCTGAAAATTATATCCAATCCATGCAAGATCTTTTGGCCGGTAAGATTATGTGAAAGTTTCATATTGATTGGGAGATATTTATGGCTGTTTGAGTAAAAATAAGGTCAAAAATGGTAATTTTGTCAATTTCAAGGGGACATAACTCATGATGTAAAATTCAGATTAAGCTGAAAATTACACTCTGGCAAGAACTTATGTTCACAAATATTGTGTCAATGTTCTTTCTTGATAGGTCAATATTTGTAGTTGCTAGAGTGAAAGCAAGGTCAAAATAAAGCCGAAAATGATAATTTTGTCAATTTCAAGGGCACATAACTCATGATAATAAAATTCAGATCAAGCTGAAAATTATACCGAGGCAAGACCTTAATGTCTTCAACATTCTATTAATTTTTTGTCTTGATTGGTAAATATTTGTAATTGCTAGAATGAAACAAAGTAAAAATTGAGACGAAAATGACAATTTTGTCAATTTCAAGGGCACACAACTCATGATATAAAATTCAGATCAAGCTGAAAATTGCACTGTGTCAAGATCTTATTGTCACCAACATTTTGACAAAGTTTTGTCCTGATTGGTCGATATTTGTAAGTGCTAGAGTGAAAACAAAGTCAACACAGCAATTTTTTAATTGAAGGGCAGAAAACTCCGGACCTTCTGGTTCAATCTGCATTAATTGAAGGAATCTAATAGAGGACCACCAAAGGATCATTCCTGTGAAGTTTGATTGAAATCCATCCAGTAGTTTCTGAGGAGAAGATTTTTAAAGAAAAAGTTGACGACCGGACGCACAGACGGACACAGCGCCATGACAATAGCCCGCTGGCCTGAAGGCCAGTGGAGCTAAAAACGAATATAAGATACGCAATAACATCACAAGAAATATACACATTTGACTAGACAGAACTTGAGGTACTAAGAGTTTTTTCTTATTTTTGAACCATTTATTTCACCATTACTTAAAGCCATTGTCTGGGAAAAGTCAGAATCAGAAAACGTTTTGTCTGAAAACCAGAATTTTCTCATTTTTCCCATAATTTTTTCCATATATTACCAAAATAAATTCTGCTAGACTAAATTCAATCTAACATTTCGCCAATTAGAAATAGGTTAAGACACTATACAGTCATTCTGTGGGCACCCACATTATAATGTTATTTGCCTTATTTACACATATCTACAAGCACTCACAGAGTGCATTTCTGCAATTCATTGCAAAACCAATGTAAGTGCATAAAAGTCTTAAACCCCTCACAATGTGACCTAAGAACTTGTTTGGACGACAAAAGGGTTAAAGAAAGTAATCATAATCTGATTCCATTGCAGGAACTGCATTATCCAAGCATGGATCATGATCAGACTGTGTTTATACACAGGCTGATCTGGATCCATAAATGTCCCAAAATGCCTCAAAATGCCCCTTTACCTGAGGTGCGTTCTTTAGGGCCAGATTTCTTGAGATATCTTGAGATTTCTTAGGATATTTTAGGATAAAGCCTTCTTTAGAGCAAGATTTTAAGACGCTCAATGGGAGGTGCCATTTACCCTACACTTCGTGCTGAACCCCTCGGTCAACTCTGTACAAATAATATATAAGAGATTTGATCGAGATGTTCCAAACACTCCATAATTCATAAACCGCAGTGCAGTTCCGAATGCTCCATATTTGTTACAAATGACATCATGATGACGTCATTTGAATAAATATGGAGCATTCGGAACAGCTCGGTCAAAGTCTCGGTCTTAAAAACGCTTTACTCAAAACACCTTAGGAAATCTTTAAAAATCTCGTCCTAAAGAACCATTCTCAGATCTCCACTCATTTGACCCATTACCAGACATCAAAATTTTAGACTGGTCCTATGTCAAAAATGTCGCAATCAACAATTTCTAGTGAAAAAATTTTTACATTTACTGGCATTTATGTTTGGAACACATTGTGGAAAATAAAGACATCTCTTGTCACAAGCAATTTCTTCATTTTCAACAACGTATTCCAAAGCCTCTTTCTCGAGGGGCGTCCAAAAGCGACGATGAGTGGAAATGGGTTTGTATAAATTCAAACATAGGTAAACATTAGGCCCTACCAGAAAATAATGTTCTCAGCACAAGTAATAGGCAGTAATTATAGACTATCCCTAATTATAGCCTTACAATGCACAAAATTGCAAATCGAAGTTATCAGACCAAATTAGGTAACATTGTTTTCTTAGAACCTATTTGGAAGACAACTTCATGTATAATTATCACGTAATCCAAAATAACCATATTCCTTTGAAAATAGGTGAGTTTTCTTCTGAAATTAGCAGTGGTGGATCCAGAGGGGATCGAGGTGTTCAAACGAATCCCCTCTGTAGCCTGATTATTTCATATTTCATGCAAAAATTCAGTCAAAATTGTGTAGAAGTAGTGAGACGAATCCTCTTTCAGTATATTCGAACCCCTTCACAGAAGTCCTGGATCCACCTCATGCAGGATGATAAATGTAGTTCCAAGCAAAAAGCCCTTTGAGTGATGGAATTTTGGTTATTATGCATTTGCTTCTTATGCCTCAATTTCTAGTAGGAACGTCAAAATCCAAATCTTGTTTAGGAAAGGTTTGAACATGAGAAAGATCCGATAGAGGAAAAGTCACACTGGGACAAAGAGGTTAACCCTTTCCCAAACGGCATAATTTTAAGGTGATCAACTTCAAAAACTGTCACAAATGACATCAAAGTACTGAAAGTACTGTTAGAGAGCATGTTTGACACAACAAGAAATCTTGTGACAATATTGCATGGTAACATAATTCATGCAAAACAATCCATGAATATAGGTAGAGCTGTATTAACAAAACATTTTAATCCAACGGCAAAATTTTAGACTGTCCCGAATCCAAAGATGTTGCAGACGACAATTTTAACTGAATGAAATTTTACATGTTTCTGTCTTTCTATATAGAAAACATTGTGGGAAATGAAGAATTTGCTTGTCATAAGCAGTTTCTACATTTTCCACATTATTTTCTGAGGCTATTTTCCTGTGGGTGTCAAAAGGAGTCACTGTTAGTCTAGGAGCCAGCTTTTACCAAGGGGGTTAAATTAAAAGTTCTTGCAACCGGTGACCTATAAAATTTTGAGTGGTATTTTTCAATACATTAGGGTCCCATGCTTTGGTTAAGGGTGGATGACATGCTTAAAAGTGGTAGGATTTTTTTTAAATCAAGGTCAAAGGTCATTCGGTGCACTTCTCATACATACCTCCTAAAATATCCCATAACTTACTCATTTATTAAGCTAAAACAATTATTTTGGTATCAAAATGAAGCTAATGATTTGCACTTTGACTTACATGAATAATATACAATTTCTTGATTTTCAATATTTTTGAATATTCATAAATATAGCAAAAATTGGCTAAAAATCACTAAAATAAGTTTTGTCTACAAGTGAAAAAAAAGTTTTAAAAATACCAAAGGTGTGTTTTTGTGGTTGAAATCATACTTAAAAATTGTCCAGAAACCTGTTCTTGACTTGTATGTATTTCTTTACGGAATTAGTCTTTGGCTTAGGCTTGTAGTCATAGGTAAAAGTGGGTGGGGTAAATTTTCCCTAAAATTACAAAACGTTCAAACATTGATGTAATAATATATCTTATACATAAATGTGATATTTTATTAGAATTTATTGTTTTGAAATCATATTTGCAGGGATTTGTAAAGCTTTTAATGTATATTCCTGAAAATTAATTAGAATTTTAAGAGCCAAAATAATAATTCAACGAAACAGCATGTTAGGTGGATACAGATTATATCAACACCACAATGTCAAAACTATGACTCTTAAAGCGAATATTTATCAAGTATCTATATAATAGTAATCGGCAGCTGAAAATATTCCCCAGGCCCGTGCCATATTTTATAGAAATCAGAACAACATGGGGACGGTCAGAGTTTGCATTGTTGGGTAGTGCATTGCTTTTGTAGAGCCAAAGGAAAGGGAATTAAGCACTGGAACCAAATAGCTCATACACAGGAAACACAGTTTACAGTTTAAGTGAATAAAACAATATCTCTAGTATTACATACTTATTAGAGATACCGAAATATCTTTTTTTCAAAATTATCTTTCTCCTTTTGTTCAAAATGGCCAACCAAATTCAAGATGGCCCCTTTAAATGTTTATATAGCGAAATTTTAACATAGAAAGAGATAAGACCATGAATTAGTCGTTTTTATGCCCCCGCATCGATAGATCGATGGCATATTGTTTTACCATTCCGTCCGTCCGTCCGTCCATCCATCTGTCTGTCTGTCCGTCAGTCCGAAACTTAACATGAAAACTTATCATTGGCCTTTTCTCCAAAAGTATTCCACACGCAAAGCCCAAATTTGGTATGTAACCTTCTTTCAATGATATCAATCTGTTCCATGCAATATGACTTTCCCCAAGGTCTTCCATTAATCCTTGTCAACCCATACCATGAAAACTTAAGATTTAAACTAATTAACATGAAAACGTAACATTGGCCTTTTCTCCAAAGGGAGTTCACACACAAACCTTATTAACCATTTATTTAAAAGCTTAACGTAAAAACGTATCATTGGGCTTTTCAGGGGCATTCGTGTTTCACAAAGACATCTTTTTTCAAGATTAGGCTGAATTATATATTAATTCGTGAGAGATAGCCAGTGATGTGCATTTTAGAAAGTAAGACCATTTTATAGAGTTTTATTTGTCAAACGACGACCGAAATGTCTTCTGCATGATAGTTGCGTAAAGCAGAGGTAATGCATAAACTCATTGTTTTGTTTATTTTATGTATCATGAATACTTTACTAAATATAAGTAATATTTGTGTCTTTATATACAACACTTTCCTCATCCTCATCATCACCATCATCAACAACAACTACAATAACAACAAGACACATGATGCAATAACCAGACTTGTAAAGTCCACAGCTACCCTAGACTAAACACTTCAATACACTCAAATCATGCCATAGATACTCATCCTTATCACTGCCTGATGCATCAAGATACTCAAGTCTAAAAACACAGTTCTGACTCACAAACACATGCATCAGTGCATAAAAGATCTTCTCTTTGACACTTACACCTTCGCATGTGGCATTCAGTTTAACACGAGCATTGTGTGATGTCAAGCAAAGCTAGAGGTGCAGGATATTTAAGCATTCTTACAGGAACTAAATTATTGTTGTCATCCTTGGTCCATACATGGCATGCTGGTGATGGTAGATTCAGATACTGGTCAGTTTAGTGCTTACAAATATAGGAATATACTGAATTTATGTTTATACAGAAAATATATATGGGTCCATATATTTTTATGCCCCTGTATCGAGCGATCAGGGGCATATTGTTTTATTCTTGTCCGTCCGCCCGTCTGTCTGTTCAAAACTTAACATTGGCATTTTCTCCAAAAGTATTAAACATACAAAGCTCATTTGGTATGTAGGAGGGCTGATTATAAAGTATCCGGAATTATGTCATATTTTTTTTCATTTATGTACTAACTGTTATGATATTATAGGATACAAAAACTAAGTTTATTCATTAAGGCGCATTCTATAGTTGTTATGGCAACATAGGGTCATATTGAGCAGCGCAACCTAGGTCTGAGATGGGTAAGTCAGGAAAGTCTGTCTTACACATCTAAAATTTACACCTTTTCGATATATTTGCCACTGCACGGTGTACCACAGTTCCAACATATGCATTTATTTCTCAAAGAAGCTTCTGAACTGTACTTGGGGAATTCTATAGATAGTTTCTGGGACACAGTTGGCAAGTCATAAACGATTTCGCCGACGTCATGTTGGATGTTGGGACGTCATGATATATAAAAGTCAGAAACATCATAGGTTAAATAATTTATAAATGCGTTATACCACTCACAAATACTTGTTTTTTTCTCATAGAAGTATTAGTTGTGCATGTTCATAATCATAAAGATCGTCTCTGATTTTGATTTTCCAAATTACACTCAAATCATTATTGAATACCATTGCCCTAGCACCATATTTGCCATGTAAGCAAATCGATGACTCCAAATGTCAGCCGATGATGTTACGTTTGTTGAGAAAAATGTCCGCTCAAAGGTACGAGGGACGTTCAATTAATTTTGGAACTGGGGTTCTATAAGCCATAGTTATGTCGCAATTCAATTTTAAGTTTCTTCAATCCTTCGAAGTAATCCT
The DNA here is from genome assembly GCA_963680895.1 of Fragum sueziense. Taxonomy (NCBI): domain Eukaryota; kingdom Metazoa; phylum Mollusca; class Bivalvia; order Cardiida; family Cardiidae; genus Fragum; species Fragum sueziense. The sequence goes on from OY804594.1 coordinate 49,305,613, forward strand.
CTTTGACACCCACACACTTCTGAAGTTTTGAGATTCATTACGTATATGCCAATAAATGGGCCTCTTTTGGAACACCTCGCAGACACTGGAAAATTGCACTGCATATGGAATATGAAGGCCTATACCGACGACCAGAGGCTTTTTTCGTCATCATGGGGAACACAAAAAAGCCACACGGGCTTAAGCCCAGCTATAAGGGTGGATGAAGACGCCGTGCAGCGTGTGTCTCTTTCAGGAAGTCTTGGACAAGAGTACACCTGTGGACAGCTCCGCTGTCATGGATTTGGTACGTGCCTCTTTAGCCAGTCCTAGGCCTGCTCTTTTCGTGATATTTCTTTACTTTGGCCGACATACATTTCTTGTATGATTGACCGACAATAGTTGTACTATTTGAAACAGTAATATGAACAATACATCCGTTACATTTGAAAAATAACCGCGGACAAAACTTTTGCCGCGCTTTTAATTTTCTGGCCATTACGGACCTTACCTGATCTTTTCGCAGCCATTGCTTGCTAATGACACGTCATTGGTGCTCATAATAATAGATTATTGTTCAATCATATGTATAAAGCCAAGAAAGCCCACATTTGTTGCATATATTGCATTATTTCAAAATATATTTTGCACGGGTGGCTCTCTGTCCATAGGCAGCAGGTGGGGGACCCAATGGGCATAAACCTGTCTGTGTTTCAACCCTTTCGTCAAAATCGTATAACATGTCCCTGATGAAAAACCAACTTTATTTGCTATTTCTTGCACATTGAACCATGCCTCTTGTACGGTCATGTCGGAATCTACAGCAACATTTGCTTTGGTACTAGCTCTACCTGGGTTGCTTGAGATGGGTGCATCATTCAGGCCAGTTTTACCAAATTTAATTTTTATTATCTTCCCAAAAACTGACGCATATTCAACGTTCGAATGTCCAGGAATCTCATATAGTTCATTATATACATGTGATGCAGATATTTCAAAGCCTATGAGACCTTTAATGTAGACCCGTACATCCTACTTCAGTTCGTTTTCCATTTTGCGCACAGCGAAATAGCCAGTGTATATGACTGAACCAACTTAAAAGTTTAATAACTTTTGAAAGAGTCAACAAATTTGTCTCAAATTTTGACCAAGCATAGACAGTAATTTTCCCGTTAAGTAGTCGCAAGCATCACTAGTTCTATAGAACCGTGAGGTATGGTGGACCATTAGTACCACTTTTAATTGAACGCCCCTCGTAACAAGCATTTCGGACAATTGTTGAAGTCAAAATACAAAATATGATTGCTTTAAAAGCGATTCATAAGTCACATCTTTGCAAATTGTCAAACGTTTCCCCGCTCAACGTGACCCCACCCTGTCGAATGCACCCTTATCCAAACAGCAGCGATTTCGTTCCAGGATCAAATGTATAATTCTTCAAAGTATATGTGTTTAAATTTCATCTCAGTTGGTTTAAAAGTTAAAACGACAAATGGGTGATTAGATTTGTGATATAGCCTAGAAAATATTGAGGCAAAAGAAAATGCTGATCATCAGAATTTTCTCCTTTTGCATCAATGTTTTCCCAAGCACTTTCTCATAGGGACGTCAAAACGAGGTCTTGTTTGGGAAAGATTCAATGATTTCTTTGATATAGATACAAATGAAAGATGCACGATTTACTAGGAATTAATATAGTTTTAGCCATGTAATAAGTAAAACATTGTCCAGATTTTTGTCAGGTATATTGTTGTGGAGTTAGAACAACCACAGGTCCAAAGATTTCCACTTTTTTAAACCAAAAGTTTCTCTGTGTCTACTCAAACATGTATTACAGTCGTCGATCAATGAACAAAGTTATGTTATCATGATGGGATTGTGAAGGATGGATCAACAATCGTGGTATCTTTATTTTCTACTATTTACTCGTAACAAATTGTCACATGCAATAAATAATTTGCATAATAAGAGATATAGGGCCTTTTGAGTACAATCAAAACTTATTGGGTCAAAAAATTAATTAAACTCAAAGACCAGATCCTCTGTTGTCCCTATTGAAGGCATGAACATAAACGAATATACGATACTAACATGTTCATGGTTACTCTTGGAGACCTTCATAACCACACATCAGAACATCCAGATTCTAGACTGATGATATTGATATGTATTCACAGAATGGAATATTGTGTTCCAAATTACATTTTATGTATATGAATGTTCTCGTAAGGCTTCCAGGTGTAAGCATTGCAATGACGGCAGTTTCATAATTATCTTTAAAGAGACCCATGCTAGGTTGTCGGACATACAAAACGATAGGAAATATGTTTATGAAATATTGTATGGAATGATCAACATGGATAGCTAGATCATTTCTGCACAAGGAAATTTCAAATGAAGTTCATTTAGTTCTTCTAAATCAAGTCTGTTCTTCTAAATCAAGTATATATAATTAACTAACCGCACTTTATATTTATAGTAACATTTATGTGACACTGAACCTTGATAGTGAAAAATTTAGTTCCAGCTCTAAAATGGCTTTCCTTTTTGGTCTATAAAAGCAATGCACTACACAACAAAGCAAATTCTGACCATCCCCATGTTGTTCTGATTCCTGAAAATCTGGCATGGGTCTTTTTAATGTCCTTTACCCGTAAGATAGAAAGAGGAATATTTTCAGCTGCTGACTATGCTAATCTGAGTCTTGTTTCATTTAATTGTACTAGATACTTGATAAATATTCATTAAGAGTCATTATTTTGACATTGTGGTGTTGATATATATGACCTGTATCCATCTCGTATGCTGTTTTATTGAATTGTTTTTGGCCCTTAAAATTCTAATTAATTTTCAGGAATATGCATTAAAAGCTTTACAAATCCCTGCAAATATGATTTCAAAACAATAAATTCTAATAAAACATCACATTTATGTGTAAGATATATTGTTACATCAATGTTTGCATGTTTTGTAATTTTAGGGAAAAATTACCCCACCCACTTTTACCTATGACTACAAGCCTAAGCTAAAGACTAATTCTGTGAAGAAATACATATAAGTCAAGAACAGGTTTCTGGGCAATTTTTAAGTATGATTTCAACCACAAAAACATACCTTTGGTATTTTTAAAACTTTTTTTTCACTAGTATACAAAACTTATTTTAGTGAATTTTAGCCAATTTTTTCTATATTTATGAATATTCAAAAATATTGAAAATCGAGAAATTGTTTATTATTCATGTAAGTCAAAGTGCAAATCATTAGCTTCATTTTGATACCAAAATAATTGTTTTAGCTTAATAAATGAGTAAGTTATGGGATATTTTAGGAGGTATGTATGAGAAGTGCACCGAATGACCTTTGACCTTGATTTAAAAAAAAATCCTACCACTTTTAAGCATGTCATCCACCCTTAACCAAAGCATGGGACCCTAATGTATTGAAAAATACCACTCAAAATTTTATAGGTCACCGGTTGCAAGAAAAGTTCCATTCCAGGACCTGGCTCCTAGACTATGTGTGGTAATGGGTTGAAAGAAAGCCCACCAAAACGTCACCAAAACATGACTTCATTCAAAAGGCTGCATAATGAGGAACTGTCCATCATAGTTTCTTACAAATTCAACCATAAATGGAGGAATGTGTTAAAATGTATTGACAATAAAGTGAAGCCTCTTTTTCTGTGATGCAATATTGTATCACAAAACATATCACCATTTTCTTCTTTTACCTTAATATTTTCCAAAGCTTGCTCTTATAGATACATTAAAACAAAGTTTTGTTTGGGAAAGGATAAGTTCAAATCAATTCATTCATAAATGTGTGAGAAGATGAGTTAATAGGAAATTTACTCTAATGCCCCCTTTATCCATGACACAACATACTATCACCAAACAGCACAAGCTTTACAATAAATACACTCAGATAGACACCCACTAGTAGAATTTCTGTCTGAGGAATGTGATTCTATTTTTGGACCATTTGCACTGTACAAAATTTAGGCTACATGACTTGACCGCATGACCTGTATGACCCAATTGTGAATGGCAAATTACTACTCAGATCTCTTTTTTATTTAAGACTTGTTTAATACTTGATTTTTTGCTTAGATCATACATGCCATCTATTTTATATTATGACACATTTGACACGTAGACTATTCTATTTGTCATTTAGATCTTTTTGTCTTGTTTGGGAGGAACTATTTTTGTTGTGCGGTTTGTAAAGTACATCTAAAGTACATTAACGCATGATAAAATAAGAGAGCCATGCTCTCTAAAAATGGAAGTTATTAAAGATAGAATTTGTGTAGAATATGGCATAGAAAATATTGAGGCAAAAGGAGAAACTGCTGGTTATCAGCAGTTTCTTCTTTTGTTTCAATATTTTTCCAAGCCTTTTCTGTAAGGGACGTCAACACCAGGTCTTGTTTGGGAGAGGGTTAAGCAAGACTCTGTAATTCTATAGAAAGGCTCTTGTCCTTCTAACTATTGAGGGACCTTATTTAGGAGAAACTGCTGATGCCAAAATTGTTTGCTTAGGTTTAATTGTATTATAACCCCCTCCCCCAATGTTATCGATAGTTTGTGTTAGTTTGTGTTTCTTTACATTCTGACTTTAGTACTGATATTGTTAAACCGAAGTGACCGTGCGCTATGAATATTTATAAACAAACGTAATCGTCTGCAATGTTGACAATAATGAGCGCAAGGTTACTTCGGTTCAATAATATCAAACGTATTGATAACAAACTGATAAGCTATGTTGTGTAGATTCAAAAATTTAGCGCTGGAGTAAGGACAATTCCAGGAAATTTGGCAGCGAAAGAGGTTGAGCAAGACTCTGTAATTCTATAGAAAGGCGCTTGTTGTCCTAATTATAGAGGGTCTTTATTTAGGAGAAACTGAGAAACTGCTGATGTCTAAATTGTTTGCTTATGTTTAATTGTATTATAACCCCCCCCCCCCCATGTTATCGATAGTTTGTGTTAGTTTGTGTTTCTTTACATTCTGACTTTAGTACTGATATCAAACGTACTGATAACAAACTGATAAGCTATGTTATGTAGATTAAAAAAATAAGTGCTGGAGTAAGGACAATTCAAGGAAATTTGGCAGCAAAAGAGGTTGAGCAAGACTCTGTAATTCTATAGAAAGGCTCTTGTTGTCCTAATTATAGAGGGTCTTTATTTAGGAGAAACTGCTGATGTCTAAATTGTTTGCTTAGCTTTAATTGTATTATTTCCCGCCAATGTTATCGATAGTTTGTGGTCTTTACATCTCGACCTATCTAATGAAATCGAGTCATAGCTATGTTTTATCCATTTCTATTTACCGAAAAGGTTTTCTTTCCTCTCAGAGGTTTTCAACAAGATTTGATTGTGAAACACTAGCCTAGTTTCAGACTCTGTATTTTGTTTTATTATTGCAAAACCTTGTAACTGCAGCTTGATTAAGGATGGAGTTACAAGGTTTTGCAATAACACAGACAACTTACGTTTAGTTGTCACTTGAACAATCAAGGGAGGCAAATGATCAGAAATATATGACGCTTATTATCTTTCCTTGATCTCAAATGAAAATTTAACAGACTTTCATTGAGGAGAATATTTCTAAATATTTCTTTTATTTCTTTATACAAACTATGTTTTGTTTAGCAGACTGCCAATGCCAAGTAATTATTTTTTTTTCAAAAATATCAAAGTAACACAATTTTTTTTCAATGTGTATGAATGGGTCGACTCTTTCCCAAACAAGACTTGGTTTGACATCCCTGGTAGAAAAGGCTTGGGAAAACATTAAGGATAAAGAAGAAAATACTGCAAATCAGTATTTTTTCCTTTTGCCTCAATGTTTTCTATGCAATTTTATTAACAAATTTTACCTTTAGTAATATTTATTTTGACATCTGTATCAGCTTTCAAATCAAACTACAACTAAAATGTTGCCGTATGTGAAAGGATTAAAGATGAGGATTGATCGACTTTTTGTGCTGATACATCAACATGCATTTCGTTAGTGTTATTGCAAAACCATGTAACTCCAGCTTAATTAAAGCTGGAGTTACAAGGGTTTTTCAATAACACTGATGATTTACAAGTCTCTCACAAATGCCTAAACAAAAGCAAGATTGAACAGAATAACTAACATTGTAATGGATGAAAGATTTGACTAGTAACAAATCAAACGAGGTAATTAATTAAATGACAATTTCCTTCAATTCAAAATTTGACAATTATAGCTTTTTTCCCAAAACATAGTAACTACAACTTGTCTGAAGCTTTAGTTATGAGGTTTTGGACAATAAGCAGTGATACAAGCCATTTTTATTCAATGGGGAACCGTAGCGGGTTAATTGCCCCTGCGAGTAGTGTGGTGGCGCCGTTGTTCCCGGTCCAACCAGCATCCGGAAGTTCCCTTTATTTACATGTAAAAGCTATCACAGAACGTAAATATGTTGCTTACTTTCAAGCTATTTTCCTAAATTAAAACGTAAAACACAGAAAATGGATTAGAAATTTGGTTTTATGAAGAATCCGGAACTGAGAAATGAACTACGAAAACGAAATGCTAGAGTTTCAGGTAGAAAAAGCGATTAAGTAGAGCTGTAAGTATCAGCATGAAAACGAAAGTAGATAGCCGGAAACCGGCATGAATCTCAATATAAAATCTCAGTTCTATTCGCAAAATTAATTTGTTATCATAAAGTGTTTATTCTTGAAATGGATATATATAATGTTTAGACTAAGTTTTCTTCGTAAAATCCAAACCATTTTCTTATCTCACGATCTTTACATCCCTTAACCCTTTCCCAAAGAAGACCTGGTTTTGACGTCCCTAACAGTAAAGGCTTGCAGTTTCTCCTTTTGTCTCAATATTTTCTGTGCTCTCTTATACACAAATCCTTCCTCTTTAACATTAATTTTGTCATCTACAACATATTTCTAATTGGATCATCCTATAATTTGTCCGTTTGGGGAAGGGTTAAAACTAGAAACATAGCATAATTTATGCTGTGTTAAAACGGTTGTAAAAGACTTATAGCTTTATGGGCGCACACGATATTGTTGCTCATTAACACCATTACGTTGTTAATCAATTTTTAATTCTTTTGAATACAAAACGATTCCTTTTGGTAATCCTTATTGGTAAAGTTTTAATCCTTTTCCAAACAAAACCTTGTTTCAACATCCCTAATACAATAGGCTTGGAAACTTTGAGGAAAGGAAGAAAATGCTGAAAATGCTGTAAACCATCACTTTCTTCTTTTTCCTCGATATTTTCATTGAAATATGTTGTGCACACCAATATCTGTTTTGTTGTCAGCAGGAACTTTCCATCCTAAGATTGTGTCATTTAAAAAAGAGTTGGGTCACCTTTGAAAACAAATGGGAAAAAAACATTTTCATTTATTTTCCTGAATCAAATGTTTTGCAGTAAAACAAATAAACTACTACATGTATACAGTATTGAGTAAGCGTGTATGCATTAGTTAGAAACATTGTTAGAAAAGGAAAAGTGCTGGATATATCGGCCTTTTCTTCTGGTGCTTTCTTAGCTTTCTCAGAAATTGGAGATCTTTCACTATTTACCCTTTTCAAAACCTACGTGTCTTAAAGTTTTCCAACATTAAAGGTAATGTAGATGCCAAATGCATCTTGATAAAGGTAGGACTTGTGTGCAAATTATCATAGACTACCAAAAAAGTATCAAGTCAAAAGGAGACAATGCTAGATATCAGCATTTACTTGTTTTGCCTCAATGCCTTTCAATCCTTACCTATTATTGATGTCAAATTCTGGTCTTGTCGAGAAAAGGTTAAAACCAGGTGAAATTATGGAAAATGGTTAACAAACTGAATGACATAAACTTCTAAGAAGTGTGTATTATGAGGGAAAACAGAGAAAGTAGAGGAGAATATTTGGGTTACCGGGAATCCCAAAAATTTCATTCTTTTCCCTCCAAATTATGTTAGATCTAATAGGGTTCTACTTAATCAAGTAAACAGTGACATAATTTCGGACATTTTTACATTTTAACAACAGTTTACTTCAGCGATCGTGTGTTTTCCGTGTTGTGTATTACCAGGTAAAAGGGCGAGTGTAGTAAATTTTGGACCGTGAACCACTTCGCCACCTATCAAAGGAAAGATAATCCGCTACGGTTCCCCATTGGCTCTAAACAAAAACAGCACAGAAAAGACAAGAGCAGGCCAAGGGCTATGTGCAAATCTTTTGCAGGTATTTAGATACATCTATAAATATATGCACTTTTATTAGTTTTTCCCTATGAAGCCCGCAGGTAACAATAAACACATCATTGCTTTTCTTCGAAAGACTCGTAACTGCAGCTTAAAACAAGCTGCAGTTACAAGGTTTTCAAAGAAATGCAACAATATATCTGTTTGTTGATGCATAAATTGAACTGCACTATTATTTAATTAATATCGAGAGGCCATCAAGTTATCAAACAATTTCCAAAAACAGACCTGGTTTTCATTGTTCAAGTAGAAGACGCTTTTGAAAACATTGAGAGAAAAGAAGAAACTGCTGATTTATGAGCACATTTTTTTTCATTTCACTAGATGTTGTCCTAAGCTGATTCTAACAATGATGTCAAAACTAGGAATTGTCTGAGAATGGCTTAAATTGCACAATTTAACAAATAGAACCATAGACTAAGCAAGTAGATGGCATAAATTAGATTGCATACAAAGTCATGCACAATTCTGACCATTCACTCTCTATTATAAGGACCAAAATAGGCAGAAAACATTCCCCTCTAACCTGAAACCACCATACAGTGCATAAGCCAGAACCGTAAGCCTGGACCGATAAATGATTCCAGCCTAATTATGGAAAAGGGCACTGAAGGGGTATTCACCAACAAGTACCAAGTTTACCTTTACAATTACACAACAACCCATTTGATTGGCCGAGACATATGTCTCGTCCAATCAGATGGCTTGTTACATAATTTGGATTTAGATAATCTATGTAGAATTGTTGTTGAATACAGCCCCTGGATCTATGTTGGTCTCAAATACTGAAAATAAGGGCCCTTTATCCTGATCTCAGCTCATTTTCATGTCAAAGACATTCGACCTATAATGCTGTGAAAACAGCTTCCTGGTAATTTCCCTTCAAACAGAAAAATAATCTAACAGCCAAATCTTCAAAAAACTTTAACCAGACTGATTAAGTTCCAACAGATTTTTCTGAGAGCTGCTCTCATAATTTCCTTTCTGGCCTTTGAAGATTTTTCTTCAGCCTTATTCCCTTGGGCGATGTCAAAGTCGAGAATTTTATACAAGGCCAGGAAATACCTAGAAATAGCTACAAGATAGGAAAACTGGGTTGATGTTCAGTGGCGGATCCAGGGGGGTGGGGTGGGGGGGGGGGGGGTGTTTGGGGGGTTCAAACAAACCCCCCTCTGCAGCCCTAATCTTTCATTTTCATGCAGAAATTCAGTCAAAATTGTGTGATACTAGAAAAACGAACCCCCCTTATCTGTATATTCGAACCCCCCTCACGGAAATCCTGGATCCGCGGCAGATGTTATTTTGTTGAAAAGAAAAATAATGATCTGTAGACTTGACCATCTTGCTAATACCTAGCATTTTCCCATCTCTGCTTAAAACCAAATTCAAGTTGGACTCATATTAAAAGGATTATCATATTTCTGAAATTGTTGTGTCACATTATTTCCCTGTTGTAGATTATAGCTTTTGAAAAATACTGATTGAAAACCTTTAATCAGCTACTTTATTTGGCTTACATTCCCACTTGTGCAATATTTTGTTATATTGGAGAATGCAGTGCTGAGGTCTGTTGGGAAATTTTTTCAGTATCTCATAACATTGCCATTTTAAACATTATGCCACCATGTCTTAACCCATTACCACACAATGACTCTTTTTGACTCCCTACAAGATAATGGATTTGAAAAACATTGTGAAAAATGAAGAAATTGCTTGTAACAAGCAATTTCTTCACTTCTCGCAATTTTTTTCTATCCAGAAAGATCAAAGAATGCAAAATTTTATTCAATTCATATTGTTGTCTGCAGCATCTTTGAATTTGGGTAAGTCCAAAATTTTGTCGTTTGGTAATGGGTTAACAGTATTCTCATTTTGCACCATTTTGATGATAACATTCATCCTATCATCCTTTATATCCAGTGAGTCGTCCCTTATACAAATTCATTATCCGTTTTTGTTCAGCTTTCTTTTCAATCCAACTTGGCAAAACAATTCCCAAACTCTATCCTTCTAACAATTTCTCTGCAATTTTGAACTGTCGTCTTTCAGCATTTTATTCCTCAATTTATGCCACTTAAACAAACCAAAAACAGCAAGGAAAAATAATGCATTTTGCTGTATTTTGGTCACATATTGCCTAGTGAATTTGGCACTTGTAATACTATATTGTATTATTCAGAGGAACAAATAAGAGAGGGGTGTTATAGCTTTTCAAACAAATATCATTTATTTGTACTTAAGCCCTATGTTGTGGGTAATCATTTGAATCGTCTCAAAGACGATTCAAATAAGTACACACAAAATAGGATTTGGATTTGAAATTACAAAATTAGAATTCCGTTAGATCTCCCCCCTCTTATCTGTCGCTCTGTTATTGCATTTATACATCTTTTGGGTTAAGATGTCACTACAAAGTCCCATGCCAGCATGGAGTTGTTAAATACGCTTTCAACAATTTTTTTGTCTCTCTCGCAGTCACTGGCTTATTTAATACAGAACACTAGAACACATTTAGATAGATCACAGATTCTAGAACACTACATTCATTGAAAGATCAATGCAATACCATCTGAACTGGCTTTAACTCGCAGAGCCAAAATAAGAGAGTGGTAGTTTTTTAATTGTTGAAATATGACTAATCATAAAGCAAATGCTATGTTGCTTGTACTCATGCAAACTGTCTCGCTGTGACAGTTCAAATGAGTACCCACAATATAGGGTTTTGATTCAGAATGTCTTTAACCTCTTTTAACAGCACTTTGAGCATATCATAGCTAATGTTTGACCATTTGTATGTACATGAAATATTTTTGCAAAATTTTAGCTCTTGACTAAGACTAGTATTGCATTTATCTATCAATTTAGGCCACACCACATCTCCTTTATAAATCCCAGTCAAATGTCTGACCAATCATTGAGAATAATTTCTTATTATACGGACGATAAAACATTTTTAATTTCTTGATAATTCTTTGGTCTATGCTGGGATGCTTCCTGCCTTTTGTAGCACCTAAACAGTGTTGTTCCGCACCTGCTCGCATGCAATAGAAGCCTCGAGTCTCGTTGAAATACACATTTTCATTGGTCACTTTATGTTCCAAACCTAGAAAATTCTCGATTTTTTCTATCTCCTCGAGAGGATTGAGTATCAAATTATCACCGTCGACGATGTGAATCTGGTGTCTTTGGAAATATAGCAGCCATTGCGTTAAATGGTAATAATACATGCTGATTCTAACGGCTTTATAACCTGTATTTACACGACCCGTCGATCGGTCGATCACTATATCCTCGAACCGATCATGCGTCTTGTTACGTTCTAGTTTGTTCTGATACACTTGAGTATAGTCCGATATCACACGAGTAACTGGATTGCGAAATGTTACGATTAACTTGATTGTCCGATTCATTTTGAATATTCTCTCCGGTGCATTTTCAGATATAAAATATCTGGGAGTCTTTTCCACTGTAATATCATTTGGAAATGAGTATGGCATGTATTTTTTATAATGATTGTATCCTTTCATGTAATTTTCATCCTTGTTGAAAAAATGCATTTCCATGTCTGCTATCCTAATTTTTGGATGAAGATCCAAAAACTCAAGCAACGCTCTCGTTCCACATTTACGAACACCAATAATAATACACTGCGGTAATCGTTGATCCATCCCTTCCTGACGGAGACGTTCTATTCTAGCTTCATCGTCTTCCAACAATTTTCTAAACCCATATCCGAAGGGATCATTATCGTCAATATTAAGTCCCGGTTTGAGCGACTTCCAGATGATGCTGGTGCAGTTTAGACTCAGATATACAATGATTGCAGCACATATACCCAGCATCCAGAGATGCCGTCTTCGAGCCAGACCCATTGTGCTAGTGAACCATTCCTGCATCATATGTCGTCGCGTGTCACTGAGCACCTACCCATGTCTAATCATCCCTCACTTGTCACCTGCAAGTAGAAAACCAGAAACATGTTAGTTATTTCATTAATAATTCCTGAAAATCTTCCCCATCACAATCAGGGCTTCTGCTTTTTTAGACTGGTTCAAAATGATTGCAAGACAAAATTAACATCACAGAAAATTGGAATTATATTAACCAGGTAAAAGACATCGAAAAGCATTGATGGAAAAGGAGAAAATGATGGTCATCAGCATTTTCTCCTTTCACCTCTATATTGCTTTCCAAAGCATTCTCCGTCACATATCAAAGCCTAGTCTTGTTTGGGAAATGGTTAGATTAACTTTGGAAATAGTTAGATTAATTCATAGTGCACTATTAAGACCAATTTGACATTGCAAGCAAAAACAGATGACGAATACTAAATTTCGTAACATGAATATTGAATATAAAAGACTTACAAAATTCATCGCAGAAAATTATGAAGCAGTTACAAACTTGAAAATCTCCAAAGCAATTGCCAACATTATCACCGGTGGTGAACTCGGCCAAAGCGAGGGACGTTTTTTCGCGATCAATGTATTCCGTCGTGTTGTTATAAAGTATCGTAACTACAGCTTTATCGAAGCCGTAGTTACAAGATTTTATAACAACACGGACAGTTTGTCAATACAAAAGGTAAACCCGGTCTGTTTTTAGAACAAGTTCATTGTCATAAGAAAAAAAATCTATAAAATCACATTTAAACGCAAAATATTTATACCTTGTTGTAGCGAAAATTGTTTAAGTTCACCACCAGCGCTTATTGCTGTCATTGATAACTTACAACTCACAATTCGTCATGAACAAATTTCTCCATTTTACAGTTAAATATATTTTGATAAGTCTACCATTTTATTATGAAAATAAAATTCACCAATCATCGTGAAAATTCTCCTCCATTTCACTGTTTACGATTTAATATATGTTTTGATAAGTTGCCGTAAATGTTCATTTTTTTCCATTACAAATCATCGAGATCAATAAATATTATTTACCAAAGTAAATTTGTTTTCTCAGCTATGTGTGAACAACCATTTATAATGTTTATCTAATATTATATCTAATAACTTATAATAAAACCTACTGCAAAAGCTTTCATCTAACATTTTGAGCTTGAATTTCCATTTTAACTTGTTTAACCCCTTTCCAAATGAATCAATTTTAGACTCCTTCTACTTGAGTGGAGTTGCAGACGATAATAGCTGATGTCAATAGGGGTAAATATTCATGTTTTAGCATAAAAAATATAATGGCCAAAGAAAGAGATATTGCGGATTATCAGCATTTTTAAATCTCTCAATATGTTTAGCCTTTGAGGGAAAAGTAAAGACATGATGAAAGATAAAAGAAGTTGTAAAAGCCACAGCCCCAGAGTGATGAAAGACTAAAATTGCAGTTGCCGTTGACAAGGTTGGTCATGTTTAATGCCAAATATGACACTTAAATTACAGAGCTGCAATTTGACAGTGATTCATGGTGGAAGGCTGCCCATAAATTTAACTTACAAGTTGAAAATTTCAACTAGTCAAAGGCATGTCAGAAGACAGAAATTATAGGGTTCCATTGGCATCTAAATCATTTCACTCATCTTATTAAAAGGTTGCCATTTCAAACTTCCACACTACAGTGCCAAAACTTTGGCTGCTTCAATCTAAGTGGACTGCAGACCACTAACTGCAGATATTTGAATTTTGATATGACAAAGAAAATGTCGGAAGAAAACAACAAAATTGTCACCATGCTGGTTGTTAGCATTTTCTGCTCTTCTCTAAATAGTTTCTTATCATGTCAGTTAAATTACAGAGCAGCCATTTGACAGTGATTCATGGTGAAATGATGTCCGTAAATTTAACTTACAAGTTTGAGTTTATTGGGGTTTTACGCCGTTTTCAACTACCAGGGTCATATCGCGGCGGCTGGAGCACCTACCCATGGATTCCTGTCGTTTCTCAAACCAGTACTACCACAACACCCTTACCAGCTGCTCGCCCACTTAGGTTAATGATTTCAAACCCATTGGTGGGTGACAATTTTGTCAGAAAGGGTATTAGCCGCGGCCGGGTATCGAACCCAGGACCTCTCGAATGAAGGTCAGATGAACTTACAAGTTTGAAATTTCAACAAGTCAAAGGCATGTCAGAAGGCAGAAATTATAGGGTTACAATCTGTTGGTATCTTAATTATTATCCTGTCTTCTTTTAAAACTTTCCAAAGTGCCTAAACTTTGGACTGCTTCAATTTAAATGGATTGAACTGCTTTGTTCATTTCGCAGAGGCTGGAGCACCTAACTATGGATTCCTGTTGTTTCTCATACCAGCACTATCACTAGATCTACATCCTAATAACACCTCCAGCTGCTCGCCTCGGCGCCCACATAGGTTAACAATATCAAACCATTGGTGGAAAATAATTTTGTCTGAAGGATATCTGCCGTGACTGTGGATCGAACCCAGGACCTCCTGAGTTAGAGTCAGATGCACTACCAACTGCGACATGGCAGCGACCAATTTAAAGGGAACTGCATATGATTCACTAAATGTAGAGATTTATATTTGGATAAGGCAAAGAAAATATTTGGAGAAAAGGATAAAATACTGGTTGTTAATAGTTTCTAATTATGTCACAAATCACAACCATTTGACAGTGATCCATGGAGAAATACAGCCCATAAATTTAGCTTACAATTAAAAATTTCAAATGTCAAAGGCATGTCAAATGGCATAAATTATAGATCTAGGCCTTAGAAGGATCTTAGAGACAAGTTTCAGAGAGGATACTGGCCAAACTAGGATTCAGAGTTTTTTGATAAACTCGATATTACTCACAAAGCTATATCTGGGCTACAGACAATTTGTTGTATTTGTTGTATTGGAAAAGGTTAATTCTTTCATTTTAACCCTTTCCCAAACAAGACCTGGTTTTGACGTCCCGATATAGAAAAGGCCAGGGAAAACATCGAGACAAAAGAAGAAACTGCTGATGACCAGCAGTTTCTCCTTTTGTCTCAATATTTTCCCTGCTATTTTATACAAAAATTCTATCTACACCAACATCTATCATTTATCGTCCGCAACAACTTTCAAATTGGACGACCCTACAATTTCCTCGTTTGGGAAAGGGTTAAATGGAACTGCATATGATTCACTAAATGCAGAGATTTATATTTGGATAAGGCAAAGAAATTATTGGGAGAAAAGGAGAAAATACTGGTTGTTAGCATTTTCTGCTTTTCTCTTAATAGTTTCTTATTTTGTCACAAATCACAAACATTTGACAGTGATCCATGGAGAAATACAGCCCATAATTTTTTGCTGACAATTAAAAATTTCAAATGTCAAAGGCATGTCAAATGGCATAACTTGTAGATCTAGGCCTTAGAAGGATCTTAGAGACAAGCTTCAGAATGGATACGAGTTCGCCGAGCTCAGCTAGGGTTCAAAGTCACGACCCCTAGATTGATAAACTTGATGTTACTGACTAAGCTGTTTCTGGGCTACAAACATTTTGTTGTTTGTGAAAGGGTTAATTTTTTCATTTTGAATAACCTGGTAGCCTAAGAGAGTCTATATTCATATCATTTGACAGGTTATTACAAAATTGTCATCCGTCCCATAAAAAGGGACCATCTGGATATCTGAGTCAATATTCATGGACCACGCTGACTGACTGAGGGTCGAACCATTTTGTTATCGAATTTTCTGAATAAAGAATGTTTCTCTACCTTCCTGTTAATGATTATGTTCGCTTTCAAAATCCCATTGTTTTGGCATCTGCAGCATCAAATCCATTTATAAACCATTACCAGACAGCAAAATTTTAAACTTGTCCAATTTAAAAGAATTGCTGCAGGTGAAAATTTAATTGAAATGAAATTTTAACATTTTGGGTCATTCTGGATAGAAAACATTGTAGGAAATGAAGAAATTGCTTGTCACAAGCAATTTCTTCATTTGCCACAATGTTTTCCTTAGCCATTATCTTTCTTGGTGTGGAAAAGCATCATTATTTCGTAATGACTTTCAGACTTTCTGTATGGTTCTTTTTCACATAGCGGGTGGAAACTACCCCTGCGAAAAAAGTTCACGAAGTTCATGAACTTTGATGAACTTTTTATGAAATTCATGAAATTGCATGAACTAGCATTAAAAATTCATGAACATCCAGTTTCATTAATTCAAAGTTGGTGAACTTTTTACGAAATTGATGAACTTTGTTGAACATTTTATGAACTTCATGAACAAATAAACACGTTCATGAACTTTGAATTTCCTAAATTCATAGTTCATGAACTTTTTACAAACATTTTGAAAGTTGTTGAACTTATTATGTTTAGTTCATGAACCTTCATTTAAAGAAACAAAATAGGTCTGCATTTTAATTCCAAGTTCCTGAAGGAGTCAACCATTTCATCGATAGATAACATATGTTGGCTACTAAAATCGACAATTATAAAAAGTACCAATTCACAAACTAATAGCCAGGCTGTTTCAACCCTGACAAAGCAGTTTTGCATATATTTAAATTTCAATGATTTTGAAAATGGATGGAGAAATCAATAAGCTGTAGAAAGAACAGTTTAGCTGCTGACTAAATTATCTAAATAATTGCTAAACGACTGACTAAGGTCTATTTCTAGCTAACCTTCTGCTAGCTACTTTTGTGATCATCCAGTGTCTATTAACCAGTGTTTGTGACAAGGAATCTCTGAACCTAAACAGAATTATAAATTGGCTTTGTAATGAATTTCTTCTATCAAATTCATGAAAAGCTTAAAAAGTTCTAGAACTACTGCCGATGTTCATGAACTAGTTCATGAACTAGTTCATGAACTTATCTACAAAGTACATTTAGGTTAAACTTCAAAGTCAAGGTCACAAGGTCAAAGGTCATGGTCTTAAATGAAAAGTCTTAGCATAATATATCCATGTGTGAAATGGTACATCTGTTTTTCATATAGTTCACAAGATACAGAATTAACTGGGTGAAATCAGACCTCCCAGTCTAATTTTATTCAAGTTTCCAGTCTATTACATGACATCACTTCCTGTTTATCAGAGAATTGGAGGGAATTTGCTTGTCTGACTTTTTTTTCAAAAAAACTGTTTATTGTCATAATTTACATTCATATGTAAGAATAATCAGGAGATAAAGAAGCTCACTGAATAGTTAAACCAAATGAAGCAACATTGGTGAGTGTTCTTTTGACTAAATTTAACAAATTTAAATGTTCAGTTTCACAATTCCCCACCCACATATTGCGTAGTAAATAACTTAGTTCATGAAATTATGATGAAAGTTCATGAAACGCAAAATTTGCCTTTAATGAACTTGCAAGAAGTTCTTGAACTTCAGAAGTTCATAAGTTCTTGAACTTTTGTTGGTGAACTTCAGTGGTTCATGAACTTGCTGTTTCATGAACTTGGCTGACTTCCGAAGTTCAAGAACAAAAGTTCAAGAACTTCTTGAAATTCATGAAAGGCAAATTTTGCATTTCATGAACGTTCATCATAATTTCATGAACTTTTTCGCAGGGGTAGAGTCAACACTCAGACAAGTGTCATTAAGATGTATTCAAGTACCACAAATGCAAACTTTAGATCACTAAAGATAAATTTTCTAAATACTTCAACGTGTCAATGTTTTAAAAGGAAATTTAAATAGAAGCCATCGGGTGAAAATGTCATATATCATTTCTTAACATCTTTATTATTCCATTAATAGAATAGATCCATATAGTTTGTGAAGAATACTATACAAAACATAGGACTAAGGATTGTAGTGGCATCCATATGAAATTTGGTATATTCATCCAAGGGATCATACAACATTTTGTCGCTCTTCAACAAAAAACTTGTAACTGCAGCTTAATACAAGCTGCAGTTACAAGGTTTTTGTTGAAAACCAATGATTTAATCTTTTCAAGCTGTCCAGTTTCGAGTCATGCAGTTCGATTAGCCAAAGGACTCCACTTTAAGCACTTTAAAATTTGCTTCACGACAAACGTCTACCTACTCTCCCCTGAAAAGTTTGCTTCCATCTTAATGAACAATAGATTTTGTGGCACAAGCAGTGCCAGCTTGGTTGCATGCTCATCATTTCAATTTGAAAAGCGTAAAATTGTCTTATCTCATATAACTTGTCATATCCTCTTTACAAACTTTTGTCGGCTCCAGTTTAGAAAACATTTGAAAAAGATTTTAACTTAAAATAGCCACAGAACAAATATGTTTGAAGTTTTTGCCTTTTAATAAACAATATAAACCTCTTCAAAGAACAAAAGATCAAAAGGCAGACCATGTTAACATGCTTATTTCCTGCCCTTTATCTTACATAGTGGCCGTGCACTTAGGGCTCACCAAGGCTACAGGTTAGACATTGTAAATCTTTTTATGCTTTTCCCAAGCTGAAATTGAATACAGTTTTATGTCCCACTAAACATCTAAGGTCTTATGCAGACATGACCTTGCATTACAGTCTCATCAAAAAGACCCCTTTTGACTGTGCCCATGGCAAATGGATAAGGGTTAACGTAGTATACCCGTAATGAAATTCGCACGACGTCTGAATTATACGGGCGACGTTGAAAACATTTGGCGGAACTTTTCAACGCCAAATACTTTCGACCGCGCCTGAATATGTTTGGATTCGTAATGACGTCGCTCGAAAAAAGCAGATGTTATATGAATCTCAAAATGGCCACATTACGGGCGTTCTACCTTAAGAAACTTACAAGAAAAGAGGAAAAGGCTGATAACCATTCTTTAACATGGAGATTTCTTTTTTATATGAATTAGCAATATTTTTATCATCCCCATTCCTTTCAAATTTGAATATTTGTAGACAGGTTTTGACTAAATCCTATGTTGTAGGTATTATAAACAAGACTTTAATCATCTTTTTGACATAACAGCCACTAATGTCAATGCTAAATATTTAAGATTATTTTGGTAGTCTATCTAAATTTTAATGCATTCGTACCAAGTATTCAAATATTGAACTTGCAAAGATAAAATTTTGTTGTTAAATTTACTTATTTTAAATTGAAAACCTAGTGATATCTATCATAATCCATTTTACTTTATGTACATTAACCCTTTCCCAAACAGCAAAGAACTTAAAACTGTTCCATTTACAAAACCTGCTGTAGATGACAACATGAGGAAGTTGATGAAGATAAAATCAGTGCACATATAATATAACAAAGCAAGTTAGTGTTGAGCCAAAAGCAGAAAATACTTATCAGCAGCATTTTCTTCTTTTGCCCCAATGTTTCAAGCTTTTACAATATTCCTACAGGGCTTAAAACCCTATACCCCGAACAAGACTACTTTTGAAGACTAGCTGGCAGCTTGCATAACCAAATCCATCCTTAGTTTTCGTCATCTCATTAATCAAACTAAAGAAAACAACATAAACAGCATTTTTTTTATTTAATCTCTATGCTTCCTGAAGGCCTATATATTAGTTATTTCAATACCTGAGGGCTTGTTTGGGAAAGATTTTAAAATTTGAGCCAAATTTTGAAGTAGCTTGTTTGATAAAGTCGCCTGGAGTCTTTTTTTCATTCATTTTTGTTCGTTCCAAGTCTTTTGAAGGTACATCAAAGGTTTCATTAGGTCATAAAGTTTTGATCTTTAGTCTAGTTCTTTTCTCATTCTATTACCAAACAGTGGCACTCTCAAGAAATAAGCTTTGGAAAACTGTGGAAAATGAAGAAATTGCTATGGTCGCAACTATGGGTCTGTTGTAAGGAACCTCAGTTTAATGTTTTTAGCCTGTATATTAATTTTGTATATTCTGATTTTTTTCGGGAGACAGGGCGGAGCCTAGTAAACGGTTCATTACAGGGGTTGAAAAATTTCTTCAAACCTACTAGTCCTGTAGGACTAGTAGCTCTGAATTTCTACTCGCCCTTAAGGCAACCCAACTCGCCCTTAAAGATGAAGAAAATTTTAGACTGTTGGCTCTTACGGGTGCATTATTATGCAAATAACATAACTCTTTGACTCTACAAATAAAGTTTCTTCGGTATAAATGACAGACAGGGCTCGCGCTGGTGATCGCCACTTCAAAAGTCATAGGCGAATAAGGCAACAATTTTATTAAAAAAGTTGGTCAATAAATCGAATGTGTCTCAGACTTGACTTCATCTTTTACCATAAATCAATCGCCGATTAAACATTACTGTAAACACTTACTTTTTATTTAATTGGAAAGATAGATTAGCTGTCGAAATGGTTGAGTAAGCACACCAGTTTAATATGTACAACTACCCGGTAAATTTGAAAGAATTTCTTTGTGTAATCGCGAGGCGGCATAACAGAAAGAGACAACGCGTCTGTGTTAAAACCATCTAACGTCAGTGTATATTTACTATGTAGATAGCGTTTTGTTTTCATTGCTTCATCCCATTTTCCTGCGCTTTCAGCTGGCACGCGCGACTTTTGTAAACAAATCATAGTAAAACGTAACCTTATTTGGGTGCGGAAAAATCACATGATTAAATTGAAACTAGAATGACTACGTCATCAATTGACTGTGTTTGCGGCGTCTTTGATCTTACTCAAATCATCGCATATACATAACACAGATTTACTCTAGTTTCCTTGTTTAGTTTCACTTTCGGGATTGATCGACATAAACAGGGAAAGGTCTTATTTTACAGCGAATATTATTGTTTCCGATATGAAGTTTGAAATAAATACTTTCTTTTCGATCCTTTATTTTTTCCCCTCAATCAGCGTGATTCAAGTCCTAAATTTGCACTCGCCCCGTCGGACTAGTTGGTCCCCAAATCTACTCGTCCTACGGCATTTACTACTCGCCAATGCGAGCGGGCGAGTGGATTTTTCAACCCCTGCATTACATTTAAGCTTGAGGAGAAACAGCCTTCTCGCTTAGCGGTACATCGTCAGTATTATTGCAAAACATTATAACTACAGTGTCAATCAGGCTGTAGTTACGAGGTTTTATAACAACATATTTTACAATAGAACGTTCTTTCAATTTCGAAATGTGTTCATGCTCGTGCCGCACGTTTTTCTTCTATATCAACCAAGACATCGAGAAGTAAACTCGTCGAATAACCTCTTCGCTTAGCCCCACCCTGTGAGGTGAATAAAAATGGATTATACCTTTCAAAACAAGCTGGTTGTTTATATTTCATGATATCTCCAGAATGTGAATAGAGGCATTATATATCACTGCTTTGCAACGAAAACCTCGTATCTACAGCTTGCTTAAAGCTGTAGATACGAGGTTTGCATTGAAAAGTGACAATATCATAACATCAAAATGCATCTCATGGAAAAGTAAACAAGGTTCCTCCCAAATTTTCCCAACTTTCATTTATTTTTATCATTTATACCATCGCTAAATAAACCCAGACTTCTAATTAATTCATATTTTTTCCTCCTGTTATGTTTGCAGAAAGTCACGATGTTCCTTATTTTCACACAGTATTCCTAAACATTGCTGGGTTGGAAGCAGTTTTATGACAGTTCGAATTTGAAAGCAGCTTCAGATGAGGAAAATATTTGTACCAATTTAGCAGAAAAAAATATTGAGGCAAAAGGAGAAAATGCTGTTTTATGAAAGAAACAGAAAATACTATTACCTGCAATTTCATTATGTCCATCAATGTTTTTCTTATAAACTCTCTTTGACACAATTCATATCTGTTATTGTTAATAATCTCTTCAAAGCTTAACCCATTACCAGACAACAAAATTTTGGACTGTTCCAAATTCTAACATGATGCAGACGACAATTTCAAGTGAATATAATTAAATATTTATTGGTCTTGTTGGGTAGAAAACATTGTGGGAAAAGAAGAAATTGCTTGTCACAAGCAATTTCTTCATTTCCACAATGTTTTCTACAGCTTTTATCTCGAAAGGCGTCAAAAAGCGTCAATGTTTGGGAATGGGTTAAAGACCAATTAACCCAATTTTAAACAGATAAAATGCTGAAAACATGATTACACAAAGGTTACTGTATTAAAATACATAATATGATCCTTACATACCAGTAGTCAAAGTCCAAAATATATAGTTACATTACACAATGGCTCATCATATTTCAAAGATGTCCAAAGGAAATAAAACTCCCTAATTACTGTGTAACTTCAAGCATTTCCTTCAAAATTGTAGTAAACAGCATGATAATATACTAGAACAAAAAAGATACGCAACCCCAATTTTTCGTAATATTTTCGACAAAATATGTTTTTAATGGATATTGAGTACATTTTTAATATACCTGCATCCATACGCATAGATATTATGTCATTTTTTCAGATGTCGTAAATTCATCACGTGATTCATAGTAAATTGTCAAAAACTGATTTTCCCCCTGTCAGGGTGGATCATCACGTGATCAAAATGGGTACATACACGTACACAAGATGGCGGAAAATTAGCGATTTTCGGTAGATTTCCCTTAATTGGTAAGTACTGCACCATTCGTTTGACTTACCATATAGCGCAGTCTATGGGCATTTCCGAGTGCTTTTCAGTGATGTCTGTCTCGTCTCTGGGCTTCATGTAGTTTCTGAGATACCCTCGAGGTTTTGAGCCGAATCGAAACGATTTTCGAGGGAAATTGAATATGGTACGTTACACGTTCCCCGGTTTTTTCATCAAAAATAGCGTTTTCTCTCAAAAATTCATACTTGTTTCGATTCAATACTAAGGTCCTTCGTGTGCAACAACCGTACGTACTTTGCTTCAGCCTGTTCTTTCTTAGATTCACGAAAAACGGGGAAATTGTAGAAACGGTACGAAACACGTACATGATACGCAACACGTGATGATCATTTGCAATTATGGTACGCACCACGTAAATATTTCAAATCCAACATAACTACAAAACGTACTCTCGGAACACAATTTTACAGTTTACTCATCAGTATTCCTGTGACTATTTTTAATGGGAACCCCGGTCTCCACATTTTTCTCTTCTGCAAAGACTTGAAAACTAAGTAAGTAGGCCTAGATTTATTTAATAAAATACGGCTCAAAAATTCTCCTCATGTAGGCTAATCTAAAAAAGTCTAACCTTACGATGAAATGCAGAAATTCCACACCCAAAGTAAACAAGACTAAACTCAGTCACATTTTACATTGCAAACGTCATCACTTCACCATATGACGTCACTGTGTAAATTTATGAAATACGCGCAGTGACATGCGCAGACTAACCGGATATACAAATAAACATCAACACGAGGGTAGGTTAAATTCAATCTGAATTTTGCAGAATTTCTGTATTGTCGTGTTTAAAATGATACTCGTAAATTTGCTTTTGCTTGTCATTTCTGAGCTTTCAAAGTTTTAATCGTGTATTCAATGCCAATGCAAATGGTCGATCTTGTTTCTTAAGTGCGCAGACAGTAAGTATGAATTCAGGGGTTGGACCTAATACTTCTGTTGATCTAACGTTTTCAGACTGAGCCCATTGGGACAAATTTGATAAATATATTCAAAAAGAAAGAGCTATGTCTACTCAATATTGAAATGGTTTGTTCCGAAGGTAGGCTATATGTATACATTTTTTTGCGCATTTCTGCAAGCGCAAGCAAAACACTCATACATACGTTTTCAAGAATTTCGACTTCATAGGATTGCATTAAGACATTTTATGTAAAACTTCATTTTATATTTCAATATTTGCAGAGATACTGATCTTCTTTTGTTTTTACCGGAAGTTCCACATGCGATATAAAGACCAAGGACAACCAAGTCCGTTAGCGATTCGCATGTTAGCTCATTCCCCGTGGGTAAAGCAATTTACTAGAAAATACAGCTACATCAAGATCTACAGATATTTTATTGGCTGTAACTCGGTTACGAAACGTAGTTTGTCCTTTCAAACACAACAGTGCAATTACTATTTACCCAGTCTTAATTGGGAGTGGCGTAAACCTTTGTTTACTACTTCATAACCAATCATCTGTTTTGATTTGTACCGTTTATATTGTGCACGTGAGTTAATTATTTGAAATAGATTGAAATATGTAAACTCGTGCCCACGTGACTCCCATTTTAGGCTGGTTGAATAATATAAATGCATATCGTCGGTGTAAATGCAAAACCCCGTATGTCGATTGGTGCGATTTTCAAAGTACAAACTTGTGTGCCCTGTGTAGACGATTCTTGCAGTTTTTGAGATATTTTTATTGATCAGTATTATTGACACATTATTTGTTAGCAATATGTCCAAATTTCAAGTAAAACATTTCAGTTTTGGAAAAGTTACTACACTTTTTTTCCCTCCAATTTAAAAATTTCCAAGATCTATACGAGGTTTTGCATTTACAACGACGATATCTAGAATATCAATAACCTAAATCATATTAGATCTATACACAACCAACGCTGTTGAAAATAACCCCAAATAACCCCAACTTCGATACCAACCCCATACACGTCAACATGCATCCAACGTTACTCTCAATCAAACTGATCAATAATAACCTCGGCTCTCCGAGGGCGGTATAGTTGAGGGGCTTATTACACATAATATATATTTCTTTCTTATTGTCAACAGTATTGCCTAGATGTATTTGCCTCTTAAAGGACTACAATTATAATAAAATGGCATTCTTGTTTGGACCCATCGGATGACAACAAAGTCAATACAAATACAAAAACATATTCACCAATACAATTAAGACAAAATCAATATGACAAATGTATCCCTTTCCCAAACAGAACCTGTAAAAAGGCATTGGAAAAACACTGATCCAAAAGAAAATGCAGATAATCACATTTTGTGCTTTTGCTTAGAACGTGTCCTACGCTATATTGCACAACAGTACATTTTTTCAAGAAGGTAAAAAATAACGTAAATAATTTCTCTTACTAAAAGTGGGTCCGTACATCCTTAATTACAGGCCCGTAGGAAGCAATTTCATATTGAGTGGGCTCAAGCCCTTTTGTCTGAATATTGGGGGGGGGGGGGGGCTAAATTGAATTTTCCATAAATTTTCAGTGTAAAAGAAGGATAATTTTAGCACCCCATGTTCCTACGGGCCTGTAATTAATGTAATTTCTACAATTCAATACGAAGTAGATTTCAGTTTCAATTGCATTACAGATTGGATATATTCTCTATACCTTGGGTATTTGAAGATGTTTTTCTTTCTGAATCATTAATTGGCGAGAGCTTTTTCTGGTTCAACTTATCATTGATCTTTCTTACAAAAGAAAATGTAATTTATCTAATCAACATAATTTGGTCTAGATAGTGCCCATCTTGTAGACTCTGTTGTTGGAATTATTGTCTGGTTGGCATTGCAGCACATGGACGGCCTTAACTCTCTTCACTGTCCATGGTATCTTGCCAAGAGAGAGCATCGACTTTGTTTTCCCCATGGTTCTGTAATGATAAACGAAAAACGAATGTTACAATCGTATATATATGTAAACAAGAGGACCATGATGGTCCTATATCGCTCACCTGAACCAAAATGATATAAGCAACACTTTTCTTCAATTCAAAAAATATTTATGACTTTAAGACTGAAAACGAACTTATGGTCAATAACATTGTGAAAATCGAACTAATCCAAAATTTCATCGTGCCCAACATTGTGTCCAAGATTTGTCTTGTTTGATAAATAATTGTAGATTCTGGAGTATAAACAAGGTCGAAAACAGCCGAAAACAGCAATTTTGTCAAATTCAAGGGCACATAACTCTCAACTTTCTAGTCAGATCAGGCTGAAAATCAAACTCATCCGAGATCTTATGATATCCAACATTGTGTCCAAGATTT